>CM066728.1:110096726-111387351 GCA_033961575.1 Aselliscus stoliczkanus
AGCGCACCAGCACTTTCTCCAGCGAGCTCGTGCTTGGGCGCTGACCCCCCGTTTTCCAAGGACACCGCTGCCTTTTGTAACTGACGGTGGGTCTCCTGGTCATGTTCTGATTTAGCTCTCAGCCTTTCTTCACCGCCTCTCCTCAAAAGATCACTATGGTGCCAGGAAGTGCTTCTGACAACACCAAAAACAGGCTGGGTCAAGCCGGACTGCGACTCCACTCGTGGTGTGAAACCGGACTGACTCGGCGTGAGCCCTGCTTGCAGACCTTGGCCTTCACCCTGCCCACCTTCGGCAGCCTTCGCAAACACTGACGGAAGGAGTGTGCACACCGGGGCCGTGCCTTTCACAGCTTCTGCACATTCCACCTCACTGCGGCTCGGACCATGAAATCCGGGGGACACAGCCCGCGCGCTGCTCCCCGGGTCGCCTTCTCCTGCCGAACGCTCCGGAGGCTCCAGCTGCAGACCCACTGTGTTCGAAGTCCCGGCCTGTAGTTTTTGCTCTGAATGACACACTTGGGTGGGAACATGTGTCCCGTCGCCACTCTGTAACCCAGGGGAGGGCTGGGGATGGCGGCAGGCAGACAGCGCTCCCGAGGTAGCGGGGGGAGGACACCTGGTGCCGACACCGCGCCCCGTGGCATCCACGCCGTCACCTGCGTCTCCTTGCGGTCCGGGGGCCTCGCCCAGCATGCACCCTCGCATCGCTCCTCTTTCCTTTCCCGGCTCTCTAGCTATTCCCTGAAGATGGTAAGAAACAGATGCACGGTCGGATTCAGAAGCGATTTCATTCGCTGGAGTCCACTGAGTCAAGTCTGATCTGGGGGACCCCAGCATTTTGGATAACGGGGCTTTTCCTTCGGAGCCCATTTCATTTAATGGCCTCGGGCCAAGGGGACAAGAAGGCAAGTCTGACTTCCCGGGGGCCGCTGCCTGCTCCTGGGCGAGGCGGCCAGACTGCTTTTCATCACTCGCCCTTCCGACAGGTTTGTGAAGGGTCTCCGCAGTCTGCACTGACTTACCCATCTCCCCACCCTCGCTCTGCCGTTTGGCCTCGTCGAACACGCCTCTGTGTCTGTCGCTCATGAGTGGAGGAGACCCTGTCCAGTGTTTCTCACAAGCCACGGGGTACGTGGCCGAAGGTTCCCTTGGTGTTGCTGTCAATGTCCCAAACCCAACAGCTGTCACTTCGTTTACTTCCGATGCACTTGGAGCCCGGGCGGCTTCGCGTGGTCTGAGCTTTCCGGCCTGCGTGCCACGACCTTTTGTTTCTCTGGAGGAGCCCGGACAGTCCTGCACCTCCGGACCCTCAGCTTCCGAGCCGGACGCAGCGGAGTCCCTGTGCTGGCCCGAGTCCTCATCACTGGAATCCGCATACTCCCCAAAGTAGGTCTCCTGAAAAGTAAGCAAGTGGCTGTGAGTCAGTGAACTGTAGCCCTGCTCCACCCTCCACAGCCTAGGCAACGCTCCAGAACCCCACGGCCCCAGCCGGCCCACTCCGGTCTCGGGCTAACCGTGAGCCTCACACATGGCCCATCAGACGAGCCGATGCACCGACCGCAGGCCACCCGGCTCAGTGAGGGAAAGGCGGCACTGCTGACACAGCCTTGCTCCTACTCCAGAATACCGGCCCCCGCCCCCCAGAGCTCGGGAGTCCCGTCCGCTCCCGGTTTCCACCCCGTCCTGCCAATCTCCTTCGCTCTTCTTTCCCACCTGGTTGTGTATGTGCTGACAGGTCCCCAGGAGTCTGCCTGGGATCCCACCCTCTTCTTCTACACGCCCCTCAAATGACAGGCATCACAGTGCCGTGGCCTCTGCCGCACCCAAATGCTGACACGTCCTGACGCTGTGTCCCACCAGCCCCCTCTGCGCCCGTGGATCCAAGACGCACATCGCATGTGCCTGCCTGGGAGTCCCACGCGCACTAAGGGCTAACGTTTTACACATAACCTTCCCACTCAGATAGGGCTGCTTCTAACGTTTTACACATCACCTTCCCACTCAGATAGGGCTGCTTCTAACGTTTTACACATCACCTTCCCACTCAGATAGGGCTGCTTCGTGTATTTGTTCTTTTCCACCATCCTTGACCCGCCGACGCCCCTAAGCACCCCGATGGAAATCTCACCAAGGGCTGATCGTTCGACCTCGTAACCTTTCACACCGCCCCACCCTGACCCTGACGCCACCATGGGCTACGGTGTCGGGGGTGAAAGAGACTGTGGACGGTCTTGCTCTTTCCCGACCACCCCACTCCCTGCCCACTCTCACTGTGACTAAGTGAAGCTTGCAATGAGAACCTGCCATCAGTGCCATGTCTATGGCTCCATCAGGACACGCATGACCTGGCACCCCAGCTGTGTGAACGGCCCCAGCATGAAGCTCACTCTGAGTGTGATCTCAGCGTGAACGGCGAGCCCGCATGCAGTGCCCCCTCTTCAACACCCAGCTGGGTGGGACCCCACCTTCCTGGAGCCCCTACCACCGCAGCCCACACCCTCCTCTGCTCAGGACGGAGCTCCTCCTGGTCCCGTCCTGCAGGCCATGTCCCCAGCCCTGCACTGCTCCCCCCAGGCCTAGCCGCCACACAAGATGCACGACACCCTGCGTCCCCTGCATTCCTGGTGCTGAGCACGGCATCTGAGACACACAGGCAGGAGTCATGTTTCCTGAACGAAGGCAGTGACTCAGCGGAGTCACGTATCTGCTCCTTCAGCCTAAAAGTACAGAATCTGCTTTAGGAACACTGGCGTCCTAAGAATTCCTGATAAGCCACTGTGCAAACACACAAAAAGAGGATGAATTCGTCAAGTGCAAGAGGGGGTTCAGCATCCTGGGTGAATGCATGCAATGGACACAGATATTTCCATCTCAGGAAAACTCCGCGTCTGTAAGTATGTTTTTAATTCACTCCTTCCAAATCTGCTAAGTGCCAGGCACTGGGCTTAAGAACAAACAATTAAGACAGTCCTCCCACAGGAAACTGTCAATCTGCCTGTGGAGACAGACAGAAATGCAGCCACAGCACAGAGCGCACGAAGCCAGGCTCTGCCTGCCTGTCTCACTCCTCTCATTGCTCCCTAATAAACGTACCGGGAATGTGCGCTGAGTTTGGCTGCCGTGTTAGGATGGCCACTGTACCTGCCTGGTGACTCAGATTCAAAGTGCAAACTCACGGGTGCGAGCGCAGACGGCAGTGCGCTCAGGGGTGACCCCAGAGGGGGGGATGGCACCGGCGACAGGAGCGGCGGGGGCAGCTTGAAGAAGTCCACCGCGGCCTGAAGGTCCTCATCAAAAAGGCGGTCGTGGTCGGAAAAGTCGGAGCTGTCGGCGTCCTGCCTTTGCTTTGTCAGAACCCCGCCATTCCGGGGCTCGTTCTGGGGAGCCGCTGTGGAGGGCACCTCTCTTCCCACAGACTTGCAGGCTGAGAAGTTGCCCTCTATCTCCATGGACAGCTCTGCCAGGCACGTCTGCACGGCCGAGGCTCTCAGGGGGCCGCCTGCTCCCGCGGCCGGCACCCCAGCCTCCCTGGGCTCGCTGAGTTGGGGCTCTTCTTGAGCAGGCCTTTCTGTGGGAAAAATGTAATTATCAAATATTTACAATATCAAGAAAACTTTAAAACTTCCCCACCCTATTCTACCAGTTGAAAATGCTTGTAATAGTAAGTCTAAGCAGAAACACAGTTTAATGACACCGAGCCCGCCCGGAGGACCTGCTGCAGCACCTGAATACGTTTCCCGTAAGCACGTTTCCCTCTCAGCAAACAAGACGCGAAGGGGGCCGGCAGGGGCCGGAGGTCCCGGGAGCCAGCCCGTACAGCCAGCAGCACCAGGAAGAAACAGCTTCGCGAGTGTAGGCTGACGGGGATGCTATCTTCTCTGACTGAAAAGCGATCCAAAGTCAACTGATACCAAGCCCGCTCCACAACCATATTTGTGTAATGCTCTAATTAAGGAGCTAGGTCACATCAATACTTTCTGCTATAAAACAACAGAAGGATTACCATCAAAAGTCAATGCTTTTTGGGTCTCGATTTTGGTGAACTGCAGTGGTGCTAATTATTAGCAAGGACAGAAGTGTCCTGGGAAATACTTGGAAATATCTCTTTGTCATATTTGAAAGCTGTAAAAATACACTTTACAGAAGGAGTCAGGGGTTGATGGAGAAGTGGCTGATTACAGGGCCAGGGAGGGGAAACAAGTTGAGCCTGGACCATCTCGCAGTGCCAGAAAGTACAGAAGTTCCCAAAGCAGAAAGGGAAATGCAGGAGGGGCCTGCGAGCCGACCGGGGGCAGTCCCAACAGCGACAGCCGGAGCGCTGTGAACAAGACCCATGGCAGACCGCATCGCAAGGCACAGAACAAAACAAACACCGATGAGCCTGTACTGACAGAAATAAGTGAAGGGATGAACAAATGGTAGAAAAGGGACAGCTCTTCCTTATAAAAGAATTCCAATAATAAATGCTGAAGAAATTAGGGAAATACAATAAAACCTATTAGACAAAAGTAGTATTGCAGCAGATGAGATCCCTGGGGTGGCTGCTCCAATCGGCGGGCCACTGGGGAGAAACGGAGCGTGCACAGCGCCAGGGATCCCCAGAACTGCACAGTGGAGGGCCTGAGAGCCGGCGCCTTGCACGAGTGGGCCACGAGCGCCCTAGGAATATTTTCCTCAGGAGGAGCCGCCTTCAGACGCCTGACGGGAGACTCGAGGTGGGCCCGTTCCTGCAGAGTTAGGTCTGCAGTGATGTGTGGTTCACAGCAGCTAAGCTAAGATGACAGGGGAAGGCGCTGAGAAGCACGGGAACTGTATGCAAGCCGGCCATCTTCCCCCATTCGCTCTGGGGTGGCTAATGCCAATTTCCAAATCTGAGGTCCTGAAGAGTGTAACTGAGAGCACGGTAAGAAGCCTCTGCAACTAAAAAGTAAAAACTGCAAATCCGGGTATCCCACAGATGCCGTCAGTCTCTGAAAAGCATAGCTAACTGCATCGTACAATAATCCGACAGGACAGTTGGCAAGGAGGGAAGCAGTTTTGTATGTACCCACGTAAGCATCCTAAAGGAGACCAGGAATGTAGAGTGTTAGTAAAATTTCAACCACAGGAAGTGGTAAGTAACATGAAAAATACATGAAGCGAAACTGCTGGCAGACAGACGCAAGCCAGGACACGATGCGAGAAAAGCCCGCATCGTCAGCCCTCTGCCTCCACCTCGCACAGGCCTCGGTGTGTCCGGCCCATTCCCGGCATGTTCTCTGAGGAAAGGAAAGCTGCTATTCACCAGGAAAACCCACATGCATTGGGGACGTCGCGCTGGAGAGAAAGGAGTTTTGTACAATTACGAGTGCCCTCTCCCGTTTATTTCATCCTCAGGAGACTAAAACACCAAAGGCACACAAGGCCCACGGTAAACACTCGTATCTTCATGTGACAATATGTTCTTCTGGAAGCTTCTGTCTCACCTGGGACACATCTGCTGCCTTCTCCAGGTACTCTGTGTGTCGTGTTTATGCAGAGCCAGAGTTCCTTCAGAAGCAGTTTTACTTTCCCTGTGGAAGAGAATAAAGCATTAAAGACATGTGATTTGGCTCAGTCTACACAGGCCAAACGACGGTCCTGTGAAATCAGGACTTAGCAGGACTTTACAAAGCTAGGTAACTTAGACATATTCCTGTTTCGATCACTGTGGCTCATTCAGGGAGCTACTGACGCACAGGTCTGCCACATGCTCGAGCCAAACCCTGAAGGCTGAAGACAGGCTCGGGGCATTTCTGGTTTATTCTTGCTGGGGATGGGGGGCGGGGGGTGGGGGGAGTATGGGATCCAAAAGACCAAAGCTACCTCTTGCTAATGGCATCTGTCGCCTTCACCTGTGTGTGGAACACATAACTCTCCGGCCTGTCCGTTTCCTATAGACAGGGACATGGCTGGGGAAGGAAGCGCAGTACCATGACCGACGGAAGAGACGTGGGCTCTATGAACTGCACACAGAGCAGTGGCAGCGCCCCCTCGGTCACAGGAGGTCACCAGGCCACCAGTGGGTCACGCTGTCATTAGCCCGGGGCTTCAGGGATCACAGAAAAGCCATTAAGGGAAAATGGGGAAGGAGATACAAGGAAATACATGGGTAGGAGAACCACACACAAGGAAAGCAAACGCTTTGGAATTTTCATAAATTTCCAAAGGGATCTGTCTGGGTTCCTAAAATGTTTAAGAACCACTGGCTGAAAGGCCAAGGGCAGTTAACTAAGACAGGCCCAATGAAATTCACGTAACATTAGAATGTTACACTATGGCTTTAAAGTGAGTTTAACATTAATGAATACACACATTGCACAAAACCTTCCAAAGCAAAAAATATTCATAAAAATGTCAACAGCTTTCAGTCAAATCTGCATAAAAGGACAACCCATACAAATTAAAATTCAACGAAAAATAAACTGTTAAGTATTGGGCAATTTCAGGCCACCTCCAAGATCTTTTAAAGTTTCCTTGAACTTAAGTTCTTAAATTAATCTGAAGCATTTACTAAAAATACTGAAATCTTTAATTCAGTCTAGAGAAGATATACAGACCAACCTTTTAAAGCAAAGTGTCTCAAGGAACCACCGGAAGCTGCTGGCACACCGCATGGCACAAACCATGCAGCTCCAGGGGCCGGCCAGAGCGGAGGACAGAGGCCCCGCGGTTTGAGGGACACTGCCAAACTCCCCCGAGCCAGCCAACCTCGGACGGCCAGGGGGTGTGAGGCACACCCATTCCTGAGTCCAAAGTTCTGTGACCCAGCTGCTTATCCCCACGGGTTTAACCTGCCCGAGTCCGCTTCTAAACACTGTAACCCCCTTTGCTTAAATGACCTGCCCAGGGTCCCTGCTTATTAGGTAAACCCAAAGCAGCGAACAGGGAACCTTAAAGAAAAAGAAAAAGTTACTTTTCTATTCTTGTGGAGGCTCAACCAGAGCTACGCCTAGCTAACTGAGCATTTGCTCATTGCACCCCATCAGACAAAAAGAGCTATCCTCTCAGCGGAGCAGAAAAGCGCTGCCCTCTTCACTCCTTAGCTGTGAAGACAGCCCTCATTAAACTGAGCCGCGCACACTCTCCCAATCCTTCAAAACACTGCCTTCCGCAAGGCTCCTGTGAGTATTTCTGCGTCCTCCTACTCCGCGGGCTTGTCGGTTTCCACCTGTACACGCTTTGCTCATCACGACCCTTTCGTGATTCTGTTTCAGTATCTGCGTGGGGAGGAGCCATTGCTCAGGCTTTTCCTTTTCAAGGATCCGAACACCTATGCTCGCATCACTTGTCCTTCCCACTGGCAACCTCGCTGGCCGTTTGAATGAGGCTGCATATTTCCAAATACATCTGAGGCCAATTCGCACCATGCACTGGAGTCTTCCGCCCAGGACCCCGTCTGATCCGCGTCCAGGTCCCCAGAATCTCCTCCCGGAGGCGCGGCGCGCTGCTCTCAGGCCTGCTCCTCCCCGCCTGCCGGTCCCAAGGCCGGCTGAGAACGCGTGGTTCTAACAGGCTCGTAAGGGTGCGGTGTGTGTTCCTTGTTTATGTCATCACGGCCCCAAGCTCCTACACTTGTGTCTTCTAGCTGTGTCTTGATTTTCCACGGGGTCATACCATCTGAAAGGATGGCGACTTGGTTCCCGGTTAGTCCTTGGTGTTCGCTGCATCGCGTGGGGCCTCCGGGCGCAGAGAGGAAGGACCAACCGTGCCTGGCCCGCTCCTGACAGCTGGCTGCGCTCTCACGTCCCACCTTCTCAAGCTCAAATGTGTTTTCCTCTTATTACCTCACCAAATGTATTTTCTTATAAGGAATGCGTGAATCAAGATATGATTTTTCTTAACAGTTGTTACAGCATTCCTGAGATAAATTCTTAATTCATAATTTGTCTGTATTCTAACTTACTAGAAGATCTGAGTTCTTGAGCTTTGTGTATTCCCAAATCACAGAGCTCTGCATCTTGAGGGGGTGTGCGACTTTGGTACAGGGTTACCCTAGTCTAAGAGAATGAGGCAAAAAGCATTCCATGGTTTCCTAAGTTCTAAAACAAATAATAACATAATAATAATAATAAAGACATGAGTCTTCACTGAACGCTTCACAGAGCTCATCTTTAAGGCACTTGGACCTTCTATGGTGTTAAAACCTTAACCATTTTTTAAAATTTCTTCTGTTGTTTTTCTGTTCAGGTTTCCAACAACTATTCTGCATCAACTTGAGCATGTTTTCCTAGAAAGTGGTCCATTTCATGAACATGATCAAATTGGATATAAATGTGTGAATTAAGATATTCTCCAACTGCAATTTGATAGCTGAGTTCTGCAGCACAATAGCTGGTACTACTGGGTTTTGTTCTTTCTTTATCAGACTTGCCAGGAGATGTGGGTTTCGCCAGCATTATAAAAATCCAGTTGTTAGTTGTAATGATCCCAAATCAATCGCTTAGTTTCCGATTCCAATATCTGATGCTATTATTTTCATCAACTCCTTCCTTCCATTTTTCTGAAGTGTCTATTGTATTTTCCTACATTGTTATTCACTCATTTTCTATAATTCTTGCTTTCTAAAATCACTGAAAACCACATATCATTCCATCGAATATCATATTGGCAATATCTCAAAAACTTAATAAATGCTACTTTACTGTTGTTTATTTCCACAACAGTTTAGTATTTCAATTTGTATTTTTTCTGTTATCCAAGAGGGGTCTGTGTTTGTGTGTTCAGTTACCAGGTAGGTTTCTAAGTTTTTTCGGGGGGTTCCGGGGAGTGGGAGAGAACAATTATTTTATTAAATATCTCATATTAGATTGTAGGTTTTGTTGTCTAGTAAATAGTTTGTACATATGTTTCAAAGGTATCTTAAAGAATTCTAGGTTTGTGGTTTAAGAGTCATATGTAAATCATCAATCTTGCAATTATGACTCCAATCCTATCTCCTATTTTATCTGCTTTCCTATTTCTGAAAAACATGTAAAGTCTCCATGAAAACAAAGTTGGTTATTGCCCCTAGAATTTCCAAACATTTTATTTGACAAAGTTTCATGCTCTTTGGACATGATAGCAGTATTTCCTTGGAAAACTATACCTGTAATCAATCTAGATATTCCCTTTTAATACACGTACATTCATTTCTAGGCTTGAATTATGTTTGTACGTTACATTACAGCTTTCAAGTTAGCATTCGCTTGGAATTTCTTTATCCATACCCGTATATTCATCTTTCTACTTCATTTGATTTTACATGTATTTCCAATGAACGTGTCAGGGATGGAGATATTACGCCAACATCACACTTAATGCTTGGGAGGCCTTTCTTGTGTAGGTATCACACCAGTGTTCTGCTTGGAAGGTTTCCTTCTGTCATTTCTGGGTCAACTTCTCTCCTTTCAGCCCTGTCCTCCCTTGAGAAGTCCTCGTAAATGATTATTAAGACATCTGGCTCTATCCTCTGGAATCTTATTGTTTCCCTAATACCTTTATTTCCTTGTTCTTTTGCACCACTGTTCAGAGATTAAATTTCTCGGTTCATTAAATCAATCTTTTTATCTGTCCATTCAACAATTTGGCCTTTCTAGTGGCTATATTTCTAACCGTATTTCTAATATCCCAGAACCCCAATTCCAATCTCACAGCTGCAGTGGCAGCCGCTGCGTGTGTTCTCAGGCTGTCTCTGAGGACACAGCCCCATCCCTGACACTTCCTCCTGGTTCATGACTGTACACTGTCTCCTCAGGGGCCAGCCCTGCTCCTGGAGCTGGGTGCCTGTCTTTCTTGTCACTGCTTTTCCTCAGTTTCACATGAAAGTTTAGGCAGGACATCTTTGATAGCCAGAGTACATTTCTACATTTTCAGTCCTCTACCTTGGCAATAGATGCAGGTTCTCATTTCATGAGCATAAGGACCCTGCCTGCAGAGGAAAGGGGGAGTCAGTGCAGTTGGGGGTTACACGGAGTAGACAAAGATCTCATTTCCTGGGGCCAGGAGGAGCCATCCTTCAAAGCTGCCACAGGGCCGGCCGAGTGGCGCGGTGGTTAAGCGCTGGCCTGGGAAGCCAGCGGCCCCGGTTCGGTCCCACACATGAGGGCCAGTGACACTGCCCTCAAAAAAAAAAAAAAAAGCTGCCATAAATACCCAGCTGTCTGACACCTGCACCCACTCGGGGTGCCTCCCATGTCATAACTAACACTCGGAGAACTAAGCTTGGGGCCACAGCCTGTGAACAAACCCAGAAACGGTTCTGAGCCCAGAAGGTTGCACGCTTTCCACCCTCATCCGTGGCCTGCTCCTGCCGCCTCTGATTTGGGGACAAGCAGGCTTCTGCCAGCCAAACTTGCTTCTGGAGAGCTGCTATTTTGTCCCCAACTTTGGGGCTGCATCACCAGCTGATACCACCTGCTTTACATCTCTTCATTAAAATCCCCACGGGTGCTAAATCTTTTTCACAATAAAGAAGAGCTATTTTTATTGTCTGCCATTGTTACTGAAATTTGAAAGAAAGGAAAAGGCAGCCATGGCACTCAGGCAGCCTTTTGTAAACTGCAGTCAGCTGAATACCCTTTCCGCCTAAATTGTAAGCATCTTTCAGAGGTCAAGTATTAACCCAAAAAAGCAGGAAGGACACAGTACTGAATTGGGAATTCCAGCTATCATGGTCCACAGCTTAGTCAGCGGATTCCTAAAGGCTTCATTTATTTATTTGGAAAAAGCAACATGTACAACACACACGATGTCTGCCCTCACAGTGAGGGAAGATTAAAAAAAAAGTTACTCATGACAACAACAAGTTCTTTGCAGAAAATGAAACAGCACGCGGGACAGACAGCAACTGTGGGAAGGGTTGGGAGGTTTGGTCTGAAATCATCAGGCCTGAGGTTAGCCGAGTCCTAAAATGAATCTGTCAAATTCCAAAAGAGACCATCACATTCAAAGGTGGCTGTTAGGAGGGAAAGCCCAGCACTGGCAAGGGCCCTAATTCTCTCAGCAACATGGTACTAAAGCCTCACTTTCCACACACCAGAGGGCGAAGACAAGTCTACAGCACACAGAAGTAAGTGCGGTGACAGTGACGAATCAGCGCCCAGGCGACTGAAAGGCAGGAGCTGGTAAGGCCGTAAGCCACAGTAAAAGCGAAAAGAAGGAAAAAAAAAGGTAATGGACTTCTGAAGAGATATCACATGCTTCTACAACATGAAAATACCATTGTTTACCTTTTAAATTTATCCCTGTCAAAAGTGAAAGACAGGCCGAGTACAAACTGGACCTCCCTTTTAAAAACAGAGAATGAAAACACAAGGAAGGGAAGTGAAAGGCCAAGGGTCACACAATTAATAAACAGAAAGCGCCCCCATTCCTCACCTCCTGGGTTAGTTCTTCTCGTCTGTGCGATCACACGCTCAGTGACGAGGGCTCACGGGAACATCTCATTCCCGCGTGATGTGTGTGACTGCCACTTTCCTTTCCTTGCCACTTCTGGCCTTCCCTAAGTCCTTGTCTCCCAAAATAGGGCTTTGACTCGTTTTCCTGCCTGACTTCAATAACTTTTATATATCTGGCTCCTAAGAAATTTAATAAACTGACTTGATCAATTGTAACCTAACGAGAAAACTGCCCTCATGTATTGAAAAGTGTGGAGATGCCATCTGGCACTAGTTTTCTTTCCAAAGCAATCCTGCTTGTTCCCGCTTTCATTCACGTATCAGGCAGGAAGGTGGAACCAGACAGATCTAATGAAGGCATGACACAGGCATGGCTTCTTACATGAAACATCTAGTGAGCCTTGGACTTTTTAGTGATAGGGTACAGCAACAAGCAACCTCCCAAACCATTACAAGTGATGCACAGAAATAAAAATAGAACTTGGAATATACTTACTTTTATCTATGCTTCCGTAGGAATCACTTGAAATCTGTGTTCCGATATGTCTCAACTCTAAAATTGGAAGGAAAACACTTAAAGAATTCTGTGTATCAAAACAGAATTGTTAGGTAAGTAGTGACTGAATACTTACCCTTTTCATTTTTCTGTTTAGAAAATTCATCCAGCCTTTCCTGTGAAAACAAAGCACTAAGTGTCTGCAGTGGGGACGGAGTGCAGCCGTTCTAGACCTAAGCAAGGGACGGCCCAAGGCCCGGGGACTGCACCCCGCAGGGCCGCCCCCGACTCCTGCGGGGTTAGGACAGGGCACTTCCGAAGGGCGCCGAGGGGTCCTGGGGCCAGGAACTCGGTGAGTGGCTGTCATTTTTACCTGTGTCTTCTTAAATTCCTTCTCAAGTACTTTCTTTTCATTCCTCAGTTGCTTGAAGTCCTGAATTTGCTTGATGGCAGCCTCTTTATTTAGAGAGCACAGTGAAGTAAGAAAGAAAAATAATTAACTGACTTTACAACTACAATTAATGAAATTCTTAAAACATAATCCATTTAGAGTTTTTCTCATTTCTTGAAACTGTGAAACAAGTGCTGGTAAAGGCTGCTGCCCTTTCAGTGTGGTGTCAGGGAGAGACGCGGAGACCCTCTCTGCTTCGTCTCCCGATCGCCTCCACACCCACAGAACTGCCTCCCAACATCCTCTACAGGGGAATTCGAGTTGTTCAAGGGTCAACTGTACTTTTAAGGCATGTTCACAGCTCTTGTCTGAATCTTCAGCCAATTCCTCATTCCTGTTTTTGATTCTGAATCGCTGTCCAGTCCACACACACTATGAAGAATCTGAGCAGTACTGATTTTACCTGAATTCCTACACCATTGCTAGGAAAAGTAAAATCCCAGAAAACACTAGAGTGATAACCCTTTCCCAAAAGCATGTCACACACAGCAGGGCATTCGATGAACGCACGCAGCAGGGTCAGTGAGCCATGCAGGGAGGAGGGCTGCCGAAGCCCACGCTGGGCCGACAGCGGCCCCTGTGCCAGGGACGGGTCTGCCAGAGCCCACCCGCCTCCACCAGACAGCATTTCCACATCCCAGCCACCAGATAAGGGGCAAGAAACAGAGGAAAGTCCTGAAAGAGCTGTGGGCTGCCCACGAGGCCGTACCAGGCCCTCCCGTGGCCCTCTGCCTCGTCAGTGTGAACCCCAAGCCCCAAATGGTGGGGCGTGGGGAGGGTCAGCGATGAAGTGACAACCCCAATGTGGGGAACTGCACGGAAATCTCTCCATGGGTGTGCCCTAACTATCCAAATACATCAGGGCTCTCTTGGTACAAATTGTAACCTTCTCTGCTAACCTTACTGATTTCATTGGGAAAAGTGGAAAAGCCCCCTGAGATTCAATGTTCAAAATTAAATCCTTTTATTAACCATTTCTTTTTAGGGGAAAAGTATAGGCTGCTATTATTTTGAGTGTGTCATTTGAAGGATCGGCACATTCCACTTCCATGCCACCCAGTAACTGAGAGGAAGGTAGCATTCAGACCTCCAGCTAACATGCCCCCCACACGGTCACCAGGGGGTGCCACCCAGCCACGATGACCCAGCCGCAGCCCCGGTGCAGACCGGGGGCGCCCATCTGCCAACAGCGCCAATTACCTTCCAGCTTCTTCACCTTGGCTTCCAGTTTCTTCCTCCTGATAATAAAAGGTTATAAGTTAAAATGGCAAGAAAAAAAATAGCATTATAAAAAAATACGTATTACAATTTGTGGTCCATTTGTTTTTTTTCTATCACGAAGAAAACGTCAGTTACAATGAGTATCACACATTAACCAATAAAATTCCCAGCAACTGTTCTAAGAGCAGAATAAGTCTAAGCAAAGACAGTATGCCGTTTGGTGTATGTTTCTAAACAGCTTATAGAAAGCTGTCTTTGTCCCTGAGCCCAGCGGCCTCACCGCAGCGGGGCTGACATGTCCGGAGGGTCCTGGCGTCCGTGAGCCCAGCGCCTAAGAGGCAGTGCTACTTCCGGGAGCCTGGATGCCGGGCCGGAGCTGGGAAGTGCCCTCTTTCTAGGATGGACTTTGGAGTCACCCAAGGGCAGTGACTCTGAGTTACTGCTACCTCACATGGACATTCAACTATTGTATGTGCAGCTCACAAGGTTTCTGAATAATGAAGCTGGTGTTAAACTTCAAAATAATCAAGTGGATGCTTCTGAACAGCCCTTTTTGGGAGTGGTAACAAAAGACACACATACACACTTCCACGGAGCGCTTTCTCTGCGCAGCCTGTCAGCGTGCAAGGCTTCCTTAACCCTCCTTGGAATCCTTCAAAGCAGGTGTCATTTCCGTTGGACAGATATGGAAACCAAGGCTGAGAGGCTAATTTAACTCAATATCGCAGTCAACTACAGCCAACAAACCCAAAGAGAGAGCACAGAGAAACACTGCTGAGTGAAGGCCTCGCTGTTTTCAGAGATGGAAGCCCTGTCTCTACAGGGATTTTCCCAGTACTCACTGAGCATCAGTTTTCAAGCATTCTTCCTTTATGCGAGCATACTCCAGATGAGTGTCCTGATACAACTTCAGAGAACTCTGAAAACGAAGTACAGATTGTCAACTTAAAAGTCACTGACCATCAGTCACAGTTTATTTTAACCTTGAAAAGCTAAATTATCGCTTAACAGTATGAAGTGAACCAAATGAAAGAATACATTACGCAGGAAACCAAAGTTCAATTCATTGAACACTTTAATGGATGTAACCAGATCCTTAATTGACATAAGATTAACAGTCTAATCAGACAAAGCTATAAAATTTAAAATATACAAATTTTAACTCAACTGCAAATCTTCGTAATACTGAATAGCTAATATTTTTTTCTCAACCAATTAAAATTCAACAAAACAGACATTTTAGAGCTTAATATAAGCTACTGTTACTACTCTGCAAACATATAAAACAAGTCGAAACATTTAACAGCAACTGCAAAAAGTGTGTTAACATCATCAACATATACACCCCGATGGCCCACATGGATGGAAAAAAAGCTGGTACTGAGTGTTATATCATAGTGTAATGTGTCTGGTACTTCTTTCATCAGCACAGCTCTGAAAGGCGGGCTTTAGGACCCCTTTTCACAAATGAGGGGCCTGGGGGCTCACAAGCTGAGTGAGTCCTCCGAAGTCACAGTGAGGGCTTGCCATTCAGCTCTGACCCAGTGCACCTGTCTCCTCTCGGCACAGCTGAGGAGGCCACTGCAGCATCAGAGGAAGACAGAAGTCAGAGCCCTGGCTGCCTCTGTTTAACTTCCACTGTATAGTCAAACACATAACAAGGACTTTCTACAGAAATAGGAAACTCCACTGGGAAAGGACGAAGGTTCGGAGAGGCAGAGGGCGTTATTAAAATGGCACGATTTGAAGCCGGAGAGGCCCAAATGCCATCTTGAGAAGAGCTTCGAGAACAGCAAGGGAGCCAAGGGCCATCCCGGCTTGTCTACAGACTGTCTCATGTGAACTACCTCACTTTATTAGCACCAGCTATTTCTTGTCTGTAAAGACAAGAATTCTCCTCTGACACTGCTATAAAGTGAGCCAAAATTTATATAAAAAAGCGAATTCATTGATAGCATTTCAAATAAACTGACTGCAACTTGATTTTAAAGTGGAAAACTTGATTTCTATACCTGTAATTTTAAAATTTTGCATATTATATACTTAAAAGTAAAATAATAAATAATAAAGAAAACAAACCCAAAGGAAAAGGCAGTGAGTGCAGGACATGCAGAGCCACAGAAGCGCACGGCCAGGTTCGCTACGAACCTGTCACGCCGCATAAGCCACTGACACAGAATCACTGCTGTGGGGCCCGGGCCACCAACCCCGCAGCCAGCGTCCGCGAGCGCAGTGACACGCTGAGAGAGCCCTTGCCTTTGGTACGAGGCCCTTCTCCCCGAGCGCAGTTCATGAGCAGCCCTGGCTGCCTGAGACCCTTCGGGGGAATCCCCCCAGTACCTTTTTCTCCTCCAGCTCCGCCTTTAAAGACCCCAGCTCCTCCTGGCATCTCTGCAGAGGAGAGATTCTCTGCAGCATCTGTTCCACCTGCTGGTGCAGAGTGCTGTTTTCCCTGAAAGCGGACAATGCATTAACGTTACTACACTAAGAGCCTGCAATAAACTAGCAGATATGTCTACTGGTGATTTTCAGATTTGTTTCTAAACAAACCAGGAATAAAAGAATTTCTCTTTCTAAGTGCATTCATTCGGTCTACGTATACCAGTGTGATCTTCACACTGCTTTTTTGTTTCTTTCGCATTGTGGTCAACTTCTAATAAAAGCGTACCAGAAAGCCACCTGAGAAGCGAAGCCAGCAGGAGAGTATATTAAAGGGCAAGCTGCCAAATAATCAGCCCTTCCAATCTTGAGCTCATGCCTATTTATTCAAATTAAAGGACACGCCATTCTGTGATTCAGTTTATAATCATCTTTTTCTTTTTTCTAAGTGATAAATGTAATGAGAGTATAAAATATTGCTAAATTTTTATGTAGGTCTATTTTAAATTGTTTCAAATACACAACATAAACAGCGCCATTAAACAGTCCAATTTACACAGACGACAATAATTATATAGCGACAAGCTTCGTCTCAATGGCAACGTGATCAGTACAAGTTACTGAAAAGGCAAACCAGGCCAGAATTTAAGACCTTAGCTAAGAAACTCATTTGGACAATTTAACAGTAAGGAACATGTGAATCTTCTTTTATTATGAGCATCAAAGCAAAGTTCTGAATAATGGGTCAGTCCTACATGACACTTTGTTCCAGTCCCTTTAAAAATCTAGGCTGATAAATGTCTCCCCCGAATCAACTATGAAAACAGATAACTTACCTTCTGGCAAACTGCAGCTGTAAGACTTGTTAAAGAAAACTGAGAATTTTATTTATTGATACTTGTCTGAAGATAAAACTTACTTTACAATGATCTGTAATAATCTGTGTTCAATGTACATACAGGCAAGATAATAATTCCTAGAAAACAATATTCGAAGTCCCATCTATAAGGTAACAGAGTGATAAAACTTTTTACTGACATATTTACCCTAACATATACCAAAAGTCAAAAGGTCCATGTCTAAATCTTAAAAGGTATCTGATTAAATATATGATTAATATTAAATTCCAAAATAAAGACAAGAAACTAATGGGAAATTCCTTGAATAATCCTGTATATATCGGAATCCCCAAACAACCCATCCTTCACTCCTCAAAGTGTCCAGAGCATAATTCCAGCAGTTACATACTGGCTAAAACCACATATCACTACAGTCAATTAAGAACGACAACAGAAAGACAGGGAGAACATAAAATCCAGGAAACCCTTCACTTTTACAATTTATACAATTTGATAACTTCATTTCCCAACTCAAGCGCCCAATA
The DNA here is from genome assembly GCA_033961575.1 of Aselliscus stoliczkanus. Taxonomy (NCBI): domain Eukaryota; kingdom Metazoa; phylum Chordata; class Mammalia; order Chiroptera; family Hipposideridae; genus Aselliscus; species Aselliscus stoliczkanus. Next base: position 110,114,056 of record CM066728.1, read on the forward strand.
AAATATTCTAAGATAACAAAAAATAATTCCTTGAAGTTTCATCTCCTATGGTTTCTACTCTCATTCCACAATATAGCAAATATTTATTTGTATCAACATGTCCGTATTATCCTCTATTAGAATGTAAGTTTCTCAAGATTAAGGAGTATATTTCATTAAATCTAAATTACTGCAGTAATTTGCAAGAAAGAAAAGTTCAAAAAATATCTTATGAAATAAAATACACTCTGCCCTGTAGAAAAAGGAATTAATAAAACAACAAAACAGTCAGAATCACACAAAAAAGTAACAGATCAAGTTATTCAGGCAACTGCCAAATGTGTTACAAAAAAAAAAAAGTCACTGTTTGTTTACCTATAGCTGAGATGAAAGCGGGTTACCACATCACAGAATGGGCATTCAAGAATCATCAAAAGTTGTGTCAATTTAAAAAAAAAATTATCCTAATAATTTTGATTTTACAAATTGTAGAAAAGCAAATCAATAATTTTCCTGCTTACCTGTGTAATTACCTCAAAAAGGTTATGCCATTTCTTCCGAAAGGATATAATAAACACATACTCTCCTAATATTGGAATTGCCTATTTTCCTATGTAGCTGATTAAAAGCATTTGCAGTAACTGTTTCTGTAAGCTTTCATAAGCAGATATTACTTGTGCAATAATACATAAAGAGACTTGAGAGTTTCAAAAATAAAGCACAAGAGATTTCAATGACCTACACTTTTGAACGTAAAAATTCAGATACGAAAAATAAATTAAACGTTATGCCTTGATTTTACTTCTCTAACTGCACCAATGAGACATGGTGGTACCGACACAAGGACTCCGTGGGCATGTGTGAGTTTAAGGGAGCTGGAAGGCCTGGAGCAGGCCGTGGGGGCGGCCCACAGTGGACGGCGGGCCAGCCCGGGCCGGAGGGGCATCTGGACGCGTGCCCTTAGGAGGAGATTTTCTTTTCATAGGTAGGTCCAGTTCAGTGTAAGGATGGTCACTACTGATGTGGGGGATTAATTAGCACTTTCACCCAGCAGGGGAAATATTTAACCAGAGGCCACCTACGCACTCCGCTGTGCGCTGCACGGTTACGGGGCAAATGTGGCCGTGAGCACAAGGACGGCCCTGTGAACACTAATCACGCGTGACTGGGACACACACAGTACCTCGCAGGTACTCACTGACCGACGGAAGCCAGTTTGGCAGCATTCTGAGCATTCCCACACTGTCCTCTGCTCTTGCAGAAATCCCAAAGGTTTCTGACAGTATCCTACTCGGCTTCATGTTATTCGCAAACCTAAAGAATTTGTGGCCCAGCCTCAGTACAAATGAAATGATCTGCTACTCATGAAAAAGCTCCTATGACCCAGCAATCCTTCATCTCGGTATCTACTCAAAATATCTGAAAACATTTATCCGTAAAGATATGTGTACTCCTATGTTCACAGCAGCATTATTCATAGGGGTCAAGATATGGAAACAACCAAGGTGTCCTTCGATAGATGACTGGACAAAGATGTGCTACATATAGACAATGGATACTACTCGGCCACGAGAAAAGACAAAATACTGCCATTTGTGACACACATGGATCTGACAATATCCTAAATGAAAAAAGTCAGACAGAAAAAGTCAAGAACCATGATTTCACTCATATGTGGGATATAAAATTGAAAGCAACAAACAAGAGAAACAAACAAAAACTCATAGACACAGACAACAGTTTAGTGGTTACCAGAGGGTAAGGGTGGAGGGGGTGGTAGATGAGGGAAAAGGGGATCACATATGTTGTGACGGAAGGAGAACTGACTCTAGAGGTGAACACACAATGTGATATATAGATGATGGATTACAGAAATGTATACTTGAAACCTATACAATAGTACACCAATGTCACACCAATAAATTTAATTAAAATAACACTTAAAAAAAAAGCTATGGCACCTTAAGAACATCAAAATCAATGACAAGAACAAAATAAATTCTAAAATGAGGAGATGAGCAACAAAACACCAGCTGTTTATTGTGCTTGTTAGAAATATTCCCTACTTTGAGCCTGTAAACATTGCCTTCCAAAATATAACTATGAAAACTCTCACATTTCTTTAAGAAATCATAATTTAAAAATTCAATGGAAAAAGGCCAGTAAAAGGATATCGTCGCATTTCTTCTGATACTCTGTTAACAAATTGCTGCAACAAAGAAAATATTTGTTACTCTTGTTATTCTAGAAAACATACTATATGTTAAAACCATGTTTCAAAATATGCAAGGCATCTTTCTTCCTTTGTAACAAGTTTGTTTAACTAAATGAATACATATACGCACAGATATGTATTACTTCAAATTCCTTAAAACACAGCATTATATGAGCTTTTAATTTAAAATCTCCTTGATCTAAGTAATATCTTATAAATTCATATGACTTTTATAGGATTAAAAAACAACCAAAAACATTAACTGTCATAGCATGGCTATGAAATAATGAGGCCATCTGAGACCCAGTCCTAAAGCGAGGAAGGGTTTGAGACAGAAAACAGCTTTAAAAACATTTCCAGTTTAGCAAACATCACTTCCTAGCCCATGGGCCTTGCTGTAAAGATACACAGGACTTGCATTATAATCAACTCCACGCAGGCCTCCAGCTTGTCTGTCAGATTCACCAAATTCAGCCAAATACATGGAAACATACTCACTCTGTATTAATAATTTTTTGCTTCAAGGCAATTAATGCTTCAACATATTCATTTAAATTCTGAAAGAAAAAGAAACAGTAGTCAGCTACTTGTTTTATAGATGACTTTAAACATAATTCTTTCTGCAACATGTAATTTATGATGAAATACAGACATGTCATTTACTGTTACATAAACCAATATGTTTATGTTAACAACTCTATTATTGACACTGTATAGAAACACATGGGCACACTGTGACCTGAGCCAGCCTGCCTCTCTCTGAATCCCTGTGTGAAGGACCACCGCACAGCACAGCAGGTGGCCCGCGGTACGGACACCCAGCCTGGGTGCCTGGCCAGTGAGCTGTCCTCAGTGCACACACAGAACTCCGGCGGGCGTGGGAATCAGCCACGCCCCAGGGACACTGGTCCCCTCCATCTGGCAGGAGCTCTTACTGGGACACTGAACACCTGGGACAGGTGGACTGGACGAGAACAGAGGGGCCAGGCAGACCTGTGCACACTGCAGGCAGGAGACCACACCCTCTCTCTGGGGCTCTGAGCACCTTACCCGGCCTGGAGAGAAGTCCTCTTCCCCCAGGAAGGCCACCCAGCCCCACTGCACTGAGGCTCAGGGCCCACAAGCCCGACACCCTGGAAGCTTCCAACCCGGATAATGAGCCACAGTTCTTGAAAGGAACATCAGTGGGTTCCACACATCACAGGGAATTTGTAATACGAGACAGAGACCAAACCAAACCAGAGGAACTGGAAGTAAGCAAGAACTGAGGAGAAAGCTTCAAAGATATTACTGCATATGATCTGAGATCAATTATAGCCAATTCATGAAACAAGAACTAGAACCTACTTTTAAAAGGAATAATCAGAGCTCTTAGGACATTGTTTTCAAAGCGCTTAAACTTTAAGAACATACGCAGGCACTGGTATGGCTCACATCTGAATGACAGGCGGTCACGCGTGCTGGTGAGGACGCAGGGATGGGAGCCCGCACGCCCCGCCGGGGCTGCGAAGCGGCCGGCCCTCACCGGGCCACAGAGCCACCGCACGCTCCAGCGCGCCCACTCCTAGGTGAATGCCCGCGTCCAGGCCAAACCAGTGCACTCTTACTTACAACAGCATTATTCACGCTCCCAAAAAGTGTTACAACAATAAACTCAGCGGCCATGAACCGATGAATGGGTAAACAAAACGGCCTCTGAACATACAATGTGATGGCCAGGCGATGAAAAGGAACGCACGGCACGCGCTACAACATGGCTGGGTCCTGAGAACAGTATGTTGCTAAGTGAAAGAGCCGGTCACAGAAAGCCACATGCTCTAGGAGTGCGCTCACATACACTGTTTGGAACCGGCAAATCCGGAGGCAGGAAGTAGACTGGCGGGTGGGAGGTGCCTGCGGAAGCTCAGAGCATCCAGGGGGGCCTGGCTGGGAGTGGGGACGAAGGGTTTCACACTTACACAGGACGACGGGACTGGACAGCTGTGCACGTACCGAAACCCGCTGACCCGCACACACTAGAAGGAGGGGATGGGTGGTACGGGAATGATATCTCAAACTTAAAAACAAGCAGAGACTCAAAAGATTTGATGACAAGTTGAAAGGAAAGTCCCCCCAAATAAAGCAAACCACAGGCACGGGAAGAATAAAGAAAAGGAAAACAACTCAAGCGTCAGTGCCAGGGCCCCGCACGCCCCACACTAGGGGTTCCAGGGAGGAGAACGGAAAAGACGGGGACAACCGAAGAACGCTCGTGTTCGTGAAAAACATCCCAGAAACGAAGCCAGGTTCCAAATTGAAAGGGCCCAGCACAGGGATCCAAACAGGATCCAAACCAGGGCACATCAGCACAAAATCTCAGAGCGTCAGAGACAAAGCCAAGAGCCTGTGAGAATATTGAGAGAACGAGAAAATGAGACAAGTCACCTACAGAGAACCTGGAATCCGAATGGCTTCAGGCTCCAACCGCGATCTAGAGGCCTAGAAGTCTAGACTCAGAAAGCAAATGAATTCCAAGGTAAAATTCTGCACAACGAGCCATCAGCCATGATGGTAACCCAGACATTGTCAAACCCGCAGTCTCCATAAACTTTCTTCCCAGGCGGCCTTGCTCAGGGAGGCCCTGAGGATGTGACAGGCCGCAGCGCAATCCAGGGTAAACAAGGGGACGACGGGGGACACCCACAGAGGTAAGGAGAATCTAGGGGGCGGCTGAGTGCCAGGTTAAAGAAAACCGACAGAGCACCTGGAGGCATGGAAGCATTAAACGGTGCTTCTAACTGGCGGGAACCACAAGTGCTGGGTGTAGTTGGTTCTCAGCATGTACTTCAGTTACGGTTATTTTTTAAATAAAAGCGATCCCTCCTTTTTCCCCACTGTTCCGCATTCTTTCCCAGTGACTCTCACCCTCCCCACCTTCTGTTGACAGACACCATCTGGAATGCCAAGCACCAGGCCAGAGACACTCCAGAAACCTCCGACTGCCGTCACACAGCTGGATTCCAAAGCCTGTTCCTCCACTTTCTGGCTGAGTGGCCTTGGGCCCATGGCTTAACCTCTGGGGGCCTAGGGACCCCAATGCGCAGATAAGGAAGGCAACTGTCAGGATTAAGAGGATGAGCCCAAAGAAAGGTTCCTCGGAGCCCCTGGCATGCAGGCCCGTAAGCTGAATTAAGGTACAATCATTAACCAGAAGAAACAAGAAAGCACACAGGAAAAGGAAGAGCAGTCCCAATTTACGCCAGTTAAGCTCTGAATAACATGTCGTTAGGGCAACTCTGCTAGTGACCTAATGGAAGCCATGGCTACACCGAGAGGGCTGGGGGCGGGGCGGGGGGAGGGGGCAGAGAGAAAGAGACCTCAAGCCTCACCTTCCAAAGTCAGAAACCGGGCAAGGAGCCTCAAACGGAAAAGCTAGCAGCAGCAAGTCTGTAATTTAACAATGTGAAGCCCAGTGTGAAACGCACACCGGACAATTAACCGCGCTGTCTCCTGGGAAGGGGGCTGGGAGAGCTGGGGCTCGGGCTGTCCTCACAATCTGCACATTTAGCTGTCTCTAAGTTATGTCCAAGTAGGGCGGTAATGAAAGCAAACACTAAGAGTCACAACACAGCACGGCCCAGGGAGGACACAGGCGAAGTGCGGCGGCTGCTGCGTCTCGTCTCCTGCAGCTTTCCGGCTCGTGGCTACCTCTGCCCTCAAGCCTGGCCGGCGGCAGCTCACATGTGCTCAGATGCCGCGATATCCTAATAAAACTCTTTTCCCTCCAATCTGATTCAAATGTCACTTCTGTAGGTTGCAACAAAGGCCTCCAGATAAGGACCCTCAGGACTGTGAATCCGGCACAGGCTGCCGAGGAGGGGGGCACTCAGAGAGCTGCCGGAGGCTCCCTCCTTCAGGAGTGCGCCTGCTGCGCCATCGCCTGGCCTCTGGGGAAGGAAGCCAGGTGGGCGCCCTCCTGGCCTGGTGCCATCTCCCAGCACTCCTGCCCTCTTCTTCTGGAGCTTCGATTGGAACATCGAATTTACTCCCGATGCGCTCTCCTCTCCTAACGCCGTCCTGGTCTTCTTTGCCCTCTAGTTGGGTTCCTCTCTTACTTTGTTACTGGGTCCCTAACACAACGCCCAGAAAAGCCCACTATTACTCGACTCGCTCCCCACTGACTCCTTTTCCACAGCGCACTGTTTTAAAATCGTTTTCCCCATGCATCTCCTGAGTGTCACTGTCAATGCGTATCACTGAGAAAAAGAAAGGCACGCTGGGCCCCCTCTCTCCCCTTCCCTCCCCTCCTTTCTTGGGGACGGGGCACCAGTGTAGTGGCCGAGCACACAGGAGGGGACAGTGTTGGCAAGGAGCAAGCCAGCAGGGGCTGAGCGGCTAACACAGATGGCCAATGTGGTTTAAAAAATGGCAATATAAACAAATAAGTGAAATATGAAGATGCGCAACAAGTAAATAGATGATTACGGGAAAGTAAATTGCCTGACTCACTGCTACTTTATCGCTGCTATGGTTTGGGGCTGGGAGGTTCCTGGTTGTGGGGGCTCTGTGCCCACTGGTAGGTTTGGAGGCACCCTGGCCTCTGCTCACCCCTGGCCTCTGCTCACCGCTCCCCGCGGTGTGTGGGCAACACAGAGTCACCCAGCAGGCCCGAGACTGCTCTCCTCAGGACTCTGGGAACCTGGCTTTCTGCAGGGTCCCCGGCATTCTCCAAACTGGTGAGCAGCTCCCTGGCCTACGCGGAAGGTGTGCCTTACGCTGACACCTGCTTTCCTTCTGGGAGTCTGGGACTGTGGTCTCTGCCAGGCAGGGAGTGTCCCCGGGACCAGCCCCTAACGGCATCTTTGGTCCCTGAGTCTCCGATGAGCATCCCTGGTACACAACACTTCACAGGAATTCAGGGAGTCATTCTACCCGGCTTCCTCTGGATTTCACCCCAAGCGCCTCCCTCTTCACTGATTTTGCATTCTACCTTTTCGCTGAAATAAACCACACCCAGGGGCTGGACCTGAGTCCCCAGAGCCAATCACAGAACCGTGGTGTGGTCTTGGGTCCCTGAGACATTGTAACCATCAAAATTGTCTCTAGACTTTGCCAAATGTTCCCCCAGAGAATCCAAGGCTCTCCAGTCTTCAAACTTTCACCAAAGACTGAATGAAGGAGTCTACAGACAACGATACGCATTACCGATTCCGGACAGGAGCCTGACCCAGAAGGAAAAAGCCACGCCAAACCTGAAGGGGCTTGCGGGCTGAACGGAACTGCTGTGCCGATATCAATACCCTGATTTGGGGGGCTGTGGGCTGACTATGTGGAAAAGTGTTCAGATTTGGAGGAACACGAGCTGGAGCGTGAAGGGGAGAGGAGGTGTCGGTGTGTCACACCAATAAGGAAGCAAATGCAGAACTGTTTTAACAAGCTGGGAATGGCGGGGAGAGGGTGTGAACAGAATGCCGAGTTCTCTGTGCTGTCCTGGTGACTTGCTCCAAAGTTCTGAATTACTTCAAAATAAATGATTTTGACAAATCACACAGATCACAGTGCTGGCTTTGCTGGAGGAGATATGGCTAACTGTTCCTTGAATCCTGACAAGCTGCATTTCCTCCAGGAAAAGCTGTAATTCCAGGCCACGCTGCCCCCATCAGAGCAGTTGGATAGGACCCCGTGGGGTTTCCCTGGGCGCAGCGTGGACAGGGACAAGGTAGGGAGGTGGCTCTGCCCACCCGTCCCCACTGACACTCGCCCTGGGTCCTGGGCAGGCAGGCCCGTCTCTCCAGCCTGGTCCTCCGCTGCTCTTACCTTGGACTTTGAGCCTCATCATCAGACTTTTCTCCCCTCCAAGCCTTGCCCACGACATCCCCTGCCCACAACACTCTCCCTACATCACTTCCCTCTTACTTACAGACGAATCACCCTTCAGGACTCACTTTAGAGTCACCTCCTCGGTGAAGACTTCAGCTGTCCCTCCTAGATGCTCCCAGGGCGCCCGGTGCGCCCCCCAACATAGCACTCGCTGCATTACACTTAGTCTGGCTGCCTCCTCACCCCAACACGAGCTCCATGCCTCTTCACTTCCTGACTGTATTCCGAAACACCCCATGGCATCACAGACCTATGGATGCTCATAAATGTTTCCTACTGAATGAATTACAATTCTGGGCGTATTCCTTGTAGTGTAACCATTTACAAATCAGTATGTCCAGAGGGCATGTTTCAAGTTCCAAAGGCTGCAGTTCAAACCACTGGCAATTATCAGCGTGAGTCCAGCACCAGTTTCTATAAATGAGAGGCTCAACACCGCCCAAAGGGCAGCCACACACCCTCTACTGTGGAGCTATTCCAGCTGCACGAGCTACACAGCATAATCGCATGCTTCAAACTCTCTGGCTTGCTAAGAGCTCGATTGCTTGGCTCTGCAATGAATGAAGCTGGTAACAGAGACAAGGCGGAGGGGCTCTCCATTAGAATAAAGCAACATACAACAGCTCGACTTCAAACCACCGACTTTCAGCCTTGTCTCCCTGTGCGTGTCACACTGGCGTAATTACCCAAGTTCGGCAGCCCATATGGACAGGGATGTAGATCCCCGATGAAACGTTTCCATCAGTGAGGACGAGGACAGAGAAATGAGGCGGCGCGTGCGACCCCAGGGCAGAAGGACACAGAGAATGGGTCAGTCGGTACACTTCTCAGCACGGTGCTGTGTCTCTGCAACCACGGAGAATATTAGGGGTGTATCCGGGTACCTTGCGGGCAGGACACGAAAGGAGGCTCTAGTGGGAGAAACAACTGTTCCATCCAGGACAGACCCCTGGCTTCCCGTGAGGCTAGGAATGAAGCCACGGGCGGCTTGCTGTACATGCAACGTCCAGTCTCTCTCGGCACTTGAACCGGAGCCCAGAGCTTGCCGTGGTACCGACGCCTAGACACATCCTTCCTAGGGGTGATGGCTGACCTCTCACTGACCGACGCACTCACCTGTCCTGTTCGCGTTCCTTCCCAGCCCGTGCCTGACCCTCCCTGTTTACGCTCCTGACGTTTCTCCTTTGCTCACCCTTCCATGCTGGCCTTGTAACTGCCCAGCTGGGGTTTCTTCACTGACTCCTCCTGATGGCACGTGCTCTCAGTAACTGCCACAAGGGTTTTCAAAGTTTCTTCAAGTGACAGGACAGTCTCCTGTTCTGCTATCCCCACAGCTCCCCAAACGAAATTCTTAGTGAACTCAGGGCACATCTACCCTGGCCTCTTATCTATTTCCTTGGAAGTATATTAGGGTGCCTTAGGAGTACATTAGAGTACCTTGGGAGTGTATTAGGGTACCTTGGGAGTATATTAGGGTGCCTTGGGGGTATACTAGGGTGCCTTGGGCGTATATCAGGGTGCCTTGGAGGAATATCAGGGTACCTTGGGAGTATATCAGGGTACCTTGGGAGTATATCAGGGCACCTTGGAGGTATATCAGGGTACCTTGGGGGTATATTAGGGTACCTTGGGAGTGTATTCGGGTACCTTGGGAGTGTATTCGGGTACCTTGGGGGTGTATTAGGGTACCTTGGGGGTGTATCAGGGTGCCTCGGGAGTGTATCAGGGCACCTTGGGGGCGGGGTATATCAGGGTACCGTGGAGATACATATATTAGGATACCCTAGAGGTATATTAGGGTATCTTGGGAGTGTATTAGGGTACCTTCGGGGTGTATTAGGGTACCTTGGGAGTATATTAGGGGACCTTGGGAGTATATTAGGGGACCTTGGAGACACTGTGCTCCACAAACAAATGTGAAAACAGCCTAAAATCCCCAGTTCTGACGTCATTCCAAAATTTCAGTCCCATATTTCCAAAACCCCTTGGTTTCCGTGTTCCCCTGCCTATGACAGCCCTCACAGCCACTCGGATTTTAAGTCTCTGCATCTTCCGTCTCCCTGACTTGAGATCTGTCCACTCGCAGTTTCCCATAATCAGAACCTTTCTCTTCTCGGGTCCCACCCCCAGGAAACTGCAGTTAACCCACGCTTTTATCCCCACTAGTAGGCGTGAATAAAAGAACCATGAATAAGCTAGCTGCACCTCCTCCAACCATCCTGCATAGCACCACCAGTCATTTTTACTAGAAGCACTACTCTTGTGTGGCCACTATGCAAAACCCTCACCGCTCTGTAACGCTGACAGAAATAAGAACAATGCTTTAAGGTGGTAACCACTCAAGGCCGCACAGAATCTGCCATGAACCTACTTTTCCCACCTTACTTTGCAATATTAAAGACGTGTTCAAGAGGCTCCACTTGTGACTAACCGCCTTCTCCTCCTAAAAAGGCTTCCAGGCAACAGAAAACCCAAATGCAATGGAGTATCCAGACGTAGGGAAGAGGCTGCAAAGCAAGGCAGGCCCTTGGCCTGTGCGTGTAAATACTTCCACGGGACACAACCACGCCCGTTCCCTTTGTCCTGTCTGTGCTGTGGCTGCTTCCACACTACAACGGTGGGGCCGGGTAGTACTGAGCAGCCCGCCCGCCACCCCAGACTTCTGATCTGCGCTTACAAAGTCTGCAGAGATTTAACAGGACTGCTCCCACTGCTGTTCTGAGAACCAACAGGGGAGCATGACAAGGGTGGAAGGAGGGGGGCTCGTTAGGAGGCCACTGCCATCACCTCCGGGCCACGGATTCCAGGGGTCCCATGAAGGGGGAAGCAGTGGGCATGGGAGGAGTTCACGGGCAACAAAGGTGGAGTCAATAGAGTCAGCCGCTGGATTGGATGCCGGACTGAGGCAAGTCTAGTTCCTGGCCTAAGCAGCCAGGGGGATACCGCTGCTCCTTTCAGCCAAGATGGGAGTGCTATAGGTAGTTAGGTATTTGAAGGACTACCAGATTCGCTACTGAAATCAAGTCACACCAGTTGTTCTCCTGCACAAACGTCTCCAATGACTCATTATTCTTTCAGAGTGAAAGTCAAAATCCTCACCATGGTCTACAAGGGCCCACGCAATCAGGCCCTCCTCTGTGTGACCACATCAGACTCCCCGACTGCTAAAGGCTGAGCCTCCACCCTCCTCCAAAAAAATCATATATTGAAATCTAATCCCCAATGCGATGGTATGTGGAGGTGATTAGGTCATGAGGTTACATGAGCAGAATTAGTGCCCTGATAAAAGTGACCCCAGAGAGCTCAGTTACCCCTCGTGCCACCTGAGGACACGGGCAGAAGGCAGGCATGAACCAGGAGCCGGGCCTTACCAGGCACCAAATCTGCCGGTGCCTTAATCCTGGACTCCCAGCCCCCAGCAGAACTGTGAGAAATGAATCCGTTGCTTATAAGCCCAGCCGTTTACGGACAGCTGTGAGCGCCCGAAACAGCGGGACAGCTACCTTCACCCCCGGGCCTGCACAGCCTGCTGCTCTTCCGGCTCCGAGCTGTGTTAGGCCCCGCACCTGGCCCCGCAGCCGGGGATGCTTTTCTCCCGAGGCACCTACCTGCTTGGGCTCTCATCATCCCTGCCCTGGGCCCAGACATGAGCGGCTCTGTGAGGCCTTCGCAGGACTCCCTACCTGCTTACACTGCAGCAGCCAGCGGGGCCTCCCTCACCCGCCTGTGCTCCCCCTTCTCTGCTTCCTTTATTGCCAATGTATTGATCCGCGTCTCGGGAAATCGTTTCATCTGTCTGCTCTGCCCACCTCGTGGAGCGCGAACTCCAAGACGGCCCGCGCGTCGGTCTTTTCCCCACGGCTGCAACTACACTGCCCGAAGCACAGCACGGGATCAACACATGTCTGCTGGGTGAACGACCCGATCCGACGCACAAATACAATTTATTGCAGAGTCAAGAGAGTGTCACCCACGTTCCCGGAGTCGGGGGGGGCAGCACGCTACACACGCCCGGGCAGTGCGGCTCGGGCCCGCAGTGACGGTCAGCGGCCCTCCTCCTAAGCGCAGCCCCGCGGGGCCGGCCCGGCGGCCCTCCCCCCGCGTCTGCTCGGGACGCGGGCGAGCCGGCAGGGGAGGCGGACCCCGGCCCCGGCCCCGGCCTCTGACCCCGCGGGCACAAAGGAGGCCCCGCGCCCCTCCGCCCCGCGCCCCGCGCCCCGCACCTGCTGCAGCGACGCGCAGCCCTGGCACCGCGAGCGCTCCGCCGCCGTCCCGGGAGCCGCCGGGTGGGTCTCGCCCGGCATCATGGTGCCGCCGCCGGGCCGCCGGGCCCGCGCGCCTCAGGGGCCCGCGGCCTGGGCCCTGCACGGGCTCCGCCGGGGCCGCTCCCCGCCGTGCGCGGGCGGGTCCATCCGGGCGCCGCGGTCCCCGTGGAGCGGCCTCGGGCAGAGCGGCCGCGGGCTCCAGAGGGAAACGCTCCCCGGCGCGGCCCCGAGCGCGACGCGGCCGAGCCAGGACCCCGCCCCGCCCGGGCTCGCCCCGCCCCCCGCCCGCCCGGGGCTGCCTGAGACGCCGCCTGAGTCGCACCGGGAGCGGGGCCGCGCTGACGCCGCGGGGCAGCCCCCAGAGGAAGACTCAGGAGGCGCGGGGACGTCGGCGGGGCGCTGCTTCCACCTCGTAGAGGGGAATATGCTCTTGGCGGCAAGCTGCATGGCAGGCCTTCCATAGACACCTAAACCATCCCGGGGCGGAGGGGGAGGGGCCGCGATGACGTCATTCAGGCGCCTCCCGGCCCGGAAGGACCCCAGCCCGGGACGGGCAAGTGCGCGATTTACAACTGGGGAGAGCCGCGCGCTGCGAGTCCGGCCGGGTTCCCAGGGGGACGCGAGCCCTGCGGCTCCGGGGCCCGCGCTGCGCCTTCCTCCGGGAACGCTTCTCCTCCGACAGCGCCCGGCCCCGCGCCCCTGGGCCGGTTCCCCGAGGCCCGGTCCCGGCGCCGCTCGTGGTTGCCAGCCGGGCAGTGCGGGGCCCCATCGTGAGCCTCCCGGCCGCGCGCGTTGGGGGCGTGCAGCCCCCGGGCCTCGGTGCCCCCCGCGCGTTGCCAGCCGCACCCCCGGGGCCCGCCGACGTGCGCTGATGGAGTCCGAAGCCTGCGGCGCAAGCGCCTGCCCGCACCCGGCCCGAAGCCCGCGGCCCGCTCCCGCCGCCGAGGCGGCGCAGGGCCCACGGACCCGCGCGCAGGGTCGACGGGGGCGGGGCGGCGGAGGGGGATGCCCGCGTGGGTCCCCGTGACCCGTCTCCGGCCTCTCGTCCCACTCGCGTCCCTTCTCTTAAGGTTCCCTAAGCGAGCGTGGAGCCCAGAGGGCCTGCGTGGGGGAGGCGCGCCGCCCGCCCGCCTCTGCCCGGGCCGCCCCCCTGCCCGGGTCCTCCCGGTGCCTGGCCCCCCGGGCCCCCCAGTTACGCCCGCCTCCTTGATCGCCGCTTAGCCCCGAGGAGCCCTTTATACTCCACACTGGGACTCGGCCTGGAGCCATTTTTATGTCTTAAATCCTGCAAAGTGCTGTACCTACTGGGTGCTCAGGGTAGTGAGTTACATTTCTGCAGCTAACCCAAGGTAAAAAGAATAAACAAGCGCTTGTGTTAAAAAATTAAAGTGCATTTGTTTCTACCTTTCTCAAAATCAGTTCCTAAGACATTTAAAGACAGAAGTCCTGTCTGTGTAATGCAGGGTGAGCAAATTCTCCTTAAAGGGCCGCATAGGAAATATTTTAGGCTTGGGGGACCATACGGGTCTCTGATGCATATCTCTGTCGTTTGTTTTGTTTTTTGAAGAACACTTTAAAATGTAAAAGTGATCCTGACCTTTCAGGCTGATGAAAACAAGAGCAATTATAGGAAATAATGCAAATTGTTGTAGGGCCCTAGTTGAGGAATGCTGAAAATTATATTGTTCCTCTTTCCCGGAACATGACAGACCACATCTTGTCATTGTGATGGAAACAAACGAGCAAATGTCTACACTGCAGAAAGTGAACAATCGCTTTTGAAGGACACACCTGGCTTTAAATTCTTAAGCTAGTGACTTATTTGAGCTGGTGTCTCCTCACAGAGAATTCCTGATAATGTAGGTGGAAAGTGACAAGGTCAGGACTGAATCCCTAGGATCTACTTCACAGAGAATCATTAACGATTTATTGATGGCATTTGTTTATTTTGGAAAACAGAAGAACTTTGTGTTTTTCTGTCAGCCTCCTTAGACCTGGGAGGATGTGTAGATCTGGGGCTGTACTTTGGGGGCTCCCCTGTGCCTCCAGAGTCCAGGCTGCTGTTTGGAGGATCCAACAATAAAGGTATCAGTGCCCCATCCCCCAGGTACTTGGTAACTTGTTGACACCAACTCTTTCTAACATAATGGAGAAGTGACTGATGATTTAACTTATTAACAAGTTTCCTCTGAAATGGCCTATAGATTTGTTGTAGAAGCAAAGGAGGTTTTACCATAATTCAAAATGGAAAGCTATTTGTTCATTGAAAATTGTCATAATTTTGCTTTATGAAGAGCTATCCTTTCATTTAATGCATTTACCATAAGGAAAACAAGCTACATTTTCTTCTTTATTGTAAAACCCCGCTAGGTGTTTTCTGGAGCAGTTTGTAACTCCAGCAGTCTACAATTCAGGGATATTATCTGATTACATCATATCATTAATTTCCAGGCCTGGGAGGTAATGCTACCACAGGCCCACCAGAGGTCCACCTTTCCCTGTCTGTGTTTTAAACACCAATGGAATTTCCAGCCACATTTATGACGTATCAGCCCCCTTCATGGGGAAGTGGGAAGGCCATTCTCGAGTATGCTGGAGTAAGAGGCATTTTGTGGGAACCACCTGCCCAGTCACAGTCCACTGTGCTCAGTGCTGAGCTACCTGCCTTGCTCCGGTGTTTCTGACTCCCCTGGGTGACGGCATTTAGCTTTGTCCCCAGGGGTCAGCAGCAGGCCCTGTGCTTACAGCCCCAGCTCTCACCCTCAAAGCGATGCGAAGTCAGGGGCACACATTGCTTTCTCCTGGAAGATTGAGTGTATTTAGAAATCAGAAGAATCTTTTTGTTTCAAAACAAGTGTAGTTGAGTAGAATGCAAAACTGACACAGTTGTTGAGGATGAAGCACAATTTTAGAGGACTTTCATGGCCTCGGATTTTTTAGGGCAGTGAAACTGCTCTGTCTGATACTGTGATGATGGACACAGGTCACGTTATACATTTGTCAAAACCCACAGAATGTGCAACACCAAGAGTGAGCCACAATGTAAACTATGCACTCTGGGTGACTAGAATGTGTCGATGCGGGTTCATGGCTTTTAACAAATATACCCCCTGGAGGGGCATGTCGATCATGGCAGAGGCTGTGCTCGGGGGAGGCAGGGCTTTGGTGGGAAATATTTGCACTTTCCACTTAAATTAAAAAAAATTTAAGCTAAAGCTGCTTAAAAATGTAAGAAAATTCTTAAAAACAACAAGAAAACCCCACAAAATTACAGGCAGTGGGAATAATAGTAAAAAGTGTCTGCGTCAGTAGTAAATGTGGCAGATGCATCAGAAATCAGCTCGGGGCCTGGAGTGCAGTGAGCGAAGAGCTTCTGAGGATCGATTAGATTAACTGAGGTGAGGCATGGGACAGACCAGATCATACAGGGGCGTGTAAGCCAGGGTAGCACTGCTTTAGATTTTAAATACAAGGAACAGCCATCAAACAGTTTTAAGATGGAGTGGCATTATCTGATTGACAGTTAAAAACTTCTTATTCTGGCTGTCACCTGGAAATAGCCTGCGAGGCTGGGTATCATTCCCTGAGCTGCAAAGAAGAATCCACTTTGAGGGGCAATCGAACAAGTGCTGCTTCAAGGATAGATGTAATTTAAAGAGTGTATTTCCTTTCCTTCTGGATTTAACTAGGAAAGATCATACAACACAACTATTTGGACCCCAGAATGACACAGTTTTTTGAAAAGTAATGTGTTGAGTGTTTTACTGGCCTTAAGAAGCCATGGTTCTCAAAACTTCATTATATCTGAACCTAAGGGTTCAGTTTATGACTTGGGATGGTTTTATTCTAAGATCATGAGAATATAGCACAATTGGTCTTTTATCCAGGCAGAAAATGACAGCCAAGGAGAGGGGGGGAAATGTGTTTCATTTAAAGTAAATGTCTAGCAATTGTTTGAATTTTAGACACAATGATACTACACACCTGCAGCCAGTTTTCCTCTGGCCTCATCCTCAGGCCCTGACATGAAGAAAAATGGTGTTCAGCATTATTAACAGTACATTCCAGATATGTGGCTGGGGCTCCAAGACCATCACTCACCACACGCTAGAGTGAAGACAAATAGCTTAGCTTAATGATCTTTATTGGAAAAGGAAAAACAAAGGTAGAAATGTATAACCCTAAACATCTCTGGGATATGTCCTGTCAAATGGTAGTTACAGTCTGAATTTCTACCAAAAGAAGAACTTTTCTATCCAGTAAGAAATTGTATGGGTCTTGAGAGAATGAAATTCAAACATCTGTGTGAGCAGGGGTTGAAATCTCTTTGAACATTCAGAAATAAGATCTAAGAAGGGCTTTTGTGAAGATGGCTGCATCGCCATCAAGCTCTGAAAGAATGAACTGCGGGTTGTCAAGTCCATCCTTGTTTCCAAGAACTAAGAAACTCAGGCGTGTGGAAGGGAGGTGGGTTGGGGAACATATGATAGTGCCTCCTGTTTCCTGAGAAAACTATAAACAGTCGAGGGCACTTTTGAGTAGGCAATCACATTCAGGGTTCTGCCAAGGCCAGGTAGTTATATGACTTAAACATGACTCAGTTGTAAGCAACAGAAAATCCAACCACGTTTGATTTTGAAGGAACATGTTGGCTCATGTGACTTGCCGAGTCCAGGGCTCAGTGGGTCTGACTTTCTAATGTTTCAGGGATCAGACAGGCCCTCTCTGCACAGTCATGGGATGGGTGATAGCAGCTTCTTATTCTGCATTTCTTCTCTGGGTTCTCATCCACTAGGATAGAGAGTTATCTGTTCCTGCTCCCAGCAAACAATATCCTGCCTCACTTAAGTCAGGGGAGAGAAGCTTAGGTCTGGGCCTCACACCCTGCCCGGCAGCCAGGAGCTCAGGGAGTGCCCCTCAGCCCACGGGCTACCTGTAAGGGCGAAGGCCAGACACCTACATGGAATCAGGCTCTCCCGATGATGGGCGACCCTCTCGTACAAGAGGTGACTCCCCTGGACTGACTATACCGCCCACATGCAGTTTCCACTTCGTGTAAAGTACCTTGGAGCAGTCTGTGGGTGACCAAAGGCTCCTTTTTTGCTACGGCGACTGATGGTATTAGAAACTTCAACAGTAAAAGGAAACCAGATTTGGGAGAGTGGCTATGCCTTATTTCATTCGTTCATTCACTCATTGGATGTATTTCATGGGCCAATATTCCCGCCAGGCCCTGTATGCTGTGCCGGGACAGGGAGGCACAAGCTTATCACGCCTTGTCACCAGGAGCTCGCTTCTGAGTCAAGTAACTGAGAGGAGCTAAGGGCATCGGTTGGGTTGCTGAGGTGCTCGAAGAGAAAGGGGAAGTCCTAGGAACGCCTAGTGGTCACATATCACTGGGAAATTGAGCTCTACCTGGATACTTCATTCAAGAGCTTTATGTGAATATCACATAAAAACAAAGGATTTGGCCCTGTACAACTGGTTATTTCAAAGGAATGAGCGAGAACGCTTGATCAGCACTCATTTAGTTAACTACCCAGCGGCTGATTAGTTGCTCAGAGTAAGTAGTTAGAACCAGAGCGCCCAAATCTAAATGATGACAATGAGCCAAGTCGCAGATGTGATATGAGGGAGGTCAGGCTCCTCCGGTGGCACTGAATTTGCAAACCTCCATCTGTATTCAAAACGAAAGTGACACGTGGTAAATAAATTCAAATCCCAGGGGAAGGAAGAGTCGGTGTTCTCCTGTTGTGTAAACACGGCTTTCTGTGTGGACAGGGGGAGCAGCCACAGCAGTCTGCTTTCGTCTCCCCTCTGCCGTATCCTGTGCAGACCAGAGGGTCTAGAGAGATAACGGTCCTGCACTCGTGTGTCCTCGTATCTAGAGTGATGGATGCGAATTCACTTCTGCCAATTAGATGCACTCACGACAGTTTTCGGAGAAGCAGAAGAGAAGCCATGTTTCTGCTGCTGTAGGAGGGCTTTCTTTCCCCCGCCCTGTCCCTGCCGTGTCCCCATGTGATATCACTAGTTTCATCACTAGTGGTTCTAGGCGCCTGGACTCCTTGGCAGCCGTGATGACTCGCGCTTCTCTGTACGGGTAGGAAAGGAGGGCGCCGAAGTCACCAGGCCGACACAGCCCTTCTGACGCTGCACCCTCCCGACTTGGCACAGGTCACCAGTCCTGACCTGCTTCGTCCTGCAGCCTCCGGACACCATCCCTGGAGCCCCAGCCTGGAGCACTTTTGTAAGCCACTGTCCAACAATTGTGTGGACTCTAGTTTAAAGCTACCTGTACTTAAAATGGCCCAGGTGGCTTTTAGTTCTTGCTGTGTGGTACTTACTCATATGGAATTGGCTGCAGGAGCAGCTGTGGGCCACAGACTCCCAAGGATGAGCCCATGAGACTGTGTATCTGTCTTGGTTGAAATGGAGAGCAAAGGGGGTCAAATTATCATTAGAAAATGAGAAACTGGGCATAGGTGGCACGCAGTAGCGCAAAAAGCGACTTAAATTGTTACCTGGACTCACAGGGAGTAATGAGCCTGTTGAAAGCAAGGCTGGGTGGGCCGAGTGGCTGCTGCTGCGCTGAGGCCACCTGGGGAGCACAGCGGGGGCGGGTGGGCTGGCTGCGGGGGCTGAGCCAGATGTGCAAGCGAAGAGAACATCAGGCCTGAGGTCGCTGTCCGCTCATGGCGCAGCCCGGGGCGTCCTGAGGCCTGACACGCTTACCAGCGCGCTCCTAGCTGCAGGCCAGACAGAGCCGAAAGGATCACGGGAGTCCAGTCATGCCTGTCGCTGAATTGCGGTGTCAGTTGGCTTCAAAGCGTCAGCGGATCACCTGTATGAAATGTGGGGAACCAGAGAATCAGAATGGGGAGACCGCCTTGGTGGCAGAAGTTCCTCCTCCTTTGTCTGATGAGGCCAATCCTATCTTAGCCTATATCCACCTGTGACTGAGCTACCTTGAGAGAATGCTCCGTCTCCCCGGAGCCATTCATTCCTACCTCCCCCGTTGCCTCTAGACATACAATTAGAACCCAATCCCCACAGGCCTTAGAGGCAAAGTATAGAATTTGATCAGGCAGAGAAGACTTGCTAGTCAAAATAATTATGATTTGTCTATATTTAATTACATGAGAAGAAACCTGGATAATATGTTTTGGAATGGATTAGAAGCATGCCAAACTAAGGTAAAAGGCATATGACTAGTTTGGGCAAAAAATATATATAAATGAGATATTCTAGGCTCGTACTTCCGGTATACATCAACGTTCTCATTGTCACAATTTAGTCATTGGGAATTTGATTATCATACAGGGCACCACACTGGTTCGGTTTATTGATGTCATCATGCTTGTTGAACTTGGTGAGTCGGAAATGCCCCATCACGGGCACAATAGAGCAGGGGAGATAAACCCTGTGGACATTTGCGGGGTCGCCACTCCCAGTGAAGTTTCTGCAGGCCCAGATATATTCCAGCACCAGACAGTAAGTGACAGTTCATCGGTCTTTGAGGCCCCACCACTGCAAACGTAGTTCAGTGCTGCAATGCAGGGTCAGCCTTTCTTTTATTTTATTCTTTTTTGAGGCAGTGTGTACTCCATTTGGTGTGCCACTCTGACCCATTTGTTAAGTAACTTGAAAGCCCACCCACTTTGAAGGGAGCTCGGAGAATGAGAAGGCAAAGAGCTCTGTGATCTGGTCTCCCATCTCACACAGTGGGACAGACCAGATGGCACATGGAATCTATTATAAGCCCTAGTAGGGGAATAGGTGATGTCCCTTGGGCTTTTGGCACAAAGTAATGTCACTTTTGGAAAATAAATATAATAGTTTTTGTTTGTGTGTTTGTTTTTCTGAAATGGCTCTTGGTTGTTACTGGGCCCCAGTTGAGATTGAATGTCTAACCATGAGACATTGTGTGACTATATGATCTAAACCACTGAGTCATACAGTTTGATTTCCTGAACAGCACCAGGTCACATCGAAGTGACATATGTGAGACCGAGCATAGCAGGTCTGAAGGGCTAATACAATGGCTGGAACAGGGGGAGTCCCCCTCAATGCTCCCACTAAGCCTGCTGCACATCTCCAAACCAGCCCACAACCCTGGCCTCTTGGGAGGGCCCTGTGCCCGGGCATCAGAGGAGGCAGCCATGACAGCCCAGCTAGATTACTGCGGCATCGGCTCCTCTCGGGTTTGTCCCCGCAGACGAGTAGTGAAGGGGATTTCTCCCTGGGGTAGATTTTGAGCATTTCAGGGAGGTGGTTTCTTCTATTTTTATTGGGGAGAAAGAGACATTTCTGGAGCTTGTCAGGGGAGGCCATTAGCCAACCGGGCCAGTGGGGCCCTGTGTGCCCTGTGAGGTGACATTTTTGAAGTTCTGATTGTCTCACCATTGAGGGTGGAGGAGCGTCTCTGGCACCTAGCCGGTAAGTGTATGTGTGGCGTGAAACATCCTATAACCACAGGATGCTCCCCCAACACAGACTTGTCTAGCCTCAGACGCCAATGGTGCCGAGGCTGAGAACCCCTAATCACAATCCTTACACACGGACGTGAAGCTAAACATACTGTGGGGTGTTTTGGTTATTTACTAAGGTGTTTCTTTCTGTCTCAGTCATACCTCATAGATCAAGCCAATGAAAATAAAGACTGAAATCACCTGGTTTGAAAGCATCTACAGAATTCAGCACTTTTTAATCACATAGCAATCTTAGGTACTAATAGATCAGGCAGGAACTATATCCCTCCCAGACTCAAGTGCATGGGGCTGGAAGAAGATTGACTGAGCTTTAAGGAATAAAGGAAAATTATGTTATCAGTGATGGATCAGAATTAATCCAAGGTTAGAAAACGCACAGCAGAGGCGGCCTCCACTGCCTCCCTCCCACAGAGCACCAGGCTGGCTGGCCGTCCGAGGCCCGTGGTCTCACACCCCAGACCTTGGGAATGCTTTGTAAGAGGACATTGCTTTGGGATTTGGGGGCCCAGCACTCGGAGAGAGGTCTACCTAAACTCTCCTCTCTGGAACCTGTGATTTTTTTTGAAAAAAAATAGCAGAAGAAAGTTGTCAAGCCCAGGGACTTATTTCAAGGCCTGTCAGTGGTGAGGACGGAAGCCCTCAGTCAGTGCAGAGTCCTGGGACATGCATGAGAGGAATTACGAGGGTCAGAGCCCGGGGAAGGCCCCGGGGACCACTGAGGCCCATTCCACAGATGGCGGGGCTTATGGCAGAGCCGGGGGAGGCCAGATGTAGGACAGACAGTCCTGTGTCCCCGTGGCTCTCTGTGCCTTCTGCTCTGAGGACGGCTCAGCGAGCGGATGGGCGGGCCTAAGGGAAGCAGAGCCTGAGGCAGCACCCTTCCTCATCGCCCCCCTGGATCTCTCAAAGGTGGACGCTTCTTAGGAGCAGTCCCAGGATCTAGCCGCCATCCCTAGATCATGTCCAAAGCTGTGTTCTCCTCATGACGGAGCAGAGTGACAGGCAGGCCAGCCAATCCAGTCAACCACCTCATAGGCAGCATACACAGCTGATAAGGGGTCAACACATTATCTCTCCAGGAAAGGTGTTATTACAGACTTAACAGCATCTTCACTTAGAGACACGACTACATAATGACAGACCCTCAGGCATCACAGAAGAAAATATATATATATATATAGTGAGAGAGAGAGAGAAGTGTAGAAAAATTAATAGCTACCATAGTATGTGTGCATGAATGTGTATTTCATTCATATGCTATTTTCTATAAAGATATAAAAAATATATTCCTTCTATAGAGAACATGAAAGGTCGCATTCTATAAATATGTATATTTTATTAGTGTTATCTTTTTGTAGCCATATGGCCATTGCAAATATAATTTTATAACCATTTTTCACTTAATGGGTTCTAATCATAAATATGAACCTATATTGACATGATCATAGTTGTTTTTTATGGTTCTAAGACATTTCCTCTGTCATTGATTCAACCTGACCCCCATAGAGGCGCATTTTGATCAGGGCTTCTCAGCCCCGCACTGTCCTGTCCGCATCTGGGGCCCGTCATCCCTGAGGTGAGCCCGGCCTGTGCGCTGCGGGAGGCCAAGCATCGTCCAGGCCTCTGTCCGCTGGATGCCCATAGCAGCCCCCTCCAGCTGTGACAGTCTGAACTCTCCAGACAGGGAATCAAGTGTCCCCTGTGACCCGAGTCCCCCTAGTTTCAGAACCACTGATGTGAGTCGTTTCTTTGTTTGCTTGTGTCTTTGACTATCATTAGACAAAGCTGCCTGGACTTCTGGTGGTCCCCTTCCCATCTCAATCCAGTTATTGATATATCCAGAGCACCAATTCCTAGATACTAAATTGATGTTGCAGAGAAGAGGCACATTCGAGAACTTCAATATAGTTTTGCCAAATACCTGTCAAAGTATCATTGTTTGAAAGTTAAAAACACAACTGTCATACAAATACAGAGCGAGCCTCTGCCCGAGGTCTGGGTCTCATTGAGTGAGACAAGCAGCAGGATGGTAGGGCTGCTTCCGAGGGAAGGGGCGAGCCCAGGCCCCAGGGCCTGCAGAGGGCCTGAAGGAGGGCGTCCAGTCGTGCCCACCATGCAGCGAGGCTCACCGTTGGGCTGCAAACCTTCGTGAGGCTGCAGGACATCGTCCATTTCCACTGACACTGGGCGAGAATCACTTGCATTGCCATTGGTTATGTATGTTAACATGGACTCTCACAGCTTGTGCAATATCCTAATCAACAGAAAATGCTACGTCAAATCAACTCTTAGGTGACTGTGGGACAACGCCCAGTATACCCGTGAAAAGTCAACCTTTTGTTCTGAGTTTTGCAGTTTTTTTTTTCTCTCTACATTGTCTTCCTAAAATTTTGTAAAATTTACTCTCTGATCAATTGATACAGCTCCCATAACTATGAGCAGCATTGGGGGGGGCGCAGATTCTCATTCTTTTTTATAATATCCTATTGGACAGGTATCTCATTACTGTGTTTCCATTTAGTCCACTACCTGTGAGGTGGAATATGTTCTCACATGCTTATTGGCCATTCCTGCTCTAATTTATTTTGCTTATTCATATCCTTTATCCATTTTCCTTTTAGGGAACACAACTTTTTCTCATTCATTTGCAGTTCATTTATCGTTTAGAATACCAATCATTGGTGTTTTATAAATGCTACAAATATTTTTCTGAAGTTTCCTTTACCTCTTCATTTAGTTTTCCTTTAAAATAGAAATTTATGTATAATCAGACCCATTGGTATTTTCCTTTATTGTTTTATTCCTGGGATTATGTTGGAAAGTTCTTTCTTAACCCCAGGATTAAAGATTTATCTCTTCTTTCTTCTAATATATTTAGAGGTTATTATTTTGTACTTAAATGTGTATTCCATTCAAAGTTCATTTTAAAATGAGAGTTGGAGATAGAACTTTTTTTATTTCCCCCCAGAGCTAGCCAGCTTTCTTGACTCCATTTGTTGAATGATTCATCTTTTTAAGCCCTGCAGCTCAGCCGTGAATGGCCTCCACAGGAGAGCCCATTTCTGGGCTGTGTGTTCTCTTCTCCTGACCTGCCTGTGGCCTTGGCCCCAGCCCATAAAATGTAGATCACTGTTGATATAGAACATGCTTTATCTGGCAGAGTAGGTCTCATTTTAAAAGTCACAGCTTTTTGGGCTGACCGAGTGACTCAGTTGGTTAAGAGTTGGCTTGGGACCCCGGCTCTGAGCAGCAGGGCCTCTGTTCAGATCTCACATTAGGGCCAGTGACACTGCCCTCTACAGCTAAGGTGGTAAACAACAGCTCCACCTGGAGCTGGGCTGCCATGAGTGGCCAGCGACAGCGTAGGCTGCAGTGGGGCTGCAGTGGGCTGCCAAAAGCCCCTGTGAGACGCCATCCAATGGCCGGCAAGCGACTGCCTCAGCCGGGAAGAGCGCAAAGATCACAATATCAACATGGGCCAGTGAAGCCACATCCTCCACAACTAGATTGAAGAACAAAAGGACAGCAACTTGTCTGTTCCCCTCCCCCAATTCCCCAATCAAAATCTTAAAAAAAAAAAAAAGTCACAGCTATTATTTGCAAATGGTACCTTGTCTATTTGTATAGAATTTAGATAAGTGAAAAGCTGTCCTTTTTTTTTTTTTTAGGACAGTGATTTTTCATTCTCTTATCAGGCCCAGTATTTTCCTATTAAAATTTTCCCTTCTAAGTGAACATATTAAGGGCATGGCATTTCCTGTTGTGCGGTAACCAGCCGCCTTAAATATTCTTACCAGACTTCCTTTTCCTGTGCCGGGAATGTCTGTGAATGTCTAGGCCTGAGGCCCCGGCAGATGTCCAAACACTGGTCAGGGCACCTGGGACCCCCAAGGGAGCAGTCTCACAGGCTCACCACACAGTGTGACCACACAGTGCGACACAGTGTGGGCAGTGCGAGTCAGGGATCTTTATTTATTTGTTTGTTTGTTTTAACCTCTGAGTCAGTTTTCTCAAGGTGGGCTCCTCCAGGCCCATGAAATCTGTCAGAGTGCCTGGAGAAGGGTTGGAACATTCCACTCAGTTAAACCTGTTAAACCCTGTTGAGTAAGTTTCTTTGCAGCAGGACTTCTCAGGGCCTTTGATCTGTTAATATCCTCTGACTGTCTGAGAGTGTGATGGTTATTAGTCCTTGGCAACCTTCTCTAAGAAACAACTAGCAACCCAGTAAAAACCAGCTTACTAAGCCCTGTAGCCCGGAAAATTCTATTTCCCCCAATTCTATTATTTTTCAAGCAAAATTGTGAAAATAAAACCAAAATATCTCCAGTTGTGAACATGGACAGCTGTAATAAAAGAAAATCACTGACAAGAGCCGGATCCACTCTGCCTTGGAGGGCCGTTTCTGGTTTTCCCAGGGAGTTCTCTGCATTGTTCTCCGCAGCTGTCACCACTTCCCCAGGAGGAATGGGGCTATGAATTCCTGTGCTTTGTGCTGAAGATGTGATGTCTTGCGGCCCTGGGATGGTGCGGCACCCAGAACCTGGCTCTGTTGCTTGCACGGTAGATTTTGTTGGGCTTCCTTTGCCGTGTACAAGTCACCAGGAACTTGGCGTGAGCCACCAGCCATATTAGCTCACAGAGTGCTCCAGCTCAGAAGTGCCTGCACCATGAGGCGGGTTCTCTACTCGGGGCCTCACACAGTGAAATTGGTGTTGGCCAGGCTTCCTCTCCTGGAGGCTCAGGGAAAAGAGCCGCTTCTAACTCATGCAGCTTGTTGGAATTCATTTGCTCACAGTTGTAGAACTGAAGACCCAAGGTCCCAGAGGCATCTGTGTGGGGCCCCCATC
Organism: Aselliscus stoliczkanus; assembly: GCA_033961575.1. Taxonomy (NCBI): domain Eukaryota; kingdom Metazoa; phylum Chordata; class Mammalia; order Chiroptera; family Hipposideridae; genus Aselliscus; species Aselliscus stoliczkanus. Next base: position 110,139,713 of record CM066728.1, read on the forward strand.
CTCAAAGCCAGGAACAGGGACTCTCCCTGATGTTGAGTCCCCCTCAAAGTTGAAGTGTTTTTATTCTGGAAGTGCCCAATGCCACCTATAAACTCATCTGATTAGGTGAGTCCCACCCAGGGTGATCGCTCCATCTTGAAATCAACTTATCTTGAACCTAATTTCATCTGCAAGATCCCGTCAGAGCAGCACCTAGAGTAGCATTAGACTGAATAACTGGGAGACAATTTTCATACACCGTGGGGTGGGGGGAATGGTGGGAACCCGGGCCTATTTGAGAGCTCTGCCTCCCACGTTCGCTTCCTGTTGTGGGGACAAACCAGGATTGCACTGGCTTTAGAAATTTTCCATGCCACTAAGATGGTCCATGTGTGTTTAGGGAAATAAAAAATGAGTCAGAGGAGATTTGATCTTAGTGAGTAGAGTGCATGAGAACCCCAGAGATACTCCAAAGATTCTGAGTCTGACAAACATGGCAAAGATTTTTCCCATGTCTGTAAAATTCCTTTCCTTGCGGCTGCCTGCGATCGGAAGAATCTGTATGGCAGTCCCATGGTTGCCTTTCAACGAATATTTTTAAAAGAGTCTATTTTAAGCTTCATTGTTATCTATGGTTTATACAATGCTCAATATATTTGGGGCACTTTAAGAATTCACAGTCATGGCACTATGTTCTTGACAGGATGTTAGCATAAACACATTTTATTGGCCCTCGATGATAAATCAAAAGAACTATAAACCCCAAAGCCCTAGAATGACACTTTTTAATGTGGCTGTCACATCCTTGTACTGCAAGCCACTGTTCCCCCAGCTATACCTGACACACTTGCTGAGTTTCTGATTGTAAGTTTGTAGACTTGACCCTGTAAAGTTTTTAGTGAAATCTAGCATGGGAAAAAATTTAGCCAAACCAGACTCCCTGGTGCTGTTGATGGATTGGTTGCAGCTCCCCATTTTCAGCCAGTGTTGGGGGACAGGGCTGAATCCCAAGGATATGCTCAAGGACCATCCACACTCCACCTCCATACCCAACTGCTCTCTGCAGGGGCCACCAACTTTTCCCTTGACTGGAGGAAGCTGCCATGTCCCTTGTCAACGTGCAGGAAACTGGGTTCCTCTCAGGCTGAATGGAGAAGCCCCCCTGCGAGGTTCTCTGTGCGCCAGGGCTGTCACCCAGGGCGCCGCGTCCCCAGCCATTCCTTCTGAGCTCTGATGTCATAGGTACATCAGCCCTAAGACTGGGGACCAGGCTCATTTTCTCACTAACTAATATCATTAAGCCGCCTGGTTTTAATTTTCAACCACTTCCCAATTGCCTACTTAGGAGTGTTGAAAGCCAAATTCATTCATTGTTTCCACCATTCAGTGGTGATTGGAGCAGTTTAATGATTGTCTTGTGAGGAGGAGAAAGGAATACAGATCAGGACTGACTGGAGAGCAACGAGAGAGAAGAATTATAAGTTGGAAGAGAAACACCAGCTCATAAAGCTGTAATTGAAAACATCGTGCTTGTACAATTACCATGGCGTGGCTTGGTTAACGGGGACTCCAAATTTATCTTTCTGCTGATAGTCCACTGTGAGAAATACAATTTAAGAAAATCTGGGGAGGCATCCCAGTATTTCTCAACAACTTTATCTAAGAGTTCAGTAAGTGGGAAATGGAGCGTGGGGCTGATGTCAGGAGCTTCAGCGGCCTGCCCACCCTTGGACGTGGCAGCCCTGTGACGGGCTGTTCAGCGCTGAGCCCCATCGTTGAGCAGAACCCGGAGAAATCCTCCCGCGGCCTCAGAGACAGAAAGCAGACACGTCAAGTGCAATGTCGTGTCCTGCGGACAGACTTCAGGCCCCAGGGAACAGGAAGCTGGCCCCGAGGCCGGTTATCCCAGGTATCCCCCTGCTCGGTGTAACCTCCGGCCCACACAGGCGTCCCGTGGCCTCACAGGCACCTTGCTTCCCCAGGTCCACCTGACACTCCTGAAATCTTGCCCTTTGGGTCTGTAGCCCGGCCCCTCAGACCTCATTCCGGAGCTGACTGTGGGTCTCTCGTCCTCAGAGCTCACACCCAGTAACAGAAAGTCCTACTGGCTCCCCGTTCTCTGGCTCCCTCTTTCTGGCCAGGCCACTCTTCCCCCCGCCCCCCGTTTACTGGGAGGGACATACCCCATTTCCGCTTTCCCCCTTGTCCCAGGACTATCTAGTGTCCTCACAGGGCCTTGAGGAATGAGCTCCAAGCCTTAGTAACATCATGCTGTGCCCCTGCTCAAAGCTCTCCAACAGCTTTCCATTGCGCTTAAAAGAGATTCAAATATGACAAGGGCCCGCATTCTCAGGGGCGGGGTCTTCCTGATCCTGGCCTGAGGGCATCGTCACGGAAGGTGCCATGTCCCTTCCCACCGAAGGCCTCCTCAGGTCCCTTCACCTGGACACACCCACCCCAGGTCTTCCCAGGGCACACAGGTGTCTATTCACATGTCCCCTCTTCAGAGCGGCCTCCCTCCACCATGGATGGTGAGTCCAGAGGAGGGGGCGGGGGGTACGAGTCCCCAGGGTCAGAAGCGCATCTGGGCCGGCTTAGGGTGGCCCCTCAAATGTTGGGGAAATGAGTAGCTGAATGAGGTGAGTAATTTCCCTGCTATTACAGAAGGTTGAACCATTTCAGCTGAGAACTCAGATAGGTTCTTACTCCGAAGGTCAGTTCATTTCAACACCAGTGGCCTAAATATCCTATTCCAAGCGGTATGGGGCGTCTGAAGTGGTGGTGTCCAACACTGCAGCTGCTAGCCACATGTGGCTATTGAAATATAAATGTAAATTAACATGCAGTGCAATGACAATGTCAGGTCCGGGCCACACTGTGCGTAGTCCAAGGGCTGCACAGCCACAGGCAGCTGCTGCTGCCTGCTGTGGGCTAAGCGTTCCTGTTCCTCCCACCCCCTGTGTTGAGGCCCTAACCCCCCGTGTGATGGTGTCTGGGCCTTTGGGAGGTGATTCGGTTTAGATGAGGTCATGAGGATGGGGCCCCCTGACAGGAAGAGACACCAGAGCGCCTGTCCTGGGCCATGAGAGGACACAGGTGAGGGCAGCCATCTGGACACCAGGACCCCGCTCTCTCGGCACCTTGATCTTGGACTTCCAAGCCCCAGACTGTGAGGAATAAATGTCTGCTGTTTGAACCCCTGAGTCTGCAGTATTTTGTCCTGGCAGCCCAGGTGACTAAGACAGTGCTTACTGCACAGCACAGCTAGGGGGGCATTGTCGTCGCTGCCAGCAGCTCTGTTACACAGAGATGGTATGGAGTGTGGTGTGAAACACACAGCCATCCTCTCCTCGGGGGTCAGACTCTCTCGGGGAAGGACAGATGGGTGAACGCCACCTAATTAGTCCTGCAAGGTGGCGCACAGGTGCTGGGGAGGTGGCACAGAGGCTATGGTGGGGGTGGGGGTGCCACAATTGCTGACTCCAAGCTGGGTTTTCAAAGGTAAGCACGTTAAGCAGAGTGTGGGGGACCGGGGTTGATGCCCACCTAGCCTGAAAATAAATATAAATGTAAAAAGGCCTCAGCAGGAGATGTAAAACCCTAAGGAGTGTCTGCTTGCCCATTTCCCGCTCTTCAGTTCCTTACGCATCTGTTTAAAAGGAAAGAGCACGTCGCGTTTGTTCCTTGGCGCGAATGACATACATGGAGGTATGTCACAGAAAAATGGTGGAGGCCATGGGCCAACTTCTCTGCACGAAGTGGCTTAACTAGCGTTTGTGAAATAGAAGAGATTGCATAACATTGTGTGAGGTACCACGTTGCCATGTGAATAGAAGTCTGCAGACCACGAGGGTGGTCAGAGACCACAGCTCCTGCAGACGAGGCACCCTGGTGATGAGCAGTGTCACAGCTGTAGAATGGGTGCCTCCCACGAGCTGGGTCTGTGCTCACACGGTGGCCCTGGCTTAGCCTCCAGCCAGCCTTCTCTCCGCTCCCCTGAGTCAGGTCCTTCCCGGGGTCCTTGGTTATCAGCCTGCGCTGACACCCAGGAGTTTCCCCTCTCCAGACCACCCATCTGCTCCCCCGCTCTGACTTGGCTCCCTGGTGCCCACGTCGCGGTTCCTGGGCAAAGCGTACGCAGTGTGTCACCTCTTGGTCTTCCCTTCTCCCCGGCAGAGGCCGGGTCCTTCCTACTGGCCGGCGTTCGGCACGTGAGCGTGTGCCTTTTATCGTGGTGAACCTTTCTGGTCGAGCACCCAGAAAGGTTGCTCCGGGTCTCCCGAATCCCACGCCCGGGATCAAGGGGAGCAGGGAAATAGGACAGGGTCATCAGATGCCCTGAGAACTCCAAAAGTAGGTACTAATTCAACCTGGATTTCCAGGGGCCTGTGTGAGGGGTGCGTGGCGGGGGGAGGCTGCAGTCTGCATGGATCTTTGGGGTTGACGGATGGAGGGAGAAAGGAGGAAGGTGCGGCAAGAGACCCAGAAACTGCTCACCCAGAGATGGAGCTCTGCCCGCAGCTGCACACACGCTTGTGCGGCTCGCTGGAGAGGTGGTGGCAGTGGTGGTGCATTTACACACCAAAGGCGGCTCTTCGTTGGCCTGTCTGCAGCGGCCATTTTTCATAACTTTGGGAGGCCACGATTGCTGCCACTACGCTTTGCACTGGAGATGACGCAGCCAGCTGAGCTCCGTGTTGAGTAAACTTTGGCAGCCACACCAACTTTAAATTGATATTAATATCAATTTAATATCAGGGTTGCTTTTTATAGTTTCCCTGAAGGTCTGAGCAACAATAGACAAGGCAGGCATCATGGTACATGAACCCGAATCAAGCTCGTATTTTTCTGATGTGTCTTTAATTTGGTTTTGGCACAGAGTCTCTGTTTTTCTTGGGTTTTACATCATGTATGGGGTTGCATGGATACACTCTAACAAAACACCATCTATAATCAAATGAGGCTCAGAGAAGAAAGAAATGCACTCCAATTCCAACTAACCTGAGCCTTGGTGTGAATAGCTATCTGCTCTGAACGATTGGCCAAACGTGTGTGAACACTTTCGGAGCTGGAGAGAGAGACTGTCCATCAGCTACATCCCCAATTATCCAGCTCCATAGAGGGGAAGGTGCTCATCACAAACCAATGTCTCAATTAAGCTTTTCTGTAAAATCTACTCTCCTAATTCATTATAATCATTAAAGACATGGGTATTTGCATGGGGTGCGTGTGGGTGTGATGGCAAAACCAGTTTTGTCTTGTTTCACATTAAACTTAAACTTTCTAATAAAGTGACCTCCAGGTACTCCTCTGGGGTCACTTTAGGAAGAAAGTCATATTTGTTTCCCCATTATTCCAAGGCATCTGGTCTCACCTACCTCTTTAATTCAGACATCACTCAACAATTTCTGGGCTGGACAGAGGCATATAGATGCTGTTCAAGGATGGTTTGTGCGATGAAGGATGACAAGAAAGCTCAGTAATTGAATCCACCAAGAGTCAACATCTGCACTCAGTTGTCCCAGACACCCATGGCGGTGCTCAGTACTTGTTGTGGGGAATGTACTTCTGCTGATCACAAACACACAGCTAGCTGCCTGGCAACCATGCCTACAGCACCCATTGCCTGGTAACCCTCCTCCGGCACCCCCCTGGCACTTGGAGAGGGTGGGAAGGCTCTGCCTCAGGGCGGGAATCTCTTCTTCTCTGCACCAAAGCGTTATCTCTTGCTACATGTCGCTCTCTGCTGGTGGTCTGTTTTGTTCCTTTGTGACATGGGTTTTTGTCACCCATCTGCAGAGTGACATTGAATGAAGGTATGATAGAGGAGGCCTGCGCACTCTGGCAGCTGGTGAATTTCCTCTGATTTAGGAACAGTCATGGATGGGGCTGCTGAAAAATGGGGACAGCGTTGCAGCCCAGGGGATGAGGCTTCACCTCTGTTTTCCTGTGTGGATATCTTGATGCAAATGGGGCATTTCTATCCCATCTGAATCAACCGAAAGCACCGTTGATGTCGGGATAGGCTGCTGCCTCTGTTTTATCAGCTGCATCCTCTGTGGGCACACAGGGTCCCCCAAGCCCTCAGAGGAGGTGGACACAGAGCCTCTGATCATCACATCAACCTTCTTTAAACCCAGACACAAATTCCTGGAGTTTAATAAAATGAAGTTTTAAATTGAATGGGTTTGTCTACTTAAATGCCGGTCCCTATTGTGTTTGGCTTAAGCCCTGAACTCTGGTATGGAGCGTCGGGGTGGGAGGAGGCAGACAGAGCTATTTCAGATCCGGTGGATTCTTTGAGTTAATAACACCGATGGGATGGTATGCGGTTGCAGACTTGGTCTCACTCTGGACAAACATTTTTACTTTTTGTTTCCTTGAGTCTGCCCTTCTGCTTTGTGAAACTTCACCCCTGAGGCACGTTATCATGCATGAAAACCAGGGCAAATGGCCCAAATGCAGCCCGGTAGTCTCTGTGAGGCTTTCAGGGCTCTTTCCTAACCATTCTTGCTTGTTTGGGAGACAGCATTTGTCATGTCCAAGGTCAGCATACATACCTCCCAGCGGTTTTGCTGTCAGCTCCTGTCATTTCAACGTCACACTACTTTTAGCCTGGCCCTCTGCATTTTCCCCACTCGTGCTCATTAAAAAGCCTCAGATTGTTCAGGTTTTTGCAAATTTAACCAGGAAAACCACTTGTCACCTGTACTGAGAAGCCTAAAATTGTGAGGAGAGATGATTGGTTTTTATTTTATTTCAACAGAGGCCAGGAGACACAGTGTGAAACAGTTACGTAAATCCAACCTCTTGTTGTGCACGGCCGTCCACAATATCACATGAGTGCTCTGGGGCCCGGCGTTCCTACCTGGAAATTCAAGTGCTAAGCAGGAGTTCAAGTCAATACGTCTTCTCGGAAGCCAATTTAGGTCTCAGCACCAAGTTTGCAAGGAGATGAACATGCAGCTGGAAAGGGTATTCAGACACTCCAGTGGGTTCCACGGAGATGGAGGTACCTCATGCTTTTGCGCAATAATTTTATCTGTCAGCCTCCTCCCATTAGATGCATTTGTGACTTCACGGGTGGTAGCTGGGCTGAGGACAGCCTGCGTGACAATATGTAGTATCGAGTGTGGGGGGGGGTGACTGTTGAGCTGTAGTCACACTGACCCTGAGCACCTACCACCCCATTTCTTGGGTTCTCAGAAGGTGAGTGCCTCGGGCTCCTGTGACCACTGTCCAGTTTTACTACTACCCCCAAATGCCTTGCTTTGAGAATACAGTAATACCTTGGTTTGCGAGCATAATTCATTCCAGAAACAAATGACTCGTATTGTAAGACATCATTAATTTACCACTTTAAAATGTATTAGAAATGTTTGCTCATCTTGCAGAACACTTGCAAGCCATGTTACTCACAATCCAAGGTTTTACTGTACTATGCAGTGCTGACAGATGGATGCACCCCAAAAAACACAATGTTCTTCCTTGTCAAACCTGTGGGTTAGTCACAACCTGTAGACAGAGTCCAAATCACTCACTTTTATGAACTGGTATGACCCCATAATATTTAGTCTCAAAGGGAAATTTTCATTAAGGCTTATTTTGTTACGGTGGACCCACAAAATAAAAGCTTACTTATTTGAGTGTATAAGGATGAACTTACTTTGGAAGACTATATGTAAACTAATTAAACCCGGGAACTCTGCAGCAATCCCAGGATGGGACAGCATGGACACTGATACAAATCCAACACAGGCAAAGGGAGCGAATGAAAGTCAGCCTTGATAATGAGATTTACGTCCCTGTATTGTGATTGCAGTGCTGTCATGGTTTAGCACAGCCTTTGGTTATATTCATGCTCAGATGGCCTTGGAATGTGGGTTTGACAGAGATGTGCTAAGAGTTGCTCTTTAGAGCAGTTACTCTGGGATTTTGTTCCTGACACAGTTATCATTCAAGTCCTCAGAAAGGTGAACAGCTCATTTTGGCTCCTTTTCTTTGCCTCATGTTGCTTTTGAGTCAAATCTACACCAGGACGTACCCCCGGTGTCCTGCTCACCTTTAGAGGAACTCTGAAAGGATGTGCAGGGGCAGCGGGAAGATGAGGTTACCTATCTAGAAAAAGTCACTGTGGCTTTTCCATGTCTCACCCAATGACACAATGGATGCAATGTTGACACAAAGGTAAAGGGGATGTTGGAATGCTTTGGGAAACCACACAGCCCTCGTATTGTTTGCTGGGCTTACTCAAATGCATAAAATATTCCAATTTTACAGGAGTTAGTTTCCAGCTTTTGGACTAAATCTTGGATGTTCTAAACTGGTTGATTTGAGTCATTCATAAATTATCATAATTTGTTCCATGTCCTTCTCAAATGTCCACTTTTTATTGAATCAGTTATATGTATCATTAGGGTGATTGATAGCCAAGTTATAGCATTTACATGATCTCTCATTCTGGTTTGAATATTCAGTTTAGTTTTGATAGAAAGAAATATGTGAAAATATGAAAGTTTGTTGTCTAAAAGTTTCAGTTGTATCTTTTTCTTGGGATATTGTACTTAAAATTTAGTTCAAAAGGATTGGTAAAACATGCTTTCAATCATACCTTAATGATTTTCTAACTGTCCGAAAATAAATAGAAAAGATCAGTAAAAATGAGTCGATGATCCTTCTTTGCTTTCAGTTTCTACCCATTCTGGAAATCTGTCCAGGATTGAGAAGACTGACAGGAGGGAATGAGGGAAGGGAGAGAGGGTAGAACATTAGAGCGTCAAACATTTTCACAACGAATGATGTAGCAACAATTGGAGTAGCTGAGAGTAGGAGAGTTGGGTGTTGTTCTTGGACCATGCACAAGGAGGGTTGAGCTGTTGCAGGGGGAGGTCCCTCTGCTCTGAAAAGGCGAGTTTGAGCAGGTCACAGAGGCTATGAGAGGATTCATCAGGGGCCGGAGGTTGAGATGAGCGCCCCAGGCCGGGGAGCAGGTTTCATGGTGGTTGTGTCCACTTTGCATTGAGCCTGATGTCCATAAGCATCACTGGGCCACGGTATCTCCCCCACCTTTATCCCCTGCACTCCCTACAGGACTTAGCACATAGTAGGGGCTTGTCAGACATCAATGCAGTAAATGAAATGAATGACCATGAGTTTGCCTTCTCAGGAAGTCTCAAGGAGTCATGTGGTGAAGAGAAGGTGGGAGAACTTGTCCTCACTCATCTCCGGGAAAGACCTTATCGGGATGAGGACTCACCATCTCACTAATCTCTTCATAAAAACAACCAAATATTGCTGAACCCACTTCTTTTAGCAACATTTTCTTCCTGTTAGCCACTTTTCTGAAAACAAAACATGACTCACGGCCTTTGGACAAAAGCAGTCCATTCTCTGCTGCTTTTTGTGCCTCCCAAGAGCACTGCCTTTTTATTTTGTGTAGTGTGTACAGCTGCTTCTCTGCTTCCTTTTGCCTTCTCCCGGAGTCCCTGAGTGCCTGCCATCAGCTCAGAGACTGCCCCTGTATTCATAATATGTATTCCTTTCTCTTTCTCTTTAGCGCAGTCAGCTTTCTCTCCCTCCCATATCCACAAACACTCCCATACCTTCCTCCTCCACTCACGCGCCCTCTCAGACTCCTCAGCTAGAACGCCCCCATCACAGTTGGATGGGGCCAGCTCATAGTTGGGGAGATTAGGTCACTATGGCTTGTCTAAACAGCTGTGTTTCTGGCAGGGCCCTGGAACCACTAACCCCATCCCTCATGGTGGAACAAACAGTTTAGTCTCAGACCCACTTTCCAGGCATGCTCATACCCCTAGAAACATGACACATTCATAATAAACATGAGTTACCTAGCCCTGTAACCCAGCACCCACTTCCTGTAGGTTCCATAACCCTGATGGGGACACTAGCTTCATCAAGAGACCCTCCCAGCTGGTGATGGGGGTGGCTGCTGTTATGCCCACCATGGCTGGTGATGGTGAGGTCTGTGGACATGGGTTGATTGTGTGCAGTTGGGTTCTTCTTGGGAGGATGAGGGTAGTGGCTGCCATTCGGGGCAGAGGAGACTGGCACTCTGGCCTCATGGTGGCCACTCCTTATGTGGTACTGGACACACCAAATTTGACATTTGATGGGTGAAATAGGAGCCATCGATTGGGTCTAAACCAGAAGAATGTCAAAGGCAAGCCAGAAGGGAGTTGGGATTAGGTAATAGGGAGGGAAAAGGGCTAGTCCCTGGTCTCCCAGTTCATCTGTGGTCACTAGCCGTCATGGTTGGCTAAGGTCTACCTGAGGGCAAGGCCAAAGTTGTCAGAAGGATAACTGTTTGAGCACAGAACACACAACCATGGGGTGTCAGCAGCAGAAAGGAACTTTCAAGCTAGTCTAAGATGCACAAAGTTGGGCCAGTTGCCCAAGGTCACAGAGATTTGGGACCAGTCTTCAAGCCCCTCTGCCTCTCAGTGGCCTCTTTACTCTTTGTTTTTATAAATGCCACAGAGCAGACACGAAATGTGATACAAGGAGGTGATGATAATTGCTATGCTAAATATTAATACTTCACGGCCATTCCTCGTGAGACCCTGCCAGGGATATAATATGGTTTTCCATTTGTTGGAGACTTTACCTTCTGGCATCACTTAGAGAAAAAGCTCATTTGCAGCCCCTGAGAATGGTGAGCAGGAAATCAGCAGATCCATATTGTGTCTGTGCAGATGCATGCAGGACAGTCTGCCCAACCCTCCTTGGCCCCTCCTCCTTTGCCTCCACTCAGCCAGCTCAGAAGCTGTCCTGTTATTTTGTGAGCCCTTCTCCATGTCCCTTTTGATTAATCCAGGGATGGAAACCCAATCCATGCCCGGATGTGCTGAGTCTCTTCCCCAGCGTTTTGGAGCAGAAATTCCCCAATGGTGCAAGCTGAACTACATAGGCCAAGGGCACTCTGGGTGCCATATTTCTTGCCATTTCGAAGAAAGGTCTGGGGTCACAGTGACCCACTGAGAGAAGCAAAGATGAGATCCTGAGACTGAGAAAAGCTTACAGCATCTCCATGTGGAGGTCAGGCACCCCCTGGATTCAAAAGCACCCCTTCCCTTTCAGGGACTGGTTGTCCAACCCTTCCTTGGATTCTGATGTTCTACTTATGCTCATTCAAATCAGGTTTCTGTTTCTTGCCATCAAAGTAGTCCTTTTAACTGGTAGCTTTCCGTTCTAGACTCTAAGTACTTTTTAAAGAAAACTATAATATTAAAATAAACCAGAGAGGTGTCAGTCGCTGTCTTGGGCATAAAATTGGCAAATCCCATGAATGGGGTGGAGAAAGTAGAGGATGAGACGAGCTTGGAACATTTTATTGTGTCAGAAAGTAAGGAAATATTAAAGAGAAAACAAAGATGGAAGCTGTCACAAGGACACAAGAACCACTGGAAGGGGCTCCCACCAGCAAGATCAGGGGCAGCTCTTATCCAGCATAATTAAGGATGGTGATGCATTATTGCAAAAAAATATCTGCGTCCATGTCAATAATAAATAGATGAGATGGGCAGGAGAGCTCCTGCTTACAGCGGCGTGCCAGGGTGGCAGAGGGCGTACTAGGCTGAAACAGCTTAATCTCAGCCATCGTCGCACTCTGTGGTTGGGGAGGCCATCGCTGATGCTCAGTGTGTTCAGTGGCGGGGATGGATTTCAATGGTGTGTGTTAAGGTGCCTCCCCACAGATTTCTCATTGGAAGCAGTGGATGAAGTGGTAACTGGAGAGTCCAGATGTTGGACCACACCATGATGAGGGGAAAAGAATCCGCCTCGGCAGTGAGGGCAGACCCATACCCTGGGTTCCGGAGTGATGCGTAATAATGTATAACGTGTACCATCTCTCACACGGCGCGTAGGCTAAACCTGCGTGAGAAAATATGTGCTGAGAATACGTTCTATTGAAACAGGAAGGGGTGGATTCTGAACTGTTTCAGGTGACACAGATGTGCTAACTGAGTGGAGGACATGATCCTAGATCACACCCTTTACTGGAGGGGGGCATGCCACAAAGGATGTCACCATCACTGGGCCAATTGTCAAAGCTGCAAGCTAGATAAAAGGGTTGTGTTGGTGTGAAACTCACTGTGGTGGGTAACTGTATAGTGGTTATGTAAAAGCATAGCTGTTTTTAGGCATAAAGAGACATGATGTATGCAAGCTATTCTCAAATGATTCAGAAAATAATATATACACACACACACGCACACACACACAAAGAGAGAGAGACAGAGAGAGAGAGAGCGAATGACAAAGCAGATGGATAAAAAAGAAACACCAGTTGATTCTGAGTGAAGGGTTTATAGGTGTTCTTGTTCTATTTTAGAAACACTTTTTCTCTATATTTGAAATTATTTCCAAATAGAATGATAATAACACAGCAAATGTGGTGCCATCTATCCCCAGGGAAGGCACCCCAGGTCTGTGTGGGCAGCAGGCCCCTCAGACGCCCGGGGCAGCCTCCCCTTTTGGGTTTTGCTGTTGGAATTCAGAAATGGTGCAGCAGGCTGGGCTGCTTGCTTTTTGAGTTTTGTGACTTTCTCCTTTCCAGGATGTTTGTTTCAATGAACCTCCAGGTAGCAGAGGGTGAAAAAGGCCCAACTGTGAGCCAACAATAGGGTTTGGCTCTGGAGCTGCAGCCTCAGAAAAATCGTAAATAAACAAAGCACAGGGATTTCATTTGATCTGGAAAAGGGTGAGTTAAATATTCCAGGATGTTGGAAACAAAAGATATTTTACACTCCAGAGTGCTATGGAGGTTGTAATACTGCCTGATATGAGCTGACATCAGTTAGAAGGAAATCGCAGCAAGAACTAAAGCCCCATGTGTAAGAGGAAGAATTCAAAACACAAGGCAGCGTGTTAGACCGCAACTTCAGCGATCCCCATTTCTAAGTGAACAATAATAGGGTCGGCACATCCCCGGACACTTGAGCTCCTTCGCCTCAAAGTCCACTGCTTCTGCACGTGTTATTTCCTTTCATCATCGCACCATCTGGAGCCGAGGGGGCCATGGCCATGTGGCCATGCTAAAGGGATGACATCAGTGGTTCTTAGAGTGGGTCCCTGACCAGCAAGCAGCATCAGCACCACCGGGGAACTGAGAGACGCAGATGGCCGGGCAGCTTCCACACCTGCCCAATCAGAGCTCTGGGTGTTTTCACGGGTCCTCGGTTGACCCTGATGTCCACTACAGTGGGAGAGCCATGGGCTTTCTCTCATTCTCCAGGTTGTATTTCCATTGGGATGTCAATTCTGAAGGAGGAATGTTTTAATCCAGCTTTATCAGTCTCTGTAAGCATGGGTGAATCATGTCAAATTGTTAGGCTTTATTGTAAATTCAGGGCATTTGATCAGAAGACTTCTTTTTGTTTATTTCAATTTTCTTGTTATTTTATTTATTCAAAATTACATCAGACTTCATTTATCTAATTTGAAGGGGTTCTCAACCTTGCTGCCAAGTAACATGGCAGAATTTATTCCTTTACTGATCTCTCCACAGACAAGGACTCATGAAGCATGTTGGCTTGGCCACTGAAGGGCTTGAGGAGAGAGGCTGGCATGTGAGAGCAGCCCCAGGTCCCCTCTGCCCACCAGGGTCTGGCGAGGACCGTGCTTGGAGAGAGGGCCTCTCTGGCTTGGAACGTGGTCTGGTTTGTAGTAGATGCTCAATAAATACATGGTCATGAACAAATCAGTACACTAATGATAAATGGTCATTATCCTGCCTGCTTCCATGGGAAGAGCAACATTTGTGCTAAAACTTAAGCTACAAACCAGAAATCTCTCTGTAGGCATTTTTCAGAGCTCCTGGTCTTTCTGTAGATGCTCCATTTCCTTCCCAAGGTCACAGCTAACAGGGAACAAGATAAGGGCAGTGAAGCATGGTGACGCAGGACAGGTGTGAGCAATCTTCAGGAGCCCATCTGCTGGTGGCTCAGGAACCCCCCCACACACATACACACACACGTGCCGACCATCAGACACGTATTCCTACAGAACTTGGATGCAGACATCAGAAGGCTTTGGAAGGTCTAAGTAGCAAGGACGAAAATTAAGCCTGGAAACCCTCATGTTTGTTGAGTGCCTTTGACAGATCTCACTCTGAGTTCAAATTCTTATGTAGTGAATGAATCCCCTCTTGACAGTGGCCCTTCAATCACCAGGCACCTGGGGGTCTGATGTGTCCTTGATGGGCGTGGTGAGCACGGAGCAGTTGAAAGGGGCTAAGACCCTGCCTCACTGCTAATGTCCTGCACTGACCTGCCTTAGGATCTCAGGTCCTGGAGGCCCGGCCCTGTCTGTGTCTGTGCAGATGCACAGAAATGAGGATTTATGAGACTGCACCTTCTGTGACCAGCTGCTGCATTTGCTAAATGTGTCTGGTGTCCTGGTGATATTTTTGTCTCCAGCACAGATGGAAAGCACTTTTAGTGACAGAGAAACAGACGTCCACAGGCGAAGGGGCACCCCGGGCCACCAGTTGTCTGAATTCCCTACATGAGCCTCATGTGTGAACAGTTCACTGAGACCAACACATTCTGACAAACATGTCACATTTCCTCAGTTTAGATTAGAAAAAGCATTTTGCTGGTTTTTGGCTATTGCATTTAGCTTTCTGAATCTGCTCAAACAGGCATCCCTCTATTTAGGCAGAACTACAGGGACCATTCATTTAAAGAGGTTGTGTTTTAAATGTCTAAACCTAGAGTTACACTTTGCAGAGACATCATACAAAGATTTTGGGTGGGGTGCGCTGGTTGTTCTTTATTCCATTGGTCATTTTCCATCAAGGATGACGGCTGGTCCGAAGTCCGACTCGTAAAGGTCCGTAACAATCACACAGGTGCGGACCTGCAGAGGGCCAGGTCCCACCTGTCATAATCTTCAGAATGTGAAGCAGCCCCTTCCAGCAAGGCACACTCATGAAAGTGAGATTCAGCAGGCAAAAATCTGTGAAATTGAGAGATTTAAAGTTTGTAGTGCAATTATATCAGTCGAGTATAATATAATCCACCTAAGCACAGCAAAGCAGGCTTGTTCCTGTTGCCTTAAACTAAACATGTATGATTGAACCATTCCCACACCGTGTTCCCTGCCCTGTGTCCATCTGCAACCATCTCTCTACTCTAGGGCTGTTCCCAGCCCACCCACAGACCCCCTCTTGCTCAGCCCCCAGCCTTCCACTGTTGATTTGGGGGTGTGGTTGCTACCACTGCAAAACCCAGCCCCCTTGCTCCCCAGTGACAGCACTTTGGGCCCGGAGAATCAGATCGTCCCTAGGCCTCCCCTCTCCTTTTTTTTTGCTCCTTCTTCCTCGTGCTTTGCTTCCTCTGTCCATCTCTTTTTGGCACATATGTCCATCAAACAGGCTCCTCTCCCAGGCCCAGAAGGGGTCCTCAGAGGTATGAATTTCTGTTTCTTCCCTCCATCCATTCCTGCTGTCCTACATCTTTAGGCTCTGCTTTGCATAAAATAATCTAACTAACCGAATCCACTGTAAGGTTGGAATTTAGTGACTGATGGGGCAGTTCCACGTTTTGTAGGGCCTGGAGTTCTACAACATGTGGGGCTCGCTGTAAGAAAACGAACACAAGGTGAGGTGTACAAATGACTCTTATTTAGAATGAGAAAAGAAAGCCAAGCAAAAGACCAGGAGAGCCTTGTTGGTTCATGTCACCTTTCTTCTGAGACCTGGCTGAGGGATTTATCAGAAATGCTTCCTGGAACTGCTCCCTGATAGCACCCTGCCTTCCCCAATCTGCCCAGGGCAGCCCAGAGTTACATGGGGGATGTGGAGGCAAAGCTTTATCAGCTTTACTGAAAATGCCCCTCTCGTGGCAAATAGAGCATGGTCTGGGTTGACCAGATGTACCTGGTTTTGAATTCCGGCTCCATCCTCTACTTGAACACTGACTGCCTTGGAAAAGATTTTTCCACTTAGAGCTTTCCTCATCTGTAAACTGGGGACAACACCCCTACTCCTCAGTTGGTGGTGAGATCATGAGTCTAATTATTTGGTGATACTTGGCACTAAAAATCCAATAAATGTTTCACTATTAGTAATATGTTTGATTATAGAAACATTTAAACAGATGTCTCTTGGCACAAAACTGTGGCATTTCCAAGGTTTATCTGTGGAGTCACTCGAAGAATTGTTATACTTAAAAACAATAAAAACAAAGCAACCCTGGGAATGACAATAATAACAGCTTTCAGAGCAAAATCCACCATTGGCTTTGAAAAATGTTTGAGTACTAAATAGGCCCAAGCACACCAGGACACCTTCTTTTGTATAAATGCTGTGTGTCACAAACAGTGTGTAAGGGTAATGTGTCGAGGTGATGCAGCACACAGATGAGGTGAGCCTGTCCCGGGGCTGGGAGATTGGGGGCCCCCCTTGCCATGACTCTGGAAAGTCTATTTTCCTCAACCTCTCAGCTTTCTTGAGTGATTTCCATTATTTAGGACAAAAGGCTGACATTAAATCCAGGAGAAACAAGTGGTGCGTGAGGTGTGAGAGGAGAGGTTGCCTTTGGGTTTATTACAGATTTTATTGGGTTGTCAGAGAAGCCATGACACATTTTTTGCAATGAAAAGCATAGAAAAAATACATTGTGACAATAGTTTTGGGGTTGGGTTCTGAAGGATGGCAGTGGGATGGCTGGTTACCCCAGACCTGGGATGACCTCTCAGGCAGGCAGGGCACAAGGGCCTGACAAACACCAGGAGACATAAGCGTTGCAATTTTTTGCTGCTGTAGCGAATCTAGGACTCTGGGGAACTGGATTCATGCACCCAAACCTGGGAGGTGGGAGAAGAATGGAGATGAAATGAAAGAACTGGCTTTAACCATCCCTCCAGAGTGGGCTCAGGGCCTTAACATTCCATCAGTTATAACAGCTTAACCTTCATTCATCCCTGTTGGGAACAGACCATTTTCCCTTCTGAAAACTGTAGAAAGTGTGTAAAAGGGAAATTCCATGGTGCTGCACACTGAATGCTTTTGTCCATCCTCCCCCACCAAATGCATATGCTGAAGTCCTAACCCCATTGTGAAATATTAGGTTATGGAGCCTTTGAAAGATGATTAGGTCATGAGGGTGGAGCCCCCATGATGGGATTGGAGCCCTTATGAACGATCCCAGCGAGTTCCTCCCCCCTCCCCCACGGGAGGACCCAGGGGATCTAACGGGAGACTCTCACCAGCCCTTAATGTGCTGCCACCTCCATCTTGGACTCTCCAGCTTTTAGAGCTGTGAGAAGAAATGTACAGCAAAACCTTGGATTGCAAGCAACGTGGTTTGCGAGTGATCCGCAAGACAAGCAAACATTTCTAATACATTTTAACGTGGTAAATGAGCGATGTCTTGCAATATGAGTCGTTTGTTTCTGGAATGGATTATGCTCACAAACCAAGGTATTACTGTAATTAGTTTATAAGCCACCTAGTTTATGGTGTTTTGTTAGAGCAGTCTCAATGAAATAAGACATAGGTAGAATACTTGTTGCATTTGTCTTCTGGGAATATAGGTACTCACAAAACAAAATGCACTTGGATGAGGAAAAAGGGGAGAGAACATTTGGTAAAGCAATATGACAGAAACTTCCCCCCACCAATTATTTTAATTCCTCTCTCTGGTTCAACAGTGAACTTGCTTGTTATTAGTATAAGGACATCAGCACAGTGATTGAACTGCTGTAACTGACCTGATGAGTCAAATCGAAGTTTATTAAGAAGCAGCCTGAAACTTCAAAAAAATCTGAACTGTTCAATCAATAACATGTCTTTCATGTTTGTTTGTTTGTTTTCTCCTCCTTGGAATGTCAGAGAACGTGCACATTTCATCTCCACGTGACTTACTAGAAAGTATTGCATTAGTCAGGATAACCAGTATATGTCACACTTTCTGGATACCTTGGTTCTCCAAGCCTGTGTCTGTCTTTCCAGGGACACAGGGCCTCCCAGAATCCTTCAGCTGCATGGTCGGCGAGGGGCTGCCCAACAGTAGATAATGTTGTGTTCACATGTTTCTTTCACGATCTGCAACAGGATAAGATGTCTCTTAGTGCCTCCTTGGTGACATGGTGCTTTGTGTTGGTATATTTGGGGCTAGTTTGTTTTACTTTGAGGTGTAGGAAGGGTCCACATCCAAAAGTGAGTCTCTGTTTCATGATTGTAGGCTGCTGACATTTTAAAGCATTTCAATGACTAGCAGTCACTCCGGTTCCTCAGAAATGCCATTCTCTTTGTCCTCTATAATATTCATGACCAAGAGCTTGAGAAGAGGCCAAATGTTTCCTTGGGAGACATCCCAAGGAGGTGACAAACTTAAGGCAGCAACAATCACATCTGTCAGAAGGTAAGTGTCTCAAGTCTGTTTAACATGTAAGATGGTTGATTATATTTTGTAGTCTACAAAGAGTTAAATATGAAATATTCTGATTATAAGTTATTTCTAAGAGAACTATAGAAACACAAAAACACACACAAGCATATTCACAACTGTGATTCCTATTTCATTGTTGAAAAATTGGGTATTTCATTTAAAAAATGCACATCTAATTCAGAGACTTGACAAATTATTTACAATGCTCGAGTGAAGAACGACATATGCTCCAGAATTTAGTAACACTGAACTTTAATTTATCATTACAAGAATGATTGTGGATTTTGGTGACATGATTTTCACAGAAAAGTGAAATATAATTTGTGGCCTCAAAGTTCTGATAATTGAGTAATTTAAACCTCTGTGACTTTAACTTCCAAATATTTGGTCACATTAAACAAAATAAAATTGATTTGCTAACAATATCAAGTTTTGTGGATATAATCATCCATCCACCCATTCACTCATTCACCAATCATGTATTTATTTTCAAATGCAGTGAGTAGAATTCTCCTTCCATTGTGGGAAATAATACAGAGAATTCCAAAGCATGAAACACCTCGTTCATCTCCACTTCGGATCCCTTGGGTCCCCGACTTCCTTCGGGTCAAAATTAATTCACTTTGAAGAATTTGAGAGAAATATAGAATTAGGAGAATGGTGGTAGCCATGGCCATTGTCTGAAGCCACCACTGTGCCTGTGGTTGGAGCCTTTAAGAATGGTGAAAATGGGGATGCAATGGATGCATGTTTGTATCCCCCCAAATTCATATGTTGAAGTCCTGCTGCCAATGTGATAGTATTTGGAGGTGGCGCTTTTGGGAGGTGAGTAGGGTTGGATGAGGTCATAAGGGTGGGGCCCCCATGATGAGACTGGTGCCTTATAAGAAAAGAATGAGTTCCCTCTCTCTGCACTATGTGAGGACACAGCAAGAAGGTGGCTGTCTGTAAACCAGGAAGAGAACCCTCACCTGAACCTGACTGTGCTGACACCCTGACCTTGGATTTTTCAGCCTTTGACACTGAAAAATTAACATTTGTTACTTAGGCCCCTGATCTATGGTAATTTATAGCAGCTCCAGTATCTGCGTAGGTTACCCAAACAGTGCTTCTTCGCAGTTTGACTCTTGGAGTCAGAACCCAATCTGGAAAGAAGGTGCATGTTTGACCAAAGCCACTCGCAGGTTCTCACTCCACAGAGGGTGTTGAAGAACATCTTAACAATCACTGGGGCATCTGGTGGGTCACGGGAGCATCTTGTGTAACTATTGATGTCTGGATTGGCCATGGAGAAACCAATTTTTATCAATGGCAAGGGCATATGAGAAAGTTATACATACCAAATGCTGTTGGCCATGGTTGCAGTTGGAATGGAGATCAATAGGGTAGCAAATTGACTGGCTGGCAAAATTAGTGCCACAGACATTATAACTAAACCATAGCAATCAGATGGATGAAGCAATTTATTTTCTGAAAGAAAAAAGAACAAATCAGTCTACGGGATAAGTCTGATTTAAATGCACACTCTAATCCTACAGGGAATAATATTAGTGGTTAATGATAGGTTATAGTTCCTTTCAATAATCAAAGAACTAAAATTAAAAGGCTCACATATCTCTGTGCTTCATCGCACAAATATTTCCCTTGAGTAATCTAAAATAAAAATTAATTTTTAAATAGCTGATTCCATGATTTTCTTAAATAAAGAAATACCAGAAACATGTACAATTATGAGACCTTTTTATAATCAGTGGGGTTTCACCATCCTATGATTGATGAGAGGCATTCAGGGCACTGATGTGTCACCCCACAGGGGGGCAACCATGCCAGACTGTGTTTATTTATTGAAAACTTAAAAGAAGCACAAGACCATTGGGATGATTTTACAAAGGATAAGATCAAATGGGAGTGGGGCTTTAACACTCTGTCCAAAACCAATGTTTAGAATAGGATAAAGGAAGCCCAAAAATGCAACAAAATACAAGTCCCTTGGCTTTTTCATTAAGATGTTTATACTGGGTGGGACCACATTAAGATGTTTATACCGGGTGGGATTGCCTTTCCTTTCTTTTGTAAGTAAAGCCTTGGCAGTAGAGGTGGCCATCTCTTTTCTTGGTCTAAAGCAATCAGTCCCTTTTCTTCACCTAAGATGCTGCTTGGACACAGGGGCAGCCCACACCACCTGCCCACTCCTCTCCATCTTCCCCACATCCTGAGTGGCCTGTGTCAATGGAGGAAAGCCACTCCTCTGCTAGCCTTGGTGACTGGGGAGTGTATGGGGTAAGTATACATTGGAACTTTGAGTCATGCTTAAGCCCATAGTGAATTGACAAGACATGCATATGCATGGTGGGTCT
Organism: Aselliscus stoliczkanus; assembly: GCA_033961575.1. NCBI lineage: Eukaryota > Metazoa > Chordata > Mammalia > Chiroptera > Hipposideridae > Aselliscus > Aselliscus stoliczkanus. Next base: position 110,160,468 of record CM066728.1, read on the forward strand.
GCTGCCCAGAGGCAGAAGAGGGTGCCTTAGGCTGACCACATTCCTCTCTTCCCTAAAGGGGAGCCCTGGGTTGGGGGTCAGTCAGTCACCATTCAGGTCTCAGCTTTATGGCTTGGACAATCCTGGGCAAGCACTAACACACTCTCTGCCTTGGTTATCCTGTCTGTCAAAGAGGCAGAGGATTGATAACCTCACCTCCTTGCTCACAGGATGAGTCTGAAGACCAAATGAGAAAGTCCCCATAAACACCTTGCCCGGCGCAGTGTATCTGTCACATGCAATATGGAAAATAAAAGCTATTGCAACAAATGGTGTTGGAACCACTGGGTGTCTGCATGCCAGAAAACGAACTTCACATCTTATACAAAAAGTATCTCAGAGTGGATCATACACCAAAATAGAAAACCTAGTTCTATAAAACTTCTAGAAAAGAACATAAAAGAAACTACCTGTGATGTTGGATTAGAAACGTCTCCGATATAATATCAGGCACAATTCATAAAATGAAAAATTGGTTAACTGAACTTTTATCAAAATTGCAAGGTTCTGCTCTGTGAATGATGCTGTTAAGAGAATGAAAAGATAGGCCACATAGAGGAAGAAAATACTTGAAAAACCCATATCTTATAAAGGGCTCCTATACCAGAAAAATTAAAAACTCCAAAATAAAAAAAACAATCAATTCAGTAAAAATGGGCAAAAGGTGTGAAAAGATGTTTTGCCAAAAAAATATGCAGATGGCAAATAAGCTCATAGAAAAGAGCTCAACATCATCAGTTACCAGGGAACCACCAAGTAAGACTATGACAGGAGACCAATGCATTCCAATGGGGGTGGCTCAGGCAAAACATCCTCAGACCAAGAGGCCCAGGAGCCATGGATGCCTTGGGTTGGTCCAGAGGCAGAGCAAGGCGGTGGGAACCAGCAGAGAGGACGCAGGTGGGCGGAGTCATGATGCTGAATAGCCCAGATGCTGGGCGCCATCTTGGAAGAAGAGGAAGTAAGTTCCCTTTGAGGAGAGTGTCCCTGCCTGAGAGTGTGAACCCTGACACCCCTAAATACATGCCTCAGAAAGGTGCCTGTAAGAGAACTCTGAGTTATAGTTAATTAGCCAACTTAAGTTTTCTCTGCCATCAGCAGTATGAGGGCATTTGAGGGCATACAAACTTCAGTTGTAAAGAAATAAAGAAGTCACATCTATTTGTTTTTTAAGATAGAATTGACATGTAATATCTTAGTTTTGGGTGTACAACATAATGATTCAATAGCTGTATATATTGGGAAATGACCACCACAATAAGTCTAGTCAATGTCTACCACCACACAGTTATAATTTTGTTTTTATTGTGATGAGAACTTTTCAGATTGACTCTCTTAGCAAGACCCTGCATCTGTTTTTAAAATCTGAGTTGTGTAAATTTCACACACCCCGCACACTCACCCCTCATGCTTTCTCAGAACACTTGAGAGTATCTGAAATTCAAAAACAATACTCGTTCCACAAAATTGAGTTACTAGGAATTTAGGAAGCCTCTTTCTCTCACGCTGTCAAATGCTTGAGTTGGAGACCCAGCTCCCATGCGGCTGGCAGGCACGGCCCTCGAGTGGAGGTGGGTTGCACTAGACAATTGCAGGGATACGGTGTCGATATCACAAGAAAGTGTGATTCTGTCCTTGATAGGAGCAGATAGCATTTCAAATCACCCTACTGCAGTGGATTTAAAAAACCATTTTTAAGCACTAGAATCCTTTTTTCCAGATGTAAGCATACACAGAACCCCAGTAGGCAGAACAGATAGATGGTTAGGCTACAGCCAGCAGCCCCCTGGTTGATACACAATTACAGTTCCCCAGCCCCCCTCAGACAGCTTCTGGGCAAGGGGACACCTTCCTGAAGCCACTGGGAGGTTCTGTGCATCCAACACCGATCTGGTGAGTCTACTTTCTGAGTGGAGTAGAAGTCTTGGCATCCACAAAGTTGCAATCACAAAACACTTTTTAAAAGGCTGGGAGGGAATATACAAAAAGTTGAATAGTGATGATTTCCAGCTGGTAGGGCCAGCGAAGATTTTTTCCCCAGTACTTTCCAAATTCACATATAGCGAGTATGTGATAATTTCATAATTGGGGAAAAGATGGAGTAAGCTGCATGATTTGGCAGGCTGTCCTTGGTGTGGGTGAGTACAGAGGGAGGGGCGTGGCCACACCAGGCTGGCGCTGCTGGAGAGATGCCTCCCGGTGGGACTGTGGCTTCCAGCGATGGGGCAGCTTTGCTCCAAACAAATAGGAATTTTGTATTACGATTATCCAAGGACTCATTTTCCTAATTGGTAACCAACAAAAATTTCTTCAAGGAAAGATAATGGAAGACAAGATGTTAGCCTTTGTTTTTCTGTTGAGTGAAATTTGAATTCTGCATCCATGCTTTTTACATTTTCATCTCAGTAACACAATTAAGATGTTTTGGTAAAATTATTACTTGAGTGTTTGTTTTTATATTTACATTTACATTGGTAGTAACCGTGTGTGTGTGTGTGTGTGTGTGTGTGTGTGTGTGTGTGCCTAATAAAAAGAGAGACCAGTTAAATATTTATGAAAGCTGGGTGTTTCACATTCCAACCTGATGGTGTTTTCTGTGTAAAGCCCTGAGCAGGTGGCCTTCCCCGCAGCCTGTGTGTGGAGTCAGGAGGCCAAGCTCATCTTACTGACCCTGACACATCAAATTCCATGGGACAGGTCACTACACTCCCTGAGCCTGAATCTTATCTGTAGAAAAGGGAAAGGCATCCCACCCTGTCCACATCACCTGGTCTCTCTGAGGGTCAAATGAACCAATGTGAGTAAAATAATTTTTTTATGTTAAAAAAATACATATGCAAAAAAAAAAAAAATACATATGCTGGCAATGGCAGATTTGTAGCTGAAGAAAGTGGGAATTTATGAACCATTGCATCTGTCTACACCTGATTCCACGGAGTTGATTTTTAATGTCCTTGGAGGGACCTCATGGTGCATCCATGGCACCTCCTACCCAACAGCTCTCCAGAACCCATTGCTAGCTCTTGGGATCTCTATTCTGTATTCATCAAAGAGGATGCTTGTGAGACAGTTGAGAGCAGCTTGACCCCCCTCTCCCACTCTATGCTTGTGTCTTCATTTCCTTAGAATCCAAGGTGTGGGAGTTTCTCTAGTAGTTGAAACAACTGTGAACATGTCTGGGTTTCTCCAGCTACATCTCCCTAATGCCCAGGTCACTAGATACCAATCAAAATGGACTTTCTTGGTATTTGATGGACCAAATGTGTTTAAACTCAAAATGTTTAGATGTACAGATGAAGCCATTGAAGAAGTTTTATGTCAAAACAGCGACAAACAAAAGGCCACATGTGCACAGACACCCATCCAGACACACATCCAGGCAACCTGAGTTGACCTTGCTCTTGGGAAAGGCCACCGGGGTGGGGTGGGCAGGAGGCCATGCCGATGAGTGCCGACTGTGTCCTGGCAGGTCCAGGTGCTTGCGGGTCAGCTAAGCGCCCTCAGAGAAAGGCCTTGGGGGGGACTAGCATTATGCCCATTTTATAGACCAAATGGGAAGCCTCATGCTTATCCACCATCCTTCCCAACTCTGCTGTCTCTCGGTGGGGGGGCTGACAGCCACAGCTCATTACCCCAGGTGGTTCTGGCCCGGGACATTGTCTCCATGGGTTCAGGCTCTTCCATTTGTAAACATCACCTCCTCCTTTTATCCTCAAACCTCAGGGTGGGCCCAATTTTCTGTATTGCTGACCTCTGGAGGCCTCGCCACCCCCTGGCCAGTTGGCTTCTCAGCCTCTCCATCATCTGATTAACCAAGTTCCTACATTAAGCCTCCTTTGTCTTTTAACCATCAGCATGGTTTCCATTATTCTATTGGACATTGTCTGATACCCAGTAAAAACCTAGGTACAGAGAGGTTAAGTAACTTGTCAAAGGTCACACAGCTAATACAATTAGAATCTAAACCAAGGGATCAGCTCCAGATGCTATGTGGCCTCTCCTCATAGCTCTGCTATACTGCACTGAGGAATAGTCTGGAAATGGAAACACTCCCAGCTGCAAACCAAGTTCCTTGGATAAGAGGTGCCCCACATTCAACACCATTCACTCCACAATTTGTTGGGGTGCTTAGTGTGTTCCAGCTCTGTGTTACACACATACAAAAGCTCAATGCAGATTCTAAATGCCTCCTATGGCCTGTGCACTCTGCCTTTTCAGCTTGAGCAGTGGTCCTGGTCCCCACACAGAGTTATGGCGCCTCCTCTGCACTGGAGGAAGGCTCTTCTAGCTGACCTCTGCTCCTTGCACGGCAATCGGTGCATGGTCTACCTGCTGCCGTCTGACACAATCAGTGTGGCAATGACAGTGATGATGGAGAATCTTTATAGTTCAATCAATAATGGCTTAGACACCTCCTCCTTTCTTGCCAGGAATTGGAGCAGGAACTGTATCGCATATCTAGACTGACCATTGATAAGGAACTGGTGTCACTTTCAATAGCCCATTCCCAATTCTGTTGAAACTGACCCAAATAAAGCAATTATTAGATCCATTGTGGCCAGAGAATTGTTCCCTCACTATCAGGGCATGTGGCCCCTCGTTATTTTTCTCAACTGCCCCCCACATGCAATTGCTGGGCTGTGGATGAGTTGGCAGCAGTGGCTAGAAGATCACCATGTTGGTGACACTCTGACAGTTGGCAGTGGCCACTATGGCATCCTGTGCAATCATGATCCTTTCACTGTTTGGACAATATCATAAGATGACATAAGAACCCACATGATTTGAAGAGAAAGGGTTAAAATGTGTATATTTCAACATGTCGGCCACAATGGTAGCCTAACACAGTGTGGCTGGGATTGTGTTGAGCGTTCTTATTCTGCTCCAAATTCCACTGGGTGGTTTTTGACCCCACATCCCACATCCAGCAATTCTGTAAGACCAGCTAGACGCCCTACATTCAGTTCTGAGCCTCTCCACTTGGATACAGAGCCAGGGGTCATAGGTGAAGGCTCAACCCTACAAGGCTCCCTCTACCCCCTTCCCTTTCAGATGCCAGACGCAAGTCCAGGTTGCCACTTGTGCTTCTGAGGGACCCGCTATAGATCATAGGTTCCAACAACCTCCTTCTTGGGTTCAATTAATTTGCTAGAGTGGCTCATGGAACTCAGAAGCTGTGTACCTACTAGAATATAGGATTAGTGTGAAAGGTTATAACCCAGGAGCAGCCCGATGGAGGAGACACGTTCAGGCAGGGTGTGTGAGAAGCAGTGTGGGGCTTCTTCTATGCTCTCTCCAGCACCGCCTCCTGCCTCTCCATGTGCTCAGTAATCCAAAAACTCTCTGAACCCTGTCCTTTTGGGTATTCATGAAGGTTGCATTATACCAGCATGACGGATTCAATCATTAGCCATTGGCGATTGAGCTCTATCTCCAGCCCCTCTCTCATCCTCGGGAGGTGGGGTTAGGGCTGAAAGTTCCTACCCTCTAACCATCTGATGGCTTTCCCTGGCTGCCAGCCCACACCCTTAAGTTAGCTAGCAGCTTTCCAAAAGTCACCTCACTGACATATACACCTCACTGAAAGAACCAGAGTGCTGAGCTCAGCTTCTGCCTTTGAGAAGTGCCCCTGACATATACAAGGCATTTTTATCACTCTCATCACTGAGGAAATTCCAAGGGTTTTAGGAGCTCTATGGCAGGAAAGGGGTGAAGACCAAATACACATTTCCCATTATAAATCACAACATCACAGTTCTATTTAAAATTAGGTTATGTAAGTATTTTAAAATTTAGTCACAGACCATCGGGAAAAAATCTGTGGAAGTTTTGAACTGATATAAATTTATTAGACCCACCATCAAGGCCTAACATTAGCAGTGGTGATTAATACAAGGCATTAGATTCAGATGGGTGTTCAAATTTAGGGAGAACGAAGACAAGAGTCTAGGGATGCAAGAATCCCTTTATGAGCATGGATATAAGATAAATGGAATAAAGTTAAATGAGCAGAGAAAACTTCATACAGATTATGAGTCACCAAGGGGCTAAGATAATGTCTTGGATATGATCCACAGTTGGCAGGTGGCCAAAAGAGAATGGTTCAGCGAAAGAAGATTATAAAGGGTGTTCCCATCACAATTTCTCTCAAATTATATATTTCTGAAGGCAGAAACATAAATCATTTTTGCTGCCTCCCGTACCTTCAGCCTTTACTTCCCGCCTCTTCCATCGAATGAACTCTGACTTTCATTTGGAGAGCTCAGTCCTTTTCCACGATGAGGCATCCATGCTCAGATAGGTCTGAATGGTCAGGGATCTTCCCTCTGGCCAGGTCACCTGGTTGTGCAAGAAGGAACCAGAGTGCTGAGCTCAGCTTCTGCCCTTGAGAAGGGCCCCTGCAAGCTTTGCCTCCTTCCCCAGGACAGCATGGTGCACAGAGAGGGCTGAATTGCAGCAGAGCGTGGGCAGACCCCACTGCAGGCAGTGCACGTGGCCTCTGCCCTATGAGCAGGTGGAGCGTGGGGCTGGGCAGCCGCGATCACAGGAGGGGAAGGGGCTGGAGTCTCTGCCGGGAGAAACACATTTTGGCCGCAGACCTTGGTGAGTGCCCCCCGTTTCCCTCCATTCTCTCCAAATGGAACCACTGACTGCTTACCTGCCCTTGTAGGCAACGAGGCCATTCGGAGAGGTGGGGACAAGGGGAGGCAGTAAGCCGTGGTTTCCAAATGTGTGGCCAAAGATGTGGGATGAACCCAAAGCAGAATTGGACTTTGACCCAATGGCTGCTTCTGCGCCTAAGGATGAGCTGTGAGTGAATGAGCAGTATCCTGATGTGCAGTGCCGGGCTGGTGGGCTAGCTAGACCACCACTGGAGGGAGATCTGGGAGGGTTTAGGGAGGAATCTGAGTCCTGAGGGAAAGGCTCTGAAGTCCAAAGGGGCTGAACTGCTGGTGTTTTGAACTTGGGCTGTGATCAGAGGAAGAATGGCTTCGTCACTGGCTGCTCACGTCTCCCTCACCGGTACCTCCACCCTCCAACATCCTGCTGGGAAGGTGTCCTTGCTGGGGGGGCACCTCCTGTGCCCAAGTGGCTCTGACGGAAGCTGGGGGTATCAGCTGGCAGGCAGGACAGGGGCTGCCCAGAGGCCTCAGAGGGAACTGAGTGGGAGTCACCTTGGGGTGGGCTGACTGGGGTCTTTCGGGGCCCAGGCGGGAGGCATCGTGGAGACTGGGCTCCTCTCCAATGCACTGGATGTGAGTACACAGGTCCCCATTGTGTCATTTTCTATGTGGTTGAAATGTTGCACCGTTAAAATAAAGAAAAATAATGAGATGAAGAGAAACAAACAAGAGCAGGGGCAGAGAAAACAGGGCTGAGCTCAGAGCTTTGAGAACCAGCTGGGTGGGGCGCGCCGAGTGGCCAGGGCTCAGCAGTGTCAGCGGCGAGAAGGGGCCGGCGGACTCAGAAAATCGGGAGAGGTCAGGTGAGGACGAGGCGCAGCTGCTGGGAGAGTAAGAAAAACAACGGGAAGCTTGATACTTTGGAAAGCGCTGGAATCTATTTGCGAGACCTTGTAGACAGTGTTAAAATTTACAGGAAAATTGAAATGTCACTGATGAATTTTGAGGCGAGACTTGCTTTCCACTTAATTCTGTAAGAGTTCCTTAAGAGGGAATCCAGTAGGAGCAAAGTGGGAACGTACGTCTTTGAGCTCCAAGAGTGACAGAGCCAATGAGTGCTGCTGGAATGGGGCTGTGCAGGCTGCATTTTAGCTGCTGGCGGGCGAGGCGCTGCTGCCACTGGGAAACCGCTGGGTGTCGGCCTGAGGGCGTGGTGCCCAGGGGGCAGGAGCTCACCATCCAGGTGAAATGTCCCCACTGGCTCCAGCGTGACAGGAATTACTGGATGTCATCTGGACAGTAGAGAAGACTAGTCACCAAAGCATTCCATTGTCCCAGCTGCGCCCCCCTCACGGCCCACCCCTCAGGCAGGACTTGCCGGCCTGGAATTAACAGAATGCAGAGGAGGTCAGACAAGCACACAAATACTGTTTACATTGCTCTCCGCAGGATGAAAGAGGCCGAAGACATTTATAGCCCAGACAGAGATATTTAGTGCTGATTTATAAATATCATGTCAGCCTGGCAAGTCCATTTATCACTCATCTTGACAATTGCCCTAGCTTGTCACTAGGATCTTAGAACAAAGTGCCTGAGAAAGGTTAAAGGTTAGAAGATCTGGAAATGAAATCATGGGTCCAAAAAAGAAAAGAAAAGCCAAGAAACCCTACCATGAAGACAATCGTGGGCTGCTCCAGCATGGCGACTTCCTGGACACTCGAAAGGCCTCCATCCGATGCAGTTTGGGGAAATGAACGACTCCTCTGAGAAGTCAGAAGCCTCCGTGGGTGCAATGGAGTCCAGCAGCATTCATTCTCCACATCCCACTCCCCCCAAGCCCCACTCATCTCTCATCCCCCTTCTCAAACCCTAGAGTTCCCCCAACGTAAGGTGCCCTGTAGTGCCAGGAAAGACACCAAGTTGAGCTAAAGTATTAATCAGTCCACTGCCCTGCTTTCTGTGTGATGCTTTCCTCTTTCAAATTCCTACCTTTGCCACAACTGTCCTCTATATTTTTTCCTTCTAAATGTCACTCAATACATTCGCTCCAGCTGACCCTCCGAAGCCTTGAGGCTGTGTGTGTCCGGATCCGCCAAGAGCTGCCCCGTGGAGCCCAGGGTGGTCTCTGTGGCTAAGGGGCCATCTCACAGGAGTTCCAGCCCCGAATGGCAGCTGAAGTGTCCTCGCACCATCAGCAGGTCTCCAATTTACCTTGTCAGGGGAGCCGCTTTCCTCTCTCAGGCTCTGGGTAGTTCTGAGGACAGCTCAGGTGTCCGCGGGCTGTTGACAACAAAGGCGTGGGGGCCCTGAGATTTTACACGAGGACAGGTAGAGCGGGCGGTCCAGAAGGACCAGGGACAGAGAGCCAGGGTGGCAGGGGCTCCAGCTGGCCCCGCCACCCCCATCATTGGACCTGGGGAAGTCAGTTACACTCCTGGGCTCTTAGTTTGTGATGATTAACTGGTGTGTGTGGTGGGCTGGTGGTTTCCATCGGCTCTGCTGTTCAGGATTCTTTCACAGCAGTTTCTTCCCAAACACAATGGTTGTATTGTAAATTTTTCTAAAGTAAGTTGCTCTTTACAAAGTCAACTGGCTTATGGCAAGGCATCATGATTTTCATGCCCTCGTTTTCTAAATATATTATCTGTGTGTGGGGATGGGGGTGCATATATTCATCCAGTTGCCACCTCAGGCCCACTGGCAGCTGCTCACACAGCTGGAGTTTAACTTACACATTTGGACACCTAATTGGTTGCTTAAGTTGTCCCAGAAAAGGTTGGCTGTGCTGCTGCTGGAAGGAGAAAAAGCTGTGTGTACCCAGATGACTGCTTGTCAACTGACAGTCGATTGGGCTGATGGCGGTGAGGGCCACCCGGCCTTTTGGAGTCCATGGCGAAGCTTGGGGCTCAGCGCGGAGGAAGCAAGAATGTTCATCTGTCAAAACCTTCTAGCTGGTGTTTGAGAGCTGCTATTTAGCTTCCAACAATACACAGTGTAAGGAAGAAAATGTTTGACAATTAAGAATTGTAGATGAAAACGTAGTGTTCTTCAAAACGTATGTTGTCGCACTGCTTTGAGCTGCTGGGTTCTGCCTTTTAACCCTGTTCAGTCACGAAAGGGAGCCCAGGCGCACGCTTCCAGCCGTGTGGGCCCCGAACCTTTGGCGTCGTCCTTGGTCCCTATCCCTGCTCACACCCACCTCCCATTCATCAGCAGGTCCTCTGGCCCACATCCGGAGCGTGCCCAGGCTGGGCTCCTCTCTCACAACCTCTGCCACCTCCCATCTGGATGGCTGTGGTCACCTCTCAACCATTTGTCCACTCTGCCTTTCCTGCGCCCTTACCTGCTGTGCTCAGGGCAGCCAGAGTGATCTCACCAACCCCGCTTCCGCCCTGCACCCCATGAGCTCTGACACAGCCTGGGACAAGCGTGCAGGTCACCCACCTGCCTGCTGAGTGCGCCTTGGCGTGGCGTGAGCACCTCTCTGTGAAGGCAGAGGGAGCCTACGCAGGAACCCTGCTTTGCTCTTTTCCCAGACCGCCGGACCAAGCTGGAAACACGGGGACCTAGAAGACACAGGGGCGGCTCTACTGAAGGGAAACCCTCCACAAATAGGATTTCTGTAAGCTGAGCTTCAAAGAAGCCCTTGAGTGGCAGAGCTCAAAGCTATTCTTGAAAGATGCCTGGAGTGGGGCCATTTGGTTTCCCTGTCAGATGGAGTTCAGTTCCCTTCATGATGCATTTACACATACTCTCACACGCACCACACACAGAACACGCACACATATACAAGTGTACACAGACAGATATATGCACACACACACAGGAACATACACATGCCAACACATGTGCACACTCTTATACAACCTTCGCACACTCACACACGCCCACATGCACTCATGTACACACACACACACCTTACTTTTTAAAATATAGATTGCACATATTATATATGCGTGGTGTGTACTTGTGACTTGTTTACCTTTAAAATGTGTCTTGGGGATATCCCTATACTGCCTTTGTTCAGCACCTGGCCTGTACAAGTTCAGCTCCAATTTGTTTGTTTGTTTGTTGCTTGTTTGTTCCAGGTGTGGTTGTAGCCGGACAGTCACACCAGCTGTGATTTGAGACCCACTTGATGTGGTTCAGGAACTCAGCTTTGGAGGCTGGTGGACCTGCTGTCCTTCATCGTCCACTTGTCATCTGGGTGACCTTTGGTCAACTACTCAAAATTTTTAACTTTACTATGTTATAAATTAAAATACTAAAACTATTTTTATGAATTTTGGATTCATGTTTATGAACACTTAGCATTTTGTCTGTGTCACAGTTAGAGGTTTGTTAGTAATATACATTATGAGCCATTTCATATTCCTCTGATAATTTATGTGCCCTAAATATGAAATCAAAATAACATCTGTTGGGCCGGCTGAGTGGCGCGGTGGTTAAGCGCTGGCTTGGGAAGCCAGCGGCCCCGGTTCGGGTCCCACATATGAGGGTCAGTGACACTGCCCTCAAAAATAAATAAATAAATAATAACGTCTGTTGTCCAACCTAGAAAAGAATATCGGGGTGATAAATTATGTCAGCTTCCCATTTCCCAAAGGGACCGGAGACGCTTTTTCTTCAGACGTTTTGGAGACTTTTCTGCTCACAAACCCTGAGTAGACCTTGTGATTACCATCTACCTTGTACGAGGCTCACCTTGTACACTTTATACGTAAATTATTGAATTGATTTGGTCATAATTCGGGACAAAGGTGGAGAAGCTGGACACCCCCCCATATCCAGGGGGTGGCTGATATTTTGTGTTATCCCAGATATATTGAGCAAATGTGAGAGCCTGGCCAGAAAGAAGCCTCACAGACAGAAAGTGGACAGCGGCTGGAGAGAAGGGCACAAGATAAGGAGTGTCTAATCTGTTTTTAACATTAAATAAGCAATTTGAAATATGTAGCGAGTGCAGGTTATCATGTGTTATGATTATAATTTCTGAGCTGATGGCTAAAGGTATTGGAGATATTCTACCATGGTTGTGTGTGTATGTGTGTTTAAAATTAGTTTCTTCTCTTTCCCATCAAAGGTTAGTTGGTAAAAGGGATAGGGAGGGTGGACGGACGAAATGCAAAGTGCGATTAAATGCCAGCGTTTGGCTTTAACTGCCAGCCCCCAAACCCCCAGCTTGGCAACAGGAGCCAAACCAAACACACTCCAGGAATCACTGTGTATTAATGAGAAACTCCAGCCTCCAGGGCCAGATGTGATAAAATCTGTGAAAATGTGGAGCTTTAAGAATGCTGCCTGGGAAAGAACAGTGCTCGGATTTTTCCAGGGCAGGATGAGTAGGTTGAATGACTTTTTATTTGATTTTTCCTTAATTTCCTGAATGTGGAGGGAACAGTTATGAGCTCTGAAGGCCTGGGCTGCGGGTAGGAGTGCAGTCAGGTACAAGCCCACTCAGAGAATTACAGAATGGAGGGGAGGAAAGGAATCGGGGCATCGCTTTGTGGAACTGAGCTGGGTTCCGCGTTGGGGCAGAAGGCAGGATGGGCCAACCCCGAGCTGAAGGTCCAGCACATTGGACGCTTGACGTTCCTTCGGGCAGCTGAGCTCCCTCTGCAGCCAGGGCTGGGCTTTCCCTAGAAGGTCTCCTGTTCTGCAGGGATGACAAAACCAGCTTTCAGATTCATGCGGCTCCTACTAGGAAGGGAGGGCCTCGAGGGGCGGAGGTGTGGATGTAGGACGACTTACGGAAGTCCTGAAAAAGACTGATTAGTCCTTTCAAGAGGTTTCAAACTCACAGTGCAGCATGCAGCATGAAAACGGCCGCCTTTAGCCTGTGTGGTTGAGAAGCCGACACTGGATGGCATGGCACCGGTGCACCCTGAAGCGGTGCCAGCCATCAAGGTCGTGGTGCAGCGGGCACAGGAGAGGATGAGGACGGAGTTGAGCTGCAGAGAAAGACAGGCGCTCCCAAAGGCCTGGACCTTCCGTCCCCCTGACCATAACCACCTCAACTAAACCCCATGCACAAAATGCAAACCCTGATGACATCGGTGGTATGTAAGGAAGGGGTGCTGCAGCAAGGATGAGGGATCCCCTAAAATATACACCAAAACTCTGAGCTCCAGCCCCAGACATCGGTGGGGCTGGCTGGGGTGCTGGGTCTACTGCTCAGCCACAGTCTGGGACCAGTCAAACAGGGGTGCCTCCAGCAGGAGCGGAGGTTCTCTCTTCTCCGAGGACCCTTCCCCAGGACAAATCGCACCCCTTCCCAGGCCTGCGCTCCTGTGGCTGACTCCTCTAGTCTGATGCATACATTGTGGATGGGTGTCTGGATGGTTCTGCCATCCTTTCAATGCAAAGACTCTTAGAGTCACAGGGTGGCCCTGCGGTCCATGAAGTCATAATGTTACGCTGAGATGTCAAATTCAGTTTTCAGTTCCTCGGAATGGCTGGCCTTACTCAAAATCAAGTCCCTGGTCAGTGTGAAGAGCCAGATGAGTTGATAAAGGGTTGAGAGCGCTGTGTGTGTGAGCACACTGGACCCCTTATGGGCCTCTGGGTCTGAAGAGACCCCACACAAGCTGTAGGAAAACCCCATGTTGAGGGGGAGGGGTGCAACACCATACAGTTCCATGTGCAATCAATTTTTCAGATCCTTGAAGATAAATCAATCAGAATCCACTGGGAGAAAAAGAAAGTGGCCGACCGGGGATGCGAGGGAGTCCCATGCCGTGTGAAAGCGGAGTAATTGTGAGATGAGTAATGCTAAGAGGAAACAAATGTATGGAGGCTTCCACAAACTCGGTGAGGCCACTCAGGGCTGCGTGGGACAGGATGTGGTGGGAGGTCTGGGGAAAGCGGGCTAATACCGAGGGTCAGCTCTCCTGATGCTCCCTCCTCACGCATTACAACCTCCTTGCAGTGTCCGCCTCACAATAATCCTGCCGAGGTGGGTGGGGAGATTAACCCCTCTCCCCAGCGATCCACCTTTGCAATCCTGCCCCACACCCCTCTCCTTACTAGCCAAGGACTTGGCTCTCTGGAGACCCACACATTCTTCTTCTGGGCTCAAATCCTTCCCGGGCAGAAGGAAGTCCCAAGATGAAGCTGCTAAACTGAATCAACTTCACTACAAATTTTATTAATACAAATCAGAGAGGCAAAATGAAAATAATTTCATACATTCAGGCAATGTTTGGAGACTCCATGCGGACAAATGCAGTAATTAAAACAAAGAAAAAAAGACCCATCCCTATAGACATGGTTTAATATCTCTGAGAAGTAAAGAAACCCACATGATAGTAGGTTTGCCCTTGAGTTTTAAACTCAGCTCTGGGAAGTGGCTGACAGAAATATCCTGGGGGAAGTCGGGGGGAATTTGCTTCCAGGTCCTGGGTCTCCCACATCGAGGAGGAAATGTGGGTGCACAGCTCCCACCCCAGGCTGGGTGAGAACTTGTCCTGCTGCTGAGATCAGTGGGGTCTTCAGCTCTCAGTAACCCCAGAGGTGGAAGGGGAGGGCTGCTCCTCGGCACACAGCCAGGCACAGCCTCTGGTAGCCGGATGGCCCCAACCTGTGGCAGATGGCTCCCGCCTGGCCCCAGTTCCAGCGGTCTCTGCCTAATGAAGTTGGTTCTTTCTTTACTTCTCATAAAAGTCTCTTAACAGATGGTTTCATGAGGAGAAAGGAATACACTGCCTCTCCCGAGCCTCTGGTGTTGCTGGCCCTGCAGCGCGGCTACCATGAACAATGCTGCCATGCCTGTTGTGTACATGTTTTTGTGTGAACACGGTTTCAGTTTTTGTGGGTCTATACTTGGAAGTGGAGTTGTTGGATTATATGATAATTTCATGGTTAACACTTTGAAGAACCAACTGTTTTCAACAGTGGCTGCAATGCTGGACATTCCCACCAGCAAGGTGTGCGAGTTCTCCACATCCTCGCTGACACGTGTTATTTTTGTGGGTTTACTTTTTATTTTTAGCATAGTCATCCCAGTGAGTGTGAAGTACTAGCTCACTGCAGGTTTTTTCTTTTCTTTTCTTTTCGTTTCGTTTCTGTTGTCAAATGATGTTTCATTGAAATACTTTCGTATGGAGCCTTAACTAGCTGGGCATCTCACTGCACCACTGTTGATGTCATCTATGATGTCGTGAGGGTAGCGGCCATCAACATTGCAGCCCACAGACCTGGCAGTCCCCAAGATCTCTTATGTCATCTGTGATGTCATGAGGGTAGCGGCCATCAGCATTGCGGCCCACAGACCTGGCAGTCCCCAAGATCTCTTTATGGCTCTGGAGAGCTCTCTAGCTAACAATTGGTGCCGCATCTGTTGGGCAACATTGACAATCTCATCAAAAATGGTATTTCCCCTGTGCTTAATGTTTTTTGCTTCCTTCTGTCTCTTGGTGGTTCTCTGAGGGCTCTGATGATCAGGGCAGAGGCAGAAGGTACCACCTCAATCTGGGCCTGTCTGTGCTGCATGGTGAGTTTCACCATCATCCTCAGACCCTTGCAGTCACCGGTTTTTTTAGCAATGTCATCACCAACCTATTTGAAACAGACCCAAGAGGGCTGATCTTGGGGGCCAAGGCAGACATGGCACCGACTTCCCCACTGGTGCACCTCAGGCACACGACTTGGATCTCCTTGGGATCAAACTTTGGTGGCATGGTGGAGGCAGCTGGTGTTGGATGAACCTGGATTTGGGACGACTCAAGAAAGTTCCACTTTGGCCTCCTCGGAGCGGAAAACCGAAAGCTAGCTCACTGTGGTTTTGACTTTCATTTCCCTAATGGCTACAGATGATTAACGTGTTTTTATGTGCTTATTGGCCATTTGTATACTTTCTTTGGATTCTATTCAAATCCTTTGCCAATTTTTAAATTGAGTTATTTGTCTTTTTATTGTTAAGTAGTTGAGTTAGTAAGAGTTCTTTATATATTCTGAATATTAGACCTTTACTAATATATGGATTGAAAACATTTTCTCTTACTCTTTGGGTTGTCTTTTCACTTTCTTGATAGTATTCATTGATGCATGAATGTTTATAATTTTGATGGCATCTAATTTATCTATATTTTTCCTTTGGTTGATTGGGCTTTTTTGTGTCATATCTAAGAAATCATTGTGAAGTCCATGATAACGCTGATTTAAATCTCCTAGCAGTTGTGTAGGTTCAGCTTTTACATTTAAGTGTTTGGTCCATTTTGAGTTAATTTCTGTATATGGTGTGAGGTAGGGGTCCAAAGTTCATTCTTTCACATATGGATGTTTACTTATCCCAGAATCATTAGTTGAAAAGACTATTCTTTCTTCCTCCATTGAACTGTCTTAGTTGAAGTTTTATTACAAAAAAATGAAATCCATTATCTGACTTTTTTCTTTTCTAATTCCCGAGTTCCATTAGAGTCATTTTTTGGTGTTTTTCACTGGACAGTATCTTTTCAAATATTTGATGATTTTAACTGTCATGTTCACAAGTAGACACAAATGCTGAGTGTTTAAAAAATTCTCCTGCGTCCTCTGTAAGGAAGCACATATTTCACAGTGTCCCCTGTGCCTTGCCGACGTTGGCCCACCCCGTAAGTGTTCTGGCCCCTCTTTACCATTTAAGACCAATTCTTGTCTCTCCTCCTAGGGTGCAGCAATCCTAGGCCCCTTCTTATACCTGCCAGGCTTCCGGGCTCACTGTTTTACACGCTTCTATCACTGAAGTAAAATTACTTATTTATATCGCAGCCCCCCTCTCCTTTTTTTCTTTGACAGATGAAAATGAGGCCACTGAGGCTGGGAGTGGGCACCTGGGCTTAGACCAACTTACGTGGACACTGTGTACGTGTTCTCTTAGCAGATGACTCCCCCACCCCCACCCCAAGAGCATTGGGGGGTATGGTGTGTTCTTGTTTGTCATGACCGATGGAGGGCATGGCTGGCACTCTGTTTGCAACAAGGAGCACAGACTAACCATCCCACAAAAGGCAGAACCATCATTCATGGTGCAGAATTATTCTGCCCCCGAAGCAGGTGCCAACTTAGGAAAACTCTGGTCCCTAAAGGAAGACTCATTATCAGCTCAAATAAAAGCCCTGCGAGTTTTATTTAGTACTTCTTGAGAAACCACCAGTCATATAATTGATGCTGGAGAATTAGGATTCCAGGAGAAAAATGGGAAAAGATGTGGTCAGTCCAGCACAGCCCTGGGTCCTGTGTGATCATGAGTGGTTCCTCTCGGGGCATTTTCCCAGGTGCTCAGGAAGCTGGGGGTTCGTCTTGTCCCCTCTATGTTCTCTACTTCTGGTAGTGCCTTCATTCTCTCACCTATGACCCATTCCTACCTCAGTCCTTCACCACATCACTGAGCATGGGCTCCTGGTGTCACCCTCACTGTCCTTCCAAGTCACATGACTCAGCTTCCTGGCTGGTCTGGGCCTCGCCCAGTGACTCCAGGCCTTTCCTTTGGCGTCAGGTCCAGCCCAGCCTCCCTTCACCCAGGTCTGCATGAGACGGTGCCTCCCATCCAGCCCCTCCCCGTCCCCATGCCAGCCATGCACAGAGCCCACGGGCACGTTGTGGCATCAGCCTGGGGAGCCCTCCCCCTTTTCCTCCAGAACCCGGCGTGTTCCAGCGGATCTGATAAGCGGCTCCTCTTCCCATCCGCACCTCAAGCCCAATGCCCGAACCACAGTTTTGACCTCAATGTGTTCATTTCAGTGTTTATTTATACACACTCTTAAGTTAGGTGCTTCTTGCTTTACATCTTGAAATCTATGTCCACAATACAATAAGAGAGCAGCTCAGGGCAGTGGTGAATCCTACACTTGACCTATTTCTTCAAAGGACAGCACCATTGTCGGAGCTCAGGCGGAGTTATGGATGAACTGGATTGAATAAGTTTATCTAAACACTTACTAAATCTCTGGTGTTTTTAGCCTTGGTGGTTTTGGGGGACAGCGGTGTCTACTCACATGATGTTATTGGACTTTTCAAAGCTCGAATGTCTCACACAATTTAGGGAGGGTAGAACCGGGTGAAAGGGAGTTTGCTATGAGGAAGACAGATCTGAGAGTTTTCCTGGGATGAAACATTTTTTGGGCTTTGTGACCCTAGAAACCACGAACTGCAGCCCTGGTTTATGGACCAACTGCTGAGCCCCTGGGAATGTATGCACATTCCCCTGAGGGCCATGACCTGAGAACATCCACCAAGAATGTCTCATGTGATCCAAACCAAATCCCGACCTCCAGGCTGAAAGCAAGCTGCAGGGAGAGCAGGTTTTTCCTTTACTTGGAAGTCCTGCCTGTGTTAAGAAAGAGTGCTTACTCAATGTCTTCTTGTCACACTCACTGCCCAGGGAGCCCTGGTCAGTCGGACGTCATGGCCAAGGAGGGGAAAGCAAAGGTACCCTCAAGGATTAGCTGTGTTTTCCTTTGTCAGAAGATAGCAACTGGGGAGTGATTTAAGGAGGGCTGAGATATGTGCATACAGATTATTTTCTAAAGGGGTAATAAATCATGGCTGAGTCATGATGATGCTATCATAACAATATCTTAGGTTTTATAGGGCTTCAATGTTTCAAAGCCTTTTTATGTTTTTCACTTATTTACTTTTCAAGAGGACGTCAGGCCAGCAGATCAGCTTCCCATCCTACGCCTTGTCCTTTCGTGGTCTTATGTGTACAGTTATATAATTCAGGTGAGTTCATATAATTTCAACCAACCTTTACCAAATACATAGTGTTTCTTAGCCACCTTTAGATTTGCAATTTCACCATGAAGTGTGGTTCAAACACAGATGTTTCCTTGCTCTTCGATATTCTTTAACCCCCTCCCTCACTAAACTCACTTGCAAGAAAATCAGGATCTGTTTAAAAGATAATCTTTGTTCTCCCCTTCTGTACTTCTGGGTTATTTTTATCCATTTCTGATGTTTGTGGAAGATGTGATGACGTTTCTCGTCCTTTCTTTTTTGGCCAAAAATGCCTCTACTGAGGCAAAGGGTTCTATTCTCATTAAAATTGTCTCCTCTGTTCAATGGGTATATTTCTGAAGCCAGTCAGGTCTAAGGGTATTCAGACTGAAGGTTAAAGCGACGGTTCTAGTGTGAACGGAAAGGAGAGGCTGTGCTTGGGGGGACCCCTCGGATGCACCATGTCTGCAGGCGGGTAGAGTGGGGGGGCCGACGTGTGGACCTGGACTGCAGAGAGAAGCAGTTGGACTGGGAGGGGGCTGGGAGCAGGCCATGGACTTTATGGGGACATGAGGAGCTGGTGCTCTGCCAGGACGCCCAGGGGAACACGTCGCAGGGGCCCCTATGGACTGAAAGTTTGTTCCCCCAGTTCATATGCTGACGTTCTAATCCTTAATGTGACAGTATTTGGGGCTGGGGGCTTTGGGAAGTCGTTTGGTTTAGATGAGGTTATGAGGTGGGGCTCCAGGGTGGGTTTAGAGCGCTTATGAGAGGAGAAGAGACAGGAGCTCTCTCTCTGCCAAGTGAGGTCCCGCTCCAGGGCGGCCATCTGCCAGCCGAGCAGAGAGCGCTCAGCAGACACTGACCCTGTGTGCACCTTCACGTTGGACTTCCCGGCATCTAGAACTGTGAGAAGCAAATGTCGTTTAAGCCACCCAGTGTCCCAGAGCGGCAGCTGGAACTGATTCGGAATTGAAAAGGAAGATCAGGAGGGAGAAAAGTTCTGAGGCTGGCGAGCCAGCAGGAGCCTGGGGACGGGCTGAGCTCCCCAGAGAGGGGCCCATGGCGGGGACCGTGCCGACGAGCAAACGGGCAGCCGGGCCTCCGCGGAGCGTCTGCACGGAACCAGATGGGGCTACGGCTTTGCAACACCTTGGACTCAGTTGGATCTAAAACAGACAAAAATGTTCAGGTGAGTTCACCTTCCAAAAACCACCATGTTATGTGATGAAAACTTGGAAAACCAGTAGAAAATTCATTTAGGGGCCATTCCTAAGAATGTAGAAAGATCACTCCTCTAACTCAAAGCCCAAAAAGGGGCCTCATCCTCTTCAAAGGCCTCGAGAGCACCCCGGTCACTGACATGTGTCTTTTTCATCCCGAAGTGGAGCCCGGACACGAAGGCTCCTTCCACCCCATGACTGACCAAGCACAAAGGGTGACTTTTCCCCAGACTGCCTTTCACCCTGTTCCCCTGATCTTCATCTCAACCCTGTGGTCTTTCAAAACAACAACAAAACCCCCACTTCTGCCCTGACAAATGAAACTATATCTGAGGTTGGACCTCCCCAGAAAACCGAGAGTATAATGCCACTAGGCCATGAGAAGATGAGGGCGCTGACCTCCACTTACAGACAGAGTGCAACTAATGTGAAAAATGACGACCGCCGTCTTAGGAATGCTCTGCTGCTGTTGCGTGTCCCCAGAGAAGGGACGATGCTGAGATGATCCTTCATATCCACTCACCGTGCTTCGATTTGTCTCAAAATTGAGAACAATGCCCCTTGTCATAGGCAGCCATCACATGTTGTGCCTTAAGATAATGACAAAAGTAAAACAACTGCATGTGTTTGCTTTGAAATGATTCACGCAGGTTGATCTGTCTCCAAGAAACTCCCAGTAATGACTGGTTATATCTAGAACCTTAACTTGACCACAAATTTCCGAAGAGAGCACGATTTTTTCCTTCCTACCATCTTGTCCTCCTTCATTTAAATTTACCAAGAGTTGATTCAAGGCACAGGTCAATAAACAGCACTCATTTTAAAAATGAAAATGGAAGAACAAAAAAAAATTATTTTGTGCAATATTTATTTTTGAGATTAGGGAAAGAGAGTTGTTTGGTTTCTTGCAGACCTTACAGTGCCCTCCTGTCTTCCCACCCCAACATCATATAGAGGTGAGTGTGTGTGCGTGTGTGCGTGTGTGTGTGTGTGTGTGTGAGAGAGAGAGACAGAGAGAGAGACAGAGAGAGACAGAGAGAGATGAGAGGGGAGAGAGGGAGAGAGAGAGAGGGGAGATAGAGAGGGAGAGAGAGAGAGAGAGGAGGAGAGAGAGGGAGAGAGAGAGGTGAGGAGAGAGAAAGGTGAGGGGGGAGAGAGAGAGGGACAGAGAGAGAGGGAGAGAGAGAGAGGGAGAGAGAGAGAGGTGGGGAGAGAGAGATGTGAGGGGGGAGAGAGAGCGAGCTATCTTTGGTGTCTCTTCTTTTTCTTGTAAGGACTGCCATGTGGGATTAGGGTCACATCCTATGACCTCATTTAAGCTTAATCACCTCCTTACAGGCCCCACGTCCACATACAGTCCCGTTGGGGGTTAGGCCTCAACATGAGCTTGGGGGACACAATTCAGCACACAGTGCGCTAGAGGAGGGGTGTGAGAGCACCCACGGTACTGGGAGTGCTCTGGAAGGGTGCAGCAGTGTGACACAGGGAGGCGCGTTCCAGAGCTATTGCACTCACGGAGATGTGCCGGGAGAGAATGAAAGCCGGACAGACACTTGCTCCCTCTCCGTCAGGTGCGGGCCCAAGGGTCACGCTGGGATAGTTCCCTGGCCTCTGCTCCAGAAGACCGATGGGCCTTCCCCCATGGGCACGTGTGGGAGGACAGCTCTGTGGCTTTCCAAGCCCCCACGGGAAAGCATGCTTTTCCACCTGACGAGATGCGGGAGCTGCTGGCCCCCGAGTCCTGCTGCCAAAGGGGCAGGAGGAAATGGCACGTGGGGCAAGCGTGGAAACAGCTGGGGCACGCACATCTGCCTCCATAGTTTTGAGCCTGATTTTCCTGGAGAGATTGGCTGGCCCTCCCCAGCCCGTGAGGAGACAGTGGGAACCAGCTGTGCAAGCGAAGCAGGCAGCGGTGTGCTGAGCCGCCCGCCCTGGGCTCCGGGCTGTCCATCTGGTGGGCTCGCGGGGTCTGGGCTCCCGCCAGGGCACATCACTCACGTGCATCTCAGCGCCAGGCACAGGGGCGGCTGAGTCTCTGTGCAGACTTCGGATTAGAGCTCTTAGGACTCCTAATCCCACCACAGACCCTCTGTTGTTTTCAGTGCCCAGCCGGGGTGCCAGCCGCCGGAGCCCTCCTCCAAAAGCCCTGAGGGCAGAAGAGCTCTCTGACACTGACTCATGGGCTGGATGTGAACACAATGGGAGTCCCGGGGAGCCCTGCTGGGGCCTGCGGCCGTGGAAGGGAGCCAGGTGGCTGCCAGGGCAAGTCTGCAGGCACCCAGGCCCGGGCACAGCGCCTGCTGGAGACCCCTGGACAGCCTGGCCTGGGATCTACCCACCTGGCCTCTCGGGAAACCACAGGTGGGTTCTCTTCTGCTCTGCCAGCCCCTGGAGTCTGCACGTGTATGAGTGTTGGTGTCAGGATTTCAACAGGCATCACCCTAAAGATCCGCCAGTCCCTAGAGCCCTCTTTGTCTGGCTCCTCGGGCAGAACAGGAGAGCTTGTCTCTACCTGGCTAGGACCATCCTCAGGGCTGACTCACGACTTCTAGGAAAGGATGAGTTTACTAAGAGCAAATAAAATGGAAAGGCTAGCATCTTAGAATTTCTGAGGCATCTGGAAGACGTAATTGCTTTACAGATAACACATCCAAGAGCCCGAGAGTGAAGTGACTTGCCCAAGATCACACAGGTAGTTAGTACAGACTGTCATACCGCAGGGGCTATAGGGATGGAGCTCTGTTTGCTTTGGAACACGCGCAAGCCCCACACCTGGCACGTGGTAGGCATGATAGGTGGGGTAGCTGCTCTGAATTGTTTGTTCCCTTCCTGGTTATATGCAGCATATACCCCACTATGTGCCACGCAGGGCCTTCCTGTGGATGCTGACAGCGAGGCTCTGCTGGGGCCCACCGCCACGGAAGGGGGCCAGGCGGCTGTCAGGGCGAGTCTGCAGTGATTCGAGCTGGTGAAAGGCAGCGTGTCTCTGCTGTCCGCTTTGCAGCCTCAGTGACTGTCCGTCCTAGCCTGGGGCGATGGAAAGAGTGGAGGAGGAAAAGCTGGTTATGCTGGTCTCTGGGCAGCTAGGGCCTGGCCTTTCTGATTTCACTGAACCCGCCGTGAGCTTCTCTGCGCCCTCCCACCCCCATGTGTGCCCCACCCGATCCATAGAGCGAGGGTTGCTGGTGAAACGCAGACTCAAACAGTGTCCCATATTGGGCGAGGCTGGACCGTGAAGGGCGTCTCACCCAGAGGTGCCGGGCTTCCTTTTAGGAGGCAGACAGAGGCCTGTGGGGCTGAATGTGTCCAGCGTAAAGCGAAAGGTGTTAGGGCCACCACTCGGGCCACTTCTACCCGTAGATGGAAAAAAGGCAGCTCTGCCTTGCGTTAGATTAGACTTTGGTCTTGCTGTTTAAGTATTGGATGAGTGGCCTCTGCCCCCGGAGGACAAATAGGACAGTCCAGAGGGTGCAGGCGAGCAGCAGACCCATGCTGTTCTCCCCACAGATGGGACCTGTGAGTCACCCGTTTAGCTGGGGGACGCTGGGACACTCACTCACTCACACTGTCTGTTTCCTTCACTGAAAGAAATAACAAAGGAGCTGGGGCAAGACCAGAGGAGCTGCACGGGCATTTGGTGTGCCATCTGTCTTCCCTTTGAGCAGTTGCAACAGCCTGGGCTTTCGTTTTCCCAAGTGCGGCCACAGAGGGGACAAGGGCTGGCCCGTCAGAGGCGCACAGGCCCTGGAGGTGGCTGCTGGCCAAGGGGAGAAGCACCTGCACCCCAGAGCTATATGCACCATGCTGTTTCCTGTGACCTGGTGGGCGTGGACCCAGGGCAGGTGAGGAAGGGCCATCTGTCTTTGGTGGCCCTGTCTCTCCTGTCCCAAGCCAGTGCCCACTGGAGTCAATCCCTTGCATGATAGGGAGTCGGGGTGGAGGCACTGGGGGCGGACAGCTGGTGTTGGGTCCTGGCCTTGTACCCCTGGGACGTGGAGCATCGCCTGCCGGGGGCGCCCTGCCTTCCCCAGCTGTAAGGAGGGCAGATGAGACACTGTCCCTCAGAGGGCCAGGGCTGACTCAGCGGTGCGTGCCACGGCCCAGAGTTCACGTATATGCTATGTTGGGGGCAAGCATTTTCAGGGGATGTTAAGCCAGGTTCAGAAAACCCCAGATCTCATCACTGCTGAAGGAAAGAGTCCCCCCGCCCCGCCAGAGATTTACGGAGCAGTGGGCGTGGGCAGAGCAGGGTTCCAGACCTGGGAACAGGCCGCTCCGGACACATGTCTGGGCCACATGTCTGAGACGCAGCGGGAACCAGGCAGCTCACAGCTTGCACAGGTGAACTTAACCAGCCCGTGATCATTGTGGGGAGGAGGGGATGGACGAGGGGGCTTCCCGGGGCACAGGCTGAGGGTGACAGGGAAGCTGTGTGCTCCTCCACAGTGGGGGCCACGCGGGGGGCACGGGGGGATTCTTACGTGTAGAGTGCCCAGCTCTGTGTTTGGCATCCAGCAATGCTAAGTGAATGTAGGACAGAGGCAGCCCCACCGTTTTGATTCTAACGTGTTGGCAGCTGGGAGCAGAGGAAGACTCTGGTCAGACCCCGACCCCGACAAGCAGGACTCCCCACAAGCCCCTCCTGGGGCAGGAATAGACCAGACGGAGGACGGATGGAGTGGACACAGAGCAGAGATGCTGGCGGGAGAGAGGCCGGCCCCGAGCCGGCTGGCGGCTGTCACCCCAGGCTGCCCTGAGCCACTGCTGCGCCCCGGGTCTCCGCCAGCAGAGTCCCCGAGGGGCGGCCGCCTCTTCCTGTCCCTCTGCCACTTGCTCACAGTCTTCGCCCCACTCTCAGTGCCCAGGGCGAAGGTGGCCCCTCTCTGGTCTACGTTCCCTCCGTAACAGGATCGAGTGTCCGTGTCCTCTGCTGGTGCGTGTCCTCGTATGATATCGCTCTGTGTTATTTCTTGTGTGTGTTAGCTCCCTGATGCCACATGACAGCGGGACCATGTCTGGCCATCTCAGCGTTGTTCAGGGAACCCGGCCCGCAGGTGTCAGGTGAGGGCTACTGAAAACAGTGACAGAGGACTATTGGGAATCTGCCAGAATGACAGAGGTTCGGGGGCTGCCCCAGCACCCCAGCGAGGTGAGATGGGGGTGTCTTGGCATCAGTCACCTGGATTGTGCAGATTCCCAGCTCAGTCCCTCCTGCTGTGACTCCAGGAAAAGCTGCGTGTTTCCTGTGTCAGCCTCCCCTTGGGACGTGGGACTCGGCTGATCTCCCCGCCGTGGGCCCATGTGCTCCAAGGCGGTGCGGGCTGCCTGGGCCCTGTCAGCAGCGGTGTTGTCGGCAAGCCGGGAGGCTCCCAGGGTGATGGGCCACCTTGCTGGGAGCTGCACTCTGGCAGCTGACATTCCAGGGGCAGGTGTCCTTTCTAATCCCAGAAGGGGCAGCAGCTGCTCTGGAGGCCCCAGTTAGGGGCCGGTTTAATCCAGGCCAAGGGGCAGGGGTGTGAAGGTTAGTTTTATGTGAGAATTTGACTTGGCTACGATGATGTCCACTTGTCTGGTCAAACACCAGACTCGATGTTGCTGTGAAGGTGTATTTCACATGTGGTTAGCATTTAACATTTAAATCAATAGGCTGAGTAAAGCAGATTACTCCCCACAATGTGGGTGATGGGCCTCATCCAATCAGTGGAAGGCCATAGAGCAAAGACTGAGGTTTCCCTGAGAAGAAGGAATTCAGACCCACGATGCAGCACCAACTGTCACCTGAGTGTCTGGACGTGCAAGCCCCCCCAATCATGTGAGCCAGTTCCTTAAAATAAACCTCTCCTCTCTAGATAGCCCATTAGTTTTGTTTCTCTAGAGAACCCTGACTAATAAAGCAGGGATCCCAGGGTCAGAGGCCACCTTGTAATTGTGGCACTACCCACAGAGGCACTAGCTACACTATCAGGTTGCAGTGGGAGCCGCAAAAAGCATGGTCACCAGGCTGGGTGGCCCCAGGGGCGCTGCCCATCCCCACGCTGGTGGCCACCATGCCTGGTCACTCGCCGTCCTCTCTGAGCCTCCTCCTTCGGGGTGGTTTCTCCTCAGACCAGTTCCAGCCCTTTCTATCAGCGCCAGAGCCCCATTTCTCTGAGACAGTCTTCCAGCCTCAGTGCCAACCTTTGCATCGGAGACACGAGCCTCACAAAGAATCATGGGCAGTTCAGAGGCATGTTGTACCATATAAAATTTATTATAAAACTTCAGCAAATATAAATATCCAGGTGCCCGTTCCGAATGGAGCTGCATCACGGGCAAGAGTGGGGGCAGCGCCGGTGTTGACAGAGGACGCGGGGGCCTGCCGGGCCGCCTTCCGTCAGGAAACCGGTGGCCTTCCTCCTGAATGGGTCTCACAAACACAGCCAGCATTTAAGAAACAACAAAAGCCCCACAGTGCACAAGAATGAAGCACTGGGCTCTGCATCTGCGCGAGAAGGACCAGCCACGCCGCTCCCAAGGACAGCAGGGTTTTGGTGGAACCGGACATTTTCTAATTCTGGTATGACCTGTAATTCTGTCCTTCAAAAAAGGAAACCATGAAGACATGGGTTCGAATAGGAACACTCAGGTGTAAGTAACTGAGAAAGCTAAAATATAAAGTCCTCTCATCCAGCACACAAGTCTGAAAGGGGCAGAAGCGCCTCAGTAAGGATTTCATTTGTCCGTTTCCAGTGGCGAAGCCCCACAGGAGACGTCCGAGCCTCTCCCGGGAAGGCAGGTGCCCCTGAGTGAGGACGCCCAGCTCTTGTCTGGGCACTGAGCCCCTTCGAAGAGCAAGTCGGTTGCTGGGGCAGGAAGAGGGGGCCCTGGGGACATGGCCGGGAGCTGTCCTGGCCACCTGCTCCCGGCCATGTCCCCAGGGCCCCCTCTGGTCGGAGGCTGGTTAGTCCTGACCTTGGCAGGGGCCTCTGTAGTGGGAGGGAGGCTGGCATACTTCACGGCAGGGATTTGGTACTTAATTCTAATTTTGTGGCCTTTCTTTTTTTTTTTACAAAGCACCAGACATTTAGCGTTTAGCACGTTCAGCTCCGCCTGTCTTTCTGACTTGATTTAGCTGAAATACAAATACTGGTGTCACTGCTCCCATCCTGCAGAGCAGGCTGCTGCCTGCCTCCAGGTTCCAATGCAGCACGAGAGCATGTGCTTGTGTGTACACAGAAGTGCACACGCACGTGCTCTCTCTCTCACACACACACACACACACACACACACACACACACACACACACACACACACCAAATTGCCTAACAGTTTTTCTTCCGCTGGCTTCCATAATCCGTGGACGCAGTCTGATGTGGACTGGACAGCTCACGGTGCTGAAAACAGGTGCTTTCTTGGCTCTGGGAGGCGGCCCCGACGGACTCACAGGTTGGATTTGGAGCAGGTCTCACAGCATTGCTGGCCATAGAACTGGTGGCTGCACATCCCGTGCTGGGGCGCCAGGGAGCACCAGTGCAGCTGGTCCTTGCAGAAGGTGCCTGGAAGCGAGCAAGCTCCACATTAGCCAGTGCCCCCACACCATGTCTGGTGCCACCAGCTGATAACTGATGGCAAAGCAATGTAAATTCGTTGTTGCCATGAAGCTGCCAAGGGAGGGTGGCTCTTAAGGTGAAATGGGGACACGTGGAACATATTGTTTTCATAAGGCCTTTCTTAGGAGGTTCCTGAAAAATGGGAATTTTTGTCTTTTTGTGCTAACCTGACCCACTCAACCATTAACCCACCCCAGACAACGGGCCCTCTGGGAACAGAACTTCAGCCATCTAATTCCCTGACTGAGCCAACCTGCTCGCTGTCCCCAGCTCCACCTCCTCTCTGAGACGCTGCGACAGACAGGCCCCTGGTCTCTGCATACTTCTCAGGCATTTGAGGGTCTATGGCATTTAGGGAGCACCCAATGAATAAGGTGGACTGAGCGGCAAAGACTGCTTTATTTAAACTTGCCTTCTCTAAAGTGAAAAGACATCATGCTTTCTTAAAACTAGAATTATTTCGCCTCCACTGAGGTCATTTCTGGGGAGGCGTGAGAAGTGAGGGCTGTTTCATGGGAAAATGGGAGGAGGGTAAGAAAGACGAGAAGAGGGTCAGCAGCTACAAGACCCAAACTCTGGGCACCCCCACTTCCTCAGGCCCTGTGAGGAACGTCTCCAGAAACCTGAGGGCCATGCCAAGGTCAGGCCAGGGGCTCGGGCCACTCACCTTTCTTCCCTGCGATGGGGCAGAAGTGAGTGTTGCAGGCCAGGGAGGCTGCAGGCTTCTGGTGCACGAAGCAGCCCACAGCCGGCCGGCCCCCCGCCAGGCACTGCACGGACCTGGTCTGCACGCCACCCCCACAGCTGGCCGTGCACTGCAGGAAACACATGCATGAGTCATCTGGGGGCCGCTGGGTTCTCGGGGTACCCCCTCCCCAAGACTCCTCAAGGTGGTCTCTCTCTGCAATTGTGGGTGGCTGGCCAGAATCCAGATTACTCCCAGGTATGGACAGAGGGGAGAAGTGCCCAGAAGTCTAGAATGTTCTTGAGTCACCTACGCTGATGGACACCAGGAAATGGGCGCACATTTGGGGACACAGGCCTGTTCCCTGGACTTTGTCCAGGCTGTGAATCTGATGAAGGAAACAGCCCTTCGTGGATGCCATCACAAAGCCGCCCCTCTGGTGTTCCCTACAAGCCAGGTCCACAGAGGCAAGATAACACTAAGCCCCTCTAGCCCCAAGTTCATGGATGCCTGGAGGTGGCAACACCAGCACTGGGTTCCCTGTGTATGGCACCCACCCCCTCCTGAGGGTGTTGCCCTCTGACCCTGAGGCCCCACGCTCTAAGGCATGAGCATAGCAGTGGCCAGAACACCTTCCACGAGCGGCCGGGCGCACACACCCCAGGACAGGTGAGTGCGGCCAGGTGAGGTCAAGTGTAGGCAAGAAATCAGGAGATGGGCCAGCAGAGAGACAGAGGAACATTAACCCTGCAGCAATTAATCTGTCCAGAAAGAAAGATACTTGGAGTCTCCACTGAATTATGTAAATTGTGCTCAAAGGAAGCTATGAATCAAAAACTGCCAAGAATGTGGGCAGTTAAGGAGCCTGCAGGGAGATGGCATCAGGAGACATTTTCGCCATCCTGGTGCATTGGGGCAGCTCAGCGGTTGCTTTAAAACGCAGGGATGAAGCTATTCAATACTGGGGACACACACACGACTCAGTCTGCTGGCTAAAATTCCCAGCACGGCGTACCAACACCCCACTCCCACGCATTAAGGCAGCAACTGGGGCTGGTTTCCACAGACCGAATCAGCCTGCCCTTTCCTATGGCTTACTGGGAACCTGCTCCAATGGCTGCCTTGCAAAGTGCCCTTTAAATCCCCCGGGAGTGGGGACTGTTAGAGCAAAACAAAACCTAAGTGGGGCCACTTTAGAAGGGAGCTGGAGCTGCCCTCCCAGAGGAACTGCCCTGCACATCTTACGCTTCCAATCTTATAATATAAAAACAGGGCAAAATAACCTTCGGACTGGCCTACGCAGCCTCGTGCCCCAAAGAGCTATTTGCAAAGACCACAAGAAAACAGGCATCAGGCCTACTGGACTGAAGTCGACTGGACTGAAAATGCAAAGCATTATTTAGAATTAACATCGCCATGTTATGTGTCTGGTGGAAATATCTTCATTCTGTGGATGTGCGTGCTGTCCCTCCATTTGTCATAAATACCTGTTGCCTTTGTCTCCTAATAAAAACACTATTTGGGCTTCTGCCTGATTCGATGTGTCCTGAAGAGCCGTTCTTATTGGTCTTGTTAAATGCTTGCTGCCTCTCACGTTGAAAGGCCTTCGTTTTTGGGTGAGCTCGATGTGGTGGAGCGAGTGTGGCACCTTCATCGGCTCAGGTCCTGTCTCGTCCACCTCTGCAGGCGTTGACAAGGCCTCCACCTCGTGAGCCGAATCCCTTCATAGTCAGCAGCTGGGGCAGAATTCCGTTCTTGATAAGGGTATTATGCCTCAATTAGAAATCGGAGATCCTGCCACCATTTGTCATCACGTAAACAGTGCTAAAAGAATTAATGAGTGGTTTGGTTCTCCCACCTGCTGTAGCAGGCAGTGTCCTGGGTGTAGGCACCGCATACTGAGTGGGGAGGGCAGGCAGCCTGCCCCCTCCTGCACCCCACGGGGGCAGCGGGTCTGTCCCGGTGCTGACTCCCTGCTCCCCGCCCCTCCCACCGGATTCTGTCCCGGGATCTGTAGTCCCCACTTTTCCTCCAAGGAAGAAAAACACATATGCAAACTGTTCGATATCACGGATATAATGGCTTAAAACCTAGCCCTGGTGTTCAGAATTCTTTTCCGGAACGTCCACTGAGTCTGCGGTTTGGAAGCAGACGGGTCCTGAGGGGCATCTGGAGCCTTTGGCAAAGGTGCAGACTCCTGGGGTCGAGACACGGAGGGTCTGGGGGCAAGTCACATGACCCGACACCTTTGGGGAAACGCCGCTCAGTGGGAAGAGACGAGACCCTGGACGTGTAAGCCACACATGTGGCTTCTTCTTCAGCTTCATGAGCATCTCAGGCAACCTCCCTCCTCCTGACGGCAGGACAGAGGAGGCCAGGGGGCTGTGTGATGACAGTGGCCTGCATTCCCAGCTGGTCATTGGCCTATGGCGAGTGACACCGGCCGTGGCCCTGTGCGGACCCGCTTGCCGTTGGCTTGGCAGCGGTTCTCAGATGCGCATGCGCATCACACCAGGGCTGTTAATGAAGATGAAACTGCGGTGCCTGGGTCGGGCCTCTGCCCCCATGGCCGGAACCGCTCCAAAACGCTCTTTCCTTTTCCTGGTCTTTCCAGAACTGGCTTCAGTCACATCTAAATCTGACAAAAGCAGTGCCTAGCGCCAACATCTGTCATGACTGGGGACATTTAAACGAGTCATCTGGTAAAGGGACCAAAACTTTTCCCGAGTGGCCTTTGAGGTCACTGTCGTCTTTCAGGCAGACACAAAGGCCAACAGGTGTTCCCACTTAAGCCATTTGCAGACCAAATTAGCATGTGAACCACCAGTCCCTAAGCTCAAATGACTCATATGATTTAAATCAGTCCTACCAGGCCGGCGAATGATTAAATGTGATGATACGTAAAGCCATTTCAATCAATAGAAACCCTGCAGATCAAATAATGGAAACCGGGGTCTTTAAACTGTTACAAGAATAAACCTGTCTGGGGGCAAAGTTCAGCCAGTCTCTGGCCATTTATTATCTGACAATTTCCCACAGTCTGAGGGCACAGAGCCTTGGATACAAGTGCTCATGGCAAACACAGCCCTTTGAGTTATTAACCCCGAAAGTTGAAGTCTCAGAGCATAGCAGATGGGTCACGCTGGATAAAAGCCTCAGGCAGTGTGTGACAGAAAAGACTTATTAGACAAACAGACTGAGTATACTGGAGTGGTGAAAGCTGTCACAGACATATTTTAGGTATGACACTTTTGTCTAATCACTGAGGAACCCGCTCTCCTCTTTGTAAATTTGCCTGGAGCCTCTGAATTGAGCGGAGTGGGGTGGACACTGCCCTGGCAGCCAGAGGGTGGGGACCCCTTTCAGGGCCTCAGTTTCCCCCCCGACAGAGGAAAATGGTCTTGGGGCAACACCTCTTTTGGTCTCTGACCCACACTTCTCAAGAGGCAGGGAAGCAAAACACCTGCGTGGGAAACGGCTCAGCTCCTCGGCTCGCCTGTCACTTAATCTCGCTGGAAACATTGCACTCAGAGGAAAACTCAAGGGAAAAGTCTGTATCTATTGATACTTTCTGTCAACTTAAAATAGGCAATGCTGGAATAGGGTATAATTCAAATGTCCCTGTTCCAATAATTCAACTTAAACAGCCTCTAAGGTGGATACCTTTTGGGGAGGGGTTCACACACGCCTAAATGAAGGAGGTACATGGGGTTTGCAGACCATCAAAACCAAAGTGGAGCTGGGACCTCAGCCAAGGGTCTGCCGGAGGCATCCGTCCTCCTGCCGCAGGGCTGAGGGGGCGGTTCCTTCTGCGAAACTCAGACACCAAACCAGGGCTGAGGCCGAGGTGCCAGAGGAATGGTGACGGCCGGGCTGGGACACCGCGGCTTGTCAAGAAGCTGCTGATACGCAGCCAACTGGGGCTCACAGAGACATGCTAGGGCTCCAACAGAATGAGGTGGGGCATTGTTTAGAGGGCACTTTCAACTAATTTTATTTTAGTTAAAGTTTAGCTAATACTGGGAAAGGTTCCATCATGGATTAAATTGGTTCTGATCCATATTTCTGATTGTTTCCTTTGGGCTTAAAGATAACAGTGATGTGCGATTTTTGCTGTCACAGTTGTTCATGTGTTTCCCCATTAGTCCTGGGCTTACGTGAGAGGATGGCTGACTTGTGGTGTTGGTGGCCTCCTGAGGATGGGTGCATGAGGCCCGAGGGTGACCTGAGCCTGTGGGCAGTCAGCAGAGCCTGGAGTGGAAAGGCCAGCAGCCTGTCACTGCGGCCACCCTGGCATCAGGAGACTGTGATGCACAGAGCCTGGTGGTGTCCCCTGCAAGCCCCATGTCTCCCTGCTGGAGAAGCCTGCGGGGACATGGTATTGTCACATTCAGCTCCTACTATCCACCTGTTCTTGTGGCCCGGGGCTGGCCTATGAGGAAGATAGAGGAAAATAAGTCACAGCCTTTGACCGATAGAGCTCAACTTCTGGGTGTTGGAAAGAAACACAGTGGGACCAGGACACAACCATCAGCATGAGTTCCCTGGGGCTGCGGTGACAGATGACCACAGACTGGATGGCTTGAAAGGACAGAAACAGCTCTCACTGTTCAGGAGACCAAAAGTCTGAAATCAAGGTACCAGCAGAGTAGCTCCGTGTGGAGGTTCCCAGGGAGAGTCTAGCCGAGCCTTTCCCAGAGGGTGGTGCTGCCGGGACTGCAGTGCGAGTCACGTGCTGCTTCCCTCCAAGCTGCACCTGCTACGTGTGGTCTCTGCCCAGCGTGAGTCTGTCCTCACTTGGCCTCATAAGGACTCCATTCATGGGGTTTAGGGTCCACCCTAACCCACGATGACCTCATCTTAGCTGATTTCATCTGCAAAAGCCCTTTTTCTGAATAAGGTCACATTTTGAGGTTCGGAATGGACATGAGTTTTGGGGACACTGTTCAGGGCAGGGCATCATCTGTGAGCATGGTGGGGTGCCCCTCCTGAGAGCAGTCATGTGCAGCAGCATGGAGGGGTCTCAGGAAAGGGATTTTGCATTTGGAGGGATTAAAGATGGGCTGCAAAGCATGGATGGGGTCCTCCAGGTGGAGATAGGCTCACCCTGGGAGGACATAGAAACACGTGAGGAGAGACTCAGGTGGTGGGAGAGCCGGTCAGTTAGGGGCCACTGGGCCAATCTGACTAAGCACATGGGATGACAATCGGTCGCTCAGCTCAGCCTCCCAATCACTTCTTGTGCCTGGTCCTTGGGGGGCATGCTCAGCAAGCTCCTGTCCCTCATGGGCTCCAATTCCCAGTGCTGGACACTGATGTCCTTTCTAGGAAAGCTGATGCAGACAAGTGCCATCTTGCCTATGGAATGGCTGCCCAGTTGACAGGTCACTAGAAGCAATTTTGCTACTGATATTATTTCCCCCTTCCCTCACGGGGCTGTTGGAGCCCAGTGATGCTTAGCACAGTGCTAGGGTGTAGAGGGTGGAGGCTCTCAGCAGGTGTCAGCCATGTCACTGCCTTGATTCCTGTGCATGGTGGTGAGGCTCCCAGCAAGGAGCCTGGGAGCATCTTCCAGGGAGAGCTGGCAAGAGGGGGTCACAAGAGGCTGGTCACCACCGCAGAGGGGGACACAGAGGCTGGCCGCCACTGCAGAGGGGGGTCACAGAGGCTGGTCACCACCGCAGAGGGGCACACAGAGGCTGGTGGCCACCACACACTCCATCACTCTGCCTGCATTCGCGTGTCTTCAGAAAGAAGAGAAAATTAGAAATAGGGTCTCGCTGTGCAAAGCAGAAGAAGGCTGGCTCCCTGGCCCACAGATTAGCAAGTCAGAAAATGTTCCACCCTTCCCTGGGGGTTCTGATCAAGACAAAGTGTCCCGTTCCCCCCACCCCCACCCCGCCCCCAGCCCCAAGCAGTGCCAGCACTCGGGGTTTGGCCAGCAGGGATGGCTTAAGGACATGTCAGCCCCTCCTGGAGTCAGAGGCGTGGGGTGTGGCCTGGAGAGGGCGGGATCAGAGACAGGTTAAGAGCACGGGGCACAGTGTGAGGGCTGCCAGGCCCCTGAGGCCGAGACAGGGCTAGGGAGGCGGGTGGGGTGACACCAGGAAGAGCGGGATTCCCCTTAGAGTCAAAGGAAGTGTGGCGGGGGGATGCAGGCGGGGACACCCAAAGCCCGGACACCACTCTGCAGACCTCACTGGGCTGGGGCTGCTCTACAGTCCCCAGAGC
The DNA here is from genome assembly GCA_033961575.1 of Aselliscus stoliczkanus. Lineage (NCBI taxonomy): Eukaryota > Metazoa > Chordata > Mammalia > Chiroptera > Hipposideridae > Aselliscus > Aselliscus stoliczkanus. The sequence continues at coordinate 110,194,552 of CM066728.1, forward strand.
CCAGGCAGGACGCGACGATTCATGATAAACCTAATACAATCTCACAACCACCTACTTATTATTCTTGATATCCTGTTTCCTCCCTATTCATTCCTCTCCAGAGAATTCTGCCCAACTTTTACCAAAAATACCGCATGTTCCTACACTTAATTGGTGATGAGTTAGAGCGAAGCACGCATGCCCTAAAGGATTCAGTAGCGTTTGGAGATCACCGTCTCTGGAAAGCCACACACACTCCCAGGGATGTGGGCACCCGCAGCCGCTCTGCAGAGAGGGGCCAGGGACCGGCTCCATGGGCTTCACACCCCCACAGAACCCCCACTTGACCCAGCCACCAGGGTCAGACAAGGCCTCTGCCCACCCACCCTTCCGAATGCGGGGCCGCCCTACCTGGGACCAGGGCGAGGCAAACCAGCTGGCCCGTGGGGGGCCTGCGGCAGCAAACTCGGGGTGCTTGGGGCAGGGGAACAGGGCGCAGGTGCGCTGCAGCTGCAGGTCGGGCTGCGGCAGGCGCAAGCACTTCTTGGCGGCCAGCTCTCGGTACTTTCCAGAAACGTACTTTTCAGCACATTTTAAGAATCTTTCCTGTGTTCCTCCTTCACATGTGACAGAGCACTAAAAAGAAAAGAAAACAAAACAAATGGGTGAAAAATATCTCTTCTGAGGTGACTCTTTGTTTTACAGAATCCTTGAGTCACACTACCTCGTGATTCTATCAGCTCGAACATTACACAAGTGTAAACACTCAATGGAATTTATTAGCATTTCAAGGCATTAAGGAATCTGTCGTAAAAAGGAGGACCTTGAGGCCAGGGTGGCCTAGCTTTGGGGCTGTAAGGAGAGCAGAGAAATCAGAAACCCTGAAGGGAGAGATTCCAAAGTTATTATTTCACATAAAGACGCTGGCCTGTAGCTGGTATTAGAATGCGCTGAAATTTAACACGTCAGACATGAGGTGAAGCTGGGAGCTGGGGGGATTGCCACCACCTTTCTGCAGCATGAAGCCGGCCCCAGCACAGGGCAGGCGGACCAAACCCAGACAGGGCACAGACAGCCCTTTTCCCCAGAAAGCCCAGTGCTCACGTCCAGAGAGCAAGCACTGGGTCCCCAGCGAAGCGGACTCCAGGCCTGAGCTATCACTCCTGCGGGACACCCTGGAGTCTGCAGAGGGGCCCTGGGCCAAGCAGCGGGCCAGGCAGAGGCCATGGCTGCAGGTAACGCAGAGAGGACATGGAAGCACAAGGCACACCGTGTACCAGACCGCAGGGCTTGGGGGGCCTGGGGAGTCCCAGTGCCAGGCTGCGGGGGCGGGCGGTGTGGAGCCTGATGGGTGATTCCATCTCTTCCGCAGTGCTGGCGTCCAGGTGACCACACCTGCCAGGCTTCTGGCCTGGCACACCCATGCTCAGGTGTGACTTAGGGGTGTGCTTGTGGGTGTCCTGATGCCAAGATGGAGACAGAACTGGGGGACACTGAGGCATGGCCCAAGAGAGAAGCTGAGCGCATGTGTGTGTGTGTGACTATGTGTGTGTGACTGTGTGTGTGTGAGTGTGTGTGTGTGTGTGTGTGTGTGAGCATGTGCTTAATTATCAGGGTGGGGACTTCCCCCTGTACACCGCCCACAGATCACACAGCTGGGGTCACTATGGAAATGCCTCCCAGGGAAAGGCACAGGAAGAAACGTCTTTTCTAAGGACCTTGTGAGTCAGTCCTAGGAGACCCTGGCATACCTGTGGCCCAGGGGACAGAACTTGGAGTCACCTCAGCCACTGCAGGCGTGCTTCAGAGAGTGACCATGCTTTTACTTTTCAGTGGAAAGCTGAGATGGTGTCTCATGGGGTTAAGTGGCCTGCTTGGCCCAGCCACCCCTTTGTTGCCTGACTCCCACCACCATCCCAAATACAGCGCCACTCCAGGTATGGGCTGGAGGGAGCAAGGAGGGGGTCAGGGACCCAGGGGCTTTCTTCCCACAGCGGCTGCAGGAATGCAGACAGGCAGCCCTGGGGCGACGGGCAGATGAGGTCTCTTAATCCCGGTTCCCATGGGTTCCTGCTCTGTGGGGTGATGCTGTCACTGTGCTGTTGGCTTTCTGGTGTCCTTCTGGGGTTTACTGACACCTCCAGCTCTGAGAAGATGCACACCGTGGTTAGGGAGCTTCTGACATGCCTTCAGGCAGACCCTGCACATGTGCCGCAGGGGTGGGGATCCGGGTGGTGGGGGCGATGGGGGTGCCCTGCCCCTCCCCTGCGGGAGGCTGCGCGGGCGGAGCTGGCAGCTCTGTCTGCACCTCCACTCACTCACTCACTCACTCACTCACTCACTCACTCACTCACATGTTGCCCCAGCCCTCAGTTGGGCCAAAGCTAGTCATGAAACTGTTAACACTCCAAACTCCTGTTACTAAGTTCTAGCGCCGCCAGCAGAGCCAGCACAGTCCCCAAACGGTAAAGATAAGGGGACTCGCTGGCCTTCAGCGCACAGGGTGTAGATCCCAGCAAACCCAACAGGAGTGGCTTCTTCCCGCCGCCGTGGACACGGGACTCAGGAAGCATTCGTGACTTTTCCCAGGTGACGCACCCTCCTCCTGCTCTGTGCTGTGTAAGCACTTCCTGGGACCTGGCGTACACGGGTCCCTGTGACCCCACTGTCAGCGTGCTGTGTGCCCGACTCTCACACTTGCACCCCGTTCACCCACTCATCCTCGTCTCAACACCAATGGAGTGACGGCCTCGTGGAGTCACCGCGTGGGCTGCCCCAGGACAGGACCTGGAAGCCGAAAGCCTTGTCTAGGGGTGGGGTGCCTTGCGAGACTGAAGCCCCAGGGTAGGGGGCAGAGACATAGAGGAAAAGGGGTGGAGCAGGAGCGGGGAGCAGCGAGAGCCGGTAAGGAGGGGCAGCCCTCGGGGAAGGCTGGCCGCCCAGCTCTGTCTGGACCCGCGCACCTACCTGGGACCAGGCGGACACGAGCCACTGCAGTTTCTTGTGCTTGTGGCAGCGCTGAAGCAGACAGACTTCGTGGGTCCTGGGCCTGGGCTCTGAGCCGCAGAGGACATCGGGCAGCAGTTGGGCCCTGGCCGAGGGGCTGGTGCTCTTGCAGGCCACGGACCTCTTCCTCCACCCCTTCCCGCAAGTCCGAGAGCACTGCACAGGGACAGGGAGCATTGGCGCCCAGCAACGCACGGGGCAGGCCTTGCTGGGGTCCCAGGCGCAGGCCCTGGAAGGCCTGGCGAGAGCCCAGCTGTGTTCCACGGGGGCGGGGGAGGCCCAGCCGCCGCCCCCCACACCAACCCCGCCCAAGTTACCTCTGCCCAGGGCCCACTGCTCCACGTGGGAGGGCAGCTCTGGGGGTGGCAGGCCTGGCGGCCGGAGGGAACGGGCTGCGGGCACAGACTGGAGGAGACCCGCTCGGATCTGTAGTGGGCCCGTCGCAAGCACTGGACTACTCGGCTTTGCGTGCCACCACCACACGTCCGGCTGCAGGTGCTCCAGTTACCCACGGACCAGCTGGGAAGGGACAAAGACCTATGGTGATGGACGGTGCCACCTGCCCAGGAGAAGACGCCATGCCTGTCCGGTGGCGGCTGACGTGGCTTCCCATCTACAGTTGACACATACATAGTTATTTTCAGTTGGCCCAGAGGTCTCTCCTGGTCCCAGTGGCTTCTCACTTCCTTCATTAGCTTTCCTGGTTGTCATTCTTCCCCCTCCCCCGGAGTTCCGGGCCACCCGTACTTGGAAACAATGCCCTTCAACATGGCTTATCTGTTCTCCCTCTAACTGCTTTTTTAATGGAAAACTTCGTATGCAAACATAAAGGCCCTCCTTGTCTCATCCACCCAACTTCAACAATTACCAACATATGCCCCCGACACGATGGCATTGTGAAGCACGTTCTAGACCTGTAAATATTTTCAATATGCATCTCTGAAAGATTAGGATTCTTTTTTTTTTAAAACATAACCACAATACCATATGACATCTAAAGAATTGACAATCATCCCGTAATATCACCATACGTTCAGTGTCCCATCTGCAGTCGTGTCACAAATGTCATAGGCTAATCTGCTTGTTGGAATCAGAACCCAAATGAAGCCCGCAATCTGCCATTGGTAGATGTGTCTTTCTTCTCCTTTGGTTTATAGGTTCATTCTTATAATCTCATTTATTTTTCTCTTTGTTTTATTTAAAAAATTTAAAATACTTAAATTTTATTTAATTATTTATTTTTAAAACACTATAATAGATCATTTTATTCACATGAAAAAAAACCAAAGGATGTCAGATCTGAAGGAATTTTTCTGTATCAACTGTGGAAATGCTTCCATTTTTTCACGGTGAACAAAATCACTCCTTTTTGTTTCATGTTCAACTGTGTAAATGATGGACCCTCGCTACAAAATTGTGCGCTGTTATGGCTGTGGTGCTGCTTTCTGCACGTGGTACCTCTTGGTTGCTTCCTGTTGTTTTTACATTTTTTCGGATTCCTTGCAGTTACTCTTTCGGCTGTGTTGCCTTATACATTATAATTGTGGTGTTCAAGCCTCATAAATTATAATTGGGGTGTCCACACCTTATACATTATAATTGGGGGTGTCCATGCTGGGGTTGCAAAGACACCTTGGCTGCTCTCAGGCTCTTGACACCCCGTTCTTCTCTGCCATTTTAAGCTTTTCCAAATAGGTTGACCCAGTCTCTGCCCTTCTCTTAACTGCATGCCATTAAGAAATCATCCTGAACCAAGGTCATTCATTGGCATCTGGAAACGCCAATGTCTGTTTTGATTCACAGGCAGAGCTCTGGGGGAATGTCTTGATTTCAGCTCGTGAAAGAGTCAAAACGCACACGCGCTTCCGTGCTGACAGTTCCGTGAGCTTCTGCGAAGTGTGCTGACCGGGCCAGACGGCCCGCTCCATTCTGGTTCCCTAAGCCTGCCAGGCGGAACAGGCAGGCAGCTGGAGCGACCCCAGCCGGCCTCTGGGCTTCCCTGGCCAAGGTCCCCTCACAGCCACACGGGCAGGGAGGGCTCTCAGTGCTGCCCCAGGGGACGCCTTTCAGGAGGCATCTCCTGGCACCATTTGTTGAAGCTTCAAGATCCCTAATTGCCAATCGTCATGATTATTTCTCAGTAAAATGGCTTTCCCCTTCCTATTTAAAAAAAAAAATAACATTTCGGTTTTGGTTATTTAAAGTTTTCTTTGAAAATGCTCATTTCCAACAAGGGTATTTGATTAAAACACCCTGCCACGAGATGCCAGGCAGGCAGCCGCAGTGCTCTAATACCATTCAGACTCAGGCCACCTGCCCTGGGTGCGGACCAGAGCGGGCTGCTGGCCCTGTCACCGACTTAGCATCAGCGAGTCTCTCAGAGAATGCATAACGGGCAGCTCCATTTTAGAATTTAGTTTCAGTTTCATTTTTCTGATGATCCTTTTTTAGTTTTGACACTAAGTGTGGGTTGTTCTATTTTCAGGAGGTAGTCTTTCATGACTCAATAAAGACATGAAATCATGACAGGGCAGCACCCCTGTCTCAACATGACCCCATAACAAGGTGTGATAAACCCTAGGTGCTCACAGCTGACTTTAGCGCAGGAACGCGTTCATTCTGGATGCAGTGAAAGACGGCGTTGAAACACATTCCTTTTCCCCGCGAGTGGGCTCATGCACATGTGACCATCACATGTCAGTGTATCCATCACAGCTTTCAGGGAGGCTGCTACTAATCAAATCATCCACTTTCATGTCACTCAGTGATTAAAAACCTGTGCAACTGTGATCAGGGACACTCACACACTCACATCTGTGCCCGGGGTGGGGGGGAGGGCTAAGGCGGCCGTCCCCGTGGTCCAACAGCACGGGACTGTGTGAAATCTGAAGACAGAGAACCTTTTCTTCATGTGACGCTACAGCACCCTCACATGTGTAAGCGATTTGAGATCTTCTGCCCTTTTCTTCTAAATGAAATGTTTTCAAGATAGCAGGGCATATCCAACAATAAACAGATGCCACTTTGAGAAATCTGCTTTTTCCACTGGGAAGTGATAAGTTGAGTTAAAGCTGAGCACCGGCAGAATCAGCTGAAAGCACAGCCATCAAGGTCAGAGAAGGTGGGAGGACCAGGAAGGAGAGAAACTGGCTTTCTGAGCCCATCTGGGCATTGGCCACGGGCCCTTTGCTCGTCCCCCCATCTGCAGATTTGGAATTTATTATTGGTCTGTGTCAGAGGACGCTTCGTCAGCATCTAGCGAAGCAAGCTGCACTCCAGGCAAGTACAGAGGCAAAAGCTCAGCTCCGCAAGAGCCAGTGGCCTTGGTAATCACATGAGTAAGTTAATGGTGTTGCGGTACCAGATTCACTGGGTAAGCAGATGGGCTCTACTCACTCTCAAGCTCTGCCTTCTAGAATAAGGCACTTGGTCTCCAAACCCATCTAGAGTTCACTAGAAAGGGCGTGATGGAGGACAGCACCCTTCCTCATCTCTGCCTCCTGTCAGTTGTATCTTAGGAAAGTGCCTCTTGGATTTTTAAGCAGAATGTGACTCCTCATTGGTACAATAAATACATATTTGAAAACTCAACCTGCTCCCCCTCAAAAAAACAAAAACAAAAACAAAAAGACATTACAGCAGCATTCTGGACACGCCCTCCCGCCCCCCACCACGGTCTGTTAGCAGGGCGTTCTGCACAGGCCGTCTGTTAGCAGGGCGTTCTGCACAGGCCGTCTGTTAGCAGGGCGTTCTGCACAGGCCGTCTGTTAGCAGGGCGTTCTGCACAGGCCGTCTGTTAGCAGGGCGTTCTGCATAGACAGACTGTCTGTTAGCAGGGCGTTCTGCGGACTGGCCCTGCGTGGCCCCTCGGAACTGACAGTTGATTACTGACTGGTTGGCAAGGAGAGGCCAGGCTTCAGAAAACAGGGACCTCGCTGGGGGCTGCAGACCCTTGTCGCCAGCACTTGGAAGCTGTTGCCTGACAGTTCCTTCTTTTGCTCAGCCTCAAAAGGCAACCCACTCCCTGGGCTTGTGAAATTGGAGGGCAGATTTGTAAGGACCCAGAGGCACTGAGTCTTGTTTCCTCTTCAGATGTAGCATTTCTTCTCTGGATCACATCACACCAAAGCAAAGAACATCAAAAGTTTTCCCCAAAGGAAACACTGTGGGTGTTAATTTTATGGATGGTGAGAAGACAAAGGTATGCACATTTTTACTATTAAGGGGCTAACGTGCTATTTACCAGAGGTATCTGTCTCGCTATTCAGTCCTCAGATGCTATCTTAAGAAGAACCAGTAAGATCTACAGACCTTTCATTTACATGAGGAAAGAGGAAACATAGAATTATGAGGAACATGGAGATAATAGAAGCTGACATCACTGTGCCACACAGCCTCGTCAATTCCCCGTTTCAGCAAAAATCCTCCTTCTGAAGGATCTTCTCTCTGCGGACCACTGAGAGCGTTTGCAGCCCACTAACTCAGACGAAAACTTTCAGCTCATAAAAGGTGAAAGGGGAATCATTAGATTCAAATGACAATGAGGCTCTTCTCTGCGAGGCTGCACCTCCATCCAGTTTCCACGGAAAATTGGGAAAAAGAAGGCTGAGTGTCAGGCTGGAAAGGACTTCACAAATGATGGACTTTACCAGGCGCGTCTTACGTGTGGGCAGCTGAGCCCCTGGAAGCAAGGGCAGGGCTGTCACGGAGGCAGTGGAAGATGCGAACAGGAGGGGCAGACCCCCCCAGTGCCCGTCTCAGCCTTCACCCCTACTCTGCTGGGAAGAATAAGCGTCTTTTCCGTCATCAGATTCCAACGTGGGGAGGACAACGCTCTCTTGCTCCTGTTCCAAACCCATTCAACATCCATGGAGCCAACAGTTTATATCACAAGCACCTTTGCTATGGAATAAAAAGTAGTGGGTGGTAACTCCATACAGTAGAGCAATTAGCAACCCAGACCAGGTTGCAAGTGAAACCCAGTACTGTCTGAACGGGAGGTACCCCCTCCACTTGACCCGGTCTAACGGTCTAGTCGCCTGTGACCCAGCAGGTGCTACGGCAGTGTGTCCCGATCCACAGCTGGCTGGTGGGGCTCTCACACACCCATGTGTTCCTGGCCTCTCCTCCACTCTGCAGGAATCACAAATCTGGGATGTGGGGGTGGGGGAGGGGGTCGGCATCAGAATGCTCACCAAGCCCTCCCTGGTCCAGCCTGGTGGTCAAAATGACAGGGTTGGGGACATGACTCTAAGAAGTGCGACATCCCGCTCTTCGGGGCCGTCCCGGGCACTGGACCCTGCCATCGGGCACCGCCCTCCCTCCCCTTGTAGTAAAGGTGTGTTGATGTTATTTTTTAACTATTGTGATAGTCTACTATTAGGATGTGCCAATAAAACTTGGGGGCGGGGAGCCTCGTGCGTAAGTTCTTTGGGAGGAAGGGAGACACTTTACTTCCTGTCACTGGCGTACCAGACGGGCCCTCCAGGGTCCGCAGTGGGCCAGCCCACCTGGTTTGTGAGCTTGTGCCGTGGGGCAGCTCCTAGCCCCCAGCGCTGGGCTCAGGCAAGCTTAAGCTCCTTCCCGAAGGAGGTCAACCCCAGAACCAAAGGCGGACCGGAGCTGCTCCCTGTATACGGACCTGTCCAGCCTTGCAATGAAGAGCTCTGAGAAGTAAAGGTAACCACGCCCAACGCTGACGCCTTCTAAGCCCCCCAATCACCCAGCTGGAGAGCTGGGGAGACATGTCTCCCCGGGGATGGCTCTGTGGTACAAGGTCTTGGTAAACTTACATTTTGTTTGGACACCGAAGGTTCTGGTAGTGGAGGAATTCATACCTGGAGACATTGTGTAGGGTACAAAAATCCCTCTTTTACGTAAACATCCTGCCACCCAAGCAGACAGGTGGCTCTCCCCCGGGCAGGACCAATGTAAGTTCCTACACGAGGCTCCCCAGCTCTCTGACCTCAGAAGGACAAGCGGTAGGACAGTCCCGGACGGTTTCTGTCCTGGGGACCCACTACGTCTGTCTGCTCTTCTCTCCACACCAGACTCACCGCTCCCACCTTCGTAACTCATCTGAACGACCGGTGAGACTCAGGAGGCTGCCGCATTCTCTTGGTGACACAGCCTGGCTGCCGCCCGCACTGTGCTGAGCCCGGGTGAGGGCTCGCCCTGCCCACAGCTGTCCACATCCTTCTGTTGCCCCGGCGACACACGGGAGCACACGCAACCCGCCGAGCCCTCGTCCTCACCTGCTCCTGCCAGCTGCATTTGTTTCTGGAATTGTGTGATGTAGTGAAGTTGGTGTGGCCCGATGAAATGTGAGCATGACAAATGAGACGCTCGTTTCTATGAAAACGAGGCCGAATCTCTGGGATGACTCAGTGCAGGCCAGTCACTAAGCGGAACTGCTGTCAGCTCAGGCGTGGCGGAGGCCAAAGTAAAACACAGAGAAAAAATTAGAGAGTAAAAATAACTTTGCACTTGGATGAAGGGGCCAGTTTTGCCTTTCTTGAAAGCAACTCAAACTGGACGTCATAGCTGTTGGGCATATTTAATACAAATAATCAGCTGAGGTCTTTATTAGGCAGATCCCTGTCAAAATAAGCTATGGCCATAACTAAAACAATTAATAAATGGAGGCATCTGCATGTATTTTCAGTGAAAATAAAGATTCAAAGTGTGTGTGTATGTGCATGCATGTGTATATATTTTTAAATGTTTTTCCCTTAAGCTACTTTTTACTCAGTAGGTTGAATAAGAGCCTCTTCTACCTGGTGAGAAGGCCCCGAACCTCTCCACTAAGACCCTCTCCTGTGTAACCCCGCTCACGAGCATCCCTGTCTGATGTGATGGAAACCTGAGCCACCGGTCCCCGGCCTCACCCTGCTGCCTTGCATGGACACTGAAGGCAGTGGGGCTCCCTGGCTTCCTTCCCCAGCCCTTCCTACGTCTCAGCAAACCACAGACCCTCCTTCCTGAGCATCCGTGTACCTCAGGCTGTACCCCTGTACTCGGGCCGCATGCAGGTCTAATGGTTCACGTTCTGTGTCAGCTCTGCTGGACCACGGCACTCGGATACTTGCTCAGACATTATTCCACGTGTGCCTGGGTCGGTACTTTTATAGAAGCAGTTCACATTTAAATCAGCATTTACTTTGTGTAAAGTGGACTGCCCTCCATTACGTGGGTGGGTCTTGTCCAATCAGTTGCAGGCCTTCATAGAAAAAACACAAGACTGACCTTGCCCAGAAGAAAAGGGAATTCTGCTAGAACTGCAGAATCAGTTCTTCCCTGGGTCTCCAGCCTGCTGACCCATCCGCAGATTTGGGACTTGCCAGCCTCCGTAACTCCATGAGCCAGTTCCTTAAAATCTCTGTCTACACACACACACACACACACACACACACACACACACACACACACACACCCTATTGATTTTGTTTCTCTGGTGCCTCGGGACTAATACAAGATCTGTGTCATTTCTCATCTGAACCGCCTCTGCCTCGCTGCCTTGCTGCGGGCTTCCCGGTAAAAGCAAGTCTCCACTGTGCTGCAGAGCAGGGCCAGCTCAGAGTCGATGAAACACACCCTTCCCTACCTGAAACCCTGCCGACTCCGTGTCCCAGGACACGCGGCTCACCACTCAGTGAAGCCGCTGCACTGCTGGGCTCCTTCCCTCCCCCTCACACATGCTGAACACACAGGGTACTCGGTGCACAGTACTCACAGGCCCCGAGGCAGAGTCCCTCAGATCTTAGGGCAAAGGAGGGGCTGATGGTAGCAAACCTCCCGGCTGTGGGAAAGAGACGCGTCTCTTCATTTACGTATTCTCTCCAAGTACCTAATTACTGCTTCTCTCCCCCTCAGTTCGGTGATGTTGCCCAATTGTGTGACCCCTCTTAGTAATATTTGGAAGTCTTTTTAAAGTAAGCTAATCTCCTGGAAGCATGCTGGAAAGTCATGAGAAGGAAGGCCAGAGGGATGCTGTATGTTCTCAGGACCTGGGAACCGCGGCCGATTCCCTCCCCACCCCTGGAATGCTTAGCCCCAGCCCCACCCCCACCGAGCCTCATTTCCCCCCGCCCCCAGCCTGCTGTCTCTGCTCAGCTCCCCTCGAACCAGACTCAACAGGAGAAAGCACAATTGAATCATGATCGGAACCCCACAGTTTAAAGGAATGAGAGAGACTGTTCTGGACAGAGAGGAAGCGGTAAGAATGGAAAGCGCAGGTCTTTCCTGAGTATTTCCTTCTCACACACAGGACCTGAGTGAAGGAAAGGAGAAAGGAAATTGGGAATAAACAGCTACAAAGAGGCGACTGTTCCTAACTGTCCACTCTTTGAGCTAAGAATGCGTCCACTGCCCTTGTCAGAAAAACAACGGAAGGAATGACACCTTCACACAAAACTTGGAGCACGGTGACGCCTTCAGGGGCCCCTTTCCACAGCCCCTCGCAGCCCTGGAAGTGGCCCCCCAGTTCCTGCGTCTCCCTGGGAGCCCAGCTGCAGGATGGATCCCAGGGTCGCTGAGGGCTTCGCGTCCCCGTGCCACGTGCCGCTCGTACTGATTTCACTTTTCTCAGTGCACCCACTCTATGGAAACGCATACGTGAGCCCACGGTGTGAACAAGCACAGATGGACAGTCCGCAGGCCAGGCTCACCACCCACGTGCACTCAGCCGGACCCAACCTTGGCTTTGTGGGTCTCAGGAATGGCTATGAAGAGAGATGGACAAATACGTTCCAAGAGGGGTGAGCATTAAGACAGGAACAGAAAAGGTGAGAGGGTCAGTGACAGCGAGACAAGGAGGAAGTTCAGTGTCTCAGGGATGTGGGCTCAGAGGACAGAGTGCTTGAAGAGGCTGGTCCTAGAGCATCCTGGAGGCCATGACATGGGGTTTGGGTTTCCAGTGACAATAGAGAGGCATGGATGGCGGGCCATAGAGGAGTGTGTATATCGGGTTTGTATTTTAGGAAGGTTATGGCCATTGTAGAATGGATAAGAGACAGAGAGCCAGACTGGTGGTGGGAAAGTCAACCGGAGGCTTCCAAGGTTACAAGGATGAGAGGTGGTGGCCTGGCTATGGCTGTGGAGGTGGCTTGTCCTAGGAGAGATGGCCATTCTGTCTGTCTGCAAAACCTGTGTTTTACAATTTGGCATTTGATCAGTGCCTTTGTGACTCGCACAGGTCTGAGCACAGGAGAAATTCTGAATGCTTGTTGGCGAGCTGACAATGAACACCACCGTCCTTACTTCAATGGTATGGAGGTGTGTGATTAACTAAATATGGTAACATCTTTAAAACGCTTTTATGGAGTTATAGCTATGAATCTGTACTGAGAGGATTTGCTTTTGCCTGCGGGTATTCACAAGATTATAACCACGTGTAACAGGGTTCTCGTGAAGCCCTGCTGTGGCCCATCTACTTGAAGACATCCCGGGGACTGCCTTTCCTGGGTCTGACCCAGAGTCGGGGTGTGGGTGGGGTGCAGGCAGGCTGCCCGAGTCCCAATCTTGGCTTCACCTCCCCCAGCTGTATGGCCTCTGGGAAACCACAGAATGTCACCTCTACTTCCTCGTCTGCAAAGTGCATGTGACCACAGTCCCTGCCCCACGTGGTGCTGGGAAGACGGGTGGTTACCACAGAGTGCGTGCCGCTGAAGGGTTGGCCATGGTTGTCATTATTGAGTTCCTCTATCTCCTCCTGCTTGCCCCTCCTCTCTAGTCCTCAGCCATCATCTGGGAAGGTGAGGTCATTCACATCCAGTCCACAGGGCTCCGTAAATTCAACCCCTCAGGCTACCCACCCAACATACAAGCAAAGAGGGACTGCCATGTTTTCCTACTGCATTAACCTTATTTCATATATATACTTTTTGAAGATCAATAAAAAGCTGAAAAAGCCATGACTACTAGTAAATAGGAACTTTTAAAAAGCAAAAGAAAAAAGAAAAAAAGAATCAGAGACATGCCCATTGATTTTGTTGTAGTACCTCTAAGTGATGGGTTAAAAACAAATGTGATAAAGGGAGCATGATGTTGAAAGTAAGTGATTTTAGAATATTCACTCTTAGAATCACTGAGAAATTTTAGAACGGGGTCCAAAAATGAGGGTAGGGGGAGGAGGCAGGAATGTGGGAAAACAACGCTGCTGAGGAAAGGTAACTGAATGCATTTATGTATACCTAAAGAAAGGGAAGGGACGCTATCTCCATTATAGTAAAGCCAGGAGAGATGGTGGAAAGGCGTGCACAGGTGTGCGAAGGACAAAAGCCCACAGTCACCGATGGAGGATCCTGGTGGCAGGGTCCTATGCTGGGAAGGTTTATAAGCGACATGGAATCACTGACTGAAGGACTGAGAGATGCCACTGAACCTTCTGGGTCATGGTCAGAGGGAGAATCTTGGGGCTTCTTAGCAGCCTTGGGGTAACATGTCATGAATCAGTGTTTCCAAAGAAGTGGTTCTTCTATGATGCTTCCTTCAGAGACTGTGACCGCCGGGCTTCCGCATTCTGACAGCTGGCTAGGAAATTCCACACTTTGGGTAAAAAACTAGTCATTTGAACATGAGCTTACATGCTATATAGACCTGATGATTCTAAACTTAACCTACTATTTTCATTTATAGAAACTCACCTAACCCGAAGACAGGCTGGTTTTCCTAATTGAGACAAAATAAATCATGTTACCCACATTGCTGAGAAGATCAATACACTGATCAATAAATCATGGAAATCACCCTAAAAGATACATACGAATGATAGGAAGACTGTAGACCTACAGTGGGTTCAGGTTTTCTGGACTATTTGGAATGTTGCTGCAATAACATTAACTCTGTTATTTTGCCCTGAAAAAGGGTGAAAGAGAAAGGAGACAGCATTTTCTACGAAGACCCTCATTTTGCCAGGTAAACATTTTCATCTAGCCCAGGAGTTGTCAAACATTGTACTAACAGGCCAGTTAGTGAATATCTTGGGCCGCTGGCCACATGGCCTGCGTCGTACCACTCAGGCTTGGTGTGGCAGTGGGAAAGCAGACAGGGACAATGCGTGGGTGAGTGGGCGTGCCTGTGTTTCCAACAGAACCTCCTGCACAGAAGTAGGCAGTGGGCTGCACTGGGCCCGAGGGCCGTGGTTTGCTCACCCAGAGTTAACCAGTTCCATTTAGGAACAATAGGGTTAAGCACAGCTGCAGAGCTGGGAAGCAATGGGTGTGTGGTCACCAGGACGCCTTTTCAAGGCTGGACCCTCGCACCTTGTTTAAGTGCAGCCAAAGCGGATTACTGGGAGAAGCAGAACAAATAGCCTTGTTGCAGGAGGCAGAGGTTAACAATAAAACAACAACACAACAGCAAGCACTACGTGTTAAATCTTGAAGTTCTAAGGAAATAGTTCCACACCTTAAAGAGACAGAAGTGCGCCTGGAGCAGATGGCTTCAAACACCACAGCAAGAGGGAAGGAGGCAGCAGCACCTCACAACTCGGTAACGGACGCCGGAGCTTCAGGCTTTTGAGAACCATTCACTGGTTTAACTCCCCTCACAAACCAGTGAGGTGGGTACCATTCGTTCCACTTTGCAGAGGACATGAGTGAAGTGCAGAAAGGGCATGTAAGTGGTGTGGGCTGGGGTTTGAGCCCGATGAGTCCAGGCTGGGCTGGTCGGATCCCTTTGCACGCACACCCGGGCCCCGCTCTGTGCCCCACGCTGTGCTGACTGCTCACACTGCTGATTAACCCGTTCACACACGATCGATCCCATTTCACAACCCAGGCGGAGGCGCTGTTAGAACTCTCATTTTCCAGGTGAGGCAACTGAGGCACAGAAATGGCGAGAGCCTTTTCTGCAGGCACTCAGGTTCTTGACGGCTGCAGTCTCCATCGAGGGCCGGGAGAAAACTCACTCTGCTGTGTGCTGCTCAATGAATTAGGCTCCGAAAGGCTGGCTCTCTGGCTCAGGAAAATGTAATGCGAGGCAGTTACCTAATATTGCTTAGCTCTAAAATGGTCTGGAAAAAATGTATATGTTTAGAGATTTTGTGGGAATTACGTATCTTAATTGGATAGTTGCGGAGTTGGTCATGCGTATCTATTTCACACACACATAAGTGTAGAATTTATTACTGTCGGTAGAAGTTGTCTATTTCTACTTTATGGCTAATTATCCACACAGAGCAGTGTTTTGAAATGTCCTTAGTGATTCAGCACTGAGTCAGTGTGGAAATACTTAGGCCGCGGCCTGTCCATACTCTCCCCTTAGTCAGCCGGACTCCCAGGCTTCCTAGGACGCCCGAAATGCCTTCTCGCACCTCTCAAGAAGCCTGTTAGTGGTGCTCTAGGGAAAACCTGTGTATCTCACGTGAATCTAAACATTTCACAACTGTGGTTCATTTTTCTTCCTTTTCAAACGAATGGCCTTCCCAGAGGACATGGTTTAACAAGCATTTCTCAAGGTGCAAAATGCATTGTAAGTCATGGAAGATGGACTAACCACTGTGTTCCAACTAACTTGCTTTGGATCCTCATTTTCTTTTCTTTTTCCCAGATGGGGGGGATGTCAGTTTCCTCTTCTGTTACAGAAGTTGAACTCTCCCCCCGTGGCTTCCTTTTATGAGAATTTTAGAACGATGGCATCACTCCCCCTGTAGCCTCAGGCTTTTCTGGCACTTCACTTGAGGATTCCTGGATGTTCATTCCTAGATAAATACTTTGAAATGATCTTCTCCAGACTCATGAGTCAGTTTTCTAAGAATGCTCTCCAGGTGGCCTCGTCCAGGCTGTCCAGACGGTTTGGGCCTGGACCCCAGCCCCTCCATTCCTGCGGCTTTTGCACTTGACCACCGGGGGGTCCTGCCAGGGTCTGGGCCAAGTAGGATCGGTCAGTTAGGGTCGTGAATGGGTTTACGGAATTGTCATACATTCAGTGGATTTTCAGAGAGAAAGAGTGAAGCAAATTGAATCCATATTTTACACAGGTCAAATCTGGAAGCCAACTGACAGCAGGATGACATCGGTGTCAGTGTCCTGCCCAGAGGTTAATAAGGACAGGCAGTAAGAGCACTGCGTCTCGCGGTCACCCAGCCTGAGTCCACGAGGAAACACATCACTCTCTGAGTGTTTGGCACACGGAAACTAGCCCAGACTGGTAATCTCATTACTTTGCTTCCCCCCTCTAAATTTATGAAAGCAGTGATGACAACTGAACGAGGGAGAACCTAAGGCATAAAACTCCACAGAGGGGTCTACCCAAAAGCATCCACATATCTACCGTAGTTTCTACAGAATGACAGCAGGACTTGATCTTTTACGGTGGTTTCTAAGAATCTCTAAGTACCGTCTTGTAGGCTGCCAAACAGCTTCCAACCTGAGATCCAGGTGTGAAGAGAATTATTCTGGTCAAGAGATGCCATTAGGACAGGTGGCTGCCAGAATCCCCCAGTGAACATCTGATGTTGGGGCTCTTTCTCGGTAAGACTGGAACATTCCATTCTCCACAGGAAGGGGTTCCCACTGTGGCACTGGGAGATCCATCAGACCCAGGAAAGGAACACACAGAGCAGGTAGAACAATATTTATGTAGCCTCATGGCTCCGTTGCTATGAAACCACCTTCTGAAGGCGCAGCCATTTTTCCTTCCAAGACATCCGTGGAATAGTTATTTCTTATTTTCTCACTATGTCTTAGGTACCCATGGGTTGAAAAATTTTTTTCCCATCTGGTGGGTCTTATATATTAGTAAATACAGAAAGGTTCTAATACTTAAAAAGTTTTAATTAAATAATGTTGCTAGTTATTTAGTTAGTCAACTAAATAATTATTTAGTTAAATACTGTTTGTATTCTTTGGATTCAGATACTGTGTCGCAAAACCTATGAAGTGAGTCATGTGTTAAATGTCACTCTAATCTACGACTGCTCTTATCAGCACTGAGGCAAGAAAACTACAGGGGTGTGAGGAAGGATGCTCTATACTCATTAATGAATATCCCATTAGTGATATTTGCTGCATTGTAATTGGTATGATTTATTAGCCTATGTTGCAAAGGAGCCTAATGATTCAATGGTATTTACATTATGTATATGAGCATGAGAAAATATTTTATCTCTAAATGATTTGACATATGCTCCAAATTCTTCCAATGAGCTGGGACAGAGAACAGCCCCATATTTAAAGAGCTCATTCTCTAGTTCAGCTGTTTTAAATGACTCAAATTGGGACAGCAGCCAACCAGTACAGCATTTATGATAATTTATGCTGAAATATCACATGCAGAGCATAAAAACAATGTCTGGGTATTTTAGACAGTACTGTGATATCTTTCTTTAGCTGTCTCTATG
Organism: Aselliscus stoliczkanus; assembly: GCA_033961575.1. NCBI lineage: Eukaryota > Metazoa > Chordata > Mammalia > Chiroptera > Hipposideridae > Aselliscus > Aselliscus stoliczkanus. The sequence continues at coordinate 110,211,878 of CM066728.1, forward strand.
ATGTCAGGTCTACATATGCACAAGTAGCCATGAGAGAATTGCATTAGCCTTTGCAGACACAGGAAAGAGCTCTGTGGGAAATCCAATTATTTGAACAAAATAGAAGGATCCTCTGAAGAAGAACAAATAAAGACATCTGAAAATGGTGAGACCAGTAGAGGGCTGAACACAATCTCATATGTGATGCATTGTGTATTACAGTCTAATAGGCATTACATGACATGAGACAGGCTGTGCAAAATCTCACTGTCCTCGAGAAACCAATATATATTCCAAATCCTGGACGTCTACAGCCAGATGAAGCGGGCTGATGAATCGAATCCTAGAGCTTTCTAATCTACTAGGTTCCAATAATACTAGTAACAATGGCCAGTATGTAACGAGGTGCTCTGTCTGTCCTCACTCTTTAATTTTCACAATAAATCTATATAGTAAGTATGATTATTATACTCATTTCAGAGACAGGAAGCTGAGGCACAGAAATAGCAAGTAATGTTCTCAAGGCCACGCAGGAGCAGGTGGTGGAGCCAGGGTGCCCACGCCTGACGCCTGTGCTCGGGACCACCTGAGACCCACCACCCAGAGGCCAGCTGGAGGCATGTCACAAATACGGGTCACTACAGCCATAGTGTGGCTGGCAGCCAATCCTGGAGAGCCCCTCACAAGCATCCTGCTGCAGGCAGCACGACAGCATCGTCTGCAGGGATAAACAATGCTCTTGACCATCAACAGACCAGGTTCCAAGTTAAGGTCTTTGGTAAACACAGGTGGGCCACACAACTTTGATAGCTTTATAAAGAAAGATACTCCCTCTCTGAAATTTTCTCTTTTTAAATTGGAAGTTATGGTAGAGCTTTTAGGGAAAATGGTACACGTGAATACAGAGGTTCCTTTTCCCCAAAACAAATAAATGGCTGAGAACCGCTGAACATAGCAAAAGAACCAAAACAAAAGGATGACTCATGCAGTAAATCATCTATATTGGCTCCGTAAAACACACGGAACATGGACGCTGCAGGAACAAGACCAGGAAGGAGACCAGCTCCATGCAGGGCTATGAAAGGCTTATATGCAAATACCCAGGTCAGAGCTGAGCTGGGGGTAGGGGGAGGGATGAAAAATAAGTCCATGGAACCGCTGTGATGATTATAGAGCAAACTTCCCCCCACCAAAATGCACATACAGGAAACATATATAGCATTCAAAAGAAAAATAAGAAAATATTCTGAAAGAAGACTTTTATCAAACACAATTTTACAAAATAAATTACACTGTCAGAAAATTTAAAAGAGAGTGAGAATTCTATGAAGCAAGGGGTCAAGGAAAAGATAAGATGATAGGAAGACATTAAAGGGAGTGAGAAGAGAAGCAATAGAAAGATACTCCCAGGTATGCAAGGAGTTAGGAGATCCATGATTTAATTATTCTTCTTGAAAAATCTCCTTGAGACATACTCCTGTTGACCAGGAAAAGATTTAAACTATTGAACTCAAGAATGAGAAAGCTATTGTATGAAAAGACTGGCAGTCATTATCCATTTAAGTAGATAAATAAGCTTAAATAACTGTGGTCAAGGTTATAACAGAATTAACATGTTACTGTAATTGAAAGGACACAGGTTATGAATGATAACAACAACAACAATAATAATAATGACAATTATTATTATTAAAGGAAATAGAAATCAGAAACCTGCACTTATAACAAAGATTGTGGCCTGAACTGAAGTGTGAAGAGTAGAGATTCAAAGAACTGGAAATGTGCTAGTTGTATTTTGCCCAACAGGGTTTTTATAGCTTTAATTTGTGACATTGATAAATTAAAGAGACTTGAAGCATATTGTTTTAAATTGTATGGTTAACTAAACTAGAATTAGATACCTACTGTATGTCTTCTAAATAACCAGAGGGGTAAATAAGAGAAGAAGGCCATACATCAAAAGTTAGAAAAGTAGCAGTAGAGACATATTAAATGACTACAAATAGGAAGCAAACTTAGATTAAAAAGATAATATAGGACTTATCTATTGAAAGATAACACACAAACTCACAGACCAATCCTCTGGGAATATGTGCAAATCATAAAGAAAATACCATCAGAATAAAGCCACCAGGCATGGAGGAAAATGCAGTGGTAACGGATGCATGATAGGAATGCAAGGATAGTGTAATTAATTGCATGTCCCAGGTCTCATTCATCTTAGGCTGCTGGACGGTATGTGCTTTTCTTCATACATTTAATGTCCCAAGTGCTCATGTGTTTGAACGGTGGAAATGTGCCCTGGTTCAAGCGGCAGGTGACTTGGGTGGCTGGCATGGAGTACGCACATAAACACGCAGAGCCCCAGCCCACACTCAGTGTCATCTGTGCTACCTCTTGGCTCCCGTGAGTTTCCATCTTTTGCCCGTAAAGCCCCTAGACCTGTGTCTAGACAAGGCTGATGTTCCTGACCAAAGGAATATTCACTGAGGTTCTCGGGCTCCAGATCCTGAGGTGATGGTGTCCTGTGCGTTTCCTGGATATTTATTACATGTATGTATTTTCCTAATACACATTCACACATATTTACACATAGGTGCGTGTGCACACACACACACACACACACACACGTCTATACATATACACCCATATGTGAAACCAATAAAGTAAAAATAAAGAGCTGTGAGACGTATGTTCACATTGATTCATTTACATACAGAATTTACACAACTGTCTGATAGGCAGTGTAAGCATTTCCTTGGTAATTTTCTCAGTATGCAATCTCCAATGGCCATCCCTCTGAGTGGCCTCATCCATCCCATAGAGACAGTCACAGGAGCTACTGGCGGGGTCAGCACGAGGGTTAGTGAGTTAATCCCTCATTTTGGCAAGCATTAGATTAATGTCAGGTACTATTGTTTTATCATCATCTCCATCATTGGGACAGAGGATGTAGTTGTGATGGAGCTTATATAATTTAGGACAACCCCCTCTAAGAATAGTAAAATCGTAAAGCTTCAGTCTCCCAGCCCCAGGTAACCTCCTGTGGACATTTCCACTTCTCTTTTCACAGTGACTGTTTACGATCTGGTGGTGAATATCACTGGCTACAAGACAGAAAGCTAGATGAGCATTTTCTACTGTAATTCAACTTGCCTTCATGTCACACATGGAGAAAGGGGTCTGGGGCTGACAGGGCTTCCTTGATATAGGACTTACAGTTTTAAAACCAAGACAGTCCGGGGTCCTCTGGGATGAGTTAATCCCCCTGGGGGTAATTTATTTTCTTTCAAATACAAAACAAATTTAACCATAGCCTTGTGTAAAGATTTCCAATAATTTTTCTCCCTATTTCAATTGCCTTAGTTTCAATTTATTACTGCTATTTATTACACTAATGTCCCAGCAATTTGCCCATTTTCAGTATCTTAAGGCCATTTAGTTGTCTGTCTAAATAACAGGAGAGGCCTTTAGTGAAATGCAGTGGAGAGAGTACATGTTTTTATCGCTGCTGCCTTCCTCAGTTCTAATGGAGGCCAGGAAGGGGTTTACCCCTGGAGAGACTGAGGTGGGTGCTAGAGACAGGAAAGGTGTTAGAACTGGGAGCTCTGAGACTCCCCCCGCCCCGCCCCAGCCAGCCACCTTCCCTCCTGTGCCCCAGGGAACTGGGCATGAGTGATGGTCCACTCCCAACACACACACATCTGATGACAGGGCCTTTCCCTGGAGAAGTGGATGGTCCTGGTGGCAGAGCAGTTGAAGAAACCTGCCTCAGCACAGAAATGTCCAATCAGCCCCTTGGTGCTTCAATCTCAACATGGCTATATAGATAAAGATTACTAGGTACTGGAAGAAGATCTCAGCATGAAAGACAGCAGGAAAACCCACCAACCACTAGAGAAGGCATATGGACGGGACAGGCTCTGCAGGTAAAGGCGGGAGGGGAGGGTGCAGGGGTGGGGGGAGAAGAAGAGGGAGAAGCAAAGAGAGAGAAAGAAGATAGAAGTAAAGGAAGAATAGGATAGTGTTCTCAGAGACAAGAGGGGAGCAGCATACCTTAAAAGAGAGGGAACAAAGACCACAAAAGTAAAAAGGCATTTGTCAAGTACTAAAAAAAATAAAGACAGTAGAAAATCTGAAAGATAAAATCAAAGAAATCTCCCAGAACAACAACAACAAAAGACATGGACATTTGAAAAGAAAAGAACATTAAAACCTGAATCTGGTGTATTTAAGAATTCAGGAGGCAAGAATGCAAAAAATGACAGGCAACAGTATTAAAACCCTTTTCCCCAAGTTGTAAGGGCCCTCTATGGACTCAGCGATGAATGAAGACACAGTGATATTAAAGCACCTCAGAAACCCAGGAATAAATAGAAGACCCGAGGCTTCCAGAAAGGGAGAGGTCAGAATAAGCAGAGCAGCAGCAGACTCCGTGGCAGTCACAGGAGATGGAAGACGATGATGTCATGCCCGTAAAATCCAAGTGAGAGGGAAGCCTACCCCTGAATTCTGTTCTCAGACTCTCAGTCATCCGTAAAGCTGAGAAAGTTCAACTCCCGGAAACTTTCTCAGACGGTGGAAAGAGGTGGTTCCGCAAATGTGGTGTAAACAAGACAGGCTATGGCCTGCTGTCCACAAAGCACACAGTCCACATCAGAGAGAAACACGGGGAGTCCCAGGATGACAGGTCCAGGGGAGAACAAGAGATGGTGGCGCCAGGGATGAGGTCCGCAGGGGAAAACGAACCAAGAGGTTCTCTGATGTGTCTGACTGGCTGGCCGTGCTGGGAGATGCCTGTGGCCTCCTCACCGTAGCCTCAAGCTGTGCTCCAGCACTTGCTCCGTGAGGTCCACCCCACCTGTGACACGTGCCCTCATCCCTCCTGTCTGTTCTGCCTTGCTCTATGTTCTTCTTCCTTTTTATCCATGGCTCCCATCATCTCCCAAAATACACCATCATTTAAAAAACAGATTACACTTATTGCTGACTGTGTCTCTCCCCCAACAAGCTTGAGAACGGGGCCCATTACTCACTAATGTCTCCCGAAGCCTGACACACAGTAGACCCTCAGCTTGTATCAATGAAAGGAATCGATGCACTCAATATGTATTTTGGGGATTATGTAAAGAAACCTAAGCAGGCAATTAACTTTTTGAAAAATAAAATGTTATATACAAAAAGACACAGAGTCAGGGCTGGCCGAGCGGCTCAGTGGGTTAAGAGCTCGCTCAAGAGTGCGAGCTGAGCCCTGAGCAACAGCAGTTCGATGCCCAGCCGGAGCCGAGTTGCCGCTGAGCTGCCAACAGGCGGCAGGATGGCTCAGCTAAAAAAAGAAAAGAAAAAAAAAAGACAAAATCAAGGTGTTCTACTTATCCATCAGGGACTAATAAATAATGATGTGAATATTGAATTATAATGCGATATCACCATATTGGAAGGAAAGAGACAAAGGAAGTTGGTGTTAAGAGAGAGCTTAGTGATGAAAGTGATAAAAAGTGATGCAAAAGGGCTACGTCATCCCCTGTGGTGGATAAAAGAATAACCTCTAAAACTAATAAATAGAAACATGAGGATTATGCATATTATTTAGAAATACTGGACTAGAGGGCCTAAGTAACTGAGGTTGTTGGCCCTGCTCAGCGGGGTTGGGGAGGGCCGGGTGGGTGAGATCAGAGGGGCTGTGGTTTCCCATAGGGAGTGAGCTATAAAGTACAATATGTCTTTCTAAACTACCTGCACGTAGTTACTATAAAATAAACATCAATTAAAATAATAGATGGCAGAAGCAAAAACCTTGTTCAAATGTTGAATTTTGAGAATTTGAATGGGGGCTTCTCTTAGCCCTCTTTTTTATTAGGGAAATATGTTATAAGTGCATCAAAAATTAAAACTCCCTTATTGTTGGAATTTTGCTTGACATAAAAGTACAAGAAGACTGCAATAGTGTGGCGGCTGGAGGTGGAAGGCGAATTCTCACATGGATTCTCTTCTTGCGTCGGACCCAGACAAAGGTAAACATTCTAGGAGCCTGTGGCCTCTCCTTTGTGACAATTACATTCCTGGTGACCACACTCAGAAGCATAGTAAGAATCTTGTTGTGTGTCAGGTCTTTTTGCCCTGAACATAAATGGAACTGTAGGCAAACAAGTTGAACATGAAAATGTTTTATGCTGTCATGTGGTTCGATTTTTTTTTACCATGCAATACTGTTTCTTCATTGAAATGAGGTCTTGTCTTGAACATGGTATTTTAATTCAAACTGTAAGTTATCTAAACACATAAATTTGAGGATCTCTTTGGTTCTGGGACTATTATTTAAAACCTATATGCATGCTTATAAAAAACCCAATGAAAGATATGTAACATTTATTGGAAATGTTACAAATAAAATAAGGACTGCTTAAGCAGAAACCCAAGAAAATAAAAGAAGGATGAGAATTCTAAGGCATAGTAATCATATGCAGACGTGTGAAAAAATCTTATGGTCACATGGTAAAGTCAAGGCATAAGTCAGTTTCCTTCTACCCTTGAAAAGCTCTCTAATGGGAAATTCTCAAGTCGCTACAACTGGTGAAATGCTCGGCAAAACCATGGTTTACAGGTGACTTTGGAATGACAACACAATATGTCAAGCAAAACTAACCTGGGCGCTTTGCAAATGCTAATGTGGGTGGCAAAATAAAATATGAAATTCCCGTATCAAGTTTACATATCAACTAATTTGGTTTACCTCTCACGCTAAAGCTTGTTCAAGGTTATATGAATTCACTGTACTCATTTGCTCAATTGTAGATTTTCTTTTCAATTTAGTGAAATTGAGGTGAAAAGGTGGGGTTGCAGGTGAAAGGTGGGGTTGTGAGCAAAAATAAGGATTCTGGTGGGAAAAATGATTGAATATGGACACTCATCTTAGGTGGGCTACACGGGGGAAATCAACACCCCTTTCAAGGTGGTGTCTAAAGAAGAGTTTTAAGTAACCAATTCTGAACTGAAAGAATGGTAAAGAAATACTTGTTTGACAGTCAATTCCAGACTCGAACAGCCCCCTAAGCGACCCTCCACTTTCCGTCCCTTCGTCTTGCCCTCCTGAAAACACAACGCGAAAACAGACAGAGGACACTGGCCTGACTTGACACGGGGTGCCCCTAGGTTTCAGTGCATTGAAAGAATCACCAGGGTCTCTGGTTTTCAAAGTCCTGTTTCCCAAAGCAGGCAACCATGGGATGGTTTGGCTTTTAAGGTGAACAAGGGGCTCCCTTGTCCAGGACTCCCAGGAGTTTACCCGGAGTTCTCAGCACAGTCACGGGCCCACGAGACATCCAGTGGGCAGAGCCACCTGCAGCGAGGTGCTTCTAGGAAGGTGGGGCGTGATGTGAGCTCGGCCCAGACACGGGGCGCCAGGGGAGTGGCCTCCAGCGGGTGCGGGTTCCTGTGTCCCGGTCAGGCCCCTGGCCCACCTCACCTTCTCCTTCCCCGCCTCACGCTTAGGCACAGCTGTGCCTCTCTCCTCGGGAAAAGGAAGAGAATGGGTAAGGCTACCCTCTCCACGCAGGTCCCGCCCCTCCAGGGGCTGGCCCTCACGGGTACCTGCGCTCTGCCTCCTCCACCCTGCTGCCCATCAATTCCAGAGGCACACCCACAGCTGCACCAGCTCGCATGTGAACACGAGAGAAACAGCAGCAAGCTCCCCCTTCTTAATGTGATCCAATCAAAATCCAACAGACATGAGTCTAACCCATGTACTCAAGGTGCAGAAAACACTCATAATGCAGACAGACATTTACGAATAAGAGAAAGAAGAAATGGAAGGCAGGTCAAAAATAAATAAATAGAAGCTAATGTCATAATGTTAATTTTCCAAGAAATAGAGCATAAGTTGGAAAGCAACGTTAGGGATAAGGACAGCCATTTTTAATGATAAAAAACAACAACTGTGGAAGCTACAACCCTACCTAACAACATAAAGGGGAACTTTAACATAACTGACAGGATAAATTGAAAAATGAACAATCATAATGTGAGATTTAAAACTACTTCTTTCAGAAATGGATACACAAAATAGACAAAAAGTCAGAACATATTTGAATAAATAACTAAGGAACTTGATCTGATTGTCATATAAATAACCTTACTCCAACACAGCACACACATGCCTTCATTCCCACAGGAAACAGTTATAAAAACTCCCATTAGCAAGCCATAAAGGAAGTCTCCAAAATGCTAAAAATAATAGAATTTTAACTCTTTCTTTGATCTCAATGTAATAACATCTGAAATAACAAAAACATTACCCCAATGCCTCCATAAATCTAGAGAACAAAACCATAATAATTTTAAATAATTTACAGATCTGAGAGTGAAGCAATCCTGCCTAATTGTACCTAAAAACAATACCTGTTTCTCCCCCAAAGTCATGATTCTGAGTGAAGCTTCCAGTTTTCAGTAAATATTTCCAGAAGTACTGATTGGTATACTTGCTGTGGATATGTGGATTTAGGTTTAGATTTGTGGTAAAATCTGTTTTTCTTTCTGTTTTTTTCTTTCTTTCCTTCTTTCTTTCTTTCTTTCTTTCTTTCTTTCTTTCTTTCTTTCTTTCTTTCTTTCCTTCCTTCTCTCTCTCTCTCTCTCTCTCTCTCTCTCTCTCTCTCTCTCTCTCTCTCTCTTTCTTTCTCTTTTTCATTTTCATTCCAAAATATTTGAAGAATATGCCATTCTGTGTATTATTAGAGGATGGTTACACTGAGCGTGGGGGTGGGGCTGGTGAATTTTAGAGTCAAACATGCTGAGGCCTGGAGAACAGGACAATGAAACTTATGAAAAATTTAGGTATTATTTAACCTACAAACAAGGTTAGTTCTCTGAAAACCAGTAGCATTCCCAAAGTGTCTTTCTGCCTTTGCTTATATGGATAAGTACATACATACATAAATAAATGGATAAATACATGAATATAAAACAAAAAACATACTCACACATACACATGCCCCAAAATGAATAAGCCAAAAACAAACACACAGACCAAAGAATACAAAAGTACAAAATATTTTCCAGAACCACCTAAGACAGATTTTCAGGTGGGCAGTGACAAATCTCCCTCCAGAAAGCTGGCTAAGTTTTATATCCCCAGTGCTTCTGCACTGGTTTCTACATGGCTGTTTTAGTGGCTAATTCTTGTGTGTTCACATTTGTAACTGGACCTTCACTAGGGATGTATCCTAACAAATGTCGCTCTAGCTTGAGAGCATTTTAAACTCATTGTCTTGGTATTAAGTGATGTCTTTCCTGGGGGAGACACAGTAAGACACTGTCTTTCATACCAACATACAGTGTCACACCTCGGTGATCAGTTTCAAGTCATGATTCTCCTGCCTGAACTGGTGACATCACACTTGAGCTGAACATCTTTCCAAACGAGTGCCAATAACAGAGACGCTGCAACGCTTCGGGTTTCCCTGATTAAACGGAGAAGGTTAGATGCCTTTCTGATGGGGACACAGGGTAGGAATACAGGGCATCTAAGAACAGCGGGCTTGTCCCTCCACAGTGGGTTCTCTCCAGAACAGGATATCTGCACAGATTCTGTACAGCCCTTCTCCCTCTGCGAGTGCCCTTAAGTTCAGCAAAACGGGATTCATCCCATTAGAGAGAAGAAAAGAAAAGAAGGCAATGGGATCAAGCAGCCTATATCCTTACGTCACCACTGTGGTGCCACGTACAGAGCTGTGCCACGAAGTCGCTGGAGAACAGCATTTCCTCCTCGAGAGCAATGAAGCACTGATTTACTAAAAACAGAAGCATCCAAATACAATTCCCAGATATCCCAGAAAACAATGTCGAAATAGACCCAGGATGGGGGTGGGGGAGGGGAGTGGGGCTCTAGGCAGGACCAGCTGTTTCATTTGTGGAACTCAGGGCACATGATTTTCATGAGACATGTCAATGTGACGGCAGCAGAGAATTAAACCAAGAGCCCCGGGAGCCAGTCCTGTTCCTAGTTTATTCTCAGTGACTCAGAGGACTCAATGAACTGAAGGGCTCACTCTTGGCCATTCTCGTGAGTCAGTTGTTTCATACACAGGTGCTGCCTAAGGGATCAGGGTCCTGTGCATTCCCCTGGTAACACTACGGGCAGTTGGTATTGTCATGGCTGATAGCGAAAGGAGATAAGACGCACAGAAAAACAGCTGTCCCTTCCTTGTCGCTAAACGTGTCACCGTGAGAACATCAGCGATAAAATTACCCTGCTGAACCGTGGCTTTCCTTTCTGCAGTGTGCAGCCGAATGACGGTACCCACTGGCCTAGGTATTTGGGCTGTAAAAGAAATCATTCTGCTAACGGGTTCGTAAGGAGTCACCGAAGTACAGGCAGCAGTAACAGAACCATCCAGAGGTCACGGGCAGATGATTACAGAGAGAGGCTACACTTGTACAGATTCCTAAGACGAGCAAACAAGGCATTTGATCACAATCGGTTTCATCTAAACTCTCACCCTGCTTTCCTAGAAGAATGCAGCTGAGAGGGGAAAGTACCCTTTCCCCATCTGGAAGGCATTTCCTCTGGTATCTTCCGTCCATTGTACAGGCAGGCACACATTCTATGCATTTATGCTTTGAACACTAGCTGGTTAAAATAAACGACATGAGGAGCCACTCCAGTTAGATGAACTGAGAAACAGAAAGGAAATACACTTCTGTGCGATCTATAGTTAGTGTTTCAAAAGCAAGTGATAAAAATGCCTCATTCATGTTAAAACGAAGACAGTGGAGAGCTGAGCCATGGTAGGGCTGAGTGCTGCTCATGTGTCCCCACGTCAGTGCAGAGCCCGCCTTCCTGGACTGACCCCGGCCCAAGGAGCAGCTGCGGATTGCCGAAGCCCAGTCACTCGGCCATGACGCTCCTGCTGGCTGGAGCCAAGCAGACTTTTTAAGATCATCTTCCTCCAGTAAGGAGACTCCCAGCACTTGGCCCAGGTGGAGATTTACGATCTGCGGGGCATGGTCCTGCTAATGACCCGGTGGCTTGACAGTACTCCAGCTCTGACACTGCCCAGGCACACATCTGGGCGCTGTCGGACGAGGTCAGGGGCTCGAACCAGCATAGCAGTCTTTCTTTTCCATTTAAGTTAAAAATGAGAAGGCTGTGAATGAACATGTTTTAGAGATCGCACTCCCCAATCCTTTTGGGACCCTCCTACAAATCAAACATGAAAAACCAAGTTGCACCCCCTGATCCTCGCCAAGCTGCACCCCCTGATCCTCGCCAAGCTGCACCCCCTGATCCTCGCCAAGCTGCACCCCCTGATCCTCGCCTTGCAGTCAGCCAGGGCAGGACATGGGAGGGTGAGCTCGTGCAGCCACTCGGCGCAGTCGCCTCTGCAGTGACACTTCAGGACGCCGGGGCGTGGACGGGCCCCCGACACCTCGCGTGAGACAGACTCTAACCAGAAAGACACGCTCTCATGGTCAGGAAAGTAGGACTGGGACTTTCTGCCCACTTACTCAGGAACCAAAAATTGTCAGTGTTCTGAGCAAGGGACATGTATCTCATGCCTCAGAGGGACACAGAGCAACTTTTAAAATGAAGACCTGCTTTCCCAATTCAACTCTTAAAACAAAAACCCACAAGGATTAGTATGCGTAATATAGGCTCATTCTTCTGTGTTTCGTCATTGATAGTTTTGTTTCATAGACTGAGTATATAACTGATGTGAATTTGCTTTTCCTTTTACAGGGAAATTAAAACAGCTAAGATTTACTGAGTACTTAGCACACGTGCTGAGAGCTTTTATGTGCATTTCCCCAACACATTGTCCCCCTATAACACCGATCACATACAAGGTGGGCAGACAAAAAAAAAAAGTGGCGTTTGCATCCAGGTTGGTGGTTGCACAGCCCAACCTTGAACTGGTGTCGTCTGCCCCGCGTGCGCCCTACACCCTGTGGCCCATCGCATCACCATGCTAAGTCCTCTCCACACAGAGGTGTGGGATGGGTGCTGGGATATTCGTTCCACCTCTACAGTAGGAACCTCCCAGGTGGGCACCCACGTCCTCAGTGGGTGACGGGCCTCAACACAAAGTCCTCATGTCAACTTTGACCAAATCCCTCTCAATAATGGGATGTGGGCTTGCTGGCTGAGGAGTCCTGACTGAGGCAGGGCCAGTGACTGGGACACTGAGAGGGACAGTGGAGGGGGCGGGGCTGGGAGGGCGGGATCTTCCCAGCGAGGCCCCGCCCACACCATGGTGGGAGGTGTGGCCTGGGCCCCTCAAGTGTTGCCAAGTAGCCTAGTCTCTATGCTGAGCAAGTGGCCAGGGACCACACAGCTCAGAGCAGAAGGCAGGCAATGCTTGTCACACTCCTGGGTTTTACCGTGTCCAGGAAAAGCACTCGCTTTATGATGCGAGGCACAGTTCAGTAAACCTGGGATCCACTGGCCAGCTATTCCGAGTCTTTAAAACCAAGATGTATGAGATCATCCTGTATTCAGAGCCTCGGCTGTCTGAGGCTCTCATTGGAGTTAGACTTTCATTCTGTAAATGTGTTACTCAGGTGATCTTCACAACCCTGATGTGACATACCCCCTTCCCCCGTGAAGATGAAGGAAATTAGAAGCAGCGACTAAGGACGTGCCCAGGGTGTGGGGGCTAAGGGGAGCAGGGCAGGACCACGGCTTCCCCCTCCAGTCCTGCCCAGGCCACCATCTCAGGGAACCTGAGCTTTATTTAGAAATACCTAGAGGCAGTGGTACAGATGACAGATAATGGGAGGACGGAGCCCTGGCTTCTGCAGCCCTTCCCAGGCATGCGCATGCGAGCAGTGCGTGGCAGCCACCCATACTCCCCTGTGTGTGGGTTCCTCTAACGGGTTTCATTCAGTAAGAAAAGTAGACAGCAGGAAAGAGACAGGAGGCTGGGAGCTACGACGTTACTGTCACCACAGTATGTTATCACCCCGCCAGCTTGCACCGAATACAGTAAAAATAAATCAAACAGGGTGCTATTATAAGAACTTCCACTCACATTCACAAGATTCCCCATGTCTTTCCCGCCCTGTTGGGACTCTGTGATTGTAGCAGCCCCTATATTCCCTGGACACAAGCGCCCCAAGGACACACCACCGTGTGTGTCTGCAAATGGACCCGACGTGCACGGCGGTTCTTACCTGGGAGGACAGGCAGACACTCTGCAAGGCACCACCCCTGTGACGGGCCGGGTGTTGGGGTCGCAGAAGGACTCATTCACGTGAAACCTCAGGTCTTGGTAGCAGGCCTCTCTGGCGGTCATCTGCCCTGTATGGAAGGGCGAGATGAATGATAAAGACACAGACGTGCCCCGTGGTAAAAGGCCTGCGAAGAGCTAATGTAATCTCAGTTAGAAAACCATGACCATACTTGCATGTCTTCCTGTTAATGGCCAATTAGACAACTATTGATATTCTCCTTTTCTGGCTTGTCTTCATGTTTTTATTAGTGAATTCCATCAATTCTAAGATGCATATATTTCCCTCCCCCCATATTTTAACACCTTTAAAATCAACATGGGTCTTGCACTCAACACCAACATACCTTTAATGAAACATACTTGTTCTTTTCTATCATTTCTCTAGTTGGGACACCAGCCATTTCCCAAAGGAAACCCCATGCTAAATATGGCTGACTTGTGTGTCCATCTGAGAGGTCACACTAGGAAATGGATAATAAACCAAAAAGAAATATGGACAAAAAGTAAGAAGAAGCAGTTTACCACTGGAGAATTCACAGATCTCAATATTGCCAGTGCTGCAAACTGATTGGTGAACTTGTCACAATAATGACTTAGGCGTTGTATGGAATGAAGTCAATTAAAATGAAAGTTGGTTTGATTTGCAGCCTCCGTTTAGATCTCCAGTGCTATTTAGAGCTCTGGGAACATCTCTAAATTTGTGCAACATTTCCGTTCATTAAATTTACCAAAATAGGTACTATGACTTAAACGAGGTCTCTAGAATAGTCAAATTCATAGAGACAGAAATTAGAATGGTAGGTGCCAGGGGGTGGGGATGGGGGTGGGGAGTGAGTGTTTTCTGGGGACAGAGTCTCAGCTTGAGAAGATGAAAAAGACCTGGAGATGATGGCGGCGATGGTTGCACGACAATGGAAATGTGCTTAGTGCCCCCAAACTGTACCCTTAAAAGTGGTTAACACAGTGACTTTTTACATCGTGTGTATTTTGCAGCAATAAAAAAGGGATCCTAATTAGATATTCATGTTGAAGGGTGTTATTAAATAGTTCATTTGATGGAGACAAAAAATTAATAAAAAGAACCAAACCAGTGTTGATTTAAAATTAACACAGTTAAAATATATTTAGACCTAAAATAATTGTAGCACTATGCTTTGAAAAATTGATGGAGTCGTGCTGTGTGTGGCCCATCTGCTCTGTGTCCCCTGCAGCCCAAACCCAGGTAGGACGCAGAATGATGCCCTGCTCTCAACCCGACCCATCAGGCAGATCTGGTGTTTGCTTATAAAGGAAAAAAGGAAAAGCCCGAAGAAATGGTTTCAGAGGAGCCGAGCCGGCCCAGCAAGCTCTGATGCTCATTTCCAGGGGAAGCCAAACCCTTCTTTACTTAAGGAAAAGTTTCTGAAATGTACATCGGAGACAAGTTTGACATTTTGGCTCTGCTTTGTCAAAAGGAATAAGGCAAGTCAATGGGGGAAGCGATGTCCCCGGAAGATCAGTTCTCTTAAGTGGCAAGAGAAGGAGGGGCTTCTGGGGTCCAAAGCAGGGATCAGGTGAAGCTCGTGGGTCCGCTCAGGAATAAAGGAGAAAAACCAAAGCGGGGGTGAGGGTCTGTGGTAGGCTAGTGAGGCACCACACGCCCACAGGCCTCAGGGGCTGACTGAACTCGGGGACACACGCAGGTGAGTAAAACCTTACATGCCAGGTGCTTATGAGATGGACGAGGGATGCCCAAATCCTCAACTATGAAAACTGGGAAGACGAGGCTCAACTGCACCTTGTCCTAACTGAAGGGACCCTCTTCAGCCCTCAGGAGGCAAAGGCAGGTGATGCCACATCAGTGTCCCCCATCGCAGGTGAGCGCCCTCAGCAGCTAAGTGTGCCTGGACCCAGGTGGGTACACTCCGTATTGACACCAGGATGCTGGGAAACACGCCTGACTTTGGGTCTCCAATCAAGTCACAGCATTTTCCCAAAAGACAAGAGTTTTCAGGAGGATGTAGCTTGGTGACACCAGACACTGTGCTTTACCCACTTGGAATGGTCAGGTGTTTAAATGTTTGGCAGTGCATGGTGCATGAATTTTGGAAGTTGAATGTGTTTGTAGGTGGTAGGGCTGCTCGAGATTTCACTTTGAAATTCATTTTCCCACATAGACAATAGTGGACATGGAAGTGAATTTAAATGTTTCTTCCTTTAACGGTTTTCAAATATCTGAATAGTCTGAGAAAATAAAAAATATATATAGGCAGAGCCATCTGCCCAGCAGCACTCAGGGTTTGTAGGCTGTATTTTTACAAGAGTTGGTAGATAACTGTGTGTTCAGATGAGTTTCCTGTGATGCAATGGGGTCTGCTCAGCCATTTAGCTGAACGTGTACAGACACGAAGGTCACATTTGTGAAGCAATTTCTCAGCAGTGCTTACAATCACTTGACTATTTGTCAGAAAGAAATATCACATAGTACATGAGAATGCCAGAATCAAGCTCGCCAATTTTCTAAAATGATCCATATTACTAGATAAGCGAGAAGAGTATAAAGTTCAAAGGCTAAAGGAAGAAAGGCGGGAAGACACCCTTTAATTGGCAAGCCCCGAGTTGAATCCTGCCATGGGAGGTGGTGAGTGTCATGATCAGTGGGACCGGGCCCTGCCGGTCACGTTATCTTTTTATGGAACCAGCTCTGCCAAGTTCTTCGGAAATCGTTTTAAAGATCTTCACATTTTGCCAAAGTATGGGAGGAGGAGTAAGCAGTCTTAAAAATGATTGTATCAAAGAATCTCCATTTTCAATAATTCTACAGAATGAGTCCCAGCTGCTGCCCAAGGCCTTATCCTGCTTGTATAAAGAAAACAAAACCAGTCATTTAAGCAAAACTACATGGGAAACTGGAGAATATTCCATAAACAGATGCATGTGGTCCCATGAGAAGCCTGTGCTGTGAGTGCCAGGCATGTTATGGGTGTATGATGCGTGAGTGCTGCTGAACCCTGAAATCGGAAGAGGGACGAGGACTCCAGGCAACCAGCGTGGGGAACTCCTGGAGCTGCTGAGATTCTAAGATTCCATGCCCTGGTGAAGGGACAGCTTTGCCTGGCATGACCATACAGAGCATATGGCACCCTAACATGTGCCAGAGCTCGGAGGGTGGTAACGATGGTCATTTATGGAGTGCTGTGACATCCTCACGCATCTGAACTGCTTACCAGGAGACTGGCCAGGCTCCAATTTCTGCGACAGCATTGAACTGTCGAAATGGCAGACGAAGGTACTGCTCATGTCACTGTAGGGAGTTAGTTCTCACTTGGAAGCTTCCGGCTTTGCTTACCAGAGGAGCGGGCAGCAGAACTCAGAAAGCCACGCGTGCTCACTCACCCACAGCAGACGATGCTGGGGAGGAGCTGGGTGGAACCACGAGATGGTGTGAGAGGGGCTGGCCCGGGATGACACCGAAACCCAACGCCCCGGATGATGGGCGGTTTGTGGGAACTGGGGAGGCAGGGCACGAGACACGATTCCTGCCCCTTGGGAAGAGCTGGGTTCCTCCTTTGACACTGATCAATGAGCGTGCTTGAAGAAATGGACAAGGCTGGACGTCACACAGGGCACAAGGATGGGTACTCCTTCTGGAGCTTATCAGGGTATTGGGTAGACACAAAGGGCGTTTTTATGAACTCCGCTGAAAGGTGAGCCCAGGCAGGGAAGAAAAGGCCAGAATCATTTCAAGTTGATCTCTGGGGCCTAGAAGGACAAGCTAGACCTTGAGGTAAAGTCTAAAAGAAGGAAAATGTACAGTTACCCTGAGACTCTGGACATTCTAGCACACACAGTAAGAGCGGGGAAGAACTATTTCTAAGCAGTTCCTGTGAAAAATACCTAGAGGTTTTGTCCAATTAGATGAGTAACATGAATGGAAAACAGTTGCTACTTGTAGCTACCTGTGTTCTCCAGCTCTAGGACAGACAGACAGACGTCCAAGGAGCAGATCACTCTGTGTGTGTCACAGACCTGGAGTCTTCTCCGAGTTCCCACAGACCTTTGAACATGACACAGTTGACAGTCTTGACTTGCTATGTAGGTGTGTATGGTAACTCCTCTCTCTGGATTGCATATGGTTTTGAAAACAGGGCCGGTACATACCATTCTTCTTCACCGTCTCAGAACTCAGTGTAATGCCTCACACATTTAAGGAAGAGTTGCTGGATTGAATTCCTGGGTCTAGATGTGTATGCGGGCCTCTTTTCAGTTAGTTACAGTGCTAAAAAGTCACTCACTACTTTTCATGTATAGTTATAATTATGTTCGTATTTGGTTGTTCAGTTCAGAGGCAGAAGGGGTTAAGCACCTTTGCGCCCACCACCAGGGGAGATGTGACAAGTGGCTTACCCCCTCCGCAGGAGACGGAGCACTCAGAGTGGACGATGGCCCACGTGTAGCTGGGCTGGGCGGTGGGCTGCCCCTCAGCCCCGAGCCGAGACACCGAGTATTCCCAGGCAACGCCCGGGTTTCTTCCCTGAAACAGAAGCTACAACATAAGAAAGGGGAAAAACATGGCAAGTTAAAGGGGAACCAATAAATATATGCTGATTTAAACTACTTGAAATGATAATCATGTCAAAAAAGGAGTGGTTACTGTCCGTAACCAACTGTCTGTCCTCCACATGAATTTTCTGAGTAGGAATCAACTCCCTGTTAGACCCACACATCTAGACAAATGTCCAGACATCCACGCGACCCGTCTGCCTTCCTGTTAGTGTTTCTGCCACAGGAGGCCTCAGGCACCCTTGTAGCCTAACACAATTGTTTGGTTATTTCCTTTGCTGCTGTTTCTTCAGGATCCCCCCCAAATCCACCTGAGCCAATCAGAAAGTGACACCTGAAAAGCACCCTGCCACTTCCTCGAGCTCCAAACCCATGGATGTCACCCAGCCACTGTCAAAGCTAAGCTGCTCCTTCCCACCATGCGTGGTGCAGAGGCCTTCTGCCTACCGGCGTGTGCCCGGCAGTCCCGGGGAGAAGCATCTTACTAGTAAAGATGGTTGCCCAGGCCGAGCGTTTCTGGGAGCCACAGATTGGCGCATAAAATCGCATTTGGACTCTTCACCTTCCAGCTTGAAACCTGATCACATGGACCAGTTACCTTTTCCTTCCTCATACATGTAGCAGATCCCCTAGCTCAGTGAGAAGGCTTTTCTTGTCTTTTTCTTTTTTCTGAAACCTCACCATCAGCCTGCTGACAGGCGTCCCCTCTCTGACCCCTGGGGCCTTTGCTTGTCCTTGATGTGATGTCCCTGTGGATGAAGGCACAGGTCCTACCCTGGCTCCCTGACCACACAGCTCAGGTCTCACTCCTTGCAGGGCAGGCTGGAGCCCTGGGGTGGTGGCTGCATCTCAAGGCCACTGCGGTGCCGTCTCTCCTGACATCCTGAGCCCCTTGAGGCTTCCTCCGCAGGAAAGGTTCCTAAGAAGCCGAGCTCATTCTCAACCCTGATGACCTTCCTGTCTCCATGATTATTAAAGCCAAAAGCCTGAGATGGTGGGAGAGAAACAATCAGGGCAAGAATGCCGATGATTAAGTTTCTAACGGGGTGAAGGGAGCAGTTCAGGATCAGGAGTGGGGACGGTGATGGGACGTGTGGCAGCGCGGCCGCTGCCAGGCCCAGGGGGCTGCCGGCCCGGAGAGCAGGTGGGGCGTCTGGGTGGGTCACATCTGCACACCTAGTTGTGGGCTGATGGGCAACTTTTGAGCCAAATACTTTTCTTTAATGGAAAGGTGGGTAGTTAGTGCGTCCATCGCCTGCCCCTGCCGCCTGCCCACAGGGACCAATTATGTTGTCAGAAGAAGCCTGGCTGTATCACAGAACCTGGTGACAGAAGGTCAGGAGGCGGTTGTGGGCACCGCTGCTGGGCCCTGGGGGTGTGGGCTCAGCTGGGGCTTCGGCCCTGGGTCTGGTCCTCATCTTGCCGCTGTTTTCCAGGACTTGGTGGAATGAGGACCAAACCGCAGGCACAGAAGAGAGCCCCCCTCATGGTTGCCTCTCACAGCACAGAGCTCACCGGAGTGAAACAGACATCTGTAAACACTGACCGATAAAGACCCTGACGTGGGAACTGCAGGGTGTGTGTAAACATGAACTCAGTCGTGCACGGAGAAACGAAAGACGATGAAAACAAATCTACTGCCCCATTCAGCCCTTGTGTGATCAGTCTTGTTTCTGATACATCATCTAATTGTAAACATCCTTCTGCGTACTTACAATTACGCCCATTGCCCTGAACCTACAGAAATGCCAGAAGCCCCCCACGTCCAACCCCAGAAACCACAAAGCTGGAGGTACCTCCACGACCAGTGTCTCGTTGGTTGGCCCTGCGGAGGTC
Source organism: Aselliscus stoliczkanus (assembly GCA_033961575.1). Classification (NCBI taxonomy): domain Eukaryota; kingdom Metazoa; phylum Chordata; class Mammalia; order Chiroptera; family Hipposideridae; genus Aselliscus; species Aselliscus stoliczkanus. The sequence continues at coordinate 110,231,461 of CM066728.1, forward strand.
AAGCTCTCCGGCTCCTTGGAGGACCGCCTGTAGTCGAAGGCAGTGCCTGAGAACTCGTAGCGCCCCGGCCAGTCCACGGTCCAGTGTCCGTTTAGGTAGTACGTTTTGAGGGCATTGCGTACAGCGATGTAGGAGGTAGATACGTTCATTTCATAGATGCGAATACTTCTAGCTCCAGAAGGAATGCTGACCATGTAATAATACTCTAGATTAAAGCACATGGATGGGGGAGCATGGAGCATTTCATTCAAGAACGCTAAGGCCAACCCCTCAGCATCTCTGTTCTCCACCTCCACAAAGTTGGAATCCGCGTTTCAGAGAGATCTGTTTTGGCAATGAGGTAGGGTAGTACTATAAATGAGTTTTTGTGTGTTTTTTAAAATTGGAGCAGAGCATTTGTAATGTTCACTACTCCTGAGGACCATTCTAATTCAAATAACCTAGCAACCATTGCCAACCCAAACAAAAGGCTGCAGGAGCAGGAAGGAAAAGGGGCAGGCGGCAGACTTGTGGGCCTGTTAACACCTGCTGTTTTCACCACCTGCCAAGTTCTTCCCACTGAGCCGGTCCCCTTTTGGTCCTCTTTCCTCAGCCCTGCAGACACTGCCCCGTACTCACGGTTGGTGCGGTGGTCCTTGGCATAGAGGCCTTTGTGTGTTGTGCAGTCTGAGTTATTCCCCTTGCACACACCACAAGAGTCTTCAGCGGCATCAGACCCAAGGATGTTGTCACACCCAACTCTCTGGAGGACCCATGAGGTCACATGTCATTCATGAAAGAAAAGACAATAGAGCCGAGTCACAAACCTCAAGCAGAAGTATCCTCCCCCTAGGGCTGACAATTTCACAGGGGAGGTAACAAATCTTTATTGGATACCCAGTATGTGCACAGCAAGACTGCAGTTCTACTCTTCAGAGCCAGAGTAGGAAAAACTTAAACGTCAGACATAACCTGAACTCTTCAGTCAAGCTACGCGGCTGTCCTATCCTGAGCCCTGAGTTAAATCTATCAGGTTGTCTGGAGTGATGTGAAGCACTCAGTACAAATGATAAGCAATGTGTCCTCAAGAGGGGCCGGTGGAATATGCCATGGTCTCTTGAATCCCCTTTTTCAACGGCACAGAAGTAACACATGCCACGTGGAAATTATGTAAAGGGTTTATTTGTTCACTGTCTTAGAAGTTTAGGAGTTCCTTAGAATTTCTACAATGCTTCCTCGTTTTACATTTCCTCTTAAAGAGTATACTCTATAGATGTAAAAACAAAAACAAAAAACAAAAAAAAAAAGAACTCTTCAGAAATGAAATGACTATAGCCCACACCCCCTTGCTTGTAATCCTTGGGGCCAGATGCATTTCAGAGGTTTTTGGAGTTTAGGGAGGTCATTAACATATTATGCATATAATGTGAAAATCCCAGCTGGGTCTAGCAATGATGTTTCTATAACAAAATGCCTACATCCTTATGCTAGGTGGGAAAAATAAAACTGACAAATAGTCTCATATCAGTTCAGGGCAGTTTTGTTTGCTGGATTTTTTTTTTTTTTTTGCCACCGAACAAATTCAGATCAGCTTATATTTTGCAGCTAAACCAACTTTCCATAGCTTTTCGGATTTCAGAATTACAAATAAAAGATTGCAACACTGTATCATCAAGAATAGCTGAAAATAATGAAATAGTTAATAAATCAGCTAATAATTGGACAAAATGGGTGGAGCGTTGAGAATTTTAAAGCTGATAAGAGACCTTAAAAGAATCATCCAGCCTAATCTTTATGCATTAAAAAGGATTACACTGAGGGTCTCAGTGGGTGGGTCCACTGATTTCAGGGTCATACAATTTAGAAAAAACACTAAGTAGGACCGAGGTCTTTGGACTCCAGAGAAAAAGAATACTGAGTAATTGCATTGAAAACCCCTTAGTTACATGTGGTGTGTTTGATCTGGTCACACCTTCACTTTGTTTATAATGAGATTCTTTCCACATCTTCCTTCAGCACATGGCGACAAGCTCCAAGCGTCCACTTAGCCACCAAGTCTTGCCCAGCTGTCTCCTAAGACCTCCTCTGACTGAAGTTGAGGCCACAGCCCTTCCAGAGAGCCCCACAATACTGCAAAGGGGCCTCTGGGCTCCGAGCTGTCCCTGCCTCTCTTGACTCCCCAGGCCACCTCGCGGCTACTGCAGTCTGACCCTGCCACTGGCTGGCTCCCAACCCCAGAGCCTGTTCTACAGGATTACGGGATGCAACTCCTCATCCAGACAGCGGGTGGCCTAGGAGAGCCTCTCCCTCCCGGTTCACCTCCCTCAGCAGCCCCCAGCCCCTGCCTGCCTTTCAGGGGCTCTGAGGAATGGGTTCCTAGGAAACCATGCTTTCTTGCAATACCACCCTGCTCCCCTGTCTTCCCGACACCCTTCTTCCAACTCACCCTTGCAGATCTAGCTCAGAAGCTCCCTTCTCTAAGGAACCCCACAAATATCCCAGATCCACATCCAAGAGAGAATCAGCTCTTCCCTGCCCCCCATGCTCTGTACAGACCTCCACTGCAACAAACCCTGGTGTGTCTCAGCATGTGTCCCCCTGGCTTCCCCCCACTGGGCTGTGACTTGGAGGGAAAGGGCTTGTTTTAAATGTCTGGCCCCTCCAGCCCCTCAAAGGATCCCTGGCACAAAGCGGACTGTCTGGAGACGGTTTGTGAATGAATGAACGATCATTATTACCTCACATATCCCATCTATACAAACATTACGGCTATCCTCCGAGCATGGAGTCCCATCTTTGACTTTATTTGACAAAGAAAAGAAGAAATCAAATCCTTCTGCGATACAGTAGAGTTTGCATAAGTCCTGATCTTAAAAAAAAATACACACACAAACACAAATAAGAAAGATACTTAAGCTCTGATCATTTTTGCTCTAAATTTTAGATAGACTTTTTTTTTTTCTTTCTTGCCCATAAAATAACTCCCACACAATAATACAGTGCAAAGACATTTCTGTATGGTTGCTTCATTAAGTCTGTGTTTTTCCCCTTTAAGTTATTATTACTTTTTAAGTTTTGCTACTAATTGTTACTCTCCTTTGTCCTTTACTGGCCTTTATTCTTTACACCGTTGTTGGCACATAGTAGGCATTCAATAAACATTTGTTGACTTAAACTACAGCATTATTGTTCACTATTCTACTAGTATAATTATTCACTTGTAGAAATGCAAAAAGTCACTACCATTTTATTACAATATGCAAAATTCTTACAAATAAAAGATAATGCAAGAATTAAAATAGTTACTAAATTTCTTAATATCTAATACAGATGAAGAAATACATAATATTTTTAAATTGATAAAAGAAATCACTTTTAGTTAGATGAAATCTCCAGAGAACAATATTTTCTACAAATATAAAGAGTTGTCAAAAAATACTGATGCAAGGAGAATATGGGTATCATTATATGCTTAAGATAAAGTTCACTTCCTCTCTCGATAATCCATTTTATGGTTTTCCATTCATATAGTTAATATGGACTTATGTAGGAACCTTCCCTCCCCCCTTTTTTTCTCTTCTTGGTAAGAAGGGAAAAATTGATGATGAAAATTTTTCTGCCTTAGGAGCTTTCATAGACCCAAGACTCATCTACAAGTCTTTTCTTTATTGTGCAAGCTGAGCGACCCAACTGAATAATTCTAAGAATCAAACTTAGTATGTGCTTCCATAATTAATGATTTTATTTACTGGAGACCAGAGAAGTCAGGAGTAATACACATATTTTTGACCCTAATTTTGAAATTGTTTTTACTTTTTCCTCCCACCTGTTTAATTCTCACTTAATTTTTACTGAGGTTAAGAGTTAAAACACAACCCAAAGTGCTTTGTATAAAACTGCTTACAATTTTGTCTCAGAATTTACTAACTCTATAAAAACCTCTAATCATGAAACTATTATATATATTTGGATAGTGAAAGTAACTGGCAAATGAGAAAGCCCAATTTATGTATCTCCTTAATGTTGCTTGGACAATATTCCCAGTTTCAAAGAATGAGATGATTAGGTATTCTTCGAATTTATTCTTAAATTTTGCCACTTCAGCTACCAAGTTCAAGTTACTATAATCATAAGAATAATACATGTTTCTCTCCAATTGGAGAGTAAAATTTTACATATGGTACAAATAAAAGTCTGGGTTTATAGTTTGAGGTCAAGACCTTCTAATATAGTATACTCAAAAATGATCTGATTTTTCCAGAAGATTCTAAAGTTTTCCTTTCATTCTTTGGCAATTATAAGTGTTCAATGGGTGATATAATTACAGCAATATCACCATCAGCTACTGTGATTTGCAACTAAAAAATAAACACTAATTCATTATCAATAAAAACACGTACTTTGAATTTTTTCTCACTTCTTCGAAGATTTCAAGGTATTATGTCCATGTTCTCTATCTGGCTTGTTAATATCTGACCACACAGCGGCTCAACATAAAATGCCAGTGGCCATGGTGCAGGCAGCATTAAACCGACTCCCTGGAAAGAATCTGTGACATGGACCTCATATCGCAGTATCTGGTCTACCTGAGCAAACCATCAGTCACATCATTGTTCAGAGGAAAGATAATGAGGTACGAGGCTATGACTAGAAAGTGGGGTTTGGGATTTACCTTCCACTTGAGTGTAAGGCTTCCACTTGTAGTGCCACCCTCGGAACCGCTTGCTATTGTATTCCGCACACTGCAGGGTGCGGAAGTCGACACTATCGTGGGCACATTTCTGCCTGTTGCAAAGCTTCAGGGTGCGAGCGGAGCCTTCACAAAACTTCCCTCCGTGCGACGGTCTGAAACGCATATTTTGCAGTTAGAAGCCTTACATTTTAATAGCTAATCACTGTTTCCTTAAAATGATGAGGCTTATTGGAGATATGGGGCGGATAATGTTAAATTACGTAGAGGGACCAAATGAGAAATGTGCATTTCTAAGTCGACACTGGAACTTCCTTACATATTCATGGCATGGGCAGTGTTTCCCTTTTCTGTTGAGTGTGTTATTTACGACACTGGTAGAAGAGGTTGGGATGTGGAAAATGGGTTTGTGTGTATTTGTTCATGACCGCCTCCCAGCATCGCGCTGCAGAAGGCAGGGTAAGCATCACTGATCTCAGAATTCCATAAAGGGGCTTGGCTCACGGAGGGCGGTGGCTCTCCCAGAATTGTACAGTGGATAGAGAACAGAGCTGAGAATGAAATTTAATTACCTTGCTTCTCTCTACTACCAGCTTGCTGCGACAAGGCCAGGGTACCGGACTGGGTCAGAAGGACCCGGCGCGTCCAGCAGTTGGCACTGACAGCAAATGCCTCATGCTCGCCCCCCTAAAATTCATGTGGACACCCCAGGAGAAAACACCCTGTTGATTGAGGGAATCTACTGGCTCTCACCGGTTAAATACAGAACTAAAATGGCAGCATGACTTACACATTAAACAAATCTAGGAGAAGGAGGACTTTGAAATCCACTCACTCCACGCCACCGGGGACTGCTACCAACCCCATCCTCTAGCAGGAGGCCACGATGAAGACACTTGTACAGGTAAATGTATTTGATGAAAATCCAAAATTTTGGTTTCTCCACATGAAAGAATTGCTCTTATTGATTGTTATTCATTGGTGTTCTCTGTCCTTTTCTTATGATCTTTATTTTAGGCAGACCCTTGGCATTTCAAGTAAATATGGTTAGCACCCAACTCTGGAATATCACTGTTGGGTCTGTGATTTTTTGCTAGAGCCAGATAGTTGTAAGTATCTTCAATGATATCAGAGGGATACCATTTGTTAAGGAACGCTTATACGAAATGGATTTCCTGCTTTCCATTTTCTACAACCACATGGGAAGCACTGAGTGTGACCGAGTTCAGGTGCAGGACTTGTCTGGAAGGCTAGATGGGTGTCATCTGCCCACTCAGGCGGAGGGAAGTCCGGAGGAGCTTACTTGGGATTAGTGCAGAGGCGGTCTCTGTGGGACACCCCTCCCCCACATGTCCTGGAACACGGCGACCAGGAAGACCAGTCTGACCAATGGCCATGGATGGGCCTGGGGCCTTCGTCACCGTATTTCACACACTGCCCTCCACGGCACCACTGAAAATAAAAATAAAATAAAAATAAAAATAAAAAAGATGTTGATATGACTCAGGGACAGAAAAGTGGGTCATCAGTATGACAATGCCCAGGCGTAGGGAGTTTGGTACAATATGCAGACATGAACACCGCTACTCTCTAGTAGCACATCACACAGATACATTTAATGATGCTTCTTTTGTCTTTCCAAACCTAGCATCATTCCATGTAAAGGGAAGATAAATAGAACAATCATTTGTAATTCTTGAGTCTCTGGAACACGTTTAATTAAGAAGGTTGCTCGGTTGTTCAGCCCAACTGTTCAGCTCTTGAGTGAGTGGATGCTAACCTCTCCTGAAAACAATAAACAATGTGCTTTTCACATTTCATATTCTGCACAGACTGAGTCTCAGGTGCAAAAGTCCAGCTGGGGGTTCCATGTGACTCAACACCTTGTCATTTGTGCCCAGTGGGCTGTGCTGTCTCTTCAAAGCACCTGGGCTTGGGGCGTGGGGGTTGTAATGGCTGCATGTCAGAGGTCATGCAGTTCTCGGAGGAGATGAAACGACCGACACAGGGCTCGTCTATCCAGCAGGGCTGGAGATGCTATCCTCTCCTCCTCAGGGGAGGTGTCCCTCCATGTGAGTTCATGCAGACGTCGCGTGGCTTCTTCACTTCCACCCCACGTCACGGCCGCACAAGACCTCAGCGTGTTCAGTGGGGTTGACTTTTCCACCTATGCTTTTCTGTAGATTGTGAGGCTCTTAAATAAAGAACAGGCCATCTGCTGAGAGGAGGGAAGTGAGTCACTGTCTCTTGTCACTGGCCCACGTGGACCAGCAGAGCCTCGCCTGTGGGCTGGGGGAGAGGGGTGGGCCAAGATACAGCCACCTGATGTGTTCTGCGAGAAAAAAAGTGCTGCTTTTATAAAAGAAAAATAAAAATACTTCAATTATTAGTGGATGTATTGGACTAAAACATATCAAATGGTTGATGTTTGACCAGCCTTGGCACACAGAAATGGCAATTTCAAATGGTTTAGTTTAATATGATTTAAGGAAGAAACATTGAATTTAAAGACGTAAGTAATTCTGAGGACTCTAGCCTCATCCATTCAATTCTTTGATTCTTTTCTATAAGAAAAAAAAAAGCCTCTCTTTCTTTTTCACCTGCCCTCATCCCAGGTGACAGAACCAAGTCCCACACTCCTGCGCACTCAGCTCTGTGCCATGGCCTCCTGACAGGGCCTCGGTGAGCTCAGGGAGAGAAATGCAGAGAGGAGGCGAGGCAGCTCTTGGAATACAATAGCTTCTGACCATGAAGACAGCAGGACAACCGAGAGCCACCTGTGTCTGAGAACAGCTAAGGGCAAAACGGACAGCTGCCAATCTTTCAAGAAAATGGCATCATTTTTCAAACTATCACCTGAAAATTTCATTTTAATCAATTCTGATCAGAAAAGTCATGCTTATCCTCAGCTTAATACTCAGGTAGGCTCCCTGGTGTCCTGTGACAACTGATGTTTTCACACTGCCATACCTCAGCATATCCTTTTCTTTCAAGGAGCTGAAAGCATTTTTATTACATTTGTTGTTGTTGTTGTTGTTATGGATTGACTTAACTACTGCTGCCGTTATCACTAGAAGGATTTAAATATCAATCTCACCTCCTGTGAGAGACTGAAAATAAAGCATATTAACATGTAGAATAAAGGACTGCTAGGTACTATTCTCAGGTAACTTCACCTATTCCTCTTCATTTCCTCAGTCAGCGCTGCAACAATTTAACCTAAAAGCATCCACTAGCATTGCTCATTAAATTACATTTAAAAAACATTTTTAATCCTTTCTGTCTATGCTCATACTTACATAAGCTTAGGAGTGACAGACTTACTTTGGAATTGAAACATAGTAGATCAGTAATATTTAGACATGTATTGGGTTGTCAGAAAAGCCATGACGTATTTTTTTCTATGTTTTTCGTTGCAAAACTGTGTCATGACTTTTCCAACAACCCAATATTTCTCTTTCATGTTCATGAGTATCACTAAAAAGGTCAGATATATAGAGCAAAAATGGTTACTAGTATTTTGGGTCCAACATATTTCTATCTTTATCAATATTTTATAATCTAAAAAAATGTAATCACAAGTTAAATAAAAAGGATTAAGGATTAAAATATTACTCTTGAGGGTTAAGATCATTTATTTTTATGTTTTACTGAGAAAATTATCCTCCACCAGCTACTAACCCACTTGCTTTCTGATGTATCTCTTCTTTCCCTGCCATAGTTCTCTCTCTCTTTTTTGCAGGTCAAAAAGTCCGGCGTCTTCGGATCTATGCTCTGGGGCTTTAATAGCATTGCTTAGTGCTGGTTCTGTATGTGGTTAAATGGTGGCCAAGGGCTTCATCTTTCTGCTTATTAAACAGATTCAGCCGTCACCTTTGCCTGACATCAATGCCTAGTAATTCCAGATAGCTCATCAATGATATAATTGGAAAAGTGAGAGAAAGGAGCCCTCTTCACAGTATCAGTATAACCACGGTCTTTTGACATGAGTGTAGGTCTGTGCAGACATACGAGAAAGATCGGACTAAAAATACCAATGCGAGAGGGCGATGCATGGGTTGAAAGGCCGACACTTGGGTATGACGCTCGTGCCTGAGATTAGCATCTCACCATGTCATGCCCACAAGCAGTGCCTTCTGCTGCTGGCATAAATTTCGTCTCACATTTCCTTCCAATCCGGTGGCACCACAGAGCTTTGCAGATATCCTAAAGGGGAAAGAAATCACTAGTATTACAAATGGTCCATGCATCTATGATAAATCATCACTGAAACATTTAAGAGGAAACAACTCATATAAATTAAAAGCGAACGTCTACTTAGCAGCAGACGCATATGATAGAGTGAGATGGTTCAACTTAATTCCATCTCTGCACTTTATTTGTATTGATTCATCATAAATTTACCAAAATGAGAAAAAGTAAAATATGCTTAATCAAGTCACTGCAGAAAACTACAGAGAATTAAAATTAACAAAACAATAAAACCTAACATGTTGCAATGTATTCTTGACCCCATCTTTTGTTATCTTCTCCAAGTCTGAATCCCCATTTCCAAAAGCTGGCCCATCCATCCATCCACCCACCCACCATCCCCAAACCTCTGACAAAGGATTTGGAAAATGCCAGGTACCATGCTAGGTAAGACATTCCACAGTGAATAGCACTCAGGCCTACCCTGGAACTTGGTCTCACATGAGTATACTTGCTGGGAATCTCCATATGGTGCATGTGGGAAGAGGTACCCCGACAGAGGAAAGAACAGAATACAGGGAGAAAAGGCTTCGCCTGGAGAACTCAGGGGCGGAGTCAGAGAAGATGTGACTTCTGAGTCAATCCTTAAGCTCAAGGAGTTTGTCAGGAGGAAAGGGGATTGCTTTCAAAGCAAAAGGAATAAAAGGTTTGTGCAAAGGCAGGGAGATTGAAGGAAGAAAGGTGTGTGCAAAGGAAGGAAGCCCCACACATATAATTTGGCAGTAAAATAAGACAAGATCTGAGATTTACACACTATAAAATCTCTCCAAGTGTGAGGAATTATTTTTTACTTTGACATTCTTTTGAGTCCAAAGGAATATCTTAGTAAAGAGCAACTAGCATGACAGAACCTTCTGGAATGCTGATGGTAGCTTCAACTGCACATGGTGAAACATTTCTTAAATGACCTGCACAACTGTTTGGGATATTTGAACAAGTGTTGCATTATTTCCCAAGAAATTTAATGGCTGCATCTACTCGGTTATTTCTATTACAAAGAATGTGCAACACAGTGAAACTTTAATGTAGTTCTGCTTTAAAGATGGCGTCTCACTGCATCTGTGTTTTCATTCCCTTTCTGTCTCAATGATGTTACCAGGTGTGATGTTACCAGGTGTCACATGGAGGTGGATTTTTCTGCATCATGTGAGTGATCTCATGAAGGGTTTTATTTTTAATAATCCATATTAATTTTACCTTCATAAAACTAGTTCTTTAATCTCCTCCCTAATTTTCATTATATTATATATTTAGAAGTTAAGGTATTAGTTAAAGACACAGCCTTATATTTCTTTTGCCGGTATCTCTCTCACGGATAACTTAGCTTTGGGGAACTCAGATTGTTAACAAGTAAACTTTCAATGTTTTAATTTTGTATACCATGGGGTATCCAAAATTTGGATACCAATTGCTTTTATTTTGTGGTATTAGTAATCACCTCCTATGGTTGCAATCATTCTACCACTAAATTTCATCTTCCTGTGAGTCCTCCAGGTCATTAAACGCTGCTGAGGTAAGTGTGTCACACGGTGGGTAGTGCTTTCCTGGCTCACGTCTGTGTCAGCTTGGAGCCAATAGTGCTGCTCCTATAACAAGTCTTGGGAAGAGCATGGCTGCTTTCCTTCTGACAGGCCCTCGTGAAAATCATTGTCGTGCAGTGTTGGAGGCTCTATTAATGACCAGAATGACATTTAGAGATCAGAGCCTTAAAACGACCTCAAGGAACCATAAAATCAGGGCCTGGATGCCTGTAACTCTCCAAAGAGACAACTGGAAAGCTCGGTTTGCCTGCAGGGGTGACAACGTGTTGGCATACCAGGATATAAATAAGGTTCCCTGGAAACCAGAGCCTGCTGACTCACTCAGGAACTCGCTGTCTGGGTGGCAATCAGAAACAGAGGCTGGAGAGTGGTGTGGGGTAGGCTTTCCTGCACCTGTGCGGTGGCTCATGGAAGCTGATTGGATGGTGGGGCATAGAGACCTACAGATTCAGGAGGCTGCGTGTGAGCACAAGCCAACGCAAGGATGGAGGAATGAGTGAATGCGTGAATGAATGAATGGATGGGTGGATGTGAAAGTGGCAGCTGCTCCTGTGGTTAGGTCAGGTGGGAGATGGACGTGATGGTCCAGGAGAGGCTGGCGTCTGAGAAGGTAGGCGTCTCTGACATGGACTGGTGAAGGCCGGTCTGGGCAGGTAGGACCCAGTGTCCTTCTGTGCCCTTGAGGTCCTGGGGCTAGACCAAGTGGCTGCAGGTAAAGGGTCCACCTCAGGGCCTGGCATCTATTAGGCACCAAGCCAGTGCACATTTCTGTCTCCCTTCAGGGGTGTGAGGAGGCTCCCACATGGTCAGAGGTCAGCCTGTCCATGGCTGTGGCCTGAGGGAGCTGGTGGCACTAATTCACGGAGCTGTTTCAAAGTTTATCCAAGACATACAAAGTAAACAAATGGTGTTAAAAATGTTCAATTATTTTTATGTATTTGTCCTTAGTGCTTAGCTTTCAGTAAACGCTTTCTGAGGGAGTGGACCATCGGCTGGCTTGTTCCTGTGGAAGCTTTGGACAGAACGAGCAGGAGCGTTTTTGGTGTAAAATGCAGTGAATTATGGTCATAAAACGGTCTTCGCTGACTTACAAGGGCTACCTCATGATGTGAAAATATTAGATCTGGACTCTACCATTCTGGGCGATTTCAGAATATTCTCACATGGCAGTTTTTTGGAACATTTTGTAGAATGAAGAAATATGAACTGAAGATACTAATAAAGGCAACAATTTTTACCTTTCCTAAGCATAACACTCTCCAATATGGGATTCTGATGATAGGCAGCTCAACAGTAAGCAGGTGACTCACTAAGTCTGTGCCCTGCCTGTGCCACCTGTGCATTTTGGCCTCATCCCGAAACCTGCTCAACCCCCAGTCACAGTCCTCGAGACTGAAATAAATCTGAGTCAGAAGATCCTTGAAACATCACAAAGTCCATGTGACTGTTTCTCAACACATCAAAAAGCATTTGAGATCTGGGTATCCTATGGATGTAATTGTCTGCCATTAGATAAAATGTGATACTCTATCCTGGAAAAAAAAATCTAATACATCAGAGAATTAGATAATAAAATGAAAATTAAACCACAACTGAACAACCAAAAACCAACTACTCCCTCTCCCCTTTATCATACTTTGACTTCAGTTGTTAACTTCTGGACATAATGCATGGGGATTGTATTAAAGTAAGCATGATTGTTGTAGGTCATTATATTCTTAATAAAATGTCAGGGTCATCTTGGAACAAAGGCCCTTTTAAAGCAGGGTTCTAGAGCCAGAGAGTTGGAATGTAAGACATGCTGGGCGTGGGGACAGCTCCCGTTGTAACAAAGGTACGAAGGACACTAAGGTGATTGAATTTCAAAGTGATTCTGGCAGCTAGTTTTTCAGACTGCAGGGTCAGGCCACCAAGCAGTGCCAAAGGGGCAGAACAGGGACTCGATAAAGACACAACGACGATGATAACTAACACTTTGGAAGGAAAAAGTTGAAGCCCATGGGGAGAGTTCACTCTTGCTTTTATCTTTGCAGCTAAGGAATATGATCTTCAATGAGGGCTCTTGCTTGCTATTCTATCCTATAACTTACGAGCTATGATTACAGAGACTCATTTCAGTAACACTGACTTGGTTAACCTTAACATCACAACCTAAGGCCCCAAATATAACCAATGTTTTCTGAGGACTGGGCTGCAAATCTATTGTGGCATTTCACTAGACTGTCACCAGAGTCGTTTTCTCAAACTATCTGTATTAGACTCTCCAAATTGAAAATGTAACTACAAATGATGTTATAACAGGATATAAAGCCATGGTCATATATGTGTGTGAATTTATGCACAAGCATGCAGATACATATACACCAGATGTACATTCATTTATCCAACAGATGGGTACATTTGCACCACGTATGTACTTCTCAAATGAAATAGCATATGGGACTTAAAAGGAATTCATCCTTTTCTTAAGTGTCATCCATCCATCTATGACCCTACCCTGTTCAGCAAATTTTTATTAAGTGTTTCTTATGTGACAAGTGATGGCCTAAGAATTGGGTAATATGCTTCTTATTTATGCTTTTATATTCTCCCATCAGAAAAACGACTGGTCTTTATACTTCAACCTAACAAAAATAAGCACATTTTTATAACATTTTCAGTAGGAGTTAATGAAAAAAAAAAAACATTTTATAATTGAAAATGCCCTGAGATGCTTCAGTCCACATAGAAAATAAAATCATCTCTAATTGCTACATGATATGTAGGTGTGAAATTCAATATATTAGTGATTCTGGACACCAAAGTAGAATTTAATGTATAAAAACAAAATACATCAAGTTTAGTTGTGTTGAAGAATAATTTTACATCATAGGGAATCAGCTGACATGATCTGATTTTAAAAGGTTTTTTAAAAAATTTCAAAATGATTTTCCTGTACTGGTCACTTTTCCCTCTACCATTCATGATGAAATAACTGGTAAGAGGATTACTTTTTTGCATACAAAAGACATAAAGCTGGACAAAATATATGGGTCTAATTGTTTTAGACCTCTGACAACTGGACACGATCCTGGAAAGAAGGGCAAGTCACAAGGTGAGTGCCACCTTTGCCCCAAATCCCTGCTGGGAGCACTTTATCCCAGGCAGATGACAGCAGTCTCACTGAAAGGAGGATGCAGAGATTTCAACAGAGGCCTGCGCAAATAGCTAGAATGTGTGGGAATGGGACCAGAAAGGAAAAAAAAAAAAAAAAGATTCAATGAATAGGGATCCCAGATATCTGCCTGAGGATTTCCTGCAGGCCCCTGTCGAAGGGGTGAACAGCTGATGCATACATAGCGTGGGAGAGGGTGGCAGGTGCAGGCTACAAGCTCTACGTTGCAGGGCTGGCCGAGTGGCTCAGTTGGTTAACAGCTCACTCAAGAGTGTGAGCTGAGCTCTGAGCAACAGCAGTTCAATGCCCAGCCCAAGCTGAGCTGCTGCTAAGCTGCCAACAGGAAGCAGAATGGCTCATCTAAAAAAAATAAAAAATAATAATAATAAAATGCAAGCTCTATGTTGCACAATGCTGGCTCACATACAGTGGATACACTTCAGTAAGCATTCAGTGGAGAGTCTGAAGTCCATACCTCATGAGTAAGAATCACAAACTGGAATACAGGCTATGCCCTAAGGGTAAGGAAAAACTAAAATAGATGAGCCCTAAGGAAGAATAAAACAAAATTTCAGGGCATCAAAAGAATCGACCTGTTTTAATAATGTAGCATAAATAAATAAAACATAACATAATATAATATGTTATAAATGTACATTCAAAGCTGTAAAGAAAAGAGGTGACATAATGAGTGAACAGATAGGAAATTTCAGTAAAGAAATATAGATTATAAAAAATCGTAATTCTGGAACTGAATCTTAAAGTAACCCTAATGTATAGTTTGCTGAATTACCTAAACAAATGATTTGACATGATAGAAGATACAAATGACCAACTTTTTATCACAAACAACTGAATCCAGATGAAATTGAAATTACATCTTTAAAATATCTAAAGGATATATATTAGATATTTTAAAGGATATATATAATATTCTTTTAAGATATCCATAAAATTGGTATAACAAGTAGCAAATACCATGCAGAATATAGAAGATATAAGTAATATGTCAACCAAACCAACAAAACAGATATTTCTAGAACACTATACCCAAGCACTACAGAATTCATATTCATTCCAAATGCCTATTGGATGTTGACCAGGATAGACCAAATGCTTGACTATGAAATAAATTTCAAAAAATATACCCAAAGAGTATATTCACTGAAGAAAATTAAATTAAATTAGAAATCAAAGTTAAAAAGCTATCTAGAAAATCACCAATTACTATTTGGTAATTAAATACTTCTAAATAATATATTGGTTAAAGAAGAGGTCACCACTTAGATAAGAAAATATTTAATACCTAATAATATTAAAAACCTAGTATGTAAATATTTTCAGGATATAGTTAATATATTGCTTAGATGGAAATTAATAGCATTAAATATAGTTAGATGGTTATATTAGAAAAAGAAGAAAGTTTTAAAAGCAGTCATCTAGTTTATCGCTTAAAATTAAAGCAAGAAAAATAAATACACATTAAGTCTTGGGGTATAATAAAGACAAAACAAAACTTAATGAAATTAATTCAACAAATTAAAGAAAAAAATGACAAAGCCAAATTTGATGTTTTGGAAAGGATTAATTAATCTGATAAACTCCTAGCTGGACTGATGAAGATAAAGATAAAAAAAGACCTTACCTTTGTTAGGAATGAAATGTGAAATATATCACTATAGTTCTTAGGGTCATTAAAGGGATAAATGAAAATATTACAAACAATTTTTTGGTGAAACATCAATAACATAGGTAAAATAGAGAAATTTATTGTGAAAGCTCTCTTGTGTCACTTTTTAATTTTATTTTTTTAATTTCCAGTGAATCTGGTCAGCCTAGCAAGAGTTTCTTCTAAATAAACCATACATGCTAGTGTAGTTGAATTAGTCATTACAAAACCTTCCCACTGACAGAAGTCATTGGTAAATTATAATAAACATTTAAGGAAGAAATAAAACCAATCTTATACAAGCTCTTTGAAAAAACAAAGGAGTATGGAACCTTTTCAATTTTATGAGGACAATATAACTCTGATAAAAATTATTGAAAGGCAATTCTAAGAAAACATCATTTCTAAATAACATCACTCTAGAACACAGATGCAGAAACCCTGAACAAAATATTCACAAATCAAATTAGAAAAATAAAAATAATGAGGAATAGATTATGACCAAGTGATCTCATGAGTGCAGGCTGGTTTATCATTCAAAAATCAATGAAAGCAGGGGCTGGCTGAATGGTTCAGTTGGTTAAGAGCACGAGCTCTAAGCAACAGGGTCGCTGGTTTGATTCCCACATGGGCCAGTGAGCTGTGCCTGAGCTGAGCTGCCGCTGAGCTGCCAACAGGTGGCAGGATGGCTCAGCTGGTAAGAGCACATGCTTTTAACAACAAGGTTGCCAGTTCAACCCCCACATGGGACAGTGGGCTATGCCCACCCACAACTAAGATTGAACATGGCACCATGAGCTGGGCAGCTGTGAGCTGCCGATGGGTGGACAGATGAAGACTGGACTTGGAGCTGAGAGGGCTGCACCCTCCACAACTGAGATCGAAGGACAACAACTTCCCCTTCCCCCAATTCCCTAACACTTTCCCCTTCCCCAATTCCCCAATAAAATCTTTAAAAACAAAACAAAACAAAAACAACAATAAAAAACCCAAAAAAATAAATGAAAGCAAAATTAAAACCTATCAATATAATCCACCACACTAACAAAATAAAAGAGAAAAATACTAACTATATCAACAGATGCAGAAAAGACACATGATAAAAATCAATACATTTCTGTGATAAAATTGCTTAGTATCTAGGACCAGAAAGGAACTTCTTCAATTTAACAGCAGGTAACTAAGTACAACCAACAGCTAACATGTTTATTGGTGAAATCGTGGCAATCAGGATGTTGCAGAGCATATGTACGGTGGTAAAACTCAGATCAGTGGTTGTTTACTGGGGTGGGGAAGGGGTTGAATAGATGGGGTCGAAAGAGAACTTTCTGGCTTTATGGGAAGAAGGCCTATCTTGATTGGGGTGCTAGTACCATGGCGAATACATTTGTAAAATTCTAGTTTTACCCCTTAAATGAGTGCATTTCCCTGCATGTGAATATTTCCTCAGAAATACAAAGATGTGCCCATTAATCTCTAATTTCTGTATTTTCCAAATGGCACGAGGGTGTCATGGATGACAGTCCATGGCCACAGAGCAGAATAATGTGGAAACCAGAGCATGATGCAGAAAACCCCATATTGGAAAGAAAATATTAGTTTTATGTTCCTTTTCCTTAACACACAAAAGAGTAACACTCAAAAAGTTCTTGGGGGGGGGTCACATATTTTGCCCGTGGAAAAGGGGCCGTTGGGAATCCATGCTCACGCTGACTGATGTGCTAACCATGGTCCGAGCTGACACTGCCCAGCTGAGCAGATGAGAACCCAGTCCTGGCACAGGACTTGGTTTGGGTTTAGAGGAAAGAAGATTATCACTGTTAGATTTAAATTGGGAATACTCCCAGGGCATTCAGAAATGTTCGCCAGTTTCTGGAGGACTATTTTTTTTGCCTACCTTCCTCTTAATTCTGTAATAAACTAGACACCTTAAGAAAAGTTACTTTCATTTAATTTATGGGTAGTTTTCCTTCGCGGTTCCCCTGTCCGGCTAGAGCACATGTCTCTGAGTTATATGAGGAATCTACACTAGGAAGCCATGCTGGGGAGATCCCTAGGGTGGGCACAGTATATAGCGTCTCCTATGAGAAACTTCTCTATAAATGCTTTATTTGGGGAATTTAATCCTCAGAAGCTCTAGATAGGCTGTTGTTTTATAGTAAATCGTGCTTATATTGGAAGAAGGTAAGGGGGGCACTGTTTTCTTAATACCACTTGAAAAAAAATGCAGAGTATTAATTTGCAACTTACACCAACCAAAAGTTATTGCTAAGCCCCCACATGATAAATCACAAAGAAAAGGCCGCCCTAACAGGCCACATTGTTCTCAGATGAAAACTGATCCCACAGCAGTATCAATCATCATCTTGCCTTTGCCAGTAAAACATGTGTTTCCTGTTATG
Source organism: Aselliscus stoliczkanus (assembly GCA_033961575.1). NCBI lineage: Eukaryota > Metazoa > Chordata > Mammalia > Chiroptera > Hipposideridae > Aselliscus > Aselliscus stoliczkanus. The sequence goes on from CM066728.1 coordinate 110,249,147, forward strand.
CAGGACCAGCCCTAACATACAGGGTTTGACATTTGGTAGGTACCCAATACATGCCGAATACATCAATGTCAGTTACACTGAATAAAACGACTTTATGAATCACATTGCACTGAGCACCGGCCAATAATCACTTGCCTTTTTAAAATCCAGCATGCAGAGCTTGGCTTTCTCTCCGAATTGCCACTTGCACTGTGTGTTCGCATCGTATAACTGTCCCGGCAGTTTCTCAGGGTACTTGTATTCCTGCACAGGCTTTGGCTGATCAGCAAGGCATGTCGCTTGGGCCGTGCTAAAACAGTGATGCCGAAAGAACAATCAAAGACGTATACTCGGTTATGCCCTTTATTTCTCATGCAGATTTACAACATATCCTGCATGGAGAAAAGAGTATATATTTTTTCCATAAGATCAAATATAACGATTATCTTAGCTATATTTAAATAGAGGGGCCACATGTTCTGAAATTGTTCATTTATTTCACTTTTTCCAGGAAGGTAACTTGTTGTTCTTTAGATTTCTCAAATGGAAAAGTGAAATGGAATAATATGGCCAGATATTCAATGTGGGAAGCTCCTATCACGACAACTTTGATGCACACTTTGTGCCAGGAACTATATCACAAGGTGGAAACGGGTATTGTAAAAGCAAAACATAATCAGCCTATTTCAAAGATTAAAATCTACTTTCCTTCCCTCCCTCCCTCTCTCCTCTCCTCAGCTACCTGCACATTAGCTCCAGAGGTTCTGCATGGAACATAACAATTCTCACCACCAATGCTCTATACTCAGGCTAGTTTCTTACTGGACGTCCATTTCAAGGAGGACATTATCTTTGTTTAAGTTTACCAGCAGATGGCTAAAGACCAACTAAGGATTCCTTTCTTCACAGATCCAGTCTCCCCTTTCCTACCAGGGAAATACTCAGGTATCACTGTTGCATTTGGAGGAAGGAGGGGCAGTGTTTGCAAATAGCAACTTAGTTTTACATATAAATTTCAATAAGCCAAAAGAAAAACAATAACAAACCTCTGTAATCACAATGCATTTACCAACAATACATCTGCCCATGAATTTTCTAACTTTTCTTCCTATGGTTATATCCACTTAGATTGGAATCTTTCTGGCCCCAAGCTCTAGGGCCCTGGTCCCAGATTCCTCTGCCCTGGAGCCCACTGATGCATGGCTTCAATTACTATCCGTGTACCCAGACTTTGAGGGGTGGCACCAGTCACTGTGGAGAGACATTCATGCTACATGCAAGGAGGTCAGATGGTTTTTCCAAGCAAACGAAGAATTAGAGGTGAAGTCAGTCAATAGGAAAGTTCTAAGAGTCGTGACTGGCTCATTGCGAGTGCTCATTAATGATTTAATAATACTGCCACCCCAGTGATGATGCCAGTGCATATTTATAAGCAAAGAATAACGACTAAAAGCATAATTAACACTCCAACACAGGAGTGATTTGGCAAACTTGGAATTCCATAGTACCACTCTTGAATGGATCGCAAATGATTTCTATGTACTAGTTAGACATTCCCTGTTATCTCTCAATGGTTATGTCAGGGTTGCCAATATTATTCCCAGGGAACCAGGGAAAGTCAGTGACACTGGTTGGCCCACACAAGAAACTGAAAAATTATAAAGAGGCACATAGGTTCAGGAATGTTTACACTTTTTATAAATGTCACCTGTAGATTTATTATTCAGCCTTCAAACTGAAATCAAAGGGGACTTCCACTTCTAACTATTCTAGACTGGCATGTGTCAGCCTGATCCTTTGATGGGCATCAGAAAGCTGTTAAAGGAAAAAAGGACACAAAGGACGAAAATTTCCAGAGCAGAGGGAGGCACAGAGCTGAACCAAACGCCCTGTGCTTTGTGCCTCCTCAGAAAAGGAATTTGATGAGTCATAAGCAGCTGCCAAGAAGCCAGGGGCAGAGCGGAAAGGAAAGTGAAGTCAGGGGCTGAAAGCTGAGCGAACTTTCTGGCTGTGGGGGTTGGGGGCCCTGAGGCTGGGAGACTGAAATCAGAATGGAGGATTTGCTGGAAAGGAGGGGTCCTGGTAAACATTGCAGGATTGCCACTGATGTCACAATGGGTCTATCTCTAGGAATGACAACTAACTTGAATAGACCAGTTTAGAGAGACTGGATGGCAGGTTGGCATTAGCTAAATCCCAAAGTGGATTAAGATAAGCTGCAACCACCCTATCTTCAAGAAAGAAAAGATTTAATCAAATGATATAAATCCAAGAGAATGTGTAATTAGAAATGGGATTTAAAATTGTTATGATTAGTAGATTTGAGAAAACAGAGGTTAAGATGAAGACTCACCAGAGAACAAACACATACAATGTGCATACGATGTATTGCGAAACATTCTAACATTTATATAACTGGAATCCAAGAAAAGAGCCGAAAGAAAGAATGAGGCAGAATCAATATTTGTAAATAAAATGGCCAAGAATGTTCAAAAACTGATGGAAAATAGCAAACCACAGATTTAAGCAGTTCTAAAATTAAAAGCAGGAAAGTATAAAGAAAAACACACATAAGAAAGTCATAGGAATTTTATAGAAAACTGAAATTACAGAAAACTACCCAAAGCAACCTGAAAAAAATCCCCCAAAGACATGTACCTTTTAAAAGAGCGACAACATGGCTGACAGCAATCTTGTCAACAGAAATGACAGAAGCCAAGAAACAAGGAGATGCCAGCTTCAAATTACCAGAGAAAGCTAACTGCTAAACTCGGATTCTATTCAAAACCCAAATACCCTTTACAAGAAGGGTAAAATAAAGACAAAAATAGAATATGCCACTGAGAAGCACACACTAAAACAAAAACAAACAAACAAACAAACAAACACCTTAAGGAACCGCTTCAAACATAAAGGAAACATTCTCAGATGGAAAACTGGAAATACCAGTTTGAGGGGAAGTGTGTTGGTCAATGAAGCCACACAGAGAAGCGTATGGAGGCGAGGTCTCCGCCTGGCAGAGTCCCGGATGGGGAAGACCAGGGGTGCATGCGTCACTGTGGGATGTGAACGTCAGCTCCCATTAGCGTCATGGATGAAGAGCTGAAACTCCATGTGCTGATGTCACCCATGGTCCCTCTGGCTAGGCTCATGCTTGGGCATGACTGAGCTTGTCCTCTTGGCCAAACAGGTCACACAGCTCAGCCCAGAGTCAACGAGGCTGATGTAGGGGTACCCCAGGGAATGGGTGCAAGAAGGAAAAGCAATGCAGATATTTTCCAAACAGTCTACCACAACATCTACAAGGGCACAATCAGCACACTCTGTGGCATGCCCTGCACCAAAACCAGGTGGCCTACATGTGACAGAAAAACAAAAGAGCTAGTAGGAGGCCGCGGGGAAGAATATATGCCTGATTTGGGGGTAAGCAGAGTCTTTTCCAGCCGTGCACAGAGTGCTCATACTAAACAGAAAATATGGGTAACTTGATCTTCATTAGAATGAGAAAAGAATCTTCTGTTAAAGAAAATAAAGGTCAAAGGTAACACAACAATATTTTAAAACCCTTTTCACACTCCAATTCATAGCCAAAAAAATATTGAAGCACTTGAGATTTTTTAGTTGGATTTCCTCCTTTTCCAAGTGAAAAATAGATGGTCCCCCCAAAATATTGTATTACTTGCCAAGGTCAAGACCTCCCCAGGCATAGGTGATAAAGCCTTGTTCGGTCCGTCAGCTCGGACCCCCTCTGCTGCTCTTTCCATCACATGGCAGTGCCCGTTCTCATCTTAGTGTTACATGGGCTCTGCAAAAACTACAACCCACTGTGATCTGTTCGTTTGTTTTTTTGTAAAATGAGCTCTATATAGCTGAGCAGGATGCGACTGAAATGTATTATTGTCATTATGTCCCATAGCCAGCTGAATGGGCTCTCAGGTCAAATCAATTTTCTCATCGGCAGAGGTGGTGTAGGGTACAGCAGGGATCCGTGTACCCTCAAACTTCTAATTCTGTGATGGTCACCTCTCTCGTGCATTGGTGTAGACTCATGAGGTCTGAGCAGAGGCGTGTTCACCAATCAGTAGGACATGCCTCAACTTTTTGAAAAAATAAATTGAAGATGGGTCCATGTCACCATGAAGTTTAAAGTAATGAGCTAAACTTCCTTTACGCCCCAGGCCTCTGGGACGCAGACATGAGTAAATGTGATGAGGTCTGAGCCTGTTCTTAGGAAATGACACATGACTTGATTGACGAGGCTGATGAATTTACTCCAAACATGTATCTGTCCTTCTGGACTCTACCAAGTATGGAGAAAAGCTGTGCTGACAATTTCAGGCCAGTTGAGTTCCTTATTATATATTTTTTTCCATTTACCAAATGCTAGACTGCTAATAAAGGAAAGCAGATTCATCGTTACAAGTTAGCCATTTAACCTTACTCATTGTTGGGATCGTATCCAAACAGCCACCTAATCGGTGAAGAATATAACAGTATTTTGATTACTTGGAAATGAGGAAGTCAGCAGACATCTCAAAGATGACAGTCTCAGATTCATTAAGCTGATGAAAAATCAGTGTTAACACATTATAGATATGTCCAATTCACAATTGGCCATCTCAGGTAAAATAAACCCTCATAGTGAATTTGACAATGAGAGTCTTTTTGGGAAAATGTAATCTTCCAATAAAACACACTGTGAGCATGTAAAATCTTGCATGTTTGTTATAATCATATTGTCCAGAGAAATTTGTAAATCCCTTGAACGTTAAGATTTATTACTGAATTATGACAGAAGGGTTTCACTGATGAGTACAAAAACAATCGAACACACTTCAGAGTACATCTGGCCAGTCCAGAATCACAGGACTAAAATGGTGTTGAATTCCAGAGCTTTAATAATCATTCTGAAGGTCACATGCTCATTGGAAGATTGTAGCCCATATTTAATGTCATCAAAACAATCAGTCGCTAAGCATGTAAATATTTTCTTTCCATGAGTTTTCCTATATTTCTTGGCAGTTAAAAAAAACTTTTTCTTGATGCTTTTATGCTAATTCTCACTGAACACCCAGACTTTGCATCCTGTTTTCCAAGTTGTCAGAGCACATTTCAAAAAGTTGAAAATGTTTATATGTCTTTATCGTTATGATGAAAATGAAAAAAGCAATACCATTTTTTTAAAAAGAATCTAGAAAATTATAGAAAGGATTTGAGATAAAGAAATATCCAATTTTAAAATTTATTGGGGTGGCAATGGTTAGAAAAGTTACATAGGTTTCAATAGGTGTACAATTCTATGATACGTCATCTATATATCACACTGTGTGCTCACCAGAGTCAGTTTTCCTTCCATCACCATAGATTTGACCCTGTCTGCCCAATCTTTCTTGTTACTACAAATAAGAGCTTGTGCACATCAAGTGAAATGTTCTTCTTCACTACAGGAAGCAGAATTCTTCACAAACACGCTGAACAGCTGCAAGAAAAAGCTACAAACAATGCTAGCAATCCCCAACTCCATTCCATGAGAGAGCCATGTAAGGAGCAACAAATGATAAAGGACCCTGACGTCATGCCAGTTGTGGAATAATGTTAACACTGCCTTTTATGATAATACAAATAAAAGAAAAACGAGCAAATGCGCATTCCTACTAAATAGATTTATATTACCAGCACCCAGATATTGTCCACAAATCCTCACTCTTTCCGGGGGGCACAAAATGTGGAAAGCAGTCGTCATTCCTTGAGGGTGTAAAATCTGCTGCCCGAGGTCTCAGAGTAGCACTATGAGGAAGGGACCGCAAGGTGAAGGCTGCTGGCCAGGGTGCTGGCTCAGAGGATATGTCACTAGGTCTTCTGGAGAGCTGAGGGAAGAGGCAGCGGTGGAGGTCAGCCAGCCACAGGCTCACGGCTACAGGTGGGCGTGGGGGGGGCAGTCCATCGGATAACAGACAACAGACGAGAGTAACACTGGCAGACGTAGTGCGTGACCTGGCCGGAGTGGTGTTTTAGAAGCAAGACGCCTTAATTTGTACAACAGAGAGAAAGAAAAGGGGCTCTACTGGAAAACTAAGAGGGAAAGAGAGAAAGAGAGAGAGAGAGAGAGAGAAAGAGAGAAGGAAAACGCAGGAATTCTAGAATCCAAAGCAAGGTCAGTGAAAGAGCCAGACGCCAGCTGAACCCTGACCGTGTCTACAGAAGACAGCGGATGGTATACTTAGTCCTTAAATCTGAGCTTGCAGTAGCTAGTTCTTAGCTTTGATTTCCAGACATATATGTTGCAGAGGCTCAGAAGGCAGCTCCCTGGCTGCTACCCTGGCACATCTTGGTGCTGCCAACCTGTTCTTTCTGCCTCCAGCTCTGGCTGGGCCAGTTGAGCCATGACTGCTGCAGCTGCCTCCCTTTGCTCTGTCTCTGTTCCATTGCTGGCACCACACTGTGGCAAAACCAGGAAAAGTATGAGAAAAAGAGCTGTGTTCCTGGTGCCTGTGTGGATGGCCCAGGATGGAATCCTCTAGGGCTGGGGTCCAGAGGACAGCAGAAGTGGGCGGTCACACAGGTGTCCTCAGGTGAGAGGGGAAAGCTTACACACAGGTAACTTTCCATCAATGGTTCTTTTTTTGTGTTTGTATTAAAATTTATAAACACTCACTTTATGACATATAAATATAATTTTATTGTTACAAATCTGGAAAATATAGTTTATACATCAAAGGCATAATATATAGAGTATTATGTACATATAAAGTACATAAAGTATGTGGAAACATTTTTATAAATGCATGTGCATATATAGGTATATATATATGTAGCTACAGTTTTATTTTTTCAAATTCTGTGTTAATAAAAGCTTTACTTTTCTTGAAATATTGGTATTTTCCCTATTTTCTATTAACACAGATTAAACCTACAATTAATATACACTGATTATATCTATAACAAGATTGCTTTGGTTTCTAGAAAGATCCTAGTCCAATTTCAAGCTTCAATATACAGATAAAGATTGTCCTTCAGGATCTACATGTTGGTGTGTTTTTCCTTGGTCTTCATGGTTTAATTTTCATTCGCTTTTCTCTTCATCTAACTTGGAATTCGACTAATTTTTTCTTGAGATAATCCATTCCAATTTCTTAAGGTAAAGTGGTTTCATTTGTTAGTTTTTTCCCAAGAATATACAATTGGAGTGAGTGACAGTTCTCATACTTTCCTTGACAGACCTCAGCATTGTGACTGTGCTTAGCTGAGAACTAGACCCGGCTCTGTCCCCCTTTGTTTCCTGCAGTGCAGGCACCTTTTGGAAACAAGGAACCTCTTGCCCCCCTCTACTAGAATTAGGAGGTTACTGTGAGTCAGTAAGCTGTTAGCAAGCCAATGGAATCCTTCTGCATCTGGGAAAATGTGTTTCTGTCAATTGAATAAATGGGTCCTTCATCCTGAATATGAGCAGCTCTCCTTCCTGGGGCCAAAGAAACACTAATGTCCCTGAAATGGCAAAGGTGGAAATTGGTGCATCTTCAGGGGGAACAGAAATATCAAACCCCAGTGTGTTCCAGGTGCTGCCATATGGTCCCAGAAGAATGTGTTCAGGAGGGAAGAAAAGGGTGCTGAGGAGTTGAGGTGGGTCCAGCTCCTAAATTCTTACGCCCATGTGTTCCAATCTTTGTGTTGATGCTCAGAGATAAATCACCTTCAAAGTTAAGATCTACTTTCTAAACAAATAATGATTCTCCCTCATCTTTTTAGTATTTGAGCCAAGTAATTTGTTAAATACTTATAAGCACAAAAATAAATGTTATGGTTTCAACAGAACTGCTTTTCCTCAGCTCTTTGCATCCATGGTTCTTGGAGTCGGTGGAGAGAGAGGTGAAATCCGGGGTCCAGAATGCCTGGGTTCTACTGTCAATGCTGCACTACATGGCTGGTCCCCGCAGGCCTCAGTTACTGCACCTGTGATGTGACTTGGGTTGATGATACAGCACACATGTTCCTCTCTGTATCAACTTTCTTGTCCTTTTCCTCCAGAGCCCACAGGTAGACATTTCTTAGCATCCCCCCAATTCACTTTGGAGGGCCATTAGCTGAACCCTCCCTTCCAGGAAATAGCCTCTGTCCCACACACCCTCCAGTGCTCTCTCTTTCCCCAGTTACCTGCTGGCTGCGACCAAGAACCAGGTCCTAGGAGAGGAAAGAGCCACAAGGTGGAAGGCACTTGGGTCTCTGAAAGACTGCACGGAGCAGAGAGCTCACCAAGCTGTGTTGGAGTGTGGTGCAAGTCAGAAATACAGTTATGGTTTAGAGCTTGAGCCAAACTACAATCCCAAAGCCATTGAGATCTGGGGGCAATCTACCTTACTAGCAGATCTAAGGCTGCTTCTTAAAATTTCTTCTTTCTCTAACATTTTAAAATCTACTATCTATTGTTCAGGACAAATCCTACCTCCCCAATGTTCAATATCCTAAAGAAATGCATACTATATTAAAATTTTCTAAAAATAATTCTTAAAATTACAGGATGTAGAGTCAGGTTAAGGTTTATGTAGTCAAGTTTTTCCTCCTATTAAGAAATTAATTTTGTTAAAAACAAAAATAAAAAAACAACAAAGAAAGTTAGGTGTGCTTCACCATCATGTACACAGGTGCATACATGCTTGTACCCCCTGTTTGTGGAATGAAATGTTTATATAGATGTAAGAATTTAAAAACCAAAACAACAACAACAACAACAAAACAAATCTAAATGTGGACACAATATTTTGGCTTGGTAAGTATCATATGGACTTCCTTGGAGTTTAAAGGTCGAATGATGTTGGATTAAGCCTATGGGCCTTCATGCTCTAAGGAAGTGTTTGGCAAACTCCTAGTTCAAATGAATATTTCAAGACACCTTCAAATGGGAACCATCTTGGGGAATCACCGAACCTGGGGCTGCCTGGACAGAATCAGGCTGATGAGGGAATGAACACCAAAGGCACAAAGAGACATATGGCTAGCTCCGAAACGTCATACCTTAGAAATTTGTGTAGGTACTGGCGACTGCAGGGTGACCAGGAGAAGACCCCGTTACGTCCTGCCAACGTAGGGGACATTATGTTGCCCTCAGACTTTTTGCACATGTTTCCTTCCCCATCATGGACCATGCCAAAGCTACGAGAGAGAGGAATGGTTCTTTCAGACGGAAATGGTTCTTTCAAACAAAGAACAGTTTAAATCATCTACTACACTTTAACAAACACATGTCAACACTGTGTAGATTCCCGCACTTCCGTGTCCTGCTCAGGCAGGAATAAAAAGCCCTCCTGGGGAGACCAGTCACATGCTTGTAGACCTTTCCTGAAGAGCTGTCATTCACTGAGTTGTTTGAAAGCACACAGCAACATCAAAACAGAACACATGTCCAGATGTCTGCTAAAGGCAGATATTTCCGTTATGGAAAAGCATTTCAAGTGTGGTGGGGAGGGCAGTTCATTGGATGTTCTTGGTAGAATGGAATTGTTCTCTATTTCTTCCTTTCCCTCTATGCTCTCTTCTGCTTATCTGCTTACATTGTCAGAATGTCCAGTGCTTCTCAGACACCCAGATGGCAGGCTCCCAGGAGAGTCTGACACATGACACAATCTGAGAACTACTAGCTAACCACTGCAACTCCTGGCAGTGCTGAGATTTTGTTCCCCCACCCACCTGGTGCTGCTCCATCTCAGGCTAGGTCTGCACTGCCCGAGGCTGTGGCAGCTAGACAGTGCTTGACCCAAACTCTCCCTGCATCCCTTTGGAGGAAGTGGCTCCATGGCACCCTGATGGGCTGGTTGCATTTACCTGTGGGCTTTGATTGAAGGTGTACCTGTTATTCTTGAGAGAAAAGGGAACCACTTTGGGTCTCTGGCTCTAGCTCAGCAAATGAGGACATCTCAAGCTACGGTGGCTACGGAAATCCGTAATATGGTTCTCTACAGGTGTTTAAAGTCACAGTCAGCTCATCCCATCCCTTACTGTCACTTGTGTGGCCCTGCACCCCTGAGAGTCCCACTGACTGAGTTGCTACCTCCCCCACCAAGTGCGTCTTCTCCTTAGCATTCTAAAGCTTTGGCCTGTAGAAGAGCTGGTACTGCCATCTTCAACTGCCTCAGAAGAGTACAAGTTACTCCCTTGGGAAGAAACCATGGGGGGTTGGGGAGCTCTATGGAGCCCTGAAGTCTTCTTGTTAGGACAAATATATTTTGGAGAGTGAGGGAAGCAATTGTTGGTCGATGTCTGGCTCCCACCCAATCATTGTATAGATCACCTGAGAGAGGGGTTCTGAATGAGTGGGACCCAGAGGAAAAGGAGGGAGGGAGAATGAGAGAGAGCAACGCGGGAAAAGATGGCTGCTTGGATCTGGAGACATTCTGCAACCTGGAATCCTGGGATGAGTGGAGGGAGGGCTGCAGGGGCAGAAGGCATCAGCACAGGGCACGTGAGCCCCCAAAGGCGGCAGAGAATCTGTACATGTTGCCAAGGCTGAAGACACATTTTCCTAAGAGCTGTTTAATCGCATCAGTAAAAAAAACAACTAATGTTTTTAAGCACGCACTATTTTACAGACAGGGTATTAAGCATGCTACTTATGTTCTCTAATTTGAGCCTCACTCTAAGTCTGTAAGGTAGGGGTAATAGAGTGACAGTAAGACCAAGGACTTCAGAGAACCTGGTCCAGGGTCAGGGTCAGGCCTGGAGCCTCACACCCTGACGTCAGAGCCTGGGACCCGTGCAATAGTGAAACCTGAGCATGATTAAAGGGTGGATCCAAGAAATTCTAGCATGCAAACCTTGTCCAATTTCTGCAAAACTCCTGCTTAGTACCAAGGGTGATGTATATGCAGTCACTTCAGCCTCCACCCAATCTCCAAAGTTCTATTAAAAGCAATCAATCAAGGCCAGGGTAACCATATGGCAGAGGAAATGTGTCATCGCTATGAAAAAGACTCACGCTGTAATCCCACATGGGTGGCTGCCTTGCCTTAGGGAGAAAGTGACAAATGGGAGAAAGTGACAAAAAGAAATCCCCGAGTGCCCTCCCCTGGCTGGCCTCTGACCTGAATACCAAGAAGGCATTTAATGCTCCATCGAGTGCCCTGGATCCATTTGCCACCACTTCTGCCTGCATTTCTGAGGTATTCAAAGTCACGACTTCCCACGTCTGGGGACATCTTGGTCTTGAACTTTTCCATTTAAGGTGTTTTCTATGATTCTTTCTGGCATTCCTCTCACACTCAGCTGTACATCAGAATATGTGAGGAACGCACTGGACAGTGCGCCTACCCAAAGCCCACCCTGGTAGGTGTCTGATTTAGTAGGTGGGGGTTGGGCTCTGGTGTTTGGGTACATTCTAACGCAGCTCAGTGATTCTGATCCCCACCCAGTGTCAGCATGCCTATTTTGAGACCTGTGTTCCCGAGGAGGACAATACCCAGAGCACAATGTGTTGTGCTCTGATGGCTGCCAGCACATCAGCACAAAGTGCCACACAGTGATCACATCTGATATTAACATTAACATAGTCACAGAAGCATGAGCAGGACTCATTCTGAAGATAAGGTTGGTATCTGGCAACCCAGAAATGTAATTAATATTCAAGTTCTATGTATTAATGATTTTTTGCATCTATGAACCATAGTACTTTATTCAAAGTGGCCATCAAACCTATGTTAATGCAATAGGCATATTTTTTCTTGCTTAACTACTATCGAATACGTCTCTAAAGAAGAGAGATTCTTCTTATCCATGCTCACAATCTCCAACCCATACTAGGTTCTCTATTCATGCTTGTTAAATGAATAAAGAACAACCTTCCAGCTACAACCCCAACTCAATACTCAGATACAAACACAACTTCAGAATAAATTGGACTAGAGAATTATATTCACCATCAGATGTTTTAATATCATCTGCAGTACTTTGTTGAGTGATTCAATTGCATCAACAAGTATTTCTTCATTGTTAATGACACACCTAAATGAGCAGACAAGTATATTTAGAGGTTGTATTAATTATTTCAGGCTGTTCAGATAGCAGGGGTTAAGGAAATGAGAAACCCTCTGAAGAAACCATGGGCCAATGTCATTGGATGATAAATCACACTCTGGGCCTGATGATGGTCTCCACTGATAGGACGCAGATGTCCAGAGCTCTGACGTAAGCTCTCCAAGAGGCACAATCCATCTTCCACGAGAGGCCGGAGGCTGATGTGGAGATGGCAGTAAGGTGTGACTTGGGAGGCTTGGAAGGTCAGTTATCTAGGAGAGCATGAGTTGTGGAGGTGGGGACCTTACTGAGGGTCCTGCCTCTGCCACTCATAAATGGTTTGACTTTGGGCAAACTACTTAAGTATCTGAGCTTCCGTTTCTTCACTTATGAAATAGGGTAATAAGACCTTGCTCAGAAACTGTACAGAATACCTGGCACCCTGCATGTCACCAACCAAAATTCAAAAAACTTCTATCCCTTTCTCTGATTCAAATGTGGTCTTGGTCAAATCATTCAACACTTAGATGTTATTTGTACCCGTGTGTGTGTGTGTGTGTGTGTGTGTGTGTGTGTGTGTGTGTTGCCAAAACTCAAGAGGTTTCAGATACTTTTTGGAATAGAAACAAACAAGAAAATCTTAAGAGAAATGACAATAAGTAAAATTGGCAAGAAATGACTCTTTAGTTTCTGGAGCTCGCTAGGGCACAGTCTGCAGTCACCAGAGGGATGTGCTCTGAGGTGTGGGCTTGTCCTGATAGCCTCCAAATCCCAGTCCTGGACCCAGTGGGAGGGGCCCAGGTTGACGACAGAGCCCAGCCACAGATTGGTGGGGTGAACACATCACTATCAAATGCCTGAGGACATTGGGTATCACCAGCCAAGTAGGACTGAGCAGGATGCTGTTAGCAAGCCCATTCGGCTTCTCTGGACAAGGTTCCCTGATCTCCTCCAACCGTGTCTCTTGCAAGGCCTCCCGCCCTCTCTGCCTGTTCCCTCACAGGCCAGGTCTATTTTAACTTTCTGTTATGGCTCACTCGTCCTTCTATAGAATCCTACATAGTGCTTTGATGGCAGAATGCAAATTATGCCAGAGAATGGGTCCATAAATGCCGGAAAAGACAAGAGACAGACTGGTAGATCAGGCATACTTCTGAGCGGAGTAAATATGCTTTAATATTATCTTAACAGTCTGAAATGCTAATGCAAATTAAGTATTTCAGCCGATTGGATATAATAGGAATGTTCAGCTCAAGTAATACCTTTAAATTGTGCCTGCACACACCTGCTGAGGATACCACAGGCTCTAATGGCTTTGCAGAAGGTAAGAGAAGACCAGGTGATGTACCTTGGTCACTGTCAGGCCCTGGGATACCCAGGCCCTAGGACTCCAATGCATCTGGAATCTGTGTGCCACGTCTTTGCCCATCAAATGTCATGAATTCCATTTGCAAGCGGGAATTTTCAAGTGGATGACATATTCTCCGAAACATGTAGTTCAGCCCTCAGTGCCTCAGTGCCAATTCTTCAGCACTTGGCATGTAGCAAGCCACACGTCCCGTGTCAAGGGATTTAACATAACAGGAAACACTCCCACCCCACCGTCCTGACTCAGCTCCACATACACATGCAGAACACACACATTCTCACTTCTCGTTCCAACACAAATCCTGGACACTGGTCCTTAGCAATTTCTGTTTTTAGGTAAGCTTCCCCAGTATAACTCCCAAGATGTCTAAACAATAGTTATTAAATAAACAAACTGAATAAATGTGCTTGTCTTCGATTCAACAAAAATTCCCGGAGTTTGGTCGCTGAGCCTGCTAAGCCACAGCGGGTCTCCGTGCCGTAGCTTGGAACGCTCACTCTTCACTCGCTCACTGGCTCACTGCTCAGCAGGGCCGACCGGCTCAGCTCAGGAAAAAAGAGGAGAGATTGTCCGGAGTGGTTTCTGGGGTTTGAGCTACACGTGAAATTGCTCTGCCCATTTTACCAAACGCTCTGCACAAAGAGCAGGAATTAGGGTGATTACCGCCATCAACGTTTTCATTGTTTCTATCAGTCATTTGGGCATTTCACACGGGCCCATCCGCACATTCCCCTACATACATTTGCTATCTCAGTATGATCAGAAGCTATTTCACTGGCAAAGTCCGCTCTTCAGAGCTCCTGGTTCCTCCATGCCAGGGACAATGCCCCCTAAACATCAGGCACCCAGAAAGGGGTTGATCGTCGGCTGGGGATTAAGCCTATTAGGAGCAGGCTCCCTTCATCCAAATCCAGACCTCCTGTCCTTCTTCCCACCTGTATTACCACCTGCAAATCAAAACACTTTTCTCTTGTTGGGAAGAAATTCCTTTTCAATCTAGTCTCAGTCCGAGTGATGAAAGGAAATGTTAATAATTGATTTTTGAGAGAAAATAAAAGCAAACACTGATAGTTGTTGTTTGAGATGTGTCAAGTTTAAACTCTGGTTAAATTCACCCCCTGCAACTGCTCACACTGCCAGTGCCCGTATCTCAACTGCTGATCTAATGCTGATTTGCTCAGCCCTCTGTGACTTAAATATTTCTTACCTTGAGAGTTTAATTAAATTCAGGTATGGTTCAGAGGGCAGCAAGAGGCCCATGTCGTTAAAATAATGAGAGTTTTTGATGTTCTAACTCAAGCAGCCTATTAAAAAATACAATTATGATTTAACTGAAGGCTTTATAAAGTGTAGGTGCAATTTTCTAGGCACTGAAAAAGTCAATCATTACCTCTAATGATGAAGGGATCAGTAATAGGATATAAAGCTTTGCTTTCAGGTCATCAGTTCATACACAGCCAAACGTTTATGGGGCCTCCATGGGGTTCCATGCAGGCAGGCACGGATGTGTACACACACACACACACACACACACACACAGGCACACACACGAGAACATACACACACAAACGCACGTAGACAGATGCTTTGAACAGGTCAGTAACATGAGCGACCTCAGTCCATTTCCTAAACAGAGGATAGAGACCACTGACTTTTGCAAGGTTTGTGATTTTGCAAGTAAAATTGGGGTGAAAGTAAAAAACAGAAAAAGATAATTCTTGGTTGTGTATTTCCTAGAAATTTCAATTGCTGCTGCAGTGCAGCAGGAAAACACTTGCATTTCCACTGTGGGTACTCATGTCCATTAGGGCAGTTGCAGGAAATCAGCAAGTGAGCCATTAAGGAAAGAAAACAAACAGATGCTGCCTCAAGGTAAGGCAGCTTACAGCATGATTAGCCTCAGGAAGCTTATGTAAGAGTAAGTTTATAGAATTGATAGAAATTGTGTAATTGATTGAAATTTCTCATTCTACAGGGATAAATGTAAGCTTTTGACATAAAAAGATGCCACCAGTGACAAACCACCCACTGCTGAGAGCTGCCTGTCCAGCACCGGCATCTGTCCGTGCCAAGCCCCCAGGATCACCATTGACCATGATGATGACCCATTTCAAAACTGACAACCTGCGGGCATGGGAAACAAACCCTCTCCTGCAGGCCCAACCCGCTGTTGCACCTGCACTCCCCAAGCTGCTCGGCACACTGGTCCAAAAACATCTCCAGAGATTCCAAAAGTGATGTAAGTACACAAACTCAGGTGTGATGAGTTAATGATAGGGGGGGTTGTTACTGTCCTGTCTCCTGGATTCCCCTGATGGGAGCTGGCCATGGAATGAGATTAGCCCACAGGTCAGAGGGGGAGGGACCTATCTAAGAGTTGGCAATGGTACATGTACGTGTGAGCAGAAACGTAAGGGAGGATAAAAGCGAGGGAGTGTAAACCATGCACTGACCGTGCAGGAAAAGACACTAAGATAAAAACAAAACAAGTACCTAAGGTGGCATTTCCTACTTGTCAGTGACATTCTCCTTGGGTATACGTGACTTCCCCTTACATACATGACCTGATGAGTTAGTATTTCCATGGCAACCAACAGGGAGGGGAAGGACCCTGGGCTCCCCTGATCCATGGTCATGCACTTACTTGTGTCCAGACTCGTGGGCGATGGTGAAAGCCAGTCCCAGACCTGTGTCTTCATTGATCGTACAGCTGCGATATTTACTGCACATTCCACTTATGGGTGCAAATCCTACGGGGCAAAAAGGGCAAAAGAATATAGAGCAGTATCGTAATAAAATAAGTGAAGAGGGTGTATTATATATATATGTGTTGTTACTCCCCGTCCTTTAGGGAAATTTGGTTCTCATCTTCATCTGCTGAAATATGAGATGGGAAACCCGTGGGCGATCACAGAGAGACCCCTGAATGTGGGACGAGGGAGTATATTCCCTCTGCGCGGAAAACAGCTCAGGGCTCTATGAAATGTGCCTGTCCCCAGTTCTAACTGGACAAAGCAGCAGAGGGGTTTCACTGCAGATGGGGAGGATGTCTGACTTGTTCTAGAAACACGTGTCCTCAAAAGACCGAGTGAAAATGCACTGTAGGGACGGTTGTGTTGGGAAGGCCCAAGACCACCCTCGGTTCCAGGATTTGCCCTGAGGATTCATACACTCAGGTCTGTTTTACTCACAGGTATGATTTAAGGCAAAAGGAGAGAGAGAAAAATCAGCAATGGGGACAAGGACACGGGAAGGGGTCAGCGGGGACCTGGCATGAGCTCCCAGAGAGCCACATAGGATGCTCCTCATATCCCCCATGATGCGCTGTGACAAGTGTGGGCTGCTGTTCACCAGGGAAGTGCACCAGAGACTCAGGGCCTAGGGGGTTCCTGGGGGCTAATCATATGAGCATCCTCTGCCTGGCGTGGAGCCAAATGCCAGGCTCCCCGGACGTAAGCAGGTGTTCTGCATCAACCACGTTATCTGTACAGTCCAGGCCCAGTGAGATGCTCAGCAGCTCGGGGTGGGAACCTTCCAGAGATCTAAGAGCTCAGAGGCCAGCTGAGCACCAGTGCTGTAAGCAGGCTTCCTAAGGACATGTGTCAGGGTTAACCTCTATCAAACTGAGTCCTACCCAGATGGTTTTACTTATTTCTATTTTGCATTAAATGTATTGAGGTGACATTGGTTAATAAAATCACATGGGTTTCAGGTGTACAGTTCCGTTATACATCATCTGTGCATTGCGTTGTGTGCTCACCGGCCAGTCAGTGCTCCTTCCATCGCCATATGTTTGACCCTCTTTACCCTCTTCTACCCCCTCCCTCTCTCACCCTCTGGCAATCCCTAAACTGTTGTCTGTGTCTATGAGTTTTTGCTTCTTTGCCTGGTTCATTTGTTGCTTTGTTTTAATAATAAAGGTTCTTCCTCACTAAGATCCTGGGGGGAAAAATAGAGAATTCGGAAAAATGTCCAGGGAACCCTTGTCATAGCACACCGTGCTTCATTTACACCAACTATTCAGAAAAATATTTAAATGCTGACTCTAAGATATACTCAGCCCTAGAAACACATAAAAATATTGTCATGGTTGAGACATTTATAAAGATATGGAAAAATGGGGAATATAATATTATTGTACTAGTGCTACAAATATCCAAACTCGTACCATTTCAGCCACACAATGAAGCACTCTTGAATCCATTGGCCCCATTCTCACAAACAGAGGAAGAAATAAAAGAAATGATTTCTTAAGGTAGAGGAGATAGGAACGCTTGAATATGTGAGGGACATTTCCTTGTGAAATATTCACTTTTGATAAATAAATGCATACTTTTCTGTTTGACCAAAGATCATACGGGGATGTGAGCCTCTACAAATGCACTCGGCAGGGGCTACTGCTCCTGGATTTGGAACGAGGGTGAAGGTGATGAATACCTGAGGCCACAGACGCTGCACAGCACAGGTATGCTGGGGGAGCTTACCTAAAGTGTCGCAGGGCTCATTCTTCCAGGAACATATATCCAGACCAGTTAGTAAGATGGCGTGGTCATGACGAGTTCCATCTTTCCCCCTCAGTCCAGACTGCCACTGGCAGAAGCTGCTCAAGGTGTGGTCTGCGTGATGGCTGATCACAAGCCCTGGCTATGCAAGAGACCAAGATCCCCGTGATAAGAGAGAAAAACAGGTTATAACGCAATCGGTACTCTCATTGGATCACAGCAAGTCTCACATACTTGGATTGCAAATACATAGAGGGACGTGCATGGCACATAATTCACCCATTTTATGTATTAAAATACAAAAAAGGGTGTGTTCTATAAAACCTGTACAGGGTTAGGGCAGACACTTAGGTTGACTTCTCTAGTTCTATACAAAAACAGCTGCGATATATTTAGCTGACCCTGAATACCTTTCCAGTGACCCAAGAAAGATTACTTCAGTGCATACGATTTTTGCATTTACGATCTTTGTAAAACTGCTTGCAAAGTTATATAAGGCAACAGGTTCACTTCTATGTGACTGAGCACATACCCTGGCACACCCAGCCAGTAAACGTTTATTTCACAGACATGTTGAGCAAATGGGATTTCCAGTTTATAGCTAATTTTAATATTTAGTATGAAATGTGTTAAGGTAAGCCATTTTCCTATGGAGGTGACATGTTTATGAGAAGAGCAGGTCAAGTGGGAAAGCTTCATTTCTGAAGTAAACTGGAACTAGAAAGAAAATACATAGAAGACATTCGACCTTGTCCATATATACCAAGCTCTAACAAAGCAACAGTGAAATATCAGAGTGAAGAACTTGTACAGTCACGGGGAGTGAAGAATTGGGGGGGAGTGGGGGCAGGCTGTGATGATCCTTATTTATAGGAATGCTGTATTTTCCTGTGGACGGTCAGAGAAACCCAGATTAAATACCTCACGTTTAGGACAACTTGTTGAAAGCTTTCATGACTAGAGTATTATGATGGACTTTTTATCCCTCAGTCAGAGAACATGTTTTCTCCGTCCATGTTTGTTATGTCTTTCCAGAAAGTCAAATATGCCTGAGCTGAATGGCGAGCCTCAGCACTCGGTCATGCCTTGCATTCGTCAGCTGGCGATTTCCAGGAAAACTGCATTAATTAAAGTTAACACAGGTGTATGATCAAAAGATAACCTCGCTTATTCTTTGCAGCTTGGAGGAATGCCAAGGTGAACACGATTTAATACATGGAATAATTAACCTGTGACCTGAGAAGCCCTGCTGGCTCAGCACCCCCTTCCCAGACAGACACACACTCACACAGAAGACAATGGACTCGTATCTTCCTGACTGTTCGGCCTAGAAGCAGGCCTGTCCATACATGCTCCCCCCAGCCCAGGGAAGAGCACGGCCCCAGAATATTAAAGTCTGGAGGCATCTTAGATCTTATGAATGATCTTAGATTCCATCTAAAAAACTATTTGTTTTATAAATAAGAACAGTATGACTAAGAGGAGACTCTGCCAAGACTTTGGCAAAGGTGGGAGGGGGTGCAGGGCACCTGATGGGGGTCCTGGGCTCCCTGGCTCGTGCCCCATCAAAGATGAGCTCTGGGCAAGATACAGGGGAGAGCCCCCTATGGCGGAAGCCCTGCTGCTGTGCCGGGAAGTGTTCACCTGCATCCTCACTATGAAAGGAAGTGTATGTCCATGCATTGAGCCAGGGATTCCGCAAACTTCTACCAAATGCCACCAAGACCCAGCACAGCTGGGTTTTTGTATCAACGAGAGAAATGTGCTCAATGTCACAGAATCTCCATGGGAATGAAATCCCAAGGCTGAAGGGGTGTGGGTCAGTGGGCTCAGTCTTAGGAGCTGGGAGATAAGAGAGCAAAACAATGCAATGAATGCCACACAGCATGACTTAATTTCTATGCTAAGGGGTGTTTTCAGCCTTCCAGCAAAGGACAAATAGGGCTCAACTCCACCCAGCAACCTAAGACTTCACAGTGGCTGGGGGCATGTTTTGCACTTTTTATTCCCAGTGCGTTTCCCACCCATATATTTAAGGCAGTTCTTCTATTCCACTTTTTCATGAGCCAGTTAAATTACTACTTCTTACTACCTCTGCATGAAAACCACAAAAAAGTGAGATAATCATTCAAGGAACTGAAGAGCAATGCATTGAGTTAGACAAAACATATTTTAAAAGTTTTGTCCTCAGGGGCAAGAGACGGAAAGAATTACGGAACAATTATATTAAGGAAAACAAAGAATTAGTTTACGTTGATTTTTGGGGGGTGGGGGTGGAGGGTGGAAAGCTGCTGTTTTCAAAGATATATAATACCTGTTCTTCTTCTAGAAGAATCAGACCTACAATTGCAATGTTGATGTTTCCTCCTATGGTCCCATCTTTGAACAGAGCAGACACCTGAAAAAGACAAGCAATCCATGTCTGTCCCACGTGTGACACTTTTTCCCAAGTCCTCAGTTGGCCTGGAGTCCTGCAGCTGAAGGCCAATCCCTGTGTCTTCAGTTATGTCACAACACTACGTTTCTTGTACTGTTAGACACACAGGTACCAGGGTCTCTATTGACCAAGGTGGATTGTTGAATCCTTGTCGTTTGTGCCTGGGAGTGAAAAGATGAAGTTTGGGGAAGGAGGTTCCGCCTCTTCTCAAACACTAATGAAGTGATTAGAAGGTCTCTGAATTGATAAACATTCTCATTAGACTAGAAGGAGGATTTTGTGCTTATGGGGATGACTAAGATTTTCTGGTAAGGGATTCCAGAAGCATAAAACAAATGCTTGGGAGAAGACCAAGAGGATATGAGACAGAGCAAGAAAAGTGGAAAGAAAATTATCAAAGAAAGAGGCAATCATTAGCGGTGATGATTGCAGATGTAGAAGTGAATATTAGAGTGGCAGTTAGGCTATGAGCAATGACAGATGGCAGTGTGGGATGCACCAGGGAGATGACTTGGCATTTAGCTGCCTCTTGCCACTTCACAGTGGAGGTGTAGAAACATCAGAGAAACTCTGCAGAGTAGAGGTGACGCCTGCACAAATCAGAGCATCCTGCCCCTGCTGTCCTTAGGCCTGTGGGCATGCAGTGCTAGGGGCCTCAGTGTCACCATGTCCCTGAGTTCCCTGGGAGGTCATAAACCATGTGGGCCAGTCTACCAAAGGTGATCCAAGCTATAATAACCATGTGACATCATGGGAACGCGGCAGGCTTTTAGGGGCACTCTGTTCATTGAAGTAGAACTTAAAATGTATTTTTCAAATATAGTCATCACAACTCTTTTTTAAAACACATTTTGGTGACCCAAGATTTTGTCTTCTGTTATCTAGATGTCACTTAGGTGAAACAGAGTTTAGACCTCTCATCACTCCCCCATAGCTGCCAGCCTGGGGCACAGACACATCTGAGGTGACGTTTCAAAGGATTGTACTGTTTTTCTGTTTCTTATTAGATAAAATAATGCAAACTCAATATGTGGATATTGATATTCCTAAAAATGAGCATTTCCATAGAACCATCTCTAATCACACATACAATGGTGATAAATAGGTGTGTTGCCTACAACATCTCACCATCCTCTTATAGATTTCTGGGAACTAAAGACATCAGTACATGAAAACATGTTACTGGCTTACAGAGAGGGTCACATTGTTTATCCTCCAATACTGTCTCTGCAGTTCAAAAATTGGCTCTTTTGATTGGAGCACAGTGAAACTGAAGGAGTTATTACAGATAAAATATTTCTATGTATGAGCCATAATTCCATAAGTAAAAAGTAGACTGTAAAGCGCACACGCGCACACACACACACACACACACACACACACCCCATAAGGTATAACTACACACATGGTCTCTATAAGAGAGGAGTTCGTACCATGTTGAGTATTGTCAGAACGTAGGTGGTGATGTTTTCATGGCCGTGGTTTTGCATCATCTCTTTGTCGACCACCACCAATGTCTCCACGTTCAGTTCTGCATTCCTATGGGACTTCAGAAGAGAGCGCTTGTGCCGTGAGCAAGGCTTGTACTCGTCAGGCAGGATGAAAAGGTCTTCCCTGGGCACCTTGGGCATGTCTACAGGGGGACGTTGGGACAGAAAATTCAAGCACATTTGTCACATGAAACCAGGAGTGGAACTTGTTCTGTTGAAATTGGATTTTCAAAATGAATGATCATGAATGAACCATGTAACCCTTAAAACTTTGTGATGCAAAACTTGTTAAAGTGAAACAGAACTTCAAATGAAGTCCAAAGTCTGGGTGTCATGGAAATCATTGGTATGTTTACCTTTGTAAAATTCTGTCCTGATTTAAAACAACAAAAGAAGGTCATTTGGTTCTGAAGACACAGTATCTACAAGCAAAACGTTCAGACTCTAAGCATAAGTATGTATGGAATGGGCTCTGAAAGAGGTTTGACAAAGTGATGGAACTGACAGAAGAAAGAGTGCTGTCTTTCACTGCTTTCTTATTTGAAGAGTTTTGAGGACCTGCCAGTTTCTAAAGCTGCCTCCCAGGTCTGCACACGTGGCTGGTCTGTCTGCACTGCTTCACATGGGTTTTCCAAACTGCTTCAGACAGAGCTGCCTTTCCTAGAAAGCACCATGTTGACCTAATTTACTTAGATGGCAAAACACACTCTGTCTTCTTGAAGTTAGCCATTTAAACATGGGTTTGGCGTTTATAATCAGTAAGTCAACACTATGCTACAAACAAGTCAGTTTAGTGATGCCTCCGAACATGTGGTTAGCATTGTTACATGGGAAAGTCGACTTCAAAATACCCACACATTTAGCACCCAAAACGATTTCCGCTCGAGTTATGGGCCCCATGGCTGGAAGATGCTGGTTTGTTTGACTGGTACCCACATCTAATGCATTTGCTCTCTCTTTGCTAAAATACCTCCAAGTGTAAATGAACCCTTAGGAGGATATAAATTACATGAGCTAACGTCTACTAAGCTTTCATCATCGGCTGTTAACACTGATGGAATTGACAAAGACGTGAACTCTGCCCTACGAGCTGTCTACCTGAAACTCATGGTCTGTGCACCAACCCTGGGTAGCAAAGAAGTCATGGCCCACAGGGGAGGAACATAGCTGGCTCGTAGTCCCTCCCTCAGGAGTGCCAGAAACAGGTTTCAGATTGGGCAGTGCGGTCCCAGGTCTTCGGTCATCATCTCCACCCCTGGAAACACAAGTGCAGGGGAAATTGGACGCGATGGGAGCATAGCAGCCTCCCTGGTCCCCACGCTGGGAACAGCAGCAGAAGCCCTGGGGGCAGGCATCTTACTGGCAGGGCTCTAACCAGCCCTTCCCAGAAAGCGACTTGCGCCTCAGTATGGTGACGCAGCATTTCCCCCAAACACTAGTCCCAGCTCAAGTTCCCTCGGCAGGGCCTGCAGCCAGGAGCAGCATGCCGATTCATGGGTCTGCGGTTCAGGGTCGCTATGGATTTTAAGCAAATCAATCTGTCTTTGTTTGCCTTTTCCACAGAGAGATGGCCAAACACAGAGAAAAGTCTCTCATTTTCAGAACCAGAGACTCTAATAAGGAGGAACCTTGGAAGCGTGAGCCCCACTGAACTGGAAGCCTCACGGAGAAACGGAAACATTCACACGCAGATGATGGGCTTCCAGGGTCACAGGCTTCAGCCTGGAGCTCACGTGTGTCAAATCTTCTAGTCGTTGGCCCAGCCACCCACAGGCCCAGGGTTCCCAGAGCGGCCGGGTTCCCAGCAGGGAAGGGGCAGGAAGAGTCAGCAAACCAAACAGCACCATGTCTATCACCAGTGTCTTCCACTAGCAGGTGTTTTACGGCCCTTTCCCCTTCGAGGTTTATTCTAAAAACAATACCTACTTTTTTTCCATTTTCCAAATATAAAACTTTCTGTACACATTAGCAGCCTTTTTCAAATAACTGCCTCTCACAAACCAACCCCACTACTGATATTCTAAAGTACTTGTCAAGGCAACATACACACACACACACACACACACACACACACACACACACATGCACGCATGTGCACACACACATGCACACAGCTGCACACACGTACACACGCACCCTCACATTCACACACACATGCACACACACAGCTGCATACACATACACTTGCACACTCATATTCACACACACGTGCACACACACATGCACATAGCTGCACACACGTACACACATGCACACACACATACACACAAACAGCTGCGCACACAGCCACAGCAAACAATAAATTTACTGCCTTTCATGCATAGCTGTGTCTTAGCTGCCACTGGCCTGAATGACTCTGGTCACCTCCAGATAAGAAGGAAAGGGTCCCATGTACTTCAGAATGGTCACAATGGCTCGGTTTTCTCAGGCCTGTGACCACATCGCTCCAGACTCTGCCCTGTGGGGAGGTGGACACAACCCCGCTGCCTCTCTTGTCCGGATCAGGTTTTCCTCCCAGATACACGAAACACGTCCTGTCCTGACACACCCAGCCATGGGCCCTCCAGTAGGCACGCTGGCGCTGACCTTGTCCATGCCGTAGCCCCGGACCCTGCCTGACCCAGCCCCTGCCACCTTCCCCTCTGTCTCTGCCATTGATGTGGCCCCGGCAGCATCACTGATGAGTGTACCCTGTTCTAATGCCCACTCAGCCTGCCTTCCCTGACTTTCTCAGACCCCTGGTCACCTCCTTTTCTTCTCAACTCAGTCCTTCCCTCTGCCTCCTGTGCGACGAAACTGAGCCCACTAAGTCAGTAATTTGGGTTTGAGTTTTTCAAGTGCATCTGAATATAGCGCAGAACTTACATGTATTGAAGGAGATGAGTTCAGATGACACACAGGCACTGGCAGTTTAATGGTGCTTATTCTTACCCTGTAGGTGCCCAGTGTCATGGGTCATTCACTCCATTCCACAATATTTACTTGCACATGCCCACCTCTATTTTAGGGTTCTGGGTATAGCAGCTCAGGAAACCAAAAAGCAGAGAAAGGTGGAGGTGGGCAAAGATGGGCTCGTGGGGAAGGGTTAATGGAGTGATGCTTGAGAGAAAAGCCGCAGGAAATGAGGGACATTCCAGAAAGCATGAACTCCGGAACTCCTGTTTCTGAGTTTGTGAGGTTCTTGCATAAAATGTGAATAACGTATCACCTTCTAAATGCTTATGACAAAAAACATGCCTTGAGAAAGCCTTGGTGATACATTGTAGGTAAATTACATCATGCCTAGCCTGTCCTTTGATGTGGTCAGTCAAGTGTATAAATGTGAATAAATTACCTCAGCAGGAAAACTATGTGGGCTCTAATAAATCTAGACCTCAAAAATATAGAGTTACTGGGTAGACATGCCAGGGTCCTTTTGAAGACATTCTTTATCCTCAGCTGTGTGTCACTTAATCTGCCCAGGGAACAGCTCTAAAAAAAAAAACCAAAAAAAACCCCCCAAAAACAACAAAAAACCCAGAAACATTTCCCATTATCTATCTATCTACCACGGAGAGAGGTTTCATGCTGAGTATACAGATAATGGGCTCTCGTTGGCATCATCACTTTCAGTTTAGCAAGTACAGCCAGTGAGCATCACCTCAGGGAGCAGACACACTCTGAAGGGAGTTCAGGGTGTTCCACTGGCTTATGCAGACATCCGAATGGTGAAATGCACAGAGACTCGCCCTTACATACACTGGCTTATGGAAACATCTGAATGGAGAGATGCACAGAGACTCGCCCTTACATACACTGGCTTATGGAGACATCCGAATGGTGAGATGCACAGAGACTCGCCCTTACATACACTGGCTTATGGAAACATCCGAATGGAGAGATGCACAGAGACTCGCCCTTACATACACTGGCTTATGGAAACATCCGAATGGTGAGATGCACAGAGACTCGCCCTTACATACACTGGCTTATGGAAACATCCGAATGGAGAGATGCACAGAGACTCACCCTTACATACACTGGCTTATGGAAACATCCGAATGGTGAGATGCACAAACAGACTCGCCCTTACATACACTGGCTTACGGAAACATCCGAATGGAGAGATGCACAGAGACTCGCCCTTACATACACTGGCTTATGGAAACATCCGAATGGTGAAATGCACAAACAGACTCGCCCTTACATACATTTCTTGCGTCTTCCACAGAAGTGCCGCCTTTGCTGGTGCCTGAGGCCGGAGCCGCCGGGCAGGGGCTGCGTCTCGTGGTAGAAGAGGGGGCGCCGCTCCAGCGCCCGCTGCCCCTGGACCATCTTCACCTGGCGCCCGCTGTGCGCCCGCCGCTCCGCCGACCGCTTGTAGAGGATGTGGGAGGCGGGCCCGGGCCCAGCGGAGGCGCTGAGCCTCCCCGCCAGGTGCGGGGGCAGCGGCTTCAAGAAGTAATCCGCTTCTCGTGTCCGTATGATGCCTGACTGGAGAACCGGGGAGGGAGGCAGGGTTATATTTCCGACAGCAGACATGGCCAGCTCTCCAAGCACTACTTGTGTATCTATTTTATTATTTTCTTTCTATT
Source organism: Aselliscus stoliczkanus (assembly GCA_033961575.1). Classification (NCBI taxonomy): domain Eukaryota; kingdom Metazoa; phylum Chordata; class Mammalia; order Chiroptera; family Hipposideridae; genus Aselliscus; species Aselliscus stoliczkanus. The sequence goes on from CM066728.1 coordinate 110,275,498, forward strand.
TTTATTTCGGAAGGATTTTTATTAAAAATATAGTTAGCATACAATAGTATATGAGTTTCGGGTGCACACAGAGTTATGCAACATGTACACACCTAAAGACGTGATTTTTTATTGTTCATTTACAAGCAGGCTGGGCCCTCCTGTGAGAGCACCGTTCAAGGGTTCACACACCTGGCTGAGATTTGTGCGTGGGAAAGGCCCGTTTCTGTGTCTTTTCATCCACACCCTTGCAGAACGGTGCCTGGGCTGTCCCATGACTGGACTCCAGCAGCACAGAGAGAGAAAGCACACAGTACACTAGTGTCGCTTAACTTAAACCCAATAACGGACAAAGCACACACATGCAAACCTAGATATTAGTATGGCTGTGTGTGTGTAGAGGGCTCCCAAGTAAACAGATGAAACTGCAGTCCTACGGAGTTATTTGCGAAACTCTTTAAACTTGAGTATAATGCATATACTTTCTATGAACGTGTAACTTAACAAAATTAATCCAGAAGAATAAAATAATTTATGAGGGAACCAGGGCAGTCTTTCTAAGGAAAATATTAAGGAAAGAGCAAAGGACTGATATTATGAAAACACTAGGAATGTCTGTACAGTATAACAAACAAGTAATGTGACATAAAAAACACTAAAAATGTCTAAAACAAAATAAATTGAGAGACTACTTTGTATATTTTAGAGTGATAAATACTTTTAAAGCTTGATGGTAACAACTGTTGAAGAACATGGGAACAAACAGGCCCTGTCACCCTGGAACATACACACTGCGGCAGACCCAGCAGGCGGGCCCCATAGCTATCCACCCTGAAAATGTACAACTCAATTCTAAGAATTTAGCTTTTAGAATGCCTCTTGTAGGCAGTTCTCCAATATTGATAAATGTGCATGAATGCATGTTGCAGCATAGTTTGCAGTAGCAAAAAAAGTACAATAAAACAAAAATAGTAAAAATAAGAAATAATGTAAATATTTACCAATTAATTCAGGGTAAGTTGTTTGAAGTACATTTATATATTTGAAGAAAACATACCATTAAAAAAAAGATGAGATAATTATGTACTGATGATAATCATAATTAAACATTTTTATCTTGAGTTCCTGAGACTGTGGCCAATATATTCTATATAGTGCCTTATTTATCACAGCGATTCTATAACCTGAGCATAATTATTATCCTCCTCTTGTGCACGAGGAAATAGATGGGTAAAGTGATTAATATTTTCAAGGTCACCTGGCTAGGAAATACAGTGTAAAGATTTGAACAAAATCAAGATAAGTTCACAACCTGTAAGTTTACCGTTTACACCGTAGCATTTCCAACAGGCGTTAGATGTTTTAAAAGAATAGACTAAAGTATACAGTGTGGCCCCACTGTGCTCGTTTTAAAAAGCATGCATCTGCACTTAGGGACTTTTCCTGGAAAGACCGATGAGAACTTGGTGGTGTGCTTATCTCAGGGAGAGGCAGTTGCCTAGGAGAGGTCCCAGAGGGGAATTCCACTTTCATTCTTATATCTTTCTGTACTACTCAAGTTTTAAAACTGCGTGCACTCTTACGTAAAAAGAAGTCAGTGGCATTCCTAGCTGATGGAATTGCAGATGAATTGTTAAAATCCTTACACATGTGACTAAACATTGCCCTTTATTCAGAACACAATGGATTATTCCTAGAGACATGTCAAGGTACCATGTAGAATTCCCCAACACTGAACTACTGGAATGACAATTGTGCCGATGTTTACACAGTTATTCTGACAGTTTAGTACACAGAGCTAGACACTTACTCAGAGATACTGACACCCCGATGCCTGTTCCAAATGTGCCTCTGAGCTCGGAGCCTCCCTGGGGCACGGGGCGTAGGGCCCATCTTTGCCACTGAGCAGATTTCCGTGTCAGGCTGGGCTGTCTGCCTGAGCCTGCATGGCTGCACAGGGCACAAGGGCAGCAAGGGGAGGCTCTTCTTAGGTCTAGGGAAAGGGCCAAACGCAGGTCTTGGGAACAGAAGGCTTGGGGGTGGGAGATGTAGAAGAAGGGGAGACCAGGCTTATCCTACATCCAGAGATTAAGCACTGGCCCTGGCATTCCTGCTGGTGGTGAAGAGATAAGCTTGGTAACTTATTAATGAAGCCACCAGCCCCCTGAGGGGCAGACCTCCTGGGGCCCACACACCACCTCACAGTGGAGGGAAATACTTGGGATGCAAGCTCTGGGTCACGGTGGAAGAGACAGCCTCACATCCGCTCCACACGAGTGGCCTGGGAATCTTTCTCACCATCTAGAATCTACCAGCTAACCTAGGATGTGACACTTTAATGTCTGAAGTTCTATCAAGGAACAGCCATGTGGAAATAAATAATACTTAAAGCCAACTGGGTATCTCCTTTTTGCTAAAGGATGAACCTAGCCCAGGAGTAGCATGATCCATCATTAGTGTGGTCAACTTTGTGTGATAACATGAAGCAAAGAGGTTTTCCACACTACTGAAGGTAGTTTAAATATTAAACCAAAAAAAAAAAATCATTTTTGCTTTAAAAAAACGCTTTTCTGATATGCGAACAATTCCTTGCTTAGAATCCTATTAGCAACCCCGGCTCTCTAGAGTGGGTGTTATTCAGAAAGCCCAAGAGATGGGCCAGGTGAGGCAGACAGCCAACACTTACCATCCAACTCTATACTATCATCTTGGAGGGTTTACTCAGCCTCTCTGTGCCATTTTGTCATCTAGGCAGTGGATAGGAGAGCTACCTGCCATGAGTTTGTAGGACTTAACAATAATATATTTTAAACACATGACCTACAGCAAACGTGCAAAGGAGATATGCTGAATTAATTAAACAAGTGTAAAATATCATACCTCAGCCAGAAAATTCCAAGAGCTTGGGGGGATTTTTCACTATACAGTATGAGATCCCTCTGAAGCTCAAATGTTGGAGTACCCCACCACCACAATCGCCCCAAACACATCTTTGCTTCTGGCCTGATGCCTTACTTTCTACACTCTTTCTGGCTTCCTCACCTACAACATTTTTGTTTTATGACAGCTGTTTCAGATTCAAAACCATCCCTACTTTTCTTCAGGTTCAAGGCTACCTTCTGGGTGGCCGAGGCTGAGAGGACCAGACCCTCAGGCAAGGGTGACCAGTGGCAGCTGGTGAATTCTCATTAGCAAAGTAGTCAGTCATTGTACCCGTTTCCTTTATAATTTAGCATGAGTTACAGTATTCTACACAGGGTGCCAAAAAATGTATACATACATATTTTAAGAAAGGATAACTGTACTGAAATTTCATGCTCAATATAATCCGATAACAAAAGAGGGATGCAAGTCACGTTTGACTTCTGCAATGACAAGAGGTGCTCAAAGTGGCTCCCATCAGCGTCCAGCCACTTCTGAGTCTGGTGAACTCCTGCTTGAGCAACACTGACCAAGTGGACACCACTTGTATACATTTTTTTTTTTTTGGAACTCCGGTATATTTAAACCATCCCCAATTTCATTAAATACATGGAACATATAACTGGTAGGACATATTTGGGTATTCCTTGAGACTCAATAGAACACGAAAAAAGTTACTCCATTATCTTGCTGCATTAGTCTGCAAGTTTATTTAAAAGATTAGGCTAATCATGGAAAATTAATGTTTTCTTCTTATCAAAGTTTTTCTTTGCTGAATCGAGAATATTTATTTGGAAACTCATGAAATGCTTAGTGTACAGCTGCCACAGTAACCACTGGGATGCCAGCTGAGTAGATTATTAACCAGGCTTCAGAAAACCTTTGCAAGGCACTCTCCCAGGGCCTGCATCTCTCAAGGCCAATTCTGTAAATCATTTGACATCGGGAAGCCCACCAAACACTCAGGTAGCATTTATAAGGAAGGAAAGAATGTGTACCATGGTACTGCTGAGAAAATGATGTTTTTGAGCAGTGTAAGTAAAAGGAAATGTTGAATCTTGAAGGCAGGATGTTGACTGTATTATATGTGTGGTTATTAACAATTAAAAGTTGGTAGGTTTCTATTAGTGTACATTTATTTATAGGAGCTGTCCATAAAAATTGTATGAATCAAAAAACAAATGGGAATTAGGAAGAAATGGATCAGTGTGCAAGCACTGAGCCTGTTTCTCCTGCAGTGTAAGAGATACCCCCTGAAATGGTACCAAGCTGGTCTCAGATGACGCCGTGAGCTCTTTGCAAGACAGCCGGCTGTCACCCAACATGGTTAAGACACGATCAGGCTCATTAAGAGAAACAGGCATTTACATTCCCCTTTTGTTTCATTTTTCACTCTCCTCCTTTGTCTTTTCTCCCAAAGTGTGGTTTGTTTTGGGAATAGTCTCCTCATTCTAGTCTTCTTAGTGATGTTTCAGAAATACAAGGCAGTTTCAACATTCACTGAATTTTTATAATCTGCTTGTTATTTCTGTATAATGTCAAGGTCAAACGTGAACCTGGTCCAACGCCAGTGCATCATTTGCCAAGTGTCCAAGGCCTCAGTAAGTCTGGCTGCATGCTTATTTGTGATGCTTCGAAATGCAAAATTCAGCCAAAACCTTCTAAGAAGTGAAACAACCCAAAAACTCCTCTCTTTGTCCAGGAGGTTTTGTATCGGATCCTTGTCCCCACATCCCTGGCTCGGGCACAGGGCTTCCTCCACCCTCTTGCCTTCAAGGACAATTGGGGTGGTGTGCTGCTCACAGGAATCACCCCTCACCCCTAACCAGTATCCATCAAAGCTTTGGAATCCAGTCATTTCTCAGCTCTAAACTTGGTCCCTGGCCACGTTCTATTGCTCATCTAGTTTCAAAGGCTTCCATGTTGACACTTGACACTTGGCTAAGGTTTCTGGTTAAAGTGCCATAAATCCTGGAGTTATGGCATCATTCAAATCATTAGACTCCACCAAAGAGGACTTAGCCTAGGTTTCCCCACAAACCCCAGTTCCTATCACAGGCTTACCAGGTCACATCTGCCACATCTGAACACTGGACCTGGGAGGGAGGAAGGGTGACAAGTCGGGCCAGAGGGAGAGCAGCAGGGCTGCGGGGGTCAGCTGGAGGCCCCTGGGGGGTGCCTGCCAAGGAGTGGACTTTCTGGGCCAGTCCCCACTTGCATGACTCAAACAAATTCATCCCCTGTGTTGAATTCTACCAGGATCTTGTGACTGGGCCAAACTGGGGCAGTGTAACAACTAACAGAGAAGAATAAGTGTGATTTGGGGAAAGTGCCAGTATCTCCCCCACCCATCCCCCACACACACCATCACAGGAGGACGCCACACACTGAGTATACCCAATATTTTACTGATTCAGCTTTGGGGACATTTTATGGAAGGAAGAAGCAGATGCGTAACTTGAGAGAACAATTAAGTGACGTGCTAGAGTTATCCCAGGGTATTACAAATGATTACTGACAGTGAATTCATTCAGAACTATTCTGGAATCTTCCTATTTCTTGTCTGCTGTGAGAAGCAGTGGTTCTTCTGTCTCAAAATGTCATAGCTTGGCATAATAGTCTCAAGATCCATCCATTTTGTCACAAATAGCACTATTTCATCTTTTCTTATAGCTGAGTTGTAGTCCATTGTGTGGATATACCATATCTTCTTTATCTAGTCATCTATTGAAGGACACTTTGGTTGTTTCCATGTATTATGCTAAGCAAAATAAGTCAGACAGAAAAATTAGAGAACCATATGATTTCACTGCTATGTAGGATATAACACTGAAAGCAACAAAGGATCAAGACAAATAAAGAAACAAAAACTCATAGACACAGACAACAGTTGAATAATTACCAGAGGGTAAGGGGGAGGGGAGTTGTAGATGAGGGAAAAGGGGGTCAAATACATGGTGATAGAAGGAGAATTGACTCTGGGTGGTGAAGGCAAAATGTGATATATGGATGATGTATTACAGAACTGTACACCTGAAACCTATGTAATTTTACAAACCAACACCACCCCAATATGTTTAAATTAAAAAATAAAAGTCATAGCTGAAGCTTCAAGGGTGCAACACGGTGAACATCCACCTTTTATAGCACTTGTCCTTAAAGTCTGAAGAGCTCTCATATATTTTTTGTTATGCTAATTTAGTTCACTTGAACTTTAAATCGTCAGTATCTCTTCCCTTCCTCTATGATCTCATCCTAATAGTGACATAACTTACTAACTGGGCTTAGATGCAAGTGACTTTGTGACTGACTCCCAGCGGCATGCCTGACTGGGGGAGGCTCTGTAGCGGGTAAATGCTCCTGACCCACGCACTGTCATTTCCTCGGCGCGGCAGGACCCAGGGCCACTGCTCTGCTTGGCCCTCACTAGCTCCGCTTCAGGGACAGAGCGACGTATCGGTGAGTGTGAAGTCAAACTGGACAGGCATAGTACAGTCCTTGCCTCTCAGGGACAGCCTCCCCAGAGGAAGCGCCTGCACTCAATGGATCTTGATTGTAGGATAAGCTTAGCTGCCAGGTGGCTGCACAGGTGAGCCCCAGGTGGGTTTCTGGAATGTAGCACCTCCTGCAACTCAGTACATAGATCTAAATGGAGGTCCAGTTTTAGGAAAGCCACTCACATGCACAAATATTTCACTTTCTCCAAACATGATTTTATCAGTAATAAAAAAAAAGGATGCATAAGTCTACCATTTGATTTACCCCTTTTGTTCACATTTTATAATTTATTCAGAATACAGGCTGTATAGAAAAGGAAAAGAGAAAGAAAAAAGGTAAGGAAAAAGGGAGCTATGTATTGGAGTACCTCAAAGTCCAACATTCTTTATTGGCTCTCAGTTACACACACACACACACACACACACAATGATAAAAAAACATGGTGAATGTTTCAATTAAAAAAATATTCTCGTAAAAGAACCATTGCCATTAATCCCCCTCAAAACACTCCCTCTCGCTTCAAACACACTTATCCCATCGTCCTGGCCACTTTCTGAAGCAGCTCTGGAAGGCCTCTCTCGTGAGTGTCTTTACTTCATCATCCATCATAACAACGCTCCATGTCACACATCGCTTCTGGTATGGAAATTTCTGTTGCAAAACATGTCCTCATCCACTTTATTCACCAGATCTGGCCTGTGCAACTTCTAGCTCTTCCCCAAAGTCAAAATGATCATGAAAGGAAAACATTTTGAATCAACTCAGGACATCGAGGCAGCCACAACAACGCAACTAAAGACTCTCACGAAAGAGGACTTCCAGAGCTGCTTCAGAAAGTGGCAAGAATGATGGAATAAGTGTGTCTGAAGGAGAGGGAGTATTTTGAGGGGGATTAATGGCAATGTGTCTTTTAAAGTAAGAATTTTAAAAAATTTAAACATTCACCAGAAAGAGGAGGCAGAGCAAACCCACGTCATGTACACCTCAGCCCAGGCCCTTCGTCTGGTCTGGGTTGTGAATGGGAAGACATGGAGTTGAAAAAAAAGAGAAAACAAAACAAAAAAACCCAACAACAACATTCACCATATTTATATATATATATATATATATATATATATATATATATATATATATACACGCACACACACATATACACTTTCATATATGTGTATTTTGATATATATACACACACACACATACACTTTCATATATGTGTATTTTGAGATATATATATATACACACACACACACATATACACTTTCATATATGTGTATTTACTTTTTCTTGGGTACCATGTCTGTGGCAGATAATGTGCTAGGTGATTTGCTCTATTTAGCACTCCTGTCCTAATGACAAACATATGAAGTGAGAATTAGCATTCTTATTTAAAAGAAAAGAAACATTAAATGCAGCGATTTTTCCAACTTTGTAGAGGTAGCTATGTGGAGTAGCTAAGATCAAAATCCGGTCTGAGTGCCTCCAATGCATATGGCTTCACCAATGCCCCATGTCGCCTCTCTGCTCCTGCCATTGTTATTCTCCTGCAGCCACGCATCACTGAAGAATAACACCAAAATTGGTGATAGTTGAGAGAAAACTGGAATTAGCAGTAGAGGTGTACTGCAAACTCTAGGGCAATGACTAAAAAAGTAAAAAAATAAGATAAAATAAGTATAACTGGTATGCTAAAAGAGGACAGAATTAGAATCATCTAAAATGTTTAATTAAAAGCACACCTAGCAGAAAAAGAGAGGGAGGCAAAAACAGGAACAAAGAACAAAGGCTACAAATACAAAACAGTAATATGTTAGATATTAATTGAACTCTATCAATAATCACTTCGAGTGTCAGTGGTGTAAAGGTACCAATTAAAAGACAGAGATTGTTATGCTCAATCTTTTCTTAGAATGAAGCTTGAAATGTCAGCTGTCAAATGACATAGCAATAACATAGATGCGAATAACTCTAGTGCTTCCAAAAATGAACTAGTGCCATCTGTTGCAAACATGTGTCATGACTTTTCCAACAACCCAATAATTGAAAGTATACATGAATATGTTTTGCAAAGCATTTAAAAATTTGACCTTATACCATTCATCAAAGCATAGGTGATGAGGGCCGGCTGAGTGGCGCAGTGGTTAAGCGCTTGCTTGGGAAGCCAGCGGCCCCGGTTCGGTCCCACATATGAGGGCCAGTGACACTGCCCTCTAAAAAAAAAAAAAAAGAATAGGTGATGAATTAACATTGACTGGATTTTAAAAATCAATTTTTAGGATTCCAGAAAATTCACTGATGAGTACAAAATATTTGCCAAGGTTTGTATATTTCTCAGTGGCTGCCAGAAGTGACATCTTTTGCAATTTCAATATTGCTTTCATATTTTATATAAATATTATCACCACATTCATAGTCTTTTGCATTTTTAGTTCCAATTTTTTCAGTTTTCTATGTTCATATATGTAGCTCTACGTAGTTCATATATGTAGATCATCTTTTTAACTCCTGTATAGTATTCCATCATAAAGTAAAACACACTTTCTTTTTCTCAAAAAAAAAAGAGAGAGATTGTTAGAGTAGATAAAAAAACAAGACCCAACTATATGTTGTCTACAAGAAACATTTTAAATATAAAGACACATATATAGTAAAAGCAAATCGATGGAAAAATATAGCATGATAGCTCCAATCAAAAGAAAACAAGATAGCTATTTTATTTTCTGACAGAGCAGCCTTCAAAGTAAGGGAAGTTATCAGAGATAAATAAAGACAGTACATGATGATAAAGGGGGCAACTCTCCAAGAAGATATAAAAATATTAACATGTATCCACCATACAACAGAGCATCAAACTAGTGTCACAAAAACTGATACACCTGCAAGGAGAAATAAATGAATCGAATATCATAATTGAAGAGGTCAATACACCCCTCTCTTTGAAATGGACATACCTAGAAGGCAGAAAAATCAGTAAGGACATAGCTGAACTGAACCATGCCATCCATCAGCTGGTTATAGTTGACATCTAGACTACTTCATTTAACAACAGCAACACAGACATTTTCTCATGCCCACATGGGACATTCACCAAGATACCCTCACCTTCTGGTCCATAAATCACACCTCAACTACTTTAAAAGAATAGAAATCACACAGTATCCACTCTTACACCGCAATAAAAATAAACTAGAAATCAACAAAAAGATAGCTGGAAAATCCTTGAATATGTGGAGATTAAACAACACACTTGTAAATAACATATGGGTCACAGAAGAAATTTCAAGAGAAATTTAAAAAATGTCTTGAACAAAATTAAAATGAAAACACAAATTATCAAAATTTGTTGAATGCAATGAACACAGCACTTAGAGAGGAATTTATAGTACTGAATGCATATATTATAGAAAAAGAATGATCGAAAATCAATAATCTAAATCCCCACCTTCAGAAACTAAAAAAAGATCAAATTAAATTCAAGTAAGCAGAAGAAAAGAATAAGAATTAGCATAGAAATCAATGAACTTGCAAACAGGAACTCAAAAGAGAAAATCAAAGAAACCAAAAGCTGGTTCTTTAAAAAATGGTGAGATATACTCGTGATGCACTTAGAGGTATTTAAAATCCTGAATGCTTTCCTTATTAAAAATAAAGAAAATAAAAAATCTAAACATTAACTCAAAACATTCTTTTAAAATGCAATGAATGACCACCTAGAAACCAGAAAGGCAGTGTTAAAAATAAATTCAGAATAAGTGAATCAGTAAATAGTAAAACAATGTGATTATTAAACCAAAGTAGTCTAGTAAATCCAAGATCTGTTTTTTTAGACCAAAATGGGCACAGCCCATGAAAATGCAAAAAGTCAAGAACACAGATAACATAATGGGACATGGTAAATATTTATAATAGGAAATCAAATTTTTCTTGGAGATTAATCATTGTTGCTGTAAGTTTTCTTACTTTTCATGTGAATTTGTTGTTCTAGTTTTTGTGCTTTTTAAATTTATGGCATCTTTCAGACCAATCTATTGCAAGGATTTAAGTTTCTGTTAAAGGAAACCTCCTAGAAATGTGCTGTGTAATGTAGTGGTCTCTGAATTTTAATTAAAATAGAAGAAAATTGAATTTTCTGTCCTCCAATTGTGTAATATTCATGATGCCTGGGTACTCAAAGCAAGTTTAAATAAATTAAAATCAAATAAAGATAAAAATGTAGCCTTTCAATTGCTCAATAGCCGCATGTGGCCACTGGCTACCATATTAGACAGATATTCTATCATGGCACAGAGTTTTATTGGAGAGCACTGGTCTAGAACAACTAGTCATTAGCAAATCTTTGGGAACTTAATTCTTAAGACTAGTGTGCTAGATAAATGAGAAGTTGCTATAATATTTTTGCTATAATAGTTCTCTATAATAAATAGTACATATCATACAGTTAAGAAAAATGATGTAATCACATCCACCAGCATGCATATAAAATTGTCCCTGCTGATTATTCAAAACATATTATCCTAGATTGATTACTTAAATTAATTTTGATCAACACAAAAATGTCTGAACTAAAAACAACAGAAACTTAAGTTCTTAGATCTTATGTCTGTGCATTCCCAAGACATAAAGAGAAATATTTAAGCAAACAGTAGCCCAGCCAAGGCACTGGGCATATCGCTGCTATGCCATGTCACCAAAATAGCACAGACTGGACATTGTCATAGATTGCTTTACCGAGTTGTGTAACATGTACACATTCATTTTATCCCATATGGTAGAAATCCATAGTTCTTCTCACGCAAGGGGTGTGCATTAGGGTTTGCTCATTCACTTACTCTAACTCATTAATTCAACAGCTATTCATCAATTGCCTATTAAAAGCCAGGCACTCTTCCAGGCAATCCAGATATAACAATGAACAAAATACAGAAATATAGCTGCACTCTTGAAGGTTAAATTCCATCAGGGGTGGTGGGGAGGGCTGGGGACAGATAGTAAATTTGCCTTTCACCCCTCTTCTTTAAATCATGAGAAGTTAAAAGGCAATGTGCCAGTTCTTCCCAACTTGATCTATGAATTCAATGCAATCTTAATCAAAATTTCAGCAAATTATTTTGTGGATATGAACAAATTGTTTCTAAAATTTATATGGAGAGGCAAACAACCCAGAACAGCTGACTCAAAACTGAAAGAGAAGAAGAAAGTCTTCGGCTTGACAGTACTGAACTTCAAGACTAATATAGAACTACAGTAATTAAACCAGTGTGGCACTGGGTAAAGGGTGAAAAAATAGGTCAGTGGAACAGAAGAGAAAGTTGAGAGACAGACCCACATGAATATAATTAACTGATCTCTGACAAAGAGAAAGGGCAATACAATGAAGAAAAGATAGTGTTTGCAACAAATGGTGCTGGAACAGCTGGACATCTGCGTGGAAAAAATAAAAATGAACTAGACACACACTTTACATTCTTCACAAAAATTACTCAAAATGGATCAAAGGCTAAATATAAAATCCAAAACTATAAAACTCCTTGAAGATAACATAGGAAAATATCTAGATGACCTTGGATTTGGCAATGACTTTAATTTTTTAAATTATTTTTTTCATCAATGTATTCATCATGGTAAGTCTCTTAACCATCTGTCACCATACAAAACTATTACAATACTGACCACCTACCCCTGTTCTGTGCATTATATCCTATTGACTCTTTAGGTACAACACCAAAGGCGCAATCCACAAAACACACCATTTAAAATTTCTGCTCTGTGAAAGACACTGTCAAGAGAACCTAAAGACAAACCACTGACTGAGAGAAAATATTTGCAAAAATGATCAGATAAAGGATTGTTACCCAAAATACACAAAGAACTCTTAAAACTCAACAATAAGAAAATAATTCAATTTGAAAAATGAGCTAAGACCTTAACAGACACCTCACTAAAAAAGATATACAAAGTCAAATAGGCCTATGCAAAGATGCTCCACATCATATGTAATCAAAGAAATGCAAAATAAAAACCAGTGAGGTACCACTGCGCATGTACTGGAATGGCCAGACCGACAACATCCAACACTGTTGAGGATGTGAGCCACAGGGACTCTCGTCATTCCGACGGGAATCCAAAATGGGGCAGCCACTACGGAAGACAGCTAGGTGGTTTCTTACTAACACCAAACAAACTATAGACATGATCCCAGACAGTACAGCCTCATCGGGGTCATCGCTTTAAATGTCTAATCACTATACTATTTTGTATACATGAAATTAATTAAAATATAACTAAACAAACTCTTACTATGAGATACCTAAATCGCCCTCCTTCGTACTTGCTCAAGGAGCTGAAAACATTATATCTACAGAAAAAACCTTGCACATGGATATTTAAAGCAGCTTCATAATTGCCAGGACTTGGAGGCAACTGAGATTCCCTTCTGTGGGTGATGGATAAATGACTTGTGGTCCATCCAGACAATGGAATGTTATTCAACAGAAAGAGAAAGAGAGAGAGAGAGAGAGAGAGAGAGAGAGAGATAGTTAGTTGAAGATACAAAAAAGGAACTTTAAATGAGCATTACTATGTGAAAGAAACCAATCTGAAGAGGCTGCATCCTGTATGATTTCAACTCTATGACTTTCTGGAAAAGGCAAAACTGTGGAGATAGTAAAAGGTAACCAACAGTGGTTACTAGGGATTAGTGGGGAAGGAGAGATGAACAGATGGAGCACAGAGAATATTTAGGGCAGTGAAACTATCCTGTTTGATACCATAATGATGGATACACGTCATTATACATTTGTCCAAACCCACAGAATGTACACCACCAAGAATGAACCACAATGTCAACTCCAGACTCTGGGTAATTATGATGTCAATGTCAGCCCATCAATTTGCAATAAATGTCCACTCTGGTGGGGAAGCTGATAATGGGGGAGGCGGTGCATGTGTGGGGGCTGGGGGTGTATGGGAAATCTCTGTATCTTCCTCTTAATTTGCTGTGAACCTAAAACTGATCTGAAAATAAAGGCTATTTTTTAAAAGAAAATAAATCACGATGAACAAGGACATAAGGGGTGCAGAAAGGGGAATTTCAATTTTAGATAGGGTAGCCAGGGAGACCTCCATGAGAAGGCCCAATGGCCCCATGGCCCAGCATGGCGGCAGCTAATGTGTTATTTGCAGAATACCCACGTGTGAGGGCTCGCCAAATATTTCTTATTATTACTATTGTTGTTGTTGTTGTTATTACTATTATTCAGTAGGGCTTTGTTCAGACTGGATAAACCCTCTTGGAAATTCTCTTCTGGCCCATGAGGTAAAGGGGACACGTGAAGCTTCTGGGCTTGGCCCTGTACCCACCTCCATCACGTCCTACAGATGCTTATGCTGACCAGCTGCTAATTTCACTCTCGCTGTTCTTCCAATTTTTTCTCTACTTTTTTTGGGGGAAAAAGAAAGCCTAAAAGATCACTTCCTGCCTACAACCTTACGGTCCACGACTCGGGTGGTCAGACTTCCGGAACCTCTGCCCCAGCCACCCCACCTGGGGCTCGGGGATACTTCCGCTGTGCCGGTCACCGCTCCCACTCCAGGAACACCCAGGCTTCCTTCGGCCTCCGAGCCTTCACACCCCCGCCGCCTGCTTCCTGGCACATGACCCCACCAGACCTCCACTGCCCTGGGTCTCTCTCACCCTTCAGTTTGCAGTGACAGCATGAGGTGTGGGGACTTGCTACTGTGCAGCTCTTAGTGGAGGAGATGTCAGACCTGGCCGTGGGGCATAAGCTATGGTGGCGTGTGGCCAGTGGTGGTCCCCTCCCAGTCCTGCAGAGCGTGAGCTCGTGTGTGTGTCCTCAGACCTAGTGCCCAGCTTTGCCAAAAGAGGATAAATATACAGCTCTTTCCCAGTGTGACCATGCAGATTACACATACATACCTCAAAGGTGGCAAACACACACACACAATAGCAAACAAGATAATAACATATGTGTGTGTGTGTATACTTTTGTTTGTTTGTTTGTTTTTTAATGAGGGAAGCACATAGGAAGCTGCAGAAGAAAGGAAATCAAGTGTGGACAGGGCTCTGTGCAGGTTGGGAAACAAAGACCAAACGGTCGAAAGCAGCGGGAGAGTCCCAGCAAAGTGGGACAGCCACCACTGGGTCCCCACAACAGAGAGAGTCCCAGGGGAGTGAGACAACCACTGCCCGGTCCCCATGGCAAAGAAGTAGGCCACACTCATGAGGTGGGCAGGCACATGTGTTTCTCATCAGAGCCCATGGGTCCCCAGGGTGTTGTCACCTGGATCTATCAGCCACTGCTGAAATCATCCGTGTTTTCCTTCACACACTCAACCCTTCCCAGTGGGTGATGCCATGGCACCCTTCCCTCTGGCAGTGGCAAGCTGCCAGCTTGGGGCGAATTCTGTAATGAGCTCAGCAAGTTGACACTTAGCTCATGAATCAGCTGTTTTCTCTGTTAAATTCTGCCACTGGCAATATTTCTCTTCCCCTCTGGTTTCAGTGCTGATATCTAGCCTCTCACAACAGGGCTCTGTAAGCTGAAGGTTCCCTGATGGTCACATCATGTTCCTGTCAATCATACTACTATCGATGGCATTCATTACTGATCACCTACCATGATCCTGCCTCTTTCCCAGGGGCTGGGTACCATGTTATTATGACTACGCCTCAGAACAAATTTGCGCAGTACATTTGTGTAAGTAAAGAAACTGAGGCTGGAACAACCCAAACATGCATGACCTGGGGAAAGGATTAATGAAATGTGGCCCATCCTTACAATGGGCTACCATTCAGCACCGAAGGGAGTGAAGAACTGATGGACATGGATGGATACCAACAGTCGTGACTAGTGAGGGAAGAGAGAACAAAAGGCCCCGCACTGTGGGATTCCATTTCTCCTAAATGCCCAGAGAAGGCCAAGCTATGGAGGGGTCACAGGGCGGCCGTAGCTCCCTGTGCCCGGGCCAGGACCCGGGAGTGAGGGCAGCTGATGGGAACGGTCTGCACGTGGATTGTGGAGATGGCTGCGCAGCTGTGCGTTTACTAAAATATCACTGGATGTGCATTTAAATTGGTGAGCTTTTGTGATGCAAATTACACCTCAGCAAAGCAGGCAGAAAGTAAAACAGAGGCTCTGGGAGCAAGGGCACACAACCGAGGCCTGGGGCCAGGCCTGCTGGGCTTTCTCATCCAGCTCTCTGCACCTCGGTGCTTCACACAGTGGGATGAAGTCCTTCGGACATGAGCCCTTAGGAAGGACAGTCTAACACATAGCGCAGCACAGGCTCCAAGGTCATTTGAAGGTCAGGTTTCTTGCAAAAGAACACAGAGGCAAATAATGAAGCCAAGAGGCTGCTGCCAGCCCCAGGAGTGTGGCTTCCTTCCCCTGGATGCATGCAGAATACTGCAAGACTGAGAAAAATCATCAGTCAGGCTTTGTGTTCAGCAACACCATTCCAAAAGGCAATTAAGATTTGAAATCAGCTGTTCACTGTCTCCTGCCCCTGCTGCCGGACTGAGCAACCCACGAAGGAAGGATGAGTTTTTCACTCTTCCGTTTCTAGTGGCGGGAACAAGGTGGCACCTAATGGATTCTCCCTGAAGAGGGGCCCAAAGGTCAGGGGTACCTTTTATGGGGTCTGCCACCCTCGCATATCCAACCCTGATCGACACTTCCTGTCCATGAGAACTGTATGAGCAGCTCATTGAAATTCATGCTTCCCCTGCAGCCCTGAGATGTTCTGACTCAGCAGGTCTAGGGCAGGGAGGCGGTTTGTGACAACAAGTTTGTTTAATAAGAGTCACAAACCCAACACGGAGACAGCCCCATGGTAAGGGTCTTGAGGGCAAGGTCCTCAAGTGCTTATCTATCATCTTTAGTTCTCCAGCCCCACACTCAGCAAACAGGGAAGGCACAGCACCCCCAGTTTTGTCACTCTCTACCATATATTAGCTGGCTTGCTAGGACACAGTTTGACTTGCTGTGAAGTTTGTTATAATTAAGTTTCTTTACTTTCAAGCAATGAAACAGCGATTTTAGACACCAATATTTTCTGATGCTAAATTAATAAATATGAAAAGCAGTACCAAGTACAAAAACTCTCCATTAAGTTCATTAGAATGGACTGAAAATTTGACCAAATAATGGCTTTTGTGACACAGGGCCTAGGGATGGTCATTTATACTGGACTGTATGTTCTCCATGACTTTTGTTAGACATGTGACATGCCAGGCAGTTCCTGTAAACATCCGTTACTCTGGAGACCAAATCTGACCATCCACAAATCCCAGCTTGGTGATATGTATGACTCCACATACTGTCATGCGCGTGTCAGAGTCCCAAGGGGATTATAAAAGTTATGACCTATCCTATTTCCGGGCTGTCAGCTCAAACCACGCATTACACAATGTGGGAATGCATATTCAAAGTGCTCTTTTTTTAGAATGCCTTTTCCATAAACTATTATGAAGAATTTATTAGGCTTTTTTTTGGTAGAACTAAAACAGTGACAACAGCATGGCAAATCAGCCCATGCGAATGAAAGGGACCCCCAAGCAGCAGCATCCGGGGGCAGCTCACTGGAAAGCCTGGACAAGTCCATCCCTTCCCGAGGAACGAGCACCAAAGCAAACAAAGCAATCAAAAACACAGCAATAATGAAAAGACACACCAGGCCTGGGGGTGGTTCCTTAGTGTGACTCCCAGCTGGTTTCTCTAAACCATCCCGTGGTGGTCCCTTTGCCAACCAGTGAGGAAAGGATTCGATTCCCACCATGGCTCAGGAGAGCAGCGCCTGATAAGCTTGGGCTTGGCTTCCTCCTCCTCTCCTGTGGCCATGGAGACAGCCCAGCCACGCAGACCAGGCCTGAGGCCATGGGAGGGGCACCCAGCCGTTGTCACTCAAGCACACGCAGCGCTCCACATTTACTGGGCGCTGCTGCCAACTCAGTCTCCTCAGTCACCTCTAATTTCAGTTCTCTCGGCTGCCAAATGTCCCAAGGGAAAGATAAGGGATGCCCACATGACCTCTCGCATAACTGTCCATACTCAGTAAATACATCTCTGTGGACTTTTATCCTCAGAGTTTCTGAAATTGATTGCGCCTAACTCTCTATTTAGGACAAGGAAACTGCCATAAACACCATATTACACAGTGACCCAGGATGCCTGTGGACTCCTTGACCCCTGGCGTTTTCACCATAAATCATACACATAAGCAATGACCGCAGACGACTGAGGCCTGGCCCTCAAGGACACTACTCCTGTATAGGTTACTATGACGCCAACACACTGGAGCCCCTGGCCATGGTCCCCACGTGACCTTTCCAAATCCAATAGCAAGCTCTGCAGGAGTGTAGGATGCTGCGCAGATGCTATGAGTAACATACAGGTGAGAGTTTGAAACACAGTGGGTGGTCAACAGCCAAGAACTTTCCCTGCTCAGATCATGGAGCCATTTATAGGCAAATGCTCAGGCTCAGGTTACCTCCCCCACAAAGAAATCCAACAGATAGAAAAGTTTCTAAGCGGCAGTATTTTGAAATCAGTCCACATGCGTATGTGTCTGTGTACTTCATTGGCAAGAATGATTCCTGACAAGTTATGCATTTTCTTCACACTAGAAAGAAAAAGAGAATGTTCTGGGATGAGTTTCCTCAGTTACTTCCAGGTAAGATGTTCATTTCTCCTGGTCGCCCAGTGATTGCTGGGCTGTGGTCACCACACACTCCCTGACGTCTCCTTCCTGCCAATTCTCCATGTGTATTTTTGACTCGGCCATGTAAAAGCACGTAGCACTGTTAGACACTCTGCTGGCATATCTGTAAGAAAGGCAGTGTCCCCCGGCTGAGAAGTGGGCCGAATTAGGGGGACCGGCCGCTACTGTAACTGGAAATTTCTGTAGCTTTCCTTGATTAGTTTCGGATTAAAAAATACTTTACACATATGTTCTCTGCCTGTCTGTCTCTCTTTCTAGCCTTTATCACCAAATTATATAATCATGTGAGCTGATACCCATTAGAGCTATAAAACAGAGCTATAAAAGCCCCCTAATGCTTTCTGGGAATCATGGCTTTTAGAGTGAGGTTGTACAGAATTATTGCAGTTGTCCCCCCTCAGGCATCAAAGTGAAGAAATGCACAGGTTTTGTACGTCTAAGTTCTCCATTTGCTGACAGGATCCAGTGGTGCCCAACCAGGCGATCTGAATCCAAGGGTGCGGACGAGAACCTGCCTGGGAGGAGACAGGGGTGCCGGATAGAAAGCTCATCATTTGCTCTGAGAGCAGCAGATGAGACTTAGGACCTGGGATCTGTCCCGTGTTAAATGGCAGCTCTTGGCAGGTAACATAATCTGTCTGATCCTCAGATTCCTCTTACTTAAAATGGGAACAGAAACTTCTCCTGTGTTGTTAAAACAATGAGCTACGCTAGTGATGAATGCAATAAATCTGCTTGCAGCCCTGACTGGCCTGGCCTATGCGAAGTGCTCATTTCCATATCAATGGTTTTCCTGTTTACAGTGGATGCCTTTTCATATTTGGTTTCATATTTGAAACCATTCAAATTGTATCACAGACACATATGTTAACATATATGTTCTTATGATAAAGAAGCAGAATTCACTATATGTTTGTTTCAGGAAAACCAAACATGGAATACAGATTGCAAGTAGGCCTTTTCCAAATGATGACACATTGGTACTTGGGTACATTGGCATTAGAATAAATTTAGGTTCAGAAGTTTTCCCCAAAGCTCTGGTTTAAGAGTTGGGAAAAAGCGATGGGTAAGTGGAAGGAGGAAAGTGACACTGTCAAGGTACCCCATTGTCTGGTTAGAATAATCAGAGATATCACCATCCAAAGAACCACCATAATAGAAGTGGGTCAAAGACAGGGTGTGTTTACTCTTCCTATGACAGAAAAATATTATCAGAGGCTACCCTTCTGGGAAAGAGCTATAAACGTGTGCTTTGAGAAGATTATTACTGTGAAAAAAAAACACAAAAGAAAACAGTAGAAAGAACATGCAAGTGGAAAGTGAATTAAAACATTATAAGAGGTCCGGCCGAGTGGCGCGGTGGTTAAGCGCTGGCTTGGGAAGCCAGCGGCCCCGGTTCGGGTCCCACATATGAGGGCAAGTGACACTGCCCTCAAAAACAAACAAACAAACAAACAAACATCATAAGACTTTGGAGAGTTAGATCATCATAAAAGGAATTCTCCAACCAGTATCCAACTAAACATGATGACAGCGGCAACCAGACTCTTCTAACACGTCTTTGTCTCTATGTGCTGTCACACATAAGAATGAATTATCTGTTACGTTTATGGACCTACAACTTCACCTGCATGTGCATCGTAGCTACAACAGCTATGTCAAGGCCACTCCATCACACGGCAGGGCCTGGAGTGGGCCACACATTTGACAGGGCAGATGAAGGGGTTGAAATCAGAGAAAGGGGAAGCGGGTGGGGTTGACTTTGAAACTAAGATCAAACAAAAACGCCCTCCTGGAAGTCTCCAAATCGAATCCATTTTAAATTGCATGGGATGAGGGTGAAATCTAAACTGTGAATAATTGCTAAATGAGGATTAACTTGCAAACAACACAGTGGCACAGGATATAATGTCACAATGTAATTAATATGCTTGGTTTTCATGGTTGGGTGTGGCTGTTGGCTAGAATGGATGCTGGATTTTATTATGATGTACACAATGCTTTCATTATAGTATACATATACAATGATGTATGCAATTTACGAGTCTTCATGTAACAGAGGACTGCTGCTCAATAATTTGAAGTTGTGGGCTTTTAAGACATTATTACATTTAAATCACAATCTGTGAGATTGTCAATTTATTCTCGCGTACTTTACGTATTAAGATATAAGTGCAAAAATTATTTCAAATACCACGTACCCCCTTATCCACATAGGGACACAGGCGCCCCAGAGCATGTAGCCATTCTGATGAGGCTGACAGCTGGGTTTGCCAGTTCTCAGCCACTGGTGCATACATGCAACTCAGGCCTGAGGTGAAGCTGGGATTTTGTTTTCTGTTTTTAAAATTTTAAGTCAATGTAAGGAGCATTTTCATTACTTCTACTAAATGTACACTTTTTCACGATCCGGTCAGTATTTGGACCCAGATTCAGAGGAGGCTCTTCTCCTATGAAGTGCCCATACCAGCCACAGCCTGGAGCTGCCGTCATTCTGAGACTTCCGACTTGTTCCCACTTCAAGACGTGGGAGCAAGTCATTCTTCTAAAAGTGTCATAACCAAGTGGCTCTCATCCTTCGTCCAGTCGAGGAGGTATGACACATGCATTATTACATATTTTCAGAGGGCTAATAATTGGAAACCCGGAAGGGTTGGGGATCAGGGAGCTTAATTTTATTAGGACGCACACGCTCATAAGCTATTCCCCAATGGACGACATATTGGATTATTAGAGGCAGAAGCAGGTAATTATGATTGACATTGGTGCCAAGATTTGAATTAGTAGACATATAATTGCATCATGTATGAAAGCAATATTAGCAAGTCATGATAATGATACTGAATGTGAAAAAAAATTATATGACTGACTTTCGTAAGGAACACGCAGTGACTGATATTTTTACATTTGGCACATGTACATGACACAGACCTTATGTACTGTTACTCTCCCAAGTCTACCACACACACTTGCACATTTCAGCTAGAAATAGAAGGGTGCTATAAAATATCCTAGCTTCTCTTCAGGCTTATTCTTCTGCCATCCATCATTCTTCACTTTATCACATAATGATGACCTGCGAAGGAAATAGCCAAACCTCCCTCAGCTTCAGTTAGAGATGATCTCTGCACAGAAAACAAGGTTTATAGCTCCCTTGGTTGCTGCAGGGGGAATGCAAAGTCAAATGGCAGCAGCTCTGGGCACTGTCCTTATTTGTAATCTCCCAGGTGTTGGGAGCAGACGGCTTTCTTTCAAATGGGTAGACATAAGCAGTGGTTCTAAAAATTGCATAAACACCACTCTTGCATCTTAAACTAACTGCTCAAATGATATATCTTCCTATCATCCTATGTGCTTTCAATAAGTCACCTAAAAGGTTGTAACATGATTAACATATATTCTAATCTTAGCCCCCTCTCATCTGGGGGGCTTCTCTGAAGGCCAGGGTCACTCCAATGCTTGGTTCTTTAACTTCACGTGAACTTGCCTGCACTGCCATGTGTGTAGTTACTTTCTAATTAGACTTGTCTCCATATTACCTAGTTTAGTGATGAGGGGTAGGATGGCAAGAACAAAGCCTTGCTTAGCTCCTAGTAAGCACCAAGCCCTGTGCAAAGGGCTCTCATTTATAGAGAGTCTCCCTCATCCTGGTGCAACCCCATGAGGCCAGTGTTACAAATTAAAGAAACTGAAGGACACACTGATGAGCCACTTGGCTCATGAGAGAAATTTGATTTGAATAAGACTTCACTGACCCCAAAGATCATTTTTTTTCACTCTATTTCCCATTTGCTTTTAAGAAGTCATTTTTATCCTGTTGCTTCTTTGAATGTCTGCCTACGTAGCTTTCTTCACAAGAAGAGAGTTCACGTATTTGTCTGCATTTGTTTCCCAGGATAGCTGCCACAATCCTTAAGTCACTGGTGGTGCAAAATGCTTGTTGACTCGCTTGGTTCTGGATTTTGATAAAACGATTGTTTAATATAAAATTTATCTTTAACTAAATAAAGTAAGTAGAGAATTTTTTTCTTATTTTATGATGTGACAACTTTTCATCTCTGAAAGTTAGTATAGAATAAATGTGCTCCATCACTTTTTGTGAAGGATTCAGGGTTGTAAGAGTACCCTTCCTCAGAAATCTTTATTTCTTTAATTTTATTTATTCTAATCTAATTCTTTTTTAAAAATTAGTTTCAGGTGTACAAAAAAATGAAATAGTTAGACATTTACAGCCCTCATAAAGTGATAACTCTCCTCCCCCAAACTATTACCCCTGACATCGTCCGGAGCTGTCACAGTTCCATTGACTTTATTCCCTCCGCTGTTCTCCACATCCTGTGACTATATATATTAAATTATAGTTGACATTCAGTATTAGCCACAACAGCCAAAACATGGAAACCAAAATGTCCTTAGTAGATGACTGAATTAAGAAACTGTGGTACATTTATACAATGGACTATTACTTGGCCATAAGAAGTATGAAATCTTAACCATTTGCAATGATATAGGTGGACCTAGAAAACATTATACTAAGTGAAATAAGTCATATGGAGAAAGACAAATACCATATCATCTCACTTATATGTGGAATCTAAAGAACAGAATAAATGAGCAAACTAAACAGAAATAGTCTCAGAGATATAAAGAAAAAACGGGTATTTTGCTGGGAGTGGGTGGGGATGAGGGAGAAGGGAAGGGATTAGACAGCACAAACTGGTAACCACAATATTGCCACAGGGATATGAAAGACAGTTTGGGGAATATAATCAATAATGTTGTAAAGATTTTGTTGCAGTGCTTTTCTCAGAAATCTTAATATGCAACAGGCAACCCACTCTGTCATAGCTTGATAATTGAAGAAGACATATGTCCAAGAAAAGGAGACACAGCAATTACAATGTCTCTATGCTTGTGCAGTAAGGTATAAAGGACTAAGAGATGGACAAATGCCAGTTAGTTTCTCGAACTGTACTTTCTATAAATTATATCATATCCTGTCACCCAAGTATACTGCCACATTTGTTATTAAGAATTTGTCTAGAGATTCTATCTGTCATTTAAAAACTTACTTCTATAGTGAGGCCTGGAAAAGTACTCACTGTCAGATGGTCTTTTCTGAGACCGAGTGAATGTGAACAGTACATGGGCTGTTCTTTTCCTCACTGTGGAAATACGCACCAAGGGCCTCAACAGACAGACTTGGGTCTGTGTGGCAATTGTCTGGGAAACGCATGCTTTCCAAACTCAACATAGACGGGGCCATTTCTAGACAGCGTTATTCAGTCACTGCACAAGGACTCTCTCCAGCATAGGATCTTCTGTCCATTTTTTTATCCATCAATCCTTTCATTATCCATACATTTATCCATCCACGCATGCATCCATCCATGCATCCATCCACCCATTAAATATCCGCACATTTATCCATCTATACAACCATCCATCTATCCATCCATTTTTCCAATCATCCACCCATCCACCCCACTCCTCTCCCACCCATCCATCCAATTACTTCCATGGGCCAGGAACAGGGCTATGTGCTGGTGGTACTGAAAGGGTTGTGACAGTTATGGTGCTGCCCTTAGGACGCTCACTGTCTATTTTGAGGGAGAGGTAAATATGATCTAGTAACCAAAATAAGAAATTGCAATAATTCCTTTCAAGGAGCAAAACAAGGGCGTCATGAGTGTATTACAAGGGAACATGCCATGACTTGGAGCATCAGAGACAAGGGACTTATGGGAGAAATTCTGGATCAGTGACATTTAGCCAGCTGAAGAGGGCTGGGAACTCTGCTCCAGGAAGAGCACACGGCATTTGTTCAGGCTCTGAGACGATGCGGAACGCAGCCTTATTTTGGAAGAAATAGGTTGGTGCTGCTCCAGTCTGGAGAGTTTCCCTGATGCGGCTGGAGTTGCAGGTCAGGACATCATTGGCCATATTGAGGACATGGGGTTTACTCACGGTGCAGTGGGAGCATACCAAGCAGGAGAATGACAGTCAGAACCCTGCTTTGCAGTGTTCACTGAGGCTGCTCTCTGGAGGGACATAGGAGAAGAATAGGGATGCCAGCAGATTGTCTTGACTTTTATGGAACAGTCTCTGAGCCCATCCTTCCCCATGTCTGCCCACATTCCCAGGGCCCAGTCCGAACTACCTTACATGGCGGCCTTGGCTATTTCTGCAAGCCCAATCAAAACTAAGCATCTTCTCAAATGTTCCCAAAACCTGTGGACTTAAATGTGGGCTTACAAAACTTAAGGGACAGCCCTTAATCGTTCAGCTAAGAAAAAGATACAATTCACTCACATGCAAATTTAAATGACTATAGAATGAAATGACCTGATGTCATCAAGGCAAATATTGTCCAAGCTTTTTCATACTGAAAGAAAGCATCAATTGCTTAAACCACATTTTGCTTTATATGTTTGCTCCAAATTTCTAATATCTTAAGAGATAGAGAGTTAACTATTCAATGGTAGAAAACTGGACTATTTGGATATATCATGGCAGTGCCTACTGAAAATTTGTGTTATGTTAGTACCATTTTAAAACTGAAGATGACCAACCATTTTGGCTTCACTGTAAATCTAGTGAGTAACAGCATGTGGATTCTATTTTTTTTTTAAAGTTTGGTTTGGTTTTTGTTTCAAAACTGGTAAATATTTATATATTGATAGATAATGCCTTAATGGATATGTTCATTTACTGTCAATTAACTATACAGAAAAAAAAGGAATCCTGTCTACATTTTTAGGTTGTAATATTTCAAATGAGATATTATTTCGTTTTTCTATAATTTCACAGAAATTACAGAACGGAGAAGATGAAATTAGCACCGATTTTGTCACCAATTTAAAATACCAGATTTATTCAAGTTAATGTCCTTAAAATGCATGCTGATCTTCCTTTAAAGAATTCCATGAAGCAAACTCTCAAGTAGTGAAAAATATGTGCAATGAATGACAAATGATGAATGTTGTTAATAGGCACACGAATTAAAAGCAGTAACAATGACACATACCTGGAATAACTGCGGAATGGAGAATCAACAGGAGAGCAAATGCAACTAGTGGCTTCTGATTTAGTTTTGAGGCTCAGGGAATCTGAGAGTTGGGGTGAGATTAATGAGGATGGCTGTAGGCCAAAATCAGCAAAACCGGGACTCCACTGCATGTATAAATTTACTTTATACAGTCTGGCCTGAGGCCTACAACTAATGACATCACAATTTCTCCTTCTAGAGTGAGTTAGTAAGACTAGACTCACAGACACTGCAAACACACACACACACACACACACACGCACACACAAGCCTGAGTGCCAACTTGATCTTGTACAATAAGTCACAAAATACAACTTTTAAGCTTACTGGGGAAACACTGTGCTGTTTCTCCCTCCAGGCAAAGTGCACAGGAGACCTCATTTTAATCTAACTGGCAAACAATGGCAAGTGCAGCCCTCCACAGGGAGAAAGGCGTGCACACACTGGGTCTGAGAGCTCCAACCACACACAGGTGTAGGACTGGCAGGGCCTAGACCTTGATTGAGGTCTAGTCCTTCCCTACACAGGACTAAGATTGCCCTACTTCTTTCAGTTTTTTTGGTTCCCTTCCCCTGACGCCTCTAAACCAGAGCTATGCAAATGATTTTGTAAAGCACCAGAATTCTTGTTTCTCCATTGAAAGATCATTCATTTATTGAAAGAAATTTTATTGAGGGCTTTACTATGTTCTAGGCATTATTGAAATTTCTGGGGATAAAGCAAGCAAAAGTCAGACATAAACCTCTGCTATACTCTCAATATTTAACATAGTAGGTAGGTTGCTCAGTATTAAGTTATCTTAAATCCCAAAGTCCCCATTTTCACTCTGCTTTGAGATATTGAGGCTGAAACTCTAGGAATCCCATTTCTGCTTTGAACCTGCTCTCTGTTCACGTCTGTCAATAGCCCACACAAGGAGGGCTGTCCATTGAGGAAGGCTCTTTCCTGTTTGCCTTATGAAGACTTCCTGTCCGCCCCCTGCGGACCTCAGGTTGCTCCCGCTGGACTTCCTGTCTGCTCCCTGCTCCCTGTGGACTTTGTCAGCTCCCTGTAGACTACTTCTCTGCTCCTTGTAGACTTCCTGTCTGCCCCCTGTGGACTTCCAGGCAGCTTCCTGTTTCGTTCAGCCTTTCTTCACCCTGGCAGTTTGTCCCAGCGACACCAGCTTATTCCAGTTTGCTGTTTATTTGAAGAACAACGTGTGCCATCAGAGTCCTAGCGTCAGCTGGCCAACTCTTCTTACTCAGGGGTTTCAGCTGAGCCCCAAGCAGTTGCATTTTAAATAATCTCAACTTTTTCCTTCAGTTTCCTCTGTCCTAGGGGCTATAGCTGCTTTCTGCATTTGCTAGCTTGTGATGCCATAGTATTCCCTTTTTGCATTTTTCAGTTCTTTCATATCTATTTAATACATTGCATTAATTCTCTTTTTTCAATTAATTTGTGTGGTTTCTGTCTCCTAAATGTACTATAATTGAGACAGATAATGATAAATACTAAACAGGAAAGTAAATCAGGGGAAAGGACAGAAAGTATGTATGGCAGGAGGAAGAGTAGGCATTTTAGATGGGTGGGCCAGGAAGTCCTCATAGTGAAAGTGACACTTAGGAAGAAAATGTTACATGTGTGTTAAGCAGATACAATCAGGCTGCCCGGTTTGAATCTCAGGAAAGCAGGATTCTACTTTTAAAAAGCTGGTTTCATCTGGTCTCCTCTTTCACTCTCTCTGGGCTGGATATTCTCTTAAATAGTAACTCTTTAGGTTTGAAGCATCTTTGTCCTTCGGAGAATCCCAGACTTGGGTCATTCCCCAGAGGAAATGACCACAGGGGTCACTCCTGCTCTACCAACAGGGTGGATTTTGCTGTATTAGGCTGATCCTGACCATGAATAAAATCATGGCGGCACTGGTGGTGCAGCACCATTCCAATGACCCCTACAGAACGTATGCTACTGGCCATGGGCTGTCTTTGGTGGGGACAGGGAGACCTCACTCAACAGAGGGACATCTGGAGCACCAACCCCCAGCTAAAACAGAAGCCTGCCAGTCTGTCCTCTCCTCACTGCTACCTGCCCAGATCTCCAGACAAAGGACATACTTGCTTTATTTTTAAAATCTCTGGCACATATTCCAACATTTAAGCTCCTTCAACTGGCCATTCCCTATAGTGAAAAAAAAAAAAAAAGTAATAGCGTTCCTTGTGTTTCAGTGAAAACATCACTAGACAGAGAATCTGAAGATGTGTACCTTAAACCTGTCTAAAATCCACCTGGCTTTGTAATATTGGGCAAGTCAGTACCCCTTTTGCATCTCAGGTTCATCACCTGAAAAATAAGGGAAGTGAAACAAAACTTTGTTTAATAATTGGGTTTCTCTACTCATCTCATTTTTGTTTACAACTAATACAAGGTGATAGAAAAAATACGTGGCTTTTTCAAGTATAAAAGATTACCTTATAAAATGTCCCTTTGATCTGTTTCTAGTGATGGAATACTTTCATTTCTATTTCAAATTTCTAACTATATTTATTCTTAATCAGCAGAAATTTATGGAGTTATCTGGTATTTTCCAGTCAGTTCTCCACACTCACCTTATAAATTCCCTAATAACCATAAAACTTTGCTTATACTTTATCTAAAAACCTTACTTTCTCTACAACTTTCCGACATGATTCCCAAAACTGACATGTTATCAACTGGTTATACCATCACCACCCTTCTCAGATAGTGATGCCTTTATTTTAAAACTCATTTTATCTCTTCTGACCTTCTTCTCCACGTTGACTGTCCCTTTCTACTTCTGTTTTATCACCCTGGTTCATAAGTATTTTTCAACATCACTTTAAATTTGGGCAATATTTCAGTTTCCTAGGACTTGCTATGTGCTTTAGAAAAACTTGCAATGACTAGAGAATCCCTGAAGTTTGTGCCTGGAAATAAAACCTTGTACAATACAAACCAGGGTCTGGAGTAAGCCTCCAACAAACTTAGGGAACTCTTAAAAAGAAGTGAGAACTGTGGCATGCACAAGTTTTCCAACAAGGTTGAAAATGAAAATAATTAGATTTTAGAAGTGATATGTATCCTACACATTACAAACATAATGTTTTATACAAGAGGAGCTAAAGTTCATTCATTTTGTGACAAGGACAATTGATAAAATACACACACACACACACACACACACACACACACACACACTAAAGTTCTAATCCAACTAGAGAACTTGAATGAATGAATGAATGAATGAAGTCCTTCAAGAAAATCTAATCCTGGGCCTGCCGAGTGGCTCAGTTGGTTAAGAGTTAGCTTAAGAGTGCGAGCTCTGAGCAATAGGGCCACCAGTTCGATTCCCACATAGGCCAGTGATGCTGCGCCCAAGCTAAGCTGCTACTGAGCTGTCAACAGGTGGCAGGATGGCTCAGCTGGTGAGAGCATGTGCTCCTATCAAAAAGATCGCCTGTTCGAAGGTGGGCTATGCCCGCCCACAACTAAGACTGAACTCAGCACCTTGAGCTGAGCTGCCACCCGGATGGCTCAGTGAATAGAGCATGCGCTCTTAACAACAAGGCTGCTGGTTTGACCTCCCCATGGGATGGTGGCTGTGCCCACCAGCAACTAAGATTGAACACAGCACCTTGAGCTTAGAGGCCACGAGCTGCCCACAGACAGCCAAATGGCAACTGGTGCCTTCCTCAACAAAGATTGAAGAACAACTTGGCTGGTCCACCTCCCCAATACCCCAACACTGTTCCCCTCCCCCAATTCCCCATTTTTTTTTAAAAAATGAAAAGAAATAAAAATCTAATTGTCATATGCAACACGAAATATTTCTAAAGAAACCTCTTAAAAGCATTGACTAATGGGAGTTTTTTAAAAATTGTGTGTCAGAAACCTTATTGATTAACTCTTTCTGAATAAAAATATATGCTTTGAGGGCCGGCCGAGTGGCGCGGTGGTTAAGCGCTGGCTTGGAAAGCCAGCAGCCCCGGTTCAGGTTCCACATATGAGGACCAGTGACACTGCCCTTAAAATATAAATATATATATATATATATATATATATATATATATATATATATGCTTTGAAAGAAAATGTGAAAATGTAGGTTGTCTGGCATTAGTAGTGGAAAGATATCAGATACATGGATTATAAAATTAATTTTATACGTATTTATACATCAAATGGAGTTTGAGATGATGCAGTATTTTTGTTTGCAAATTTGAAATACAATCATCTATTACAAGAAAAAAAATAATTTTGGTTAATATTTACTGGAATTGGGGGATACAAAGATGAATAAAACAAGGCATCTAGAAGAGCTCACAACCTGGTATTAAAAAATAAATGTGATAATAGATAATTATGAAACCAGTCCATGCACTTTAATAAAAGCCCTTGATACATTACAAATGGGGCCACCAAGCTCAGAGAGGGCTGGATGCCAAGAAAGGTGGTACCAAAGTATAAACAAAACGAGAAAGTATAAACCAAATTCAAGGTGATGCAGTGGAAATCCACATAAATTTTCTGTGCAGATCCCTGTTAGGTGGCAATGACCTCATGATCAAGGAAGGCAAAGCAGTGTTTTGGTTTAGGTTCTGGTTCTGAGCCAGTCTACCGAGGTCCAAATCCCACTCTTTTAAGCATTAGCTTGGGAATTATCTGTAAAATGGGGACAATAAAATGGTTTTGGGCAATGATGTCTAAAATACGTTAATGAGGGCCGGCCAAATGGCTCAGTTGGTTAAGAGCTCGCTCAAGAGTGCAAGCTGAGCTCTGAGCAACAGCAGTTCGATGCCCAGCCCGAGCTGAGCTGCCACTGAGCAGCCAACAGGTGGCAGGATGGCCCAGCTAAAAAATAAATAAATAAAATACGTTAATCATAGCACCTAGAGAGACTGACCTACAGAACAGCAGTGCAGTGTGGCAGGCAGTCTCTCCAATGAGACAGCCATTTAACTGCTGAAAATGATACACACACACAACACATACACAATGATTTTATATATATCTCTCCAAGCCAGTTAATGTCTTTGTAAATTGTCCCAAGGGCATAAAAAGTGGAGAAATCTGTATTAAATTAAATGTAGTAATCTCTGAAAGAATGGTGAAATTTGGTAGCATTATGCCATGGTCTTGTCACATACCCTATTCCCTGCTCAGTGTGACAGAGCTTTACCCCAGGTATGTACAGCTAACAAGACAAGGCCTCTCAGATCTCCTCCAAATCCCATTCTAGAGCTACATTCCATATTGCAGCTCAGTTCCATATTGCAGAGGCTCTATTCTAGGCATCTAAGGCCATGGGAACTGACTTCCCTTCACCAGCAGCCCCTACTCAAAGGGTGGAGGCTCTACTCTAGACTAAGCAAACCAAGATGAAACCTGGAACATCCTGTCCCAGCTCACTTGTAAGGTGGAGGTTTCAGCCAAGGGAGCAAAAGCACAGAAGGCCAGGTGATGCCATTCCCACCCAGCGCTCCGGTCATAGAATAGGCGCAAGCAAAGAAGCACCATCCCACATTCTGCCGAGGAGGAGAGGCCAGCTGTGCAAACAAGGAGCTTCTCCAAAGGGGTTGACTTTATTGGGAATAGAGTGTATGAAAGCTCATGCCTAAGGCATTGTCAAAAATCATGGAGATGTTGGTTGCAAGCAATTAAGGCTGGTAGCTCCATGATATACACAACAATAAGCAAAACAGGACATGGATTAGAAGTTTAGCAGAGACTTGGGGAAAATGACAGTCAAGCAGGCTCCCCCAGTGTCAGAGGAGTCTCAACAACAGGCAGCATCCTCATTCGGCAAAGGGTTTGATCAAATCAGACTGTGGAACAATTTATTGAAAAAAAAAGAAACAAAGAAAAAAGAAAGAAATCAGCTGGCAGTTCATGTAGGCTAAGAGCTAGGTGCAATACCCACAGAAGTAGACCGGCACAGGCTTTCAGGAAGACTAGTCCTGCCGAGTCACCAAACCAACAATCAAAAGAAAACAATAGCATCAAGCCCTGGGGTAGAGAGCGGACAATATCCAGAG
This sequence comes from Aselliscus stoliczkanus, assembly GCA_033961575.1. NCBI lineage: Eukaryota > Metazoa > Chordata > Mammalia > Chiroptera > Hipposideridae > Aselliscus > Aselliscus stoliczkanus. The sequence continues at coordinate 110,306,716 of CM066728.1, forward strand.
TTGCCACAATATATTATCTATAATGTTCAATTTTCAGTCATGAGACGTGCAAAGAAACAGAAGGGTGTCACCCATATACAGGAAAAGAATAGGTGATAGAAACTGCTTCTGATGGGACCTGGATATTAGACTTAGTAGACAAAGACTTCAAGGCAACTCTAATAAATATATTCAAAGAACCAAAGGAAACTATGATTCGAAGATTAAAACAAAGCCTAGAATGTCTCATAAAACACAGAACAAAGGAAACTGTAAAAAAGAACCAAATGGAAATTATGGAGTTGCAAAGTACAATCCAAATAGAAAAATTTACTATAGAAACTTAACAGTATATTTGAACCACCAGCAGGGAATATGTGAGCTTTATGATAAATCCATGGATATCATGCAATCTGAAGAGCACAGGGAAATAAGAATGAAGTAAAATGAATGGAGCTTCAAAGAAATATGGGACCCATCAGCATACCAACATCTGCATAATGGGAGTCCCAAAGGCTAAGCTAAAGATACCCACACCCATACCCATCACGGTAAGCATGTGGAAAGACAAAAACGAGAAATCTTGAAAACAATAACAGAAAAACAAATCTCACGTACACTGAGCTATACTGAGATTGAACCTCCCACTTCTAATCAGAAACAAGGGGAGTTAGAAGGATGACATATTTGAAATGCTGGAAGGAAAAAAAAATGCAATAACCACAAGAAGAACAAACTATCAAGGGATACTTTTTATCCAGCAAATGAAAACCACACACTACTCCCTAGGGGGCTATAATAAGAATGATGGACTACAAATGCTGGCTGCAGCGTGGAGACGATAGAACCCTCATACATTGTTGAGAGGATGCAACATGGCACAGCGAGTGTGGAAACCAGTTTGGAAGTTCCTTAGAATATTAAATATATAATTTTCTTATGACACAGTAATCACACTCCTAGGTATAAACCCAAGAGAATTGAAACACATATCTGCACAAAAACTTGTACACCAATATTCATAGCAGCATTATTCACACTAGCCGAACATTTCACAGTGTTCCTTAAATCAATTATTATTGGACGGCAGCACGATGTTCCCAAACTCAAGATGGGAGAACTATGAGAAAAAAATGATTTACCAGCTCAGAAATTCCAATGTCTCACAATTGTAAACCTTTTAATTTTGTCTAATTGAATGATACAACATGTTAAATTCTTAATTACGCAATATATTTTCTCTTAAAGGTAATAATGGTCCCATACTGCGGATGAAATCAGGAGAATAGAATACTGATTACTCCCTACCACCGGGGGCTTGTTTTCAAAGTGTTCTCCACTAGGGTCTAGAAAGGTGCGTGAGTGACAATAGAGCAAACAATAGAATTCTTTACTGACTGCTGGCTGCCATTAGATAGCTGAGTCAACCAGAAACCCTTTAAAAAAATGCTGAACTGAGGTCGACCTGGAAGTTAATTAGAACCTGAAAGAACCAAGAATAACAACAATAACAAAAAGGGAACCATCATCTAATGTAAAATATACTCTAGTTTTCTTCACATATTAATGGAGTTGAAAGCTGTGGGATGTAACCATCAATCACAAAAGGACAGACTTGGCAGCCATTTGAGGGACATTCACGTTCGATATTTTTTGATGTCTGGCTGAAGATGAAGGACTTCTTTCTCCTCCCTTTTCCTTCCCTTTGATTTGCCTGATCACATGGCCAAAGCCCCTCAACCTCAGGCACACTCATATGGCTAATTGAGGTCATGTTTGTAATGACCATCGCCAGACAAAGTGTCAGTGAAGCTGGAATTAAAGCATTCGGAAGATGGATGGTGCAAGCATGCAGATTTCTATTCCAGTGACCAAAATATTAAATTCCAGTGTTCATTATCTAGAGGAGTCTCTTTACTTTTTCTGTTCTTTTTCACTTCTTTATCTTCCACACACTTGTCATTTACAGCTTTTGCTGGTAACTCCCATTGAATTCAGAGAGCCAGAGATCCCAAGCTGCTGCCAGCCAGCCTCTTCGTGGGACAGACTCCAGGGCATGGCTCGGCCGTCGTGGCACAGCCTTGGCTCACAGAGCCGGGAGCCCCAATAAGCCTGCACCCCTGCAGGGTAAATGTGGAGCACCTCGCCCATTCTCCACAGACAAATAAATCCAAGGATGCCAACTCTGAAGGGCAGGTCCCACCTCCCTACCCCACAGATGGCTTCCATTTCCGGTGTAAACTTTTGTTGAAGCAAGCCAAGGAAGAGGTATTTTCCTTCAGTGCATTATGTGAAGACTTTAGCCCTTTAGTTAAGGAAGGCATATTTTTCTTGGGAGAGCACAGAAGAAACCAGCCACACAGTCTTCACGTTTAACATGCCGGCCAAATCACTGCCACCCTATCGGCCGCAGCTCTATGCTGTAGCCATTCTCAAACCAAAAGACTTTTACAAATCAAAGTGGATGTGAGACCAAGCCATACCACATTCTCCTAAAAAGCAGAGGCTGATGTTTCAAAATATATATATTTAACAGGATTTAGCATTTGCACATATTTAGTATTTTAAGAAACTAGTTATGGATGCGCCATCAGCATCCACTAGTCACATACACATACACAAAATCCATGTTATGTAGAGTCTGAATTTCCTCTTTCAAAAAGGGGAAATTAATCTAAGACAGACTTAAGCATTTTCTGGAGACATAACAGATGTTTAGGAACCGGCTTGCCAAACCTTTAACATGGTCAAGACCTTGAGGTGTTTGAGCTACACATTTTCACTCTGTGACCTGAGTTATTTCTCTCTCATCTGTGTGTGACTCACTAACTCATACTCAAGACTCTAATAAGCTTTTCTTCCCTAAAAATAAAGAAACATTTTAAGAAAAGTAAAAGACAAGCCAATAAGGTTTCAGATCGTGTCAGCCTGAGGGATACCAGCGTCTTTCAACTTGGCCAGGTGCTCCTTACACTGCAGGCCCAGCAAAGGGGCCCGCCTGAAGGTCTAAGTGATGTTCAATGTCGAAATCAGATATTAAGAAAACAGGGGATGAACAAATAGAGCCATTAGTCCAATAAGACCAGCACTGACCTGCCATGAATTCATCAACCGTCTAATCTGTAAGCATGTTATCCTCATCAGAATGACAGAAGTCATGTGATTTGATCAAATAATCACCAGTTGAGGACTGCTTTCTATTCAAAGTGAAGACACTTCTCCAACACTAGCGATGGCCAGTAAGTTGGAGTAATACCCCTCTAAGAAGCCAATACCTTCAGCGGTGGCCAGCAATTCTTAAGTACAGCTTTCAAGCTGCAGTGCTTTTCCACAATTATTCTAGATTCTAGAACAAAAGCGACAAAAGGCTGGACATGTACGCTACTTTCAAATGGTTCCAAAGAAAGCTGCATAATATATTTTAGACTGATGACTCAGCAAGCTTCTCCTGCTTGTATAGATGAAAGACATCTGCACTGCAATAATAAATAGAAGAATGAGCCAAAATATTTCAGGTGAGATCTGTCACCTTTTTCCTGTCACACATCACTGTCCCCACGGCCACACTGCAGGTGGCAAGAGCTGTACTCACCAAACCTTTGCAGGTTGAAAGGGCCACGGAGGCGTTTTTGTGGGATCGTAGGGAGCCTTGATAGAAGCAGAAATCCTCTGGCGGGAAAGCCTGCACTGACTTAGTACCCGCCTTTCCCAGCGTCTGAACGGTAAAGCCGGGAGCCACCAGATGGCTGGCCGCTCTCAGCTCCATGTGGAAGTCCTGCCTGAAGCCTTTCAGCCGAAGGTGAAGAGAGTCCAGTCCCCGCGGGGCCAGCGCTCGCTTCCTCCTCTGAGGGTGCGTGACCTCCTGGGACACATAGTTTCCATCGTGGTCAACCTCGTAAGGAGACACCAGGTCGTATTCTGAAAGCGTAAGAGGGGGTGTGACTGAGTAATTTCCGAGCTCTGAAAAGAGCATGGAAGTTTCCAAATAGAATCGATTACCACATGATACTTTCACCCTGTGAAAAACGCTGGAGGTATTTTCAACATAGACCCACTCTCAGATCTAAACTATGCAATGCTCAGAACCAGAGACAAGAGGGAAAACCTTAAAAGTGGCCTTGAAAAGGGAACTCACTGCCCTTCCTATAACGTGTTATTACCAGTCCAGCAAATTCTATGACACTCAAAGGAGGAAAAGATTGCAGACCAAGTAAAACTAAAAAATGGACTTTTATATTTCAAAAATGTTACATAAGAGTCATTATAATACACAATCATTTTTATAGCTCTAAGCATTCCCTTAGTCATATTCTTCCTGTCTTTCACAAACATCTTCATTGCGCTAAGAAATTTTAGCTTAAAAATGCTGACCATTTTTCAGAAAACAGAAAGACAAATATGATGGGCAATCTTTGCTGCTTCGTTTTTGACATTTACTGATGAAATCATTGAACACTAGGAGGAAAGGTGGGACGCGCTCACACCCCAAGGTTCCCAGATGGTAGCATTAGGGAATGTGCACACGTGCACCTGCGCCCAATGGAAGCCCTGCTGACCCTCCAACCGGCCGGGGCCCTTGGCACCTGACGTGTCCCACACTCCAGGCCCTTTCTGAGACATGCGCCATGTTCTTCTTCCTGCTGCAGTTTACACTATGCTAGCCTAAAACGGCCAAATAAATGATTTCTTTGTAAGAAGCCTACAGCACCCCATGGAGCTGTGGGATTTCAGGGCACCCACAGAGGCCTGCAGGGCAACAATCTCACAGGTGGCACTCGGTGTACATCTGGGTGATTTCCTCTCTGTGGAAAATGCAGAGAAACTGCAACCCCCTCAGGCTCCTGGGCAATGGCCTGCTCCACCTTCCCGGGAACGCTGTAGTTTGCTTTTCCAAAGAGGGCTCTCCCTTCTAATCATTTACTCTTCATCTAGAGCAGGACTTGTTCTGTCCATACCATCGTGAATGGTATCACCTCAGCGCTCGAGGTCGGGAAAGGTCGCTTCTGTCCCGAGCAGGAAGGGGTGGCTTCACGCCAGGGGACGGCTGGCCCTGGGCAGCCCATCTGTGACTTTTAGATCATGCGAAGATGGGTTTGTCACGCCTGGGTTACACAATGCTTTCAGTTAATGATGTACTAACTTTGAGATGTTTAAACACGTGGTGTGTGTCTGCAGGTGCACGTTAGCGATGGGCCTGCACCCCCCCCCCCCACCACCACCACAAGGGCTTGCTTCCTGTGCTGCGTTTTCTAACCATCGGGAAATCGCAGGTTGGCATGACCTCGGGCCTCCCCCAGGCCTCCTCCGAGAGTCTCTGAAACAACATCAGGCCAAAGCCCAGGAGCGCTGGGGAAACCGAGCCCGGCAGTGAGGCGGGCAGTCCTTAGAGGCTGGAAGTGCTACCACTGCTTTCACGCCTAGGAAGACCCTAATTCTAACATTCTCACCCTGATTCTAATGTCCTAGGAATGTACGTACGAGGCTGCCCTGTTAGCTGTTTAATAACTGGGGTCCTTTTCAGCCTTAGTGTGAGTTGAACATACCCCTTGGAGGCTTAAGGTAAAATAAAGCATCATCCCATAGAAGTGGCATTTGGTCATAAGTGAGCGGTACGTGGGCATTTTATTAGAGAAAGGTTTTCTTCACGGCAGGTCCCTGTGCATGTGCCCCTGTGCTTTCCTGGCAGGCAGCTATATAGTTACATGGGAACAGGGTGGGTGGCAGCCAGAGGGTGATCAGAAAAGGCACATGTTTGGGTTTGGGGAAGACAGAGAAACCCATGGATGACAAGGCACTGCCTGAAGCCCCGGGCCGAAACCCATGGCAGGTAAGGGTCCAAGGCCAGGCAGCCAACCCGATCAAGGGGCAGAACAGCCTAGGCCCCAGATGTGGGCTCTGCAACCCCAGGCTTCCTGCTTCCTCTGGTCCCAAGCTGTGATGTGGGGCCACACAGGCCTGGCCCCGCCATGCAGGTGAGAACGAACAGGTGCTCTGAGGGTAACTATGAGCTGGGCCCGCAGACTGGACAGGCGGCAGGCTCTGGCAGACGGCCTGACAGCCAAACACTGAAATGCATGTCAAAGCAGGGAGCTGGGTCTCCCAGGTGAAGTAGATTGGAATGTTCCTCATTTTTTTCAGGTAAATGAGACAGTAAAACAGATCCGATCACATTGCATGCAATAACAGCAGGAAGGGGAAAACAAGTCAGGAGCCGTGTGCATGGCGTGAGCACGTGACCGCAGTCCATCCTGGACCACCGCGAAAGACAAAAGCAAAAAGCTTGCACCTGTTCAGTTTGCTTTTACTCCAAACCACCTTCCTCATCCCTGGCTTTCTGTACTAAGGGGACAGGCTGGTGTGACATAGTTGTGTTATCACCTAGTCATGTTATCGCCTTTCACCCTGCACTCTGGGGCTCTCCAATCACCACTCGCCTTTTCCCATTACAGCAGAGCCCATGAAGTGAAGATAGAAGCATGTGAACTGTTCTGAACTGGCTAATTAGCATAGTTATTGCACATAAAAGATGATTACCATTGAACAAAATCAAATTGTCTCCAGATGATATAAACCATATTCTTACGACCTTTCTGTTGGATGGCAAGTAATATCTATTTTTCAAATTAATGTCTGACATGCCCCCTTCACATAAACAAATGTAGTGTTGTGCTGATACATGTTTGACACCCAGCCACCTGGGGAGAGGATGGATGGCAGGGAGCCTGGTTTACTAATTTCCCCAGTGTTCATACTCCCACCTTGGCTGATTTTGGTTCCCTGGGTGACATCACTGAACGTGAGTTTAGGAGCGACACTCAGTAGCACTAGCATTCCCATCATACAGGTGCTATATAAGAAAATACCTCACAAGAATAGGTAATAAGTAAAATATTGTAAAAGAATTGTGAAGGGACCATGAAGTTTGAGTATTTTATTTTGTGTTTACTATGATTTCCTTCGATTTCCTTAAGTGTGAGTTTATATATCTTAATCTTCAACAAGCAGCTCACAAAGTCCCTGAGAAGGTAGCGGTCAGCTCTGGAGGGCAGCCCGGTGCTAGCCCCAGCACCCCAGCCCTGACCCCCGCAAAGCCACCCATTGTGATCGATGACACCCCGTTCCTGAGAGTGAGGGACACTGGTGAAGGAGGGAGACCTGGCTTTCTATCAATACTTAGTCCCGCGGTTCCCAACCAGGGGCGCCTCCCCTCTGCCACCCTCAGGGGACATTTCTGGTTGCCCCAGAGCGGGAGGGGCAGTGGTGCCCTCAGAACCCAGTGGGTCGAATGAAGGCAAGCTGCTACACCGTCTTCGATGCACAGGACAGAGCCCCACAACAAAACACCGACAGTTCCCTGAGGGAAAATGCTGACGTGGCAGAAAGCAGTCCTTCGGATCCAACGCACACTCTGTTATGTGTAAATCAGCGTAAAGTGGGTCACAACGAAAGAATTCAATGAATGAACAAAACAAGCATAGCTTCTCACCACACACTTGCTACTCTTTGGAAAGAAGTCAACGTATAATTGCCTTAAACTGAAAACTGGAGACTAACATTTGAGCTATGTTTTAAGGTTACAATCCCCACAACTGCTGGCTTGTGATTTCAGGAAAAACTGGGTGATTCTGACCTTTGAGAATCCTTTCAATTAGACCTGGGTCCTATGTAGGTTTTGTTAAGGAGGAAAAACGCACAGCTGGCGCTCCAGCCAGCGTCCTGGACAAGAGGCTTTCTGGCCAAGGCTTCCCGTGTGGGAACAGGCTGGTTTCCGGCGGGGGCAAGGGGCGTGGACCAACTGTGAGCATGCCTCCCAGCTGCGGGGTGCTGACTGTGCACATTGTTTCCTAATTCTGTATTTGGTGCCATCACATCGATAACCTGAAATCAGCCCTGCTGGGGCTATTTACCCCACAAGAACCAGCGGACGTGACAAATCAGAGCTGCAAAGAGCCTGTTGTTAAACATTTACGAGCAGACCACTGGGCCAGCCTGAAAACATTGCCCTGCCTCCTGTGATAGCAACGTTTCAGTGCGAATCAATGTAAACTTCTAAGGCACACACACAAACAGACCTCTCACGTCCAATGAAACCAAGTGCTAAGAGACTTCTAAAACCATACCCCAGACGCTCAGCTTACTCTAGAACTCAAAAGTGAACAAGTCTGTGCTATGTCTCTGCTCTTAACAAGTGTCACTATTTTGATTACAATGGTAAATTTGTGGGGAAAAAGCATCCAAGTCTCCTTTTAAGGGAAAGCAATGCTGACCAGCCACAAAGAAGTGGGTGCACATAATATCTGAAAATAGAATTTACCTCAATGAAGCTGTTCTCTGTCGCCTCTAAGAGTATATGGAGTTCTCCCTCCTACTGCATAATTCCTTCATCCCCTGCAAACTTTGCAATATACTTCAATATGTGTTTCAACAAAGCCTTCTGACCCAAAGAGGTGTTTTGAATTTACATAATGCATACCTAGATTTCCAACAGTAAGCTGACCCCAGCATCACCTGGAGTGTCCTCTCGCTCTGCTGTTCTGATGGGAACCGGTGACAGTGCTGACCAGGTAACAGGAGTCTTTCTGTGGAAGTGTGAAAGCCACCCCGGAGGCTCACCCTACCCACGTGGCCTGTTATAACTGAAGACCTAACACACAGGGAGATGGCAGATGAGGGCAGTTTTCTCACTAAGCTGGGACTTCACTGCATCTCCTTCAGGTTCTGACCAAGGTAAGTGGCTGTTATGACAAAGCTGGCCTGTGATACCAGCTGAGGTGCCAGGTGACCGGAGTTGTACACTGGCCAGGCTGGAGTCCAGCTCCCAGGCGCCTTTCTCCCAGGGTCTGGGGAAGCAGGTTTAGGCAGAAACCCTTGGCTTCTCCTCCTGAAAGCAAGTGGTTCTCTGCCTATTATGCTCCTATCTTAAAGGAAACTCCATAAATGCTATAAAGGCTCTGAAAATCCCAAGACCTTCAGGACTGTTCATGATTTTAGAGAACTAAAATTTTTACAAAAATATTTTCTTAAGGGGGGGCATTAACTTCTAATGTGGATAATTATATTGTAGAATGCGCTGTAAGAGAAACAACAAAGATCAGGGCAACCCCAAGAAGTAAGCTTGAAATACATAGTGAAAAGTAATTTTTAAAATATCATTTACATCTGGCGCCCTCTGGTGGTCCTGGAAAAGGTCCTATGTTCCCCTGGGCTCATCCATTTATCGCTTTATATAGACTTCCTCTACTCATTCAGCAAAAGATCATTTTAACAGTGAGTGCATACATTAAATTATTGTCTTTATGCAATTATATCAAGGTGAAGAAATTATATTCCGGTATTTTGGATTACTAACTCTTTCATTTTCCAGATGTTCTGAAAATCTGCTGGGATAATCAAAGCTAGTTCTTCCTCTAAAAGTCATTGTTCACATCTGAGATGACAGTTGACTGTCGGAAACGATGCAAAGTCCTAATATATTAATATTGAGTAATTGCCAACGGATTGGGTTCCGATAAGAACCACCGAACCACCTACATCTAACACCTGCTTTCCCATTCGCTGTAATGCAGCTCAGGAGGCGCGAGAAGGCTCCATTCCCAGGAGATGCAGAATTCAGCAGCGCCGCTTGTGAGCCGCCCAAGAAAAGCACTCATTGCAAAAGGATCAGATTTTTATGAGGAATCATGGCAGAAGATATGGAGATTGCTTATGATGTCACCATATGCTCATTACTGCAATTCTTGGGGAGCTTCGACTTCGATGCTAAGGTGGCAAGTACTGAGCCCAACGGCCCCCCCTTCTGATTGCTGCTGAGAGTCCAGGGTCGAGAGAGACATGTTTAAAAAGCAGGAGGGGGAAGGGAGCGAGGAGGAGGAGGGGTGGAGATAACTATCACGGCTCTGATGCATGCATTGATGCAGCCTCTGGATTCCTGCGTGTGTGTGTGTGTGTATTCCTGTGTGTGTGTGTGTATTCCTGTGTGTGTGTGTATTCCTGTGTGTGTGTGTGTATTCCTGTGTGTGTGTGTGTGTATTCCTGTGTGTGTGTATTCCTGTGTGTGTGTGTGTGTGTATTCCTGTGTGTGTGTGTGTATTCCTGCGTGTGTGTGTGTGTGTGGTTTTAAATATATTCCGTTGCCGTTTCCCTGGTGTCCGTGGCAATATCGTGGGCGAGCCGCCGCTGCCGTACAGGGGGCACAGCCTTAGTGTTGGGCAAAGCGCCGCCTCACACCGTGAGAAAGAAGCGCCTGGGAAGCGCGTGCCCAGAGTCGCGCGCCACCAGCGTGACCGGCTCCCAGCGGCCACAGAGCGAGGCGCAGGGCCCCGCAGGGCCCCGCTCGCGGACTTACCGCCCGTCGCCGCCCAGCCCGGCCGCTCCGCGGGGCCTGCAGGACGCCGGACGCTGGCGCTCCCCGGCGAGGCCGCTGCCGGTCCCGAGGCGCGCGCAGGTGCCTGATGGAAAACAGCGGGGACACCTCGGTGAGGCTGGCGGCCGCGCGCGGCGCCCCGGGCCCCTGCCCGCGTGCGGGGGACTCACCTGCGCCCCCACCTGCGCCAGAAGGAGCGCCCAGAGCACCGCGCAGCCGGGGCCCCGCGCGGGGAGGACGCACGGCGTCATCCGGAGAGGCACAGCGGCGCGGCGAGCCAGTCCCGCCGCGCGCAGGACGCTTGCCCGCGGTGGCGCCGCCGCTCGCGCCACGGTTATTACTGCGGCTCCGCGCCCGCCCGCACCGTGGGAGAAGCGGAGGGCGGGCGGGGCGACGGGGCGCAGTGGGAGGGGAGGGGAGGGCGGGGCGGGGGCGGCGGGGTGGGCGCGCCGGCAGGAGGCTGGGAGGGGCCGGCCGCTCGCCCGGGAGCAGTCGCAGGCTCGCGGGGCGTCGGTGGGCGCGCGGGGGCGGGGGTGTGGGGCGCGGAGCCATACACAGGCTGCCCGCGCCCGTCGCCCTGCCGCCCTGCGCCGCCCAAGGTGCGGACACCTGCCGCCGGCCGCGCTGCTCCTGGACGCCCGTGGGCCCCGCTGGGTTCGCCTCCCGTCCCGTGGGCAAGATCAGGCGCGGGACTGGGGCGAGCAGCCCTTCTGGGGATCATGTGGATCCGAGAGTGTGTGCGCGTGTGCATCGCTGTGGGGCTGGCGAGGCGAGGGGTGACCAGGGAGTGCGGGAAGCTCTGTCTTCCGCGTTGTCCCCCGGGGATGTAACACGTTCCTGGCCTCGGGGGTCTCGGCTGCCCTCCACTGGCCTTGCCGGCAGGGCCCCGTGGGGTCCGCTGCCCGCGCAGGGCCCCGGTGGGGAGAGCTCACGGCTTCCCCCGGGCTCTGCGGGATGGCGCACAGCTGGGCCTGCTGGGGGCCTGGGCGAAGCCCTTGTATCCGGAGGGCTGGGCTGCTGTGCCAGCCTCACCTGGAGCCCAGGGAGAAGCCATTAGCCAGGCAACAAGCCCAGCCCAGGTTCTCTATCTCTCCACGGCGGCGTGTGTGCGTTTGAATGCAGGTGCATGTGCACATGCACTTGGTTGTGCGCGTGTGTGCATCAATGCCCGCTTATGTGTGCAAGCGTGTGTACATGCTTGTTCGTGTACCAGTGCGTGAGTGCCCGTGACTGCTCTGCTCTGCCGGTTGCTCTTCACCTCTCTAACCACTTACCTCCCACAGGTGTGTGGTCTGAGCTCCTGCTTCTGTGGTCCCAGTGTCTCCATACTCAGTTTAGCCAAGCTTTGTGTGGTTTTCACATTTTGGAGAGGTGGAAGGGGAAGGAAATGGTGGGGGTGCTCTCTGGCCTCCTTGGCCAAGCCAGCCAAGCCTGGAGGTGCCTCTTGTCTTTGGCAGCCCTGCAGTGACAGACATCCTGGGCAGATAGCAGAAACCCCTGGCTGTGCTGGCTGCTCCCTGCTCTCTCTTCCTCTCTCCCCTAAACATATTCTGTCTCTGAGAACCAACCCTGTGATTGGAGGATAGACAACACTGGAATCCTGAAATCAAAATATGGCATTTATAAGCTCTATGTACTGCCAGACTCTTTTCCGCCACATCCTTTTGTGGCTGCTGATTTGAGTTTTTAAATAGACCATCTCTGCCTGGAGGAGGAGGGCCGGCCAGCGATGCACTGTTGAAGGAGTTTGCTTAGGGAGTCACAAGGTCAGAGTGGGGGGATGGATTGTAGATGGCAAGGCTAGAGAGGGAGAAACCAATAGGGGCTAATATGTCAAAAAAAAAAAAACAAGTAAGAAACGATGGTGGCCTTGATGATCATGTGAGAGGTAGTTGAAAAATGAATGGATGTTAAGATCATTTGAGAGAAAGTATTGGTCGAAGTTGGAAATTAGGTGATGCGCACAAATGAAAATGATTTGAGTGGCTCACTATATTATCAATAAGTAATTTAATGACTAGGAGAGACAATAGTGACTGAGGCAGAGTTGCAGATCAGGTGGCCTCGTAAAATTTCCAAATGAAAATTTTAAAACACAACACTAGGTTGCCTGGCTTCCATTTTTCTAAGATAAGAAAATGATGGTAAATGCATTACCTCAAAATTAAGAATGCTTTTTTTTTTTTTTAAAGATTTTATTGGGGAATTTGGCAGAGAAGAACAGACAAGTTGCTGTCCTTTTGTTCTTCAGTCTAGTTGTGGAGGACGTCACGTCACTGGCCCATGTTGGTATCATCATTGTGCTCTTCCCAGGTGAGGCAGTCGCTTGTCGGCCATTGGACAGCAGCTCATGGAGGATCACAGCAGCTCACGAAAGCTCATGCCAGCTGCCTGCCAGCCCCACTGCAGCCTATGCCATCGCCGGTGACTCACAGCAGCCCAGCTCCAGGTCGACCTGTTGTTCACTATCTTAGTTGAAGAGGGCGCAGCATCACTGGCCCCCATGTGGGATATGAACTGGGGCTCTGCTGCTAGAGCTGACATCCCTAGCCAAATCTTAACCAACGAGCCACTCGGGCGCCCCAAGTATGCTTTAAAAACTGCGTTTAACTTAATGCTCATATGTTGGTCTGATTGTTCTTATTCACCACTAACCACCTCAAGTCTATAAACAGTTAGCAAAGTGAGTTCACGATGGGCAGAGGGCATTGGCAGGGCTAGCCATAGGGTTGTCACTCAACAGAGGCTGTGGAGTTCAGAGAGTATCTGGAATGTGAGAAAAGAGGATAGAACAGATTCCATATGGAAAAAATAATCACTGATCAGGGCTTTCAGGGGTCTTCTGTGCTTCCCAATGGTTTCTCAGAGCCTGCTTCCTCTGAAGGAATCTCCCTGGTTACATTGGAATCTTCCCTCCAGCCTCTTCCTGATTAGAAAGAACTAAAACCGCATCCCTGCGTTGGCCGTGTTAATGAGAAAAGGCCGTGCGTGCCAGATGCAGGCATTCTAGCCTTCAGGCTGCTCCCTGGCTGAACACCTCCCACCTCCGCTCCAGGCTCAGGCCTTCCTGTGCAGATGCTGTGTGACCATGGAAAAAGTCCCCCAAAGCTGTAGCCACCCCCCAAAGCCAAAGAAGCAAGGAGCCTAAAGCTTGGCACCTCTGGTCCTGCCCTAGCAGCAGTCTGTTGGCACTGGTGAAAAACATGGATGGCCCAACAAAAACATCTGGGTAGCCTAATGGCTCCCAAATACTACCAAACCTTAAAGCCCACTACAAACCACCTCCCCATGTCATATTGCTCCCACGAATTATATATATTTTTTAATTGTGAAGGGTCCTGAACATTAAATTACTCTTCCCTCCAAACATCAGGCCTTGTAGTCCACCTCCTTTGGAAAGGTAGCATCCACACACTAGCACAGGGCCATATCCCGTGGGGTCTGGCAGCTCCCACGAGGGAAGCATAGGGGAGGGGTTATGGTACCCTGATATTGCTTCCAAGCTAACAGGTTCTATAAGCCACGCCTCCTCGGGAAGCGTTGAGGGGCGGGGAGAGCCAGGGGTGCCGTGCCTCCAGCAGCTCCTTCAAGGTGGGAGGAAGCAGCAGGAGGGGAGACAGGACGTTCCCCTTTAACAGACACGGGGATGGAAAATCCGGGTCTTATTTCAAGGGATTTATTGTTGCGTAACATGCCCCGTTGATGGGGTGTGTCATTGTAACAGCAGGACAGTGAGACCAAGCTTGCTGTAAGGCTGTTACTCAGTAACTGGGAATTTGTTCCCAGTGTATTTTAGGTAAAACAGTAGCAGCATGAGTCTTGAGGGAGCGGCACCCAGAAGACGGCTTTCAAACAGGAGGCAGTGTGGACCAGCGCTTTCCTTTCCGAACTGTAGCAGAGCCATTTTAATACAATAAGAATGAATTATTAGAAGAGCGAGATGAATTAGATGTACAATACGCAACCCTCATTTGTAAACGTCATTGATGCCAGTGATCTTAAATGACTGTGGGATTGCTTTCAAAGCGTCTAGATGCCACACACAGTCGCTGCGTTTTCGTCATCAGAGAGCGGTAGGCATCAGCCCGCTACTCTTGTCTGGTTTGCAAAGCAGCGCACAAGGAGTCGAGTCAAGCAAGCAGTTCAGCCAGCAAGGTCCCAGTGTCCACCGGTAGACCCAGTGTCTGTCCATCATCTCCGTGACCACAGCCACCATTCAATGCACAGGGAGGGCGCCTGCAGCAGACATCTCACTCCCTCATCACTCTTCTTTCTCTTTTTTCCCATTTGTGAAAATCAGTTTTGTTCTTTTCCGTTTCCCTTCTCTAGTTTTTTTCCCAATTCCCCTTTTCCCTTTTATGAATGCAGTGTGTTCTTCAGTGAATTCCTACGTGGCAGTCCCGACAGGGCCTGGGTGAGCTGCTTCCTATCAGGCTTTCACCGGCTGACCTGCTCCCGCTGGGCCTCAGTTTTCTTATTTGTGCAACTAGGATGACAGCAGTGGCTTGCAGACGTGTTAGGGTTACATGCCGTCATCTGAACACACAGCGTGGAAGAGCTCAGCCCTGCACCCCCTCCTTGGACCCTTGCCACCCACAGCATGGAGACCAACGTGCAGCGAAGTGTCCCCAAGGAAGACGATGGAGGAATTGGACTAAAGTCAGACTATTGTTGGGAAGGGACACCAAACAGTGCACATGTCATCACATCTGCACATGGCAAAGCCAATTTGGAATGAATATCCAAGCCATGGCGTTTTCCTTCCTCATGTGTCACTGTGGTCACCTGGCCTTAGTTTCCAAGGGAGAAGTCTGGGCAGCTTTGGTTTTGTTATTTTCTTGGCAGCCTGTTTCACTCTTTGGACCAGATGCCCCTGGCATTGTCATATGCCTGGCTGTGCACATGTCATTAATTCTGCCTGAAGCATCATAAGCATATAGGGCTTTTTTTTTTCAGCTTTGGAAAGATCTAGATAGTTATGTGCCTATTACTTGGGAGATATGATATTAACTACATAGTGTTTAGCATCAAAATAAACAGAGTTTAGGTAACTTCTAACATTATAAAATAACAAAGATTATTGGAAAAGAATGTATGCATATGCAAGTGTAAGTAAATGAGGTTAAGCAAAATAGTATGTTTTGTACTTTGCATAATATTTTCAAGGAACAGAAAAGAAAGAAGGGACAGAAAAGCAAAGTGAAATTCTACTTAAAATTATATTCTGCAGATGAGTGAGTCAACATATACAGTTCATTCGTAATTTTGAATATCAGAGAATTAAGCTAAAATCCTCCTGAAAAATTGAAAGTAAATACTGGTATTAAAAATAAAAAGACTAGATGAGAAAAGTAAAGAGATTTTCAATATATAGAAAAAAAATGGAGACTAGCAACAGAAAAATGAAAATTGGAAGATATAGGTGTGAAAATAGAAACTGTAAAGAAATTTATATCAATACATACAATAGATTAAAATTTGTGTAGTACAAAACTAAGTCTTAGATTTTGTTATAGAAGTAAAATTCAATCATATACTCTCAAAAGTACACCTATACTACAAAGGAAAACTGAAATATTGAATTTGTTGATTAATATTAAATTAAAATATTTGTCAAGGAAATGTAATGAATAGGAGAATGCCAGGATATGATGCTGGGAATGTGTCCTAACCTCCAGGAGACCTCATTTTCCCATCTGTGTGAAGGATATGATAGAAATAGAACCTCCCCCAGGATGATGGAATAAGTTAATATTTATAAAGAATTTAGAACAATGCCCCTGGAGTGTAGAAACTGCTATATAAGTTTAATAAAATTTGAATGGCAGTGAAATTTAATGTATTTAAATGAAAATAAAACATATTACTTTGAAAAATTAAACCAAATGGAAAAGATAGTTGGCAGTATCAGATCAGCACAGAAAGAATTAAACATAAGCATCATCCCCTTTGTTCTAAATTGTTGAATCCAAACCCAGTTGATTTACATGGCAAGTAGTTTCAGTGATTCTTCCAGAATAAAGATTGCATCTCTTGAGCAGACCAAGAATTGCACAGCAAATCTGTTGTGACAAATGTGATTCACTTTTTCTCTTCTCACCTCTCAGGTGTAAGTACCTTGAAAAGCTGGACAAACTGCCCATCAGACTCACAAAAATTATGGAAGAAAAAAACCAGTTTTTCCCTTTGAAAATATACTGGAAAAAGTATGGGTAACTTCCAGAGACAAAGGAGCTTGTCTGCAATGTTGCAAACACAACGTGTCTGCTGTGCCTAACATCCTGGGACAGATTCCGAGGGGAAACCATGCCAGGTACCGCTAATTACCACGACTCTGTCATCAAGCAGTTTTAGTCCAGCTGTCTCATTCCGTCACCATGAGATGGAAAAATCCAAACTCCCAAGTCACAAAATTCCATAGCAGTACCACATGATACCGTTTCATAGACTGAGACCAGTGTATTTATCATCCGCACGATTAACCTTCCTTTTATGAACACAGTTAATTCTGGGTCTGTAAAATCATTAGGATACAAGTTTCCACTGATTTTTGATAACTGAGCACAGATTTCTTTTAGGAAATTTAAATTCTCAATTTTTACTTCTTAATAATTCCCATCCAAGCTGCTCACTCCCCAGCTTTCTTTACCTGTTCCCTCAAAAGCACTGATGCGTTTGGCTGGTGTTTGAAATGCCTTTACCCCAAATTCAGTTTGGTAAGTGTATGAATCTGATAGCATCCTTTGACACAATTTGGAATTTGAAAATAAGCTAAATACATAATAATTAAGGTAAATTAAATCAATGGGAATGTAGATGATGCTGTTTCAAACTCTCTGTCTCAAACATTGTGTAGGTTCCACTTAGAGGGATGGACACTCTGATTGTGAGGTGCTAATTTAGACACTGAAAAGTCACTTTCTGGAAAGCAGCACTGCTGATCAGACAGACCTGGACAATGCCACCTCATTTCTCCTATCCTTTCATGTGGTAAGTTTTGGTCACAAACTTTCTCAGAACAGATCATCACATCCTATCTGCTTACCAGGCCTTATTCTCTTTCTCCCTCTTTCTCCACCTTGAATTACATCAGATATTTGTGGGATGCCATCATTTCGCTGGAATGTCTTTCTCATGGCTTTGTCTTTCCCACTCAGGGACCCCAGCACATGGTAAGGGTCAATCCCTGTGGAGTTGCCTGGATGACATAAGAGATCTGCATTCAAGTTTCCTCTCATCTTTTAGGCTAGTCGGAAAAATCCAGGATTCTCACAGTCCTGAGTAGGAATAGGGGAGCTGATATCTCCCACCCTGTCCTGAAAACCTCCAAACTGAGCCTTCCTGAGAGGCGGACGGTACCAGCTCTTAGCATGCCTTCTAGCATGCAAATCGTTGGAAGAATGACATTATTTTTCCGCCCAGAGACAGAGCAGCTGGCATGGAAGACACTCTCCTCAGTGGAATGCTTGTTTACTGTGGACATTTAATCTCTGTGCTGTGTCTCTCATCCATACCCCCAGAGGTCTGCATGGAAAAGAGAAGAACCTGAACCTTTATATTTAGGAACACGAAGCAGGTTTAAGCCTTTTGATTCAATAGCTACCTATACATTTAAAATTATTTGGGCTTCCACTTTTTCATGCTTTGGGGAAGTGCCTGATTAGAAAGCAGGAAGAATTGATCAGATTCCAGGAAAAGATCTAAACCAGAGAGGCCTGGGGTGGGCACCTACCTAGCAGTGGGGCACCAGAGCTCAGAGCTGGCCCACGTGGACAACAGACCCACGCAGAACAGTGTGGCAAAGGCAAGACAGAGGCAGGAATCGCTCGAGGGCTGGGTGGTGGTACAGGCAGGCATAGAAGCAGGTGCTAAGAGTAAAGCCCCGTCATAGGATCAAAGCTCGGGGCAGGCTTAACAAATGAGAGCCTGGGTGCTTGGTGGAGATGACAGCTATGAAGGGACGAACCGGTGTCTGCTCTTTGAGATGCTGTGCCTTTTTATGGAAGTGAGAGTTAGGCTGCTCCCACACTTAGCACCTTCTCCTCCTTCTGTGCCTACTTGCCCTCCGGGCTCCATGTGTAGTTTTTAATACAAGTGTCAACATGCTTGGGGCTCATAGTTCTATGCTAACCTGAAAATCAGAGCCTTTCCAGCATTTATATCCTGCCATATGTTCTTACTTGTTAATTTATCTAACTTATTTTAATAACCTCCATCATACAGGGATGCTTTCTCATTCAACTTTATATATTTTCCAATATCTGCTAGTATTGAATGCCAATGGTAAATATTCAGTCGATATTTGTTTGCCCAAAGGTAGCACAACAGAAATTTACTGGGAATGTGGCAGAGAAAGGAGAGAGTGGAAGAGATGTAGAGTTTGGCTATAAGGTGTTGCAGGCTTGTGGTGGGGAATGGATAAATAAAAAGAGCGTGTATACATTGCAGGGCTCACCATTTGACCTCTAAATGGATTGTCTATTAGTAACCAGCTACTCTATTGAATCTCTAAAAAAAAACCTCACAAAGCGCAAAAGATCTAGTAATTCATAAAAGATCTGAAAGAGGAAGTCTGCTCTTCAGACAACTCTTACCTTTCCTTCACCCAGTATTCATGTCCATGTCTTCATTTTTAGTGCCTTCTAGAAAACCTGATATTAACTTAATGATAGTAATAGCACGAGACTTTCTGTTGAACATGTTGCACATAGAATGCATGTTTGTTGTGGGTCTGAGTGTGAGTCCTTACTCAATTCATTTCCTTTGGGTTGCTTGAGGAAAGGCCTGGATTTGGTGGCAGCAATCACACCACTGAGATGATTTCAGGAGACAAATGCAGAGTCAGGGACCCAGCACACCAAAGACTCTGGGAAGTTGGCCAAAGCTGCACTTCGTACTAACCTTTCCAATTAGCTTTGCAGATGCCTCTTTTACCCAGTGGGGAATCGGGGGGATAATGGACCATTTGTACAGTATGTGTTAATCTAACGATCTATCTCCATTTAACAACTTCAAAGCATCATAAGCACAAGACTCTCATTAATTCTTCCCAGTGTGGCAGAAAGCCGGCTTGTGATTTTACTGTTGGGCCTCAAGAACAAATTGCTTTTGGAAAGTGGTTGTCCATGCTGTGATTGGGGACAGAGCCTAGAGAGGTACCTTATAACTTTCCATTTTGGGCACAGGATTCAGGAACAAGCACAGCACAAGCTTTTAGTGCGACTGTCTAGGGCCCAGAGCTAATGAGGTCAGGTGACCGACCCATTCTCACACTTTTATGGGGGGTTCTGGTGCTTCCCTGACAAACACAATGAACTATGGCATACATGTCGCTGCAAGGTGAACTTGGCGACACATTCACAGTGTTAATGATGGACTTAGCACGGAGTTTCCTGTGGTGTCCTCAGCTCTCCTCTCATGTCTCCGATGGACAAGTGCTCCTTCTCTATGTCAGTGTCATTTCTTCCCACCGTGCTCTCAGTGCCAATCCCCGCCCCCAGCCCAGCTTCCTCTAGATTCTCCATTGACCAGCACTTGGGGAGAGTCACCTGTTTCCTGGACGTTGCACATCAACCCTGGTAGCGGGCTGTTAGTTCCAGTGTCTCATAGAGCAAAACCTAAAACCCTAAAATTGGGCCGGCTGAGTGGCACATTGGTTAAGAGCTGGCTTGGGACGCCAGCAGCCCTGGTTCGGATCCCACAAATGAGGGCCAGTGAACTGCCCTCTACAGCTAAGATGGTGAACAGCAGCTCCACCTGGAGCTGGGCTGTGCGAGCCACCGGCGACGGTGTGGGCTGCAGCCCCTGCTGCAGTGGGCTGCCATAGGCTACAGTGAGTGGCCGGCAGCCAGCGTGAGCTGCCAATAGCCACGGTGCGCGACCATCTAGAGGCCGGCGACCGATCTGCCTCATCCGGCAAGAGCGCAATGACGATACCAACATGGGCCAGTGAAGCAACGTCCTCCGCAACTAGACTGAAGAACAAAAAGACAGCAACTTGTCTGTTCCCCTTCCCCAATTCCCCAACGCTGTTCTCCTCCCCCACTTCCCCAATAAAATCTTTAAAAATAAAATAAAACCCTAAAACCAGAGAGTATTAATCTACCGTTTAGGGGAGTGACACATACAGCACCTGCACTCACATTTTCCTAATCTAATTTCATCTTACCACCACTCAGTATGTGGGTGAAAAAAGGATTCCACCAAAAGGAACCTCCCAGGGTGACCTGATCATGAATTCCCAACTGGGCAGCTCATGTGGGGAGTCACGTCCCAGGCATATAACTTAGTAAAATGTTTATCTTGGCCATATACAGCCTCTCCATCGTTTCTGTGCGTATAGGTTAACACTCTTTTGAAATAAGTATGCCCACCCTCAAGACAGCACACCACCTCACTAATTCTCCAGTAATCCCATCCCCGCCTTGCTTTCTCCCTCCCTCCTCCATGTCATCTTCCTCACGTTCCCTCCTTAATTTCAAATACATAAAAGAAGCTGCAAAACTGTCACTCTCCCAAACATTTGGGATCTTGCTTCCTGGCAACTGTCATAAGTTTGGCTCAAATAAACTCTTAAAAAATTCTCTACAGGGTTGCACGTTTCTTATGTTGCTAACTAGCAGAAAGAGTTTGAATCTTGGTGACAATAGAAATGGGGAGATGGAAACTCAAGAGCTCAAATTCCGTGGGTGGAAGATACCTGCAGAGATCCACACCCTGATATTGGGGGGGCCGCACCACCTCAGTGCCAGTCCTGGGCCCACGTGGCCCCACAGGCTGTTCCCCAGGGGCGCAGGTCCCTCAGTAAGATCTGAGTCTGCCCACGAGAGGCGGCCGCGTCAGGCCTCAGGCTCTCCCCTCTTCTTCACGTTCCTTGTGATGGAAACTCACCTCCTTTTGCTACCCTCCCACCTGAGGGAACAAAACATGCCCCTCTAGTCACCTTTGTTTAGTTCCATTCTGGTCAAGGTTTTTAGAGCAAAAGAATGTTTCTGTAAACAACAACAAGCATCCCTTAATGGGAATGTTTTATACATCAAGGGACAGAATTTTTAGAATCAAACTTATAATGCTTGCAACTAAAATTAATCAGAAAATAAGTTATTAGATTAAAGCATTGAACAGAACAATCCTAGATTTTGATTTAAAATCAGGCTTTATATAAGACACACATTTTTTTTTTTTTTATGAATCAACCACTTAATCTTATAAAAATCGGTTAATTTTTTTTAGCAACAGAAGAAATGCTAAAAGTGTTTGGTTTATTAAACTTAATGTAACATACCTAGCAGTACGTTCAAATTTTCGAGCAACTCCTATTTTTTTCTGGTATAATTTAACTTTTGTCCACATTTTCCAACTTCCCTAAAATTCTCTTGCCTCATCTAAAACACTTATTATTTTATATAGTCACTCGTGCCGCTGGCATTGGCTGCTTCTCAGTTACAGCCATCCCACTGGCATTTCAGTACAGCTTCCCGCTAAAGATTTGAAAGAATGTACCATCACCACCTCCTGAATTTCCACTACATAACAAAAATAAGAGGAAAATGCAAAGAAAAATGGCATGGGCTCTAAAAACAGGGTAACAAAACAGGTGCCATCCACAGGGAAGAAACTTTGAAGAGATATTGCAGGGCAGACATTAGGCAGGGCCGATTTGAGGTGACAACCAATAAGCAAAGTTTCCCCAAAGAACACAAGCCACTGTCAGGAGGCTGAGGGCGAAGGCCAGGGAGAAAGAATACATGATTCAGAAGACAAACTACAAACTTACTTTAAAAAGCACAGGTCATGAAAGCCTAAAAGTGGGCTTAATCACTAAAGTTTCTTATAAATGTATGAAAAAACAGAAGAATGTTATAGAAAATTTGGCAAATGATATTAACAAGGACTTCATATACACAAAAGAAATATAACTGGATAAGTGGTGGTAAATTTATGGTAAAATTCATTCACAGTGAAAAAAAAAGGGGAAGGAACTTGGTGTGACTTAGAAACACAGGACAGTTGACTCTGAGCAAGAGGGCAGGAGGTGTGCCACCCTCTCAGGAGCAGAGGCAGCAGGGGCTGCGATTTCATGACACCTGGCGGCCCTCCCCGCCCGCTGTGCACCGTCACCCAGGGCAGCTGCCCACAGGCTCCTCTCTCAGTGCGCACAGGACATGGAAGTGCTGATGCATGAACGTCACCCCCCTCCACAGCCAACCGATGACTGAGGCCCCTTGGTGGGCAGGCAGCCCTGCTCCCAGCCTCCTCCGGGGTGCATTGCTCTCATACCCAGAATCCCCGTGGGAGCAATCATTATTTTTTTTTTTTTTGAGGGCAGTGTCACTGGCCCTCACATGTGGGACCCGAACTGGGGCCGCTGGCTTCCCAAGCCAGCGCTTAACCACCGTGCCACTCGGCCGGCCCTAATTATTTTAAGAATAGTTGAGTTATTATGATTACATATTATGATTACATATTATAATTATTCCTCTACTTTAAGAATTATTTGTTTTAATGAGAATATCCAAGCAGATTTTCAAAGGAAGTTCAGTAGGAGAGAAAATGTACCATGATCTGTATACTCTACCCACCAGTAGATCAGAGTTATGAGTGATCGTGTGTGTGTGTGTGTGTGTGTGTGTGTGTGTGCGTGCGTGTGTGTGTGTGTGTGTGTGTGTAAGAGAATAAATTATCAGGAAAATCTCTCTGAGGGATGGAAAAATGGGCAAGATTCCACCTGAGAAGCCAGTGAGAGTGTGGGCTGATGGGTCTCCTGATCAGAGCTGTGCCCAGCTCGCTCTAGGAAAATGGCCTCTTAGTTCAGGTTGGCATGTGGCTACTTGACAATCGACAATCGGGTCCAGGGTTTCTGCCCCCTCTGAAAATTGAATTCTAGCCTCATTTTTTGGCAGCTTTTTAATGTGGAAAAGCATATAAAACACACACAATACAAAATAATGAACATAACATTTGGCTCAAAAGTAATGCACCCATTAGGAATTTTTGATGTACATAAATAGATTTTATGGAGAATGTTTTGGAAAAGGAAGCAAAATGTGGGGAAAGGGAAAACGAGTGCACACATGTGTCCATGCATTAAACCCAGGACTAAGAGAGCCAGAGTTGGAAGTCTATGTGTATTTCAGGGGTTTCTTGGAAATTGCAGCCACCAAAGGGATCCTTTGTAAGGAGTTCTTGTTGGAAAGAATAGAAACGATACTCTTGCCAACTAGAGAATTCTTGTTGATATGTCAAGGCCATGTATGACCCGAATCTACAAAGCCTGAGTGTTCCAAGGGCCTGGGGGACACCTCTGTGTTCTCGCTCGTGGAAGCACAGTGAGGGCCTCCGTGTGGGGGAAATGGATGGCCTGAGGACCAAGTGACATCAGTTGCAGCACTGAGACCCTGAGAGATCCAGCTAAGGGACCCCGCAGGCTGCTGGTGTGCTTTCCATGTGAGCCCTGTCAATCAGTGTCACCCAGGCACTGGGACAGGGCTCTCCCACCCCCAGACTTCTGATGCTTTCAACACAAACTTAGACCTGGTCACCCAGCCATCTGTGATAGGCACAGAACTTACTGCATCCATCCGAAACACAGGCCATCATTGTAACAGTGTAAGCATCTCCCTCCTCGCTCAGGGGTACTTGTGAATCCTTTGATTTGCAGTTTCAGCTTTACGGGGGCATCAAGGAACAGAGTGGTAATCCGTCTAGAATGGCTCTATGTGGTGAGCCAGCTCTCAATGTCTGTTTGTGGGCACCACGTTTTACCTCTTGGGTAACAGCCATTTAACCTCCTGAGATGTCTTCATTGACAAAATGGGACCATTCATTTGTTGTGTCAAATGGCTTGTCAGGCCCACCATTTCCCCCCTAACCTCTCAACACTTTATTATTACTGTGATCTGCATCCATGCTGGTCATCTAGTTCAGTTATTTAAATTGCTATGCTATTATATATCTCATCATGTGGGTATCAATCATTCACTGACACACCTGCCCTAAGACTACAGTAAGGAACAAAGTCTGGATTTTGAGGAATTATCAACCCAGCATCTGGGACTCCCAAACCCCAGTGTCTGTTTAACAATACATACAGGTCTGGCAGGAATCACTGAGGGAGATTTCCTTCAGGGAGTTACTCATTCTTTGATTAGTTGGTTTACAATTTAAATTGGAATTGACTCCTCCAATTATTAAAACTTCAATGACATTCGTTTAGTTCATGGGAAAGAAAAACAAAACAAAACACTACCAACAGCATTTGAAAAAATGTCCCACTTCCTTTAAGGCCCCTGTGGGTGACAAGCTGGTAAAGTGAGGAGATAGCTTTTAAGGTCAAGTTCATGAGCTAAAGTGCTGTGTTATGTATGGAGTGGGGTATAGGTAAGGCTTTGGTTTGAGTTTGAAATTCTGAATCGTTAACTATAGAAACTTGCATGATTCATATAATTACTTTGAACTAACAACCTACTCTGTACCTGAGAATATTATTTTTCCTTGCTCGTTTTGCACTGCTGATGGTGAAAATCCATGAGATAATATAGGTAACACCAGAAACCAGCAAGTGATTTAACATAATGCTGTTTATAATTGCAGTACTCTCTAGACCTACCAAGGAGTTTTATATCCTTGTAGATAGATATCAATCTGGATGAGGCCTTATCAGTAATGGGGGAAAATTAGGGTAGGAGAGGGCAGAAGGGATAGCAGGAGAGACAGGAAAAGGCTGAATCCATGCCGCTCATCCACCAGCTATTTCAGTCCAGGGCCCAGCTGTTCATTTAGAAAGCAGTGGGTCATGATAGCTTTTACCCAAACAGGACGGGTCACAGCATGGTGGCCACGTTGGTTCTGGGGGCAGCTCTCAGATCAGAGTCCCAGGGGCCGTAAGTAGGAAATCAGCAGGTGCTGGCTAATACCACTTATAATAAAAGACACATGTGAATACTACAACTTCTTACATAAAAATCTGTCTCTAGGGAGAAAGCTGGCAAGAAGCTAAGCATATAAAAATCATATTAAAAATCTATAATTGGTTTGAAACAATACTAATGAAATGAGGAATGGTTTGAAGCCGCTAAATTTGGTTGGAAGCCACAATAAATTGGCTCGACTACACTTACAGAAAATTTTGCACATGCGAAGTTTGCAGCATCGTGCTGCCATTTTGTCTAAAAATACATTCTGGTATATCAAGAAATAAAGGGAAAAATAATATTCTGAAATGATATAAGAAGGAAACAACATTCACCCTTGGGACCTGAGTTAACGGTTGAAATATCAGCATATATTTGTTCTTTCTTACTGTTAGTATTCGTTTGTAAGTCCCTCCCGTTCTCTTAGTTGGGGTGTTTCCTAGCTGTCGGTTGCTATAGTCAGATTGCCGGTTTGAAGGACTGCTGCTTTGTGTGGCCTCAGTGTGGATGCTGCAGTCGCCTTCCTTTGGGTGTGGGCCTGGAGTGCTGGTGTGTGCGAGCTCGGGGTGCAGAGGTAAGTGTCCCATTCCAGCTGCACTTGATCACTTTGCATGCAGTGTCTCCGTCCACTGTGCGGGCCAGCCGGGAGGGAGGCCCTGAGGAGGGGGTGAGGCCCCCCGTGTGGCAAAGCGGCCGCCGCTCCCTTTTGCAGGATGAGCACCAGCTGACCCTGGGAACAGCTGTCGCCAGACCCGGGGCGGCCTTCTTTTGCTGGAGAATGTGGAGGCTCCAGGAGGCCTGTGCTCCCCACACCTCTCCACTCGGTTAATAGTTCACTCGCCACGTAACTTATTCCTGACCTCAGCGGTATTTCAAGTGTTCCAGTGACCGCCCTGGTCACTGAGTAACTGAGCTTAACACAGACACATCATGAACCCCCCAGACTGCAGCCTTCTCAGGCCTCTGTGCTGTATGTCAGCCTGGAAATCAATTTCCCTTCAGCTGAAGGATTCACGTTTATGCAGAGTGGGCTCCTTCACCCCGAGCAGGGCAGTGGAGCCCCAAGGAGTTGGGGCAAGGCCTTGAGGCGACCCTGCTCATTCTGGAGCCAAAAGTGGCAAGAGGGGCATTGCTCAAGGTGAGGTGACACGAGCCTGCCTGAGTAGGCGTCTCACGCCCCACATGAACCTACATGGGCACACCACCTGGAGAGAAGGGACATGCCCCCATCTTTGTTGGGGTTGCTGCTTTCTGACTTACAAATATAATTTTTTAAAGCATCAAGCTGTTTCAAGGTGAAAGATGCTAAAACACCTTGTTCAAAGCCTACCTGTAGATACACACTGAAGCTTCCATAGAAGGGATGGACACAGTCCCGGTGCTGCCCAGAGCTGCCCGGTGTGGTGGTGCCCACCTTTCTGCCGGTCACGTGGCAGCAATGCCAGTTCCCAGGCTGTGGGGCGCAGCTTGCACAGCAGCATCTGGCTTGCTCACAAACTCCAAGTCAGCAGCCTCGAGGCCTTTGGACATCAGAGGCTTTTGTGGCTGAGTTCGGGCTTCAGGCAGGCTCTTGGGTCTTCATTTTGCCTATTTGCCCATATTGGGGGAAATACTTTCTCGCCAGTGTGATGTGGCAAAGCCAACTCAGTGGTGGTGACACCAAGAGTAAGGCCGGCCTTCCTGGTGAGCCCCTGTGATGACGGGCTGAGTGAGGCCGGGGTAGCCGCAGGGGGATTTCAAGTTCTCATCTTCCCACAAGGGCCCCTCACCTCTGTGCTCCCTGGTCCCTGTGTGGCTCCAGGCAGGGGAAGGGCAACCCAGCAAATCAAAGACACATACAGCTGACCACTTGGCCCCCAAGAATGCCAGGAAGTAACTTTCCCCACTCTGATTACAGATTTCCAGGGGCAGCTGACAGACCTACGTTACCTGCCATTCCCCAGAACTATTTATTAGCTTATTTAAGCAGCACCATTGCTGTCTCAGGTGGATGAGGTAGATGAGGGTTCCTACTTCACAGCTGGGGCTACTGAGACCCAGAGGTGTGAGGGAGTGGCCACAGTCCAACCAGGGACTTGATTGGGTCATCTTGGCTTCAGCATCTGTGCTCTCAGCAACGTCCTCCCACGGGAGCTCCCTGGACACTCCTGCAGGTCTAATGGTCAGCACTGGTTCTGCTGGCCCTGGATGTGGAAGCCACTGTCACCATTGGTCACTGTGTATCCAGAAAGAACCATGGCAAAAGTGACTTGGTCAGGCTTTACAAACCTAGTGTATCATGGTGGTTAATCACCCCCTCGAGGCTGCTAGGCTTTCTGAGTCTAGAAATAGCTCTCTGAGAATGGATGTCCTACTCTCAAGGGACACGATTGCTCATACACTTTCTGAGGTTAAGTGGGTCCTTAACAATGAATTGTTATGCCAAGCACATGCGTTGACACCCCCCACCCCCAGGAATGAGGAAATACAAATGAATCACCACAGTGCAGTCTGGGTTCCCTGCAGCGCATTAAAGAATGCAATTTAGTTTGTGAATCAAACATCAACGGCCAACACATGTTCGCTTCATGTTTGTACAGTTTCTTTTGAAACCACAGTGTGTTTCAGCTCTGCCATCTTAGTCAAAGCTCACACCTGTCTTTGGGGTAAT
Organism: Aselliscus stoliczkanus; assembly: GCA_033961575.1. Classification (NCBI taxonomy): domain Eukaryota; kingdom Metazoa; phylum Chordata; class Mammalia; order Chiroptera; family Hipposideridae; genus Aselliscus; species Aselliscus stoliczkanus. The sequence continues at coordinate 110,334,620 of CM066728.1, forward strand.
GTGACTGGAGGGTGCCTGTGATTTTAGCTTTTGTGACCCAAGTCACAGAACTGTGCATGACAGAAATGCTGATCTCGTCCCCGGGCTGCCCTTGCAGTTGGCTCTCTGTGATCGAGATTTATCACATGTCCTCATTGCCTTGTGGTTCCTGTGCCGGTTTAGACTATTTATCTAGGATTTAAAACAAAAACAAAAAACCATTCTGGTGTATTTAATCAATATGACCAGAAGCCCAGTTTTACTCCACATTAGAAAGTCTTCTAGAGTCACCCCTCCCCATGCATGTGCCTGGGAATGCCAACAGGTGTTTCTTGGGAAGGAATCTGTGATCCAGTATGGTTCAGAAATGCACAGTGGGATCCAGCTGGCAGAGTTTTTTTGTGGTAGAACTGTCATATCTTTAACCTGATCAGGGGTCTTGGGGTCCCCTGGAGGGCAGCAGAAAGGGCAGCATCACTGAGGGCCATTGCAAAGGCCTGGGGTTCACTCAGGTGTCATTTAGGAAACAATACGGTAGGTTTGGGAGGTAGAGGCAAATGGCTATGGCTTTTACTTTCAGCATTCCATGTACACCACCCAGTTAGGGATCTGAGGCAAAAGTGAAACATGAAATAAATGAGCACATTGCGTGTTTACATCTGGAAAGTTCCAAACGTGTAGTGAAAGTGTAATTAGACAGGCATCTGGCACCCACATAGCACACCACTTAACAGATCCTTTCATGTTGCTCCTTGGGTAAGGATTCTTTTTTTCTTTGCAACCTAAAGTTCTGTGCACAAGTAGGCCAGAGGAGATTCCTGTGAGCAGGCTGTCGCCTCTGGCAACAACTTGTGGTGGTCATATATATAGTGACTGTTAGATCTATATGATTGGGGCTGCCCGTTTGTCTGGCTGTGGTAAGACAGCACTTGTACCTTCTGAAAAGAAAAGAATGTACAGCTGAACACTGAGCTTTAAAATTAGTTTTGGCTCGTGATTGAATTCTCCTGTATTCTCTGAACTAAAAATTGTAAGTGCAAATGAACATAATTCGATTTCCTGTATCACCTCTTTAAACCCAGCTCCTTTCGGCTTGCCCCCATGTTGCACTGCTTTTGCAATAAAAAGGATCTGAGAGAGTCTTTTGTAAGCACACAGAGCAAGAGGGAGAAAGAAGAAAGGAGGGAGGAAGCGGAGGAGGGTCACAGGGTGGGGGCCTCCGGCAGCCCTTTTCAGTGCTGTGTCTTTCCTCCACTTTATAGTTTTAGAGAACGGTCACTCAGGCATGACGTGGCCAGGCCACAGTCAGAACACTCAGCTAACCAAACACACTTTCACACAGTTGTTCTGGACAAGGGTGCGAGGCGATGGGTAAGTCCTAGAGTTTGATGGCCTCCTTTGTGGAGAACCTGGCCAGATTTTAAGGGGCATTGGGAAGCAAAACAGCATTATATCCACACGAGCCGTGACTAGCAGGGCAGGGGTGAGCGACAGGGAGAGAAAGCCGGAGCCTGTGAAGAGAATACCTGATTGAACTCGACTGCTGACGGTGATGCTGGCACCTCCGGTGTGAGATGCCCACCTGAACCAGGCTCCACCTCATCGTGCCCTGAAGCCCTATGTCTATGAGTGGGGGAAGAATGTGCAGGCAAGACATCGAAATATCTCTGCAGAGGTCACGGGGGCTGAGAGACCATTTTTGTTTAAGAATTCCTCCTGGCTTCTTGTCTCTCCCTGGTGGCATTATTTGCTTCCCTGGGGCTCTTGCTTTCAGGTGAAGGGTTTTGTCCAACAGCAAATCCTTAAAACAGCAGACACCAAGTGAGGGGGGTCCCGGGCAGATAAAGAGCCAGCTATCTCACCTTTCCCTATGTTTCTTGTAAACTCAAATGTTAAAATTAAGTGGCAACATCGAAATCAGGCCAAGTGGCAATCTAGAAGCAAAATTAGTACATCATGGAGAAGATAAGGAGGGAAATCGGAGAAGAAGGCCCACTTAGCCTGCCGGTGTGGAGAGAGGAGAATTTAGGGGACACAAAGGGGAATCATACACTGCACACATGCACGCTTAGCGTCGGGACAAGAAGGGTGCGTAGTTACAATGAAAAGCTGACTGCTAAGTCCTGAGACACTGGGAGACAAATACCTTCCAAGAAAAAGCAAAAAAAAGTCCCTCTGGGTTTATACATTCCCAGCCAACAAAGTTTAGGCTCTCAGAAAAATGTGCCTGAAAACAGGGGACTATAATGCAAGCCATTGTGCAGTCCCCGCCGGAGCAGGGGCGGCATTCACAGACGACATGGGAGATGCGGGGTGCGGGGTCCGCAGCCGAAGGGGGTTCCCTCGCCCCTGGTGGAATTCCTTTCCGTCTGACATGCCCTTGTTCTCAAGGACACTTGTCTCTCTCCCTGGCCTCAGCCTTTCGGACTCAGCCTTTCATGGAGGCAATGGGTGTTTGGCTACGTGGGGCAGGGCCAAGAACAGTCAACAATAAACAAGTCGTCATGCCCCCGAGAACGTGCCCAGGACTGCAAAGCACAGGGTGGCTGTGGGGCAGCTGAGGGGACAGCCAGCCTCGCCTCCGGCCCTGATATGCTCGCACGCTGACTCAGAAATGGTACCTTGTCCACGCACCACTTACAAACACAACGGCACGCTGAGGAGAGGACGGGGGCCCACGGAGACTTCACAGGCAAGGGTGAAATACGGAATCTACAAATTTAAAGCGTATCTCTGTTTTGTTAGAGTTTTTAAAAAGGACACGTCATGAGCCTTTCGAAATTCTCTCTCATGACTCCAGTTAAATAAGCTGAAGACACGCAGTTAATGTACCTTTCCACATTCTGTGTCAGTTGCTTTGTCTTTGGATGGTCACATACACAATTTCCGATACTATTTTTGCAGCGAAGAATAAAATGACTGCGTTTTAAGGGAGTGAAAAGAAAGTTCAACATGAAGAAAACATTTTCAGTGAAGGTCAACACATTTGAAGAAGTAAGTGGATGAAAGATATATTTCATATAATATTTACTCAGCATAGATGATTTGCTTTTTTTGCTTTTTAATGAATAGAGTATTTTTAGAGCAGTTTGAGGTTTATAGAAAAATTACACAGGAAGTACAGCGAGTTCACATATACCCCTACAACCCTAAAAATAAAGTCACCCTTCAAAGTGAGAGGGAATAAGGGTTCATTTGAGATCAATAAGAATAGCTACGCAGGATGCAAAAATTCAGGCAGAAGCACCAGTGGGGTTCCAAATAGTAAACTAAGGCAGTGGGTATATATGAGAGGGGAAGGGGGGACAAATCTATCCACTAAGGAAGGCATTTCTATTGGTGCAGATAATCTAACAGCACAATAATTCTAAGTCACGTTTTTAGTCCAGTAATCATACTATCTCCTTGTTATCTTTGCAAGAAGTTCTTTGGCACACAGCATTGCTCAGGCCCCGTTCGAAGGTGATTTTGCCCTGTTTTAACATTTCAGAGGTCCAGGGCTAAGCTGTGCTGGGCTGTTCATCTGGCGTGGCAGCTCCAGCTCTAATCTAAAGGAGCTCCGGGTATATTTGGTGCACACCCGTGTCCCCACCCAGTCTCCCTGTTGTTACTGACTGCTTGCATCACAGTGGTGCATTCGTTTCAATGAGGAGCCGATATCACTGATATAATTTAGCAAAGCCAATGATCCGTTAGTCTGTCCTGGTCGCTGAAGGGTTCACTGCACAGAATCCGACGTGGGGACACCTCTGGGTCTGCCCGGCCTTCCTGTGTGTATGGACATTACAGCCGACCTTGTTTACTAACTCCCCTCACATGGAATCCTCATTGTAAATCAAAACTCACTGGGCTTGTCTGCAGGAGAAGGGGTGACCCCCTGAACTCTGCCTGTGTCAGGATGTCCCAACTTCCACCCCCAGGCAGGAGCTGCTCGGGGCAGGGATGGGCTCCTGTTGGTATTACCCCCACTTCCCCAGCAGGGCACGCTTTGTGAAACCAGGAACCTTTCACTGTGGAGGCAGCTGTATGCTAGTGGGAAAGTGTGTAAATAATTTCATTAATGCATTTAAGGACTCTTTTTTCAAAATATGTGTAGCTTGAAATGTGGCCAAGTTCAAGCTGAAGAATTGCTGACTGCTGGAGAAGCAAGCCTGGCACTCACATCTGTTAGGGCCTGTGAGCTCCATGCAGCGGAGAGTTTTCCCCCTGTGCTCATGCATCGGTTTTCCTTGGCGTGGGTTCGGTTTAGCAGCATGTATGTAAGTTAAAACTTCCTAGGTTGTCTCTGAGGATGGATGGAAGAAAGAATTTCCTTGCCAGAGTCACAAATGAGATATGAGAGACCTGGGTATGTTGGTGGGGGGTGGGAGAGTGTCCCGGACCGGCGTGGCCTCCTCAGCTGGGTGACCTTGACTAGGCTTTATCTGTCCAGGCTGCCATTCATTTTAGTTCTAAATCGAGGAAGTTGCTGTCTAAATCATTTGTAAGGGCACTTCCAGCTCTAAAAAGAACACTTCTGCGTGCAGTGCAATAATCTTTCTGGGCAAGGATCAATAAGAGGAGACGGACTCAGTGCTTTGCAAGCACCCTCTACTGTCCATCTTTTGGAGACGCCATGAGAGAGAACAATTTCTTACTTTAGTTGCTAACATTTCATTTGGGCAATGAACTAATGGCCTTTCCCTAGCTTTCCTTGAGAAAAGTGTGCCCCTAGGACCCCTGCTCTATTCCATTCTTCCTGGTGTCTCCAGGTACCTGTGAGCCGATGGCTGCCCAGGCATGCTTTCCAGAGAAATTCATTGAGTATCTACTGGCGCCATACTCTGTGTTAGGGGTGACAATTCCACTTTTTATGAGGTCAGAAAATGGATCAATTTTGCTTTACTTAAATGTTGTTATTGTCTTAGTTCAAGGTAAGAAAAATGTGGTCATTAATAATATATGTTGCAGGCTATCCCTCAAAAAATTTCAAGTTAAAATTCAGAAATTGGCTGATAGGAAATAAAGCCTGTTCTCTCTGACATATTATCCCCTGTGGGTGGGTATAGAATGCTTTCTTCATGTGGGGCACATGGTCACACCTCTCCCATTAATTAGTCCACAGTGGAAAAATTCAGGACACTTTGAAATGTCTTTTGATTTTTCAATAGATACACTAGAAGTAATCAGAATTCTTTTCTTTAATTAAAGTTTATTGGGGTGACACTTGCTAGCAACGTCACATAGATTTCAGGTGCACAATTCTGCAACACAAGACAGATAGCTGTGGTTAAGTGATACAAAAAAGTCTACTTTTTCCCTTCCTTCCTTTTTCCCTCCCTCCTTCCTTCCTTCCTTCCTTCCTTCCTTCCTTCCTTCCTTCCTTCCTTCCTTCCTTCCTTCCTTCTATCATCCCATCCTCTATATTTCATTTTTCTCTTTTCCTCCCTTATGGAATATGTGCTGTGTACAGGATGCTAACAGCTGGCAATCCTCATAACAAAATACCGGGTTCCTATCTTCCAGGTTTTCAGATTCCCAGAGCAGCACATTTAGGTACAAATTTCAACCATAGCAGAGCACGTTGCTTCATCATGGCAGGTGTGACACTGGAAGACATAAAAGCTATTAGACCTCTTGATAAATTAGAGTAACACTATGGAGAGATGGCATTTGAATGGAAGTTTTAAGGAAGACAAAGTGTGCAGTGGTTGAGTCCAAGCATATGTAGTTGTCAGACAGAAGCAGAAACTTGGGCTCAAACCCAATTCTTCCTTTGACTGGCAAACATTTAATAAGTCACTGAACCATTAGAAGCTTCAGGTCCCTCATTTGTAACCTGGGTTAATAGCATCTGCTTCTATAGAGTTGCTGTGAGGAGTGAACCAAAGAATGCACCCCAGCACCTTGGCCAAGTGCCTGGGAAGCAGGAGCCCTCTTAGGCACGGGCAGGTGTCACTGCTGTGCCCTGGGGGCTGGTTGGGGCCAGTGTTCTTTCCTTTCACAGTCAGCTAACGCAGGACCAGCTGTGGTACCTTTGCTGAGGTTGTGGAGTTTGCTGGAATAGTGGCACGCCCCCACATCCCAGCATGGAGTGTCCTGTTGTGGTCAGCGACTGCCTCTTCTTTGCGAAGTTATAGGCTTGCTTGCGCAGCCATCATCAGCTTCTAGAAACCAGGTGCTTCTGCTCAGCATCCCACTGGGTCCAGTGAAGCGTTGGACAGAGGGCACAGGGATCACCAGTCAGATGCTCCCTCCTGGGGGCAGGAGCACATGGCCTGGGGGCCTGACCACGAGGTGTCCAGGGCCAGCGTTCCCTGAGGGGAGGGAATGCAGACAGCCCAATGGCCACCAACCTCTGGCAGCGCGGCTCTGCCTTGTCAAGGACTTTGCACAGAGCCGATCACCATAAACCTGCTAGGGCTGAACATGTGCCAGGAGGTTACGGTGGCTCTGAAATCCCAGGCCACTCCCCCACCTTCCACCGGATATCCTGATGGCAGGAAACAACCGTAAGACCACTGTGCTCAACTGTCAATCAGTCACACAGAACTTGACTTTGGCATTGTACTGCAATAGAAATTTTAAAAGGGGTGTTTTTGTTAGACTTAGAACAAACATAAACCAAGTGTGCTGATATAATCTGAGTCCACTTTGTTACAATACCGCCCCCCTAGAAGTTAGAGAACATTAGCATTATTTTATTGGGTTTCTGGTTTTGTTTTAGGTCAGAGATGTCAGTGTTTGTGCAAGACCCCTAGTCTTCATTCTGAGGGTAGAGCAAGATGCAAGAGAAGTTTGGTCTAGGCAGAAAATTCCTGGGAGTGTGAGAGGGTGACACAAACTGTCTACATTAAATCCTTGAGAAAAAAGTAATACATTAGTAATAGAAATATATTTCTGTCCCTTTATTTCCCTTTATTCCTTTTCTGAATGAGGTTAAATGTTCACATATGGTAGAAACAAGAACAAAACAACAGTTTTTGTTAAAAAGGAAGAAGAAAACCAGCCATCTGCACAAGGTAAAGCCCTTCATCTGTTTATGTTGACATTAATAAAAACTTAGAGGGAAGAAAAAAATCTATTCCTCAATCACTCCCCTGATCCATGCCATGTGGAAAGGAAAAGGGGAACCTAGTACTGAGTCATCCACACAGGGTCACCTAATAGTCAGGCCAGGGCACTGTAGAAATTTCTGTCTTAAGCTTCCAAACAGAGGAAAGGATCAGTTTGGGAGAACCAGAGTGATGACAACAGCCCTGCATTTGGACAGCTGCAGTAGGACAAAGGAAGGCAGAGGCTTGCAAAGCCCCCCTCTCTCCAGAGGACCGCAGAGCCAACAAGATGGAGGTACACATGCTCTCAGGTGCATTTTGCCCACGAAATGCTTCTCTGCCACTTGCTTCCTTAGCACTTTCTCACCTGGGTTTTTGTTGTTAAAGGAGAAATCATAAGCTTATCCTGCCAAACAAACAAACAAACAAAAATCATCAGGTTCCCTAAAACTCCGAAGTGAATTGAGACAAATGATTTAGGCTTCTCAGAGATTAAGTGAGATGCAGTTTAGTTGCTCTGGGCCACCAGAAGCAACCCAAGTGATATAGTGAAGCCGTGGTATTTTGCCTTTAGAAGCCCACACAGATAATTTTCTGATGAGACAGCCACTGCTCGAGGCATAGGATCAGTATAGCCTGGTCCATTCAGAGACAAGTCGAGATTCTGTGTACAATGACACTTTCAGTTGAATTATGGGCTATGAAGATAATCTCAGCAAATTCAAATGATAACACCAGCCACCAAACTGTCTAGCACTACAAATTCTCAGGTCTTCCTGTCTGCCCTAACTCAGTTCAACAAGCTCTTGTTAGGCAGTAGTACAATGAAAAGCAAGGGACTAGGATACACTCTATATGCCATAAATGAAAGCATTGCTTTTAATGAAGGGATGAGACTGGTCCAATGGATAAGGGACCTTGGAAGAGATCTTAAAGTCTTAACAAGGGGGTCATAACATATTTCTTTCTGGGGGACTCCAGAAGTTGTGGAGGTGGACAAACAGTAGGGTGTTCTAAGGTGATTTAGGGTTAAATTTTGATCTATAGACTAAGAAAAAAGATGGAAGGAAAGGAGACATATGTCTGCTAATATTATTGAGGGCCTTTCATGACGGTCTAGGGTTATGGGCTAAAATTCACATCAAATCCCTAAACCCTGGTACATCAGAATGTTACTGTCTTTTGGAGATAAAGTCTTTAAAGAAATGATTAGGTAATGTGAGACCATACAGGTGGTTCCTTATCCAATATGATTGGTGTCCCTATAAGAAGAGATTAGCATACAGATAGGCACAGAGACTAAGGAACAACCATGTGAGGACACAGAAGGCTGCCACCTGCAAGCCAAGGAGAGAGGCCTCAGGAGAAGCCACCCAACTGAGACCTTGATCTTGGACTTCCAGCCTCCAGGGCTGTGAGAAAATAAATTTGTTGTTTAAGTTGCACAGTCTGTGGTATCTTGTTATGGTAGCCCTAGCAAACTAACATATCTAGGAAATGTTTGTTTTACTAGCTTGGCAGTGGGTAGAGGGCTTTGAAAGGTTTTAAAGGGTATTATGGCACCCTAAGATTTGAACATATACTAGAACCCTAGAGTGACCATGTAGGCAGGCAGAGGCAAGCATACTGGGACTCTCTAGGCCAGTATTTTCCAGTATGACCATCACTGGCACTTTCCAGTATGCCCATTGCTGGCTGTGTGTACCTACTAGGCACTTGAAATTCAGCTAGCCTGAGTTGAGATGTGCTGTCAGTGAAAAACACACACTGGATTGTAGTCACTTAGTACAAAAAAAAAAAAATGTGACACATCTCACATAACTTCATGTTTCTAGTGGAGAGTTGTTCTAGGCAATGAGGGATCCTGAGAAAAAAGGGTGGTAGGCAAAATATGGGCAAGGAGCAAGGTTGACCAGCTGCCTGAATGGAGCTTTCAAAGGAGGTGAAGATACCCCAAGACCAGAACGAATGGGGACAGCAGCTGTAGTGTTGGAAGGACATTCTCTTTGAGTTGGGAACAATAATTAATGTGTGTCTCACAGACTTTTTTTTTATATGCTGAAGAGTTTAAGTAGTTGGTTGAACATCACATATGAACATGGGTCAGAATTTTGATTTACAATCCAGGTCTAATAATTACCATCCCCCAGGGGTCACTCATCTAGCAGGGGTGTGGTGACATGAAGTTCAATCTCCTTGAGAGAACAAGAGAAACATGGACAGACCATGAATAATTTATACTCAGTGTGAACAATGTATTATTACGGTGAACACTGTGTTAAGTTTGGAAAGAGCATCACTGAGTATGGGTATTCCCCACATTTGGGCTTACAAACTTGGGGAAGGCTGATGGGCATGGAGAAGCAAGAGGGGATGTGAAAGTCCTTTTGGGAAGAATAGGCTGCCCTCTTGGGTCCTGATTAGATGATCAGTGGAAGGAATGATCAAGAAGAGACTGCACGGGCCGGTCGAGTGGCACGTTGATTAAGAGCTGGCTTGGGATGCCAGCAGCCCCGGTTCAGATCCCACATATGAAGGCCAGTGACACTGCCCTCTACAGCTAACAACAGCTCCACATGGAGCTGGACTGCGAGCCCCGGCGACGGTGTAGGCTGCAGCCCCTGCTGCAGTGGGCTGCCAAAGGCTACAGTGAGTGGCTGACAGTCTGGGTGAGTGGCTGGCAGTTGGAGTGAGCTGCCAATAGTCGTGGTGAGTGCTGACCGATCTGCCTTATCCGGGAAGAGCACAATGATGATACCAACATGGATTAGTGAAGCAACGTCCTCCACAACTAGACTGAAGAACAAAAGGACGGCAACTTGTCTGTTCCCCTTCCCTGGTTCCCCAACATTGTTCCCCTCCCCCAATTGCCCAATTAAAAAAAGAAGAGACTGAACTCTGGGCCAGCATGATTTGGGGTGAATGCTGATAACTGTGACTTACAGGGAAGTTGAGACACAGCTAATAGGGTGGATTCCATGTCTTTCAACATGTGCAGAACTGGCATTTTGGGTGGGACGATGCCTTGTCAGATTGTGGCACACAGGGCAGGACTTGCTATATATGTGTCAGTCAGGTCCTCAGGGATGGCATGCAGTGCTTGTGTAAAGTAAAGATGGCCTCCATCTGTTTGGGGAACTATCATAGGATTAGCACCTACAACACACGTGGGATCTCTTCTTTTTCTTCCCACCCTCAGACTAGGTCCCTCCTCAAAGGCTCCCCTGGAGGCCCGTTATGCCCTGTAGTCATCTGTGATTTCTTTTCAAGGACTGGTGATATGTACCATAACGCTCTTAAGTGGCCACTTTCCACTTGGATAGGCAACGATATCCAGAAGAGTGACACATACTCAGCCAACCTCCTGAGTGTGAAATACGCCCCATGAATGAGAAGCAGCCACCTAGGGCTGCTGCCCAGAAGAGGATGGGAAGGGCTTTCCCGGAAGTGTGGAGCTCTTGGTTCGTCTCTCATAAACTTCCATGTCCTTCTCGCTCCCCTAGGAGGAACCCCTTTATCTGATGCATATGTGTCCACATACCTTCCAGAGCCTGATTTTTTTTTCTTTCCTACCAGGACTAACAAAGAGAAAACCCAATAACCTCTTTTTAAAGGTTTTGCTTTACAAGCACCATCTACTTTCTAAATCTACAAGACAGAGTTTTATACTTTTTCCACTTAGGTGAGTTGAAGTCCTGGAATGCACTAATCAGGTGTAACAACATCTTCAGCTGCCAGGTGTATCCAAATTGCACATTTACCCTTTGGATGAGGAATCTGAACATGTCCCAATAATCTGGAATTTAAAAAGCTTCCTTTCAACTTGCTGAATATAACACTGCTTCTAGATAGATACATACAATTAAGGTTTGGGAGCATTTCTGTAATGAATTCAGTAGAACATGATTCTTTCCTAATTGGATTAAGATTTAATCATCTTTGGGGAAATCATTTATCCTCATAGAAATTAGACAGGTGCTTGGCTGGTGAGGGAGGTTCACCTACAAAAGCCTTATGAGAAACTTGAGGAAAAAATACTCTTCAAAACAATTATGGATTTGAGTGTGGTAAGTATTGTTGTTTCAATACTCACTCTCGGGCAAGGCTGAAAAGGAACTGGGTCAGGGCATGTATAGTCTCCCCCACACTCCTTTCAGGGAGCAGGATCAGATTCAGGCGCCTGACAAAGGAACCCAGTGGAATGATAACCTCTTTGCAAAGTTTCCCAAAAGCTTTGAATCAACTCTCTTTATGTTTTCAGGCCACAGAGATTTGCACACACAAACCAGGGGGATTGAAAAGATAGCTTTTCAGGAAAAGAAAAAGAGTGAATTTCAATGAAATAGAGCAAGACACAATTATACCAAGATATATACCTGGGTTAGTAGTTCTGAGCTCTTCTCCACACCTGAAACTCAAGCAAATTACCCTTCATCAGTAGAGGCCCCATGCAAAAGCAGTAAATATCACCGAGTGATCCCATAGTCAGGAAAGAGAAACACCTGCAGTTTTTTTGTAACTTGTGGTAACTCTTTTTTCACTAAAAGTTGGAGTAGGAGCTGACAAGGACCACAGGTAGCTGAGCAGTGGGCCATACTCAGCTTATGGCCCGAGTCAGCTGTCCTTTGAAACTGGATACTTGCCCTAAAAATCAGAAGTAGCTGGAGTGCTGCAGGGCTCAACATGGCTCCCAAAACCTCCTGAGAGCTGCTTCTGAGAATGTAATTTGCAGCCTTAGGCACAAGAGGAGGGCTTTTTGCTAGGAGTCCCTCTTTAGAAGCTCATCTCTTTATGTCAGGAGCAAGGGCAGAGTAGAGAAGCAGAGTTGGTATTGGGCCCAAGTAAGGGGGTGCCCCAGGTCCGCAAAGGGGTCTGCCCTCACGGCTGGTTATCACCCCTGTCATCCCTCATTAATGCCGTCTGATGCCTGGTTTCAAAAATCTGAAATGTCTCTGTGTGTGACTGCAGCATAAACGTGGGAGCAGAAATTCCAGCTGGTAACATTACAGCAGTCACATGACAGACTTTCTCTAAATCACAGCGTGCTGTAATTTTTAAAAAAGCAGAAGGAAGTCATTGGTTTTAATCAAAGCAAGAGATAAATAAATGGACAGACATGTTGCTTGGAACTTCTGAGAAAAGTTTGTTTTAAATGTCCTATATCACAACCCAAAGGGCAAGACCCAGCTAAGGATGGACTGAGAGGTGTCAATGTGAATTTAGACTCCCTGGAAGCCAAGGAATAGAAGGAAAGTCCAGCTTTTCACACAAGGCATGAGATCTGAAGGCAGGATGAGGTCCTCTGACCAGACGGAATGCCGCCAGCTCAAACCTGCGTCCCCACACTCTGGACGAGAATTGTCACTCCATCCTGGCTGTATGAGCTCTGATCACGGAGGTGGGGGAACCTGGACCCAAAAGTCAGGACCTAGTTTCACTAATGGTTGGGGGGAACCTGCCCCTGACTTGGTTTTTTTGAATCAGTCTAAGGCACCCCGTCCCAGCTTTCCCACCGGGGAAGAGCTGCGCAGCCTCATCCATGGAGAATGCTGGGTCCATGGGGGCTCCGTGGAGCCCCTGAGTCTCAGCTCCATCCCGATTACAGTCACCTCCGACCCGGGGTGCCCTAGTGATTCCTTCTGGTTCAAATCCCAGTGGATCCCTGCCCTGCTCACTCCTAGGATCTAAAACACTGCTGAGATGGTAGGACAGGGGTTCCAGTGGAACAGACAGCCGTGACCGATGACCAGCATCGCTAGACCCATCACAGACAGAAGAAGGCCCTCTACATTTGTTGCCTCGAGCTCATCCTCTATCTTATTCTGGCAGGAGAAGTGTTGTTACTGCAGTTTCATGGACAGGAAACCGCGTCAGAGGCTAGAGCTTGCCTGGTAAACATGGGCTTTGTGAGGATTAAATGGGCTACATCGAGGGTGGCAGTGACTCTCCACCAACTCTGCTCTATGTTACACAGCAAGGTGGCCCTTGATGGCTGCTATGCAGAGGTGACCTGGTTCCATGGTGCAGGATCCTGCTCAGTGTCCTGGGGTTAAAAAACTGTCCATATGATTGTGAATAACCCATGATCATTGAGCAGAATTTTGACAATTTTATCACATGATTCTTAACCAAAAGAATTGAGCAGGTGGAAAGAGAGACAGTGAAAGACAGACATATACACACCTACTAACCCGCATGCACAGGCAGACGTGTGTGTATGTACCCATAAATGTGTGTGTGTGTGAGTGTGTGCCTACACACCCTTCAGCCTTGCTTCTTGGCTTGGTCTGCTTAGATGGAAGCCTCTAGAATCATCCCCTCATCATGACTATGCCATGAAACTGAAAGGTCATTGAAACGTTGGTGATATCATTGCTGTTATGTGAGCTGAGCTACTTTCTATGTTCTTTCCGAGGGCTGGACTCTGTAATAATTATGGTGCACCATTTCCCTCCCTTCTAAACCCAGTGATGGAATGAAGCCCTGAGCACAGGATCACTGCATTGTGTTCAGGGGTGACTAGCGAGGTCTCTAGAAGATATCAAAAATGTTCCTGTGTAGCCCTCAAGTTGCTCATACATTATACTGGCATGTAGCCAGCCACACATCAGCTATGAACAGTATACTCGACACTGACATAGTGAAATGAAAAGTTGCCATTTGAAAATAAATACATTTTAGCAGCTTCTAAAATCTATCATATTTCAAATTTTTAGCTAACCTTCACCAACTAGTTGAACTATCTGAATTTTCATGTTTCTTTTAAACTTTGCATTCACACACAGAGATCTCTCTAGCTACATCCACACCATTAAACACACGTGTGTGAGAGTGTGTACTGGAATGCACAGAGGAAGTACATATTCACACTGGAATCCACAGCCACCCCCTTCAGCATAAATGCTGCTTCTGGAACCCTGCTTGGCAGAACCCCAAGGATGGGCGAAGGGATCATGGTTGCCTGAGAAGCGGAATGCATCCTGCTGTCCTGCTGTCTCGGATTACAAGAATCCCCTGGGTGATCGACAAATTTAGAATGCATATGTAAACTCAAGTTCAATGTAGGAAACAAATTGGTCCTTGCTGAACTTTCCCAGTGGGCATATTTCCATTGAAGTATGGGAATTCATAATTACATTCTTTTGTAGACTGGCCACTTTTCTCAAGAATGTTTGAAGATCGAGCTGAGAACCATGGATTAGCCAATTTTCCATCCACAAAGTGGAATTCTATAACTCTTTGGACATCCATTTCCCAAGCTTCTGTTTGTCAATTCAGCTGAGATCTGAGTGAGCATCTCATGAAGACAATTCAAAGATCAGTGCCTTGCTGGGAAGAAAGGTCTCAGTGAGCGTAAGCAAGGTGAGACGATTTACTTCATATTTTTATTGAAACAAAAAACTAAAAGAATCCCATCTGTACATTTATTATTAATAGGAAGTGCATGACCCTTACTCTCCAACACCCCACACTGGTAGGTTTTACCAGGTACATACTAGTTAAATAAATGGCAGTGATATTAACTTATTTAATCCTCCCCACAATCCTTTTTGAATGTACTGCTACTGGCCCCATTTGGTAGGTGAGGAAATGGAGGCACATAAGTATTTTGACTTACTGGCCCAAATTTACACAGCATGGACTGGAATTTGAACCCAGACAATCAGACACCCAGGGGCCTGCTCTCATGTTCTTTTCCAAAATGTCTGTGCTTCTCTGAGAACTGTGTGTCCAGACGGATATGGGAGTCCTCATGTCCTCCACCTCCCTGGCACAGCAGTCAGTCAGAGATGCTGATATGGAACCCACAATCACACAAACATCTTCCTGTTGTGAGGCCTGAGATCAACCCACCTCAGAACGAACCCCTTTCTGTGCTATGCAGTGTCTTCCAACTGGTCTACCCAGCGCAGCATTCTCTGTGTGAGTGTCCATCAATCCCTCTGAACTCAGCCAGCTAGGGTAGCAGCAAGGGTAATTCCAGGACTTACAAAAAAACCCCACCAACAAACAAACAAAAAACAATTATAGCAGAACATTTTTTGAAGAAGTAATATTTTAAAAACAACAGGAAAAGTAAGCTATAGTGTATTCATTTTCTATTGCTGCCATAACAAATTACGGCCATTTCCGTGGCTTATAACAACACAAATACTACGGAATTGTTCTGCAGCTATGACATGTCTCCCTGGGCTGAACTCGAGGTGTCAGCAGGGCTGAGGCCTGTCTCCTGGCTCCAGACGAGAATTCTTTTCTTGCCTTTTCTAGCTTCTAAAAGTGGCCTCCAATCTTTAGTTCACGGTCCCTTTCCTCCATCCTCACAACTGGCAAAGTCCAGTTTTTCTGACTCTCCTTCTCTTTCTCTGGCTAAGTGAGAAAAACCTTTGCTTTGAATGACCCAGTGATTAGATTATGCTCACTGCCACATTCCTGGGGAATCTCCCTGCTAGAGGTCCTGAACTTGAATCCCACATGCACGTCACCTTTGACATGTAAGGCGGCGTATTCCCAGGGTCTGGGCACTATGATGTGCTTGTCTATGGGGACGGCTGTCCTGCCTACGACATATGGCCACGTGTCGGGGTTGTCTGCCAGGAAATAGACTTGAATTGTGCCTAAAACTTCAGGTTGAAGAATGTGCCTAGTACCAGAGCAGCCGACTAACAGACTGGGAAATGGATCAGATGTGAAGGCTCATGAAAGGAAGTTTCATTCTGATTATTTTAGGGTGATGACCTCCTACTGCTCGTAGAAATCCTGAATGCAGCACGTGTGGTTTGGAACACATGTTACAAACACTAAGAAACAGAGATGGAGGCATGGAAGCTGTGTGCACACTTTCCTGTAGGACATTTTTTGGTGTGTTGTGTTTACTTTGTTTTCTCCTATGTGAAAGCCATCACCTAATTTTTGTCCCACTTTCCTATCCTGTCAGCTTTCCCCTAAATCCAAAAGGCAAGAAGAAAACTGGCTTTACCCACACTCCCTTCAAAGATCTAAGCCTCTGAAAGCTTTGTTGCAGCCAGTAGTCTGCTGTTGGCACTGACTTTCCAGGCCTCGGGCAATGGCACGAGCCCACATTTATGGTGTTGGCTGATTTCTGTGGTGTAAATATTGTCCCAATAGTTTAAGTTTCTGAGGGTTTAAGCTGGAGGCGTAGTTCCTGACTATTTAAACAGTTGGTTGTCATGAGATGTAGGAGATGGCACCAGCATACCACTGGGCCAGCCCACCTTTCTCAATGACCTCAATCCTTTCATTTTCTCTGCCTTCGGCCATCATGTCATCTAAATTGCTCACAGCTGTCCAATTAAGACAATAAGCAAATGGGGTGATTTACCCTCTAGAATGTTTCATGTATGAGGTCTTATTTCCCATTCCCACCACCAAAGCCCAGGTCCGTGGCCTGCTGGGTAGATGGAGGCTCCTGCCTTCAGCTGCCCCGAGCCTGCGTTTTCTGCCTTCTCTGATCCAAGAGCCCGCTCTGCTGCTGCAGCAGCTCATGTCCAATGCCTCCATCACATGAGAACCTTTAATGACCCTCTCAGGCCCAAAGGAGAAAGCTATCTGTTTCTCACAGAGATACTCAAAACCAAGGGAGTAGAATTAAGCTGTTGGGAGGCTTCCTTTATTTGTTATTTTTGTCCTACGGATTCTCATAATCAAGCAAGCCACATGCACGTGTTTAACCTCCTAATTCTGCATCTTAGTTTTGAATATTGGGCTAGCATTCATCCCTGTGAATTTTGTTGTTGTTAAACAGGAATCTACTCTGTAAAAAGATATCATGTTGTTGAGCTAGAAAGAGATTTATGACTCATGTCTCCATACTCATGAAGGAGATAACCTACAGGTGTAGGTCTTCTGAATTCAAAACCTCTCGTGGAGCAGAGTGGAGGCTGGTTCGGAAGGAGGGGAGCATCCATGAATTATCTGTCTTTCCAGCATGGGAATAAACTAAAGCAATTGAACGGGACTTTGTCAGCATCTCAAACAACAGCAGCCCACTAGGGCTTTTATGGAGTACTTAACACAATGTCATAGAGTCTGCTGGAATTTCAGTTTGTATGTTTTCCTTTGATGAGATAGATCATAAACCTTGTAGGTAAAATGTGAAGGGACTACAGGGGCAGGAGGGATTGTCATAAGGATTCCTACTGGATTCTCTGTCTTCAGGCTGCAGTTGCCATTCATGGGGAAAAGTGACAGCTCAGTCTGGTAGGCGGAGTCACCCTGATGGGCCGCTCCCAGAATCGTCTGAGGCAAAGGGAGCATAGCCTGGCACAGCACAGCCACCCCGCGAAGCCCTCTCATCTCTCTGCAGCCATGCTCTTTCATCTTCTCAACTTCTTACCTTCCTCCTGATTTTTCCAATGAACATTTCGGAAACTATACAAGTATATTCAGGACATCCACATAATGGCAGTGCTCTAAATCATAACATGAGCTGGTGTTTTCTTAACACACACAAAAAAATCAAACGTCAGTAAAAGAAACATTTTGTATATTTGACCATACAATTTATGGTTACTGCTCTTCATGGCTCCATCCTCACCCCCTCACTGTACTTTATAAGGAATAAAGCACGCTTTCCCCCACATAAGCCACTCCAGGGCTAAGAGCCTGGCTGACATAGTCTATTGCATGCTGATTCTTAGCTAAGGAGAACAGAAGGGACCATTGTTTCAGCAAGTTTCTGGTGTCTGCATGGATTCAGAACACTGTTCATCAGCAGGATGAGTGAGGGTCAGCGCTGGGCTATTGTTGAGGCTCGTCAGATGTGTAATGTCACAAGACTTCTTCCCAGCCACATGTAACCATATTCTGAACCCAGGAAGAAAACAAAGTCAGTAACGCTTTGTATGTTGGACAGCTTTCTTTTCTAGGAAGCATCATAAGCTACTTGTTAGCCTGCAAAGCCCTATTTCCTTATACAGTCAGCCGTCCATGTCTGTGGGTTCCACATTCAACCAACTGCAGGTAAAAAATATTAAAAAAAGAAAATTATATGTGTTTGTTGACACATGCTAATCTAGTTAGGCCTAGAATGGTTATGCAGGCTTTTTGTGTGTGTGCATCATTATTCCCTAAATAGTATAGAACAACTATTTATATAGCATTTACACTGTATTAAGTATGATAAGTAATCTAACAATGATCTAAAGTATATGGAAGGATGTGCATCATTTATGCCATTTTATATGAGGACTTGAGCATCCACAGATTTTGGGATCTGTGGGTATGGGAGAGGAGGGGCGGTCCTGGAACCAATTCCCATCAGGTGTCGAGGGACAACTACACAGATATAATATTTAAACTATAATATTTTCAAGTCTATCATTAAATTCCATTTTTATAAATTGAAGCAATGCATTTGAATCTCAATTTTATCTAAAAATGTACTGAAACTAATAAATCAAAATGCAATTTTATCTAAAAATGTACTGAAATTAATAAATCAAAACGCAATTAATGGAACAGAAAAACATTATTGTATTCACTTAAATGTTCTTTAAAATTATAACAAATTAGGGGGATAGTAGATGAGGGTAAAAGGGATCAAATATATGGTGATGGAAGGAGAAGTGACTCTGAGTGGTAAACACACAATGTGATATACATTTGAAACCTATGTAACTTTACTAACCATTGTCACCCCAATAAACTGTAACAAAACAAAAATTATAACAAGTTGGTTAAAGGAGATTTATCTAATGCCTGCTTTGGGAGGTACTGATATGTCAAAAGATACCTAGATGAGTCCAAAATCCTTTGTTCTCCGTTAAATTCTAGTGTGGATGATTAGCCAGAAAGGCAAAGATGAGTGTTAAAAGAGGGTGTTGCATAGTATGGAATAAAAGTGCTGTCAAGCTATTGGATCAAGACCTTCATGGGGCATTTGCCATGTGAGTGCCACTATTGGGTTGTCGGAAAAGTCATGACGCGTTTTTGCAATGAAAAACAGAAAAAATATGTCATGATTTTTCTGATAACCCAATAATTCCAATGACACAAGGAATGCAAAACAGATTGCTCATTACCCACAAGATAAGGCTAAAAACCAATGTGGGACCCCTCACAAAATGGGTAAATTCTTTGATTCTTGAAAGAAATACTTCGAGTCAATGCTGGAGAAACAAGACCAAGCATCAAAGTGTGACATAGACATCCTGGGTCAGGGTAGAGGGTAGGATGGGTGTTATTTCTCTAGATTCAATAAAAGCCCTGTATTATTATTAGATTTGTGACATAATCCATCAGGATTCAGTTTTATTAACTTCTGAACAGAGTTTAATGAACACAGATGAAGTTATAATTTATATTTGTATTATATTTTCCTTTTGTTATTGCCACAAATGCACGAATCACTTAAGGGAGTAACAATACAAATGTTAATACAATTTATGATGACTATGGGGACATGTATAGTAATTATTCTTTCAAAACATGGCCAAAAAAGAGCTCCAACAATTATTGTTTTCCCTCTCCACATCTATTATTTTACAGGAAATCACTTTTTCCTCTTTTCCAGGAGGAGAATTTATTTTCCAAGCCAAAATTAAATTTCAGATATCAAATTGAATTAGGATGCATCACTCACAATGTTGTAATTCAATGTTCATCTTCTACTTGCTAAATTTATTTTTTTGGATCTAGCTAAAGCATGGATTGCATGGGGGAAGATGGAGGAAAAATGACGCTAAACATGCTAATTGTGACAAAATTATGATACTTTTTTACAAGGTGATAAAGAATTAGGAGTTGATGCTAAAGGAAAGACAGAAGAGGTTTCTTAAGCAGGAGTCTGACCTAAGTTGAGTTGCATTTTTGGAAGATAATCCTGGAGGCAGAGATCAGGATTGGGTAGAAGGTCCACCAATAACTGAGGACAAAGTGGCTGCATTGTAGGATGAGGTGATAGTTCTGTGATGGTGGGGTAGAAAGAGCAGAAGTGATATTTTCATAGGGAGAATCCAGAGGAATTATATTTAAAAAAAGCTGTTGTAAAGAATTACAATGTCCTTTCCTTCTGTTTTTAAAAATTTTACTAAATTTATTGGAATGACAGTGGTTAGTAAAATTATATAGCTGTCAATTGTACAATTCTATAATCCATCATCTATTTATCACATTATGTGTTCACCACCAAGAGTCGCTCCTTCTATCACCATATATTTAACACCTTTTACTCTTTCCTTCTATTATAGATCTATAGATCTCTTTAAAATTTAATTAACATATACTCATTGGATATCATTGTTTATGATTGACTAGGACTAATTTATATCATGACAGTAAGAAAACGCAAGGGTTTTAATGATTTTTCTCTTATTCCTGTGAAATTGTTGATATTTGATCAGAATGAATGAAGCTAAAAGTCTCCATCTTGCTGAGGCGGGGATTTTCAGGTCCTGCTCCATATTCTGAGCACATTCAGCACACCTGCTCCATCACCACCACCTGCCCCACCATCCATGGCCACCATCTTTCCAATGGCAGATGAAGTCTGGTTGACTCCGTTAAAACTAGGAAAAACTAGGTTTTCACGAATCGAAAACTTCTCTCTCTCTCTCTCTCTCTCTCTCTCTCTCTCTCTCTCTCGCCTATTTCTTTCAAGATTTACACCAAGTGTGTCTCTTAAATAGCCTAACTTGACTGATCTAACCAACATGAAAATTTTCTCCCACCTCTGAGTCTTCTTGGAATGATGTGCACCAATCAAAGGCTAGTTAAAGATCTCAAACAAATAACCTTTCTTTACATATATTTAGTTCTGTGAGATAAACTCTTATTCTTAATAATCTGTAAATGTAATACCTTATTAGCTAATTAGATTGCTAGTGGCTATGTGATTATATGACTCTAAGCCAAGTTTCAGGTTTTTTTTTTAGTGAATATAAGGTGTGTTTTATATTTCTAATAAAACTGGAATGAGAGAATTAGAGCTGTAATTATTTTCAGATTTTCCAGGCAATCTGAATGAGTCAGCTAAAAACTAAAATGAAAAATTTATTAAAGTAGCTAATTAAAGGAAAAATGTGGGAAAATATTGTGCACATGATTATCTTAAAACATGAAAAACATACACTAAAGAATTTATGAATTTAAAAAGTTAATTATTAAATCATGTTATAGAAAAATAGAAAAAATAATAGGATAAGGAACAGCTCTTAGAAGTAATGTAGCTATCTCAGCTTCAAAGAAAAGAAGAAGAATCTCAAGAAGTAAAATGAAATGAGAGGCCAGCAGTAGTATAAAAACATCTGCCTCACCCTGTCTGGATAAAGAAACATTATTGATAATATATAAAATTGTATTGGCATTATGAGAAAAGCACCAAAATGCCCTTTCTAAAATGACTAAATTATGCAGTATTTGGTATGATTTGTAACAAAAGCATACTGATATAAGATGAAACAAGGGCAGCTGTTCATTGCAGTATCATAATGAACACATAACCTTTGGAAATCACTATAGCAACGTATGGGAAAGCTCTAAAGATATCTCAAGACTTTGAGCTGTTCAAACAATCTCCTAAGAATGTATAAAATGGAACTATTCCCACAGATTTGATACACCAACTCACCCCAGAAGCATTACCAATAATAGCAAGCATTTAAAAATATTCTAAATAGTTCTTGTTAGAGGCAAGATCTTAATTAAGTTGGTTAATTTCTGTATAATTATTTATTAAACATTTCTTTCCATGGAATATTCGAGGCTGCTCATAACAAAATAAATATATGTCAAAATAGTAAATGATATATGCACATATAAAATAGGACACAGCACAGAAAAGGCATACATAATACATCAACTACAAGAGTCAGTATAATTTCTGTGAATTAATTTTAGCTAGAGTTTAGGAGCCTGCTGATTCCTTAGGTAAGAAAAAAAATAAAAATTTGTACAGAATTCCAATTATGAGGAAGGAGAAACATGACATTCTAGGTGACAGAGTTTTCTTATTCCTAAACTCCCAAAGAATGTTCTTATACAGAAGTTTTACATTGTGTAGTAAAGAATAACCATGTTAGTTAAAATTGTTGCTGTTTTTTTAAAATGATCAGTCAGGCTCAGACATGGAATAATACCGTGGAGAGGCATATGAAAGGGAAAGAGATTTATTACACCCAGAGGTCCTAGAGAGGGCTGCATCTGAGGCCCCAACTGAGAAGTGCTACCCTGCGACTATGTGGTGTCACCCTCAAACACAGGGTGGGTGCTGACTGATGACCACAGTGCACGGTGTCTCCAGAAGATGAAATCTGTCGGACTCAGTGCTGGTTAGTGAGCTATAAATTAAAATGCAATTGTAAAAACATCGCCACCCATCAAACTGGAAAGATTAAATGAAAGTGTTCCCCAGTGTCCAGTTTAGAGGTAAACAGAACACTCGTATGAAGGCATAGATTGGGGCAGGGGGATCAGTAGTCCCCAAATCAATAGAAAGCAGACATTTTACATTCTTTTGTCTCAAGCATGTTTGATTTAGCAGTATCAAAACCCCCAAATCGAAGCAACTATCCAATAATAAAGGACTGGACAAGTAAATCATGGTATCTACATGCTGTAATGCTACAGAGCCCTTTAAAACCATGTTTAGAAAAATATCGAATTGCATGGAAAAGTGTTCACATTAATTTCTTAACACAATTTGAATATAACATGGTATAAATTTTGCAGAATCAGATAACTTCTCAAATATTGAAAATAAACATTGAGTAGCAGCATAATAGGTTATTGTTCTTTTCCCCTTGTGCTTTTGTCATTTTTCAAAGGCTTAATAGTAAATATGATGATTACTTATAATAATTATCATTAGACATAATACTTATAGAAATAATTAAAAGAAAATACAATAAATAAAAAAAGGATAGGGCAACATTATTCATTTCTGCTATCTTTAAATATAAAATTTGTTCCCTACGGGACCCTCCCAAATACACGATATACCAATCATTTTTAAACACCATTAAAATCAGATGTCTAAACTTGCACAGTTGTATACTTGAAATTAAATTAGGTAACATTCATGTAGTTTACTTTCAAGCTTTCCGTTATCCCCATCACAAAAATAGAAACTGGATTTTAAGTTTAAGAATACTTTAAAAAAATCTTTATAGTTTTCTGTTAACAAACTAGTCCAAGAGATATTCACTAACCTATTCCCTTAATCAATTATTCATTTATCATAGAGTGCTTCTAAATATACCTTTCAGGGCTGTGCTTCATTTATGGAGAATATCGGGCTTTTTTACTTCCATGGCTTTTATTCTTGGATTTCCCTTGTGCAAAAACAGACCTTAATCTCTCTTAATTAAGGTACTTATCAGATGCAAGTAACTCACAAGTTTATGTAGCAAAAATTGGATAAAGTCAGCCCTCACTATGAGCCACAGTACAATAATGTCCCTTGCTCAAAAGATACTTGGGAGATTCAAAAAATAAACATCATGTAGTTAATCTATTGGCAATTTAATGTTCTTTAGTATTGTGTTAATGTACGTGATGGTATTCTTGGAGAGGCAGCATGAGGTATGTTTTCTATGGACAGTGTCACCTGTGTGTTCCTCGCTGTGGATGGTGGGAGACCAGGGCTGGGGCGGCGGCCATGGGCACTCGTGGCCGGAGCCAAGCACCAGCAGTGACCTAATAAATTCATTCCTTCAGAGCCTGTAACAACCTGCTAACACCTGCCAACAACTGCTTGCCGAGAAAGACCCCGCAGTGAGCCACCCTCCTCTGGGTGGTCCTCTCCCACACAGAATCAGGGAGGGTCTATCTTTTGCTTTAGAGGGTGGCAGAAGTGACCTTGTGCCAACTTTGGGACTTAACCATAAGAAAGCCTGTGTTTGGGCTTTGGTGAACCCTGACCTGCCATGTTAGTAGCCCAGCTATCCTGTTGAGGAGGCCACACAGAGAGATCATGAGGAGTAAACTCAACGAAAGGTCACAAGGAGAGACTACAGGTAGAGTCCATGAAGAGAAACCACAAGGAGAAACCATGTGGAAAGGCCATAGGGAGACCAGGAGGAGAGACCACAAGAAGCTACCTCACCAAGTACCATGAGGAGAGGCCACAGGAAGTGGCCTCACAAAGTACCTTGCAGAGTGACCCCAGGAAGAGAACACATGGAGAGACCATGAGGAGAGGCCTGGATGGAGAGAAAGCTCTCCCTCAGACTACATATATAGGAGAGGCCCAGCGTCCCAGCTGAACCACCACGGCTGATCCCACTAAGGCAAGAGGGAGCCAATCAGGTCCCTAGTCCATGGCTCCAGGTGACATTATTTGCTGCGTTAGTTTTGGATGGAGTCCATATGCAAACACGGCGAGGCTCCTCAGCACCTGGATGTTACCTTACGGGGTTGCCTTCCTGACCCCATGCCTGTTCATAAGTCCTTGTGTTGGCAGAGGCTCATGGAGGAGGAGCTGACAGCAGAAGTCTAAAGTAAGATGCATGCTTTAGTTTTTCACGGTTTCAGCATGCACAGTGGGTTTAATCCCCGTGGCTTCACCTGCCATCTGCCCAAGATGAAATAGCGGCATATATTTTAAGTGAGAAACATGAGTAAGGGCCAAGAGGAAGGGGCCTGTCATTTCCAGAAGCTGCCGGTCTCTCTTATGTCTCTCTCTTTTTTAGATTAAATTTATTGGGGTGACATTGGCTAGTAAAATTATACAGGTTTCAAGTGTATAATTCTATGATATATCATCTGTATATTGCATTGTGCCGAGTCAGTTCTCCTTCCATCACCATGTATTTGAACCCCTTTCCCCTCTTCTACCATCTTCCTCCCCCTGTGCCCCCCGCCCCAACCCTTTACCCTCTGATAACCACTAAACTGTTGTCTGTGTCTATGAGTTTTTTTGTTTTTTTTTTGAGGGCAGTGTCACTGGCCCTCATATGTGGGACCCGAACCGGGGCCGCTGGCTTCCCAAGCCAGCGCTTAACCACCGCGCCACTCGGCCGGCCCTGAGTTTTTGTTTATTTGTTGGTTTGTCTTGCTCATTTGTTGCTTTCAGTTGTGTATCCCAACCAGCCTCATTTTTTTCTTTTACTGCTCTTTCTTCTTGCTGTTCTGATTAGGTGTTTTCTGCCACTTTGTCTTCCAAATCACTGATTCTATTCTCTGCTTCATCTACTCTGCTGGTGATTCCTTCTAGTGCATTCTTCATTTCAGTTATTCTTCACTTCTTCACTTCACTTCACTTCTGACCGGTTCTTTATTTGTGGTCTCTATGTCTTTTTCATGCTTGCTGTCTCTTTGTTGAAGTTCTCACTAAGTTCCTTGAGCATCCTTATAACCATTGTTTTGAACTTTGTCTCTGGTAGGTTGCTTGCCTCCATTTTGTTTAGTTATTTTCCTGGAGTTCTCTCCTGTTCTTTCATTTTGGACATATTTTTTTCATGTTTCTTCATTTTGGCTGCCTTCCTGTGTTTGTCCCTATGTATTACGTAAATCTACTATGTCTCCCAGTCTTGGCCCGGTGGCCTTATGGAGTGGGTGCGCTGTGTGGCCCTGCACAGTCTCCCTGGTCACCTGCTTCAGGTGCTCTGGAAGTGTCCCTTGTATGGGTTGTATGTGCCCTGCTGTTACAGTTGAGACTTGATTGCTATTGACATATCAGTAGGTGAGGCTGACCCTCAAGATGACTGGCTGTGAGGTTTGGCCACATCCACAGCTTACATGATGCTGTGTGTGGGGCTTGACCCATGGAGTGAGATTCACCCCAGCGAGCTCTGGGGTCTGTTGGTGCCTGTTGAGACCACCCTTTGTGTTGCCACTTGTGGGGCTAATTGGGTGGTGCTGTGCTGTGGTCTGAAGCCAGCCTCCAAGTATGTTGGCTCTGGGTCATCTTGGGAGAGACTCTGGTGCAGGCCCAGGTCAACCACTGCCTGTGACCAGCTGGGAGTTACCTGGTAGGAGGTACAAAGCAATCTGGGATTGTTTGCTGCCTGGGCTAAACCTGGAGGCATATGGGAGACTGTTGCAAATTGAGGATGTCTGTCACCAGTACCGGGCCTGGGGTAGCTCCATAAAAAGTCAGGACACCCTGCTGCTTGCTGCCACCTGCCAGCTCCCTTAAGGTTAAGCCACTGATAAAGCCTTGTGCAGTATGCTAGTGGGTGAGCCAGGGTCTCAGGGAGTCACTGGAGTGGGAAGCATTGCGGTCACCAGGTTAATATAGATTCTGGTTTGATGCCAGCGCTGAGCCTGGAGCTATTCAGCAAGTCTCAGAGCACACCAAGGCCAGTGGCCAACCCCCTGGGATCTGCGGACTCTGATATTTTTTCAGGAAAGAGTGCAATTTGGGCAGGGCTGGCTGCTTGTGATGAAAGTGCCTCTGGCATTAGGAAAACTGGGTGGGGGCGGTTCCCAGTGAGTCAACGGGATGGAGCAGCTGAGCGCACTAGGTCAATCAGGTTTAGACTTGGCCAGAGAGGGCAGGCTCAACACAGGAAAGGCAGTGCCCACCTGCTGGCTGCAGGGAGGAAGACCTCCTCACAGGGAAAATGGAGACAGCCCTCCGGCCCTCCCACCAAAGCGACACACTTCAGTCTGCCCTCCTGTGTGCTTCTGATGCCCCTCGAGTCACCGCCCCTGTGCTGGAGCCCAAGGTGGGTGCCTGCGAGCGAGTCTGTGTGCTGGCCATTTAAGCAGATGTCTGTCTGGCTTTCCTGCAGCCTTATGTCCGACCCAGACAGTCAGACTCCCCACTCTTTTTCACAGCCAGATGTTGTGGAGGCGCCTCTTCCCTGCACCAGTACTCCGGGCTGGGAGCCTGGTGCGAGGCTGGGATTTCTTGCTCCTGTGGGGGAACCTCTGTAGCCGAGATCCCTCCTGATTCTCAGCGGCCACAGGGAGGTTTGCGGCTGGCCAACTATGTGTCTCTACACATCCTACCAGTCTCAATGTGGCTTTCTCTTTATATTTTTAGTTATAAAACCTGTTGTGCTAGTCTTCAGATTGTTCCCCAGGTTGAGTGTTCTATAATTTAGTTGTAATTTTAATGTGTTCACAGAAGAAAGCAGGCACAGTGTTTATCTACTCCGTCATCTTGGATCTCCATTGCTTATAGATTTTAAAAATATTTCTAGTTACAAAATTTCCTTTAATGTGTTCGTATCTCTTTGTAATTGCAAAATAACATAAACTTACATAATGAGCTTGCTAGGAGCCGAACATGTCCCCTATGAAATGACAACTTGAGCTATGACTAAACCACATGTCCAAGTTCCTGCTGCTCTCCTCACTACACAAGGCAGACAAAAGGTGGTTTCTAGAGACACCTGCCTGGTGTATCTGTATCAGGTGTGTCTCCCAACTCTTTCTACACAGGTTCTTTTATCTTGGACCTTGTAAAGCAGGGTTGTTAGGGAATTGCTGAACTCCATCGTAGGATAAGCCACAACCATATTGCTAAGTATGAAACAGTATTAACTACACAGTTCAGCTGGAAGTATTGGCAGGTGTAAGGACATTGTGGCCAGCCATGGACCCATGTCACGCTTGCTCCAATGGATCCCTTCCCCAGCATGATGCTGTGGTGCTTTCTTGGTCTGGGTTAGCTGCTATCCTGTATAATTTAGTTGGCACATTTTCTAGAATCGGAGAAACTGAGAGCAGGTGTTCTGGGCTGAATTGTGTCTCTCCAAAATCCTTACATTGAAGTCCTGAAACCCAGGGCCTCAGAATGTGACTGTATTTGGAGACAGGTCCTTTGAAGAGGTGATCAGGGTAAATTGGGTCATTAGGGTGCAACCTGATCCAATATGACTAGAGTCCTTATGGGAAGAGGAGATTAGGACACATACACATAGAGGGAAGACCAGGTGAGGACACAGGGAGAGACTGTTGTGTACAGGTCAAGGAGAGAGGCCTCAGAAGAAACCAGCCCTAGTCACACCTTGATCTCAGACTTCCAGCCTCCAGAAATGTGAGAACATGAATTTGTGTTGTTTAAGCGGGTCAGTCTAGTATTTTGTTCTGACAGCCACTAATATACCACAGAAAGAAGCAGCAAAACTCTTCACTACAAGGAAATACTGGAAAGATGCATGAGAAACCAAAAAGTGCTGGAGAAAGGGGCTGGGAGGAATTGATCAGGTGGGCCCAGGAATGAGAGGGAGAGGTCTTCACCATATGGATCTATTACAACTTTAACAGGTAGCAGAAACGACATTTGTAATGAAACGCTGTGCTCTCATAAGTTTACTATCTGACTGCATCACGCTCACGCTACACATATTACAAAAGCCGCCTTATTTCTTTTGCTGGCATTCATGTTAAGTGAGAATAATATGGGTGCAAAACTCTTTGTCTCACTCTTTGAACTGGATGTTTCTCTCAGGAACACACGGAAGTGCTCTGGCCCTCGGTTGATGCATTATGTTCCTAATGCGTATCAGAATTATGATTCTCATTTTACTCATGACGTAACTCAAAGATGACCCCAAATTGACTCCTTTCTGCGATTTATAAGGAAGTGACTTGCATTATCTTCTGCCTGATGCCTTTCCACCAGTAAACTCTCCCACATTCTCTTCAACCCTTTGTTACGAGATTTCCCGGTTCCTGCAGAGTAAAGCCCTGGCAGTTTCAGCCAGCGTTTCAGATGCTCCACATTTGACACACCTGTGAGGCCCCACTTCACTCACGGAGTGCTCAGCGGGCTCTCACACTTCTGCCTGACTTCCCCGCACACACTCAGCATCCTGCCTGGTGCCCCTTTTCACAAAGCTCCTGGACAAGGACACCGCTTCTGTGGGTGCAGCGAGTGCTGTCCACCCCGGGAGCAGCTCAGGCCACAGCCTGAGTCCTAAAAGCTGAGTCCCCATCCTGCTTTTGTCACCAGTGAAGGAATGCAGCCACAGTGTCATGTGTCTGAGAGAGCATGCAATGTGGGGAGATGATCTGGGGTCTGACACCCACTGCTTCCAGGGGTGTGTGTGGAAAAGGGGGGCCTAGTTATTAAGATAAAGGGGGGTCCTCAGTGTGGTGCACATGCCACACGGAGGGGAGACGGCTGGATTAACAGACCTGGAGCATCTGGGGTGAAGGAAACGAGGGTCTTGTTCTATGGTCCCCTGGTCTCATTGACAGTTTCAATATTTCTTCTGGATGCCTCATTTGGAGGGCATTAAAAAAGCACCGCCTATAAACCAAGGCCAGGATGAGTGACCAGAGAAAGCTGGCGAGGGAAGCTGGAAGTGGTGGCAGCCGTCCTGCTGTTCAGAGGATCCAAGGACAAGGACAGGGCGCTGCTCTCGTGTCTTTGGAGGGCTCAGACCCGTCTTCAGCCCTGTCCTGCTCCCCACTCCACACACTCTCCACTCAACAAGAACATGCCAAGTTCCTCCCCGCTCACACCTGTGCGCTCGGCCTGGACTCTGGTGGACTGTGCTCGGCTGGTTCCTCTCAGCCACCAGCTCTCAGCTTGCATGTCTCCAGCTCAGCACAGCCCCCCTGCGCCCTCTTCAGGGTGGCTGCTCCATCATCATCCTGTCCCCTAATCTCCTAGCTTCCCTTCTGATCACGTGTCACAGTCTGCGATGACTTGGCCTACCAGGTACTTTTGTGATGGTTCTGATCCCTCTGGGCAGGAACCAATTCTGTCGTGTTCATGGATCGCCTTCTCACCCAGTCTAGGCCACCTCTGAACCTCTACCTCCACCTGCAGTCACCCCACTGAGCCTGCTTTTTTTGTTGTTGTTCATTGTAACATTTGGTTCTACCTGATGTAATTTTGTTCACTGTTTCATGCTTCCCACTGACCACCTCCCACCCCCAGCAGAGCATAAGCCACTTAAGGGTAAGAGTTCTTTCTGCATTCTTAGCATCTGTCCCAGCCCTGGGCACACTGAGGAGCTTAATAAATACTTGCCGACAATGTGTCCCATGAGCAAATGTGTCACAGGCCTTCTCTAATGCTTAGCTGCACGCTGCATGCGTAACAGGCACCGAAAAGCATTTAAGTCTTTATTTAATAAGTGTGTAAGTGGATGATAAAATGTCTCCCTGGCTACCAGGAGAATTTCCACACTTTTGTGGTATTGATAACCTAAAAATAAAAAACTAAAGTGAGAAGCAGTGAACATTTATTTGAGATAAAAATTAAATAGCTACTGGGAAATCCCGATTCAGGCAAAAGCCCAAACAGTGTTCTGATTAGGAGACGAAGACGAGGTGTTTATGAGAAGGAGAACAACAGGATCAAGGGAAGGAAGGCATTTCTATGGGTGATAAGCTAACAGAGTGATGCTAATTCTAAACAATGCTTTCAAATTTGAGTCAGGTAGCCATCGGCCCAGGAGCCACAATATCTGCTCTCTTGTCCTCTTTGCGAACAGTTCATTAGGACACAAAGTTGCTTAAGGCCCCGGCCCAGAGGTTATTTTGCTCTGTTTTAACATTCCAAAGGTTAAGGCGTACAAGGCAGTTCCTCTGGGATGGCAGCTCCGACTCCATTTTAAAGTGGCTCCGTTTATATTATTTTTTTACAGTGTAGTGCAAAAGATTGAGATTTAAGGGTTGGAAAACCCCACAGTCATATCCTAACCCTGTTTTTTCACTCTGTGGGATGTGGGAAAATTCACTCACATTGTTATGCTACAGTGTGTCACCTTCACAATGGGTTAATGAAATGATGTTGTCATGCAAGTGCTGAGGGGGTCGAAGGGAATAGGACACGTCCGTCTCTGACTTCTCAGTGACCACTTGTCTAATGTGGGTGATGGTTTCCTTCAAATTATAAAGTAAACTCAAACTCAGTCCTTATATGCTTACTTTTTAAAAAATTCGTGTGTCAGAAATGCTTAAAATGTTTTAGTTACCAGAGGCCTCTTGTAATTTCTTTGAAAAATTCTAGTCTCTCTCCCAATATCAGTCATATCAGTTGGTGCCTAGTAAAGGATAATCGATTGATTTAATATTATCCTGAGGAAAGTATGTTAGGATAGTATCTGGTGTTGGTGCTCTGCTATTGAAAAGAGAAGAAAAACATAAAAAGGCAATAAAGAAACTGGAAATTCAATATGTGACAAGTAGAGAAAATTCTGGAATTGCCCATGATTCGAGGTGAGTCTGGCTACTCCCTCTCAGTATTGAAGGCAGGAAACTGAGTCCCATTAGATTTGAGTGACATTTATATGACAGAATTTACTTTTTTTCTTGTAATGGCATAGACAAATTTGATGTTAGTAAAGTAGGGTTGAACTACTAACTCGCTCAACTGCCGCATTTCAGACTAAGAAGGTGAGTGCAGCATGTGTTAGAGCTGGGGATGCTCAGCTTGGAGATAAGTCACAGGGCAGAGAAGGCACAGGACACAGTGACAGTGGCTTTCTCTGTCCCGAAAAGTCATTGGCAGGGGTCAGTGTGACTGGCCCACATCACAGCAGAGGGTGGGGAGGCCGAGAGGGCAGGGGGTCATGACAGGAGGCTTATCTCTGTGAGAAGGTGGGATAGACGTACCAGCCTGGCAGGTGGAACACACCTCCATCTCTACCCCATGTACCTGACCCCTTGGAATCCTGCTTAGCTTGAAGTCCTCACTCGGGACACTTAGGAGTCAACGCTTTTCTTTGTCAGGGAAAGAGGAAAGTGTACGTAAGGAGACCTGCTGAGGTCTGACAAAAGCTCTGCCTTCAGTGGAAAGACACTGACTTCCGACTCATGGCTTCCTCAGGAAGCTCCATGATGACAATCTTTGGCAGTCCAAGAGCATCCAAGAATTTAGCTCCAGCCCCGCGGTGTGAACACGCCATGAATCATTTCTAGACTTCCTCTTGGCTTCTGCCACTTTGCTCTCATTCAGTAGGCTGACCGCCATCCAAGATCCTTCCCCAAACCTTTAGGAAATCCCATAAAATACAGACATGGCATTTATGGGAAACAGGATGCCAGATGACATGCAGTTAAGAGTGGAGCAGTTACTCTTAAGCCCTCACACACCAGAGTGACAGGAGTGTTTTGGGTGCTGAAAGAGTAGCAGGGACTCAAGTTGGGATTAGCACAGGCTAAATCCTATATACAGCATGAAGAAAAAAAAAAAAAAAAACGTGAAATTTTCCAGGAAAAAAAAATGCAAGGAGAAACTATTCGTTTGCAATTTAAGAGCTAGAAATCCTTTTGTTCCCCTCAGTTACAAAACAGACTTAATACATTAGGCAGTGATTTCCAGGAATTCATGGCATTCTGTTTCAGTGAATGTTCTGAGGCTATTTGAGAAAGCAAACATTTGTCAGCTTTCTGTTTGACAAGTATGTGGATTAGAGCAGCTTATAGTTTGAAAATGTTACGGGTACAAAGGTTTCTAAGCACATTCAAATTCTCAATTTTCATAGTACTTCCTGAATAACGTCTTATGAATTCATTGTCAAACTTAATTCAATGTAATTTATATTTTGGTAGATATTGTGATTTAAGATGTTTTAAAATTTTTATTTCCGACTTGGCTATAATTGACATATAAAAATACTTTTAACATTTAATTGTGCATGGATTTGCTTCACTATTTTCATTGATTATATCCGTTTTCACTCGATTCTCCTGTTTTGTTCCCACATACAAAATTATATTATCTGCAGTTGTGTTTTCTAATTGATTTTAGTTCCTATGGTTTTCAGCTTTGTAACTTTTGTTATTATTTTTCTACTGGTTTTACTTCATACAGAGTGATGCTTTGTTATTTTAGCTCATACATTTTCAAGTGTAATAAATAAATAGAACAAGAGATGCAGTAGCTTGCATTTTTGAAAGAAGTCCTACACTGTGTTTAATACTGCAAGATATATTTTGGAAGCTATGGATAAAAAAAAAGTAGCATGATATAATGAAATAGCAACTTTACAAACAAACAAAGCCCTTCATTTCTAATTTCTGCGATGTCCATGTAGAGTGGCATGAATTTGAATGAGGATATTGGGAGGTGGAAGGGAATTAAAGCAATTGATTAGAAATTTCCAGTAAAAGAGGAATTATGGCATTTCAACTATAATTTCTTAATAGTTTTGGATGAAAGCTAATACATGTATATGTATGTGTTTATATGGACACATACCCACAAATACATATGAAAATATATTATGAACTGCAAGTATAGTTTTGTTTTGTTTTGTTTTTTCTTGAAATAAGGGGTAGTTTTTAAAAATCATATAATATTTACTATCTTTAACCAATTCAATGCATTTCAAAGTCAGTCAAAACCAAATCTGTTTTGTTTCCAGCCCTTGGTTTAGACGAGCTGAACCCGTAAGTTTAGGCAATCCACCCTCTGCCACGAGAGTGGGCTGTGTACACAGTTGGCAGGTTAGCAGCTTGGGGCTCCTCAGTGAGCCCTGGATGTCCAAACTGAGTGCAGGGGTTGTTTTTACTCTGGACATGTAAATAGGGGTCAGGGGTCTATGTATTAGCTTCCTATTGCTGCTGTAACAGATTGTCATAAACTTGGTGGTTTAAAGGAACCCGAAATTTATTCTCTCACCATTCTGGAGGCCGGAAAGAAGCCTGAAATCTGTCTGTGGACCAAAATCAAGGTGCCAGCTGAGCAAGGCTTGGGAGAGTTTGTTCTTTGACTTCCTGCTCCCGGTGGCTACTGCATTCCCGGCTCGGGTCCACATTGGCCCCAGTCTGCCTTGGTGGTCACTTCCTGTGTGAATTGAATATCCTTCATAGAGATACATGTGATTGCATTTAGGGCCCACCCAGATAATCCTTGCATTAAAAGGTCCTTAACCTAATCACATCTGCAAAGACTGCCCTTTGGTGTTTTTTTTGTTTTGTTTTTTGTTTTTGCCATGTAAGCTAAATTTACAGGTTCTGTGGATTAGGAGGTGGGTATCTTTGGGGGGGAGCATTTTAAAGTGTACCACAGTTTGATACTCTTTCTTTTAGAAAACCAAAGAATGCTGAGATACCATTCTGGAATATAAAGCATAATTGTTAATGTTAGATTTACCTCTGACACATGCATGAGGATGTCTGATCCCAACTGGAATAGCAGGATCTGGGGCCCATTGTCCAGGCAGAGCTGCTGGGCTCTGGCTGGGAGTCTCCTGTCTCACAGGGTGAGGGCTGGTATCCACTTTTTTTCTGCCGGCAGTCGGTCAGAATACCTATAACTCACTCTGCATTGTACTGTGTATTTTTTCTGCACCTGGGAAGTCTGAGCTAGAAATAATAACTGGAACGCTAGAACCATAGACTCTGAGGTGCTCGTACGCAGTACCACGGTCCAACCACTTACCCGTTCCTAGCCTGCCTCTGCCTCCCCGCTGGGCAACCCCGTCAGCTGTTCCTTCTTTAAGATAAAAGCATAAAAGCATCTGGAAGCAAAGTTAAAACTTGTGGCAATTTTTTGGAATACATTGACTTAACGATGCCAACCATCAAATCGTTAGGAAGTCAGAGTGGAGGCAGAGGGTGGAGCTGCCTGGCCCTCCCCGCCCCCAAAAGCGGGGCATGCTGCACCCCTTTGCACCATGGGAACGGCACTTATTTGAAAAAAACGGCAATGCACCTTTCTGCTTACAGGCGTTTCTTTCTAGAGTAACGTTATTGAGAGACGTTTGAAAGGTGCACAGCTGAAACAGGTCTCTCACTTCTCTCCTGGGAATCATCCAGGCATTTAGGTCCCTTTTGTGTGATGTCCCCAATAAGGGATGCAGAGATTCCAGCATGGGAGAATTAAACCCCAGGCCGGTGAGAATGCAAAATGAAGTGTTGCTCCGTGGACTAGTGATAGGGTTTTGAGAGAGTTAGTGAATGTGTCCCCTGTTCCACATTTGGCATCCATTAAGAGGCAGAGCCAGGGGCCGAAGAGGTGGAATACAAAACCAGGCTGTCTGCACAGAGAAGCTTCCCTCTCGCAAACACGGCTCCCTGCTCAGCAGCCCTGAGTTAAACTCCCCC
Source organism: Aselliscus stoliczkanus (assembly GCA_033961575.1). Lineage (NCBI taxonomy): Eukaryota > Metazoa > Chordata > Mammalia > Chiroptera > Hipposideridae > Aselliscus > Aselliscus stoliczkanus. The sequence continues at coordinate 110,369,554 of CM066728.1, forward strand.
AGCTCCTGGCTGAGCTGCAAAGGTCAGCCTTCCCTTGCCCTTGAAAAACGTATGACACAGAAGACCCGAGAGTAGATGCTTATTTCAGATAGAATTCCAAACAAAACAGAGAAAAGGGCCAAACAGAATAGACCCATTTCCTCTCTTATGTTCACCGCTTGTATCACTCACTGTGTGTCCACTGGGAGAGTGAGCAGGCCGAAAAGAGAGGCCAGGGATGCAAATTAACCTAAAAGAAGAACTCCACATGGAATGATAATAGATTTCTCTATTAAACTTGACATCATTTCCTTATGTGTCTGATTTATTTGGGGGAGCCACAATTCACAATAATGGCAACATTTTTCCAAGCCTCTGAACCACCGTAACGAAGCCCCTTTGCTCAAGCTAAGCAGGGGTATCCTGGGACTCACTACAGGGCAGGCACATGGTAGCAATCAGAACATCCACCGAAGCATGACCGTGTGAAGAGTCCCAGAAGCGCCTGCGTGTATGTGACTCAAAACAGGAAGTGCTGCTCCAGACATGGCCTTGGTTCATTGACTCAGGGCACAACCTGGAAGAGGGGAAACATATATAAGAGAGAAGTCACTGCAGGCAAATTGCACACACAAGGGAGAAGCTGGGGTGCTGGAGAGACAGTGCTGAGGACTCAGAGACAAGCTTAACGAGGAAGCCGATGCACCCAGGCCAGTGGGCGTAGCTTGGCTGGCTGGGTGAAGCTGGGTGAAGCTGCCCTCAGTGGCTCTTCCTGGGGATGCAAGGGTTGCCACACAGCCTCTGCACCTGGGGGCTGACAGAGGAAAGACAAAGCTGGCTCATCCCTCATCCACAACCCAGTGTCCCCCAGCGCCCCGCAGATTCACGCCAGCCACTAGCAGATGAACCCGGGGCTGGAGATGTCAGCTCAGAGCATCAGGCCTGCAGCTCAGAGCTGAGCAGAAAAGGGGGGAACCAAGCAGAGGGTTCAGATGCACAGAAGTCACAAACAGGAAGAGCAATTTTTTTACCCCATTTCAAATCAGGGACGCATGTGATACTTTAGAAAGATTTCCATAATCATGGTTATTCTGCTTAAGTGGATCTAAAGTGGAAAGTTTCAATAACTTGGAAAACAGAGATGAATATAAAAAGCAGAGCAGTTTAAGGTAATTTAATATAACAGTATATGTCCTGTAAATCTCCAGAGGTTTAGAGTGTCATTATATAACAGTGAAATGCAGTAAAATATCTCAGTTCCACTCGCTATAAAAAAAGAAAAAAATTAGGGCCGGCCGAGTGGCACGGTGGTTAAGCGCTGGCTTGGGAAGCCAGCGGCCCCAGTTCACGTCCCACATATGAGGGCCAGTGACACTGCCCTAAAAAAAAAAAAAAGAAAAAAAAAGAATGGATGCTGTATATTCTATATCGTATTTGGAATGGAAACAATACAAAGGTAGTTTTTTGTGGGGGGTTTTTAAACAAGACTTTCAGTATTTAACGTATTTGAAGGATGACAGATTCTTGTAATGGACTAAATATTTGTGTCCCCCTCAAATTCGTATGTTGAAACCCTTCACTCCAATGTGATGGTATTAGGCGGTAGAGCCTTTGGGAGTCTATGGGGTCAGGTGAAGGCAGAGGATGCAGCCCTCACGAACGGGATTAGTGCCCTGAAGAGTCAGGAGAGAGCTGGCTCCTCCTCTGCTCTCCACCAGGTGAGGACCACATGGGAAGTCAGCACAGCAGGGCGGGTCCTCACTCAGCGAGGCCATGCTGGCCTCTTGATCTCAGACTTCCCAGCCTCTAGGACTGTGAGAGATGAGTTCCTGTTGTGTATGAGCCACCCAGATTATGGGGCTTGGTTACAGCCTGACCAGGCTGAGGCAGTCTTCTCCTTGACCAAACTCTAGTCAGGATTCTCTGACCTCTGCTCCAATGAGCTCATCCCTGGGCATGTTCTCAAGAACCTCATTTTAGTGAGGATCTTGTTACATCAGTTCAGTCGGAACCCACACAGGATGCCTGATCACCCTGGATATCTGACAAAACCCTCCTCTTCCACCATCCTGCAGGAGCTGTGGGGTCACCGGACTCTGCCTTCGGCAAGAGTCCTAACGGGTCAGGTCGGCAAGTGTGCTCCCCTAACGCTGATGTTTCCTCTTAGTGAATTTCAATCCACTGACCTCCTCCCCTGCTCCTTGGCTATGAACTCCCGTTTTCCTTCATTGTATTTGGGGTGGAGTCCAATCCCTCACCTCCATAGCAGCAGCCTGTACCTGTCATGACAGCTCTGAATAAAGTCCGCTCATTGCTTTAGTAACTGTCATGAATGATCTTTTCTATGACAAGGGCTATCCAGAGAAGTTAGCTTCTGTAATTTATTTGAGGCATTATTATGCTATTTTAAGAACATGATTTATATGCTATTATGTGGTATAATTAATAAATCAGAAATGTGCCTGACAAATTTAAAGATTAGGTGAACAACTCGTTGAACATATAAAATGTTGAAAATATTTAGTACTTATTCTGGTATAAAATAAATTCTGTTGATTTGGCACTTATTCTTTCAACGAATCCTAAGAGTCCATGAAAGGTCTAGTACTCTTCTAGGAGAATGGGCTACAAAAGTGAACAAAACATGAAATACTCATGTTTTTGTGTCTCTGGAATGAGAACAAAATGGGGGAAACATGCAATAGACAATGTAAATATACAAAAAAGACAATGTTTAGTTGTCGCTAGATTTTGTGGAGAAAAGTAATAGAGAAGTAGATGGGAGAGGCTATGTAGCTGGTTGGGAGAATTTGGTTCTGGGAAGAGTTGCTAGAGAAGTCTCAGAGAGAAGATGAAGCTTGGGATAAAGATCTGAGGACGGTGAGGTGGACAGTTGTCCAGACGACAAGGAGGCATGGCCAAGAAGCACAGCTTGTGCGCCTGCCAGATGAAAAAGACACATCAGCAGGAACCGAAAGTGCAGGTAGAAGAATGTGGGAAAGACGATGCGGTTAGAGAGTAAATGGAGGTGAGGCTAGAGGGCAGATCAGGTAGGAAGCCATGCAAAGGCGTTGAGAATTGGAGCAGCGTGATCCAACTTTTCCTCCAGGATTGTTCTGACCGCGAAGGTGAGAGAGGCCGCAGGAAGACCAGGGGAAGAGTGCTGCAGTAATCCACGCAGAGACAGTGAATCACGAGAATCCGCCTCCACTGGAAACCAACCATCAGACTGAACAACACACGAGTCAGCTGTTTCCGGCTGTGAGGCAACCTGCATCTCCCACCTGGGGCAGCACAGGGTACTGACCCGGGGACGGTGTAGACACAGAAGCTGCCTGAAGACAGCATGGCCTCCTGCCCACATGCCACGAGGAGCTAGAACCCACACGGAGTAGGGGTGCTGTTGAGCTGAGAGGTCAGAGAAGCAGCTGGCAATCACGGAGCAAGGCCTGCCGCAGAAGGAGCTGGGAGGGAGGCCAGGAGCAACCTCTGGGCTCACTTGGAATCCTGGCGCAGGGCTGGCCTGTTCGGCGGCAGAGCCCCCTGAGGCCCCGCAGAGACTGCCTGCTGCAGGACTGGCTGCTGAGCAGGGATGTGAGAGGCAGGGCCCCAGGCGCTCGAGTCCTGGAACAGCCCCAGTGCAGAAAACTCACTGAGCTCCGCGGGGCGTCCACTGGAGATTCCAGAGAATGACACGTCTTACGAACAAAGGTCATGTTTTGCAGGAGAGTTAATATCCTAGGACTAAACTGAAACGTGAACTAGAAACACTCTAACGAAAGAAAGCAGCCTGGCAGTGTCCACCAGTAATTTGGCTGCAAAATTTAACATCTTTAAAAATACAACAGAATACGTTGTATCAGTGATGATTTCCAGCATACAATAAAAAATGGACTAGATATTCAACAAGCAGGATGATGTGACCCGTTAACAAGGGGGAAAACTATCAAGAGAAACAGTCTCCAAAATAAACAGATACTAGACGCGTCAGAGCAAGGTTTGCAAGCAGCATTATAAATATACTCAAGAACTTTAAGGAAAAGATGATCATAAACTGATAGGGGATTTAAGTAATGACATGAAAACTATGGTGAATTTGTCAATGGAAATTCTGGAACTGAAAAACACAATATCTGAAATAAGAAAATTCAAGGGATAGACTGAGCAGTGAGAAGAGATGGCAGAAGAAAGAACTGAAACTTAAAAAGAAGTTAATGGACATTATCCAATCTGAGGGATGGAGAGGAAAAAACAATTGAAAACTGACCAGAGCCTAACTGACCTGTGGGACATATGAAGGAGGCTAAGAGGTTTAATACAGCTCCTCAAAATAAAAAACAGAGAGACTCAGGCAGAAAGACCTTTTTAAAGATAATGGCAAAAAATCTACAACTTGTTGAAAAACTAACTTAGAGATCCAAGAAGCCAGAAAAATGTTATGCAGGATACATTTAAAATGAGAACAATGTATGAGTATGCATATCAGAGTAAAGCTGTTGAAAGTAATATATAAAAATAAATCTTAAAAACAGATGGAGGAAAACTACCCATCACACAGATGGTAAAAATAATACAAATGACACCTGAGTTCTCAGGAAAAGCAACTACATACACAAAACAATGAAATGCCACTTTGAAGTGTTGACAGGAAACAAAACGTCAACTTCAAAATTGACCAATCATATGTGAGCACATAATTTTTGAAAAATGTGCCAAGTTATTTCATTGGAGACAGGAAGGTATTTTCAATAAATGGTTCTGGAACAAATGAATATGTAGGGAAAAAAAAAATGAACCTTGATCCTTAGCCACACCAATCAAAGTTTTTACTTGAAATGAATCATTGACTCTAATATAAAAACTATAAACATCTAGATACAATCACAGGAGAATATATTCTCAACTTTAGGATAGGCAAAGATTTCTTGAAGAAGGGAATAAAAAACACTAAACATAAGTAAAATTTAATGGATTAGTTAAAATTTATCAAAATTAAAAATTCAGCTCATAAAAGACACCATTAAGACTGTGAAAAGTAAATGCAAGCCACAATTTGAGAGGCAATTTTTGCAATATCTATATTTATCTAGATATATATCTATCTAAATATATCTATATCTATGTCTAACTATATATATATATATATACACACACATATATATGTATATATATATATATGAAATGCAGTTGTATCCAGAATATATATAAATTGATACTCCAAAGTCAGAAATATAATAAAACAAAGGACTTAAACAAACTCATCAAATAAAAAATCAAAAGGCAGAGATTGGCATAATTAGTTAAAATAATAATAATAATAATAGAACTAGAACTATTATATATACTCTACCGGAGATATATTTTAGATTCAAAGACACAAATAGTTGACAGTAAAAGGGTGGAAACACATATACCATGCAAACATATCCACCATGTCTATATTAATATTAGACAAGATATTTTAAGAGAAAATTATTGTTAGATTAGAGACCAAGTCTACGGCCATACCACCCTGAACGCACCTGATATTGTCTGATCTCAGAAGCCAAGCAAGGTCGGGCCTGGTTAGTACCTGGATGGGAGATTAGAGACTGAAGGGAATATTTCAAAATGACAAAAGGGTGAGTGCATTAGGAAACCATAACAATGTAACAATTTTAAACCTATGAATTCAACAATAAGCAAATTATAAAAGTACATGAATTCAAATCATACAAAATTAAAAGAGAAATAGAAAATCTAACAGTAGCTAGAGACTTCAATAGCCCACTAGAGTAACAGATATGACACCTAGCCAAAAGAGCAACAAGGTATTAGGAGATTTCCTTGAACAGTAGTATAACCACTTGGGCCTAAGAGACACTTTGGAACATGTCACTCAAACACAGCAGAATATGCCTTCTTCTCAAACACACATGGAACATTCCCCAGGACAGACCTACGTAAGCAGCAGGGTGCATTGTTACTATCGGAAATACAGGCTCCCTGTGTCAGTGGTCCAGGCACTAACATGTGTGTCTTAATAATGTTTTTGTTTATTTGTATTTAACAATAATAATGATTAAAAATAATAATAAATAGATAAATTACTTTTGCTGAAATAAATAGTCTTAGGCATCTTAGTAACACTTTCCTGCTTCCTTTCAGGTATATCAGATTCACTTCTCACAGCTGTTGGAGACATGGAGTGTTAGATGAGAAAAAATATATATGTATTTGTATATGATAGCCAGCTGGCTTTTTCTCTTTTTTAAAGTAGATCATAGGTATTGAAACAATAGATCTTAATACCACTCTCTAAGTAACAACTACAACTGACACTGAAATGATCAAACTGCCACAATACCCATTACAGAATGATCAGCTCTATAGCCAGTATTTGCTGAATGTATTATTGGTGTAGCTCATTTATTGGATTAATGGATTCTGTTGGTTACAGTTGTTTTCTTTTGAATTCATGTGGTTGCAGTTGGTTTCTGAGAGGATAGTGTTAGGACACACGCACACACATGCGCAGTTGTACAGCCAGTCAAGAGACCTGGTTCCAGAGGGAGGGTGATGATAAAAGTGTCATGGCCCCAGTATGTAGAAGCTTATTTCGTACTCCCTCAAGTAAATCCAAAATGGTTTTCTGGTTGGCGGGTAGCTCTTCCCCGAGCAGTGATTCAGAGACTCGTGTTCCTCCCATCTCGGAATGACTCATGACCCCCACGGTGGCATGTCTACGTTAAGTCAGTGGAGTCTTGGCGGGGGGGGGGTCCTGTGGGCTAGGACTTAATGTATTCTCGAGTACTGTATCTCATGTCTACTCATCTCCATTGGCTTGAACGCAGTTCCGTAGCCACATCTTAGGTCCAGGGACCCTGTCACATGCCATGCCAGTGTGTGCTCAGGGTGAGAATGACATGGGTTAAGTGGCTAGCTAACCCATCTGTCATTCCTGCTGTGTCCTTGTCAAAGCCTTCAGCCTGTACTTGCTTTGGTTTCTTCAGTTGTATATTCAGAGACACAGTCAGGATGACACTTGTAGGGTCTCATTCAACCCTGAGGTTCAGTGCTAAGTAAACCAAGTTCAATAGTTGTCTACCGCAAGGGCATGTAGGGTGTTGATCCCCAAGAGAGATAACAGTCACCTATTTACATAACTTATTCTGGAAAGTTTTTATTTCTGTAATTAAAGGAGAGAGGAGAGAAGCAGAATTTAACATTTTGTAGCAGGGTTGTATGGCAGGTCCCATGTTTGGTTTGGACAGGTGAGTGGATGTCTGAGAGACTTCTGATGAAGTTTGAAAGCATCCTCCCCCAAAATAAAATAATAGCCAGCCAAGCCCGTATTTTTTTGGCATTTATATGTAAATAATTCTCTGTTTCAGTGAGAACTGCCTTGGTTTTCGGGGACTTTTGCACGCAAGTCATATTTTCCCAGTAGAGGATCTGCCTTTGATCTACAAGGGGCCACACGGAATTAGACACTGCCTTCTCACCTGGAACCCACCAAAGCGTTGTGCTCAGCTGATGGGAAATAACATGTTCACTTTGGTTAGTGAGTCTAGAAAGTGAAGGGGGGCTGGTGAAAATCGGCACCGTCTGTAAAACTCTCTGTAATCATTTATAGACTGCATTAATGAGTCAGGCATTATGAGGCATTTCCTAACCACAGGCCAACTTCTAAGCAACTTTCATCCTGTTTAACAGCTCGTGCTTGTGAATCCTCAGACGAAACAGTGTTCTATACAACAAAGCAAACAGACACAGGCAAAATAGAATCATTAAATAATATAAATACCAGCTTATAGTCACCAATTTATAAGACAACAAACAAGACATTAGGATGATTTTAAAGGAATGATTTATAAAACACAACCATATTGAAATGTGCCATAAAACTTTAGAAGTCACTCAGTAACCATCAGTTGTACTGATTCCTTGGGTGACTGGTTCTATATTTGCCTGTCAAAGAAAGGCTGCAGGTCCAGATCCATGGCGGGGGACAGGAAACAGCTCTTAGATATCTTGGTGTATCAGACACAGTGTCCATGTCCTACCTCTCAACCCCCCAGAATGGACAAACCTACTCTTACTTAAATGTTAGGAGATAAAACAGAACGTGTCAGATTGGCTATAGAATGTGTAGTCATGGGGAGTATGATGTGGGTAAATCAACTGTGTGGGCAAGAACTCCAATTCCCTTTCAAAATGGAACAGAAAACAACATGTGGGAGAATTTGAGTTGCTGCCTTCCTACCATGGTGGAGGTTTCTGGGTTCCTGGAAGTGCAGGACCATGGTGGCCGTACACAGCAAAGCTGGGTCACCTGCTCTGTTGTCACATCTATCTGATTTGGGTGAAGAGGGCCATTGGTGAGATTTATTTCATAATTGACTAATCAGTTTATCCTCAACCATTTGACAGAAATGATTTAACACAGATAATTAAAAAAATACTTTCACTGCAGCAAGACAAAATAACACTTAAAATTGATAAATGAGAAACTAGACAAACAAAAGATAAAGGCAGAATACATAAGATTACTTCTACTCCCCTGTAGGAGTATTGCCAATCTTTTAATTTTAACTTTGAAAAAAAAATTAGCTTTCCACTTACACACATTGCCCCTGCCTGTTGTGCCCAGGGCTCTGACTCCATCTCTCTCCCTGTCTCCTTCCCTTAGGCTGATTCTTGTCTGTGAATTCTCCTCCTGTGTTAGGGCTCCCACAGGCTCAGTGATTCACGGGAAGGACTCACAATGCCCAGAAAAGCTGCTATGCTCACAGTTATAGTTTATTACAGTGAAAGGACACAGAGCAAAATGCACAGAGAGAAAAGAGACATGGGCAACATCTAGGAGAAATGTTGTTATCACAGAGTCATGTGATTCCTTGTTTTTCTTGTGCGGTCTCACCCGTTTTTCTCACATGGCTTTACAATGCCCCAGAGGGACAAAGACAAATATAATTATGTCTATACTGGATGAGAACAACTCACTTAAAAGGCCCTGGTCAGCAAAGAAAGTGAGAATAGAGGCCGTGTTTATTCATTCCTAGACTGTAAGTTATTATTTAATAATAAAACAGTTTGATATTCCCTAGAAACTAAACATCGCTCTAGATATGGGGGTGAGGAAGGAATCGGACCCAGCCCAGCCAAAGATCCTGGCATGAAAATCGTTGTGGAAAACTACAATGTGATATGTGCTATAATATCAATATATGCTTAGTATTATTTATTTATTCATTACTTCCACAGAAAAATGCAGAGTGCCTACAATATGCTAGGTACATGTTGGTATAGGCAATAGAGTATAGAGTATAAAATACGTGATCCCTGATTCCTGGACCTGGCAGCCTGGTGAAAAAAGACATATTAAACACAAATAATGATTATTATGAGTATCATACAGCACTGTGAGGTGGGGTACAGGACACGGTATGAGAGTTTGTGGAAGAGCCCAGGGCTGTGGGGACACAGGAGACATTAGCCACTGTTGGTGATGGAACCACAGGATTGATGCTTATATCACTGTCTTCTACCTTCTCAATATCAATTTCTGAAAGAGGCGAACAAAACAGGACAGTGAACTAGTTTCAGAATCCAAGGACCTGGGTACTAGCCACCACTGGGGTCATTTTGGACAAAGCATTCGGGGTGGGCTGTGAGGTGTTTGGGGTCTTTTCAGCATTGGCTTTCCATTCGCTACCGAAAGTCTGTTTCTCTGACACTTGTATGAAAAGGAATTATGTGAATTCGTTTGTGTGACCTTGGACCTTGTCTCACAAATTGCCCCTAATGAACCCTCGAGAGCGGGAGGAAGAGGGTGCCCCAAAGTCTGTGTAGACAGACTAACCCCAGCGCAAAGAGCACCCACCACCTACAGAACAGTGTGGGCCCGAAGCAGACATGTGCGAATGGACCTACACTTCAGCCCAGTAAATTGCTAATTTGTGAGTAGACTATGCATTTACTTGTGATGTTATCAAAGGGAGTGGCTTCATGGATCTGACTTCCAGTCTGAATACAGGCCCTGGCAAGGCAGGCACGCTGTAAGGACAATGCATGTCCTGTGTGCTAACTCATTGTTCCACCATGCCGGAGGGGCTACAAGCCAGGCTGTGGTCCCATACAGATTGCGCTGTCCTGCTGTGGGCGTCCCATCTATTCCAAACATTTGGGGTGTAATGTTATGGATACCTAGTTGCTAAGCGGTGCTTTATTATAAGAGACTAGCACACCCTATGACAACGCATGTGTACTTAAGAAGCATCTGACGCTCTTTCCAACAGAGGGACACCCAAAAGGACATGAGTTGTCACCTTTCCAGAATCACGCTTAATTTTTTCAACCCAGAGCTATGATCCATAGCGATATTTTTTCTGGGCTTGAACAAATATTGAAAGTGTGGGAGTCAATTTTTATTGTTGGTATATATAAAAGTCATTCAACGATTCCTATTTTTTCTGACAGTATTTTGTATACATATTTTCCATGTTGGTCTTTAATTAAGCAGCAAAATGGTTCAGTCCACTTGCCTTTCGGCGAGGGTGGCCTAGATCAGGGTTCTCAAACCAGCAGAGAGTGGAATCATGCCAGGCTCTGTAGGTGCCATTTTATTGGGTTGCTGGAAAAGTCATGAAGCATTTTCACAACGAAAAATGTAGAAAAAAATACATCATGACTTTCCTGACAACCCAATAAAAAAGGACCAATTGCTTTCCATGTAATTAAAGTTTAAATCTTGAAGGAAAATCAAATAAATGCCTTGGGCTTTCACGTAGGTCATCCTGATGTAATACAGTGTTTCCCCCAAATTAAGACTGGGTATTATATTTTTGCTCAAACAATCTACATTTATTCATTTATTCATGTACAAAAATCTACACTTATTCAAACAGTCATGTCTGGCTGACGATCTTAACTGGGGCTTATGTTTGGAGTAGGGCTTATATTACGAGCATCCTAAAAAATCATGCGAAGGTTTATTTTCCAGTGAGGTCTTATTTTCAGGCAAACACGGTAGAAGCAAAGTTAACATTCGCCTGTGAGCCCTGATGCATCCCTCAAACAAACAAGTCTCTCACTGGTATTGACAATTTTAGAATGACTTATAATGCTATTTTAAATCACTGATAAATATCCCCAATTCAAGATTTCTCCAAACGGTCTTTCTGAAATTTTAAGTTAAAAACCCCTCAGATTGCTTGGCCTAAATGGCATTAATATATCAACCACACGCCCTATTCAAAAATGTGTGGACTCAGGAGCTAAGAGCTCGCATTGCAGTAAAATGAAGTAATGTTAAAAATCATAATCGACTCCACCCATTTCACTCCTTCTCCTCAGCTTCCGCCTGAGCTTACAGGTGGCTTGCCAGAAGAATAGGAACCAATGACCAAAAACTATTCCAAATGAGCCAGGATCTTGGAAAAATAACTCGCACAGGAAATTATTTCAGCTCAGGTCCCTGTGAGAGCTGCATGTCCACACACAAAAGGAACAAGCATGGGCCATTTTCTTCATGTATTTTGATAGTTTTCTTTTACAACATTGCAAAAACACTTTCAAGTAATTATTTATATTTCAATCAATAATGATTATTGTAATTAAAATTAGTTAGTTATTTATATAGGTTCCAAACAATATGACCCATGAGAACAAATAGAATATTTAACATGGAGATTTCACATTTACTTTTTTATAGATTCAGATTTTGAAAATGTAATTTATATACTCGTCACCTCTGTGTTCCCAGTTCTATTTTTACAAATTATGAAAAGCCTACTGTATTCAGTGCTTCTGTACTTATTTCTTTACTTTTATTTTTCCGAAAATTAAATCGAGGGAGATAACTTTCTAAAAAATTCTTTCCAGTTTTTATTTTCTGAGAAACCCTTCACTTCATTATCACGCATCAAATGGAATCCCTTGATAGTTGCAGAACAAACAGAAAAGAAAAGGATGGGTCTACTCTTGGGGAAATTTACATTATTAAGAGGGGACAAAGAGAGGGCTGACCCACTTGACCTCCCTTTGATTTCCATTGTCCTCCACTAGGAGATGTGTTCAGGCCAAACAGTACGGAGGTATTAGTGGCGAGAGTCTGCGCCCCTTAGACATGTAATGAGAAAGGAAGTGACTGGAAGCTCTCAGAAGTGACCAGACTTCAGCCCCACAAACTTTACAAGCCAGGGCCTGGGAGTATGTGCAGAGTATGTGAAGATAACATAGAGGAATCATCTTTTCATGACAAAATACTGAATTGTGGGAGAGGAGCCAAATGAGTGGAGGAGGCAAATCTTTTTCCAGTTTCAAAATTGGAAAAAGGAAGACGTGAAGAGACATTGGGCCAGTCTGCTCAATATTGATCATGGACAGCGATGAAGAAGTAATTATTAGCAGGCTGATCGGCACTTAAAACAGAGCAGTGGTTGCAAGATCTGGCTCAGTTAGTTTCACAAAAGCCGCATGTTTTCTCCTTGTGTTCAGTAAATTCACAATGCTGGGTGCATGTCCCTTAGACTAGTGAGGAGGGATGCTTCAACTTATGGAGCCCATTCCATTGGTTCACCAGAAAGCATCTTAGACTGGGCTTCCTTTCCCAGCTCCGCATGTGGCCTTCATTTTGATGTCCATGTGTGCTTGATGAAACCCCAACTCAGCAGGTCATAATTGCCTTCACAATCTACTCCAAGACTGCTGCTAATTAATTGCTGTCAATCAAAGGAGAAACCCCTAAAGCATGTACACTTGTCTGTTTATCACGTGTTAACTTCTACTCAATGGTTTGGATCAAGGCACACAAAACAAATGCTTATAAGATTTACACATGACACCAACCTGGGGGGGATGGTTGATATAGCAGATGACAGAAGTGCACTTCAGACTTATTCAAACGGGAGCGGGGACCAAGAAAACTATGAAACTTCGGGCGACGTAAACTTAGGAGCTTCTAGGAATTTATGGGTGGTTGTTTACAAGCTTGCCAGCAGTTAGAGTTTCATTCTTTTTCCAGATTAAAGCTCACAAACTTAACTGTGCATCTACAAAAGTGCTTTGATGTGGAGGGCAGTGGAGACAGTGTCTGCCAAGCAGGGCTGGCTGCTCACGCCCAGGGCAGCATGGCCTGTGACTGTCTTCCATGCACAGTCAGAATGCTCACAGTGGAGGCCATGAGGCTGGATGGGGGGCCACACACAACAAGGAGCCCTGGCAATAGGCCACCTGGGCAGGTAGGACCTGACTACGAGCAGAGGAGAAGGGAGCGGTACCCACGGCCCCTCGGGTCATTGTGAGCAACTGTGACAAACCACGGCTTTGCTCTGAGGAAGGCGTGTCTACAGAACACCCCCAGGAAGTCATGAACCACTTGTCGTGAGGGGTATTCAAGCCAAGGCTGCAGGGCCATATGTGGGACAATGTGGAGGGGATGCTATATGTGGGTGGGGGGCAGGGCTGGACATGCTGATCTCAGACCCTTCCAGCTCTAAGACTTTGCACTCTTTTTGTTTTGTTTTGTTTTTTGTTTTTTGTTTTTTAAGGGCAGTGTCACTTGCCCTCACATGTGGGACCTGAACCGGGGCCGCTGGCGTCCCAAGCCAGTGCTTAACCACCGCGCCACTCGGCCGGCCCGACTCTGCACTCTTGATCTGAGCTGGCCCGGCTCTCAGGACTGTCCAGCATGTACACACACACACACACACACACACACACACACACATCACATCACATTCTACTCTGCAGGGAGCCCTACTTGGAGGAAAAGAAAGGTGCCCAAGTCCATTTCCTAGCCCGTTACCGTGGGTTCTTTACCCAAAGTCAAGCTCTTTCCAGAGACCATCCAGTAGCACAACATCCTTTCTGCGGTGTTTTCCAGTCACTTTTGCTGCCACTGCATAAGGGCCAGTTGGATATAATGAGCGGGGTCAGGTTTTAATGAGACGTTGCTTTCATGATGGCTCTTTCCTCCTTTGCTTCTATTTGTTTCCTATGGCAGCACTTTGGAGGTTGAAGTAATGCTTGTCCCACGTCCAGCTTCTGAATTGGGATAGCATGGGTTCTGAAAGCTTGATGAAAATGCCTACGGACAATTAATGAAGGAAGTTTGTATTGTAATTGGTGATTTTTAAAATTGCTTCCACAAGAAAGGAATCACAATTTTTTTTTCTGGATTAAACAAAAAATATAATAGCAGGAAAATGTATAGGTAAAAACTTGAAGGTTAATTGAAGAAGACATGAGACTCATTCTCTCTCTCTCTTTATAAAGTGAGACAACAGTTGTAAATCATTTTGAAAAGTATAAAGTAGTAATGATCATTTAGTAGCTGATGTTAATAATCGTCCCACATTTTACCTCTGAAGAATAAACTTGCAAGCTATGTTCAGCATTTTCGGTCTGTATTCACTCTTTTTTCAAAACGGAAAATGATGAGGGAGAACAAATAGCTGTGTGATTCGTTGGTGCCCTCATCTATTCAGCTTTCCAAGACGCGGCCTGGTCCAAACCCAGGCCGTTACGTTGGCTGAATCAGTCATTGTTTCATTTATCTACCCATTCATTAATCCACTCATCACTTTTTTATGTGACTCCTTTGGTGTTCATTTCTTCTTGTTTGCTTTTCTAGTTTTCGTGGTGCAATGACAGTTCACACATTCTGGGGCTCTTGATGTTTGAGCCTCTCAGAAGACAAATTCAAAGAATACCCACAGCAAGGCAGTTCCTTCAGTGGGCATTACAAGATGGCACCCTTGTCTGCAGGGCTGAGGTCACGTGGGCAGCAGCTGAAGTCATGACAAGCATGGTGAGTACTTCTGTGAGGAACACCACGCCATGCACCGCAGTGTTTTGCTTCAAACATCCTAGACTCTGTTTATAGAGCTGCGGGCAGAGGGGAAACTGGCCCCTGCTGTCCACGGCAGGGGAACACGCTATGGTACATTGGACAGCATGTTCTCTATTTGGTATGAAAACCATACACTCTGAAAAGATCCAGAAAACATCCTAAAGAAGGTTCCAATTAAATGGATATTTTTATTCAGGTTTATTGGTACTGGGGGAGCACAGCAAAGTCTTGAACCAAGCACAGTCGCGTAGAGTGAGCCCAAGCCAAGGAAATTTGAGAAGATGGAAACATTTAATCCTTAGTGTTAGAAATGTGCTCTTTATCCAAACCTCACTTGAACTAATGTGTAAAACAATAGGAAGGAATAGAGTTGACCACATTTTAATAGACTCGTTTATGTGAAAGATCTGGAATGGAGATAAAACTGGGGTCACTGGGGATCTGAGTAAAGAAATAAGAGATCTCATGGAGAAAATACCTATAATCACTCTTGTCAATGTAATATGAGATTGATTCCAAAGAAGAAATGCCTACTTGTTATGGTGCAAAGCAAGAGAAGTTAAAGTCATTAAACCTTCACTTGTACTTCATTCATTGCATAGATTTTATGTGCAGCTTTTTTTTGCTTTTTTTTTAAGTTTAGAATTTTTGATTACACCTTTGCTTAACTCCAAATAAACAATTTGGTCAGAAATGGTTCTGCAGAGTGTAGTTGGAGTAACCTCATGTCAGTAAACCCCAGAGATATAAAGTGAAGTCGAAACCATTACTGTTAGAGAAGATGGATATTTGGAAGTGCGTGGCTATATTGGGTGGGGTTACCCAGCGGTCTGTACCCCAGATCCCTCAGCCACTCCTGTACTTTAAATTTGCCTTCTTCCCCCTGCTGCTTGTCAGCTTGACTGAGTCTGCCCCTCGCAGCTACGGCTGTGTGCTATGGCTGCATCTTCCACCAGGAGGGCCATTTATTTTAAGCCACTTGGAGAAACTCTTCTATACTTCAAGTTCAAATTCAAATGTTACTTCTTCTGTGATTTTTTTTTTTTTTGCTCTTTTTTGACTCTGGTGCCCAAACACAAACAGGAACAATTTCTCTGAAGCTTTTTCTGGCATTCTCCTACTGCTGACCTCACAGGGATAGTTTGCATCAGTCCCCTGAGGGCCTGAGATGCTCACAGGCTAGACTATTTTCTACTTATCTTTGTGGCCTCAGAATCCAGCCCCAGGTTTCGCACACAGTGGTTGTTCAGAAAGTCCCCTGCGAGTGTATTGGAGCTCCTAGGAAGGTGTGTCATCTGGATATGCTGCCCCGTGTCCCCTGTCACCCAGTAGAATGTGGGCGGGCCTGTACCCGGCTGCTGTGACTTATCCCCATTCAGGCATCTCTCCTCCACTCCTTCCTTCATGCAAGGGCTGGAGCTTGATCCTGGTTAATGTTGTGCTGGTGTCTCCTGGTGTAAACGGTCCTTTCTGGACACCAGGCTTCTGGCCACGCCCCTTTCCATGGCAACGTGTTGCTCTTCCCCCTGGCCATTGAAGGTGAGCCATGGGCTAGGGGAAAGAAAGGGGCCTTGATCCTGACAAGGGTGGAACATGCCACTCAATGCCAAGTGGGGAGTCAACAAGGCTATTTCATCACAGGGTCGAATATTCAGTTAACTGAATTCAAGACAAATTACATGATTGTCTTTCAAGAATTTGGATAGTTTGTGACAACTTAAACAATCATTGCAAACTCCACTTTGGTGGCCCATTCTCCACAAAGTCTAGCAGTGACTACCCCCCAGAGGCTGACATGCATCTCCTATAAATTGACTAGGGAACCTTTCCAGGGACAACATTTCTGGATTTTCTGCTAGGTGTCAGGTATCACACACATACAATTGCCTCTCATTTCATCCTCAGAACAATCCCCTGAAGTAGATAGAGCTAAAGGCATAGGAATAGGTGTAGGTACACATAGGTGTGCATGTGTGTGTAGGGATTCACATAGGTGTAGGTTTGGGTTTAGGTTTAGGTAGGAAGCTCATATGAAATGCTCTCAGAGATGTGAAATGCCTGCCTCAATTCTCAGCTTCATATGTCGAGCGTCCACAAGAATGCATTCAGGTAGGGCCCACGGGTTTTACTCTAGTGGCATTACCCAAAATTTAGGGGATCTCATTTTTTATGGGGGACCTAAGATGACCAAGGAACTGTGTTATTAAATGTGGGAAGGAGGGAACAATTTCCTATGCAAATGATCCAAACCCAGTGCCTAACCTTAATCCCCCTCTTTAGCATAAAAGGCACACTTCAAAAAGCAGTTATGAGTTAGTCTTTTAAGTAATGGATTGACTCTGAGTGACTGAAAATTATGTATCAGACCCTATTTTAGTTGCTGCTTACTGGGATATTTTCCTGACATTTCCCCACTTCTTTCCCAGGCATCTCTTATTGTTCTTGTTTTCTTTTTATTTGCTGGCAATTTATGGAAACTATGGGTTAAACAAACAGTCTTACTCAAGTAGCTCATATGGTAGAGGTTGAAATAGTCTTCAAGTGGAATCATGGATTTTAGATGGTTTCTAGAATAAAAGGCTAAGGGAGACATTATTTCGCTCTGGCCTGTAACAGTTGATGCAAATGGTGGTGTTTGACAAACTCTTTGTAATTTCTATAATGAAAAAAAAATTGACTGAGGATGACAGACATTTGAAGCTTATATTGACTGAAGACCTGTGAACAATAACCTTGCGTTTAGAATGGAAACTTAATACTTCACTGGTCTATATGGGTAGCCAAACCCAAAATCCCCAGATAGCCAGTTTGAAGCTTCTAATTGAACATTACATACTGTTTTCAATAGAATTGGGTAGCATGTCATAACTTTTGACCATATACATTTTCACATTTTTCTTTTTTCATTTTCACATTTTTCAATTGTTCTTCGTAACACGAATTTTTGGTAATTCAAAGCATTCCTTGTAACCATTTAGGGCCTCCTTCCTAAGGAATTGGAGAGTTAGGTATTTATAGCCTGCATTTGATTCTAAGGCATGCATTGACATTTTCAAGGCACACATTATCCTTATCAAGCACAGCTCAATTAGAAGAAAAATGTGTTAGTCTTTTTTTGCTGCATAACAAATTACCAGAAACTTCACAGCTTGAAAAACTACCACTTGTCAGCTGATAGTTCTCTAGGTCAGCAGGTTGGGCATGGTGTGGCTGGTTCTCTCCTTAGGGTCCTAGCAGGTAGAAGTCAGCTGCGCCATGTTCCTTTGTGGAATTTCTGGGGAAGGATGCACTTCCATACTTACTCAGATGGTTGGCAGAATTTAGCTCGGTGTGGTTGTAGGACTGAGGTTGCCATTTCCTTGTTGGCAATCAGCTTGGCCCAGTCTCAGCTCCTAGACGCTCCCCCATTCTTCGCCATTTGGCCCCCTCCATCTTCAAAGCCCAAACCGGAGAACCTTCCTTTCATCAAATCCCCATTTCTTGAAATCTCTTCTGTCAAGAAGAGCTCAATTCCTTTTAAGTGTTCACCTGATTGTGTCCATTCCAACAAAGATAATCTCTTTCTCTTAAAGTCAACTGATTTGAGAATAAATTACATGAAAAATAAAATCCCTTCATAGAAGTACTTTGAAGAGTGTTTTATTGAATAACTGGGTGAAGATGTGCAAATACCAGGGAGTGAGAATCTCAAAATTCTGCCTACCACAAAAAGGAAAATGACCACATAATTTACACACTCACCAAGTCTTTTGTTTAGCATGTACTTACTGGTTAGCTTCCACATCCTGATCACATCCTTTCCTGCTCGTAGCCTATGGCTCACTTTCAGCAGCCAGGGTGAAGAGCAATGTAACATGCTGCAGAATTCTCATGAGCTAATGAGTTCACAGTATTGCATGAGTAAGGGGCATGTGAACAAATAATGATTAAATAGTATAATAAATGTTATACTCTCTTACGTATACAACACTGTGTTAAGTACTGGTTTAACAGAAACAAAAGTGATATGAAACACATTAAAAAATGTTAAACCAAAAGTATTCAATGATTAATAAGAAAAGAAGTGAGACGGACCTATGGTTTCTGGCAATTGATTGGGAGCTGCTATCTAGAAGTTGAGCCAGTAACTAGGAAGGAGAAGACAGAATATGGATGGATTTGGAGAAAAGGAATTAATCCACAATTTGTCAAGCTGAATTTGAAGTACCAACAGAATACTTAGGAAGATTTTCTGATGGTAGTCCCCATGATCAAGAGGGATTTGGGCTGTAAAATGCTGGTCCCATTATTTGAAGGTGGAAACATGGGTAACCATAAGCCAACTCACCTGAAGAGAATGTATAGAAAAACGACAGAAAATAGTCAAGGATGGAATTTCAGACACCACTAGTATTTTTCTTAAGACTTGAATATTTATGAATATTTGTTTTATCCTCCAATTTGAAATTTCTTTCAGCTCATGTTAACATGTTGCTTTTCCCTGCTGGTGTGACTTTCCCCGGATCACACCATTCTCAGTGTAGTGCCCAACCTACAGCAGTTGCTCCGTGACTGTTGATGGTTAATGACAGACTTCTCAGTCAGACTTCTCCAGATGGTTACTGATGCCTAACAACTATGCCAATTTCTTCTACTAGGCTAGATAAAGTATTTGAAAGTACTGTAAAATGAAAATCACTCTAATAATAGAAGTTATTACAAATAGTGGAAGCAACTGCAACTAGTCCAGACCAAATGGTAAAAGGAGGGAGGCTCTGAGGTTCCCTGAAGTTTCAAATCAATGTAAAGCTGGGAAATATGTGCCAGCTTAATGGCGGAATGGGGATATTCTGGGCATGGGTGGTAGAAGTTCACAAGCACCACCGCCCAATGAAGAGAAGAATTTTCAGATAGATTGCCATTCTCTCTTCTCGGGAAGTCCTTAGGATGTTCTTGGGGCTGGAGCTTGAACAGGATTTTTCATATATAATTAGAGGTATTCTGTCTGTAAGGAGTCTCCCAGTATTGGCAATAACCTAAATCCAAATCTAATAGAAGGTCCACCTTGGGGCGGTCTTCCTACGCTTCCAGGCGTGCTTTTGCACACTGTGAAATGTCTCACTTTTCCTCACACAGTCACCGCCTCGGTGCCCAGCTACTTGGAAAGAAATGGGTCTTCCAGTTCCTCTGAAGATTGCTTCTTGATTGGCTGCTCCCTTGTCCTCAAGTAAATTTTCAGCAGGTCTGACATCTATGAAGATCTCAGATCTCCTGGAGCTCTCATCTTTTGTCTTTATAGATTAATCACACTGGCTTCATCAACCCTGTACTGATTCTCACAGAACAGATCACTCAGTCAGCTAAACGCTTAATAATACATTTCTTGAATGTTTGTTTCTGTTGGTTTCATTTTTTAATCTCATCATAATTTTGTGGATTGTTCAAGTCTTTATAAAGACTTCAAAAGAAAATACAGACTTTGAGCTGGGGGTGAGAGGAATCTGAAGATGGGCCTCAAGGAGCCTCAGCTGAGAGAAGATGAAAGACTTGCAGACAAGGAGCTGTCTGTGTTGGACCAGAGGAGACTTATATTTGATATCTGCTGGGTTGAAGCTTGGTAGGAGATATTTTGCATAGTCAATACATTTGTAAATAAATTTAGTGCAGCGATTGCTTCTGAGTATTCATGTTAAGCCTTCCATGCTTGGCTCTACAGTAATGTGTATTTTATGTTGTTATGAATACATTGACTTAATGGGAAAACCCAAGTCCCCAGCTCTCACCCAGGTGAGAGTAAGTTCTGTCTGTTGAAAAGATATGGCTTCATATGTTTATCTATTCTATTCATAAGACAAGAACCCTTGTTCTTTTATTTCATTGTTGGACCTGCCACCAACAATTGATTCTTCCATTCTAATTTTTTCCATATTTCTCTGTTACTGCTGACATCACATAGGTCAGCCACTCACCACCTTGTGTCTGGGTGTCACTAAAGTAAGGACAGACTTGACCCACAAGGAAGAGAAACATTTAACCATAGTTCAAAACAATAACAAAAGATAGGTATACAACCTAATTTATTCCTTTTCTCTATATCTTCCTTTCCTTCCTTCCTTTCTTCCTTCTTTCCTTCCTTCCTTCGCTCTTTCATTCAACAGGCATATAGTGAGCACATATCAATATGTTCCAGTCACGAAGTTCACAAAGATACATGGAAATACTCATTCTCAAAGGAGGTGATGATAGAACACTTCCGCCTGTCTCATGGCAAAACAAAAGGGGAACTATCCACTTGAAACGGGTGCTGGGGCTTTAGGAAAGGCTTCCTGGAGGGGAATTTGCAGTCTAAGCTGAGCATTAAAAACATTAAGCAGCTGGAACAGTGAAGGAGAAGGGCTCTACTCTAGACCTGAAAGTAGCGGAGCCCCAGAAACATTCAAGAAAGTATAGAGAGTACTTAGGAGAACGTACACTTTTCATGATGCCGTGAGAACGGGATTCAAGGAAAGAGGGGCTGCAGAGGGAGGCAGGCATAAGGTCCTGATGGAAATTCCAGGCCATACTGAGGAGCTTAGATTTCTTTCTAAGTAAAATGACAAATGACTGGAATGAGGCACAAGTGGGTTACTCCTCTCTGGTTTGTTTACCCTCTAAATTGTAGATTCCTGAAGACCAGGGATCTTGTTTTGTTCTTAGAATAAAAAAGAATGCCTGGTATACAGTAAGCATATAATAAATATGTTGAATGAATGAATGGATATGCATTTTTAAAATGTCAAGTGGAAATATTTATTATAGTGAAGACCTTTTGTGGATTCTGGAAGGCAATGCAAGTAATCAGATATGCAGAGCCATAATAAAACACATATACAATTATGCAAGAAATAATTTTGAAACTAACTTAGGTGTGTATTTAAGCAATCGGATATATAGAATGAATGTGGTCTTTAGTCAGTAATGGTGTCTCCTTTGACATTTTGGAGGAACCTGCTAGTGAGGCAGAAGGCTCTCCAACTTCAGAGAGAATAATAAGGTATGGAAAATGGATGATGGTTATGCAAGCTGGCCCCATACAGTAGGCTCTGTGGCTTCCTCAAGCTGTGTTATGTGAAATGGAAAAAATAGAGCTCAGCTCTCTGGCTGCCTCAGATGTCATAACACCAGCCCACTGTAATGGTCTCCTAAGACATCTTTCTGGTTTTCATCTCCACTCCCACATTTCTGGTCCAACCAACTTGAACTCTATCAGACTAATGCTCCCCAAGCACCCATTTCATCATGACATTGCCGGGGTCAAATAGTTACGACCTAGACAGGATTCATCTAAGAACTATTTATGATTTGGCAGCCTGGGCTGCTGGGCTAGAGCAAAGCAAATCTGAATAAGCCATTTGCACTGTCCTCACAGCACTCGGAGCCTGGGAAACGCTGGTGGCAGGGGACAGCACCTTGCTTAGCGGCTCACGCTCCTGCTCTGGGCAGGCAGGATGGGCTGCCGTCCCCACTGATGTAGGAACTTGAACAGGTGGTCCACCTTGTGGTCTCCAGTTTGCTCATCTACCACATGGAAACCATGGTGGCCTCTCAGGTTAGCTGTGAGGTTGTGTGTGAAAAGGCAAGCAAGGAGTAGGCCACCACGAGAGTTCAGCAGGTATCAGAGTGGCCCTGACACTGTCATCCAGGCGACGGAGAATGATGTCCATTTAAGATACTCATTGGCCTGGTTCTTGATTATCTTGCAGATTTTTTTTTTCTGACTTCCAACAAACTGCATTCCCACTCTATGTAACTCGTCCCCCTTATCTCCTTACCCTCCTTTTAGGTTTCAACTGCAGGAAGGAAGCTGTGCATCCACGGAAAGTAAGAGAGAAGGTCTTAGGATGGCCGATGCATTAGCTTGTTTCTCTGTCACACGACAGCAAGTCTTCCTCCCTTGGGTGCTGGTTTTAAGTAGTGCCATGAAGTCAACCTACTCCTAAGATTCCAGTAGATCTAAGCCCCTCTCAATTGTGTGGGGGGCATGGCATACAGAGCAATATAAGTAAAACTAAATAAATGTTTATTATTATAGCTGAATATTTCTACACATGTTTATTTTGCCTCTCAAATCACTCTTGGAGTGTAGTTTATTGTATCAAATTTGGGGGTAAGACAGTAGAGACTCATAGAAATGATATGATTACTTCCCTGTCATTCAGCAAGTGTTCGAATCGCCATTTGCATCTCTACTCCAGCACCCGGACCCTCTCTTGTGTACTGTCCTAACTCTGAGAAAAGCATAAGACCGTTGTTTGACAGCCTCCTTTGGTCAATGTAGAGGTTGTTTATTTTTCAAAATGGCAAAAAGCCTTTCTGAATTTGCGTGATGAGACAACCGTCCTGCCGAGTGGTGACTACCAGTGTAGGAGGACGGTCTGCCTATCGACTGAGCCCTGACAAGCTGGGCAACAGCCATTGCTTACAAAGCCATTTCAGATAGCACCAGTCTGTTAGTTATTAGGTATCTGGAAGCTGTTTTTTCCCAGTTTTTAAGTAGCCAGGATTTGCTGCTAATATAGTCAGAGTCAGCATTACAGCCGCTGCTCAGAAATGACTTATTTCGAAAGAGGCAAGACATGCTGTGACTTGGCTCTCTTCTATTCTTTGGAGATGAGGGGAAAGTTCCTAGTGACAAAACATGAAAACAAACATATCACAATTATTTAACATATGTTCTACGTAAATAATTGGAGAATGCCTACGTGCCTTCTTTTCCCCCGACTTTTATTATTTCCTTTGAATGAACACATTCTCCAGGCTGCCAAACATGTGTTTTTCTGGTGATGGAGTCCCAGGGCGGAGCACAGCCGGCACGATTCTCTCCCGGTGCCGTGCCCAGCACTCCAGCTGAGGACAGGACATCACCCTCTGACACCGCCTGTACCGAAGTCCCCGGTCTGTCACCGATCAGCCCGGGCGCTCTTGGTTCCTTACTTACCGCAGCACCGACGTGGAAGGAGACTCTTCCAGGTGGCCCACACGTAGCCAACTAGTGACAGATCCTTTGCTCTCCTAAGGGCGAGCATGCTGTCCTTCGGGTCTGGCTGCCCATGGAAGGCAGAATTGTGTGGTGGGTACAAGTGAATCCTGGCTCCACCACTCACTGTTCTGCCTGGAAAGTGACCCAGCTTATCGGTTTCCCCATTGACTATACCTCTCGAGGGGTCTGAAGGGATTAATTAATGAACCCTGAGAGCAATGCCTGGCTCATATGAATGTGACAGAAGCATTTGCTATGACAGTAATGATGATGGTGATGATGACGATGACAATGGTGATAATTGGATTATGCAGAAAACCCTTAACAAACAGGTCCATTAATTACAGTTCTAGCAGAATTAATACAAAGGAATAAAGATAATTATAAAGTCATTTTTGTTACTTGTTTGTTTATTTATTTCCATCAATAAATAACATTGCATGTGTCTAAAGGGTTGGGATAGACTCAGCAGGAAATAGAAAATGTTATCTTTTCACTGGTTACTTTATTTTGGAAGGAAAATATTTTATAAATTAAACTTATTTTAATTTGGTTAAAAGTTCCATGCAGTGATTCAGTCATACAAATTTAAAATTTTCTTTTTACTGATTCAACCTAAAATTTCCATGAACCTCTTTCTGCTTAGAAGATTAAATATTCACAGTAATCATACTTTTGTCCTGTCAAAAGGACTCCTGCATGTTACCTCAGTCTCTTTGGGATAACCATCCAGTCTTTCAGAGGCGCCCTTTTTATTTTGTAATACATGTTTTATTTTAGAGCAGCTTTAGATTTATGGAAAAAAATGTGAAGGTGGTACAGAGAGTTCCCATATACCTGACACCCAGTTTCACCCTTATTAGCATCTTCTTACACAACAGGTACCACACTTTGTTACAAGTAGTGAACCGATATTGATACATTATTACTAACTGAAGTACATATTGTTTTCAGGTTGCCGTGGTTTTTACCCAACACCCGTTTATCTTATGAGATCCCGTCCTCAAAATCACATTACATTCAAGTCCTGTCTCCTTAGGCTCTCCATTGTGGGGACAGTTTCTCAAACTTCCTCTCCTTCCTCTTCCTCCTTCTCCTTTTCCTCCTCCTCCTCCTCTCCTCTCTCTGACATCGACAGTTTTTAGGATTTCTGAGCAGGTGTTTAGTAGAATGTTCAATACATGGGGTTTGTCTGATATTCTTCTCATGATTAGACTAAGATTAAGGGATTTGGGGAGCAAGGCTCTGGGGATAAAGTGCCATTTTCAGGCCATCATATTGAGGGTACGTGCCATCAGCATGACTTGCCAACATTGATGTTGACCTTGATTTCCTGCCAGGGGATGTTTGTCAGGTCTCTCCGCTGGGAAGTTACTCGTTTTTCCCATACTGCGCTCTTTGGAAGGAAGTCCCTATGTAAAATTCACACTCACAGAGTAGGAGGTTACGCTTTAAGAGTGGAGAATTATCTTCATCTGTTCAGGCGGCTGCAACAAAATGCTATAGACTGGGTGGTTTATAAACAGCACAACTTTATTCCTCAGTTCCGGAGGCTGGGGAATCTGAGGCCAGGGCACCAGCAGAGTCAGTGCAGCCTCCTGGTTCATAGATGGCCATCTCCCTGCTTTAGCTTTACATGACAAAGGGGTCAGGGGCTTCCCTGGGGCCTCTTCTATCAGGGTGCTAATCCCATTCATGAGGGCTCTGTCCTCAGGATCTAACCACCTCACAAAGACCCCACCTGCTAATACCATCACTTTGTGAGTTAGGTTTCAACATATGAATTTTAGAGGGACCTAAACATTCAGGCTATAGCAAGTATCTACACAAATTATTCTGAACTCTTCTATATGGGAGATTTGTCTATCCTCTCCCATTTATTTATTTATTTGTTTGGTCATTTATGTATATCAGTATGGACTCATGGATATTTATTTCATACTTTGGATTATAATCCAATGCTACTATACTTATTTTGTTGCTTAGATTGTTCCAGCTTTGGCCATAGGAAGCTCTCTCAGTTGGCTATTGCATCCCTTTGACATACCATTTTTGTTTGTTGTTAATTTTTGAGCAATTTTTTACTTTCTGACACCACAAAATGCTCCAAGCTCATTTTGTATATTTCCAGTCATAGTCCAGAGTCAGTAACTCCTCCAAGGACCTATGTGATTCCTTCATTAGGGAGTGCCTTTACAAACCGCAATCTGGAAGCCAGAGGTATGCGTTGTTACTGGGATGTCTTTGCTTTTCTACCCTCTTAACTATAACGAGGAAATATATGCGTGAATTTTCACCCCTATATACAGATATTCATAGTGATTTCTGTATGTATTTATCTATTTCTATATTATACTAAATAAAACCTTTTTTGAATATGTTAGACTCTAATCCATTACCTTATGGATCATTCTAACCTCCTCCACTTGCTTATATGTAACTTTCCACTCCAATAATGAGAAAACTGGCTCTCACTATCTGCCATTCATTCACCTAATCACTCAATCTCAGTATACACATAGAATGGTAGCATGTTTGTTAACCTGCACTCCTATGCAAAATAACTTTATCAGCTACAATACAGTTTTATGTCCAATTTAGTTTGCCTTCATTTTTACAGGTTCTGCTATCTAAAGTTGCTTAGGAAAAAACTTGTCTCTTATTTCTGTTTAGTGAGATTGATTTATGTATATATTTTTCTTTATTTTTTTGCATTTATTTTATTTTGCTATTAGAGTTGACATTCAATTTATTTTATATTAGCTTCAGGTGTACAGCATAGCAGTTAGACATTTATAAGATTTATGAAGTGATCCCTCCAATTCATCTAGTACCCACATAGCACTACACTTAGTTTTTAAACATTATTGACTGTATACCCTATGCAGTACTTCACATCCTTGTGACTCTTTTGAAACTATCAATTTGTACTTCTTAATTCCTTCACCTTTTTCATGCAGCCCTCCAACCCCCATCCGATCTGGCGACCATCTGTTCTCTGTATCTGTGAGTTTGTTTCTGTTTTGTTTGTTTATTTTGTAGTAGAGTTACCTTGTTCTGTCACGTTATGCATTCTACCTGGGGATCCCCTGACCTCCATTGTAAGGATGTACTACAGTTTGTTTATCCATCCATCTACTGAAGGACATCTTGGCTGCTCCCAGTTTTAGGTGATAATGAATAAAGCTACTATAAATATCTATGTGTGAATATTTGTGTGTACATAAATTATCAAACCTATTGAGTAAATACCTAGGAATATGAGTGCTGGTTTCTATAGTAAGAGTGTGTTGAGTTTTGTAAGAAATGCCATAGTCTCCCCAAGTATTCGTGCAATTTTGTATTCCCATCAGCAATAAATGAGGATGACTTTTAGTGTGTACCTTCACCAACAATTGTCATTGAGGGTCTTGGCTTTGCTTTTAGATTTTGATCATTCTAATAAGCATCAGTACTATGTAATTGATTATTTAATTTGGAATTCCTTAAGGACAAATGATGTTGAACATCTTTTCGTTGGCTTATGTGCCATATGTACCATTATGTGCCATTTTTGGTGAGGTGTCTGTTCGGATCATTTACGCACTTTTAAATTGGATAGTTTGTTTTCTTATTGTGGATTTTTAGGCATTCTTTGTATGTTGTGGATACAAGTGATTTATTGGATACGTGTTTTGCAAATATTTTCTTCTAGTTTATGGCTTTGGTTTTAATTATCTTAACAGTATCTTTCAGAGAGCATCAGTTTTCAAATTTAATAAATTCCAACTTGTCAATTTTTTCCTTTCATGGATTGTGCTTTCGGGATTTTATCTAAAAGCTCATCCCCAACACAAAGTAACAGATTTTTCACCTATGTTATTGTTATAGAAGTATTATAGTTTTGCATTATATATTTAGGCCAAAGATGCATTTTGAGTTAATTTTTAGGGAAGGCATAAGATCTGTGTCTAAGTTCACTTAAAACATATATAAATGTCCAAATATTCCATCACCCTTTGATTAATTTACCTAAATACATTTATTGTATTTGAGTAATACAATATCTATCATGTCACCTTGGTCTAAGTATATATTATTTCACCATTACTACACTGTCTTATTAACTGTGCCTTTATAGTAAGATTTTAAATCAGGTAGTCTGAGTTCTCCAACTTTCTCCTTCTTTTTCAGTATTATGGTAGTATTTGAGGTCTTTTCCCTTTCCATGTAAATTTGAGAATCAATATGTTGTTTTCTATGAAAGAATTTACCGGGATTTTGATTGGAATCGTGTTGAACCTATAAAGCTGAGAAGGATGAACTTCTTAATAATTTTATCTTCCAATCTATAAACATAGGATGTTAGCCCATTTCTTGAGATCTTCTTTGATTCCTTTCATCAGAGTTTTTGTTTTCCACATATAGATCCTGTACATATTTTATTAGGTTTATACCTAATTTTTATATTTTTGATGTTATTGAAAATGATATATATTTTTAAATTTTAAATTTCTACTGCTTTTTGTGAGTATATAAGAAAGCATCGGAGTTCTTCATTTATTTTTATTTTAAGTATAATTGGTATACGATATTATATTTCTTATATTAGTTTCAGGTGTAAAATATAACAATCCAGCATTTCTATTCTTTACAATGTGATCACCTCACTAATTCTAGTAATCATCTGTCACCATGCAAATTTATCACTATATTACTGACTCTATTTCCCTTCACTTTTTCAATCCATACCCACATCCTCTCACTTCTGGCAACCATACCTTTGCTCTCTGCTTCTATGAGTGTATTTCTGTCTCATATGTTCATTTTGTTTTGTTTTGTTTTGTAGATTTCACATATAAGTGAAATCATACAGTATTTTTCCTACAACCTTGCTATATTCACTTATTAGTTTCATGAATTTTTTCTCAATTCTTTGAGATTTTCTACATATATAATCATAAAATCTGCAAATAAAGGCAGTTTTACACCTTTTCAATCTGTATCCCTTTTACTTATTTTTCTTATGTTATTGCATTAACTAGTACTTCTAGTGTGATGTTGAATAAGAGTAATAACAGAGGACACCTTGCCTTGTCCACAGTCTTATGGAGAAAGCACCTAGTTTCTCATTACACATAATGTTAGGTGTAGGTTGTTTGTAGAAATTCTTTATCAAATTAGGAAAGTGCCAAACTACTCTATCCCTACTTTGCTGAGAGGTTTGTTTGTTTGTTTCCATAAATGGGAGTTGGATTTTATCAAATGACTTATTTTTTTCAAACGTGTAAAATCTTATAGTTCTTTTATTTGGTCTGCTGATATGGTGAATTAAATAGATTGGTTTTAAAAATGTTGAAACAGCTTTGCAGAATTAGATGAATACCACTTGGTTGTGAGTATTTTTTGAGTACAATGTTGCTTATTATTTGTTGACGTTTGTTAAGGATTTTTATGTCTGAGTTCATGTGATACACTGTTTGCAGCTCTCCTTTATTATCATGTCTTTATATGGTTTTGTTGCTAGAGTAATGCTAGCCTTATAGAGTGAGGTAGCAAGTGTTCCACCTGCTTCTATTGTCTATGAGAGATTGTATATAAGTAGTATTATTAGTAGTATTATTTCTTCCTTAAAGAGCTGGTAGAATACATCTATGAAAACATTTAGGTACCTTTTTGCAGTTATTATTTATTCACTCATTTTGTGATATAGTTTTTTCAAGTTCTATTACACTATTTACGTTTTTGATTTTTGATATTTTCTCTTTCAAGTTTTTGGTCTATTTCAACTAAGTCAAATTTGTGGAAAGAGAATTCTTATTATTATGCTTTAATTACCCATTTAATACCCACAGGATCAGTAGTGATGACATCTCTTTCTTTTCTGATGTTAATAATTTGTGTCTTCTCTCTTTATTTCTTTATTATCCTGTCTAGAATTTATGAATTTTATTGATCTTTTTAAAGAACCATATATAGTTTGGTTTTATTGATATTTTCTCTTGTTTTCCTAATCTGACTTTTATTAATTTTTGCTCTAATTTGTATTATTTATTTATTTATTGGCTTACTTTAGACATAAAATGATCTTCCTTGCCCAGTTTTGTAAGGTGGACACTTATGTTGTTGATTTTATATGTTTTATTCCTGGTATATGCATTTGATGCTTAAATGTCCTTCTAAGCATTGGCTTTGCTCATTTCACAATTTTTAATAAGTTCTATTTTTATTTTCATTTAGTTCAAAATACTTAAAAAATTTTTTTCTTGGGACTTCATTTTTGACCTTTGTGTTATTTAGAAAGGTCTGAGAACTTACTTTGTATGATTTCTATTTTTTTAAATTTGTTAAGGTATGTTTTATTGTCCAAAGTGTGGTCTATTTTGCTGAATGTTCCATGTGAGCTTAAGAAGAATGTGTTTTCTGCTGTTAGTGGACATAGTTCTCTATAAAGTTTATTAGACAAAGATAACTGACAGGGCTGCTCAGGCCAACTATCTTCCCATGCCTGCTTGGATTCGGCACTACTGACAGAGGGTTGTTGAATTTTTCATTTTTTACAGTGTATGGTTCTATTTCTCCTACCTGTCCCATCAGTTTTTGTCTCTCCCACCTCGCACCCTGATGTTAGGGTCACACGCATTAGGATCGTGATGTTGATGTCCGCTTTAGGAAGGAGAACATTTGGGATGCGGAGAAAGAATTTTAAAGATTTCCTTCCAAGATTCCCACGTGCTAGTTACTTAGTCAAGCACTCATCTAGATACTACTGAGAAGGGTTTTTGACAGTTTGAGAAGTGCCAGCAGGTCTTGGCATCAAAACCGTTCCTCATTCTCCTGCTCTTCAGAATTATGGGCAATGGAGTAGCATGGGAAGCCAAGACTATTATTACAGAGGAAGATTAAACTAGCAGCTTTTGAATAGTAACCCTGCACTGGAGAAGAGTGTCTGGCTCTGAGGTCTGAGTGTTCAGCTTGGAAGAACCCAACTCCGTCAGCCAGGGTGCCATGCTGGCTTCTCATGCAGGGGTACTGGGTATGGCAGAAGGCCCGTACCGCTCAGCTAGTGCTGGGGGCTGAGTGCCGGGGGAGGAGGCAGAGAGGAGGGGCTTCCTGGAGGGCAGGCAGACCCAGGAAAAGGGTGCAGCATCCAAAGGAGTCCAAGTGCAGCTTCATCACAGTGACCTTCACCCCGCACTCAATAGCCAGCTAACTCTCTCCTCCTTGGAAAAGAGCAAGTGAGTGAGAGCCGGCCAGAGAGGTCTAGAGATGTCCTCCTTGGTACTGGGTCATCTCCACTAGAGGAGATGGGGACAAGTGACAACTGTCTCTCTGCTAATGCCTACATTCCATTTTTCCTGTCTGCTCTATCTCTCATACTCTAAGTAAGACCTCGTGATACAAATGTTCAACCTGCCCCTTGTTGGTGGGTCCTTACCTGCTTTCCTTCTGGTCCTCTCCTCACAGTTAGGGTAAAAACAGCTTCAAGTTAAACATTTCAACCATCAGACTTGTCCACACCCTGACACCAGAGAAGTGAGGGTCACTGGAAAATTGCATGTTACTGTGCCCTCTGGGTTAGTGTGTCTTTCTATGTCCAGTATATTCCATCCTCAAAAGTGATCATGGACTTCGTCAGTGTGTCCCATTGGGCTAATAATCATTTCCAGTATTTGCTAGTCTGCTAGCCCCTGTTGACCTTCAGATGTGACTTCCCCGATCCTTTCTTGGAGAATGCAGGCCTGAGGCCTGGAGTTGACGTCTCCTGCCTGTGACCATTTGTCGCCTGGGCTCTTCCTGCTGTCCTTTCTCCTCTCACTCTCAGGCTGTCCCACAGAGCCCTGCCCTTGCTCTGTCCTTGATATTGCTTCTCTTTCTCCTCTCCTCTCCTTCTCCTTTGCCTTCTTCCCCGTAGAAATACAGTCACATCTACATTAAAAACAACTAACTTAACATAAAAACACCCCAAACCTTCTTTTGGTCTTTGTCCTTTTTTCAGATAACTATCTGAAATGTTCCTGTTTTTCCTGGTTGTATTTCTAGAATTACAGGCCTGCATTTATTCTTCCTGCTTCCTCACCTTTGATTCGATGCACCTCTAGCTGCGGTAGTCTGTTTTCTACCCAACATGACTGACAGCCTTCTCAACATGACCCCACTGAGGAACCAGTAAGCCAGCCACCTGGGCACATGCCCTCTTTACTGGCCCCCTCAGCTTTCATGATTGACCTTGAGGCATCCTGCAGCCTTCATTTCTGCTGTTCACGTGTTTCTCTCCCTGGATTCTCGCTGCTCTTCTGCTGTCTCCTTCTCAATCCCCTTTGAAGATCCCTCCCATCTACTCCAGCTCTCAAGTCTTCACATTCTTTCAGTCCCTGCCCTCGACTATTCAGACTCTCTGTAGTCAATTGGACTTGTGTTTCATGAACTACCCCTTCCAGTCTGAACTTCTTAACTCCTCTTCATTCAGTTTTCTTTATGTGTGTTATGACATCCTTCCCATCTTTACACGTATGCACCTAATTGGATATTAGACTTCTCTGCTGGGCTATTTATAGGCTGGGTATACCATTTGAAAGCACTCCTTGGTGGACAGGTCACTGCTCTTCACTGAGTCTCCTACTGGAACGAAAGTCTGCATGTGCAGATCACCAGAACCCAAGCGAGCTTTGGGGCAGCACTTTATGGAGTCCATTCTTTACAGAGTCTGTTCTGCCTGAGGTCATGGGTGGAGGTCCCTGGGGCAGCTTGGTAAGCCATGGCTTTCACCTTTGAGGACATCCTAACTGTAAAGTTAGGATACGTACTCCATCTAAAAATCTGTGCAAGGCCTTAGAGGCACCTACTGTGTGGAACTCCAGGTGGGTAACTCAAGTGTTACACACAGGTAGCCTGCCTACCTAGCTGACATACATGAAAACCCAACCTGATCCAGTTGATAAGCCCACATTGTATATCAGACTTAGATCCTGGTAGTAACTGAAGAGTCCACCTCATAATGTGATGGCAGGTAATGAAATAAGCAGCATCAGCAATGAGCCCTGACACAGTCTGATGATCCAAGGAGTTCACCCATAGTGTGTAGGCAAACAGGTGCATCTGTGTCAGACTTTTCCACGAGGACTCTTCCATGAAATGCCTATTTGTCATACCCTAGATCCTCTTTTATTTATTGTGATGGTGATTTTTTTCTATTTTTAAAAAAAATATATTTTTGATATAGCTCTTTATTTCATGCAATTTTGAATAATCTCTCAAATGTCTAGTTCACGGACTTGTCAAAGATGGCCTTAATGTTCCCTCAGCCTGATTAAACTTTAGAGATTTCTTGGTTTCTGTCCTCCCTTTTCTTTAAAAAACATGTAATTGTAAAAAAATTTTCTGCACCTTTGATACATGTGGAATTTTTTAAAAACCTGTGCCACTTTTACAACCCAGCAATATCTTTCTCAAGAATGTGGAAGCCATGTCTTTGAAATGTGACCATCAAGGAAGGATAGTGCCCCAATCTTCTAGTCTCTGGGGGAATGTGAGACCTTAATTTCAATGGGTGACAATTAGCAAACACCGATGGCCTCATCACAGACAGAAACATTTGCAGATGGGGGGCTAACTTCATGTGCTGGACACACTCCATTGGTCAGCCTCTCCTCCGACACCCTTCAGCACTTTCTACCAGCTCAGTTACGCGGGTTAAATAATCTCTGACCATGCTTTGTTTAGCAGAGTTGCATTGAGATTGAGTTTTGTTCTCTGGCCTCTATTGCAGAAGCCTTGGGTAGAATCTCTTTTACCTGTTAAACCTTGTTCAGTGCAACTTTTGTTTTCATGGACTCCTCTAACTCCATTGCATTCTCCTCCTTTCCCAGTTACGTCAGGTTAATGACGTTACCACAGAGTCATAGGGAAAAGTCTAACAGAAAATAATTGAGTTCACACATAATCAACGCATAAGTATGGAGGCTGCATTAGGACACTGATAATACACAGAGAGACTCGGAAACAATTTCATCCATGGATGCTTCCTTTTTCTTCTCATCCGATATGAGAGGACTCAGGATTCACTCACTATTGTGTCCAGATGCACATGTTTCCATGGCACTATAGGTGTTACAGACTTTCTCTGCCTCTGACTTCCATGGCAGAGTCCTTTCCACGAGAAGATACCTCTCTGTACCTGGGCAAACATAAAAAGCACCTCTGGTTTACTCCCAAAGAAGAGACAGCTCTCTGCTTCCTTTGGGAATCTGCATCCCTTGAGCTCATTTCCGGAGCTAAGGACACCAATCCTGAACCCTGCAGGAGATGGGTGGCTCCGCTTATTTGCAGACTTCTTGGTGTCTCTTTCTTTATCTACCAATGTCCTCTCTTTTTATATTCTTCCCCAACAGCTAATTCAGGGCTTTCGTTGGGCGCCTCCTTCCAACTGGTTCCCAAAGGATCTTGTCTCTATACTGCTCGATTAGATCTGCATTTCAGGATCTGCTATAGAGCAAATTCTGCCCCTAAATGCTCTGTTTTTTAGCCAATGTACCTTTCACTCTCAGACATTGGAACTACCTACATTAACTCTCATCAGTTCTATCACCGATTTGTGTTAAGCTACATACTGCAAACTTGCCATGACCCAGCATGACAGGACAGCCAGTAGGAATTTTAAAAAGTGCTCTGAAAGTTTTAAGTACTTTTCTGCATCTGGATTTTCACTTTGAATCATCTGGCTGTACTTTATCAGATTAGGTAATGCCAAAGAAGAAAAGCATCCCCACCTCTAAAAGCATACCTCAAGGGCTTTGTGGTGAAAGAAGCATTTGTTAAATCAAATACAGTTGTGATTTTTGACCAGAAACTGCATTAAAGTTTGGTAATTAGAGGAATCAGCATGAAAAATTGTGTATCGTGCAATCCAATCTCCCTTGTGAGTCCAAACAATTGGAACTGCATCAAGCAGCTTGATTAATCAAATGAAACGGACGCATCAGGGCTCTTAGTGTATCAGTGTTCTACTCTTAAAGTAGCGAGATACTGCAGATGACTTTTAGAATCATTTTAAAAGCTAAGAGCAAATGCCTGCGTGAGAATGGCCAGTGTACGTGTCTAGGAGAGCACCCCAGGAAAATGCACACATTCATATTATTGCATGAATCGGTGCCATCAATTCTCCCTCTCTCCACCCTCCACCCCCCAATTCTCCCAGTCTCCCACTAAATTTTAAGAGAAAAATACATTTTCAAGACATTTCAAATTCTGGTGACTGCTTCATTTTGTTTTTCACCAGAGAATTGTCTTTTAGGGTGTAGACTGGCCCTGATCTTATGGCCCATTTTGTACATTTTTGTTCCTTAAGCTTAGATCAAAGGAGGCATTTTAACAACAATGTGATTTTCAATTAAACTGATATCCAAATTTGAGTAGTAGTTGTACGTATTCTGTGGATGTCTTTCCAAAGTAAAATAGCTCTTTTATTTTTCTCAGCCATTTATCTGGGCATAGTTCTATTTGTACAGGTAGATAGCATAGAAGGGTCAAAATGTATTATTGAAGGGTGGGAGAAAAGTGATTGAATTCCGTACTAGGGAGGGTTGACGAATGGCTAATTTATTGATTCCATTGCCCAAGATAGCTGTCCAGGGCCCAGTACCAATCATGCCTGTGGCACAAACAGTATAATCCTGTTTCCTGTCCTCAACAACATCTGCATCTATTGGGAAAAAGGCTTAAATTCAACATACAACTGACCAAACGGTTTGGAAGCGTTTCTGGTCCCTATGCTTCCTTCCGTCTTCAGCGTTTGTGTGTAGGGAAGGGCATGGCTTCTGAGTTCACAACTTCTGTGGTGTCTGTGACATAGCACAGCACCAAAAAAATCACTCACAGGAATGTATCTTCAATTATCGTGTTGTAATCAGGTGGCAAATCATGAGTATTAGGAACAGATTGGTTTTATAATTTCATTAACAGTAATGAGAGAGGTGAATAAAACAATCTGAAAATAAACCCTTACTTTATGTTAATTTTAAAAAGTACTACAAAATCTCTTTAAGTAGATAATAAAGTGATTATATATGTGCGTATACACTACCAAGCAGGATGCAACAAAATAGAAGAGTTTCCTGGAAATCCCCACAGGCACTGCATTGAAGTGTGAACTTTCTTCCCTTGTTTTCTGACCTTTGAAATGTGAAAATGCATTTTGACTAACACTGGAGGTGTATAAAATAATTTAACTAGAGGTTCTTTTAACTGATACCAGCACTATTACTGTCAGTCACCCAATGTGCCAATTAGCATTTTCTCTGACTGCCTTTTGAATCATTTGCTTCCCAAATTCTCAAAATTTTCTGCCTAGTTAATCCTAACGATCATATCTGCAGTATACTAGAATGTTCTTCCTCCATCATTCAGACGTGAATTCCACGGTTTGTTTTTTTAAATTTATTTATTTATATATATTTTTAATTACCTTCAGGTGTACAACAAAGTGCAATAGTTATACTTTTTACCCCTCAAAGTGACAACCCCCCTCCCCCAATTCTCCACCCCACTCCTGCCCCCCATATCATACTATCTATTACAATTCCTTTGACTCTCTTCCACCGTATAATCCACATCCCATGACTATCTATATATTCAATTACAGTTGGTATACAATATTATACAACACCAATTTCAGGTATACAGTGCAGTGATCAAGCCTCTACTCCATCCATGAAGTGGTCTCCCTAACAAAACATGTGACCATCTGACACCCCACAAAATTTTAACAACATTATATTCCGCGAACTGTCTTTCATATCCCTGTGACAATACTGTAGTTACCTATTTATGCTGTCCAATCCTTTCCCCTTCTTCCTCATCTGCACCCCCCTCCCAACTAGCAACCCTGTTTTTTCCTCTACATCTATGCGATTGTTTCTTTTGCTCATTCATTCAGTTTTTCAAATTCCACATATAAGTGCGATCATATGGTATTTGTCATTCTCTGACTGACTAATTTCACTCAACATTATAGTCTCTAGGTCCATCCATATCATAGCAAATGGTACAATTTCATTCTTCTTTATAGCGGAGTAATACTCCATTGTGTAAATGTACCACAGTTTCTTAATCCAGTCATCTACCGATGGGCATTTCGGTTGTTTCCAAGTCTTGGCTATTGAAAATAGTGCTGCAATAAACATAGGGGTGCATATATTTTTTCGAATTAGCGTCTTGGATTCCTCTGGGTAGATTCCCAAGAGTAGAATTGCTGGGTCATACTGCAGTTCCATTTCCAGTTTTTTGAGATACCACCAAACTGATTTCCATAATGGCTGCACCAATTTGCATTCCCACCAACAGTGCACCAGGGTTCCCTTTTCTCCACACCCTCGCCAGCACTTGTTGTTTGTTGATTTGTTGATGATCGACATTCTGACTAGAGTGAGGTGGTATCTCACTGTGGTTTTTATTTGCATTTCTCTGATGATTAGTGAGGTTGAACATTTTTTCATATGCCTCTTGGCCATCTGTATGTCCTCTTTAGAGAAATGCCTCTTCATATCCTCTGCCCATTTTTAAATTGGGTTGTTTGTTTTTTTGGTGTTGAATTGCATGAGTGTTTTATAAATTTTGGATATTAACCCCTCATCAGATATATTGTTGGCAAATACCTTCTCCCATTCAGTAGGCTGCCTTTTTGTTTTATTGATGATTTCCTTGGCTGTGAAAAAACTTTTAGGTTTGATGTAATCATATATGTTCATTTTTTCTTTTATTTCCCTTGCCCAAGGGGATATATCAGTAAACCACTGTTTATATTTTCTTTTTAAAGTCAAAATCCTTACCTTTTCTTGTTCCCAATACATTTACTTTTATCTAAACCAAAGGAAACTTGGCTTTTTTCACCTCTTTCTATTACCAATTGTGGCAATGAATTGTGAAATGTGGGTAAAGGCCCCACACTTCTGTTGTTGATATTGATCCCAAGGTCAGGAAGAGGTCACCTGTAGCCTCTGATTGCAGGTAATATCCCAACCCATGGCCCAAGACCCTCGACTAAGGTCAAACTCCTTATTTCCTGAGATGCACAAGAATATCACTGAATTCATAGGTTCTAGAAATTCTGAACTTGAAAAAAAAAGAGGCAGAGAGACCTTTACTTAACTTAGTGTTTCCCAAACATTTTATCTAAAGAATACATGTGAAAATGTTCTCTTCATATCATACTTGTTCATATCAAGAAAACTGTTATTTTGACAACATTTTAGGAAATTATGCAGGTTTGTACTGAATTTAAGAAGTTAATGAAAAAAATGAGTGGAGTTTAAATGATCTAACACTGTTCACCAGCATAATTGTGATGAAAGGATCACAGAGTGAAGGGCGACTTTGTCAGCTTAATAATAAGCCTTCCAGTCTAAAGGAGTCTTTAATGGTTCTTAAACACAGAAAACAAAGTTTAGACTTACATTCTAATTAAAGCAGGGATTCAAAGAAATTTTAGAAATACATATAACCAATGATTTCAGCCACTGCGCTATTTACAAGTCTTTCATGTTTAGTTAATGTTTTTGGTTTGAACGAGACCACCTAGCTCTTTGGGAGAACAGCTTTATTTCTAAAAGCAGTTTAGAATATGCCCCAGATGTAGCAAATCAGCCCCAAGAATCCTGTGATCAGCCAGAATTCTGGACTATTTCATCGCATCAGCTCAGGGTGTCAAAGGTCCTTTGGAAATTCGTGAACTCTTCCTGATTCTTACGTTTTTTTATTTCACTAAACACTAGACCAAATAGCAAAAGTCAAACTTGACAACTTGTCTTGCTCAGAGGGTTCATTTCTTTCACATTTACTGTTTGTAAAACACACCATCAACTAGAAGCTGGTGATGACCTCACCTCTGTGAAGAATGTCACCACTGATTTATCCCTTTCACCCCCTTGGAGGTGTTGTGGGTGACATTTCTTAATCCCTAAACACATAATGACAAAATAATTATAGGTAGGAGTAGTATGTTTTCTGATTTTGTAGACTTGGAAAAAATGGACAATAGGAGAGGAAAAG
Source organism: Aselliscus stoliczkanus (assembly GCA_033961575.1). Lineage (NCBI taxonomy): Eukaryota > Metazoa > Chordata > Mammalia > Chiroptera > Hipposideridae > Aselliscus > Aselliscus stoliczkanus. Next base: position 110,408,391 of record CM066728.1, read on the forward strand.
CTGTAAGCGAGTGTCTTCGCCTGGTCGGGCCGCCATGATAAAGCATGCAGGCTGGGCAGCTTTGACAACAGAAGTGTGTTTCTCACAGTCCTGGAGGCTGGAAGGCGAAGGTCAGGGTGCCCACACGGTCAGGTTTGGTGGGACCCCACTTCCTGGATTGAAGATATATTGTCCGCCTTCTTGCTGTGTACTCATATGGTCTTTCTTCAGAGTGTGAGTATGGACGGAGAAAACAAGCTGTCCTGTGGACCTCACCCTGGTGACCCCATCTCATTCTAATCTCCTCCCAGAGGCCCCATGTCCAAACACCATCACATTGGGGGCGGGACTTAAACATATAAATTTAAGGGGTGTTGTGTTGGTCTCAGCCTATTGATAGTGATGCTCTGGGCTTGGATGCTTGGGGCACTCACCAAGGCCTGAATTACTTTCAGTGACCCCCACAGACATGTCCCCAAGCAGGGCCAATGTTGTGCTGGGCTGGCCCTGCGGCACTTATTATGATTGCAGGAGGCAGTTCAACAAATGCATCAGGGAACTTTGAGGAGCAAAGTTAGGACTTGCAGGTCTTGGAGGTGCGGGGCACACTCGTGGGCACACGGCGAGGTTTGAGAGAGAGCAAGAGAGCGAGCTTGGGCCTGGCACGCTGGCCTTGTGAGGCTTAATGGGGGGCCTTAGGGTTTCCTGGGTTCAGTTTTTATTGGCCAATTTAAAACATAAAAGCAAGAATTAGGGTGTGGGAGAGGAGAAGCTAGATCACTCAAATGGTCAGTTACCTAGGTCACCCAGGGCTTTCTAAAAGGGGATCTTCTTGGGTGGGGACCGCCTAATTCCTTCTATGGTTGTTTTGCTAGTAACTGTCCTACAGTTGGCGATATGTTTATTCAAGACTATGTCTTTGGAATGGATGCTTTGGCCTTCAAAACTTAATGACAGGCCCTTACACTAAGGAGGACAGACATTGGGTCCAGGGCAGTGAGCTGTATAAAAGATGCTTTCAGTCCAGGCAGCAATAACGTGCCACCCAGTACTGTCCCTTTTCCAGGCTCAGTTGTTCCATGATGACTCACTTGTGCTGTGTTCCAGGCCCTTCTAGAAAGTCCCGTCACGGTGCCCCAGTCTCTCCATGTCCCCTTCACACAGTGGCTTCCAGCACTGTGCAAAGTCAAAGTGTGCAGATGCAGAAACAATGTCACTGTCATCTTGATTTGGGCAGGAAGGAACCAGGAGTGCGCTAAAAAGCCTTGTAAAGACCATTTTATTGATAGAAATGATTATTTGCCCGATTTATAAAATATTAAATTCAGAGAAATAACTGAAATATGTTACAGAAGCGGTGGAATCAACACAATGCATTAACGCCTCAACCTTCAACTTTAAGTGGGGGGCCATAGACTTATTGCCCCAATGAGGGTATCTTGTACCAGTGCAGGCCCCTGCACTCAGGGCACAGCTCGTCACAGGAAATGCTTCAGGCTTTGGCCACAAAAGAGACATGTCAGCTTAGATCTAAGCCACGGTCAATCCTAGTGCCAACTCTCAGGGGGAAAAAAATTACGCCAATATTCCCCCAAAGACTGCTTTTCCAGGTCACAGATCCAGAAAAAAAAAGCTCACTGTTAGACCTTTCCCTTGTTCTGGATCAAATCACATCCTCCCTAAATTTATTGACTGAAGCCTTAAACCCCAATGGGGCTGCATTTAAAGAGGTAATTACTGTTAAGTGAGGTCATAAAGGTGGGGCCCTAACCCAATATTACTGGTGTCCTTACAAGAAGAGGAAGAAACACCAGGAATCTGTGCACAGAGAAAAGGCCATGTGAGGACATAGCAAGAAGGCAGCTGTCTACAAGCCAGGAGAGAGGCCTCCAGAGACAGCAAACTTGCCCGCACCTTGACCTTGGACTTCCAGGCTCCAGCACTGAGATATAAAGTCCACTGCTTAAGCCACCCAGTTGGAGCTGTTTTGTTATGGCAGCTGGCCCTGCTGCTGCATCCTGGGTGGTGATGCCTCAGCCTCTTCTGCCTGTTTGGAGCTGCACCCTCTGTACCTATAGAAGATACCCCAGAACGCTGAACCATCCATATGATAAAGGACCAGGTCTCCAATAGGTTCAGCCACACTGGGACTGGGGTGCTAGTCAGTTCCAGGATGTTTGCAAGACCCTCAAAGCATCTATTTGCCATTGCATTCATGTGCACGCCAAGGTCTGTACACAAAGAAACACAGAACAGTGTCTGTCTCTGAGGGGCTGCAGCAGAATCTCACAGCAGGTATGAATGACCAGATTGGAGATGAGTTACCCTTGGCAACCTTTGAATGTCTCTCCAGTTCTCTGTTTCTAGAACAGCATCAACAAAATGTTGGAACTCTTACAATGCATCGCTGAAAGAGCCTCCTTCACCCAGCTAACAGGTTCAGTTTTTGCTTGAAGTTTTACCACAGTGGCCCCTGTGGTCTTGTCATAGGTCTGCTGTGACAGGTCTGCAGTAAGCCTTCCCACGTTCCTACAGCTAGGAAGGAATCACAAAGGCAGTTGTTTCCATCAAGTATTGCAAATCCATTTGGAAAGTACCGCATCTGTGAATGTCCCCTCTTGGCCGCCGCACATGTGACCTGCATGCATACTTTTTGGACCGCCTGGCTGGAGTCCGCCACATCAGTTCTTGCTGATGTGGCTAGTTCCTGCATCCACCTGCCACACATGGACACTGGGCCTCACAGATGGCGCTGCCCGTCCACGGATGCTTAGATTTTCCTATTTTAGCTACAACACAATGGTTCCCATTTGTTATCGGGTAACCCACGTGTTCGACTTCTTCTATAACATGTGTCTCATGCTGTAACAAGATGGTACTGCTTATGCTACAGTCATCCGGCCACAGCAAGTGTCCTGAGCCAAGTCTCAGGGAGCGCGTCACTCTGAGACACACGTGGCACTCGGGCCACGAAACCCAGGCCTGGGACCCTCATCAGCCCGACTCCAGGGGGGTCACTGGTAGTAGGTAAAGCTCCTCCCTTCCCTCGTTGTTTAATTATAAAACATGGTTTCACATCCTGTCTTGTTGATAAAACTAAAACTTTCAGAATTGTGTAGTCCAGTGATCTGAAATTTTTTTTCTTTTTGTGATCTGAATTTTTAACCAAGTCTCAATCTCTCTAGCTCTCAAAGGAGGACAGTAAAGATCCTGCATTACAGAGGGGCAATCCAAGGAGAAAGTCCGAGAAACAGCTTCACCAGCCACAGGACCCCTCAGACATTTTTCAGGCCTTCCTTCTGTCATGCATCTCAGTGGTGTCTGGTTTTCTCCAGAGTTCCTGCTCTAGGCAGTGCCATGGGGTCTGCTCACCCCGACACCCTCACGTGGGCCACTGGTGCACGGACCCACCTACATCAGCCAGAATGCCTCGCTCTTGCCCCTTTCCTGCCTCCACAGCCCACCTCATCTGTCCATGTTTGATCCCTCAACAGGCAGGGCCCAGGGGGAGCTCCCTGGGATGTTTGGACACGGGGGGTTGAGAAGCACGCCAGGCCAAGTCACTCAATCATGCGCTGGCTAAAGGCTGGTGGTGAACACTCTGGGCAGCTCCGGTCCACAAAATGGAAATGCAACAGGCAGTAAGGACCAAGATGACTTTCTAATTTCAAGTCCAAGCCTTCCCGGAAAGCCCAGGCCCACCTTTGCCCTTCCGGGGGTCTGGGTACACCACAGCCCTGGGTTCTGGTGCCAAAGTCCATTTACAGAAGTTCTTTCTGTGGGGCTTGACCACTTGCCTCCCAAGCCTAACTAATGCGATAATAACTGGTGTTAAATCCCACAGCCCAGCTTGCCTGACTGAGCCCAATTGCCCATGCTCTGTGTTTACAGCTTTATAAGAAGCAATCATTTTCAATTGGGCTATGGACCTCTGTGATCTTCTTACTCCTTCTTTTATATTTACACAACTTCAGGATGACATCACCATCGTTTCTGGACTGAAACTCTTTCTGTGTGGATGAGTATATTGCAATTCAGAGCCAACGGGGGTGATAATTCCAAGTATTATTCAGGATCCTGATAACAAAGTCACTACCTAACTGTTGAGTCTAGTGGGGTCCCATCTCAGCCTAAGTATTCTGTGTCACGAGAGCCTTTATTTTTTTATTAAGAGAATGCACCCCTCCCATGAGAATGTCCCCCCTAGCCTCTGATCTGGGCCCCCTCCCATGGGGTTCTCCAGAGCATCTATTAAGGAGAGGCTAGAGGGGTCCCACAAACCACATAGACATGGGGGTAATAAGAAACCAATAGATAATGTATTCCAGGAAATTCAAATAACAGAGGGCTTTCAGTTATGAAAAAAAAAAATGGCAGCACAGCCATTTATTATTGGTCTGTATTGAATTTGTGACAAGTGACTAAATTGAGGCTTTGACTCACTCCTTGCAAATCAAAATGTTTTACAAAGCAGCACTTCTTTAGGCCAAATACATGATTCTTTGTGACCAAACGCTTCATGTTTTCAATAGCAGAACGTGGTGTCACTGTGGATGAATCGAAGGTGCTGACCGCTTCGGCACACGCTTGACCAGCTCATGAAATTGGAGCCTGTGAGGGTTGCACACACTTGTCATTTCTTCATTAAGGAGATGACAAATATTTAAAACTGTGTTTTGGAACTGAACAGTATTATTCCTCTGTGGGCACTCACTGAGATGAGGCTGCAGCTTGGGACTTCGGGATGGAATATTAAAAGGAGTGTTTTGGCTCTTGGCCCTTCAGGAGTCAGAGTGCAAATAGGAAAAGACAGAGGATTGAATTGTTTTTCAAGAAAAAAAAAAGTGGATTTTAAATCACATTACAGAGCCCAGAATAAATAAACCATGTTGATAGTGAGAAATAAAGATTCCTGCTATGAAATTCTTTAGGACTCAAGTTGTTATTGAGGGTGGGGCTCCCTGAGATTTCTGCCACCAGGGAGATAAAGGGACCGACTGGGGCTTGGGGTGACGAGGGCGTCTTGTGGGGTCACTGAAGGCACAGGAAGGGGCCGTGACTTCCAGCACAACACAGCTATGGATCTGGCTAACATGCGTAGGCACAGCTGTGGCTGGAAAGATTCGCTTCTCGTGGTCCTTGGCCAGGCAGAGGGCACTTTACTTTAGATGTTGTATGAGCTAGAGGACTGTGTTCTGGAAGGAAGCCCCTCCTGCCGTCCTCTGCCCTCTCCATGCCCCGATCACCCAGGCCAGGTACCAGACAAGGAGGGACAGACCCCCGGCCGCCGTCTCACTCATTTCTCCTGGCAGAAGCACCGTGCGTGTGCATGCCCAGGCTTCCCTTTCACTCCCTCTGCCTCCCGCTGGCCCTGGTGCTTCCCTGGGTGGCTTTGTGTGGCCTGGCAAACCTCGTGCTATTTCTGTACCTGCGTGTCTTGCTGTATCTGATTAAGGTGACTCCTGGGTACTATCAGGACGCCTTTGGCTCACAAGGGCTTCCCATGCTCAAGTCAGGAAAAATATGTCTCCTGCTGGTGCTTCCGAGGCTCTTACCAGCATTGCTTTGGGGAGCTTCCAAGTTGCTTGTCCTCTATGCCTCTCCTGCCTTTGCAGGTCACTCAGGGGCTGCGGCCCTGGGAGCCTCCAGAGCCCTGTGGTCCTGGCTACTGGTTCAGCCAGCTGTGCCCCAGCCGTCCCCCCGCCATCACTGCCATCCTGGATGCTGTGTCCACTGCATGGGCTGCCCCGGCCTCTCCACGGGCTGCCCCGGCCTCTCCACGGGCTGCCCTGTCCACTCCACGGGCTGCCCCGGCCTCTCCACGGGCTGCCCCCCTACAGGACAGCCTGGAGAGCTCCTCTGGTCTGCATGAGGGAGGCCAGGCATGGCCGTAACCTTGCTGGGGTTGCGGGCCAGAGCCGGAGATATGAGGGCCTGGCTGGGGCCTGCCAGTGGTCACTGAGCTGGCAGCCATGCCTGCTCCCATAAGCAAGTGCTCCCAGATTTTCCTTGACCCTCAGTGCTGCCGGATCAGGGGATGCCGGCAACAGAAAATGCATGGCAGACATGTGGTCTGCTCCAATAGAGGCAGCGTGAGTGCCAGTTGTCATTTGTCAGACAAAGTCGCCTTTCCAGCTGTGGACAAGGTTGACCTGCATTGCACAGAGAGGTCCCCTAGGTGGCAGCATAGCACCAACTGGCCAGATGGACTCACGCCATGGTTCTGGCCAGCAGTGCCCATCAAGGCAGGAAGGTCAACGCAGCAGCACAGGCCCTGGTGGCTGGGCAGCCACGCAGGCAGCGTCTCATGAGGGGAGTCCCAAGGTAAAGGGAAAACTCTTCATGAGAAGGAGTCCCAGTGAAGGAAAGCGGCGTTATTGGGGAGTGCGGGAGTGGGGTGCGGGACAGTGCAGATACATGGTGGGCCAAACAAAGGGACTTCAGAGACCATTCCAGAATTCCGGAGCTAATGATGGAGGCAAAGCTGCCAGCCATGGGGTTGGGGCATTCTGAGGTGGGAGCATGGGCTCCGTCAGAGCCCCGCGGGGCTGAGGTCAGAGGCCAAGCAGCCAGCCAGACTGGGCTTTGCTGAGATGCCGGGGAAAGTCAGGGTGTCATCAGGCATCTCTGCCCACTGCAGGGTGCTGAGTCTGCTGTGGGTGGATGTCAGGCAGGCACTGGAGAGCCATGGCTAACACAACATGATTTAGAAGAAATATGAGTCATTGTCGATAACCTTAGATTTGACTCACATCGTGATCTTGCTTTAGAGATGCAACTCCATCCTTAAAGGCGGTTTCAGTTTGATCTATTTCTTCCCCAAAGGAAACATCATTAGTTATGTTAAAAAATGTCACCCCTGATATTATCATGCATGTGTCTGACTTATCACTTTTAAGGTCGATGCGATGCACAGACTGGCTTTCAGAGGAGGGAGAGAGAACACATTATTGCCATTGTGTGCCAGCTCAACAAGGCGCATTAGGGACATAACTTAGGGGACAGTACTTATCATCACCTCCTTGATGCCCTAATCCCGTGTGCAGAACCTGTCCTGCCTCAGTTCAGCTGTTGTTTTCCAGACAGCACTTGGCATCACATCTTACCCAGAATATGAAGCTACACATGATTCTTAAACTGAACTCAAACCAACTATAGAAACCAAGTGCTTGCCAAATACCCCACCTGACAATTAATCCAGGGTCTCATTGTTGACCTCCACCCAGCTCTGTGTTCAACCTTGCGGCAGATGGAATTGTTGGCAGCATGGGGAGTGAAAAGGGGGCTGCAGGGAGGCGGGGCAAGGACCAGTGTTATGAAGGGAGAGTGGCCACGTGGTGAAGAGGCAGGCTCAGCAGACACAGAAAACATGGTGTCTGCATCAGCTCGTCTGCTCACACGGCCTGGGACACACATGCCGTCCCATCTCCCAGTCTCAGTCTGTGTATTTGCTAAGGGTGTATTCTGTGCAAGCTGCTAGAAACTGCTGCTCCAAATGGAACTGTTTCTCTCTTGTGATTTACTTATGTCAATACTCTTCCTCCCTCAAGTCCCTCCATCCCCAGACTGAAGGGATACGGCACACAGAGGCAGTAGAGAGATTCTCTGGCTTAGTCCTGGAAACCACACGTAGGACTCATGCTTCGTACACTCACAGTTCAGTTCACAGGGGTTTCAGAGGCATGGAAGCAAAACTCGAGACTTAAGCCTATCAGTTCCCTAACTTTCAAAGGATTTCTTTGGGCCCACTGTCAGCTTTTTATTGATTGAAAGGCTGTTTTCTATTATAAACTCATGAGTTCTACTATTGCAAAAAGTTTAGGTTGATTTTATTCATAAATATTGTCCATGTCGATTAGAAAATGCAGTAATATCAATGATATACAACTTAGAAAAATAAAGTAGGTTACAACATATCATAGTTCTGTGGCTGCACATTCAAGGAAGCTAGTCATATATTGATTATGCCATACAGAAATGTCTATATTTTGTGTAAACATAACACTTCAATTTAGTCATATTCTAGGGCCGGCCGAGTGGCGCGGTGGATAAGCGCTGGCTTGGGAAACCAGCGGTCCCGGTTTGGTCCCACATATGAGGGCCAGTAACACTGCCCTCAAAAAAAAAAAAAAAAGAATACTAGTCATATTCTCTGAACACCGTGAGGTTGTGTAAACGTTCAGCTTGATTTGCGTAAATGTCTCACCTCACCAATGTGTGTGGGGTAACATATAATAAGTAATCGCCACCTGCAAGACAACTATACACAGGAATTGATATTTGAGGCTAATGAATTTTAAGTGTTTAAAATGTTTATGCATCAATGAGTGTGGTTTGCCTGCTCCCTTGCATTGAGAAAAGACTGAGTAGTACCGAGTCCTGCCCCATGCCCACAGGGAACCTAAGTCCCTTGTGCTCTGTAGACATCTGTGACAAGCCAGCCTGGGACAAATACAGTCAGTGCCTCTTCTCACAGCGTGCAGAACCTCCTCCCAGCCCTCGCTATGTCCACCATGCCTGCAAGAATCATTGGCATGCAGGAGTCATTTGTTAAATGTTTTTGAATGTGTACAGAAATGATTTAGCGGCCAGAGATGACAGAAATTCACGCCGGCAGTGGGACAGGTAGGCAGACCAGTGTGGCGCCTCCTTGCCCTCCTGACACCAAGCCTCCTGCTGAGAATGCATTTCGGAGGCCCAATTGTGGTCAGCTGTTGGGGCATCTGGCTGCTACCATGCACGGGGCATTTACAAGTTTGGTGTGCAACACTTGTACAAATGCCAGAGGTATTTTTAGCCTCAGCTGGTGGCATGCCCTCAGCCCCCACTACCACCCCAAGGCAACATCAGCTACAGAGCGTTTGTCACTCAGCACTCCCCAACATTTAGGGACCGAGTCATTGGATTTAATTAGCTGTCCCTAAAGCAAAAAATGTTAGCTTAGACCATTTGGAGAAAGCAAGAGTTGATGTGTACACTTTGCAAAGAAGGTCGATTGCTTTAAGCGTGCCCCATTGTCAGCATGCCCCTTTTCCCTGCTTTAAGTAGTGAGGCTGAGAAGTGAGCTCCTCGTGAGATGATGGTCATGCCACACCTCCCATAGCTGAAGACCCCTGAATGAAGGTCTCCATGCCTGCCAGGGTTGTCTCGCTGTTGCCTTAGCAACACGTCATTATACAGAGAAGGCCACTGTCTGACAGGGCCCAGTGTGGCCTCATGGGGTTGGGCCACCTTGTTCTGAAAATGGCCAAGGCTGGGCAGTCTGCAGAATATTCTAAATGGCAAAGCCCCGTGTTCTCCATGTTCTGATGCTTTGAGATGGTATCAATTGCTAGGATGAGCTTCTCCAGGAGGTGACGTAAACTTCCTTGAATCTCTGAACTTGAAGAACACTTTTTAAGTGAGTTATTGAGAAAGTCTTCTCTCTTTTGTCCTGAAATCTCATCCAGTAATGTTTTTATGTAGGAAGTTAGGTACTCAGTTAAAAAAATTGGCCCTTCATCTCTATAGACATATAATTTCTGAACGCAATTTCTTCCCGGGTAGGCCTCTAACACCTACATGAATGAGCAACTGTAGTTTGAACAACATGAGAGAAAGAAACCTAGATGGACAATGGTGCTTGGACTTTCAGCAACTTTAGCTTCACAGAAAACTGCAACATGGATTAATATAGAAAAAGTACATTTCATGCTTACAGAAAAAAGCAAAAAACAAAACAACAAACACAAAAAACAGTGAAGTCTTGTGCCACTTCTAAGCAGTTTTTAACACATACACTTTTTTTTTTTTCCTGAGGGCAGTGTCACTGGCCCTCACATGTGGGACCGAACCGGGGCCGCTGGCTTCCCAAGCCAGCGCTTAACCACCGCGCCCCTCGGCCGGCCCAGCACATACACTCTTCACAGCTGGGGCGGACAACGCTCAGAATCATGACTTAGGAGCATTGTGGAAAGCCACGTGGCCGAGGACCACATGTATGAAATAATAGCGTAGATACACCAAACGCCTTTTCCATTTCCTCAGACACTCAGCCCCTCTTCCACTTCTCCTTAAATGACAGGGGCTGGCGACAAAGTGATGCTGTTGGCAGCTAGGGCTCTGATTCGAGGATAAAATTCAGTGGAGACGCATAGAAGCTAATGAGATATTACAAGTCAGGGTGATACATGAAAGCAAGAGGAAGGACACACCGCCATCAGAGCAGACGGGGTGCCCCCAGCTGAGACCTCATGTCCCAGGGCTGTAGCATCAAAGCTGAGGTTGGAAGAATGAGTGGCATTTATGTAGAAAAAGGGGCAACGATGCCGAGCAGCAGGCAGAGGACATATATGAACTCAGTGACTCTAGCATGTTTCTAAAATACTGACCACATAGCAAAGTTGCACTGATGACATCATTGGGTTTGATTTTAGGAAACTCTCTCTGGCACTGGAAGTAAAACATATTAGAGAAAAAAGAAGAAGGCTGTATTTTGTACCTATTAAATAAAAGACACTATCAAAGCCACTTGATATGCATTGTCACACTGAATTCTCGTGACGTGTCTCCCGCAGTAATAGTCAATATCATCACAGGTGTACCTAAACCACTTTCTCAGGGACCGCACTTTGCTAGTTGTCCTGTCCAAACTCAAAGACATGCGTACCTGATGCCAAATTGGGGATTTCCACTTCCCATCCAGCTCTGTCTGAAGTTTTTCAAACTTCAACTAGACCTTATTTCTAAATAGTATGCATTTTAGTTCCACGATACTGATAAAGGTAAATTCAAGAAACTTGAACATCTTTCTGCTTCTAAACTTGAGCTTATTTCTCACTCGTGTGCTTGGTGCGCTAAGACCCCAGGTTGGCAGCGGCATCCTTCCTGCAGTGAATCGGGACTCAAGCTCCTGCATCATGAACGCGGGCCATCTTCAGATGTCAAGGCCTTCCAAGGTCATTGCAGACACAAACCACATGCAAACACCATGAGGGAGGCTTGCATGCACACCCGCCCTGTCAGTGGAGAGAGCCCCTGACATCCATTGTCTAGGTCTCGGGCACGGGGACATGGCCGCCTAGCCACGGATGACAGGGACGTGAGGTCCAGCTGTGTAAGGGTCAGTTGATGTCCTGAGCTTGACATACATGGTTTTAAGTGCAAACCATAAAAATGGAAGTTTTTTTTTATTATTTATTTATTTTTTTAAATAATAGAACCATAAAAAATCAAATTGAATAAGGTGAGGCTATTACACACATTTGTAAAAATACAAAGATCTGGTCTCTGAAAGTCCTACCCAAAGAAAAAATTCTACAAGCTACTTAATTGTTTTTGGCTGAGTTCTGTTTTGACCACCTATCAGTCTCCTGTTTGATATGTGAGTTGTCAGAAAATTCAAGCAGCTATTAGGGAAAATAACATATCTGTTAGTTGGACACACTATTAAAGACACACATTTTTCTATTATATTTTTTTGAAAATAAAGGTGTGAGAAATGATTTTCCCATTGTCCTAAGAGTGTTTGAGTGGAGAGATCCAGCTGAGGCTGGCACTCCTAATGACAGGTAGCCCTTGTGGGACGATGAGACAGCAAAGGGGTTCTTTGCTGGTACTGACTTGGGCTTCTATGGGGTGGACTGCTCTGTACTGTTAGAAAGGCTCAAGGTCAGGGCCAAGTACATGTGCTCTGGACTAAAATGGATGCTCTATAATTGAAAAGAAGCCCTGGGATATGTAGGGGTTGGTTAGAAATGAAGGATATTTTCAAAGACACCTGAGAGGTAAGGTGTGAGAGAAGTCTTTCTGACTATAAATATCCCTTATTTATCTTTAAAATAAACCCATTTATCTATCTATATTTATATCTCTGTCTATCTATCATCTATCTATATATCATCTAGCTAGCTAGCTAGCTATCTCTATATCTACATATAAATATATAGATCTATCTATATCTATTTATAAATAGATATCATCTTTCTTTATATATATATATATATATATATATATATATATATATATACCTATACCTACATTTATCTATATATCTCAATCTATATCCATGTCCATGCCTATATCTGTAACCATCTATACCTCCTATTGGCTTTCTCTCTGGAGAACCCTAATATAATTGATAAGACCAATCCATTAATTGCACATCTGTTTCTCAGAGGGAAACACACAGCTTTGAGCCAAAGCTATAAATCCCTAACTGTGGATCTGGGGGCATTGGTTGCAAGCGGGAAGCACACACACCTGCCTTCTCTTCTGAGCCATCCCACCCAGGAAGTGGCCTCTTCCCTTTTCTCTAGATCTCTGTGGATTCTACTTTCTAACTACAGTTGCAGCTGTGTATCATAAAGGCTTGCACTGGGAGGTAGGCATCGCTTGTTCCTGGCATAGAAATGGAATGAGATCAGAACATATTTCCATGACTGGTGCTAAAATCGAAATGCCTCGCTCTGGGGAGCGATTATACCCAGTCAGAGAGGGACTCGCCCTCTGTCCTTGGTTTTCTTTCACTGTTGGGCTGGCTGTTGAATGCAGTTGATGCTTCCCAGATGTTCTTTCTTGCATGGGCACCTCTCCCCCTTCAGGAGTATGCCCCATCCCTGCTCAGAAGTAAAATCGACTTCAGTGCAGAGTCCTTCTCCCACTTGGCAATCAGGAGAGTGCTCTGAGCCGCCCTGGCCACATGTAAATGTAAATCAGTGATTTTTATGCTCAGATATGTACAAGGACTGTTGGCATGGAGTTCCATGGTTATTGAGGCCTTGGAGACGACCAATGAGGAAAAGACTGAACTACCTGGTGGGCAGGCGACAGACACTGCATCTGGGACTGAAAGGGCAGTACTCTCCCAATGCCACCCTATTATTAGCTGCCTAATGGCAGAGGTGGGGAGAGCCGGAGACCCCGCGGCAGTGAGCAGAGAGCAGGGTGACAGGGCTTCTCACTCCACATTTGCTAAGTAAAGTGAACCCTAGATGCAGGCTTAAGTCTAATACACCAAGCACAGCTTCTAATAGATTTTATTAGTTTAACATTTCTGTCTTCTATTATCTGTAAGCACCAACCATATCCCCCGCATCATGCATTGCTCAGCAGGGAGCACTCAGCCCATTCTTCAGCTGGTGTGTGCGCGCGTGTGTGTGCGCACACGCGTATCTATAATAAATCATAACACGACATGGCATGTGCAGTGCAGAGGTTCTATGCCACTTTCAGCACCATTGGTTTACCTGAGGAACTTCCTTCCTCGTGCCTCAGTTCCTTCATGTGTGATGTAGGAATAATAACAGCACCAACTAGTATGTGTTGTAATGATTCACAAAATGATACTGTGTTTAAAGCACTTAGCAGAATGCCTAATGAATGATAGTCACCATTCTTGACTTATTTTTTACTATATTGTTATTCTAGAGGAGTGCTTCTTTTCTGGGGCCGTTCTGCCCTCCAGGGAACATTTGTCAATGTCTGAAGACATTTTTTAAAAATTTATTTATTTCTAATTAGTTTCAGGTGTACAACACAGTGCAATAGTTATACTTTTTAACCCTCTAAGTGACAACCCCCTCCCCAATTCGCCACCCCACTCACTGTACACCTGAAGTGGAGGTTGTATGCCAACTGTAATTGAATATATAGATAGTCACGGGATGTGGAGTATACTGTGGAAGGGAGTCAGAGGAAGAGTAACAGGTATGTATGATATGGGGGGGAGCAGTGGGATGAAGACATTTTTGATTCTCTGACTTGGTGAGGCTGTTCCTGTCATCTGGCAGGAGGAAGCCAGGAGTGCTGCCAAATACCAGTCCCTGCACAGGGCAGATGCCACAGCTCAGCGTGTCAGTAGTGCCAACTTCTGAGAAACCCTGCTCAAGAGAGAGAAAAAGAAGGGATGAGAAAAACACAGGGTGAGAAACCAGCAGTCTTGGAGGGTATGGTTTCTAGAACATTCTTTCTGACCTCCCATAAGTAGGAATGGATCTTCTCTTCCTGGCCTCTGAGACTCTGGACTTCTGAGTTTCCTGCTAGTCCATTAATGAAGCTGGAACAACTCAGCTGTTGGGGAACTCTGTCCAACCAAGAGCATGGGACAGGAAGGGACATGATTCTTTCCAGAGACCTCTCTGTCACGCTAATAAGTGCCTCATCCCAGGGCCCATCTTCATGCCTAGAGCCATTTAATCTTCCCAATTTATGGAGGTTCCAAACCTACATTCCTCGGGTGATATCTAATGTTCTACCCAAAACATGCAGAGAAGCATGAGAAAAACATGGAGAACTCCACTAACGAAATAGCTGTGAAATGCATCGACACACCATCAGTATCATTCCACACTCAAGGTCAATGGCTGGACATGGATTTGAAGTGACACACTTGGCCATTGGTCTTCTGGGTTATTGCCACAGGCAAAGCCTCTCGCTAAAGGATTTCTATGCCCAGTGGCCTAGTTCCTGGAAAATTAGATCTCTTCTGCAGCGAGATCTATAAAACTGCGCTGGAAAGAATTGCTGTTGGCACTACCATAGCAAATAGCTGCCTCAGAAATGAAAACTCATATGCCAGCACCACACATTGGCAGCCATGCACTGCCCACTGGAGCAGGCGAGCAGAAGTGGACATGGCCTGCCACCGAAACCCTGGCTCCTGGGATGCTTGCTTAAGGGGATGTCACATCCTGTGAAAACATGACCCAGCCAGTCTATAACGTTGACCCTTTCACACCTGCTTGCAACGACAGAGGGAGGAGAGCAAAGTGGAGGCCAGCAGCCTTGCTGAAGGCATGGGTCCTTGCAAAAGGATGTTTTCAACTCGCAGCTCAGCTGGGCTCATCCCCTTACACCCAGCACTTCTCTCATCACCCAGGCATCGGCCACCAGCGCATCGCAGCAGGCAGCACACTCGGAGCGTCTCCTTCAGGGCTGCCACAGGACGTCATCTCTGCTCCAGCACCTGGCCAGGCTCCCTGGATGGAGCTGCCTGACAGGGCTGGGGAAGCTGTTCCAATGCCCAGAGCGGCACCCAACCCCGTGAGGATGCTGGCGGGGACATTTAAACGTGGGATGTTTGGTGGCCATCAACAGGATGAATCTTTGACTCAAGCCAGGACTTCAGAAAGATAAGAATGTAATGGCCCTTCGTAGCTGCTTTGGAAATTGGTCTCCACAGCATCAGAGACCTCTGCAACCTCTTCTTTTCTATTGTAGTGTATCTCAAGAAAGATTCTCATGCTACATATACTCAACTATAACAACAGAAATGTATGTTGATAAACACACAGAGTTTTATCTATCTATGTTTTTTCTCGATTGTCAGGGACAACAGGCCCAGACCAGGGAGTGCACAGGTGTGGCAGGAGGGGCTGTGCAGGTCCCTCGGTGAAGTGTGAGTCATCCTTGCAAGCTGGGTTGAAAATATATAGGAAATGAAACAGTTACACGCTGATCTCAGTAGATTCCGTTGCTCAGGTCGTCATGGTTTGCACCACTCAACAACAACAACCCTGTCCTGATAAACAGGACACAGGTTCTAGCATCACCCTGAGGGCCGCCTGAATTCTGAGGACACTCCCACGACTCTGAGCATGTTTAATGGGAAAGGGACAATGAGGGACAGCACTCACCTGAGGAAATTAGGGTGTTCTAGCCATCTAGCATTCAGCATGACAGATGCCAATGTGGCAGCTGCAAATATACCAGTGTTTTGATAACATGCATTACAGCTTAAATGAAGCTCTCTGCATGCGCATCGCCATTCCCAGGCAGCCACTGTGAAGACATCCCATTCCTGAAGCCATGTGCTCCCACATCACAGCAGCACACACACTGTCCTCACACATCAGGCTCTCTTCTCATTGCCCAGGGTAGCGATCTGACGCCATCACTGTGACAGTAAGAGTCAGGGAGTGGCTTCAGTGATCTGTCCTGTGGGGGGAACTCACCAATCCACAGTACAGTTACAGCTTCTCTTTGGAGCTTTTATTCTTTGTGTCTCCACCTGCTGCTCTGAGGGCCACCTGGATGGTCACATTTTATTGTGATGGAAATAGGTACAGTGATGAGCTATTCTATACTCTGTGCAATCCTGGAAGGGTTTTCGTTTTTATCCTCTCTGATTTCTCAAACTACAGTTTTTTTATGGTTAAAGAGCAAATTCTTTGCCCTAACTGGCAAGTTCATCTCCCCACTGGTTGACAATTTCAGACCTGCCATTGCTTCTAGAAAGTTCAAGGAGATTAACCAGGTGTCCCCTCCCTAGGAGAGCATCTATGGGGCTGACGGATCCATAATTTAGTCACAGAGTGTGGGTACTCGTTCACAGCCCACCATCCTGTAATATATCTCAAATTACTTGTTCATTTAAAAGTCATACTCTTGGAGCTCATGGCACTTTCCTATTTCAGGAAATAATTAATAAGCTTCTGCTTAGGGCATCTCCACTTACTCTGTATTTAGTGTCACTTTTAAAACTTGGGGATTTAAATTGGCACCATGGACTCCAAGACACTGTCAATGGTAATTTGGGATTTGCACATGCAAATGAAAGAGCCCCCTTTGCAGTTGGCATCTGAAGGAGATAGATACTTTGGTTTGCTTTTGAAGGTGATAGCTAGTGGCAGGAACTGACATTTACTAATATCCCACCCCTGCTACCCACCACCACCTGCCACCCCAGGAAACCACTAATCTGCTTTCTATCACCATAGATTAGTTTGTTTTCTCCAGAATTTTCTATAAAGGGGATAGATACTATATTATGTACTCTCTTTTTTTTGGTCTAGTTTCTTTCACTCAACATAACCCTTTTGAGACCCCCTTCAGGTTGCTGCATGCATCAGTGCTTCCTTCTTATCGCTGAGCAATGCCTCCTGGCACGGATGAACAGCTCTTGCTTAGCCATAATTCATTGATGAACATTTGGGTTTCCACTCTCTGGCGATATGAATAAAGTAGCCATGGACATCCGTGTACATGGGCATGTGGGGCATATACTTTCCATTCTTTGGAGCAATTGCCTAGGAGTGGAATGGCTACATCACAGAGTAGGTATAGGTTTAACTTTTTAAGAGACACAATACATTTTTTTAAAGATTTTATTGGGGAATTGGGGAGAAGAACAGGTTTGTTCTTCAGTCCAGTTGAAGAGACACAATCTTTTTCCGATTGGTTGTGCCTTTTTCTATTCCAATCTGTTGGTGGTCCACATCTTATTTTTGATCTGAATGGAAAGCCTTCATTCTTTTACCTTAAGTATGATGTTGCCTGCACCTGGAAGGAGGAGCATCTTATTTTTCACCCTCTCTGCTTTCTCATGCTACGGTTTTTCAAGGTTGAAGAGAATCCTTGACCCTAACTGGCAGGTTCATCTCCCCACTGGTTGACAATTTCAGACCCGACATTGCTTTTAAAAAGCTCAAGATGCACAGATGTCCATTGTCAAGTTAAGGAAGTGACTTCTATTCCTGGTTTGCTGAAAGCTTTATGAAAAATGAATGTTGGGTTTTATGAGCGGTCTTTTCTGCTTCTGCCCAGAGGCGCATGTGGCTTTTCAATCTTTGGTTGTGAATATGATGAATCACATTAATTGATTTTTGAATGTTAGCCTCGCTGTGTTCCTGGGATAAATCTCTCTTGGATGTGGTGTATTTTATATGTTGCTGAATTTGATTTGCTGAAGTATTTTGTTTAAATTTTTACTCTTCCATGTTCATGAGTCTGAAGTTTTCTTTCTTCGTTGACTTTTTTTTATATATAGTGGCCACATGCCAACATGCGTTGGCAAGCACTGCCTCCTTCTCAGTTTCCTAGTTGAGTTTCTGTAGAATTGTAATTATTTCTTCATTCAATGTTGAAACCATCTTTTCCTGATATTTTCTTCAGGGAAGTCAGTTAACAACAAATTCAATGCTTTAATAGAGAGGGGCTAATTCAAGTTATCTCTCTCTTCTTGATTATATTTTGGTAGTTTCTGTCTTTTAGAGAGTTTGTTCATTTCATGTAAGTATTGAATTTACCAACATAAAGTTCTCTATAATATCCCCTTATTATCTTTAAAATTTTTTTTAACTGTGTTAAAATACACATAACAAAAAATTTACCATCTTAGCCATTTTAAATGTACACTTTAGTATATTTACTAGCAATCTCTTTACATTGCTCCCCAATGATCTCCAGAATTCTTTTCATCTTGCAAAATGGAAACTCCGTATTCATTAAACATCTCCTTAATCCCCCTTGCCTTCAACTGCTTGCATGCACCATCCATAATCACACAGTGTTAGTCCTCTTGTGGCTGGTTTATTTCACGGAGCATAATGTTCTCAAGGTTTATCCAGGTTGTACCCTGTGTCAGAATTGCCTTTTCTTTTTGAAGGCTGAATAATATTCCATTGTATGTGTAGACCACATTTGTCTGCCCATTCAGCTACTGATGGTCACTGAGGCTGCTTGACCTTGGCTGTCATGCTGCTGCTGTGAATATGGGTGCACAAATATTGCTTTGAGACCCTGCTTTCAATTCTTTGGATATATCCCTAGAAGTGATATTGCTCAATCATGTGTAATTTATTTAGAATTCTTTGAGGAACTGCCATACTGTTTTCCATGGTGACTGCACTATTTAAATTCTCACCAACAGTGCACAAGGGTTCCAATTTCTCCACATCGATACCTGTAATTTTTACTTTTGATAGTGTAGTAACACCTTGGTTTGTGAGCATAATTTATTCCGAAAACAAACTACTTGTATTGCAAGACATCGCTTGTTTACCACATTAAAATGTATTTGAAATGTTTGCTCGTCTTGCGAAACACTCGCAAACCATGTTACTTGCAATCCGAGATTTTACTGTATTTTAGAAAACATTTTTGGATTAGTATTAGTATGACGTATGTTTCTTGATCCTTTTATTTTTAATCTATTTGTGCCCTTGTAAAGAAAGTGTGATTCCTGTGGTCAGTATATATTTTGGCCTAGCTTTTTGATCCTATGTGATCACCACTGCTTTCTGAGGGGAGTCCTCAGGCCATGATGTGTACACTGACCACTGATATGTCCAGGTACACAGCTATCATCTCATCATCTGCATCTCATTCGTCCCATCTGTTCTTTGTTCCCACTTTCTTATTTTTCTGCCTGCCTTTGGATTTACTCAAGATCTTTATAATTCCATTTTATATTCATTCTTCTCTTGTTCTCTATAAATCTTTATTTTATTGTTTTAGTGGTTGCTTTAGAGTTTACAATATAAAAGTTTAATTTATCCTAGCTACTTCTAACTGATATTATATAGCTTCACATGTACATAAGAAACCACAGTTTTTTGGTATAATGTTTTTCTTCCTTCTGGATTCTGTGCTATTTTTGCCATATGTTTTAATCTTATATTTTTAGAAACCCCAGACTGCATTGTTATAGTTTTTTTTTTTTTTTAAGATTTTATTGGGGAATTGGGGGAGGGGAACAGCGTTGGGGAATCGGGGAAGGAGAACAGACAAGTTGCTGTCTTTTTGTTCTTCAGTCCAGTTGCGGAGGATGTTGCTTCACTGGCTCATGTTGGTATCGTCATTGCGCTCTTCCCGGATGAGGCAGATCGTCGCTGGCCTCTGGATGTCGCTCACCGCGGCTATTAGCAGCTCACGCTGGCTGCCGGCCACTCACTGTGGCCTATGGCAGCCCACTGCAGCAGAGGCTGCAGCTATGCCGTCCCGGGGACTCACAGCCCAGCTCCAGGTGGAGCTGTTGTTAGCTGTAGAGGGCAGCGTCACTGGTCCTCATATGTGGGATCTGAACCGGGGCCGCTGGCTTCCCAAAACCAGCTTTTAACCAATGTGTCACTCGGCCGGCCCTGCATTGTTATAGTTTTGTGTTTATGTTTTTGTTAAATCCTCTTTAAAGGAGCATTGAATAGTCATAATAGTTGCATATATTTACCTACATAGCTGCATTGCTGGCGGTCTTCATTCTCTTGCTATACTGTAGATCTGCATTTCCATCGGTTCATTTTGCTTCTCCCTGAAGAACTTCTCTTAATATTTCTGGCTGTGTCATTCTATTTGTGATATATCCTTTCAGCTTTTTATGTCCAAAGCATGTTTATTTTACTTTTACTTTTGAATGATCTTTTCTATCAAATTGTAGGCAGACGTTATTTCTCTCATTGCATTAAACATGTTGCAGTCTTCCTGCCTGTGTTGCCCCTAACAAAAAAATCTGCTGGTACCAAAATAGTGTTATTCTGTGTGTAATTAGTGCTTTCTGGCTGCTTTTAATTTTGTATTTATCAGTGGTTTTGAGTAGTTTGATTAAAAAATGTCTCGGTAGAGTTTTCTTCATGTATTTTGTCCTTGTGTCTCACTGCATTTTTTTGAATCTGGGGGTTTATAGGTTTTACCAAATTAGGGAATATAAATTTGGTCTTTCTGTCTTTCTTTCTCTCTCTCTCTCCATTTATTTGTCGCAGAGCTCACTAATGCTGAAATCATTTTTTGTCTGTGTTTCATTTATAGTTTACCGTAGTATGTTTTCAGGTTCACTAGTATAATCTTCTGTACTGCCTTAACTGCCATTATTCCTATCCAGTATATTTTAAAATCTGACACATTATATTTTTAGAAATTTGATTTGGGTCTTTTAAAAATCTTCTACATCTCTACTTAGCACTTCGAACATATAGTTACAATAATTGTTTCAAGGAAGGCCTTACCTGTTAATTCTAATACCTGTGTTCGTGCTAGATAGGTTTCAGTGGATTGATTTTTCTTTTCCTTATGGAACCTGTTTTTATCTTTATTTGAAAGCTTGGTGAACTTTTATATGATGCAAAGCACTGTCATTTGATCTTGTGTGCTGGATAATTGGTTTTCTTATATATACCCTTGAGTTTTGTCTTGGGATGCCATTCATTTACTTGTAAATAGTTCAATACCCTCATGTTTTCCTTTTATTTTTCTTTTCTTTATATTCTGTGACTTTTTATTCAATATTATGCTTTTGAGATTTACATAATTTTAGGTATGGATAGCAGTAGTACCTTTATTTTCACTTCTGTTGAGTATTTGATTTCATGACTAATGCACAAGTTTCCTTCATTTTTATTTCTGTAGAATATGCCATTGCATGACTAATCCACAATTTCTTTATCATGTTACTGCTGTTTGATGTTTGAGCTGTTTTCAGTTTCTTGCTATTATAAGCAATATTATTATAGACATTCTTGTAATTGTGTCCTAGTACATATGAAAGCTTTCTTTAGGGCAGGGACTTTCAAAATTTTTTGAATACAATTTTTGATTGGGGTCATGTCTTCCTTTTAAAGGTTGAGCAGTAAGTCTATCACAGATCAGCCTGACACTGGTCAGTCTAAGACTGTGGTTTTCAACTAGGGGTGATTTTGTCATCAAGGGGTATCGGGCATCATCTGTGGGGGGTATGGTAGTGGCATCCAATGAGCTAATATCAGGGGTGTTGCTTAAGCTCCAACAGCACAAACGTCTTATAATAAACAATCGTTCAGACCCAAATGCCAGTAGAGCTGAGAATGAAAAGCACTGGGCTGGGGTTAGTCATCCTTCATGACTTACACAGGACCTTTCTATGTATTTTGACCAATATTTCAGAAATTAGGAGTTTTTCTTGTCTGTTTGGTGGGAACAGCACTATTCTCAGCCCTGTGTGAAATTCTGACACTGCTTGCAATGTCTCAAGCCAGTAAATCTGCTGCTCTCTGACAGGATCACCCTCCTTTTACATGATCCTAGAAACTCTGTCAAGACAGCAAGCTGGGCAACTATAGGGTCCACATAATTGTTTTTTCATCTCTCATGGATCGTCGCTAAATTTTCCAGTTTTAACAATGTGTATTTCATACATGTTGTCTATTTTTTCAGTTGTTTCAGGTGACAGAATAAATATAGTCCCTTTCTTGACAGGAAGTGGAAGTCATATATATATATTACGAGTCTTATAAAGGAGGCTTTTCTACTATATGTTTTATTTCTTATGGAACAATAACTTATTAAATTTTATATATGTATCGCTTACAAGAAAATGTTATTTTAGTGATCTATCTATTTAACTCCATGGAAATTAGAATTCAAATAGTGGTGTTAATATAGTACAATACCTTTATTTATTTATTTATTTATTTATTTGGATGGCAATGGTTAGTAAAATTATATAGGTTTCAAGTTTGTAATACGTCATCTATATATCACATTGTGTGCTCATCACCCAGAATCAGTTCTCTTTCCATCACCATATATTTGATCCCATTTACTCTCTTCTACCACCCTCCCTCTTACCCTCTGGTAACCACTAAACTAATGTCTGTATCTCTGAGTTTTTGTTTTTTTTGTTTGTCTTGTTCTGTTGTTGTTTTCAGTTTTATATCCCACATATGAGTGAAGTCATATGACTCTTGACCTTTTCTGTCTGACTTCTTTTGCTTAGCATAATAATCTCAAGATTCATCCATGTTGTCACAAATGGCAGTATTTCATCTGTTCTTATGGCTGTGTAGTAGTCCATTGTGTATATATGCCACATCTTTATCCAATCATCTATCGAAGGACAGTTTGGTTGACTCTATTCTTGGACACTGAAAATAATGTTGCAGTGAACATCAGGGTACGCAAATCTTTACAGGTAAGCGTTCTCAGATTTTTGGGGTAGATACCCAGGAGAGGGATTTCTGGGTCATATGGTAATTCTATTCTTAATTTTTTTAGGAAACTCCATACTATTTTCCATGGCAGCTGTACTAATTTACATTCCCAACAACAATGTATGAGGGTTCCATTTTCCTCCACAGCCTCCCGAACTTTTGTTTTTATTTGTCTTATTGATGATAGCCATTCTAATAGGTGTGAGGTGATATCTCATTGTAGTTTTGATTTGCATTTCCCTAATAGCTATTGAAGTTGAGCATTTTTTCATATATTTGTTGGCCAATTGTATATCTTTTTGAGAGAAGTGTCTGTTCAGGTACTCTGCCTATTTTCCAATTGGATTGTTTGTTGTTGTTGTTGTTGTTGAGTTGTACAAGTTCTTTATATATTTTGGATATCAGACCCTTATTAGAGGCATCGTTTGCAAATATCTTCTCCCATTTGATTGGTTTCCTCTTTGTTTTGTTGATAGTTTCTTTTGCTGTGCAGAAGTTTTTTAAGTTGAGTAAAATACTTTCAAAGTTACACTGAAAATACCTGTATTAAATGAATAAATAGGTTTTTGTCTTTAAAATATGAGTTGTTCTTCTGGGTTGAAATTAATTTTTACTGAATAAAATGCAATGAATAAGAAAATTTGATCTTTAAAATTGCAGGGCAAAATTATTCAGAAAAGATAAAATAGAGTCTGATAAAAAAGGTTGATGTAGGACCTTGTGAATTTCCTTGCCATTAGGATAGTTCTTAAGTCCTTGAAGCTTATGCCAGAACTTAGATTTTTAGTTTCTTAGAGAATGACTCAGAGGGGGTCAACTTTACACGTATGTTCATGAAACCATAAAGTGCCATGGACACCAAAATACATTGGCAGAGTGTAGCCCACGGTCCTGCCAATGACCTACTCTTCAAACCATTCCTGTGAAACATATTATTTATTGACTGTCTGTTTGTTCCTTTTAATCTTTTGAAAGTCTGTTTGGGGTGTGTGTGTGTGTGTGTGTGTGTGTGTGTGTGTGTGTGTGTGTATGTGTGTGTATGTATGTTGGTTTCAGCCTAGGAAATTCTCAGTAAAGGTTCAAGATGCCAAACCCCTCCTGAAATTTCATGGGACATAGAAACAGAGAGAAAAGCTTAGAGAGGAAGCAGTACAATGGCAGTCATCCACATAACCAAAATCCTCAGCTGAAACAGATTTAGCTCTTTAAATCTAGCCTTGGTTTTCGTCTTTTTCTCAAGGCCTAGTCATAGCTTACTAACTGAATTATATAGAAAAGTCAATCAAATACTAAAAGCCCAATTAATGATTGCATCATTTTTCTCTTTACTTTGTGTTAGGCTTCAAAGAGACTCAATCTAAGACACAATTCTTGCTTGCATATAAATTCACATATATTTAAACAGAGTTATTATTTTTTTTATAGCAAAGTCATGTCAATATTACTAAAGAGTTTTATTTAACTCAGTACTTAAGTGTAGATGTGGAAATGGTAAAGAATTCCACTTTAATAATTTGAAAATTGGACACATGTCATAAGATGTGACATGCACGATCCTGAAATATCTCGCTTTCCTTGCTCCCTGGCTATAGGAGGCAGAGAGCTGACATCTGTCTCACTTCACTGGATCTCCCCGTGCTCTGGAAGGTTGGAAGGCATAGATTCGGTGACTTAAGCATTATCTGTGCTTTGGCACTTTCTGGTTGTTTACTGAGCTGAAGAAATTAATATGAGTCTAATAACATCACAGATGTTAATTAGGTCTAATTGTTGAACTGTTCCTGCCTTGATATATTACAGAGATTTTGGCAAGATGTAACGTGGGGATTTGGAGAATTTGATGGCACTTGTATTTGTGCTCTCTTGTGTGTATTTAAAAAGAAAAGAAAAGGAAAGAGAAAGAGAGAGAGAGGAAGAAAGAAAGAAAGAAAGAAACAAAGAAAGAAAGAAAGAAAGAAAAGGAAAAAAAAGAAAAAGGAAATCTGAGTAAGGCTTCAGGCAAGAATGGTAAGGGAGAGAGCATTACATGCTAACCTAGTAAGAATTCAAATACTTTGAAGCCAGATTACTTCAGATGTTTTCTTCTTCACCCCATGTCAAGCTACCCTTCTCCTTGACACAGTGCCTAGATGCAGAAGTGAACACTGGTGTCCCCACTTGTTTTTCAGGGGGAGCGGAGCAGGGCTAGTAGTATGGACGCCCTTCCAGGCCTAAGGACAACTCCCCTGAAAAGAGGAACGGAGCTGTTTGCTGGATTAGCAGGCTCATCCTCCGCCTTTCCCAGCCTCTGTGAACCTTCCCCTGGCTGGACCTGGGGTCCAGGCCCAGTGCCCAGTGAAAGGCCAGCAGTTTTGTGAGGACATTTTCATGGAGACGGCCACTCAGCATGAAGCCCAAGAGCCCCGAGCCCCCATTCTGTGCACAAGGAGACTGCTGGTCTGTTGGCATGAAGGAGAGTGAAGCCCAGGGCAATGGGTTGGTGGAGTTGGCTGCTCCCCACGGGGGAGGGAGTGTCAGAGTGACGACAGGAAACAAACAGCCCAGAGCTCCCACTCCATGACAAATCCCGAAAACGCGATCTCCTGTTGAGAGGAAGACGTCAAACAATAATTCTGACTCCCCACAGGGCAGTGTCTCGGGGGTCTGCAGCTGACAATATGAGGTTATGACTTCATACTAAGTTTAGGACTTTATTATTAAGTAACAACATGATATTGAAAGTGACAAGCAGAGAGTGCCTTGTCCCCACTGAATACTAATTGCTCTGGTAGAAAGAAGTGTCAGGGTTATAAAAACTGTCATCTTTTGGCTGGTGTTTCTGTTACACACAAGCTGGTTACATTCCTGTGTGCACATGTTTCAAATCAAGCAGGAATATAAATGAAATATCTAGCTCCACGTTTCTCTTATGTTTGGCACCGAGTGACACTGACAGCTGTCCATTCCCAGCTCCCTTTGTGTGGGTGGACTGCTGGAGCAGGAGGCTGCATTGGTCCAGGGCTCTGTCCTGGAGCTCAGGGGAGGAGGGCAGGTGATATTACCAAGCCTTGTGTTTGGTCCTCACTCCCACCTGGTCCCTACCTGACTCCTTTCTCTGATGTCAGGACCATAGCTTCCCATGGACCGGGGGAGCACTCTGCCCTCTTCCTCTTGCCTGGAAGCTCAATCTCCTGACTCAATTCTCCTTTCATTGTGCAGTCTCTGTGACCACCTTACCCTGTTAAGCAATGAGAGCACCTGCTCAGAGGCCAATTTTTTTCTCTCATTTCCTCTGCGAGATGGTCTTATCTTCCACACCTTGAAACAGAAAAGGGCATCCTTCTTAGTATCCATGCAATGTGAGATGAGCCTGCCACACACACACTCCAGATAATATGACTGTTTTGTTCCTCACCAAAGAAAATGATTTCAGGACAAAACCTATCCAATCTGAATATTTTTTCTTCTTTTGCCACAATCTTATTGGCCATCTGTTTTGATGTGTTGTGGATGCAGGTACCAGTGGGAGGGAACTTGAGGGCCCCGCCCTTCTCTTCTTGAGTGATAACTATTGATGTTGCTCAGAAATCGTCCACTTTGGAGTCTGGAAGCACGCAGCCTGGGCAACTGCTTCTCATCATGCCAGGTGTCCGAGCAGAACAAAGTCACGGCTCTAGCTGACATCTGATGGAGAAACGATGCTGTCCCCCAGAGTGCTGCCTGAGGGGTGGACCCCAGGTGGCCCTCACCTGGTGTGCAGGTGAGATTCCCCAGAAGTTGGAGCACACACACCGATGACGCCTGTCACCAAATTCATTCAGTGTAGTGTTTTCTCACATTCTGAACAGAGCTCTACAAGAATGCTGTGGTGATATTGTTTACTTAGTATTTACATTTTATGACCTGTGCTTTCATCATCTAATTTTGACTCTTTGCTCTTACATGAGTGTCTTTTTCCCTCAAGCACTGCCATTGTGCATTGCCCAATGGGAATTTTCTTATCCCTGCAATTTCAGTCCGAGAGTTGGGATGGGAACACTGTATGTTATCTATGTCTTCATATATATGTCATATATACCCAACCTTCCTTTCTATCCCAGGATGCAGCATACACTGACACTGTAGATTACAAATGTGACATTATTATTATTGGAAACAGTGTCAAATGTTGGGAAGATAAAGAAAGAAGTTCTTGCTTGGTCCATGGTAGAGTGTGTGCTGTGGTGTTCTTGGGAATGCAAACACAGGATCAGCCATCATACTCCCTGGTTTTCTTCCCTGTTTTAACTGGACCTGCTCGCTGACCCCTGGCAGTCCCACCCTTCCACTAGGCCAGGGCTCAGCAAATGTTTTTTGTCTGCAAACAGACACACAGTGACTATTTTTAGCTTCGTGGACAATAGAGTCTCTGTTGTCAAAGAAGTAACAGCCACCTGAGTGGATGGGTGTGGCTTGTGTTCCAATAAAACTTTATTTTTGGACTCTGAAATTTGGATTTCATGTCATTGTTTGTGTCACAAAATAGTACTGTTCTTTTATTACTTTCTAAAACGTTTAAAATGTAAAATTTTAAAATGTAAAATGTAAAAAATGTAAAAAGGTGTGAACCTTTTTGTCTGTGAGAGACTAAGACGAGAAGAAAACAGTCATGTGGGTTGGGGGCTCCTTCTTAAATGCTTCCTTCCCTGGGGTTGGGGTCTCAGGCTCCCAGGAAAGTGCCGTTGTCATTCGTGCATCACTGAGCAGTAGACACTGAAACACCATCACGTTGTAACAATAATTTCAATTAATGGAACTAAATGAGGCTCCTGTCAGCTTAGCTAGCCAGCAGAGTGATTTTAATGTTTATAATGAAAATTAACTGGGTGAGATGTCTGCATAGCTTTCAAAAGCCTTGTTAGATCACAGGTGGGTTTATCAATAAAACCTTTTATTGTTGGTGTTTTGGATTACGAAGTTGTTTTATTTTAAATTAGTTGAAATTTTGTTGAGACACATCAATTTTTATGATGTGTCTTGAATTTTAAAAGCACTTAATTTATGGGAGAATGTCTTCTCCTTTGGACTCTGTGTCTTATGTCCCTATCTTTTATACATGATAAATCTCAGACCTTCTAGTTTGTTGTCGCTAATCTCATGCCTTGGCAGGTCCTTGCTTGGCATTTTTCCATTGCTCGTACTGGGGAATGCATATGCGTATTCATAAAATAATTCATTATTTTGAAAACATTCCACTCTGAGGAAGGGGAGGAAAGGTTTCTTCCTTCAGTTTTATATCAAATCCTCCAGTCTCTCTGAGTCCCTGTAGGGTTTGGAGCCATCCACGCCCTCCACTCCTGAAATTTTGAATTCTTCAGAAACGTTCAGGAAATGTCAAGCTGTATTTTTAATTTTACTTAACATAGTTAACAAGGACAGAGCTAATGCAGATTTCATTTTAGTTGGAAATTTCTATTCAGTTACTCTTTCGGTTTATCATCTTTATTTCAAGAGGATGATGCAATTCTCATTTTATGGAAAGGTTTGGGGTAGGATATATTTGAATAAAGGTTTGGGTCATTTCCTGTGTCCCTGCAGCACTTTCTAAATTAGAAAAGCAGAATAAACTTCAGAAAAGGATATTTAAGAAAGATTTGAATATTAGTTTTGGGGCAATGCTCTAGAGAAGCCTGACTTTTCCCGCTCAGGTCAGCAGCCAGCAGCAATGCTTATTTCCCTGAGAACTCTCTTTCACCATGTCTCTGCAGCAGCAAAGAGCCTTTCTGGGTATTGTCACGATGCAGAGGTCCCTAATGAACCCTCTTTTCTGAGGCTACAGGCAAGAGGGGCTGTTAGCTTAGCTGGTAAGATCACGATCAGACAAGCCAGCGGCGTGGGAGTCGTGACCGTGCTGAGCGTTTTTTTTCTTTCCTCTGTTCTTTTGTCACCGACCTCACTCCTAAAAGCATCCAGCTCTCTCACAAACACATGCCTTTGGCCCCAAGGGGACTGGGTGGGAGACTGTGGCTGGACCAGTTCAAATCCATCACCCCTGGTGGGAAACAACTGAAACCACATGGCTGGGTGGCCCCGAGCCACCCCACTCATCCGTGTGGATGGAGGGAGGCAGCGTCATAACAACCGAGGAAGTCCGGGCCGGGTCCAGGCCCTCGCATGCCTCCAAGTCTGGGCGGACGTGTTTAAGTCTTTCAATCACGCTTGCTTTGTTTCTGCATCATTTTAAGCATTGTTAAGAAATGGGCAGAACCCACTTATCATTTTAAATTGCTCAATACTGAAGCTATCAGTCAGCATCCTGGAGAAGTTAAAAATACAATGATTCCAATAAGGAATAATCCCAGTTCATAACGTTTATGTGCATTTCTTCTACCCATACATGCCCATCAGTGCTCACAGATGGAGTTTATTTTTGGTGCCAAATGATTATTTATTAGATATCATTTGTGAAGCATAGCTTACGTAGATCAGCAAAATGGTTCATGTTAATGCAATTTTACTTAATAAAATAAGATCTATCAATTTGAATCTAACTTAAATGTAGCAACTTTTTTTTCTGCTACACAATTTTTCCCAGATGTCTTCATTCAGAGAGTTTCTAGATGTTTTTTGTTTCAATCACTTACATTATATAAATTTGTATGAACATCTCCATTTCCCATCTTCTTTCTTTTTTTTTGGGGGGGGAGGGGGCGTCATGTCTATTCCAAATGAGAGAGAAGAAAAGTTGCTTCCATCTGTGGCACAGTGTTTGCCAGGGCACGGAGCTCTACTGCATTTCTGGCTTTTGTTTAACTTCCTGGTGGCCATGGGACCTGACGTGTGGCCGATGAAGCGATGGTGTGGCTTCCGGGCGGGCTCCTGACTCTGGTCCTGGCTTTTCCCCAGCAGCACACTGGCTGAGGACCCCGGGGATGGGCTGACACAAGATGGAATAGCTCCAGAGCCCTGAGACCCAACATGGAAGACCCCTCTCTAACCACATCTGCCCTGAGGCTGTTCAATGGCACCACCTTCTCCGACCACAGGGCAGTTTGGCAGGATCAGTGGGGCTCAGCCTACTCTCTGGCCCAGGAGGGCGCAGGCGTGTGCTGGCCGCCACCTATGACAATGTCACCACCTTGGATAGTGACACCTGGCCCGGGCGGCAAAGCCTGCCTGTCACGACGCTGCCCTGGTGCCCCACCTTCTGTACCCAGCCCACCACTGGGTGTCTGGTTGTCTAGCTCCCAGACCTGGTGACCCTGACATGGACGGTCTGTCACCATCCTCTCCCTTTTTATTATGAAAATGGCTTCCTCTGCACACCCTGCTCACCTTGGATTTCTTCTTGAGAATCGAACTAGAAGAGAAAGGCAACAAAGCAAAACACAGCAGATGCTGCCTGTTTCTTTCTCTTTGTGCTGCAATTGGGATGTTACATAACAATTCGTTCTCCTCCAGACTAATGAGGGAAGTCAGCCTAAGGAAGTAGTGATGGCTTCTGGGTAAAATGTGAACTGGAGCTAGCTTGGTTCTCTGTAAAAACCCCATTGAATCTGCAGGAAAGGTACTGACGCTCCTTTCATGGAGAACAATAAGTCCCCGTGGATAAGCCACAGTTGCGTCGCCCCTGTCATTGCAGCCTGCCAGAACCTGGGCTGACACAGAAGCCGTGAGGACACGTGTCCGGTCAGGGAGCAGCACAGGCGCGTGTGCCGTGATGCAGGGTGTCAGGAGGGGTCAAACGGGAAAGCTGGGAAGTCAAACGGAGTGACAGGCAGACTCCCTTCTCTGTGTGACAAGATAACAAGGGACCCTTGTCCTGAACTCCGACTTGGGCCGTAAGAGATCGAACTACGCTCAGTCTATGATCGGATTTCAGATTTTCATCTAGAGGCATCATGTTGGCCTTCACACCGTGTGTGACTGTGTGTTGGTGTTACTGCGTGCATGTTGCTGCGTATATGCACAGGAGCAGGTGTGTTTCTGGGTTGGTACATATCCACGTATGTGTGTGTGTGTGTGAGTGTGCGTGTGTATGTGTGCATGCATGTGTGTGTGAGAGGGGTGGTGGCAGCTTCACTATAGAAAAGCCACTTAGGAAGTAACTATGGTAGTAAAAAGTAGAAATTATGAAGGCCCAATCTACGCTGAGTATCAATTGTCACACTGTAAGGGGAGAGGGGCAGATACATCTGTATGAGGGAGGAGGGGTTAAAATCATCAAAACTTGGCTTGGCTATTGATTAGATTAACTGGCCACACAACTAAGCTCTGGGCCAATCACAGTGCCCATGACATACAGACAATCAACTCACAGGTATTAACACATGAAAGGAGAAATTCATTTTAGTTCAGATGTAAGCTTTTAATTTAAGCTTCCAACTTTCCAACATCTGGGATGCATAATAAAGTTTAATATCTACATGTTAAAAGGAATCTGTTTTTCCTGTACAGTGTAGTCCACTGAACCTGCAGGACACACTTTGCAAAAGAAGTATGCATTTAACCATCATTGCAATTCTGTGCATGCTCTTTTAAGAAAATCTGTGTTTCTCTTCTTTGTAATTATCATCACACATCTGCATCCAGCTTGAGCTTTGGGCCATATTCATTATGTAAAAGCTGGGAAATATCCATGTACCCCTTGGCTTGTTGCCTGCTTGGGTGGGTCCATGTGAGTCTAGAATGTGTTGTGGCATAAGCTAAACTGACACACAGGTATCTCTTGACAATCAAATTCCTATGAGAGGAAATAAATTCCCATTCAACAGTATGTTTTCCTACACAATTTCCAAGATAAAAAATATCCACTAATATCTGCTCCATAAATACTGACTATAGTATAGGGCCATTCTTTGGGTTGCCCTAATTGTGTCAAATTTCTCTTACTAGTGATGTGAAGGATAGACATTAATCAGTCCCAGTGTTCTCATTTTAATAAATTTAGGGTGGCACTCCAAACCGTGCTCTTCTCCATGGCATCCACTTAGTTTTTGTGAGCTACTGGACGAGTCAAACTTCCCCTCCCCCAGGGAATAGAAAGCACCTTCTAAATGTGTTCTAACTGGATATGGTGGACGGAGCGAGACCGTATATCTTAGCATCCCTCCAAAGCACTGGGTTCACGAATCTTCCACACTTTCTTCTAGGCATTGCCTGGTTGCTACTTTGTAAATGGCAAGTAAGGGTCCATGTCTTCCCATCCCTGGTGTGACGAATCCTCATTGTGGTCATGCTTGACTCCATGACAATCTTCTTGCTTTGTGCAGGCCCAGCCACCATATCTTTCAGAAGAAAAGAGCAATTCATAGATTCATGAGATCTGCTCTGGATAGCTGTGGGAGCACAAACTCCAGATGTGACATGCACAGATGCACGCATGGTGACATAAACGTTGTAATGTTAGCTGATGGGGACGTCCAGCCTGGATGGGGATTGTGTTTATCATGCTGGTGTGAATTGGGAATTCCTGGCAGGGAGGAGCGGTTCTCCTTGGCTGCAGGGGGATCAGACTCTAGCCATGGCAGGTGGAATGATTTAGGTCTGTATTGTGGAATTACAAGGGGACCGCATTTACAGAGACAGGAAATTGAGGAGCCTGGAAGTGCAGATCCCATGGAGAGAGCATGCATGGCCTGAGAGGAGATATAAGATTGGAGCAGAACTGAGTACACAGAAGAATAATAACCAAGGTTTGAGGGTCTGATCCCAGAAGTACAGGCCAAGTTTGTGAGACAGTGTGGGAAAACGACCAAAGTGAATTCATGCTCTCAGCAATTGTCAGTTTTTTGGTGAACACCACTTAGAAATTGGTGATGCACTATGTCTCCTCTGTGTGGCCTTGCCATCAGGTCATGCATGATACAAAAAAACAAAGCAAAACAAAACAAAAATCCAAAAAACAATTTTAGTACCACATAGTCATTTTTTGGCACAAAGCATTCATGCAACCTGTTCTACCAGCTGATAAAAGTCCTGATTGTCAACACTTTGCAGGAAAATTGCTTGGAGGTGGCCCCAGAGGTCATGGTGGCAGGACCAGCTGCTGAGATGAGGATGTAAATGAGTCCTGCCAGGTCAAGAACAAAACATTGAGCAAAAACCCAAGAGGAGCATTGGGCTGATCATTGAAGAGGCTTAGAAACCCCAACCAGGGCACTTGGGAACCAGCAGGTAGCCGTTGCTATTCATGAGCAGAGAGGGGCCTGAAAACCAGACTGAAGGGTGGAGGCGACCAGGAGCTGGGTACAGACAGAAGAACGGAGTGAGGACACACATTCAAACCCCGCCGTGCGGGACTCGGGGCCACGAAACACCAGCTCGGCAGAGAGCCGGGTGCTTCCTACACAGCAGAAGCCTGTAGGGAGCCTGTCTCCCTCACTCAGCTTGTGTAGGAGCTTGCTTTAAAAACGCAATCTATGGTACAAATAAGAATGTTTGTTTTTAATAAGAAAATAAATCACATCAAATTACAATGTAAATGGAAACACACATAATGAATGAATGAATGAATGAATGAATGAATGAACTGCTACACATCTGCTGTTTCAGCTTCCTATAATTTTGGGATGCAGAGCCTTAGTGTTTTTAAATGGTGATTTTATAGTATATTTCCTATAGAAAAATGAGAAAGATAGTTTAGTCTTTGCCTCAACTTTCTTGTTTAAAATTTATTTTTATTATTGAACATGGGAATGCATAAAACCTGCAGCTTCACATGGGGAAGTTCTTGTCATTTGTAGGCGATATGGGTTCATGCTCTACAAGCACAAGGATACTGACAAATTCTATTTCATGAGATTTCCATCAAAAAGAAAAAAAAAACATGGTAAGTACATTTCTAATTATCAGTGGAACTTTACTGAGGGTTTTCCCGATGGAAAGAATATCCATTCTGATGAGGAAATCTGCTTCTGTTTGCACACACCTGGGGCCTGGAAGACCTTTGCATAGGCTGCCTTCCAGGGCCATGTGTTTGAAAGGCCTTTCTCCTCCATTACCACAGACTGGGTGCCCACACTTATGGGACAGTTTGCTCTCCCAGGACTTCTGAGCTAGGTCTTTGCATGTGTCCTGTGAGGTGACGCTAGGGACAGCTCTCAGTAACTCAGTTAAAAGATATGACTGCAAAGCCATGAGCTAGATCAGATTCAGTACCCCCAAAGCCTCTCTACTTCCTAGGTTTCTAAAATGTTATGGCCACTCAATATTCCCAGCCACGAGGGAAAGGTGGGCAAGGGGTAGCCGGAGTGGAATTGGCCCCAATTCAGTTAAATT
Source organism: Aselliscus stoliczkanus (assembly GCA_033961575.1). Lineage (NCBI taxonomy): Eukaryota > Metazoa > Chordata > Mammalia > Chiroptera > Hipposideridae > Aselliscus > Aselliscus stoliczkanus. The sequence goes on from CM066728.1 coordinate 110,442,263, forward strand.
CTTACTTTGTCAAATTTTATAAAAGCTTATGACCATACAAACACATTGATACGGCCCATCCTTGGAGTCCATGGACCAGCCGGGGTAGGGGTGATGCTGAACTCTCAACCTCACAAAGGACAACCTCTGATTTCTAGTAACCGGCAAGGCGAGCCTTAGTAAACACTGATTGGACAGATTACCATGCATACAATGAAAGGGGCGTCAGGCGAACGCTGTCAGCGTGTCCCACACTGAGGCTGCGTACTGCTCCAGCCTAAAGCAGGTGCCTTGGGTCTCCACACCTGGGGGGCCGGTCAGCACAGGAGTGTCCCGTGCTGTGCCCAGGGGAAAGGCAGCAGCGAAGCACGTCGCTGGAGAGGACAGCTCTTCGGGGGGCTGGGAGCCCACGGTGCTGACTCTGAGGGAGCACAGCCCCCATTTTACCCACAGGTGAGGGTCTCAGGAGCAGACCTGGGAAACCAGGTGTCCTCGGCTCCTTCTCAATCAGCCAATGTCCTGTAGAGTGGGGTATCTGGTCACTTTACTAGTAATTAAAAAAAAAGTTATCTTGATAAATACTGATGTGTTTGTGATATATCATTCTTAAACGTAAAGGCATGGAAAACATCTTAAGTCAAAGAAAAGATGATTTTTTAACCAACAGTGAGCCCGGAGTAGGCAGGCAGCCATGCTTACGCCCCATGGAGACAGAGCCCAGGGGTGTGGCCAGAATCAGCTGACCCCAAACATGGATGAAACTGCATGTGCACGTTACATTTTATAGTTTGATTCCTAATTACCGCTTGTGGGAAAACTGCGTTTTGCTCCAGGCTAGCGACATGGGTCCAAGTCTTGTGATGTGATGTCACTCCATCCTGGGGCCAGAACCACTTTCTGATTCTGTTTGGATCATAGATCCTCTCTGGTTCTATTTTGTTGATGCCTTCAAGACAATGGTACGTATATGTCTCTTTTTGTGTTGTGGTGGCAGAAAAATTCCAGCCCTAAAGATGTGGTTGGAGGATGAAATTTCTCCCAACTGGAACCAGCTGTATATAGTACATGCGACCTGGAATATTTCCTTAGAGATGAAATGCTTAATCTTTTCCCAACAGCAGACAATAACCTGAGCAGGAGGGGGCATCAAAATGAGCCCCAGTGCACTAGCAACATGGAATCCGACGAGTGTGATGGGCCTCAGTTGAAACAGTCTGTGGTCAAAGACTGCATTTCCAAAATAAATTGGTAACCACCTTCACACAGGTATCTGTTACTTCTCCGGGCCTGAAACAATAGAGCCAGGACAGCCATGCACTTTGGGAATGAACTAATCCTTTTCTGACAAGGGAACTAAAAGGAATTATTTGCAAAAGATTTATAAGTCTCATGGGGATGTACACTACACTTCCAAATGCACTAAATCATGTTTCTTCCAACCTATGAACCACTGCTCAGACAGTGCAATATTCTAGTGAAATCTTTTTTCACAGGAGAATTCAGCAGAAAGACAAGTTCTGGGGAGGTGATGGTAGCCATGAAAGTCCAGACAGTAGACAGCATGGAGTCAGTGGAAAAACAGTATATTATTATTTCCCTGGAGTGACTTAATTTAACAGAAATAAGTTGAAACACAGTTATCAGTCTGACAATGGTGAATGTTGCCTCTGAAAACATTGTCATCACCATAACCATAGTATGATTAGCATAATCGTAGTTTGAAGGGGCTGGAAATTTGAGAATATTCAAATGAGAACAGTGAAAATCATTGAAAGGTCAGGAAACAGGTCTAACAAGTGAAGTCCAAGAGAATGTTGATGGCTGACCATAGAGGCAAAAATCAAAGGGAGTTTATTTTACAGGGTGGGCTCAGTGAATACACACTGCAGAAGAAAGAGGACATGGATGAAAGTTTATAACAAAGAAGAAGAAATGGATGTTAAAATGAGACAAGACCTCAGGAAGCACATTTGGGGGCCCCACCTCTTCTGTCAATTAGAATTCCTGAGGTTAAGGCCCAGAAATCTGTTGTTTTTTGAAAATCTCCAAGTGATCTCCCTGATCTCCAGAACAGAAGTCCATGAAGGTCTGCCTCTCCCCCCACTCACTACAGAGCGTTAAGGTGAGAAGGAAAAAGGCATCCTGATGTCACGCTTAGTTAGAAATTAGGGAATTCTATGTAGATTCTGTAACCTGGCTTCCGTCATCTCGAAGAGTCCCCCCTGCCCCCTTGGGTGCGATGAGGACCAGGGCAGACACCATGTTAGGTCGTGGGGCGGGGGGCCACACGTCCCAGGTGCTGTGTGCCTCCATCTAGTCCTGGTCCAGAAATCTGGTTAGCCAGGGCTCACATTTCATTGCGGCCACGGAGACTGTGCACTTTTATTTCCCTCCGGACTTGGATGTGTGTTTTTATTGTTCTCTTTAGACACTCCTCAAGTCAGACAGAAGAGCCTCCCACGCATGGGGGAGCTCTAATTTGGCACAACTCTCCACTGCTGTCCTTGTTGGATGCGCACTTAGGAAGTGCCTGCCTCTGCACAATGCCGTGCTTGGCACTGAGTTTCCATGCATGGTCGCCGCGACAGTCTGCTTGTGTGCGGTGCTTCCTGGGACTTGTGCTGATTTTCAAAACTGCATTCTGAAGAGTTACACAATCATCATTCTCGTCTCAGTACAGGTCGGTTTCAATTGCTAATGTTTCGAAGATGCCCTCCGTTCACCTCCGTGGGTTTATAAGGCGGAAAGCCATGGGAAACACGTGCAAGTCACCCATTCACTCCGTGGATGTCCACTCGGGGAGAAGTGTGCACAGAGTACTCCCAGAGAGATAAGATAACAGAGGAGGCAGAAGAAATGGGCCCCGCTTGATGCTTTGATCGTTCCGTCAAACAAAAGCACGGTGGTACCCTCACATTCATGAGCAAACCCTTACTTTGTCTCTGCATGCTCTTTCTGCCTTTTGGCCTCCGTAGCCACCGGTCAGCCCGAATCTGCTTCAGGGCAATCTGTACCCCTTGCTAGCTGACCCATGACTCACTTCACTGGTCCTTGGTTTCCTTGATTTAAAATTAGAGTAGTGAGGCCTGCCTCACAGAGTAGCTGTAAGAAAAAAATGAGTCCAATGTGAAGCTCTCAGTAAATGTCACTTTCAGGGTTTTTTAAAGCGCGGGTACATACAGGTGGCATGACGGGTGTTCTTTACATCATGTGGAAACCCACACCCACGTAGCCGATGTTCTTTAAATATTTAGAAACACATGAAGTGCCAAGCCCCCGGCCCCATTACTTGCTGGTATCTGGGCTCCTTATCTCCATCATTCCTTTCATTCACTTGATATTTAAACACTAGAATAGGAGTCAGCACATACGGGCAAGTGTAGTGGGAAGAAGATTGTTTGAACCCGATAGAGAGCAAACGGTTGTGCTCCCGCGACCTCGTCTTCCAGTTCACCATGGAGCCATGGGAAACTCAGCCTTCCTTCCATTTCTCTTCTCTTTGACTGTTTAGACAGGAAGATGTAAGAGAACCCAGGAGAATGGAGTCCATCTAAGGACCCTAGCTAGAATCATGGTCCATGGACTCGGTTGTTGTGGTAGCACAGTCCCTCCAAGTTCCTTCTTCTTTGGGACCTTTGGGCTGGCTTCTCTGTGGCCACCTTGTCTTGTTCCATGGGCATTTTCTCTCCTCAAGAAAAGCCAGGGGACCCATTTTCAAAATCATCTTTTCAGGGCCCTGGAGTTGGTAAGCAGCTGGCATGAGTTTTCTAAGTATTTGATTCTAGGGTTAAAATGAAAACAAACACACTGGGACAGTTAGGAAACCTCTCCTAAGTGTTATAAACTGAGTGGTTAAGTTTCTTTGGAATATAATCCCAGGGGCACAGATTGAAAACCACTGGCCACAAAATATGGGATATGAGTTGGTTCAAGACCCACGTCTCTGAGCTATGACAGTGGGAATTCAACAGGTGACACCGAGCCTCGTGCAGCCGCCCAGCGGGCAGTGTCTTCCAGCAGGGGTCTCAACAGAAATGGCCGCGCTGCACTTAGAGGCCAGCACTCAGCTCTCCTTGTTACTCTAGCCCAGGGGTCTGCAAACTGTGGCTCGCGAGCCACATGTGGCTCTTTGGGTATGTACATGTGGCTCTGAAGTAAAATTGAAAATGAAAATAAACCTATCACAGTTTCATCTATAAAATTTTTCAAGGATATTATTCACATAATGGTGATTTCATTTGTTTTATAGGTTTCACAAAACTTCAGGGACAGGATTGGCTCTTCTGTCTCAAAGTTTGCCGACCCCTGCTCTAGCCTGATAAACATGCGAATCCTGCCCTGGATAGTTCTCTTAATATCATGTGATGCCCATATTGCCAAAACCTATGGGTGGACAGACTATTTAAGTTAAAGAGAGAAAAAGGTAAGGTAACCATTCCTAATTAAATGGACCACACATTTTGCAAAGTCTGTTAATTAGAGGGGGGAAAAAATCCCTCTAATAAATACTTAAAGACCACACTGAGAGTGTTTTGAGGAATGAAAATACATAGATGAAAAAGTCATAAGATAAAAAAAGAAGAGTGTGAATCAAGGAAACAAAACAACAAACCCAGATATCATGGAGAATCGCTAAGAGGACGCAGAGAGGATTAGAATCTGGAAGCCTAGGCTTCTAGAAAACTCTGAGAGTCCCCACGGGTCAACAGAACAGCAAAAATAAGAAGTCTCTGTACATCTGTCTCCAGTAGTTCCCATGTCAACTGAGACTGCGAGTCCATGTGACAAAGCACATGCAGTTATTGCAGACGGTGGGCTCAAATCTTGTCAAACTTTGGCCTTTTTATATATCCCTGAGTTAAAAAAACAGAAACCTCAGAGGTTGGTATGTAGAGACAATTGGAAGGATCCTACCAGCAGCAGTCAGTGAGCTGGTGGTTGGGAAGTTGGCCCTGGGTTTAGTAAACGGCTGGTGCGACCAGTATCTTTCCTTCTGCATGTTCTACACGTGAAAGTATCACTTAATTCCTTTTTTTCCTTTGGCTTTTTTCATACTCATTTACTTAAGAATGAAAATCTTTTTGTGATAATTTGGAGTATGCTTTTTCTAATAGTGGCTGAGTTTTGGCTTCGTTAGACTAGTGAGAAAATATAAATTAGTTTTAAAGTCACATCCTCTTTGTCGTGTTCGATTTTTGTTTAACTAGTGGGGCTGACACCAATTCTTTTTCAATACTCTTTCTTAGCTGGGATTAAAAACAACCTATTATCTCCCTTACATTGTTTAACTCTGGTGAAAAGTTTAATATAATCAGAGAACTGCCCTTGTGATGCCTTATTTCAATGTATTTTTTGGATAACATTGATTTTTAGCCTCAATCAAATTCAGATAATCTGTATATTTTCTTCCTGCCTTTTTCCTGTGCTCATCACTTTTCTTCACTGCACAGAAATGTCCCCAAGGACACTGATGACCATGCTCCTAGAGTTTTGAGGGCTACATTTGGGATGTGACAGCTGCGGTGACCTAAGGAGGTACCCAAGTGACCCACTGGGAAGGGGATACACACTCACAGCTGATATGAGTGCAGTGTCCCTGCAGATGCTGGAGGGAAAAATCAGCTAGAGAGCTGAACTTTCTAAGGGAATCAAGAGTGGGGGCTGCAGCTGTAACACATCTGAGTGGCCCTTGACACATGGGCTCATTAAATTAAAGTTATTGGCACAGAAACAAGGGCAAATGTCATGCATTGACTATGAATCAAGGATTCCTATCCTGACTCATTCATGCATCAATTCCTGCTTCTTCTGAGCTTACAGTTATATTATTCCATTGAACTCTGACTCCTCCGCGATATGAAAGGGATGCCCTTTAGCTTGTACACTTGAGATTTATCTTGTTCAGGGCACTGAACACCTCGTGAAATTGCTTTTCTTTGCTTGCATTTCCATTGGTTTTTAAAAAGTTGCCAGACAGCAATCGCCTTACCCCCTTCAGTGGATTCTTACGGATTTTTAAAGCTGAGCTCTGCCACTCTGTTCAAATGAGCTGGCGTGCTGAGGACTTCTCAGCACCCACAATAAAGCCCCTGAGAAGTCATTGGGAAGCCTGTGAACCACACCATTGGTCTAAAGTGTCTAGTGTCAAACATTTCAGGTAAGTCACTAGCCTGTAACATTTCTTAATTACCGATAAGGCCAGGACACCTTTCTGCTGACAAGGGTCAGGACAGGCTGATGATCCTTCTCTGTCAGACTCCAGGGACCACTTTGAACCTCTTACTGCCACCAGCAGCGGTCCTCCCAGCTTGTGCTCAGAAGGTATCGCACATGGTGTCCCCTGAACAATAGTGCCGGAATCGGGATTCAATGGCTAAGGAGTGAGGTGGCAGTGTCCCAGGCTGCCTCCTATTTGTCACATTCATGCACACGTTGTCCCCATGACTCAAATGTCCTCCGAGCCCCCTCTCCAGCCCTGTGCCTGCCCAGGGACCACCTCTTTCTGCTTCAATGTCCACCTCAGTTGGCATCTCTTCTCTAAGCTTTCCTCCAGGCAAAGCTGTTTCCTCTGCCTGCCGTGAGCCTGGCATACTTGTCTCCTGTCTCGTGTTTTTCACACAGCTGTCTCCCCAGGGACTGGTGGTTTCTGGGAGTAGCTCTTCTAATCGCCTCCTCTCACTCCACTGGTGACTGGCTTGTGTGAATCATTGCATGGGCTGTCAGGGAACGGAGCCACTCCTCAGGCCTGAGCAGGCACTGTGCCTGGTCCCTTGGTATGTATGACGAGTTGTTGGCTAGGGCACCGTATCCATGGGAGCTGAGTAGGGGGAGGACTTGTGGCTAGGCCATTCCAGGCCCTCAGGATTTTGCCATATGATAAGAAGCACATAATATTGGACCTTAATTTTAGGTCTTACATCAGAGAAGGCATCCCTTTAATGCCTGGGAACTGTTGGTGGTTAGTGGGCCACATGTGTCACCCTACATGCACAGGGGACATTCTGGTTAGGAAATCTCTGAAGACCAACATTGTTGTACCATTTGCTTTGCCCTTCTTTGCTGTCCCCCAGATTACGGCACGGGAGTTCTGAGGATGGCATCTTGGCACGGTGCGCAGTCTAAGACTCGTGAGCACGCCCTCTGGTGTGTGGCAGCCCAGGCCCTCCCCAGCGGGGAGGGACCTGTGGGCGTCAACAGTTGGTTTGTCCTTCTCCCATACTCGCTTCCTGGATATCCCAGCATTGATAAGCAGTCACCAAAATCAAATTTCCATTAATTCTAGTTACTGGTTCAAGCAGCCCTAAGCTCAGTGTCAGACACCGTCACCCAGGGCCCACAGGGCCAGCTGTCTCTTGCCGCCTGGGATCAGCCCTGGGCCTGGCACCCCTTAGGGCTGAGACCTTGGCCGAGTGGCATGTTTGTCTTAGTGGTTCTATCTGTAAAATGGGAGTGACAACAAGGGTGGTGCTGAGGACAAATGTGAAAACGCCAGTGTCGCACTTAACATAGGGCCTGCCCACGCCAGGTCAGTGTCCCTCGGATGCCATCATTTTTCTGCGCGTTGGACAGTGTGCTTACTCTCCAAACCCACAGCCACCAGGAACCTCAGAACATGGCTTTATTTGGAAATAGCATCTCTGCCGATGCGTTTAAGGTAAGCCCTGAGATGAGATCGTACTGGATCAGAGTGGGCCTACATCCAACGAGAGGGTACTTGGAAGAGACAGACTCGGACACAGAGACACAGGAAAGAGGCGAAGGCCACCTGAAGATGGAGGCAGAGCTGGGAGATGCAGCCACAGCCGCGGAGCGCCCAGGGCTGCCCCCCCCCCAGACGCTGGAGGAGGCGGGAGGGACCTCCCCTGGAGCCTGGGCAGGGGGCTCGCTCTGCCCACACCTTGGTTTTAGGCTTCTGGGCTCCGGAGCTGTGAGAGAACACATTTCTTTTGTTTTAAGCCACGCAGATTGCAGCAATTTGTTCCAGCAGCTCCAGGAAACAGAGTATGATAGAAGGTGAAGCGCTCAGGCAAAGAACAGACCTTTCTCAGGACCTGTTCTTGAGAACCAGTCTATGGCGTGATCATCCGCCCAACAAATTAGGTGCCTTCTTCGTGCCAGTCCCGCCATGGCAATGAGTGAGACCCTCGGAGGCCCTGCTCCTGAGCCCACCGGCCGCTCCCTGACTCCTGGCCCGTCTGCACTGCGGCTCGCTCCCCGGGGCACAGGCCCGGGTCTCTGGCATGAAGGTGTTGTATGAAGGCTCCCTCACAGAGCTGGCTGAGCACAGCAGGCCCCAGGCGCCCAGGCCGGATGCCCACCCCCAGTGCCGCCTCTGACCCAACTTGTGGGGCAGGTCCCTTAGCATCCCTCCTCTCAACTGCCTGTCGCATGAAGAGCTGCCGCTGCACCTGTGGGTCTCAGGACAAGAGGAGGAGTCGATGTAAGTGCGTCGGAGGGACCCAGGCTCCAGCGGGAGGTGCTGGCCTTGCATGGTTGTCACCTGCTTCATGGGACCTCTCCGCCCCAGAGAGCCGGTGGCCTGATTAAATACACGCAAGCCTCTTCATCTATTAACACAATACCTGAGACTTTAAGGGCCTACCTCACTCTCCGCCTCCCAGATGAAAACATGTAATGTCTTTTTTTTACGTTTCTGAAATCACAGGTTGCCAGTTCTGTTCAATTACAAGAAGCCTTCACACTTGAAATATAATAAAAAGGAATAATTTCAAGGAAGACTGCTCTGAAAAATATCAGGAAACCAGGCACTGCAGACATTTCACAAACACGGGGACAGACTGACCTCATTCTCCTGCACAGGACATGGACTCCCAGGCTCCCACCCACAGGACGGCTGACCTGAGACTGCGGTCACCTGCGGGAGCTTACCTGGTTCTGGGTCTAGTTGGTGGTCCTCCACTGCCCTCTGCTGGCGAGGCCGGGAACAGCTTGCCCTGTTGGGGCCAAGCCCTCCCATGTTTAGGCTGGTTTTGACACCGTGTCCCTCTGCGTTCTGTGTGGGTGGATCCTAGCTTCCAAGCCAGGGTGACCAAATGCCCTAGCTTGTGTGCAGACCGGAAGGCGACTTCCCAGAGCACGAGCTGCCAATGCACCTGTGTCTATCCCGGTTACATGTCTAATGAGAGCAGGGCCAAGACGTGTCTGTGTCACCCACCAGTGACCTCTTCATGGCGAAATGCAGCCTCCCAGACCCATTGCCACCCACAGAAGAGAGCAGACCTCTGGGCAGTGACGAGGTGGACCCTTCTTTCTTGGCATTGTGATCTGAGAGGGAGGCGGCTGGACACAGTGGGGCCAACCTCGAGCTCAGGGACTCTGTCCAGGAGAACGCATGAGCCAGTGTGTCACCTGTTTCTGGAGAAACCCTGCAAACATTCCCCCTCTCCTCAGCCTCACCTCCCGCAGGACCACCACCAGGACCCCTGTGTGGGTGGCTTAGAGCGTGACAAACATATGAGGAAATCGGAGGGAGGGTGCTCGCTCAATGCCACTGGCTGGCCTGCTATCCAGTCCTGAGCAGACCCGCCGCCTTCAGGGGGAAGAGCATCGAATCCCTCACACCTGAAGGGCCCTGCCACGTGGACTGGGGTCTGCCTTACACCTGAAGGGCCCTGCCACGTGGACTGGGGTCTGCCTTACACCCGGCCCTGCCACGTGGATTGGGGTCTGCCTTACACCTGAAGGGCCCTGCCACGTGGATTGGGGTCTGCCTTACACCTGAAGGGCCCTGCCACGTGGATTGGGGTCTGCCTTACACCTGAAGGGCCCTGCCACGTGGACTGGGGTCTGCCTTACACCCGGCCCTGCCACGTGGATTGGGGTCTGCCTTACACCTGAAGGGCCCTGCCACGTGGATTGGGGTCTGCCTTACACCTGAAGGGCCCTGCCACGTGGATTGGGGTCTGCCTTACACCCGGCCCTGCCACGTGGACTGGGGTCTGCCTTACACCCGGCCCTGCCACGTGGACTGGGGTCTGCCTTACACCCGGCCCTGCCACGTGGACTGGGGTCTGCCTTACACCCGGCCCTGCCACGTGGACTGGGGTCTGCCTTACACCTGAAGGGCCCTGCCACGTGGACTGGGGTCTGCCTTACACCTGAAGGGCCCTGCCACGTGGACTGGGGTCTGCCTTACACCTGAAGGGCCCTGCCACATGGACTTGGGTCCGCCCACACCCGGACCTGCCACTTGGCCAGGGTTAGCTGCTACTACCTGTCAATCATCATGCTTAGCCTACCATAATCTATTGCTCTTTCTTTCTACGCTGGTGAAAACCAGTTCACTTAATGAGAATATGGGAAAGGCAGACAGGACGAAGTCCATTTCCGGGAATTCAAATTCTCTGAAGAATGTCCGCCCAATTTGTATTTCACTTGCTGCCTGTCGCCTTCTGTTTGGAATCAAGTGGGGGGCTGATGGATGATGAGTCTAAAATGTGAACCTCCGTTGGGGCCCGCCTCCAGGATTGGGGTCCTGGTGCTGCACTGGGGACATGGGCGCTGTGGAGAGAGGGAAGCATGGGCGCCAGTGAAGGAGGGGGCAGAGGCCCGGTGCTTATGTGAGGGGCTCCCCTTGTCACCCGCCTGCCTGGCCGGACATGCAGATTTCGAGAAGAGACAGAGGCTGCAGGCCTTCTGGACGGGCTTGGGGACAGAGCCCCGGGAGGGGAGATGTGGGCGGACATTTCTGTGCAGAGAAAGGTCACAGGAATGCAGCCTCCGGCCTGGTGGGCCTCCGGCCCTGACCCCCCATGGAGGACAGCAACCCCTCTCGGCCAAGCCTTCGTCATCGTCATCTCGGGGCTGTAACAACCCTAGAGAAGGGCTTGCTGGGCCCATTAACAGCATCCGTGATCTCAGCAGGGCTGCAGAAAGGGGCCTGCTGGCCATTTCTTCGCAAATAATGCAATATTTTCAAAGCTCCTTTTCCAAATAGAAACGTTTTTATTGAAAAAGAGAAAAGAGCAAGCAAACATTTACACACGTGAAGGTAAAGGGGCAAAGAAAAAGCTGTCCTCGCGGCATGTGAACTGCTGACCTTGGGTAAACAGGTCAAAGCTGCGGGCAGTTGGCAGGGAGACGGGCCTCAGACACAAGCTTCTCAGGCTCCTGACAGTGGGGTGCTCCTGTCTTCAGCTCCTTAACCCACAGGCGCACAGAGTTCCTCAAAGAAAGCAAGAGAAAAAGAGCAAAAAGTCCTGAGTCAGTTAATGCAAACAGCAAACAGGTCAAACTTTGATTAAGGTTGGTGGGGGTGGGGGGCAGGCACTATTTGCAAATAACACTGACTCCCGGCAACAGCTGTTTCTGTCTCCAGTCTCCCGTGCAAACCCCAGACAAAGGTACAGACACATTATGGCAGCTTCTTTTCACGGCCAGGAAAGCAGTGAAGACACAGCACAGTTAGAAAGCGAGCCCGGGCGCAGTGCGACGCACTTGCTGGCGCAGCTCGCGTGGGCCGGCCGGTGGGGCTGACGCCCCTGAGTTCAGCGCGTGCGCCCGCAGACGGTCCGTGATAATACGTTTGGCACATCACTGAAGTTTGTTTTTCTATCAGGTGGATGTAGTTTTTAAAACTTGAAGCATTGTATTATGTGTTTGTAAATACCTTTTACATCCCTCCCAGTTTCCTGAAGCATTTCCTGCCGCTCCCACCTTCGTATTATGTGAATATTCAGAGCAAATGCCTTTCTCCCGAGAGGGCTGGTCCCTGGTCTGGCCTAGGGTTGGTGCTGAGCGAGCAAGGATGGGTAAGCGGCAGCCTTCATCCCTGGGGAATGTGCAGCCTCCTGGGAGACAGGCCAGTAGCCGCCATCCTCACCGAAGGAGGTGTGAGTGATTGGCTCATGCGCCGGGGACCCGGCCCTTGGCTCTAAGCTCAGCCAAGCTCAGCCATCTCCCCCAAACTTGAAGGGACAACAATTGTGGGACCTTTCTGTTTTAATATCACAGAGAATAAAAGTTGGGGGGAAATTAAGAAACGATGTAATGTAGTTAAAGTTTCCTAGTCCTCCTTGAGAGTGATCATGGAAAAAGCTCAGGGTAAACCCTTTCTTCTAACATAAGGTGATGTTGGTGGAGGGACCCTCACCCCTAGCCTCTATTAAACTCAGAGTTTGGAGCAGGCACTCACCCTGGATGCCCCAAGTTAAACAGAGGAGCCCAGGTGCCACCATCCTCAAGGGCAAACATGTTTGTAAGCTGCTAAAATGACATAAGGATCTATTTAAAGAGCGGTCATCATATCAGGCAACTTTCCATGGAGTAGTCGGGTCTGTGTCTCCTCCCCTTGAACCTGGGTGGGCTTCAGTCACCGAGAGAATGTGGCAGGAGTGATGCTATATGGTTGTGAGATGAGATCATTAAAAGAACACACACAGCTCCTCTGAAAGATGTCTCAGGACCTCAGAGAGGCCCCGCCTGCCAGTCTACCAGGGTAGGCAGGAGGGGGACTCTGCCGAGGAGCCCAGCCGTTTGTGTCTCTCCCTCCTCACAAGGCCCCACCCATGGGGAATCAGAGAGAAGCCAGCCCCCTCTGCCCTGTAGAATCCAGGGCATAGTAACATGGTTTGTGCTTAATGCCACCAAGTGTGGGAAGCTTGTTACACAGTGACAAATAACTGGAACAGGGAATGAGCCAAAGGATGCTGCGTGACCCAGCCATGTCCCAATGCTACAGTGGGGCTGAGACGTCATACATTCCGACCAGACTGCGCTGCCTGGCGCCTAACGCAGTAACCCATTTGGATGCTTGCCAACACGTGAAGAATATCAGGGTAGAAAGGAGATCGTATGACTTTTAAAATCTCATCAACGATAAGCTTATGCAGTCCTCCCTTTCCAGTGTCACTTAAAGGAGGTCACACTTGCAGGACAGGAGGAAGAGTGGGCCACACCCCTTGGGAGATTTGCCTTCAGGACTGCGGTCCCACACTGATTCCAGGAAAGCCGATGTCCGCTGGAGAGGGTCCCAGCCCATGGCTGAAGTCTCCCAGGCCATCAGGAGGACAAAGGCAGGGGAAGCTCCGGTGACAGCAAATCGGCATACGGAAGACTCTGTGGTTTGATAGCTGGGGATTTCCAGAAAAAGGAAAAGACGTGTGCGTAGGTCCTGTGGCCAGGGACACTTCATGGTCATTAGATGCTGGGCGAAGAAAGTCCATCATTGAACAGGGCTGGGCACTCAGCCCTCCTCCTTCGCCAGACACTGTGCTGTGGTGTTAGCGTGCCCATCGGTCAGTCTAGGTGAGGCTGTGTATTTCTCCCACAGAAGCTTGCTCCCAGCTGGAAGGGCACTAGGAAAGCCTCTCTCAGCCCAGCTGTGCCAAGCACACAGCCACGGTTCCCGGAAAGGCACAACACCATCATGCATCCATCCTCAGTGCGAGTACAACACACACCGTGGGGGAGCCCCATCCTCGCACCTCAGACAGTCTCATCCCGGCCGTGCAGGATGGGCCTACACAAAAGTGCCCTAAGGCGAAGGAAAAAGCCTCCCAGGAGGCAGAGGGACGTGGGACCAACATGGTCTCAGGTCAGGTACAGTCAGACAGGAGAGCCTGGCAGCAGGGCTCGCATGCCTTGTGCACACACAGCTGGTGGGCTTAGGAGAGCTGGGCTTCCTGGGATGCGAACCCCAGAGAATGTGAGGGTGTTAAGTGGTGGGGTCCAGGCTGGCAGGAGAGAGGGAGGTGGGTGAGAGCAGAGGGCCTGGGGAAAGCTCCTGTCTCCCAAGGCCTGCACCCAAGACCTGCCTACCCTCTGCTGTTCCCATGGGGAAGACAGCGGTGGCCAGATTTTCACCTGGTCATCAGATGGCTTTGGTGGGCTGTGCTACCCCTGCTTTGGCCTGGCTCACCTCTTCTGTGTTTCTGGTCCCTGGCCAGTTCTTAGAAGTGCCTTCCCAGACCGCAGACTGCAGCTCCCATGTGTCCTGGGCCCTGCCCGGGGCCACATGCCCCAGCAACTAGGATTCTGCTCTGAGGACACCAACTAAGTATGTGTGCAGGGGGCCCTGTATGTTCCAGCCCAAGGAGTATAATTTATTTTTCAATGCAGAGACAATTTTGAAAAATTAGGAAGAAAAAAATGATTACAAGTAAAAGTTGTCTAGAAATCTTGTTTTAAAAATTGTTAAACGCTCCTGGAAAAAACACTTTTCTGCCATCCGCAAAGACCAGAGTAAGGTCCTGATAAGATGCCCTGCCTGCCACTCAACCAGCACCGCCCTGCTGGGCCCTGGACGGAATTTTGGACCCCGGTCCTTTGTCAGCTCCGCAGTGCCCCCTGGGGGCACATAGCACAGAAGACACTTTAATGACTCACGCAGTGCTTCAAAGCAGGCAATGGAAGTTTTCCTTAGAAAGTCCACGTTTCCCCCTGCGGTTTAGGTAGAACTTTTAACATAGAGTGATGATAATATTCATCAATAGACTTTCCTGAGGTAACCGCGGCAACATTAGAAGAGGCACAGTTACAAACCAAGCCCGTTGCCTTCCTCTTTCAGTCCAGTAATCTGACAGTGTAATTAAAATAGTCATTTACTGAGGCCCTAGTCAGTGTTAAAGGTTGCACCGGAATTTCTTTTTTCCATTAAAACAAACATTTTCATTTAAATTTGAAGTCCGCATGTATGTGTCATGTATGTGGGGGAAGATGCCCTTCATTGGACAAGTTTCTACACGTCACAGGGCTGTGTCAGCTGTAGATAAGCCCACGTGGAAGGCATTTCCCGTGGTGCCCGGACAGAGCAAATGCTCAGCAATGGTTGTCCTGGGGCTTTAGACGTGTCTGGCTTCCCTGTTCCTCGTCGGTTCAGCAGTGCTTTCAGTGTGGGAGGGGGGAGGGAGAGAAATGGGGAGCCCTGCCTATGATTTGGGGCTCCGCTATGGTCCTCCTCATTGCCACCCGGGCTGAGGTCCCGATGCCACAACTCCTTGCCGTCCCAGCTATTTTGGTTTGCACAATATTCGCGCCCATTGGCGCCCAGGCACAGCGGTTTCCCCAAAGCACATTCAGGGCGGTTGGTGGCTGAGACAGGCGTGGTCCCACTGCCAGCCCTCAGCCACCAGAGTCACGAGGTTCCTCCTGGGAGCAGCTGGCGGGCCCTCTCCATGTGAAGGCCTCCCCCGCCCCTAGATATCGCTGCACCCGGACTGAAGAAGTCAAAGGCGAAAAGCCTGTGGCTGTTTGGGGAAGCTGGCCATGCTGGGGAAACAGACGGCCCCAGAGCTGAGGGCAGCCCAGGCCGAGGTCTAGGGAGGCTCTCAGCATGTAACATGTGGTAATATATCATAAGTAATGGCTCCAGTTCCCACGCTGCACCTGGCTGTCAGCATGTGATCTGTGATAATATAATATATATAATGGTTCCAGTTCCCATGCTGCACATGGCTCTCAGCATGTGATCTGTGGTAATATAATATATATAATAACTCCAGTTCCCATGCTGCACATGGCTCTCAGCATGTGATCTGTGGTAATATAATATATATAATAACTCCAGTTCCCATGCTGCACCTGGCTCTCAGCATGTGATCTGTGATAATATAATATATATAATAACTCCAGTTCCCATGCTGCACCTGGCTCTCAGCATGTGATCTGTGGTAATATAATATATATAATGGCTCCAGTTCCCATGCTGCACCTGGCTCTCAGCATGTGATCTGTGATAATATAATATATATAATGGCTCCAGTTCCCACGCTGCACCTGGCTCTCAGCATGTGATCTGTGGTAATATAATATATATAATAACTCCAGTTCCCATGCTGCACCTGGCTCTCAGCATGTGATCTGTGGTAATATAATATATATAATAACTCCAGTTCCCATGCTGCACCTGGCTCTCAGCATGTGATCTGTGATAATATAATATATATAATAACTCCAGTTCCCACGCTGCACCTGGCTCTCAGCATGTGATCTGTGGTAATATAATATATATAATGGCTCCAGTTCCCATGCTACACCTGGCTCTCAGCATGTGATATGTGATAATATAATATATATAATAACTCCAGTTCCCATGCTGCACCTGGCTCTCAGCATGTGATCTGTGGTAATATAATATATATAATAACTCCAGTTCCCATGCTGCACCTGGCTCTCAGCATGTGATATGTGATAATATAATATATATAATAACTCCAGTTCCCATGCTGCACCTGGCTCTCAGCATGTGATCTGTGGTAATATAATATATATAATGGCTCCAGTTCCCACGCTGCACCTGGCTCTCAGCATGTGATCTGTGGTAATATAATATATATAATAACTCCAGTTCCCACGCTGCACCTGGCTCTCAGCATGTGATATGTGATAATATAATATATATAATAACTCCAGTTCCCATGCTGCACCTGGCTCTCAGCATGTGATATGTGATAATATAATATATATAATAACTCCAGTTCCCATGCTGCACCTGGCTCTCAGCATGTGATCTGTGGTAATATAATATATATAATAACTCCAGTTCCCACGCTGCACCTGGCTCTCAGCATGTGATATGTGATAATATAATATATATAATAACTCCAGTTCCCACGCTGCACCTGGCTCTCAGCATGTGATATGTGATAATATAATATATATAATAACTCCAGTTCCCACGCTGCACCTGGCTCTCAGCATGTGATCTGTGATAATATAATATATATAATAACTCCAGTTCCCACGCTGCACCTGGCTCTCAGCATGTGATATGTGATAATATAATATATATAATAACTCCAGTTCCCATGCTGCACCTGGCTCTCAGCATGTGATATGTGATAATATAATATATATAATAACTCCAGTTCCCACGCTGCACCTGGCTCTCAGCATGTGATCTGTGGTAATATAATATATATAATGGCTCCAGTTCCCATGCTGCACCTGGCTCTCAGCATGTGATCTGTGATAATATAATATATATAATAACTCCAGTTCCCATGCTGCACCTGGCTCTCAGCATGTGATCTGTGATAATATAATATATATAATAACTCCAGTTCCCACGCTGCACCTGGCTCTCAGCATGTGATATGTGATAATATAATATATATAATAACTCCAGTTCCCATGCTGCACCTGGCTCTCAGCATGTGATATGTGATAATATAATATATATAATAACTCCAGTTCCCACGCTGCACCTGGCTCTCAGCATGTGATCTGTGGTAATATAATATATATAATAACTCCAGTTCCCATGCTGCACCTGGCTCTCAGCATGTGATATGTGATAATATAATATATATAATAACTCCAGTTCCCATGCTGCACCTGGCTCTCAGCATGTGATATGTGATAATATAATATATATAATAACTCCAGTTCCCACGCTGCACCTGGCTCTCAGCATGTGATATGTGGTAATATAATATATATAATAACTCCAGTTCCCATGCTGCACCTGGCTCTCAGCATGTGATCTGTGATAATATAATAT
The DNA here is from genome assembly GCA_033961575.1 of Aselliscus stoliczkanus. Lineage (NCBI taxonomy): Eukaryota > Metazoa > Chordata > Mammalia > Chiroptera > Hipposideridae > Aselliscus > Aselliscus stoliczkanus. Next base: position 110,459,703 of record CM066728.1, read on the forward strand.
ATATAATAACTCCAGTTCCCACGCTGCACCTGGCTCTCAGCATGTGATCTGTGGTAATATAATATATATAATAACTCCAGTTCCCACGCTGCACCTGGCTCTCAGCATGTGATATGTGGTAATATAATATATATAATAACTCCAGTTCCCATGCTGCACCTGGCTCTCAGCATGTGATCTGTGATAATATAATATATATAATAACTCCAGTTCCCATGCTGCACCTGGCTCTCAGCATGTGATATGTGGTAATATAATATATATAATAACTCCAGTTCCCACGCTGCACCTGGCTCTCAGCATGTGATATGTGATGATATAATATATATAATAACTCCAGTTCCCATGCTGCACCTGGCTCTCAGCATGTGATCTGTGGTAATATAATATATATAATAACTCCAGTTCCCATGCTGCACCTGGCTCTCAGCATGTGATCTGTGATAATATAATATATATAATAACTCCAGTTCCCATGCTGCACCTGGCTCTCAGCATGTGATCTGTGGTAATATAATATATATAATAACTCCAGTTCCCATGCTGCACCTGGCTCTCAGCATGTGATCTGTGGTAATATAATATATATAATAACTCCAGTTCCCATGCTGCACCTGGCTCTCAGCATGTGATCTGTGGTAATATAATATATATAATGGCTCCAGTTCCCATGCTGCACCTGGCTCTCAGCATGTGATATGTGGTAATATAATATATATAATAACTCCAGTTCCCATGCTGCACCTGGCTCTCAGCATGTGATCTGTGATAATATAATATATATAATAACTCCAGTTCCCATGCTGCACCTGGCTCTCAGCATGTGATCTGTGGTAATATAATATATATAATAACTCCAGTTCCCACGCTGCACCTGGCTCTCAGCATGTGATATGTGATAATATAATATATATAATAACTCCAGTTCCCACGCTGCACCTGGCTCTCAGCATGTGATATGTGGTAATATAATATATATAATAACTCCAGTTCCCATGCTGCACCTGGCTCTCAGCATGTGATATGTGATAATATAATATATATAATGGCTCCAGTTCCCATGCTGCACCTGGCTCTCAGCATGTGATCTGTGATAATATAATATATATAATAACTCCAGTTCCCATGCTGCACCTGGCTCTCAGCATGTGATCTGTGGTAATATAATATATATAATAACTCCAGTTCCCACGCTGCACCTGGCTCTCAGCATGTGATATGTGATAATATAATATATATAATAACTCCAGTTCCCATGCTGCACCTGGCTCTCAGCATGTGATCTGTGATAATATAATATATATAATAACTCCAGTTCCCATGCTGCACCTGGCTCTCAGCATGTGATCTGTGATAATATAATATATATAATAACTCCAGTTCCCATGCTGCACCTGGCTCTCAGCATGTGATCTGTGGTAATATAATATATATAATAACTCCAGTTCCCATGCTGCACCTGGCTCTCAGCATGTGATCTGTGATAATATAATATATATAATGGCTCCAGTTCCCATGCTGCACCTGGCTCTCAGCATGTGATCTGTGGTAATATAATATATATAATAACTCCAGTTCCCAGGCTGCACCTGGCTCTCAGCATGTGATATGTGGTAATATAATATATATAATAACTCCAGTTCCCACGCTGCACCTGGCTCTCAGCATGTGATATGTGATAATATAATATATATAATAACTCCAGTTCCCATGCTGCACCTGGCTCTCAGCATGTGATCTGTGATAATATAATATATATAATAACTCCAGTTCCCATGCTGCACCTGGCTCTCAGCATGTGATCTGTGATAATATAATATATATAATAACTCCAGTTCCCACGCTGCACCTGGCTCTCAGCATGTGATCTGTGGTAATATAATATATATAATAACTCCAGTTCCCACGCTGCACCTGGCTCTCAGCATGTGATATGTGATAATATAATATATATAATAACTCCAGTTCCCATGCTGCACCTGGCTCTCAGCATGTGATCTGTGATAATATAATATATATAATAACTCCAGTTCCCATGCTGCACCTGGCTCTCAGCATGTGATCTGTGATAATATAATATATATAATAACTCCAGTTCCCACGCTGCACCTGGCTCTCAGCATGTGATATGTGATAATATAATATATATAATAACTCCAGTTCCCATGCTGCACCTGGCTCTCAGCATGTGATCTGTGATAATATAATATATATAATAACTCCAGTTCCCATGCTGCACCTGGCTCTCAGCATGTGATCTGTGATAATATAATATATATAATAACTCCAGTTCCCATGCTGCACCTGGCTCTCAGCATGTGATATGTGATAATATAATATATATAATAACTCCAGTTCCCATGCTGCACCTGGCTCTCAGCATGTGATCTGTGATAATATAATATATATAATAACTCCAGTTCCCATGCTGCACCTGACTCTCAGCATGTGATCTGTGATAATATAATATATATAATAACTCCAGTTCCCACGCTGCACCTGGCTCTCAGCATGTGATCTGTGGTGATATAATATATATAATAACTCCAGTTCCCACGCTGCACCTGGCTCTCAGCATGTGATATGTGATAATATAATATATATAATAACTCCAGTTCCCACGCTGCACCTGGCTCTCAGCATGTGATCTGTGATAATATAATATATATAATAACTCCAGTTCCCACGCTGCACCTGGCTCTCAGCATGTGATCTGTGATAATATAATATATATAATAACTCCAGTTCCCATGCTGCACCTGGCTCTCAGCATGTGATCTGTGATAATATAATATATATAATAACTCCAGTTCCCAGGCTGCACCTGGCTCTCAGCATGTGATCTGTGATAATATAATATATATAATAACTCCAGTTCCCACGCTGCACCTGGCTCTCAGCATGTGATATGTGATAATATAATATATATAATAACTCCAGTTCCCACGCTGCACCTGGCTCTCAGCATGTGATCTGTGATAATATAATATATATAATAACTCCAGTTCCCATGCTGCACCTGGCTCTCAGCATGTGATCTGTGATAATATAATATATATAATAACTCCAGTTCCCACGCTGCACCTGGCTCTCAGCATGTGATCTGTGGTAATATAATATATATAATAACTCCAGTTCCCATGCTGCACCTGGCTCTCAGCATGTGATCTGTGATAATATAATATATATAATGGCTCCAGTTCCCATGCTGCACCTGGCTCTCAGCATGTGATCTGTGGTAATATAATATATATAATAACTCCAGTTCCCATGCTGCACCTGGCTCTCAGCATGTGATCTGTGATAATATAATATATATAATAACTCCAGTTCCCATGCTGCACCTGGCTCTCAGCATGTGATCTGTGATAATATAATATATATAATAACTCCAGTTCCCATGCTGCACCTGGCTCTCAGCATGTGATCTGTGATAATATAATATATATAATAACTCCAGTTCCCATGCTGCACCTGGCTCTCAGCATGTGATCTGTGATAATATAATATATATAATAACTCCAGTTCCCATGCTGCACCTGGCTCTCAGCATGTGATCTGTGATAATATAATATATATAATAACTCCAGTTCCCACGCTGCACCTGGCTCTCAGCATGTGATCTGTGGTAATATAATATATATAATAACTCCAGTTCCCACGCTGCACCTGGCTCTCAGCATGTGATCTGTGATAATATAATATATATAATAACTCCAGTTCCCATGCTGCACCTGGCTCTCAGCATGTGATCTGTGGTAATATAATATATATAATAACTCCAGTTCCCACGCTGCACCTGGCTCTCAGCATGTGATCTGTGATAATATAATATATATAATAACTCCAGTTCCCATGCTGCACCTGGCTCTCAGCATGTGATCTGTGATAATATAATATATATAATAACTCCAGTTCCCATGCTGCACCTGGCTCTCAGCATGTGATATGTGATAATATAATATATATAATAACTCCAGTTCCCACGCTGCACCTGGCTCTCAGCATGTGATCTGTGATAATATAATATATATAATAACTCCAGTTCCCATGCTGCACCTGGCTCTCAGCATGTGATCTGTGATAATATAATATATATAATAACTCCAGTTCCCATGCTGCACCTGGCTCTCAGCATGTGATCTGTGGTAATATAATATATATAATAACTCCAGTTCCCATGCTGCACCTGGCTCTCAGCATGTGATATGTGATAATATAATATATATAATAACTCCAGTTCCCACGCTGCACCTGGCTCTCAGCATGTGATCTGTGGTAATATAATATATATAATAACTCCAGTTCCCATGCTGCACCTGGCTCTCAGCATGTGATATGTGATAATATAATATATATAATAACTCCAGTTCCCACGCTGCACCTGGCTCTCAGCATGTGATCTGTGATAATATAATATATATAATAACTCCAGTTCCCATGCTGCACCTGGCTCTCAGCATGTGATATGTGATAATATAATATATATAATAACTCCAGTTCCCACGCTGCACCTGGCTCTCAGCATGTGATCTGTGATAATATAATATATATAATAACTCCAGTTCCCACGCTGCACCTGGCTCTCAGCATGTGATCTGTGATAATATAATATATATAATAACTCCAGTTCCCACGCTGCACCTGGCTCTCAGCATGTGATCTGTGATAATATAATATATATAATAACTCCAGTTCCCATGCTGCACCTGGCTCTCAGCATGTGATATGTGGTAATATAATATATATAATAACTCCAGTTCCCACGCTGCACCTGGCTCTCAGCATGTGATCTGTGGTAATATAATATATATAATAACTCCAGTTCCCACGCTGCACCTGGCTCTCAGCATGTGATCTGTGGTAATATAATATATATAATAACTCCAGTTCCCATGCTGCACCTGGCTCTCAGCATGTGATCTGTGATAATATAATATATATAATAACTCCAGTTCCCACGCTGCACCTGGCTCTCAGCATGTGATCTGTGATAATATAATATATATAATAACTCCAGTTCCCACGCTGCACCTGGCTCTCAGCATGTGATCTGTGGTAATATAATATATATAATAACTCCAGTTCCCACGCTGCACCTGGCTCTCAGCATGTGATCTGTGATAATATAATATATATAATAACTCCAGTTCCCACGCTGCACCTGGCTCTCAGCATGTGATCTGTGATAATATAATATATATAATAACTCCAGTTCCCACGCTGCACCTGGCTCTCAGCATGTGATCTGTGGTAATATAATATATATAATAACTCCAGTTCCCATGCTGCACCTGGCTCTCAGCATGTGATCTGTGATAATATAATATATATAATAACTCCAGTTCCCACGCTGCACCTGGCTCTCAGCATGTGATCTGTGATAATATAATATATATAATAACTCCAGTTCCCACGCTGCACCTGGCTCTCAGCATGTGATCTGTGATAATATAATATATATAATGGCTCCAGTTCCCATGCTGCACCTGGCTCTCAGCATGTGATCTGTGGTAATATAATATATATAATAACTCCAGTTCCCATGCTGCACCTGGCTCTCAGCATGTGATCTGTGGTAATATAATATATATAATAACTCCAGTTCCCACGCTGCACCTGGCTCTCAGCATGTGATCTGTGATAATATAATATATATAATAACTCCAGTTCCCACGCTGCACCTGGCTCTCAGCATGTGATCTGTGGTAATATAATATATATAATAACTCCAGTTCCCACGCTGCACCTGGCTCTCAGCATGTGATCTGTGGTAATATAACATATGTAATAATAAGTGAGCAATCTCCTTTGTTCTGAAAGGACTGCTTGCATGGCTTCTCTTAGTTAGAAAGATGCTGACAAACCCCCTAGCGTCCTGGAGAGATGTGACTGGCATTGCGTGAGCACGCCACAGCCGGGGCCTGCTCTGTGCACAGACCACCAAGCGCCTCGTTGACTTAGGGAGGAGACTGTTCCGGGACCATGTGGACAGGTCATCCACCAGCCGGACGCTTTTCCAGGAGTAAGACCGATGATCTCATTGACAGGGGTCACATGGGGCTGCAGGACTCTGCCCCACATCCTCTGGGCTCTGCCCCCACGTCCTCAGGGCTCCCCTTGTCCGTGGCACAGTCCACAGTGCAGGGGTGATTCCGGGCCCTCCTCCCACAACCTCAAGCCAGGAGGCCAGGTCCTGAGCCCACCTGCGACCCATGGCAGAGTGGGTGGAGGCCTGCAGCAGGGAAGGGTGGCTACTGTGCCTCAATCTCTCCACTCCCAGAACTGTAATAGCAAATCTTGTTAAGTTAAGCCACTAAGCACATGGTAAATGGTTACCGCAGCAATACGAAATTCTAAAGTCAATGCACACACACATACATGCATGTCAGCATAAAGAAGCAGCCTCATCACTATTACCGTTTTTATTTCTGCAACCCCATTTTCTTTAAAATAAGTGCCCTGGTGCGATGTGATGCTGCCTTGAATTCCGTGACAGGAAGTGGGTGATGGACTTCTCGGCTGTGACACGTAGAGGCAACTGGCAGGTGGGGATGGCTTTTCTAATAATTAATCCTAAAGTACAGCTTCTTCTAGTCATGGGACTGTGTATATAACTGTGTCCATGTGTGTGCCTTAGCATATGGCATGTGTGTATACATGCATATACACATGTGCACATGTGTGAACATGTGTGAACGTGGATATGAGCACTTACGTGGTAGCATGAGTGTGTGCACGTGCAGGGGAGTGTGCATGCATGCATGTGCTGTGTGATTGTGTGGATATGTGGACACATGGATGTGCATGCATGTTCACACCAGGGCGATGAGGCAACACAGAAGAGGCAGGCTGGGCAACCAGGGAGCTGACAGGCTTGGACTGGCTTCGAGCCCTGCCCCCCGCCTCCAGCTCTCCTGGCCTTGAGGATGGTCTGTGCTTGTGGTGATGCCGCGGGGACACAGAGGCCTGAGTGAGTGTCCCCTCTGGTCACAGCTGCAGGCTTCCGAGCCCACGCCAGCTGCCAGCCGACAACCAGCAAGTGGCAGTGCTATATTCTGCTTCATGTCCCCTCAACCATGACCGGTTATGCGTTTTGCATTTCCAACTTCACATTTACATCACTGCCCAGGCCGCCATTCTCATTACACAGACTCGGTGGCAAGAATGACAGAAACGTATTCTTGCCGGTGGTTCTGGAGGCTGAAAGCCTGAGGTCAAGACATGGGCAGCGTTGGCTCCTTTTGAGGGATGGGGAGAGTGTGCTCAGGCCTCTTGCCTGGCTCCTGGGGTTACTGGCCATCCTTGGCGTCCCTTGGCCTGTAGAAGCATCTCTGTCTCTTTCCATGGCGTTCCTCTGTGTGTGTGTTTATGTGCATGTGCATGTGTCTGTGTGTGTATGCGCGTGAGTGTGTGTGACCAAATCCCCGCTTTTCATGAGGATATGCCAGTCTCATGGGTCAGAAGCCCGCCCTACTCCAGTCTGATCTGACCTTAATTAATTGCATCTGTAAGACACTCTCTCCAAATAAAGTCCCATCTGAAACACTGGGGTTAGGTCTTCAACACGGGGATTTTGGGGACACAGTTTATGCATCACATTATATATTAGTTACCACATCTAACTTAGACATTGGACATTTCATTTTCATGTCAGGGATGGGCAATGTGAGCTGGACCTGCTGAGTTTGCCATGTAAAGACTATCCGCCTATTTCTATCAACCATCCTTCTACCGGCCTGCTTTCCTGTCACCTGGGAATGCTTTTTGAATTACACATGCAATTCACTCACTAAACAACCCCTTTTAAGAGGATCCTATATAAAGCATATGTTTGTGATTGTGTGATTACAATTTAAGGGCTATCAGTAATTGGTGTGGTCCAAGTAATCGAAAAACGGTAACAAATTCAACCTGCGTCTGAGCAGCGAGTATTGTTATGCGGAGTTTTAAATTGTTGGACCAGCAGAGGGCGCTCCAAGCTTAACTTTGGAATGCCCTTTCTGGCTGTTAAATATCTTCATTCGGAACAGGTGCCCCTCAATCACTTCCATCAATGTCTATTAGGTGCACCTAAGGATTCATCCAAAGGAAAAATAGGGTTTGCCTCGATTAGTAGCCACACAAATTAAAGGCTCAGCATGTGTTGGCTGTCTCCAGGGGTCCTTGTCTTGAAAGAATTTTGTTTTTCATACCCAACTCAAAAGAAGTTCCATGGAATTTTAGGGAGAAACAGAGTGGAATGCTTATCGTAGATTCTGGTTGAACTTTTTGAAATAGGTTTACTTCTACTTAAAGAATGGACCTTTTAAAGGATTGGCATTCATTCCAAGTAATTTATTTAATTCATTTATAATTTCATTTGCAGTACTCATAAGTAAATGTCAGAAGACATCGTCTATTTAATTCTTCATATTGTTTCTCAGTTAAGTAGATGAAAATAAAAGGTTAAACAGTTCCCTTAAATATTTCTGTTAGTCTACATATAAGACAGCCACAGTTTCCTAAAATATTCAAGATCAGGATATATTATCTCAGTGGCTGGCTGTTCAGAAGCTGGCGTTGTAGTCACAGTGCCATGGACAAGGAGATCTCCATGGATTACTATCCAAAAGCATTAGTTGGGACAGGATAAGGGGATTGGATTTGCTAGTTATTCTCTCATTTAGGTCAACTACTGAATATGAATTCACCAGTTGACAGCTACCTAGAAAACAGATAAACTCATCTAATATTGTTTGGAATAGGTTCATGAATTTAAATGACCTGCCTCCTAGAAGTTAAAATGGTCTGGGAAAGGACATCCTTCTAAACTTGGTAAACCATCCCTAACTTGCATTTTATTTAAAACAGCTGATGCCTTCACGTTACTGAAATTCATTTCTTCCACCAAACTATTGAGTGAAAAACTATTTCCTAATAATATTCTATAGGGTGGTGTGGACGCTCTCTTCGAGGGAGCAAAGCTCTAATGGGTCCAAAAGTGTTCTATCCTAATGCTCAGCAGTTCCTTCAGCACAATTCACAGATAGAAACCTGTACTTGCTATTTCAGATTTATTAAAAAGAGTAAACATTCGATTTTATCTTATTAATAAGAAACCACTATTACTGAAAGAAGGTGACTACCAGGAGGCAGCTGCGTGATAACAAAATATCGAGTGGACAGCAGCTGTCTCTTTTGATTGCCTACATCAGACAGCTACTTCCTAGTGCTTGAGATGCTGAGACTAGGGGTGTGAACTAGGTATGACCTTGGCCTAGCACATCACCCTTTTGTGTCTTACCTTCCTCATTTTTAAAATAAAACATGCGTGGGCCAGGTCAGTCATTGTGCCGACTCTGCCCACTGCCCCTGTTGATGGAAAAGACCTAGACTGCTACAGTTCATTCAGAGATCACACCCCTGGCCCAATCTATACATTTTCATGTCTTATGAAATATTTCTATTTTCACTTTGAGGCTATTTTTATTCAACGAGAAGTTGATGTTAAATTACCCAAAATAACACATGAGCATCAATTGCAATCATGCATTCATACATGGTCAACATACGGTTGACTAGTTAAGATACATCATGTTACGGAATTGTGTGCATCCCCAGGAGGATTATCGACTGTATCTAATGCTATTCAAAGCGCCACTTAATTCTCTTTGTTAATATTTCATTGATGATTTTTACCTTGATATTTGAAGAGGGGCTGTTCTGTTGGTTGTTGTCATTGTGTGGGTGGATGTGTGTCTTTGATGGATTTTGGTACAATGTTATATTGGCTTCACTAAAAAAAACTGGTTTTCTTTCTACACCAGGGTCCAGTTTAATGAGACTCTCAGTTATATGATTTGTGAGGACCCTGTGTCCCTCCATCTGTCGCTGTCACTTCCATGAATTGTTGGTTATATTATGCCTTTTAGTGCTTCTAATCATTACTTTTATCTGACCTAAATCATATTGCCGAAACATGCATGACTACATTTGTCATATCTAGATAATGGAGGGTGAATCTCCTTTGACTACACTGCATATAATTTTCACTCTACACATGGTTTTCTATTTTTTTCTTTTTTCTTTTGTTCCCCCCAATCTTTTGTAACTTTGCTCAGAATGATTTTGCTCAGACATTGGACAGCATTATAAATCTTCAGCTGTGGCATTTCCTTTGCTGTTTGTTGCTACTGTGACCTTCTATTCTGAAATTGTTTTGTTTTTCTCTTCGAATACACTTTACCTATACTCACTCAGTTGTTCACCTTTTTGTATTTTTATGATTTTTAAAAATGATTTTGGATATCTCAGATCTTTTCAAAGAAACTTTCACCGAGGGGAAAAGAGTCAGGCCTGACGTGGGCCCGCTGGAGTTTTAATCCCCGCATGTTGTTGACTCGGAGCGAATTTCCCTTGAACGTGCTGCTCCCACGGTCTGGGAGCTCCGCGGACTGCTCCACATTACAAACTACTGGTGACCTGGAGATGCACCTGCAGCTTCCACTGCGGCAGTGCCTATGAGCACACTTGGCTTTTACTGTTTTATCAGCTTTAGTCAACCGATGGCCATGGACCATCCTTTGTCTTCTTGTCACTTTTCCTATTGGCTTTTTTCAAAGATGGCATCTGTGATCATTTGCTCCTCCTCTACCCAGTTCCAGCTGCCAATCAGAAGTGTGCTGTGGTGTCACTGTTGTCGCTGGAGCCCGACTTTATCTCCCAAATGAAGTGGGCTGGACCTTTCTAGGCCCAACTCTTTGGGCAACTCTTCATTCTGTGCGTCATTTGAAGAGATTTATGTCTGTGTTTAGCACCCTTCCCTTTTAAAAAAATGTATATGTTAAGATAGTTTCATTTGCCATTTGGGTAGGTAGAGATATTTAAATTGTAATCTTCAGTGAGGCTCGAGATTTCCTGTTCTCTGTCTGAGAAGATAGAACTCTCTTCAACAGATGGGAGGGTAGTCAGGTGTGGAGTTGTAAGTAAGAAGACAAGTTTTGAATTAACCTTTGGGAGTGGGGATTGTCAGGCAAATATACAATGTCAACAGGCAGTGTGAAGTGTCCAATGTAGATTAGAAATCAAGAATTTTAGCGCACTGATCTGCATAGTTGTGTGATTCTTTTGGCAGTTTCGGGGTTGGCATAGAGGGAACAGGAAAATAGAATGATCAAAGGCTGGCATTTGATGGGTAAATACAATGAAATGCCAACATGGCAGGAGAATTGGTTTTCTTCTCAGCAGACTGATTAAATGAGAAACAGTGTTTGTTAGGGGGAAGATAACAGGGTCAGTGACTTAAAAACATACTTTCATGTGAGAAGTTACGTAAGCCTCAGTGAGGTCCAACAACAAGTGTAACTAGAGAGAGAGTCTCTGAGATGGCAGGACGGGAGGCTGTGGTCCATTGGCGGATGTTTCCTTATGGGGATGAAGTGGGGGCAGAATCCAAATGAGGAGAAGAAACTGCTAGGTATGGCTCGGCGTCTGTGGTTGGCTGGAGATGTGGAGAGTGAGGACTTATAAAGACAGTCCAGGTGAGCTCTGATGGCTCCAACGACAAGAGAAGACACTGGGTGGACAGGGCGGCCATAAGCAGAGATGCCTCCAGGGTGATGTGAGAGCCAGGGGTAGAGATGGGGGACTTGAATCAGTCTGAAGTGCTGGTGGAAAGACAAGTGTGCCAATGGGCTCCTTATGTCAAAATGAATGGCGTGTTCTCAAGCAATCCTGGATGGCTGGCTTCTTACTCGGTGACTAGGGTCAGGCCTATGGGTCACGGCGTGTCAACTGGCTCCAGGAGTCACCTGGTAAGTTGGGGTGTGGGCTGCGGCACTCAGGGAGCCGTGTGGAGCCATGCAAGCCTGGACTCTCCTTATTCTGCTGGGATTTATGTTTTGGATGAACCTGGCTGTGGTGGAATTCACTGGCTCCCAGAACTATATCCACTGACCAGAAAACTGGCATCTCTGTGCGGTTGCAAACATTGTCTTTTTCCCCCTCTCAACCAGCATGTCTGAGTTTGGGTTTTTTTTCTTTGTTATCTGATTTTTATATCAGAAATAGAGGAAAAGAAAAGATAGGCTGTTTCTTATAGAAAAAGTTCCCCAGATCACAGGATTTAAATTCTATTTATTTATGTATTTATGTATTTATTTATGTTTAATTAGTTTCAGGTGTACAACACAGTACAATAGTTATACTTTTTACCCCTCAAAGTGACAACCCCCTCCCCCAGTTCGCCACCCCACTCCCCCTCATATCATATATATCTATTACACTTCCTCTGACTCCCTTCCACAGTATAATCCACATCCCGTGACTATCTATATATTCAATTACAGTTGGTATACAATATTATACAACCTCAGCTTCAGGTGTACAGTGCAGTAATCAAGCCTCTACTCCAAAATTCTAATTTCAAATTATTCACTTTCCAAATTTACTTCTCAGGACTTCAGTTGGTGAAATCCTCATGGAGGAACACATGATATTTGGAATGTGTCACTCAGCAAGTCATCACTTGGAAGTCATGAAAATCACCTTATAATTATAGCTTCATCTTACCCTTAGACCATATAGAATCCTAAGTGTATTGCTTTATTAGAAATTTAAAAACATAGCCTAAGTAGAAAATACCTCTTTTATTACTTTAAATATTCATTTATGCTGATTCAAATTGCAAAAAGAGAAAAGAATACCAAAATCCAATGTACCAATCCAAAGTTCCAATAGTCATGTTCACAACGTAAGTATCAGCATGAATATCACCTGTTGTTTATGTATGGAATTACTCAGTGGGCAGTAGTCTGGTCATAATTCCTGGACAGAGAGGACCTTGGAGGTTTACGGCAGGCGTGTGTGCACTTCTTGCCTTCTCGTTCTTCTGTGTCATGGCAGCCCCCGCTATGCTGAGCTAAGAATTAGGAAAGAGTATTTACCTTCACCTCCACATTCCACAGGATACAGACTGTCTTCTGGCTAAGCAGCCTCCATCTTCCTGGCTTGCATGGAACTCACATGGCTTCATTCCGTGTACTCAGGTAAAATGAGAGCTGCAGATGCATTTTCATCATGGCGAAAGTAGCAAAGTATTTAACTATTTATGAAATCATGCAAATTACTCTCTCTACTTACCCACTTTAAAGAGGCTCATATAACTGATCTGCCCACCACCCAAACCCGTTTCTGAAGTTGATGAATCATGTGGCCACATAACCTGTCAAATCAGTTTATGAAGTCACTCAGTGTAATGAGATGTGACCCACTGGAGTACATCAATTATTACAAAGGTTTATTGTGGCAGACACTGGTAGAATGTGCGGTTTTCCCATTAGACACCTCCAATTAGCATTGAGAGGGTCAGGCTTCTTGTCCACTTGGAAAGACCAGAGCTACTATAACAACAGAATAATAAAAAGAAAATAAAAACAAGTGAACCACTTATTTTTCTCTGATGGTGTTTCACTAATGTCTATGGAAATGCAGCGTGTATGTGTGTGTGGGTGAGTGTGTGTGTATATGAGTGTGTGTTTGTGTGTGTGGGTGAGTGTGTATGTATATGAGTGTGTGTATGTGTGTGTGAGTGTGTGTATGTGTGTGTGTTTTGTGTGTATGTGAGTGTGTGTTTGTGTGTATGTGAGTGTGTGTGCATGTGAGTGTGTGTTTGTGTGTGTATGTCAGTGTGTGTTTGTGTGTGTATGTGTGTGTGTGTATGTGAGTGTGTGTTTGTGTGTGTGTGTGTACACACACACCCATGTACCTTTCTAGTAGTTAGGGTGTAGATGTCACACTGATATGCTGTCTTTATTTGTACCCCAGCAAAGGTGGACGAGCCCATATGGGGCAGGCATTCACCTTTCCCCCGCTTATGACACACTATCCCCTGCTATGTCATCACCTCATCTTTGAGACGCCCCAAAGCCATTTCAGGAGATGAAGTCCAAGCAGGTAAACTGCAGATGGAAGTGGAGACTCCACACCTGGGTGTACACACATCCAGGTACAGAGAACACCACAAAGGCCATGGGCTCATTGATCTTTCTGGCTTGAGTGTCTCTGGAACCAAGAAGAATATTTAAGGAGACAGAAGTGGTTTCCCTGTGTCCTCCAGACTGCCTTCATCCGTTGTAAAACCCAAAGCCTCTTTAGCCAATGACAGAAACCCTCAGGATAATCTGGGTCTTTCTAGAAACCCCGTGGTGTATAGGTGATGAAATGGAAGAGGTTATAAAAAGTCGGGGAAGCCTGAGGCTATTCCGGACAACGACCCAGGGTAACCCTCTTTACGGCCCACCACATTTTTTAGCCCCCTCTCCCCTCAAAACCGGTCCCCACACACTATCATGCCTTAGTTGTCTCAGTGCTTGCGACATGCCCATGTGGACAGAGGCTTTGGTTATTTAAAACACCTCCCTCACGGAGCAGCAGGAAGCAGAAAGGGAATGGAAGGTTTTTGTGTCCAAAAATAGAGACCGATTTGGGCTTCATCTCCTGTTAGCTGTGTGACTTGGATCGAGTTATCCAACTGGGACTCATTTTCTTCCTTTGCAAAATAAAGAGTATGAAAATGAAATATAACAAAATACTTAAGCATGAATCTAACAAATCAGGTAAAGTGTCTGATGTTGAAAATTACAGAACATGGGCGAACAAAGTCAAAATCTAAATAAATGCAGAGACATACCATGTTCATGAATTGGAAGGCTCAGCATATTAAAAATGTCTATTTCCCCTCAAATTTTTCTATAGGTTTAACACCATGACTATCAAATTCCCAGTAATATTTTTTTTTCGTAGAAATACACAAGTATAGTCTAAAATTTACGTGAAAAGGCAAAAGATCTAGTACAGCTAAAATAATTTTGAAAAAAAAAGTGGGAGGAATCCTACCCAATTTCGCTTTTATTCTATAGCTGCAGTAATGAGGACTATAAGGCATGGGTAGAATGAGTGACATAGACAAATGGAGCAAAATAGAAAATTCAGAAATAACCCGCACAAACATGCCCCATTGATTTGTCCAGAGATGAGCAGCAATTGTGTTGAACAAGGAAATTTCTTCTACAAGTGGCACTGAACCAATTGGGCATCTGTAGGAGAAAAAAATAAATTAATAAAGTAAAATAATAACAGAAACAAAAAGAACTTTGGCCTACACCTCATGCTTTATATAAAATTAGTTCAAAACGGATCATGGATTACATGTAAAATGTAAAACTATACAAATTTTAGAAGAAAATGGAATAAAGTTGTTGAGACTCAAGGCCAAGTGAAGAATTCTTAGACATGATCCACAAAGGAAAACAGATGCTGATGAAGGGAAGTTAGGGTACAGAAAAGGGGCTTGAGAAAGCAGGCGAAAAACGGAAGGGGGGATTTTTAACTGGCTAAAGAGAACATGATGTACAGGGAAAGCAAAGTAAATGACATATATATGTAACTGATAGTCTTGATGAAGAGAACAAAAAGGAAATAGAAAAGAAACTGTCAAGGTACAATTGAAGAACATTTTCCTATAATACAATAAAATGTGTTCCCCTGGGTTGGAAGGACTATGCAATCTTGACTAATCAATGCTAAGAGAGTGCCTAGGGAACTTGGCAAACTAGAAAAATAAAAAGAAAAATTTTTGAATGGTAAGAAAAAGAGTCAAGTGCTCTATACCACCGGTGGAGTGTTTGCCAGTCTGATCTTATGCTTCTTCACAGTAGCTTTAGTTGAAAAAGGACAGTATAACTGTACCAAGTACTCTCTCAGGGGAAAAAAACCCCACACATTTCAAAATAATGCATGCATTCATGTGGCTATTCCAATAGGCAAAGAACAGGTCCATATTTTTAGTGTGAATAATTAGAGCAAAAAAGGTAAAAGGTAAAATCAACATAAGACTTAGGGGAGAATGTAATGGAAATTATGGTTCCAGAACAAAAATATTATCAATAAATATGATGATAAGGAATTATGAATATACGTAAATATTGTCAGGAACTGCAGTGAAAGAGGAGTCCTCTTAATCATAATTTAAAAGGTTCTAGCTATGTAGTATTTGAATGGAGTCAATTATGGGTTAATTATAAATAAAATTCACATCAATCTTTCCAAAGGGTGCTTCTAAACTCAACAGAAGAATGTAGATGTTATTCAGTAATATATGCATTTTTATAATTAAAAGTAAACATTCCCTAGAAAAATTGTGTGGTATTCTTTCTCCCAGACACTATGTTTATGAGAGAAGTTAATAGCAGATTATGTGATTATCATCTAAGGACTGCTTGAGAACTTTTAAAAAGGATTTGGATCTCAGCATACTTTCTATTTCTCATTTTACTGCCCTCACCTACTGCCACCTCCACCTGCAAATATCTTTGCTATGCTTTATTTTTATGGCTAATTCTAATGCATTGGTGGTCTATACCTTGTGGTCTGGAATTAAATTTGGGCTCAGCAAAAAATTACTGATGTGAATTACAGAATCTGCCACTGACCTGTGGGAAGTTCAAACATGATCCTTATATTATCCATCTGCCCTCATAGGCCAAGTCATAATCTCAGATAATTTGAGGGAGGATGCCAGAATCACTTGGCTAAGTAATGGAGAGCATGTGCAAGCTCCTGACTCCAAGACTAATGCTACTCCATATGTTGATCTTGCATAATATCCTATTTTTCTATTGGGTTATTTCAATGTCATTTAAAAGCATTATGGTTGACTTTGTAATCATCATCATCACCAACACCACCACCACCACCACCACCACCACCATCATCACCACCACCACCACCGTCATCACCATCACCACCATCATCATTATCACCATCACCATTATCACCATCAACATCACCATCACCATCCCCACCATCACCTTCTCCATCACTATAATTATCATCATCATCATCTGTCAACACTTCACAGACTTATGTTTTCCAATATCTTTACTCCATTAAAAAGTCCCACTTCAACATCTCCAGTGACTCTCACCATAAAAGTATTATTTCTCCCCAAATTTCAGTATAAAAATATTCCCTCAGGAATACAACAAAAGAAATAAAAAGAAAGGAAGCAAATCAAAAGTACAAAGTTCATATAGGTGCTTGTATCCTGTTTCCATGGTTACATGCACAAGGAAGATGCTTCGGTAAATTTAGGCAAATCTGAAAATGGAGACAACTTCAGAGAGACAAAATGCTATTTGGCTATTTGTTATATTGTCAAAAAGTTAGAGGGTAGAAGAAACCCTGATCCTTGAAATTTAAATACCATCTCTTAAATTTTGGTGCTCCAGGTAATTTCTTATATTTCAAAATCATGTTTCTATTTTTTCCTACTTTTTTGCAAATATGTCCTCTAATGAGCCTCCTATTGAAAAAGTAACCTTCATCACTATATATTACCTTACTTGGCTGTGTTTGTCTTCATAGCAGTTAAAAGTATCTGACATTTCAGTGTATATTTAAAGTTTCATTGTCTTTCAGTATAAAAGAAGCACCCTGATGACAAGGAATTTACTTCACTCATATTATACTCACAACAATGCACATAGTAGATACCATTCACAGTCTCAATTATTTTTTGGGGGGTATTGGTTTCTGCTCTTCACTATGTATTGTTATAAAAAGCACTTTTAATCCAGTAACTGCTTTCCATATTCAATTTCCCTCTGGGATACAGTCAAAGCAAAAAAGAGAAAGAACACGCTGCCAAAATGTTGAACAATTGATAGTCTCAAAAGCTGTCTCAAGCGTGCTTATAAACTAACGAGGTTTTCTGAAGTTCATTTGCTGAAGTCACTCCTAGTTAACACATTTATGCCATATTAAATAGCTTCAGATACAAAATACCAGAGCTATTGTGGCATTATATATGAAGTCATCCATCCCCTAACATTTCTATTCAGTAGCTGGACACATTACCCATTGCTCCACAACCTTACCAGTAGGAAATCAAACCTGAGTTTCTTTGTCATCAGTGTGACCTTTTTCAGTACTTTGTTATTTCCTAGCTAGTGACAACATTACCCAGTGAGACTGACAGCTTTCAGGTAATCATTTTCACAGAAATGTTGGAGAAGAGACAGAAAAAAATGCAATCTATATGATTAGCATCTTCACCATAAGTAGTTTGTAATGAAACAAGAAAATTTAAACATAATTGAACAAACTATAGGACAACTCATGATATGTGACCTTAAACAAAAATTGGCTCAAATATAGTTTTGTTGCAGGGTCTCTGCAGAGGTAGCTATCATTTCAATAAGATGGAAAACTTTGCAAGAGACATTGATGAGAATTGTTTGTGAATGTCTAGAAGAAGATTGATCTGTTTCCTTGCTCTTAAATGTGATGTAAACACTTGGGGTTTTATACTCAATGTAAAGAGAAAGCCACCTGACTATGAATATCTAATGTGATCAGTTCTATAATTAACTTCCTTAAAAATCCTTTTTTTCAAAATGTACCTCAAGAAAACCAGACATCAGGTAATGATGGATGGGGGCTTGTAGGCAGTTGAAAGAGCTACATGGAATTTTTGGAATAGAGACTATGAGATAATTCCACATTCCCGTTAGCAAGACGATAAACATTAACAATCTTATTTTATCTTGAGATTTTATGTTTCAATCTGCCTTGAGCCACAAATGAGGTCTCAAAACGTTATCCTGTGAATAAGAGCCAAACAAATACTGACACTTGCTGAGCTGAAATGCATTTGGAAATCACCTGTTTGGAATGATAGGCTGGCTTCCACAGGAGAGGAGGGCTACGGTTATGTAAGATGGCGCTTGGTGGAAAGACTGCATGCCACCGTGTTCAGTAACAGGTGTTGATCCTTTCAAAATTAGGAACAAATCACAATAAAGGAGAAAATGAAGACAAGCCTTGGGTCACAATGGGTGGTTTTGTGGAGAGGGTGATAAACTCAAAGGCATGTCAGAAGTCCCTCATTTCTCAGGTTTTATGTCACTTAAATTAAAGTTATGGCTAATTCATTAGGTGTCCTCTGAGTCCCCGGGTAGACTGTCATAGTAAACCCACACTTGTGTTCTGCCATCAAGTCATTAACAAGATGCATGGGTCCCTGAGTTCTCAGCTAACTTTCCATGTCGAAGCCCAGTGACTTACGACTTCCATTGTCGTGGAGAGTGTGGGTGTTTGTCAGCTATTATGGCTGGACTTCCAGAGGTACTCAATTTACAGTATCGAGAGTGGAGTGAAAATGAATGAACATCTGTACGTTTACTCAGATACTATGTCAGGCGATATGAAATTAGCTGTCATAACAAGTCCATAAAGCCTTAACACATTATTTGTCTTGCTCAGTTTATAAAGTGCTTGAACCACAGCAAGCTGAGCTAAGCTGGCTGTCTCTGGAGGACAGCTTGATCTGGTGGTAATGACAGCTGCGTGGATTTGACCCTGCTGAGACTTTCTCCTCACCAGTGAGTTGGTTGTCATTTTATTTGCGAGCTTAACTGTAGGCAACAAGTATACCACCTTAGTTTTCCTCTTGGTTTTTTTATCTTCTAATAAAGTTGTGTTAACAAAAGGCTTAGAAATCTCCCTTTTTTTCATTACCATCCCAAACCTGGTAATCATAATTTGCAGTTCAGATTCAGGGATGTTTTAATCGGAAAATGAGAGGATAAGTAAAGCCTGTGTCTCCAAACAAGTTTATAAAAAAAGTGAGGTTGACAGATCAAGAATTCAAAAGTCCATCTCTTCGATGGGATTATTATAATTTATAAAACACCGAATAAAAAAGGGTCGCAATCTTCTTCAAGTGAGGGAGTATAATGTCCCTGTGGATGTGACAACGGATTCCCTATAAGAACTAAAAATCTAAGGCTTCAGGTTTTAGAGTTAACGTGGACATAGTTAGACCGGTGGTTTGAGAGTTATTTCTGTTTTGCACATGTGGAAAGAGAGGTTCAGATGTGGAAAACGACCCACCTGAAGCCGGTCAGCTTGTCCTCACACGCCTGAAAACACGTTACAAACTGCAGCAGGGATGGGTGTGCCCACGCCCCCAGGCCCCTCCGCATTTTCTAAAACACTGTGTGTGTGCAATGAAACCGCATGGTTGTGCGTTGGAGATGATGGGATACACACTCGGCTTCTCAGCTCTCCCTTCTGTTTCTGCTTTACTCATTTTATAGTTGGGAAAAAGTACTCTGGGTAATAAACCTACAAACACACACCCAACAATCACTAAGTAGTAAACGAATGGTTGGTGAATGGGTAACTTCACCCCTTGGTTTCCTAATTTTCTTTGGTATTATTTTAGTGGGATTAGATTTTAAAAATAGCCTTCTCATGTAAATGTGTAAACCATTCAAAATAAAGAAAGATTGAAGGTGAAATTGAAACAGCTTTAAACATCCTACATAGTTTATCAATTGAGCATTTGGAGGGATTTCTTGTAAGTCCTCTTTATATATATTACATCTTAAACTCATACAACATGTGATTTTCTTCCATTACTTTCCCTTGCAATTGTAACATGATATCTTTTGTTTGATTAGATTATTTTAATTGTATGGATCTAACATAACAGCCAGTCTCTAACAGTCCACTACCGTGAGTGTGAACTCTGCTCTATTGTAAATAATGTTTTTATAAACATCACAGTGCTTTTGCAGCTCTGCTTAGCTATTGTATTCCTGATTATTTCTGGGAAGAATACACAGAAGAGAGAAGGCTTACAAGTCCAATGGACCTGAACTGGTCTGAATGCTTTTCACACACATTAACAAATTGCTTTCTGCACACGTGTTGTCACTCTCCCAGCTAGTGCTCTTATTTTAAATCTTTCCTGACTTTGACAGGGATTCAGGCACTTCCTCATTGATTTGGTTTGATTTAATTGGAGAACCTAACACACATAGGGCTAGCCAATATCGAGAGACTTTAGTTTTAAAACATAACATTTAAGTTAAACACCAAAAACCTGATCTCCACCGTTTACACATGCTGAACTATTTGTGAGGACCCCTTCATCACAGTGCATCTGGCTGTCACAGATCAGACCACAGCCAAAGGCCCTTCCCCACCCACAAAAAGACCTTTTCCCACCATGGTAATAGCTCTTTCAGAGTTCAAACCTGTTTCTGTTCTCCCAAAAAAGGAGTTTTTTTAGTTTCATTTATTTTTTTCTATTGTTTTTCTGTTATCAATTTTGTTGATTCTTGCATTTATCTTTACTTTTCCATTACTTGAGTTTATTTGTGATTCAATATGCTCTTCCTTTTCTGTTTTCTAAGGTTATATGTGTACATTACTGATTTAAAATATTTCTTGTTTTTATATAAAAATCATAACACTATAAATTTTCCTCTCAACACTGCTTTAGCTGTATGTCACACATTTTGATACAAGACTGTTCTTTTTTCTTTATTTTGTTTTATTTTTTACACTGTCATTCAATTTGAAATATATACCGATTTTACTTCTGATTGCTTCTTTGACCCATATGGTATAAAGAAGTGTGGTTTATTTTAATTCCCAAGAATTTGGGGATTTTACACGTGTTTTTCTGTAATTTATTTCAAATTTAATTCCACTGTGATGAGAGTGGCTTTGTTTGATTTCAATTATTTTAAATTTGTTTAGAATTGTTTTATAATCTGGGATGTTGTCCATTTTGATAAATGTCCTACATATACTTGAGCAGAATGTGTCTTTTGCAGTTGTGGGTGTTCTAAGTGTTCCATAAATATCACCAAGTTAAGATTTCACATGATTTCTGGATCCTTACTGATTTTCTGTTGACAGGATGGATTTATTGACTATTGAGGAAGGAGTGTTGAAGTCCCCAACTATGTTTGTGAAGTTTTCTATTTCTTGCAGTCCTATTCCTTTTTTCTTTATTATTTTGAAGCATTGATATTGGATTTGTGTACATTAGGATTGCTGTGCTATCTTTATCAATATACTCCTTTATAATTATAAAATGCCTTCATTTATTTCTGGCAATATTCCTTATTTTGAAGTTTACTTTGTTTGACATTAAAATTGGCACTCCAACTTTCTTTCACTTAGTGTCTGCCTGTTGGATATTTCCTTATTTTCTTTAACTTAACTTTTGTAAAAACTTTAAAGAAGGTTTCTTTTCCCCACATCTCTGACTTTTATTTGTCTGTTTAGATTACTTACATTTTATGTGCTTATTAATATGGTGAGATTTAGATATATAATTTTGCTATGTTTTTGTTGGTACTCTGCTTTTCTTCCTCTTTTTCAGCCCTTTTTGTTGGTGTGGGGGTGAATAATTGAGATAGTTTAATTTTATTTCCACTGTTGGCTTAATACTTACACTTCCAATGAGGCACGCCCTGTAATCCTGTTTCTGGGCCTTTCTACTTGGATTGTTCCCCTCCTCCCATCATCTTTCTTGATCACCTAAATTCTGTGGGGCTTTGCCTTTTGTCATCTCTACAAGAAATTCTGTGCTCACTATCGGTAGAAGGAAGTAGGCATCCTCAGGCACCCTCCCAACATCCCTGGGTGAGTGGACTCTCTCAAGTTCCAGCAATACTCCCTAAACCATAATTCTGTTGGTCAGGATCAGGCACTTGGCATGAAAAGGGAGGTAAGCCTCAAGAGAAATCACTCCTATGAGTTATAGTTCTGGTTTACTGTTGGCTTTGTATTATGCAAAATTGGGGCCAAACATGCAGATCCTTCTGAGGCAAGGATCTTAAATTTCAGTTCAAACTATTTCTCTTTGTCTGAATATGCCAAGCAAGTCTAGTTTTTAGATCTATCCTCAAATTCATACCATTTTAAAGATTTTTAGTTTGTCTGTTGACTTTTTCTTTCTTTCTTTCTCTCTTTCTTTCTCTCTCTCTTTCTTTCTTTCTTTCTTTCTTTCTTTCTTTCTTTCTTTCTTTCTTTCTTTCTTTCTTTCTTTCTTTCTTTCTTTCTCATTTTAGAAAAGCTAAAAAATGTTTTGCTAGCTCCATCATCACTTCTAGTCACGAGAATCATATTTTGTTCTTTTCCCAAACATGGGCTGGACTTTTGTTTGGCTCTGGATCAGGTGACATTTTTTTAGTCTCTCAAGTAATTTATAGTCTTGTATTTGAGATACGCAGCAGTCTGGCTAGTGTGGAGAGCTACAGGGGTACTTAATGTTCTTTAAAATTGAGAATTCATCTTTGAGTGTATTCTGCTGAAGGTTGGATTATTATCCCTTTAGTTTGTGGGTATGCATAAAATTTTAATTTTCTTTATAATATTTGGGACTGTGAATATATGTCAAGAGCTCATGATTCCGGGATTTTAGGATTAAGTACAGGACATCCAAATGCTATTGTTGTTTCAATCTATTGTCTTACCTTCCCACCCTCCCCAAAAGATAAATAAATAAAAATAAATGTATCCCACACTTCAAATTGTTTCTAATGACCTCAGTGGATAGGGCAGAATTTGCAAAAACATGATTTGCATCATGTTTTATTTAAAACATGGTTAATGTTGTATGTGTCTTTATCAGCTCCTGCTGCTCTAACGAAATACCACGGTCAGTATGACTTAAATGAGCATTTACTTTCTCACAGTTCTGGTGTCTGGAGTGTCCAAGGTCAAGGTGCTGGCTGATCTGGTGCCTCAAGAGAGCTGTCTTCCTGGCTTGCCATCTTGTTGTGCCCTCAGAGGATCTCTTCTTTGAGCTACATGGAGGGAGAGATCTGTCTTTCTCTTCTTATAAGGACACTCTTTTCATAATCCTCTTCTGATAATCCCATCATGGGACTTCCACACTAAGGGCATCATCTAAACCTAATCACCTCCCAAAGTCCCCACCTCCTAATGCCAAAACACTGGGGATTAGGGCCTCAAAATACAAATTTGGGGGATACACAAACATTCTGTGCATAACAATATGTAAGCTCCTCTCAGCCTTGGAAGCTTGCAGACCTAGGCTTCAAGTTAAAACAAGGTGTGACAAATTATTTCTTACATAAAATGACTTTGCCTCTTCCATCTAGATGCTACAGATTCAGAAACAGGGACAAAGTAAAGATTGAGACTAGAAACAAAAATCAAACAAAAATATATCTCCAAGGAGTACAACAAAAAGTATATGAGAAAAAAGTTGCAGTAAGCATAGTGATAATATGATAAAGATTTTCATTGTCAATGCTGAAATCAAATTTAAAGCAACAAGTGTTGTCTGACAATGTGATCATTCTTTATTAATTATATATTGTATAAAATAAGTTAGAAGGTTGGAAATCTTTATGGTTGTGCAATGTGCAGTTGAAATAATACAGTAAAATTCAATGGTTATGAAAGACATTATCATAGCTTCATCAGTCCTCAATAGAAAATATATACAAAAATTTAAAAGAATGTTTAATTAGTAAGGTAGAAAAAATAACAAGTGTAAGGACAGTGCAAGGGAGGGCAGGTAGTGTAAAGGAGGAAGTAAAGGTAAAAGCTTACCAGCAGCCAGGCTCCCTGTGTTCCGATCTGACTCTGATGAAACCATCAGCAAGATGCTTCAAAACACTGGGCCTCAGAGTACTCACCTATAAAATGGATTTTGCTAGAACTGATAAATGTGGCCTCATATGATATTGGGATAAAATACAGATTATTCAGTAACTGTTGTGTTGTCTGGGTAGCACCTAAAGAAATGAAGCAGGATCCTTATTCCATTTCATTTACCAATGTGAAGTCCAGATATATAAGACATATTCTTATTTTAAAAATAATCTGAAGCAATAATAATGTTAGAAGAAAACATAGGTAGATTTTTTAATATTTCAAAATAACAGACATTTCTAAATGTGAAACAAAACTCAATAGCCATAACAAACAAAACTGATAGATTTTACTATATTAAATAAAATATGTGTAGTTAATAACACTATAAACAAAGTTGAAAGCCAAATGACAAATGTAGGAAAATGTTCATAATGGATATCAAAGGGCTAATTAAAAAAAAACAATAGGAGAAAAACCAACACTATGTAAAAATTATTAAGCACCCAGGGTTTTAGGGGGAAAAAATGAATGCTTTTTTAATATGTGAAACAAGAGTCAAATTTTTATTAAAATTAAATGGAAATTGAAATTAAAATCTTTTTTCTCACATGACCAGATAGGGAAAGATTTAAAAGTTTCAAAACACATTTTCTTGGTGAATATGTAGAAGCAGTCAGTTTCACATTTATTTGAAGTATCAATTAATACAATTTACGGAAGGCAATTTTTCAATAACTATAAAGTGTACGTGCGCTTTTATCCAGCTGATGCACTTCCAGGAACCTACCTTAAAAACGTTCTCCTACTTGCCCCAGGTAACCTTCCATACTTCTGTAGCTGGTTCCAGGGAATGGGTGGGCACCTCCTTCCCAAACAAGGTTTCCGGGTTGGAGAGCCACTGACCCAGGGCTATCATGTGGCCTCTGGCAGGGTCACTGTGACCTGGCCAGGGAGGGACATTAATATAACCGGCCCCTGGAGATGTTGGCTGGGTTTACCATCAACAGACTGAGAGAGGGCACTGCGGCTCCCAAAAGAGCATCAGGCAGAAAAATGAAATGACAACAAGAACAATAGAAATCCACCGCAGAGGGAGGCTAACCTAGCACATCCCAGGCGACTCCGCAGCCGGCCTTCCTGAGGTCCAGGTCTGCCCCTCAGGGTGGGCGGATCCTCTTCATTCAGATCCCGCCACACAGTGTCGGCATTGTTGTGAATCTAGTAAAAAGACTCTGATAAGTGTAAACCAGCTCTTTCACCAAAGCTAGGCACAGGAGTGGGTCCATAAAGGTCCAAAACCATTATGAATGCTACAAAACTCTTGCCCTCACAATACTGAACTACCATTCCTTCATCTCACACTGGAAAGTGCGCCTCAAGGGGTACAATGTGCACCAAGAGTAGATGCCATCAGATTTTTAAAATGCCCTTGGAATTACTAAATTAGTAAATGCATGTGGTCAGTGTTGTTGGTAATTTCATTTTCTCCAAACAATGATTAAGGAAAAATACCTGCAATTATGAGAAATCATTGACGGTTGATGCACTGATTTGAGATATAAAGGTGGAAAGCATCATTTAAAGTAACCTAAACTCCAGACTTTAATGGGCACAAATCATTGTGTTATCTGCAGTGAAAGAAGACGGCATCACAACAGAGGAAAATGTGCCAAGCGACTGTTTCATTTGCTTAAACCATGATTATAAACTGGCCATCGCTACTTTCCTTCTCCTTCACGCCCACGCACAGGGACAGGCCATCGCATCTCCCCGACACAAAGAGCCCAGTAATGTGTGTGAGATACTCACTCTCCAGCAGGGAGTGAAGGGGGGAAAAGCAATGCGATAAGTCTGGGCTTTAAAGTCACGGGGACGGGAGGTCCACACAAGCCACTTGAGCACACTCATTATTATGGCCATTGCTCCCTCAGGCCCCTGGGGACTTGATAATTTAGTCAGCATTATGCAGCTTGAGGTGTTTCATGGTCTGCATGAGCGCAGGCTGCAATTCAAATATCAGTGGCCATGAAAAATATGCACATACGTTTAGTAGGAAAATCTCCACGGGGACAACAGAGGAGATGGGCATATGTCGTTGCCGTGTGATGGAGAGTTTCTGTGAATTAATCATAGGCAGATAGTTTATCACCGGTTTGCGTTTTGCCAGAATCATCGCCCTTTCATTTGTTGAAGAAGCTTCTTAGTATACATGCACATCCTGGAAGGATAGATATTAAGACCAAAGACCCTGGTGCTTACGTGCAACAGGGTTTGTAGGTTGTGTGGTGACACGGACCACTTTCCCACTGATGGTGCTTCTGATGGCAAGGGTAATTGCTTATGTTATCTCGTTTAGGGAGTTGTGTCTCTTTCTACCAGCTCCCTGATTACATCAATGACTGCAAACCCTCATCTTTATAATTTATGGCAAGAATCCAACTTCATTGAGAACATCTTTCCAGTGCAAGACATCCTTTGTTCATATGCTTCCAAATATTAAAAAAAATTTTATTCGCATGTTCTAGAAACTAGGAATGCATCATTGTCTGTGTGGATTTAAACATCTGGTGAGGCATGTAACCTGTGTGATTTGTCTTTAATTCCAGGGCTGGAGTGGAGAGGGTTTTGCCTCCCGAATAAGGTCTTTCTGAGTGAAATGCCTAATCTTTAAAGCGCAGTTAACATAAATGGCGATTTTTAGAAATGTATTCCTAACGCCTTTAAAGCTGAAGGTGACTGTACCTGTCACAATTCTGGCCCTAAGTTACGTCATTTGGTTGTTTGCTTTAGAAGTACTGAAATGTGCTGCTATATGTGCAAACCAGAGCAATTGCTTCTGACACTTAAAAAGGATTTTATTGACAGTTGGAAACACGTTGGGGATTTGAAAAGAGTACTTTTCCATCTGTAATACTTGGTGTGATCAAAGATCACTCAGCGGCCCCAGATCAGTGGGAAGGAGGCTACAGGGAGTGTTTGCACTCCACCCGGGATGGGGGCTTGGTGTGTGATTCACGCTAATCCCCATCACGATCTAAGTGGAATTTACAGTAATGTGGGTAGACTTCTCAGGGCTCCTGCCAATGTGTTTTTAAAGAGCCCTAAAGTAGGTAATAATACAGCAAGATTAAAAATTTCCTGTTAAAGTTAAATTTTACATTCCCATTCTCCATATATTTGTTTAATGTTTGTAATATATTGTATTTATACCTGTGCATTTCCTATATGTATTTATAAATGTGTGCGTTTATAGATGGTGATATTTTAGATAACAGGGACCAACCTGCTTCAATTCTCACTGAGCAGTAGCTAGCCAGGTGATGTGAGAAACCATCAGGCTGCAGGTACCACTGAACAATGGAAGATACTAGTCTCAGAAGACCTGGTATAATTTATAATTCCTTCCTCCTCGTGACTGTCAGTTATAGATACATATCTACATATCTATTTATTTGCAAATTGCCAACCATATGCCCTTTATCTGTTCTATGACCTTGGGTTACCCAAACCTTAATTTCTACTCTTGTTAAAGGAGAAAAGCAATCATATCTCACTCACAGTGTTTAGAAAGGATGAAAGAGAACATGAGAAGCAAAAACACTAAGCAAATATGTTTGTTAGCCTCAGTAAAGAGGAAACTCATCTATGAAAGCTTCAGAGGAAGTCAAAAAATGTATACATATTTTAAGAAAGGAAAAAAACTATTAAAAATTATAATACTCAATATATACTAATAACAAAAGATGAATACAAGTCACATTTGACTCCTGCAATTACAAGAGGTGCTCAACGGGTGACCATCAGCATCCAGACACTTCTAGTTATGGCGACCTACTGCTTGAGCAATGCTGACCAAGGTGTCCACTTGTGCACATGTTTTTGTCCTCCTTCCCACTCCAGTAGAATAAGTTGGACCTCGTCTATGAACACTGGGTGGTGGTGACCACCCAGCAGTCAGGGGAAAAGGGAGACTTCTCTCTAGAGCAGACATGGGCCACTAAACGAACCAAATTCCTGGTCCAGACAGTAGCTGGCACTGCACAGGGACTTCCTGGGAAAGGAGCGTTCAGAGGAGAGCGGCAGGGAAACAGCACAGTTTTGAGGAAGGTCTGGCCTCCAACATGACCACCCAGCTCCCAATTGTCGTTCTGTTTCTAAATCCGCATCTAAGCTCATAGCCCCCACCCCAGCCCCACCATGTCATGGTGGCCCGACCCCTACCCTCAAAGCGCAGACTGAGACCTTACCACCAACTTCACCTAGAGACTGTAGCCCAACAACACCCCTGTCCTACCGCAAAGAGAACTCTTACATCGAACATCACCCACCCAATCCTACACATCTGTCTGCTTCCATTTCAGAAATACATCCACAGCTGAAATACAGATATTTACACATTTGTTTATTATACTTTTATTTTGTTATATATTTAATATGTATAGATACATATCTGAATATCTCTCTATATTTACTTATTTTATCTTAAAGAAGATGTCCATAAAATGTTTCTAAAAATCCATGAAGGAAAAAAATGGGAAAAGTGATTTAAAATAAAGAAAAATCTTACATCTCCCTGGTCTTTGCTTTTACTGTAAATGAAAACAAACAAAACAAAACAAAACAAAAACCCAAAAAACAAAAAGCAAGAAAACAGAAAACCAATCCTAAAACTAAATGCTTTTATGGGATGAAGTAGTCTTCCTTTTGGGCTCCATTTTGTTTATTTTTTTAAGCAAACAAGTTTTGTTGAAGTTTCTGAACTATTTCCCAGTGTAAAACAAGCACAGACAAATAAAGCTAAATGTTCTTACTTAAAGGAAAACACTAATGTATACTGTTTTTAAAAGGCTGGAAATTCCATATTCACATCCTTTTACTAGGATCCCTGTAGAAGAGGACAGTGGTGCCTGACCTAACCCATCTCCATCTGGCTCCAATGATGGCTTCACAGAGAGTCAGGAGTCCCCTGGTAGGGAGGTCTTGTCTCAGAGGACCAGGACACCAGGGAGAGAGTTTTCCAACGCAGCCCTGATCACAAGGTTTTCTACTCTACTTATTTTAAAAGAACTTTCTCAGTACACTGGAGCTCCTAGGAGATAGTTGCATGGTCCCACCTTCACACCTGACCTTCATTCTTAAACCCACAGGCCAAAAATAGTAAGGAAGTTCCTTTCCTTGGCCTTCGGAATTATTACAAAACATCACATCGAGGAATATTTTCTCATTGTCTAAACACACACACACGCACACACACATGCACACCTGCATTCACATTCATGCACATACCTGTACACACACACACTTCAAGCTTCATGTCAGCACACTTCTGTCACCATACTTGTCATAATGCTGCTTGAGACCTATGCCTGCCGAGTGAAAGCCCCGTTCTTCTGGAAAATGTATTTGAGAAGTTTCTGTTCCTGCGAGGGAATAAAATGATCCTATTTGAGTTGATAAAGGAAGTGTAAATACTATCTTCCAATGATGAAAAAATTGGGGAATTAAGTTTTTATTTTTTCTAATATTTAGAAATTTTAGTTAGCTATTTTTTTGCTCTAGTTTTTACTCTTGTTATGGTCCCATCAGAGAAAATTATGATTACTGTAAATGGAAGGAAGGAGGGAGGGAGGCAGGGAAGGAGGGAGGCAAGGAGGTAGGGAAAGAAGGGAGGAAGGAAGGAAGGAAGGAAGGAAGGAAGGAAGGAAGGAAGGAAGGAAGGAAGCAAATGAAGAAGAAAGTTGAGAAAGGACATTTCTTCCTGGACAGAGAGGTTGGCCGCATGTACAGTGAGTTTAGACAAATAAGGATTTGGTTTGAGATGCAACTTGGTTTGAGAGCTCTTGTTATTACAGTAGTGAGCTCATGTGCCCAGAAAATGTAGCCTAGAATTAACTACCTAGGATGCTAATTAACAGAAAGCAATAGGGAGGTATTATCACCTTCAGATGTGAGGTGGGAAGCCAGGAGATTGACTTCAGATCCCAGCTCTGGTATTGTCTGTATTATTATGGGCCAGTCCGTTCACCTTTCTGTTCTACAATTTTTTTCAATGTAAAGTAAGGATGCTGCTCATTTTCAAAACAAATAAACAAGAAAACAGCTTAATGGGTATTTGCCGCCAATTCCCCCTATACCATTTATAATTTCAGTGTGAAACTAGACCACTGATGGTCATCTAACCCTAAATCTCTAAGTAATTGTAGGATGAGATTTCCTCCATTGCCGGAAACATACTACCACATCCCTCTTTCATGGATTTTGACACAAGACCTGACCTGCTACCCCCTCAGCAAACAGGGTTCCCTGGGCATTGGTTGCACTGGGGAGTCACAGTATATGGGTGATCTTCATCAGCAACAGTGCAGCACACCTCTGGGTAAGCAGACATTGCTCTTAACAAAATGGGTTTCAAGTCACAGTAGAAGATGCTGCCACTTATTTCAGAACTCATAGGTGTGAGAGCATTCATATTCCCACAAAGCCAAGAGGATACAGACCTAGAGGCAAAGTCTCCCTTCAAAAGGTCAAGCACAGGGGCTGGCCGAGTGGCTCAGTCGGTTAAGAGCTAGCTCAAGAGTGCGAGACCTGAGCAACAGTGGTTTGATTCCCAGCCTAAGCTGAGTTGTCGATAAGCTGCCAACAGGTGGCAGGATGGTTCAGCTAAAAAAAAAAAAAAAAAAAAAAAAGGTCAAGCACACAAAAGGGGCAGAGATGTCTAGTCGTAGAAAGTGACACATAGAATGAAGGTGTGCTCTCTGTGCACGACAATGATTTCAGGTGACAGTTACCTTTTGCTCATGCAGCAGTCAAAGCTGTTTGGCAAACTGAATGTGATGGAAACAAGAGAAGATGGAGAACTCAGCAGCAGCTGAAGGATATCAGTTAGAGCAGCTCACCTGTGTCCCTGTCCTCAGCCCTGAGCTGATGCAAACATTCTGTACAAGGGGTAGGACGGCCAGAAAAAAAAGAGGACTCTTAAGCTCTCTTCAAGGGAAATGACTTTATTTGAAATAGATTGTGGGGAGGCCCATGCCTAAAGGTATTGTTGAAAGCAGTGTAGATCTTGGTGGTGACCTAGTAAGACAATAGTAGCAGCAGGACCAACAGTAGACCAGCTAGAAATTTAATAGTGATAACAAGGAAAGAGAGAGCCAAGGAAACCCCTCTGAGGGTCTGAGAGAGCATCAGGGAGGGGGAACACTCTGCCTCTTAATGGACTTCAGACTTAATTGGTTTGAACTGTGGAACAATTTATGTCACAGGGCACTGTTGAAAACAGCTGGCAGACACTTAACAATTAGTGGAGGCTAAAACTTAACATGATATTAATAGAAGCAGGTAAGTCAGAAGCTTAATGAGATCAGGGAAAGAGCTGCGTTAGGAGCTAGCTGGAACCACAGGAATCCCTGGTGTTGAAGAAGGCTCTACATGTGCTCACAGAGGCATGTTCTGAGGAGCCACATCAGAAGCTGCAGACGGAGAAAGATGTCACTGAATTAGCCTGGCCATCCACTGGATGAGTAGGAGAAAGCAAACAACAAGCCCCAGGGAGGAATCCTTATACAGAGTTGCTGTGATGGATTACATAAGATGTCCAGTTTTCAGCAACAACAAAAATCACAAGACACGCAAAGAAACAGTACATTGTGATCTTTACACAGAGGCTAATAAGAAGAGAGACAACAGAAGCTGCCTTTGAGAGGACCCAGCCGCTGGATTTAGGAGACAGACTTCAATGAAGATACCACAAATATGTTGAAAGAATTAAAGAAAATGATGTTTAAATGATTAGCATTTAAGAATATTATTTTGCTGTCTCATTAAATAAAGTCATATAAAACACAATCACTATGGGCCAGCTGAGTGGATCAGTTGGTTAAGAGTTCACTCAAGAATGTGAGCTGAGTTCTGAGCAACAGCAGTTCGATGCCCAGCCTGAGCTGAGTTGCCGTTGAGCTGCCAACAGGTGGTAGGATGGCTCAGCTAAAATAAAATAAAATAAAATAAAACACAATCACTATGAAATATACCATGTCACACTTACTTTGATGTGTATACTGAAAAAGACAGCCAATGACATGTTGGTGAGGACATGAAGACATACTAACTCTCATAACTTGATTGTGGGATTGCAAAATAGTGAAGCCACTTAGTAAACCAGTTTGCCTCAATATCATACTCATAGCATTAACGTATGACCCAGGAATTCTACTTCTAGGTATTTATCCAAGAAAAATAAAAGCATAAGGACACACACACAAAATACATGCCCTCAGATGTTCACAGCAGTATTATTTATCTTGCCCTGTGTCCATCAGTTGGTGAGAGGATAAACAAAAGTGGGATGTGCATACACTGAAATTTCATTTGGCAACAAAAAGAAAAAAGTTCTGAATCATGCTACAATATTGATAAACCTTGAAAATATAATGGTTAAGTGAAAGAGGTCAGATTTCAGGTGATGGTCTCATAACTTTGTGACTATACTAAAAAACATTGAATTGTATACTTTATTTTTTTAATTTTTATTTATTATTATTTTGTTGAGGGCAGTGTCACTGGCCCTCATATGTGGGACCAGAACCGGGGCTGCTGGCTTCCCAAGCCAGTGCTTAACCACTGCGCTACTCGGCCGGCCCTGAATTGTATACTTTAAATGAGTGTTTTATATGGCATGCAAATTATATCTCAATGTAACTATTAAAAAATAGCTGGGGTTTTGTAAGATGTCGAAAGACATGCTGTGTGAATCAGGCCAGGTCACAGCTGAGGCGCCAAACCCCAAGCTGTGTCCTGCGATTGAGCACTTTACAGAGGTGGTCCCGGGCCACCCTCATGGGTTCCATCTTTTCTACCTTTTCTGAGAAGTTGATTTCCCCATATATCTTCCAGTTATTCTGGTGTCAATTCTGTTGAACCTTCTCACCATGCAATGTGTCAGGATTGTTCTGGTCTGCCTGCGTTTCCCTAGTGATGGTGCTCATGTGTGATCTATTAGCAAACTTACCCAGAGTGAGGTTTACCAGCTCCAGATGCTTTCTCCTGTGCTGTGGAATCTTTCAATGACGATATAGTGCATGTTGACACTCTGTCCAATTCATGCATGAGCCAGTGAATCCAAGATGACCTGTTGCCCAAGGTGAAGTTTGTCTCATTGACTGACATGCCTGCCAGGCTTATAATCACTGGCTCTGTGGTTTCCTAACAGCTCAGTTTGTCAGCAGGTTTCCCCTACACCCCACTCCCCAGGCCACAGCACAGCAGTGCTCTGTAAGGAGCCATGTGAGCACCCCAATTCACACTCGCATCTCCTCTCTGGTAGTTTCTCTTCTCTGGGCCCCTTGAGTATATGAATCAGTCAGCGTGTTCTGATCCACAGATGCGTTTCAGGGAGAGAGGTCTGAAGCACAAAGCAGTGGATCTTTGACATGCCCTCCCAAGGCCTCTGGGACCAGCATCACTGGTATATGGGCAAGATGTTAGGGGAAAGATGCGTGTTGAGGCTTTGATGACCATGTAATCTAAAAGCCATTGTGTCCATTCTCATCAGTCTAAAAATACTGAATATCAAAGATAATCCAATTGTTAAGTTTTTTAGTTCAGTCCACTAAT
Source organism: Aselliscus stoliczkanus (assembly GCA_033961575.1). NCBI lineage: Eukaryota > Metazoa > Chordata > Mammalia > Chiroptera > Hipposideridae > Aselliscus > Aselliscus stoliczkanus. Next base: position 110,493,789 of record CM066728.1, read on the forward strand.
TCTTTTCTAGAATTATGTATTTTCAGTGATTACTTTTCTACATTCTTATTTAAATCCCATACTGACTTAGACACATACTTTTTTCAGATTTTTTCATGTGAAAATTCTACTCCTCATTTTCTTATCAAAATGTTTCCATGTACAGTGGCTGCTATCCACCTGGGCATCATAATTCTCCCTATAATTATCTAATATAATTTATAGAATAATTTACACTACTATTATATAAAGTAATTGATTTTATAATTATGTATTTATTTTATTTTTACAAATCCCTCCTTTAACATAAATATATCCCTAAAATCTTTCATCAAGCTAGGTCTCTACTGTACGCATCTTCAGGACTTCTAAAAAGTCACCATGGTGACATATTCTTAAACAGATTTCCCTGCTGCAGACACAGTTGTAATAACCACTGATGAAATCCTGAAGAATGTTGATGTATTGAAATATGTTTTGAGAAGCACATTTTAGATTTCAAATTTTATAGAAGATCTTTTCAAAGCTGATGTTAACCATACAATTGGTGACAACATGATGGATGGTGTGTTCCCTTATAAAAGTTTCTTTATGGAATTATTAGAAATCCTCTCATCTTGGTATGTCTTGAGCTTCTGTGTTCTCAGTTTTATGCACACAGTGATTTGAGAGTGCAAGCAACTTGATGACCAGCCTTGGACTAGGCAAAGGTTGAATATGGATCAATGGCTATTAAAATACATTTATTCCTTATTATATTTACAAGTAGCTCAGGCACCTAGATCCTCCTGTCATTATTCATTTCGACCCGGCAAGTTTGGAAATCCTGAGCTACTCGGGTTGAGGGCCATAAACACATTCCTCATTGAATATTGACTTTTTAGTAATATTCAGTAATATTTTAGAAAGGTAGTTCACCCTACCTTTCTTTCTTCAAGCTTCAGTAGAAAAGTAACAAATCCCTGTAGAGCACTAAATCTCCTCTAAGGAGCTCCTCTAAGGAGCTCTGTCTTATCTCTTAAGTCTAGGAGTTTAGCAAAGTGTAGAGAAAGGAACCAACAATTAAAAAGCTGTGTTCCAAGTTACATCTTGGCCGCTGCCCCAGCCTACTGGCCGTCCTGTGGTTCCCTCTAACACGCCCAGATGGTCCTACCTTGCCGCCTTCCCATTTCCTCTGCTAGGTACACAGAATATTCTTTCTCACAAAACTTTTCGTGCCTGTGTCTCCTGAATGCCACATTATTAGCATTTCCACCTCCATTTTTTAGTAATAAATGCAAAAATGATATGACTTTAACTTGGACTTGTGAAAACCCTCTACCTTATGGCTCTGTCGTACTTCATGGCACCTGGGCAGAGAAAGGCCAGCCATCCTAGTGGTGGTTATGTACACTTTGGGGGAATGACTTATTGATACCTGGTCTTTCTCCAGCAAGGACATGGGGACACATTCCTGAGAGGCCCACCGATGCCTGGGCGATGCTGTTTCCAGTTCCTTCTGAACACACAGAATGTCACCAGAGTGACTGGTGCATCTTAGCAGAGTCTTCATATTGGGGGATGAGGGCATCAGAAGAGCAGGTTAGTGATTCAGTGACACCCCACCTCCCCACCACAAACCCACCTGGGATTTTCCCTGAAGGAATAATTATGAGTGCTCAGGCTTACCTGTGCTAAAGTGCCTTCCCAGGCCAAGGTATTGGCATTAGATGCCTCTGCCATCAGAGGAGTTGATCAGGCCCAGGCAGCAGCAAAGGAGGACCTGTATCAGGGAAGAAGTAAGTTCAAGGCATGCTTCAATTCCTAGCCAAACACAGGGCTTTCCTTCAACATTGCTTATGTTGAATATAGTCATCCAGCCATTCATCTATTCGATCTTTCACTAATCAACTTATTCATTCTCTAAATATTTATGTGAAGTCTGTTAGGCTTGGGGCAGAAGACACAATGTCAGACAGTAGACACTAGTCCTGATTGCAGGACATGTGCAGTGCACTGGGGAATACACACACACACACACACACACACACACACACACATACACACACACACACACAGTGCGTCAGCAGCAGTTATGGCAAGTGCCAGAGAAGAATATAGGCTGTGTTGTGAAATTGTTTAACAGTGTTCCTAAGGGAGACTTCAGGCTTAAGATAGCCTGTTTGAGGAAATGTCACTTACAAGGAGATTTGAAAGTTGTGTGAAGCTTGCCTTGCTTTTTCATTATATAAGTCCCGGCCTGTTATATTTTTTATCCGTCCCACCTGTCATTTACACTCTGACCCCTGCCTGGGCTGCCATATGTGGGTACTATCCTATACCTGCATTAGCCAAGGCTGCTTGACATCTGCAAGACAGCCATGCAATTTTCTAGAAATAACTGAATTAAGTTTTTGTAATAGTAAATGGAAAATATTTATCAATAAGATGAAGCAAAATTGGAATAATGAATATAAGATTAAAACATTGGCAGTTTAAGTGATGAAAGTTTAAACTATTTTAAGAGTCCCAGGGAGAGAAAGAGAAAAACACAACAAATAGAGAAATAATAATAATAATAATAATAATAATAATAATAATAATAATAAATATCTGAGTTGACAAAAGAAACCCCACCATTTCTCCTCCAATGAAGAAGCCATTCCAGTTAAAATGAAATATTGATGAAGAAATACAACACAAATATATCCTAAGGTGATTCCTACACTTCAATATGTAAAATAAAAACTCAAGCTTTTATTATTGGTATTTTTGAAATAAATTATTTTCAAATGAAGAGGATCCAAACATTGTCAAACATTTTATGTGTTGTAGAGTAAACTAGGAGTAGTTTGAATTGTATGCAGCTTTTCTGAGTAAATGATTGTTTTTTTCAGCAATGCTTTAGCAGGTGATGCCATTATGCTGCTTTCTGTTGAGAACTAAAAGAATTTTGATATTTTATAATATGCAAAAATTCAGAAAGTGCTATGTTCATGTTAGTTATCTGAACAAATTCTTTCATAAGTAGTCTAACCCAAATCATTTTATCAGGAGAAAGATTAAGATAGGGCAGAAGTGGATGTGAACCAAAGAGCAATAAGAAAATTTTTATGCTGTATAAATTATAACCCATAATTAACAAAGAAAATGCAACTGGGAATAATAATTTGAGTAATAAGTAAAGGTTTTTTAAAATTAAAGGAGAAATTTCCAGAATTCTAAATTTTGAACTATCAGAAAACCAAAGGTGCTATATCTGAGATACTGAAAGAAGGGTCAAGTACAAATATTCTAAATGTTTCATCTAAGAATAAAGAGTAAGCAGACAAGAAAAATATCTCAGTGTGGGGGTATGGTTATTATTTTTATACTTTATGAAAGAAATATAATTTAAATGATTACTCTTAGAGAAGTGGAGTATCCATTACCAGAGAAGAAAATAGAGCTGGATTTTCCAATTAATGTCTAAGGAATAAGAAAGGAAATGAAAAAAACCAAAAACATGCCAGAAAAAAAATTGACAAGGAAAAATAGGAAAAATTTTTAAAAGAAAAAACATTATAAACAATAGTTTCTAAAAATTAAACTAAGTAAACACAATAAATATGCAAATGTTACATCCTTATACAATTATATAAATTGTAATTTTATATTTTAAAAATCTAACTATATTAGCAGAAATAAAGAAGAGAAAATAAAAGCACTTCGAAGAAGTTAAAAAAAGTGAAACAGAAAAACATGTCAATATTGTAACAATTAAATCACATTTTGAAGTCAAAATCTTTGAATAAGAAAAAAAGAAGTTTATACAGTTATAAATATATAATAAAGACATAAAATATATAATCTTTTATGCACTATTCTTATCATATACAGAACAGTTAAAAGATATGTAAAGGTTAATTAAGCAAAATATAATTATTTTGGAGGATTTTAACAAATATACCCAATAATCAAAAATCAAAAAATATATATGTATACACAACATTATAGCCTACAAACTAGTAATATGATAGAAATATATATGTATGTTTGCAGAAATCTTTAATAAATTCTATAGTAGAGATTTTATAGGCTACATTTTCTCATAATAATCCAATAAATCTAAAAATTTTAACAAAATTCAGAGGATTCTGGTCCTGTGCATGATAGAATAGTTGATAATAATCCAATAAATCTAAAGACAAAAATGAAGTTTAGAGAGACTTCTTGTTCTGTGCATGATAAAGTGGCTAGTTTCCTACTCATCACTCATTCATAAATAACTATAAAAACCTAGACAAAATTTATATGAGAATTGATTACAGATTTAGAACAGCAATCAACTCAGGGCCATGGTCCTTGAGAGAGAGGATGCTCATGAGAGGTACCCCACATGCACCGGATTTCTTTCTGGGGATGTTTTCCAGAGACATGCAGTCAAAGCTGGACATGGCAGCCAAGCTGGGCTAAGGGGATGAGTTGGTAGTTGAGAAATTTTAGGAGTCTGAAAAGGCAATGAATATAGGTAAACTGTGGGAAAGAAAATCCTAGATGTCTGTATAAAACCAGTCTCTTTGATTCTTGGCCAATTTCTGGTGATAAGGGACTCTGGTACGGCTACTAGGAGGGTAAAGGCTGAAGAGATTTTTCAGAGCATTCATCATGCCAGGGACATATTGACATTCAGGCCACCTAAAGCAGAGTGACTTTGTTGAATATCCTGGGCATTTTGTTTAGAAATTATAAAGACTGCACTTTAGTAAAGCAGACTATATTCCGGTAATAAGGATAAAACTAAAATAGAGCTTCCCGAAAGGAACTTAAAATTAGGCTTCCACAGGATCAAGGTGATTCATTAATAATTTAAGTTAATTTTAACTTTAAACAACTTTATAATGGGAAGTAATACAATGCAAATTCCCTATAATAGAGCACATACAATGTCTACCAAACAATTAAGAATTGCTATATTGTCAAAGAAGTTTTTTAAAAAGTGACTAATCAAGGGGTAATATAGTCAACCTAAGCAGATGAAAAGATTGTTTAGACATCGTAGTTGACAGATAGTACTTTCAAAATAATTGGTATGCTAAAGAAAAACTATATACAATAAATATGCAAATATGGAGTATTTTAACAGAAATAAGCCTGTATAAAAATTTAACAATCATTCTAGTAGTGCAAAATGCATAACTTAATTAATAACTCATTGATGGGTAGAAAGCACATGGGACTCAGCCAATGACAGGTTAGTATACTTGGAAACAGTTCAATAGAAAATATTCAAACTGAAACATAGAAATGAAAATGAATTTAAAAAGTACAGAACATAAAAGAATATGGCATATGAACAACAAGCCTAGCAAATGTGTAGTCAGGATTCCAGAATAAGAGAATAAAAAGAATGAAAAGGAAGAAACTTTTGAAAGTAAGGATACCTAAAAAATTCCCAAATCAGCTGAAAGATATCAACCTACAGATTCAGGAAGTCCTATAAGCCCAAATTTGAATGAATAAAAAGTAAACCTCATTTAGGCATATAAAAATTAAGCATAAAACTCATAAAGAACCTCTTATTCCCCTTCACCATTTTCCCCCATTTTAAAAAAGCTTATTTTCAATTTCAGTTGACATTCAATATTATTTATATTAGCTTCAGGTGCATAATGGCTAGACACCATACAATTTATGAAGTAATTCCTCTCACCCCGATTAGTCTGTCACCCACTTGGCACTAAGCATAGTCATTACCATATTATTGACTCTTCCCTATACTGTACTTCACATCCCTATGATTATTTCATAACTACCAATTTATACTTCTTAATCCCTTCACCTTTTTCACCCATCTGAAATGAATACAACATTATATATTAGCTGTATTTCAATGAACAAAATTTTGAAAGGAAAAAAACCTCATAGATAAAACAGTAGAAAAAATATGATACATATCCTTAGACACAGCAGTAATAAGAATGAGAGCTGATTTCTGAGGAGAAGTAACAGAATACAGAACACAGCAGAATAGCACTTTTAAAATACTGAATGTCAATCTATAATTGCATATTCAGCAGATTTCCTTCAAAAAATAAAACTGCACTATGTCTCCAATGAACAAATCTACCAGTATACCTGCACTATTAGGAACTTTAAAGGATGTTCTTCATGCTGAAAGCAAATTTCCCAGAATGAAACATAGAGGTGACATAGGCATCACAGACATGATGAGTCTCGTTGGTCCAGTTGGCTTGGTTGTGACACCCGAGTGCTGATGACAAAGATGGCCTGACAGAGGTAGAAAAGTATGGCATTGGTTCCCCCTGTCTACACATGATTTCTAAAGGCAGTGCAACTTCTTCATCTCATTAAAACCAATAATATTTAAAAAATAAGTGTGCTTTAAAAATCTTCAGCTAATAAACATGAACCAAATGAGAGAGCTAAAAAGGAAAACATTTCAGAAGTGCTAATCAAAGTACTGACTGGAGACAATGGTTATGAATTGTTGATAAAAGCTTTAGGTGAATGGATGATAGCTAACAGTGCTAGAAACTCCATTGTCTCCCTTCCAAATCCCTCGGTTGAAGCCCTAACCCCCCGTGTAGCTATATTTAGAGACGGATCCTCTAAGGATGCAATTAAGATTAAATGAAGTTGTACAAGTGGGGCCTTGATTTGGTGCGATTAGTGTCTATAAGAAAAGACACCAGAGAGCTTGCTCTCAATCTCTCTCTCTCTCTCTCTCCCCCCCCCGTGTGTGTGTGTGTGTGTGTGTGTGTGTGTGTGCGCGCGCACCCACCAAGCAAAGTCCACATGAGGGCACAGCGTGAAGGCAGCTATCTGCAAGCCAGGAAGAGAGCTCCCACCAGAAGCCAGCACCTTGGCCTTGGAAGTCCAGCCTCCAGAACTGTCAGAAACAGATACGTCTGTTGTTTAAGTCATCTGGTCTATGGTGTTTTGTCATGGCAGTCTGAGCGGACTCCTACGCTGGGCATCTGTGTAATGCTGCCTCCCCAAGATGCCGTGGGTACAATGAAGGGACTGAGCAGTCAGCACCCTAACTCGGTGGTTACCACAGATATTCTGAGTCTCCTGATGTGAGTCAGCCTCAAGGATTCAATCTCATCTCTGTTTTGTCCTGTAAAAGCCATGTATTTACCCTTAAGTATTTAGCTATAATTTCTAATTTATGGAAATACACGGAACGAAGAACAAGACGGTTGGGCCCAGAGGAGGCCCAGACAAATTAAAATGCTGACTCTTTTTATAGGACGTCAGGCTGAGCCTCTTCAACAGTGTTTTGTTTTGTTTTAATGGCTCTGCTACATTAAAAAAAGACTAAAGGGAAATAATAAATGTAAAGCTCATCCTAGATTTTGACAAATTAGGTGGAAAGAGCACTTTTAAACTCAATTAAGAGAATTTACATATAATCTGTGTTTTGGAATCTAAAAGATTATTCCTGAAAGAATAAAACAAGAGCTAAAACAATAACATGCACTGGAAGATCTCATTTTGATTAAAATACCTGTGTGTGTGTACATAGAAAAACCACTAGACAATTATTTACAACAAAAAGTACTAAAAGGTTAGTGGTAATCTCTGGATGGTGTGGTGATGACTTATTAATGTATCTAACTTTTGCTTGTCTGTATTTTCTAGCGTTCTACAATATACACGTACAGCTTCAATAATACACGTACAGATCAATACCATTAGAAAATTAGCTCCTTTAAGACGTGTCCTCTATCATTAGCTGTCAATCACTGACCTCCCTTTAATTTATTAACGAACACAATCCCTAAATGACTGTGTTTCTCTTGACCCTTGCTTCTGGCATATTCTTTTATGAATTCAACATTTGCACGAATGGCCCTTATAAAACTGAGGCTCCTTAATCCCGTAATCTTCTCTCTTCACCCATCTCACTTGAGCCACACCCTATAAGGGTAGTGTTCTTGACTTTGTCATTCCTAATAAAAGCACCACCTCGGAAAATCCGATCCATGTTCCGTTCTGATTTCAATACCTCCGCATGCAAGTCCCAGGCCAAATAAGATTCCCCATGACTGTGATCTTCCATTGGCTCACCCTGCTTTTCAGATCTTCATCCCCCATCATATCCTCAGTCCTCTCTTCATTAGTTTAGATTCCGCAGCATTTCATTGCAACTATCCTCTTGAAACATCTTTGTTTTTCTTTCTTGCTACTTTCCCCGCCACACACACAAACACACACACTCATTTATAGAACCTAAGCCTGGAAAACCCAACTCTTTGCCTACCCCTCATGTTCAGAAACAAGTGCACGTGGCTAGAGAAGAAAATTACTTAACCATGATTCCTGGTAATACCCGAAATTCATGACCACAGTTCTCAAATTGACCCTCAAATCAATTCTTTGATTACACTTTAGTATGTTTGCTGCCCTGGTCTCCTGAATGATATTTCCCCACCTTCAATCTTTCTAAAATATTCTCAGCTGATTACCTTTCTTTATTTGTATTTGAGAACATAGGTGCAACCACACCAATTTGTTAGTAAATATTCCAACCCACCCGCATCTAGTTGTCACTCCATCTTCAAACCTTCTATGATGGATGAAGTGCCTCTGACCCTTAGAGACCAATCCCTCCGGTGGCTTCCTATTGCCCTGAGAGTGAAACCCTAACTCCTCACCACGGCCTCAAAGCCATACCAGCTCCTACCTGTCTCACACTCTTGCTCACCAGCCTGTGTCACATTAACGTCGTTTTTGTTGTTGCTCCAGGGCCTTTGTGCCTACTGTTCCTGCAGCAGGACACCTCTGCCCACGAGTCCTTGCAGGGCTGTTTTCCTCCTGGTTCATGCAAGACATGGTGTAAATATCACCACCTCAGAGAGGCCTTTCCTAACACCCCAAACAGAATTACCTGTCCTGGGGCTTTCTCTCACATATTTTCTTTTTTCTCTCACACTATGTTTCCTACAGTTCCTTCTTTTCTCCCTCCCTCCCTCCCTCCCTCCCTCCCTCCCTCCCTCCCTCCCTCTCCCTCCCTCCCTCCCTCCCTCCCTCTCTCCTCTCCCTCCCTCCCTCTCTCTCCCTCCCTCCCTCCCTCCCTCCCTCTCCCTCCCTCCCTCCCTCCCTCCCTCCCTCTCCCTCTCTCCCTCCCTCATTTCCCTCCCTCCCTCCCTCCCTCCCTCTCCCTCCCGCCCTCCCGCCCTCCCGCCCGCTCTCCTCTCCCTCCCTCCCTCTCTCTCCCTCCCTCCCTCCCTCCCTCCCTCTCCCTCCCTCCCTCCCTCCCTCCCTCCCTCTCCCTCTCTCCCTCCCTCCTTTCCCTCCCTCCCTCCCTCTCTCCCTCCCTCCCTCTCCCTGCCTCCCTGCCTCCCTCTCTCTCTCTCCCTCCCTCCTTTCCCTCCCTCCCTCCCTCCCTCCCTCTCCCTCTCTCCCTCCCTCCCTCCCTCCCTCTCCCTCTCTCCCTCCCTCCTTTCCCTCCCTCCCTCTCCCTCCCTCCCTCCCTCCCTCCCTCCCTCCCTCCCTCCCTCCCTCTCCTCTCTCTCCCTCCCTCCTTTCCCTCCCTCCCTCCCTCCCTCTCTCCCTCCCTCCCTCTCCCTGCCTCCCTGCCTCCCTCTCTCTCTCTCCCTCCCTCCCTCCCTCCCTCCCTCTCCCTCTCTCCCTCCCTCCCTCCCTCCCTCCCTCTCTCCCTCCCTCCCTCTCCCTGCCTCCCTGCCTCCCTCTCTCTCTCTCCCTCCCTCCCTCCCTCTCCCTCCCTCCTCCCTCCCTCCCTCCCTCTCCCTCTCTCCCTCCCTCCTTTCCCTCCCTCCCTCCCTCCCTCCCTCCCTCCCTCCCTCCCTCCCTCTCCATCCCTCCCTCCCTCCCTCCCTCCCTCTCCCTCCCTCCCTCCCTCCCTGCCTTCCTCCCTCCCTTCCTTCCTTCCTTCCTCCCTTCCTTCCTTCCTTCCTTCCTTCCTTCCTTTCCTCCTTCTTTCTTCCCTCCTCCTTCTTCTGCTTTACCCTCTTCCAACTCCTCTTCTTTCATTTTTTTCAACTTCACAGCAGTTATCAATATCGCAAATCGTTTCTTATCGATTCTTTTATTGCCTTTTCTGCCCTTCATAATGTGAGCCCTGTGACAGTTCTCTTCATTGTCACATCCTCTTTACCTGGAACGTTGCCTGCCTGTCACGTAATAGCTGCTCACTAACACTCAGTGGGTAAGTCAGTACATGCTGTACTGAGCCTATGACCACCCTCCTGGTTTCACGCATTTGTGTAATTTGCTTCCCTTTAGCGTGGGCAGAGTAATCTAACAGGAATTACTTCTAACCAATGGGCTATGACAAACGTGAGGAGATGTGTGAATATGTGCATGATGACACGATTAGGTCATATGATATTTCAGTGCCACCTTGCTTGAGTCCCCGTGTCTCTGCCTTGCTGGCTGTGAAGAATCAAGCTGCCATGGAAGAGCCCACTTGGACAAGGCACTGAGGGTAGTACAAGGCTCAGGATGACCTCCAGGCAGCAAAGAGCCTGAGGTCTTCAGTCTTGCAGACAAGAAACCAATTCCTACAAAGCCCAGAGGCAGCCTGAAAGTGGATTTCAGCAGTTCCGCCTTTGATGTGGTCTTAGACTTGGCCCAGACCTGAACTGCAGGTCTTGTGACCCTGAACCAGGAGATTCAAGTACTCTGTACCCAGAATCCTGATCCACAGAAGCAATGAGATAATAAATGTCTGTTTTTTGAAGCCACTGTGGTTGGGGTATTATTGTTACTCAGCAATAGATGACCAATCCATGGACTCCTGGAGAGGTCGAGTAGGTGTTTCCAGCACCTTCTGCAGTCTGTGTTTGTGGGTGTCACTGCTAACAGGCTGATTTGCTGTCAAGTGTAACCCCCTCCACCCTTCACACAAGAAGGTCTTGTTTGATGGAGTACAAACATGGTCCATTCAGCTTTAGGAGAACTAGGAGGGGTGGAGATAGGGACAGGAGGGAAACTGATATATGTCTCCCTGACTGATCTCCTGAATGACCGCCTACTGACACCTGTGTGAGCAAGGCCCCTGCACCACCAGGATGGAAAGTCAGGTGTTTTAACCTGTTCGTATTTAGGTTGTTGAAATAAACAACTCTTGTTATTAAATTGTCATTTATTTATTTATTTATTTATTTACTATGAATTAAAAAACAACAACAACAACAAACCCAAACACTACATTAACTACACGGGGCACACTAAATACTAAATTCTGTCTCACAATCTTTATGAAAAAACAGAATGTACGCTGACACATTCATGGACTCTGCCCTATGCCCGTAACCCCGAAAGCGATGGGCAGGCCTCTCGGAAGCACTTCGGTCAGTTCCTCCCTGAGTCAGGATTCTACGTCCAGTGCACACGCAATTCCACAGCCCAGGTCCGACGGGGGGTGTGGAAGGCCCCGGGGACTGTGGCAGACGTGGCCACAGGCGTCACCCGGGTGGGCGTCACGCTTGCTGTTGGCCCCTCTCCCGAGTAAGAGAGAAAGTGGATCCCGTGGCTGCTGCCTTCAGGTCTGGTCTCCGTGCTGGGCTCCCCCAGACTAAACAGGAGAAGGTCAGGGGGTGGGAACTCTGTTGCCCCGTCCACGGTAACAACCTAGGAGAGAGCTGGAACTGGGAGATACTCGCTTCTGAAACCTCTGAGGAACATGGCCCCTCGGACACGTCAGGTTGATGGTTACGTTTTCCGGCTCAGACTTCAGGAGGTGATTTAACCTCCTGGTAATACGAATGCTCTTTAAAAGCTGAATATATGTATACATTTGAATCTATTGCATGAGTCTACTTTCAGAGACTTTGCCTTATTTATTTTTGTAAACTCTTCAGGACTCAATTTGTGACTAAATAGACGGACAGACAGACAGATAGATAGTATGGATGCTGAAAAAACTGTAGAAAACAGGGGAGAAAGGAAGGGGAGAAAGAAGGGGACACAGACAGGAAGGTGAAAGGGAGGGCGAAAGAGGGGAGAAACAGAAAAATATTGGCTATTTGGTCATTAGAAACAGAGTTTTCTGGAACATTCTTAACACTTATCAAATCTAAAGCCAGATTATAGTACTGCTCTATAGTAAATAATTTCTTTTACAGGCATCCCTCACTTTAGAAAAGTTTGCTTTATACCACTCCGCTTTTGGGGTACAATGGTACCTCTTTTCGCTAACTGATAAAAACAGACCTGAAGAGGTTTCTGGCTTTTATGAAAAATGAAAACAGCTTTCGGGTTTGTTTTCAGGAGCCATTAGTTATAGAGGCTGCATGTCCCCAAAGGAGCAGGGGAGTGACCCCCCGAAGCTCCTTCTGGGGACCACGCTCAGCGTCTCCGCATCAAACAGAGCTCTGAGCTGAGTCTGTGACCGGCTGGGCTGGATCTCCGCTTAGTTCAGATGTCCGTTAGTTAGCAAGATGTGGCCTAAGGCGCCTTCCCTTTAGGCCAGTACAGCTTAGGGAGGTTTCATAGGGACCCTCTCCTTTCCTGTAGCGGGAGACACCTGTAACCCATTTAGCCCCATGGGAGCCTATGCACAATAAAGCACTTCAAAAATGTATGAAGAAAGAACAGTTTAGTGAACGGAACAATCACTAAATAAAAATATAAAGATGGGCAAGTAGTGAGTAACAACATTTTAATTTTTACTAATAAGATAGAATAAATGAGCACTTTTATCAGATTCCCAATGTTAATGTTAATGTACATAACAAAATCCAGGAATACTCACCTTTTCTCATTTATTAGAATTAGGTGTTTGCTTCTAGTAGTTCTTCAGTCCATTAAGTAGTTACTATTATTATTGATAATTGTAAGTATTTTCCTCAATCTTGGTGTCAGGCCCCAGTTTTGGTCTGGAGCCAAGAACAATATAGCATGAACTTTGACTTGCTCCAGAACCCACTGAAATCTGTAACATGGGAGGGTTTTCTTACATTCAACATTGCATTTAGGAAGTTTTGGGACTGTTTACGTCCCTGGGTTCACCAATCAAGGATGCTTCTTTCAAAATCATGCATTTCAGAGTTTGAGAAGCCATCACCACCTTGAAATGGATTAATAACACACCAGCTCATAAGCTGAGTGGAAAACCTTCCATGTAAAATATAATGGGGTCTTTTTTCTCTCCCATTGGTATATATTTGAAAATCTTTAAAAATATCCTAGAAAAAAAATGGATGTTACATTCTTTACCATTTGCTTTAAAAAGGATTTTCCAGTCGTTCATCTCCAGAAGGTCATCTCTGAGATGTACAAGCCAGCCTCTCATTAGCGCTCCTCTTGCATTCATATTTAACTTTCTTTCATTCCGTGGCCTTTATTAGCTGAGCTCTTGGAGCTTGTAGCACATTTTAAACAGCAACAGTGGGAGGATGTAAATGCAGAATAATGTATCAGGACTCAAATTTGCATGGTCAAATGTCAAAAAAATTAGGCCTTCCCCAGAACCATGTCAAGAGAAATAACGTAAGTGGGCAAACTCAACAGCAGGCATGCCATTATCATTTAGCACAAGCTGTCATCACTGCCAGCCAGTGGAAGCAGTGGTCATTAGCTGGAACTCTGCCGGGGGATGTTGCTATCCTGCCTCTCCCTTTTCTAAAAAAGATTTTTATTTTTTCCCCATCATCTGACAGTGTTTCATGGAACACCATGCTGCAATGTTGCCTTGCTGACAGGGAAGTCAGGAGATGGTGGATGGCACCTTTGGGGTGGGGGAGGTAAGAGGACCAGAGCGCAGAACCCATAATCGTCCACTGTCAGCTAGAGGGTACAGGCAGCGCCTTACCTATTGGATAAATACTCATTCAGAGTAATCACTTTATTTCAGCTCTGTAATGACATTAACAAGCTTGGAATACAGGGAATTACATGAGTCAGAACAAATAATTGAATATTCTACTGTGGAGGGAACAGAGCACAAGCCTGCCTTCATCTCATGCCGTTTCTGAAGTTAGCACAAGCATGCAATTAGATAATAAGCTTAAACAGCATTAAATTGGCAGTGCTCGTACCACCGCTGAGAAAAAAGAAGTATTAATTGTTCAACTCTCACCTGCTTGTAACTTCATGCCATGTGAATACTAGGAAGGCTGCCTGGTTTCTATTTAAATGGACTTAAATGCAGGGTTTAAACAAACCAATAAAAATAAAATCTAAAGAGAACCCGAGGATAAATGTAAGAAAGATAAGCCAGTGAAAACAGATGCTGATTACAAATGATGTCAGGAGGGGGAGGGGGTTACTCTGAAAAAATGGTGAAGGATGAGTGTGGCTAAATTGTTCAATTTAAGCCTACCGTAATGTGAACAAGTGTCCTACATGTTTCTGTTTTTTCTTTTCTTTTTATTTTTGTAACTCAGTATTCTGCTAGGCAATTTTCTTCCTTTCAAATTTATGATAAAATCTCCTGAATATGAGCACTGAGCAGTGACTCATGCAATTCAGTACAATTAGCACATCTAGCTAGACAGGCATGGATGATGATATAGCTAGAGAGTAAGAGATAGGAATAGAGACACATAGAGATAGAGCTATAGGTGATACTGATATAGATTCATTTATAGACAACCATACACATATAGACATAATTAATGTTGGTACATCATTAATCATGGAAATGTTACATGCATGGGAAGCTTCCAAATGGAACAGACTGATTTTGTGTGAGTACAAACAAGAAAAGAGTGTTAGAAGCTGGTGAGCACAATGAGTCCCTTCCTTAACTTGTTAGGTTTATTAGCAGCTAGGACCCCGAAGGACGAGAATAGTGCATTTTTGACAACCCCATCCTGGTGCCACCCACACTGTCACCTGGTGTCCTGGATGGCCCTCAGCATGATTTAGCCTGATGTGATGCATCAAGATACAAGAGCTGTTAGAGAATGCACAGAACTGACCCATAAAACGCTGCCTGCTCTGGCCTCCGCACAGAGAGGACGAGCCTTCCCCTTGGAGGGTGTGCTGCCCGCATCAGAACAGGTTGCGATGAGATGTGAAGCCCGAATACTCCGGGGAGGGCAATTTGGGAGGCATCAGTTTATAGTTGGTTCTTATCACAACTCCAAATCTGTGTAGTTATTCAGACGAGCCAATCAGCACTGGATATTTGATAGGCAAACTCAATAATCATTTATAATCTTGACAGGTTAAGGGCCTCCAAGGCAAACCTTAATATACACAGTGGGTTTGAACATAAGTGAAAACAAATAAAGAAATCTCTATATTCCTGAGCAAATGTCTTTTCTTTCTCTAGTCCTACTGTCATCCAATCAGGGTTTTCCTTTATCATATCCATCCTCACAGGACACACAAAACCATTTTCAGTCTGTTTTTCTAAGTAGACCACCATCCAACCTTCAGCTCATACTTGTCTATAACTCATGTGGATATTTGAAAGTTATTCTTCGACAAAGCAAGGGCAAATGGAAAGTGGGTCCTTTACTAGGACACTTTGGCATGTGTCAAATAATTTAAGATTTAGATACACTGGGATTTGGATATTTATGAAATCTGTTCTTCAAAATAACTTAAAAGTATTAGAAGAAAGATTTTCCACTGGTCCCATATTTTTAAAGAATAATATTGAAAATACTGCATTGCTTTTGGTAGGTGTCCCACTGATCTTTAAAAAAACCCAAGGAAAGGACATTTTGCCAATAAAAAAAACTGGAATTAAAATTAGCAGCTGCAGAAATACCCGCCTCCTCTCTCTTTCCTTTTTTCCCCTCTCCTCTCTCTCTCCCTCTTTCTCATGTTCTCTTTCTCTCCTTATAAAATGATTCTAGTTCCAGTTTATTTATAATGAGAGTCAGCTATAATAGATCTTAGCTTACATAAAAGATTTACTAATTATACAGAGAAACTATTATAATTACCACCTGGCAAAATAGTGTATTTATTGAATAGTCACTGTCTACCTATCTATGAGCTAGGTACAGTAAAATACACCTTCAAGTATGTACATATCTGTTGAGTCAAAGACATGCAAGAGACAATTTTGAAATAATGCAAACAAAATCAAGATTTATGTTATATAAGAGGGCAAGCCAAAATGGACCCACAGAACGGAGCTATGTTTACATTCAGTCAATAAATATTGATTGATGACCTACTGAATGGCAGGCACTACATTCTGTGTAAGACCCAAACTACACTAAATTTCCTTCAGGAGATTTACTCCCTTAGAGGAGACGAGCATGCATGGAGAGAGAGAGGACACGGTGTTCATTGCAACTTTTCTTTTGCAAAGAAATTTCTTTGGAAGAAGCATATAAAGAAGAATTCAAGATGAATGCAAAGGAGAGACATGACTTTCAACAGGAAAGTCCTGTGGGTGATCAGGCAAACAAATGACATGAGATAATGGGGACAAGAAAGCAATTCCAATTAGGGAGATGGACGGTCATGCCCTCCAGGTGACCACCCACTAAGCATCAGACACCAGGCCTTCAGTAGAGGTATTGAAGTCACTGTGCATTGGAGAAGAGGAAGATGGAGGGTCCGGGTATTACGTTTAGATTGACTCTGACAGAGCGATGACATTCTGCCTAAATGCAGAAACTTGGGAGAAAGAAAGGATGACTCCGGCAAATGCAGAAACTTGGGAGAGAGAAAGGATGACTCCGGCGCTGGGAACTCGCAGGAAGCTTGAGGAAGCTTTGGCTAAGTCTGTAAATGAGTCGTAGCACCGCTCAGGCTTGGGTTGGTCCTTCTTAGACATTTTATGAGCCCTAAGCCTTTGAAAGAAGTAAAGTGAAGTGGATTATTTCATGCAGATAAAGTAGCTTGTGCAAAGCCCTGGAGGAATAAGAGAATTCCTTTTTATATATAATAAACACCTTCCAGCTTAGTTCTACAAGATAAAGTTCATTAGAGGCACCATCATGCATGATGCTGATCTTTATTGTCATTAAAGGGAAGTACAATTTTTTCCTGAAGGTGATGAAGATCCAAGAAGAATTCAGAGTGGGGTATTGGGAGTGAGGGGGTCATGTTGATTATACAACCAGGTTGTAGAGATCACACTGGAGAGATGGAAGGACATGAGTCCAGAGTCAGTCACCAGGAAGCAAGAATCCTAATGACGAGGTTTGGGGAATTCGATGCAACTCACCCCAGGATGGATTGTAAGAGGAGGAGAAAGTCTGGAAGTTTGGAGCAACTTTATATATATATATATATATAAAGGAACGCTTTCAATGTTTTGCCATTGCAAGGGGCGCTGCCTTGCATTATGGTAGATATCTGTAGCAGCTAGAATTAAGTGTGGCTGTAAATGACAGAAAACACAATGCAACCTTTAGTTCTTTCCCCTAAGAAAGAAGTGTGGAGGCAGGCTTCCCAGAGAACCACGATCTTTGGGGAACTGTGTATGTTCTCTCGCTGTTCTGTCATTAGTAGCAGAAAGTTCACACTTCAGTGTGACCACCTGGACTCTGAATTCCAGCCAACGGGGAACAGGAGACTCTGCCAGCAGCACACCCTTACCCAGAACTTAGACGTATGCTGACGGATGGGGAGTATGACTTTTGTGTCATGTGGCCCCGTGCACAGCTACAACCTGCAAAGTCTGTTGAAGAGAAAGGGAGGGGAAGGGATATGAGGGGAAAACCAGCAATCTGCTGAGAACATTCCCTATTATTCCTTTATGCTAAAATATCAAATAATTTAGTAGACATTAGCTGTTTTGAATGAAACCAGGAAGCTCTCAGAAAGCGAAAATATATATCTGGAAGTCAATCCCCTGAAACTAAAATAACACAGCAGCATTGAGCGAAGCCCTACAGCAGCCTATGATCTGTGATGAGTGTCCCCCAGGCTGCCCCTTGGCCACCTACAGAACTGGTCCTGGGTTTGAGGCCAAGTTCGTGTAGTTGTATCTGGTCTCAAGTCATAATGTAAGCTTTGCCCAGGGATCAATGTCATCACCAGCATTTTCAACTAGAACATTTTCAAATAGTATATCACACTTCCTTTAAATAACCACAATGGGAACCTATAACTAATGCTCTCAACTGAAAATGGGCCAGGTAGATAGCCAGGGATGGTGGCACACCTGTGTTATGTGGCATACCCGGCCCGTGTCCACTGACTCTGGTCCATCGATCCTACAATGGGCTTATTTGGGAGAGTGGGGATGGCAAGTTGCCTCCACTCATATTCAAATATCAGTGTTTCTATGACTAGTTAGCTGCACCTTTGGGCAAAGAGCATGCTAGTACTTAAGTTCTTGGTCTGCATATTTGTCCAAATGGTAAATTTGTTTGCAGACATGGCCACTGCATCTGAAGTCTGTTAGCTCCAAGCTGCCAAATGTCAGTAGCTACTGCCGAGATGTGAGACCTAGGGAGCCTTTTGGATTGATGGAGTGTATTTATTTATTTATTGCATTTCTCAATGGATTTTTTTCTCTTTCATCTGTTAATAAAATGAGTTATATTAATAATTTTTATCATTTTAAATATGAGGTAAAACAATTGAAAGATGAGAGATATGTTCTCAGATAATATGATTATCTTCATGGAAAAATGCAGAGGAATCTAAAGATAACTATAAGAATCAATTGGAGAGTTCCAATTGATGGAAAATACATCAATATAGAAAAAAATCAATTGTACTCTTAAATATAAATAGCATCTAATTTTACAATAAAATATAATTTAAGAAATCCCACTCAAAATAGCAGCAAACAAATAAATGTATTAATAAATTCAACCGAAATATGTAAGAGCTTCATTTTATAGGCTATGAAACTTTATTTGAAGACATAAAGAAAGACAAATAAATAACCCAAATTAATGGGTGGGATTGGCCCATCATTTTTCTCCAATTTATTCAATACATGAAATGAAATTTATATCAAATTTCTCATATTTTTCCATGAAACTGCAAATGTCATCTTAAAAATTAGTGAAAGCCTAACAGTGGCCAGATGACTGAAGAATCATGAAGGGAGGGAGCTCATCTTATCGAACAGCAAAAAGCATTGTAAAGCTTCCCTGTTGTTAGGACTTGAGATGAACAAATGAGCTGATAGGACTGGGTAGAAGGTACACAAACACACATTCCTGTATTCATGCATAAGGTGACTATATGGCAGATTTGGCTCTGCAAATCAATGAATAACTGACTACCCATATGGAAAATTGTAATTCATTGAATTACCAGTATGTTAAAGACCCAAGTGAGTGAAACAAAACTTCAAATTCATAGAAGCTTTGCTCTCCATGTTTGTCAGGATTTATTCTATAAGGCATAAAGAAAGAAAAGGGGAGGGGCGGAAACTGTAACTTTCACTATATTAAAATAAGATAAAAATTTCTGTATGACCAAAACTCCCTAACCTGAGTAAACGGACAAGTCACTGATTAGCCACAGAGTAAGGAAAGACCATTTCAATGTATCTGATAGACGAAAATGAACATCTGTAATAGGTAGCATTCCTGTAATGCAATGTTTAAATACACAGGGGAAGCTTTGGCAGTGGCTGTGGACAGGACATGGACAAGAAAAGAAACCTGGAGGGACCAGCGGGGCTGCCCCCAGCGTTAGAGGGTCACGCAGGACAGAGGCCTTGCGCCAGGAGTCCCCAAGCCTTCACCAATCGGTCCCACTCACAACCCTAGCCTGTAGCAGCCTCTGACCTTTTCACTGTTTGTAGAGTTTTGCGTTGTCCAGAATATCATGTGAGTATAGTTGGATTCATGCAGTACATAATCTTTCTAACTTGGCTTCCTTCACTTCACAATATGCATTTAAAGTTTCCTACATGACTTTTTGTGATTTGATAGCTCATTTCTTCTTTCTGCTGAATAATATTACATTGCATGGATGTACCCCAGTTTGTTTATCCATTCAGCTATTGAAGAATATTTTGGTTGCTTCAAGTGTTTGGAGATTATGAACAAAGCTGCTATAAAAACCCTTGTGCTGAGCCCACATCTGCAGTGGTGACCCCTCTGTTGCCCTCCCCCCTCCCGCCTTTCCTCTTTGTCACATTGACTGTCCACTTAGAGGCTGTCATTGGAGGCATCGATAGAATGAGAGAGCTTGGAGTTGGGCAGAAAGGGCCCTGGAATTTCTGCCCCTCTGCACCCTGCACCTGCTCTTATCTGGGTCTGTGGGAAATCCAAGATCCTGTAAGGATCCCCGCTCTCAGGGCTCAAGGAACCTCTCTCTCAGGCCAGCAGACCTTTCTCTCAGGGTTGTGCTCTGTTCTGACTCCCAGGTACATTTCGGGGACCCCCATGCATACTCCAACTCCCACCACTTTCCTGCCTTTTTCAATAATGTTTTCTTATTCTCAGAGGAATCAAAGGCACTCACAGCTGACTGTGTCTCTCAGTCTCTCAACCTCAATTTCCACATCTGTGGAGTGGGAATTATAACCATATTATTAAAGTAATTAAATGAGCTTGGACATATGGTATGACCTGTAAGCTCTAAAATGCTGGCTGATATTATCAGTAGGAGAGAAAAATAGGAATAATATTTTTTTCTATCAGGAAATGCAAGGAACACTGGTTTTGCTACCATCCAAACTACCCTCGTTATTCTATCTCTACTATTCAAGTTGTATTGTGGGTGTGAAAGGGGAACAGGGCCACTTCCAGGTATTGGGGTCTGTCCGTGCAGCAGTGTCTACACGGTACAGTGTGCAGAGCCCCCTGGTATGGAGGACCCTGATGGGTGACGGGCCACCCTGGATGGAGGAGGTCTTGACTGATGGGAAGGTGGAGAGGAGAGTCAGCTCCTCAGCCCAGTAAGCCTCCAAGCACCCGGGCATCAAGACGTGGCTGGCTGGCTTTAGTGCCACTGCCCTCCTCAGAACACCTGTCAAGGCCTCCTTGGCGCTGGTGTCACTCAGCTTCCCCCCTCCCTCCCTCTCCGGAGCCCAGAGTCAGACCCTTGCTCAGGTCATGCCTCACCACAGCCCCCCTGCCCCCCAACCCCACCTGGCTCTCCTCATGCTGACCGTTTACCCCCGTGCTGTGACTCTGACTGGATGTGCCCTCCATTCACCTTACCCTGCTCTCCTGAAGCTCATGTCTGGGTTCTCCAGAGCCATTTTGGGAAAGAGAGAGAGAGAGAGGAAGGAAGCAGTATTAACTTATATAATGCCTTTGCATTTCTGCCCTCAGTCTAACTCCTCTGGACGCCATAGGAATGCTTCTGAATGAATTGGGGAAGGGTCAGGGATTATGGAAAAGAAAGCTGAAAGACTACTATTATAAAAACTCACGATGTTCCCAAACCACACCCATGATGGAGATGACCATGAGAGGAAACTGGTCTGCCCAAACCAGGCCCGTCCGGGGTCCTTGTTCAGTAAAACATGTCCGCAGACCCTGTGTCCAGTCTCTGACTGACACCTAGCACACATGCTGTGACTTCAGAACTGTGTTTCCCCTTTTGTGTGTAGTGTCCATCCTTTTAAAATCTTATCTTTCACTTTAATAAAGACCACAGCCTCACGGCCCATGGGCTTTAAGAACAAACGCTTACACAGGGATGGAAAGACCGAAAGAGGCCTGTCACCCACATCCGGCTCCCTCTGAAGCAGCCACCCCGCCCTAAGCAGCTGCCCGCCTGCCACAGGCTTCGTACGTGGTGGTCAGTAGCAGCACGGGAGAGCTGCGTTCTCATTGCTCCAGGGCCCTTATCAGGCACTCAGTGGTCACCTGCCGATTGGCTTTATTAACACAGCTTTATTATTTTAGTCACATATTAGTGTCTTAACCCGTTCACCAACTTCCTTGGTATTTTCTAGCCACTTTCCATAAATCACACCACTGCACTAGTCTTCGCATATCTACAAGACCCCAGCAGGCTACTCCCCTCACAAAGAAGCCACATCAGGTCCTGGATGAGGGCTGGCATTTTCATGTAAATGGCAAGTTTTATATCAATGTCAGATTAGCTGCCGTGTTGCTTAAACACTGAAACCATCCGACCAGTTGACAAGACAGGATTCTCAGGAAGAAGGTGACATTTCTGAGGCGTCTGCATCTCCTAGGTTTTGATGTATTAGTTGATCTTTCCCCAGATGGCTAGTGATACAGACACTCTTGTCAGTATTTTAAAAATAAAAAAAAAAGGTACTTTTTTTGTTCTTTCCCTATACTTTTTACTTGAAAATTATTCTGTTACCCAATTACCTATTCCAACATTAGCGTTCGTGAGTTGGGCTGATGGAAGTGGGGGTCATCGTGGCAGTGTCTCTACTACATGTCAGACTACGAAAGGGCAACGACACATTGCCCACTTGAAGACCACTGTCTAACTTGAAGATTCTCGGGGGCACACAGTGACACGTCTTTTCATGATCACTGCCTATGCCTTAGAAAAGGTGACCCAGGGTGTTGCATCGGTTTCCAGGTTATTCTTGAGAAGATGGTGAGCTCTGTGGGGAGAGGCAATGATGAAAAAAGAAAGAGTGACATTGTTGTAATTCTGGAAAAGACCACATGTCTTGGTCATTTCTTCCCAGAAAGAGAAAGAAACATGCTTTATCCTTAGGGAGCTTGAATAGCAGATGTCATGCCCACATCACAGTATGTCTACAACACACACACAAAGGAGTGTGTTGCGGGCATGGCAGGTATCATGGTCCCTTCACTCACTCATAGCAGCAATCCATCTGTTAGCTTCCTTATATCTTTGTTCCTGCTTTTCTCCACCCTGTAGTCTACACATACAATATCTTCTGAGGTGAGTGGAAAGTGGGCAATGGCCCCTTCACTTGGAAGGACAGGCACAGCTTAGGTCAGGGGTGGAGTGGCCACCGCCTACCCACCTTCCCACTCCCGTTTCTGACCCCTCCTCTGCTGCAGCTTTTCGCATCCATGGCCCGATGGGTATGGTTCCCTGGTTTATTCACTGTCACATGTTATTTTCCCCAGACTGCTAGAAAGCCTGATTCCATTATTAAGAATAGTGATGAGGCTGGGACCAGGACTGTTTTCCACATTGTACAAATTCCCCTGTCTCTTCATCTTACAGCCCAGGGGAGTTTGGAGCGATGAAATTTCTAAAAACATGTCCATCTGCATGTTTTTAGCATCCTGTGGCCTACCAGATAAATCTAAAACTCTTACCCTGGTATTCACGGGACTCCATGGTCATTCCTCAGCCTGAGTGTTCCATGAATGACACCCATTGCTCCGTTGTGTTAGTTCCACATTCTACACTGAGTCATATTGTATGTGACTCCCCAGACATGGCTGACAGCTTCCTATCTCCATTCTGCCTCCAGCTTTTTCTGTCTAAATCCCACACGTGCTGCAAAACTGGGGTCACAGCCGCTTTCCTCATGAAGCACCACCGCTCTTGCTAAGGAGTGGAAATACGTGTGCTTGTAAATGTTCTCATTTCTCGGAAACTGATTGAGTACCGAGATGACGCCTTTAAACACCTCTGTGACTCACCACGCAGTGCTTCATGCACAAAAGGATGAGTAAATTAGAATGGTTGTTACTTCTGTGCTACGGAAGGTTACAGGAAGAAATGTCTATTGCATGTCCAAGAAATGTACTTTGATCCAGTTTAGCCTGATATAACTCAGGAATTCGATGCCATCATTTCATTTGCGGATTTCTGTTTTGGCTTCAGAGGGTTAACTGGAACACGGGTGTTTATAGCAAGTGAGCTTGAGCAGTTCCGACATGGACGGTGGCTGAAAGGCTGCTGTGATGCTGTGAGGTTGACTGTGTGTGCCAGATGGGTGAGAATTACCTTTTACATCCTAACAGGCTAAGTTTTAAATAAGATCTAGAATATATGAGCATCTAGATTCACAACTAAACCATATCAGATACCATTTGAGTTAAAATTTACATGAAATTGCCAGAATTGAGTTAGGAATCAGTAGAGAAAAAATTTGAGCTTCCCCATATTTTAGCTTGAGTGATTATACAGGCAAATATTCTGAACCTGCATTTGAAAGCCATTCTGAATAAATTTTGTTCTGATAAGTATTTGCCTTGAATACCAAGTTTCCTGCCTTAAATCAACACAAAGTGAAGATCAGAAACTCATATAAGAAAGCTGATTAACATGGAACTCCATCCCTAAGCCATCTTATTGTTTATGATATGTTTTCTACCTTCATGTCAGTGCAGTGTGAAAAGGAAAAGGCTGACTGAATGGTGAAGAAGTCTAAAAACATGTCAACTTCAGCTTGTAAAATACACAGGGTTTGGGTAGTGTAATATATCTGAAGGTGCTATTATAGACTAGACTAGAATTTTAACCCAAGAAAAATAAAAACATATTTCAGAATTAGTTTTGCAGTTTCTGTAAGGTGGTCAGACATTTACTTGCCAACATA
Source organism: Aselliscus stoliczkanus (assembly GCA_033961575.1). Taxonomy (NCBI): domain Eukaryota; kingdom Metazoa; phylum Chordata; class Mammalia; order Chiroptera; family Hipposideridae; genus Aselliscus; species Aselliscus stoliczkanus. Next base: position 110,518,075 of record CM066728.1, read on the forward strand.
AAATATATTTCAGCAATATATGGTAAGACAAGGACATGCATCATCACAATTTTGTGTCTTGTGTGCTTGTGAGTAGCCCAGACTTCAGTGAAGGCCAGGGGATGGAAGCAATGGTACCCAGAGAGAGCAATCCACATGCTGACTTAAGTATATTGGAACGTACAAAGAGATTCTTTTGTGTAAGACACTGCATTTCTCAGTCAGAGCTGGTGTGTGTTTTGGACACCAGAGACAAAATGAGACCAACGTGAGATGATTAGGTTCTAAAATGGTTTGTGACCATGGACTGCTTCTTTAATTTACTTCTTCTCGTTGAAATGCCAGACCACCTCCTTAGATAGTGGGCATCGACAGCTGATGTCTCCAATATGTTATGGATTTTGAAATCAAAAGTGATATTTGGTTCTCTCAATCAAATTAAAAAGAGAAGAGTCTCCCACTGGGGATCTGTTTAATAGAAGAGAGAGTCATAACATAAATAATCACAAAATTGATTAACTGTAATTGTGGTAATTTTATTCAGTCCTGGAATGCCTACATAGCTCCACAGGCTCTGTCATCTGTGTCATCGTTGGCTAAGTTTAAAGTTGAGTCACAAGTTTTAACTATTAAGCGTATGGAGGCACTTGTGCAAAACTCTTGCTAATCAACAGTAATTCACGTTTGCTCACTATTGATCTCCTACTACCTCAACTTAATACACTCTAATATTGAGCATCTATTTCACTAATAGTCTCACCCAGACACTAAGATCTGTGTGTGACCCAAAAGCATGATATACCCGAGGCAGCTGGCATGCCCAGTGTAGGTAGAGAACAATGAAGTGGAAAAATATGTAACAATAAAGTCAGGGCAAGGAGGATGTGGTGGTTTGGCTGGTGGGGAAACAGCTGAAAAGATCAGTCAGACTTAAAAGTTCAAAGGTCTTTCTAAAGGTTCCGGTGTTTACATGACCTGCCTCCAAGCTGTGTGCAGAGACAGTTAGCAGGCCATCTGGCGAAGTTTGTGCGTGGGGGGGAGGTGGGACTCTCCATGTGCACTGTCTATATGTAGCATGTACTCCTTATTACACAAACCCATGTTCTTGTTAGTCTGCTCTTTACCGCAGTGACTTGTGTTCATTTCTGAAATGTCATTGTTACCACTGTGTCGGCCTGTGTGACAGACACAAGCTAGGTGTTCACTGTCCACCTGGACATGCAGATGCCTTGGTTTTTCCAGGCGTCCGTCCAGGCAGTTTGGGGCTATGGGGCGTCACTGTAGCAGTGGGCTGTGGTGGTCTGCATTCCTCTTGAGCCCGGCCCGTAACTGTATATGTGCTTCTCAGCTCACTCTCTGTCTTCTGTCCCAGATTACAGAAGTCTGAGATGACAGGCTGTATCATGGGAGGGCTCCTGAAGATAGGGCCACTGCTGGAAAGAGACTGCCCAGAGCACCGCTCCATATGCCCAGTGTCTGGATGAGAAGCGAGCCTTTGCTTTGTTAGGCCCATTGATTAAGTTCTGGCTTTTACCTGACTCGCACAGAAACCAGCGTGTGTCGTAGCAAGGTATACAACTGTGTGGTAGCGGGTTGTAGGAGGCCAGACAGCGGCTGGAGGCTGGGAGCCTGGGCAGCTCCCCTCGGGGTGGTGGGAGACACAGAGCGATGCCACGCTGCTCAGAGTTGTCTGTCTGCTGCTTGTTCATGGTGAGGGTATGTGATTCCTCTATTTTTGGCCCAGAATTCCAAAGAATAATAGCTTCAACATTTCACTCACTTGGTTGGAAAAAGCGTACAGGAGACCACTTCAGTGCCACCACTGTTTGGGAACATGGCTTCTCGTCCAGCTGCAGCTCTTCAGCTGGCCTGTGCTGGGCGGTGAGCCCCAAGTGGAAGGTTCCTCTTCTCTCTTGAACCATATGGCTCAGCACTGCAACATACGAGCCCTTCATGCTGGGGAACAATGCCAATGCAACCCGAGGGTTTAAAACTTATTTAGGTAAAAAGGATATTTGATGGTGAGGAAAAGTAATCTATGGCTCTGTCATCTGTGTCATATTATAGTTGGCCAAGTTTAAAATTGAGTCACAAGTTTTAAGTATTCAGCTTATGGAGGCACTTGTGCAAAACTCCTGCTAATCAATTGTAACTCTTATGCACAAATCAATCTTCTACAAATGTTTGGGGGCAAAGACTATTGATGTTGTTACAACATTGGAATGGATGGCATTTTGTATTCCTGGGCAGCGCTCACCTATTTGGCATGGCCCACTGGGTTTAGACCACCCTACCTTATGTTACACTGAGGTAGGTCCTATTCCTATATCCTTTTACAATTTTATTGATAAGCTATTTTATGTAGATGTAGAGACACATTACTATGATAAAATTATTTATGCTAAAGAATATTTAGCTAATAATACTGTGTTTTCATTCTTAGGTTAACTAACATTGCCAAATCTCTCTTTTTCCAAGGACAATGGCTTTCATACTTTGCTTGTTGTTGCTATTGTATTGTAAGTCCTATTGTCAAATTAGTTATTGCATGGAAGTTTGCAAGATAAACCAGATACGAGCTGAGCTGCCCCAGTGAAGTTGTGTGGAGAGCCGGGGAAGATCGCAGTGCGACCACTCCTGACCTAAGGTCACCCATCACCTGAAGAGGCCCTGAGTGTAGGTTTCCTGAACACGGCTGACAGAAGCTCGATCTTCAATCAGGGTTTAATTCTAATTCTTCTTGATGTCCAATTAATGCGCCTGTCTCCATCTAGTACTAGACCTATAGATAGAAGGGGTGGGACCCTTCTAGTTTTCTACCAATCATTGTAATCACAAATGATGTTTCAACCTTCTGGGACCACATCATCTGGCCAAGCAAGCTTCTACTTATAGAAATGCACAGATGAACTCTCTGGCATCAGAATTTATCATAAACTCATGTATAATTCTGTACATGTGTCTTGCTACCGAAAGTTAAAGATATTATTCCATCAATTCATGTGATAAAACCGAGCCAAAAGTGGGCATTTACTTGTACCACAAGGGGATTACACAGGCTCCACACACTTCTTAACCCAAACAGTGTAGGTTACATGAGCTAATAGCGCTGTACGTGGTCCAGTTGCGTATGCATATTGCCTAATAACACTCAGAATCATATTAACAAAGCAACACAGCATCTATCAGCCTTCCAGAATTTCACCACCGTGAGGCATTCTCACTGTGGCTTCCTGTCAATCTCCCGCTCTGCGTTCCCTCAATGCAGTGTATCTGTATTCCATATGCAAATTCTCTAGTGAATGATTTTCCTGTTTTGTAAGCTAGGCTGCACCTGTAACATGTGGGATTGAGTTAGAAATGACAAGCAGACAAGCACAGGCACATTATCTTGACAAACTCAGCCTCCAAAAATTACCCTGAGCCTGAATTATTAAAATAACAAGGAATATTTCACTCAGCTGTGCAGAAATGATCCTAATTGTCCACTTTAGCTAAATCCTTTCAGTCTCTGAGATCGGTCAATTTACATTGGTGGCTTGCAAATTCCTCAACTCCCATTAGAGAAAAGCACAGCAGCAGTCCAATGCACCCTCATTTATTTTAATAACCTGCCAAGCAGACATGAAAATGTTAAAGTTGGAAGGCTATAACATGACAGGATCCTGACTTGTCAGAGCCACATTATAATCTAGTTAAAATACTTTCTTTCTCCCTCTCATGTCTTCTCAGGTAAGTGGGGAACTAATTGTCAAATTACTAATTTTGTTGGCATTAATATCAATACGACGACAAGAGGAGCACGAACTGTCGAGCGAGAGGTTTTTCTACACCTTCTACTGATGATGGGGAGATTACCCTGGAATCAAGTAAAGAATTAAATGTGTATGATCCACTTGCTATTTGCCATGGAGCCATTTTTGCAAGTGCTGTTTGCAGGTCCTGTCAGCTGACCAGAACGTGCCCGCGTCATCCCCCAGATTTGCATTTCTTGGTGTGCAACGTCACCACAATAATGAACCAATATTATCCACTCAGTGCTACATTCATACAAGTGCACAGTGCAGCAGAAATGACAATATGCTCCCAGACATTCTACTTAACATCCTTATGTGTAGAGCACTTCCAGTTGGGTCATAGGTATTGTGACCCAAAATTCGGATTGTGCCTGTTGTCCTGAAAAAATATTAATGTCATGGCCATGCACTCTCAAAAGTGTCATGTTTTGACAATAAATTATATTATTATCCTACTTACAGAAAAAAAAATGTGGATTATTCAGGTGGTGTCACTTAACACATGCTTTTTGAGGTACTTGGTGAAGAGTGTTCGCATATGGGGGAGATGGGGTAGAGGGAAGGAGTTTGTGCTAAAAGTGAGGCTGTTTAGCAGGAGGGTGAAATGGCTGTAAGACGAAGTGGCCGGAAGGTCAGGCTGTGACCGTTTCCTTCTGGGAGCAAAATTAAGGAAAATGGTTTCCAATGCTTGGATTTCTGGAGCTGTCCAACTGTTGGGTTTTGCTCTTGAAAAAGTTGGGTCTTCAGCTGTGGAAACCAGGTGTTTTTTGTTTTTTTAAAGACTTTTTATTGGGGAATTGGGTGAGGGGAACAGCATTGGGGAATCAGGGAAGGGGAACAGACAAGTTGCTGTCCTTTTGCTCTTCAGTCTAGTTGTGGAGGACATCGCCTCATTGGCCCATGTTGGTATTGTGATCACTGCACTCTTCCCAGGTGAGGCAGTCGCTCGCAGGGCCATTGGATGGCCGCTGACAGCAGCTCACGGCAGCTCCACTGCAGCCTACGCTGTTGCTGGCAACTCACGGCAGCCCAGCTCCAGGTCAAGCCATTGATCACCATCTCAGCTGTAGAGGGCGCTGCATCACTGGCCCTCATGTGGGATCTGAACCAGGGCTCTGCTGCTCAGAGCTGGTGTCCCAAGCCAACTCTTAACCAGTGTGCCACTTGGCTGGCCCCCAGGTCTTTTTTATATTTAGTTTTACAATGCTTAAAAAGAAGAAAGAATAACATGATAAACAAAACATGATGGGCTGATTTTAAGAATGATGAAATTCACAGATCGCCTCTGTTTGAATCCCCAGTGGAAGCAAATTGTGAACTCTGGCTTTTTGGTGACCATTGCTTTTAAAGCACAGCAATTCCTCAAGTTGATCAAGAAAAGACTTTGTGTCCCACTGTTGGTGTCTCCATCTGGCAGTCAAAGGAGGGAGCGGTGAGGAAAGAGGTTGCCACAGATCATGGGATATGGAAAAGGTAAAGGACTGGCTTTAGTAAATTCATCATATTTGCATATTTTCCTGTAGGTATTTATTTGTTTATATTTTTCATAGCAATTTTAAGCTAACATCATTCAGAACCGTTAGAGATCACAGCACCTTTCATCTTTGATTTTAATTGTTTTGATGCCTTGAATTGAAAGAATCAAATAAAATTAACTTTTCCTTTATGAAAAGTTTGTTTTTGCCACACCTGTTTTTAAACATTAAACTTCTTGGAATTTTGAAAAGTGAGGGTTTGTATTTAGCCCTAATTTGCTCAGGTGTTTCAGGTGAGCCTAGACACCTGGGTCAGGTATAAAACACTTACTTGCTTTGTTCCACTGTGAATATGCTCAACAGCCCCAGTGCAGGTAGTAAACTATTGTTTTCTTTTCCCATAACGGACAAATATTAAGCACAGAATTTCGCTCAATCAAGAGATTTATATGTGAAGATGCCCAGCAGAAACTTGTGACATGGGGAGTCTGTGGGTCATGAACATCATTTGGAGAATGGAAATACAGAAAGACAGCAGTACCTATAAGCAGACAGTGCAAACTGACAACCTTGGGATCTGATTAATGGGAACTAGAAGAAAATCAATACTTTGGTTTTGAAAGTGTAATGCTATCATTGCTTTCTATGGCACCTAAATTTAAACCCTGAGGTGCAGATGTCAAGGTCACCTTACAGAGTAGCTACTGTCTGCATCGGGTGGGGGCATGGCAACCAGCCTTCTTGCCAGGTCAGGGAGGTTCAGTGTCTCCTTTTCTGACTGGTTTACTCAAGCCCACCTGTGAGCTAGGAGTGCCCTGTACTGAGGATGAAGAAGGCCTGGAAACAGTATCATCATGGACTTTTGACTAGTTCAAATATGTTGAGCAGCATTTGTGGTGGAGGCTTGAAATACAGTGAACTACTCATTGAAGGGAAGGATTTTCTTCCTGCCCTTTCTGGGAGCTGCATGAATTGTGGGTGGCAGCCCCAACTTTGGACCCCTCCTTGGCTGGTATGCAGAGCTCTATTTCTCACTGGGCATCCATCCTTGGTCTCCCACAAGCGTGTCAGGTCCCATCTTTCTAAACCCAAAGTGCTCATCCTCATGAGTTTTTATTAATTAGTAGCATTTCCCTGCACAGCTAGAAACTTCAGGTTTCAATCATTTGAGTCAGTGACGCCTCTGAACTGTCCCACAGCACCTGTCATTGGTTCCCCATTACTACTTAACCATTCCTTCCTGGTTTTCTTACGGATATCCCCTTGACCCTAATTTTTCAACCTGGAAAACATTATCATTTTCTCAAGACCTTGTTTCAAACTCTTCAGGGGCTCTCTACCATCTGAATCAGTAATGTTCCAATGAGGCCTGGAAGTATTTGTTCTTTAGTGCCCCGCCCTGAGCCATTCCAGAGGGAGAAGAGTCTCAGAAAACATCTAGTGCCTGATAGAAAGTGCCCTAACTTTGAATCTGCCACATGGTTTCAAGTGTGATCTTGTAAAGTTTACTTTTGCAAAGGCCCCCTTGATGAAGAAAAGGAAGTGTTTTCAGTATATGGTACTGGAGACCTGGACAGCCACAAACAATGAATCCAGACACAGCCTTTACACGATGACAAAAACTAACTTAAAATCAATCACAGACTTAGATGTAAAACACAAAACCAAACAATATCACATAGGAGAAAATCTGCATGACTTTGGGTGTGGTGATGACTTTTTCAATATAACACCAAAGGCACAATGTATGGAATAAATAATTGATAATCTGGACATCATTAAAATAAAAAAACTTTGGCTTTGCAAAAGACAATGTCAAGGGGATGAAAAGACAAGCCAGAGACTGGAAGGAAATGTTAGCAAAAGGAACATCTGATAAAGCACTGCTGTCCAAAATATACATAAAACTGTTAAATCTCTACAACAAGAACATAAACAACCTGATTAAAAAATGGACCAAAGATCTTAGTAGACAACTCACCAAAGAAGATACTGAAGGCAGATAAGCATATGAAAAGATGCCCCGTATCATGTGTCATCAGGGAAGTAAAAAGTGAAGCAACAATAAGATACTATTACACAAGTATCTGAGTGACCAAAACCCAGAACAGTGACATCGCCAAATGCTGATGAGGACATGGAGCTCCTGGAACTCTTTCCCCTGGCTGGTAGGAATGCAAAATGAGGCAGCCCCTTTGAAAGACAGTAGAGTGGTTTCTTACAGAACTGAAGATAATCTTGCCACATGCCCCAGCAATCATACTCCTCGGTATTTACCCAGAGGAGTTGAAAACATATGTGCACACAGAAACCTGAACATAGAGGTTTAGAGCAGTTTTATTCATAATTGCCACAGCCTGGAAGCAACCACGATGCCCTTCCATAGATGATGGATAAATAAACTGGGGTCCATCCAGACGGTGGGATGTTATTCAGTGCTAAACAGAAATGAGCTATTAAGCCATGGAAAGACATGGAGGAAACATAATGCATGTTACGAAGTGAAACAAGCCAATCTGAGAAGACTACACACTGTATGATTCCAACTACATAGTATTTTGGAAAATGCAATACTATGGACACAGTAGGATCAGTGGCTCTCAGGGTGGGGTAATGGGGAGAAATAGGAGAGCAGAGGATGTTTAAGGCAGTGAAAATGCCCTGTAGGATACCATGTTAGATACATCTCATTAGACATTTTTCCAAACCCAACTAATATGCAACACCAAGAGTGTGATGTAAACTATGGGTGTGGGTGATTATTGTGTGTGAGTGTAGGTTCAACAGCTGTAACACATGTACTGTCTAGTGGGGATGTTGCCAGTGGGGAGGCTGTGTACATCTGGGGATACAGAAGAAACTTCTGTACCTTCTTAATATTTCTGTGAACCTCAAACTGCTTGAGAATTTCAAAAAAAAGATAAATCTTTAAAAAAGTTCCATTGCTTAACAAAATAAGAAAAATAAAGAATGTTTGGAAACCCAATGAACCACTAAATAAAATCTACTATAACAGTCATTGAGTTTATGAACCCTCTCTTTAGACCCCTTTTCCATCACTGCCTCAGACAGAATCTAGGGTCTGACCACAGGTCTCACCGGGAGTTGTATTTCAGATGGTCGTGGTCTTGGGCCGGCTGCCCCTCTGCCTGGAAGACTCTCACCTTCTCTCCCTGGAGCCTGCTTTGAGACCCTGCCCACACCTCTCCCTAATGAAGGTGATTCTGACCTGCCCACCTGTCTGCTGCAGTCGGTGGACGAGCAGGTAGACCGAATGCTTGTGGAGCACGTACAGGATTTGGTTCTATCTGCACACGCCAAATTAATGCCATCAGGTAGGGAGTGTGTTCCAGTCATGCCTGTATCTCAGCGAAAGCATAATAAAACCACTATCATACTACTAAAAGCTGTATAAGGAAAAGAAAAATATAAATGGAAGCCCAGATACTCAAAAGTCGTAGCTCCTCTCCCACCAAGGCTATCAATCCAGTTCTCGTGCTCTGTTATCAACAGATGTCTCACACCCCCTCAGAGGAGTGATGTACTAGATATCAACGTGGGCTTTGTTTGCAGGGGGAGTCCCCTAACACCTTTCTCCTCAACCCAACTCACAAATACTAAGACACTGCCCCACCCATGCCACCTTAATTACAAGGTAGACACCCAGGCCTTGTGCCCCAACCAGAGACCAGCCTCAGATTGAGGGGAGGGCATGGTTTACTCTTGCAGTCTCTTTTCACAGACAGCAGAGATGTTGGTTTGTTTATTTGTTTGTTAACATTAGGCTTTGTGGGGAAAAAACAAAAATTCTTTCTATAATTCATATGTGGGCAGGAAAATTTTCTCAGTCACATACATGCATATTTAATAGCATTTTTTGAAGCAATATTTGTCTATGGTAATGTCGGAGCGTTTGTAAGCTGGAAATTAAAATGCCACAGCTGTGAGTACTTTGCAGAGCATTAAACCTTGAGTTGCAGCAAGGTGAGGCAGAGAACAGTACAGGCTTTATTAGGAGATAGAAAGCGGCCAGGAGGTAAAGGAGAAGTGACATGGTATCAGAACCGATTGAATAGGAGTCCTTGCTCCCAGGTGTAGGAAGTGTAGGATGAAAGAAATGATGGATGGTGATGACGTGGTGGTCTCAAAGTCACCGTTGTCCATGCAGACAAGGTTCACTACAGAATGGGGGGCTGCAGCTTCTCCTGTCCATACAGTCACACTTCATCTAAAATCATATGTGCGTGGGAGATGGGATTGAAAAGCAGCTACTTCATCCAGCCTGCTGTCCCTCAGGTCCTGGGTCCACATAGCACATGGTGCATCTAACACCCTTTTAGAAGCAAGTCTAAAAATGGTGCTTTTCTATACATCACGTTTTTCCTCTAACACATTTCTCCCTGAGAATACCACACAGGGGCTACTCCCAGGAGTGTCAAAATTCACCTTGGTTTCTTCCCTTAACCTGGCACAGGGTAGCATCCTTTATCAGAATACTGATCACTCAAGAGCCTGTCTTATTCCTTTTTTAAAAAAATTTATTTATTTTTAATTAGTTTCAGGTGTACAACACAGTGCAATAGTTATACTTTTTACCCCTCAAAGTGACAACCCCCCTCCCCCAATTCGCCAATCTTTTATAGTAGAAGCACAACATGCAGGGCTGTAAAGTGCATTCATCAGCTTGGGCTGCCGTAATCAACTACCACAGCCTGGGATGCTCAAACAACAGACAGTTACTTCTGGAAGTGCCAGATCCCAGTGCCAGCATGGTCAGGTTCCAGTGAGAGCTCTCTCCCCTGCTTGTAGAAGCCCCCGCCTTCTCACTGAGTCCTCAGGTAGCTGAGAGAGATCAAGGTCTTTGGTATTATTTCCTATGAGGGTGAAGCCATCTCGATGACCCCATTTTCATGATGTCATCTAACCTTCATTACCTTCCACAGGCCCCATCTCCAAACACCATCACATTGAGGGTTAAGGCTTCAACATATGAATTTTGAGAGGACACAATTCAATCCATAGCAAAAAAGTAATTAACTTTAACTCCAACATCAATAGGTACCCAGGCAGGCATGTCTGACAGCTGATCACATTTAATGATAAGATTCATGGAGAAAAAATAACATTGAGATATTTTGCTATGTAGAGTTTTTATGGACCAGGTTAATAGTGAGAAGGAAAAGTTAGAGAAAAATGTCACCTCTCTTAAAAATGTGGCTGTGACACAAGTACAGTAACCCAGGGTAAGCAATTACAACTTTCTTTCCTATGTGTTCTCTTTTTCTTTCTCTTTCTGTTTCTTTCCTTCTGAGGACTAACAGAGAGTAAGTGCTGAAGCTGGGTTATGAAATTGTTTCTATGTAATTACTCAAATTTTCCTTAACTACATACCTAGTAAAAGTAGTCTTTTCACCATCATGTTAGGATGCATAAAATTGATCGTATCTTGTGATGGCCCTAATGAGAAATATTGGGGCATTAATAAGCCATCAACAACTTCAAATACCGAATTTATTCAGCAAATCTTTCCTGGACACCAATGAGCTTAATGCTAAGACTCTGAAACAGAAGAGAGAACAATTATTTTTCTTAAGTTACAAGTAAAGGGGTCTGTTATAAAGCATCCAAAATTAGATCAAAGTTTATATAAATGGAGACTCATGCTTCTATTCAAGATGGAGCAATAGAGATTGGATTTGCCTTTTCCAAAAAGAACAAGAAAAAGTAGACAAAGTTTATAAAACAATGATTTTAAAAAAGATATTAGACAAGAGGCAACAAAGAATAGTGACTCCTGAGGTCTGGGAAACAAACAGAATGAGTCTTATAAATTGGCTCGGTGACGGCCCCCAGATACTTTCCAAATGACAGTGCAGGGAAGGGGAACTGAGAAGGAACATGGTGGACTCCCTGAAATAACAGATGGACCTAACAATCTAGAAAAAAACAAGACAGATAGAATTTGCATTTCAGACTCCAGGAGACATGGCAGCTTCCAGAATGAGAATGTTGGCGATCTGCAAATGGTGCCTTCAGGTATTCAGGAGGTCAATTACCTGTGCATGAGGAATCTGCATGGAGATGGGGAAAGAGTCACATGGAAATTTTAGAGGGAAAAGCGCCAGACACCCAGGGATGGCAAGGTTAGCACCTGTTCCTACAGATTCCACGTGAAACCTCGTACTTCAGAGGGCGGCAGGTATAATGCTCAGAAGAGTGTTGTCTTTGTAGTGGAGAAAAATTAGCTCTGCCCGCAATACTGTTCTGGGCCATCTATGTAATCCGGTACATCCCTACACATGGTGGAGCAATACCTGAAAGAAGCAAATTATTTATGAGAAATTTGGGTACATCTTAGGAAAAATAAAAAATGTTTATAAAATGAAATAAAAAAAAAAAAAAATTCAGCAACTAAACAAGGTAAAAATGGATGACTAATGGTGAATGCCCAGATTTTCACTGTTGGAGGCTACAGATGAGCAAGGGAGATGACTAGAATGGATTAGAGTGGGACACATCAGCATGAACTCATATGTAGCTTAATGGAGATACAGCTGTTACAGGTGCATGTTTTGAAGATATTATATACATATACGTGACCACATACATATATATCCTTTGCTCTGTCAGTTGACAGAGTGTAGAAACAATACCTTCTCTAATAAGGACTCTAGTGTTTCAATTTAGGGCTCATCCAGATAATCAAGATGATCTTTCCAACACAGCATTCTGTTTGTAGCCATATTTACAAAGTTCCTTTTGCCATGCAAGTCGCATTCACAAGTTCCAGTGATTTGGTTGTGGATATACAGAGGGTGCCAAAAACATGTATACACAGTTTAAGAAAGGAAAACTGTATTAAAATTGTAGTACTCAATACATACCGATAACAAGAGATAAATACAAGTCATGTTTGACTTCTGCAATGACAAGAGGTGCTCAAAGTGGTGATCATCAGCGTCCAGACACTTCTGATTACGGCAAACTACTGCTTGAGCAACGTTGATGGAAGTGTCCAATTGTATACATGTTTTTGGCACCCCCGGTATATGGGGGAGTATAATTCTACCTCCAACAATGACCTTGGAGCATTTTGTAGTGAAAGTAAAGAACTGCTAACAAAGAGAATGCTGTGGGTGTGTCACAGGTGCACCGGAGCCAGAAGCCAACTGACAGAGCTCCTTATGGCCACATCTGTAACAGTTAGGGTTATAAAGTGGTATGGGATTATACAGCAGAGTACAAAATCAATGCCATGAGTCCATGCTTATATTAATATTATATAATTGAGATAGAGTTCCAAATAAATTATGCATTTATTGTCCCCACTCCTGAGCATGGGCTGTGAGAGTCACTTTACACTGGAGAGAGCTGACAAGCACTAACCCGATAAGAAAGCCATTATTAATGTTAACAGTTATAAGTCACATTGAGAGTGCATATCTTTGGTATGACTTGATGGCAATGGCACTTTACTCCTGTGGTTTTCCTCCTAAAATGCACAACCCAAGTATAACCATAAAGAACACATCAGATGAATTCTATTTGAGGGACATTATACACAATACTTGACCTGTATTCCTCAAAACTGTCAAGAACATAGAAAAACAAGAATGTCTGACAAACTGTCACCGTCATGAGGAACCTAAGAGGACATGAGAGTATGATGATTAAGTGTAATGTGGGGTCCTGCATGACATCTTGAAAGAGAAAACGGACACTACATAAAACCAAGGAAATCCGAATACAACATGGATTCTAGTTAATAATAATGCATTGATATTTGTTCATTAATTTTAAAAACTGCATTATACTAATATAATATAATAAAAGGCTAAATTTGTGTGTGTATATGGAACTTCACTGTACTGTCTTCACAATTATATTTTTTTAAATGATCCTGTTTAATGGAAGACATAAAAAGAAACTTAATCAAGCTTCTGAAGATCCAAAATGTATTAGGCAAGACAAAAGTACCCTGAGTGGAATGAATAGCAGATTTAACAATGCAGAATAAAGAATAAATAAACTCAAAGATAGAGCAATAAAAACTTAAGCACAGAGATAAACAGAATCATAAAAAATGAAGAGAACCAGTGATGTGTGTGACAACACCAGCTGGCTTGTAATTTGCATCCTCAAAAGGTAGAAGAGAAATGGAAGACAGAACAAAAGATTCAAACTCTAATGGCTATTTTTTTTTGAAATTTGATGCAAACTATAAACCAACAGATTCAAGAATCTCAGTAAATATCAAGTGTAAGAAACATGAGAAAAGCTATACCAAGGCACATCATAATCAAATTGCTCCAAACCAGTGATAAAGAGAAAAATCTTATAACAGCTGGGAGAAATGTTACATTCATAGGCATAAAGAAATATGAGAGCAAATTGCTCATCAGACACAATGCCAGAAAGAAGACAACAAAGCTAGAACTTTAAAGTATTAAAATGAAACAAAAATAGTTAAGGAGATATTACATAAAATAAATAATACAGATGTTTCAGACATATAAGTGTGAAAGAATTCATCAACTTTAACTGTGCACTATAAAAATATGTTAAAAGAAGTCCTTCAGGTAGAAGAAAAGTGACACCTGGTGAAATACAGATTTCCCCAAGGAAGGTAAGTTCTGGAAATTATAACTACGTGGGTAAATCCATGAGATTTTTTTTCATTTAACTTAATTGATAGTTTAAATAAAAGTAATAATGATGTTGGGAGTGTTTCTAACATATGTAAAATTAAATGTGTGACAAAATAACATGAGGCCAGTAGAGGAGAAATTGAAACATACTATAAGTGACATTGTTGCATTCTTTACAGAGTCATATGGTATTGCTTCAAGATAGACTGTGGTAAGTTTAAGATATAAACTATATACCACTAAATATAATCACTAAAATAACAACATAAAGTGTTATACTATTAAGAGAGCAAAAAGATAAGTGGACTCATAAATCATACACCATAATCCTAGGAAAAAAAAGATAGAAATGTAGAAAAAAACTATAATAAAGAAAATATGGGGCACATAGAAAGCTAACAGTAGATAGTAGACTTAAACCTAAGTATATCAATAAATTTGATTAAACCTAAATGAATAAATTTGATTAAACTTATTTAATCAATAAATTTGATTAAATTTATATTTAATCACATTAAATATAAATGGTCTAAATCTCCTATTGAAAGGCAGAGATTGTGATATTGGATTTAAAATGTAAGATTCAAGTATTTGCAGGCTGCAGGACAAGGACTTTAAATATAAAGATACAAATAGTGAAAAAGTAAGAAAAGAAAAAATATATTTCACGCTAATATTCTTCTAAAATGCTGATTTGACTATATTAATCTGAAACAATGTTATGAAATAATGTTTAAAAATTCAAAGGGGTCAATTTCTTAAGAAGGCATACAATTTTAAATGTTTATTCAGCAAATAGCATCCTAAAATATGAAGTGTGAGGGCCAGGTTCACGTGCAGCTGACTCCTCCTGCATTTCCCAGAGAGAACTCTGTGCTGGATACAGGATGTGCTCAAAGCTCACAGATCACATCACATGCGAAGAGCTCAGAACACAGCCAGCACCTCTCTGTTCCCTCTGCACTGGACAGGTACATAATTCTTGGAGCTGTTTAGCTATGTCACCAGCCCATAGACATGCCCCAGCTTTTTGTATTTCAAATCTCACTGATCATGGGTTTGGGTTATTCCACTGCATCACAGAGTGAGGTATGTGCAGACATACTGCCAGCATAAAAAGGATGAAATCTTGCCATTTGCGACAACATTGATGGACCCAGAGGTCCGTATTGTGATAACTATGTGTGGTGTTAGATGGGACTAGACTTGTTGGGGTGTAAGTTATGTAAATGTCTAATCACCTGAAACTAATATAACATTGTATGTCAACTGTAAGTGAAAAATAAATTTGATTTTAAACGGGGTTGAGACTATACTTTAAATTGTATCAAAATGGAAAAACAACAAAACAATATATCAGAACTTGTTTTTGTAGTAACAATGCCCATGAAGAACTTAAAGGCAGTGAATATCGTTATGAAAAAAGAAGTGCATTTTCAAAAAAGTGACTTCTGGGTTCCTCTTTATGAATCTAGAAAGCAAGATCAAGTTAAACCCAAAGTTAGCAGGTGAAGGGAAATTCTAAAGATCAGAGTGGAAAACAATGAAATAAAAAACAGATATATAGTCAAATAGATCAATGAAACCGAAAGCTAGTACTTCAGAAGATCAATGCAGTAAATCAATACCTAGCCAGACTTCTATTAAAAATGAAAAAGACACATGTTACCATTATCAGAATGAGAGGGCATCACTATAACTGCAACACATATTGAAAATACCTTTAGATATATTTAATACCTGTAGATATTTAAAGTATCTGTAGATAATAAATAGATATTACAAATATCTCTGGAGGATAAAGGTATAGCAGAAACAACTTTATACCATTAAATATGACAATTTAGATGAAGTGAAAACATTTCTTGAAAGACACAAACCACCAAACCTCACTCCAGATGTGATAGAATAGATAACCTAAATATCCCTATTGAAGAAATTGAATTTGAACTTAAAAGCTTTTCTATGAAGAATATTACAGAACAAGGTGGCTTCATTGGTGAGTAGCAGTATTCTTTAAGTACCACATATTTAAGGAAGGAGTAATCTTAATTAAATGCAAAGTGTTTCCTAAAATGAAGATTAATAAATATTTCCCAATTCATACTGTGAAAGCAGTATTACTCTGATTGTAAAAGTAGACAAAAACAGTATCAGTCTAAGAATGGAAAATTATAGACCAGTATCTCTCATGAAAATTGACACAGAAATCAATATATTATTGTAACTCAAATCAGCAATGCAGTTGACCCTTGAACCCTCTGCGGATCAGGGGTGCTGACTCCTAGGCAGTTGAACATCCATGTATAACTTACTACCCCCAAACTGAACTATATTTGCCCCTAGTTACCCATGGGGGATTGGTTCCAGGACCCTGGCAGATACCCAAATCCAGAGGTGCTCAAGCCCCTTATATGAAATGGGGTGGGGCAATGTGTAAAGTCAGCCCTCCAAATTGTTGGATATGAAATCCAGGGATGTAATGGGCAGACTGTGTATTTCTTGCAAAAAAATTAATGCTATTTTTCTAAGATCAGGAATAAGATGCCTACTCTCACTGCTTCTATTGAAAGTTATACTGGAAGTTTTAGCCAATGCAATTAAAAAACAAAAGAATAAATAAACGAAAGACATCTAGATTGGAAAGAAAAAGTAAATCATCTTTATTCTCAGGTGTCATGATTGTCAATATAGAAATCTGAGGGAATCTACAAAAATTAACAGAAATAGTCAGTGAATTTATCAAGGTAAAAGCACATAAGACCAATACACAAATATGGATTATATTTCTGTATTCTAGTCACAAGCCATAAGAAATTTTAAAAATTAAATAGTTTTTATGACATCATAAAAATATGAAATACCAAGAGCTAAAAGTTACTGAGGATAGGTGAGTCCTGTATACTGAAAACTATAAAAAACTATACTGGGAGAAATTAAAGAAGACCTAAATAGATGCAAGGAATGCCTTGCTAATGGATTTGGAAGATCCATATTTAATGTTGTTAAAATGTGGGTCTTATGGAAACGTCAGTTCTCTCCACAGTAATGTGTCGATTGAATGAATTCCAGTTTATAATCCAGCATGCACTTCTGTATACATCGGCAAGTGTCTTATAAAATTCATATACAAATTAGTCCAAGAAACTTTGGAAAAGGAAAGTGGCAGAACACACACCACCTCATTTCAAAGCCTATTGCAGAGTCACAGTAATAAAGCCAGTGTTGTGTTGGTATAAATACAGATTATATGTTAAGGGAACAGACTGGAGAACTCAGAAACAAGACCACACATATACAGACAGCTGATTTTTCAGAAAGGTGTTTAGTTAATTCAATAAAGAAAGATAGTCTCAACAAACGATGCTGAAAATATTGAATATTATTATACACATTATATCCTCCCCCAGATTGAAGTCATAACTCCCAGGACCTCAGAATGTGACTACATTTGGAGACAGGGGTCTAGCTAAACATTTGAGGTAAAATGAGCTTCTATGAACGGGTCTTAAATCCTGTGACTGAGGACATTACAAGAGGAGACAGGACACAGACAGCACAGACCAAGGGGGGATCAGATGTAGACACAGAGAGCAGGCGGCCATCTACACGACCAGGATAGAGGCCTCAGGAGGAACCAGCCCTGATGGCACCTTAGCCTTGGACGCCCAGCCTCTGGAACGGCGAGAAAAGACATTTCTGTTGGTTAAGCCACTCAGTTTGTGGTATTTTGCTACAGTAGCTCCAGCAAACTACTACCGAAATTAATAGGCAGAAATCAAAAGAGAAAACAAGCAAAAATCCTTCCATTCATACCTCAGACTACATACAAAAATTAATTCAAATTGAATCACAGATTTAAATGCAAAATGTGAAACTATCAAATGTACAGCAGAAAATACAGGAGAAAAGTCTTCGTGATCTTGATTTAACAAAGGGTTTTTTTTTAAATTTAAATAGTGGTCCCAAATACACTATATCTCAAAACCTTTATATAGGGCGATATTCTTATATCATACTAAAACACTCTGAATTTAGAGGAAACAGTCTGAGCAGAAAAATCAACTTTGTTTGAAAATGATTGACTTGAAAAAGAAATTCCAAATGTATGATCATGTTGCCTGTATAATAATGTTCAGCAATTAAGCAATATTTCAACTAGGAGATATTATTAGTTTAATTTTGCATTTTACAATTATTCACATAATTGACATTTATTTTTTACTGCTTATGTTGTTTTGGTTTTTCAAAAAGAACAAACTTTGGGACAACTGGAGGTGGTCAGATGCTGTAAAATTCTAAGTCCTGCAGAAGGCAACCCAAGGTCTTTCTGAAGGTATATCATCTCCGGAAAATTTTATCTTTGATTTGAATGCTAAGCATATAAATAAACATACATTTTATACTTATATTACAGATATTTTTTAGACTTACTCAAGACACGATATGCCAAAATGAGGCAAGCATTTCAAAAGAGTCTGTTATCAACTATTGCTATGTTGCAAAACATGTAGAGTACATACATGTAGCAAACAGAAAGCATATGTGTGTATCCTATGTTATAGTGTATATACATGTTGTGGAGCAATAAGTAAGCAATGACTTACTATTAAAGAATGGGTGGCTTTTAAATATTTATACTCTAAATAAAGAGGAATCATTTTCATTCATCCCAACATGTAGGAAGAGAATATTGCTACAACCACTTACATTTCAGTTACAATCAGTTGGCAGGTTATTTTGAATGAAAATAAACATGTCTTCAAACAACATGACTGTCTGTACAGACCGTAAGATAAATAAGCATCAACGTGCTTAATAGATTTTAAAAATTGGATATGGCAAAATAAATGTGTTTCAATCCTTCTCCAACCTGAGTAAATAAACGAGGCTTTAATTCCCGGCTGTGTGCCTGTGGGCTCCTCCCTCTGCTAACATCACCTGTCAGCAGAGATGCCATGTAAATGAGCGGGCTGAGCCTTCCCCTACATCTTAGCTAATCCTCTCCCATTCTTCTAATCACGCTACACAGAAGCCAATATCTATTTTCATCAGGCAGATAGGATCTCTTAAGGAATTAAAGAGGTTTTCCACTTAGTTCTAAGGTGGGCAAGGACAGGGCTGTGATCTGCGGCTTTGGGGGTGTCTCATTATGCACCAGAGCTGGCGGGATCGAAGCACTGAGTCCTGGCTACTGGATTTTTAATCCTCTTGTGGTTAGGGTTCGAGCTTCCAGTCACTTAAGATCTTTGATTACTCAGCACTTGGCTTTTGATTGAGTGAACTTCTGAAGACTGCACAGGACTGTGATTTCAAGTTAGCAGTTTTAAAGAAACTACTGGAAAAAATAGATAGGAAAAGCCCCGTGATTAAGCTACACTGGCCCTTCTTAATTGACTTTCTGAAGTTATCTGATGCTTAACTCTTCACATGCCAAAATAAAATAGAAAATAAGCAGACTGAGGAAATTTCATATTTTCCCCCTAAAAGGAAAAAAAATCAACAAATTTTCAGGACTCTTGGTGACAGTGAGACTGAGAAGGGCTCGGCTTTGGGACAGCAAGTGATAGAGAGAGGACATAATATGAAAAAGATGAAGCAGGTTTTCACTGCTGGGTAGAAATTCCCTCTGTGGCTGATTTAAGTCTTTGGGGGGAAAATAGAAACAAGGCCACCATAATAATAGTGTCTGGAGAGAGAGAGTATATACATTTTTAGTACAACCTTTATTATGAATAAAAATGCTTTTGTCCTGGTTAACATAATTCAGACAAAATATCCTTAAAGGCCTCTCCTTATGGAACATGAGGGAGCAGTGAGCTCCTGTCTCTTTTGTGTGGTCCTAGGAGGAAGTTCTGTGTAAGGTGTAATTTCCCTCAGACTTTGATGTAACAGACAAGCCTGGAGAAGCAGAACCAGCGAAGATAAGAGCTCTCCACCTCTGGACACAGGTTTCCAGAATGGCATTGCGGGGCCCTAACTGGTCTCAGAATGAGTCTTCTGTGGTCCTTGTCACATCCTGGGACTTCCCTGCCTCCCTCTCCCCTGGCTCGTCCCTGTTTGGAAAATCTGGACCAGGTATATGGAAATGTGACCCATTTCCACACACAGACAAAATTCAATCAGTGCATAATAATCGAAGACAACTCAGACATTAGAATAAGCAGAAAGATCATTTTATTGCATTGGCTACAACTGTTCTCAAAGATGTAAAAGGAAATATGGTCAAATGAATAGAAAGTCACCCCATGTCAGCAGAGAAATAGAACCTGTAAAATCAAACTAAATACAAGTGCATAAATTGAATAATAGAGTATTTGAAATAATAAAAATCACCAGATAAATCTTACAGCAGCATAAAAATATCAGAAAAAAAATGTATGACTGAAGTTAGATAAACAGAAATTATTAAATGTTAAGAGCACAGCATAAACAAATTGGGAAAAGGAAATAAGAGAGCCTCAGAGCTCCTGGAGCAATGTCAAATGGTGAGACACACACACAATAGGAGAGCTGAAGGAAAGAGGCAGAGAATGGAGCAACATACTGGTATATTTGAAAACCAAATGGCCAAAATGTTTCAACTATGACACAGTGTGGGCAGTCTTTAAAACAAGAAGTCCCCAAGTTCAGAGGAGTTGAATGAATGAATGAAAGAGATGCCATCATCTTGTTTTCAGGGACAGGATTCCATCATCTTCCTTGATGCCTGTTTCTGTGATCCAGCCCCTCTGAGCTGGGCCTCTAGGTACTCAGGGCAGGAGCAGACCTCTCCCGGGCTCCAGTGGCTTTCACTTTAGCTGGTTTCTCTCTCTCTCTCTCTCTCTCTCTCTCTCTCTCTCTCTCTCTCTCTCTCTCTCACACACACACACACACACACACACACACACACACACAATCTATATCTATCTATCTATCTATCATCTATCATTTATCTATCTCTATCTATATTACAGGTGTTTGTGTGTGTGTGTGTGTGTGTATGCATACACACCTGAATGTGCCTGTGTTTGAGTTTAGGACATGTGAATGCCTGTGAAGGCAGGTAAGGATGTAAGGATGTAAGTTTGGAAAGGTGATTTGGTAATCAGGATCTTGATCATGGGAAAATAGGAGTGCTGTCCATAGGTTGGAATATTACCCTAATTGCAATGTGGAATATTGATAAATTTTATGTAGTAATGCCAATGAAAATATTGATAAATTTTATGTAGTAATGCCAATGAAACATAAGTTTTGGAGAAAAGAACATTTCTGATAGTACTTTAAAAGATGAATTAATGTGTGGATGGTCTCTAGGTTGGCTGTCACTACAGGGCTGCTGGCATTATCTTGGGAAGACATTGTGATCAATGGAGATGAAAGGAGGAGACAGATTTTAAGTGGGTTTTGAATTAAAACAAACTACAAACTGGATTTCTGAGGGGAGTACCTGCAGTGAAGCCTCCTAGAAGTCCCAGATGCCTAGATGTCAGGTTCAGGCGGAGGGAGAAAAAAGTTCATGGGGAGTGATGGGGGGGGAGAAACTGAGGTTCCTCTTTGAGGCGTTGGGAGACATGTAAATGAAGGTGTGCCATAGGTGCTCAGGCGTGCCAGCCTGGAGCTCGGCCTGGCCCCAGAGCTCTAAGCGAGAGGTGAAGATCCTGGTTTTATTTCCATAGGAGTCACTGCTGACTCCACCAGAACAGATGTGATCACTCAAATAGAGCCTACTGCCAGAGAAAAGCACCGAAGATCAGTGTGGGTTTAACGGCTCTAGAAGACATGCTGAAGGGCATCTCAAGGAAAGGCAGAATAATAGAGACCCCCAAGTCTCCTAATAAAGAGGCAGGAGAAACCCAGGGACTCTGACAGATGCTCAGTCCACCCTGGTATTATGGAGGGAGGCCGGAGCCTGCGCATCCTGCACTTGGACAGTCATTGGAAAGTCAGGAGCCTGGCTTTGTGTCAAAGTCACAAAAATCCTCTGCAAGAACGTTATCTCCACTCCCAGGAAGCAATGGTGCTAGGAAGCTGACTTCGGGGGCGTAAGAAGAAATATAAGGCTCGTGGGCAGCTACTGTGAGAGCAGACTTCGGATTCATCTGTTTGAACAGTTCTAAACTGTTGTATTGAATATTACCATGTGTCTGCTGTGGTTAAAGGACCTTTTTGTCAGGTTCTAGGGTCACAGTGGGTCCCTTTTAGTGCATGTTGTTGGAGGACTCTTACCCAGTGTGGTAGCCCACCTACAACATGGCCTCAGTGATACTCATAGACATTCAGTCAATCCACAGAACGAAGGCCTGATGCCTGTATTCACTGGTAAACTGAAGCTAAGACAGAGTGTATCTTTTGAGGATAGGTCATATGAGACATGTGGCTTTGGCCTTGCTCTCTCTTGAGTCAGATACTTCGGGTGAAGTCAGCCGACATGGCACGAGGACACTCAAGAGGCCTGTGTGGTGAGGACTTAAGACCCCTGCCTGAAGCCAGTGGTGGTTTGCCAGCTGCATTGGGAACCATGTTGAAAGTGGATTCTTCGCACCGTCAAACCTTCAGATGACTGTGCCCCACCCAACATTTTGACCGCAGTCTCATCATAGATCTGAATCAGGACCACCCAAGTCTTGATACACAGAAACTATGTGAGCTAATAAGTGATGATTATGTTTTCACTTCTAACATGTCAGTGTAATTTCTATGCAGCAATAAATAATACACTCAGTCCCTGTATTATCTTTCCATGATTTTGCATTACTTCATGTTTGTGGAATCACTAGATTAAGAATCATACTCAATAAATCGCTTTCACAAAATCACCCTTGCTATAAATCGCAGTTAGAGAAAAGTCAGATTCATAATTTTCATTGTTATCACAATGTCTCTCTCTCTCCTTTTTTAAACTTCCATATAACTAATAATTCTTGTACTCAGTGATTTAGATGTGCTGTAATGTGGGTTTCAGGCATGAGACATGTATGTGGTCCTCACAGACTCTGGTTTTCAAAATGTTGGAACCCGCACTCAGTGAAAACACTGAATATCCTAAGCAGCACATAAACTTGCTTAAAAATGGCCAAAAGTACTTTGTTGTAATCTCTATGTTTACAGGGATCAGTAAATTGCAATCCTGCTTATGTTTTTAAAATCATATTTAACTAAACTTTGTTCTAAAAATATCATTATGATTTTGTGTCTTTAAATTCACAGCAGTGTTAAATGTATAGAATTCCCATCATGCAATTTTCTTCAGGCTGAAAGTAGTGGTTTTGTTTCTACCAATGGGGGAACCAGGCACTTTGATGGTGGCATTGATCAACGTGTGTAACTGACCCTCTGGCTTTCTCTTCTCTGCAAGTGGATCCTTGTCCCTTTGGCAGCCCCATAGAGTACCTACCCCTTTTCAGTCTTCCACAGTCACCCCCCTGTTCTGCATCCCCAAATAGCTTGCATTTTGTTATTCATCTTAACTATTTTCTGGACATCAACTTCATATTGCAAATTTAACCTCATTTCTCTTTTCTCCAGTTATTGTTTCATGTGGTACTCTTGTTTTCACACACATGTCAGTACCAACTTCTGCTTCTAGACAACCATTCTTGTCTATAGCAAGTTAGTATTTCCACACCTACTCATAGCTGGGGCTGCTTGGGATACAGAAAATAAATAAATAAAAATTTTAAAAGGACGATGCACATAAAACAGGGAAGTGAATATTTATCACCTGTCTTCCTTTACTCACTGGCAATTTCCTTGTTAAATGTGTGAAGAAGAAAATATAGAATTAAGACCAAATTCATGACCAAAGTTGCAATTTTAATTTCTGCTATTTTATAATCTTAATCTCTGCATGTTGCAATAAAGTTTTGAATTTCAATAGATATTTTGCTATTGCTTTGCACTATATTTATGACACATGACAACATTTGCTGACTCAGAAAGTGATTATTTTTTTAACTGTAACAAAAATATAAATTCAGCTGTAATGGAGGAGTGATTATACATTTCCCTTATTCTGTCTGAATATTGCAATAGAAATATCAATGACCCTAGATACTCATTTATAGCTTTCTAAGAATATTTTCCAGGATCATGTAATCACTGTTGATTTTTCCTTGGATTCTCTGTGTCAACCCCTGCCTTCCTCATCACCACAGACTTCAAGGGCTCAACCATCATCATGACATAGCAGGGACAATACATCAATTTCTTCTGTCCTAGGTGCTACCTGATACCCCAGAACCTTTCACAGAAATCATGCAAATTGCTGTGCAAGAAAGTAACCATTTTTCTGCAAAAAATGTATTGGGCGGCAAGCCAGGAGAAACCACATCCAGTCCCAGTCATAGCACAGTGGCACGGGTTAATTCCACACAGGGACCCCACAATTCCGTATGAGAACACAGTATGAGAAGAACCCCATTTCAGGGTCTGCTCTGTTTCAAGCCAAAGACGGTTTTATTTAGTCAATGAGCAAATGTCTTTTTCTGTCCTTTGAGATTTACTGACACATGTCTCTAATCATTTAACCCACCAATGTCCAATTTCAAAATGCAATTGAACATCTTCCACCCAAAGCTGAATATCCTTTTTGCAGGCCGACTGTAGAGGATGGATGGAGATATGGTGGCTTCCATTGGGTTGTCGGGAAAGTCATGATGTATTTTTGCAATGAAAAACATAGAAAAAATATGTCATGCCTTTTCTGACAACCCAATAGATGGGTTATCAGGAGAGGGGTGGTTGGAATCACCTCAGTGACACATTATGATCAGTGGAAATGAAAAGGAAGAGCCCCCATCGCTTCATCTCTCTAAAGCTCTGCCTTGTGAGTAAAGGATAAATGCTCAGTGATGGGAAAGTCCGCATGGTGGAAGAATGGGCAGCAGTCCCTGTGCTCTTTATAACTAAGGAGCCCTAACTGATGGGGATTTGGAGGGTGGCAGACCACGGGGCAGGATCAAACCACACCATTATTCACACGGCCTGCAGATTAACGGCTGTTTCATGGCTCTGGTGGTGTTCAACCATGCACTGCTCAATGGACTCAGATACAGAGAAATCATTGCAGACTCCTCAGTATTAGGCCTGCTGTAAACACCTTCCTCAGTAGACACCTGGTGCCAAGCTCCTCACTGAAAGCTGATTAAAAAATAACTTTCTAAATGCATTTGCACTTTATTTAAAACAGATATTGAACTTTTTTTACCTTTATTTTTATTTTGGTGCTATTTTTTTCCACAATAAATGAAGACGCAATAGCTCTGTCCTAGAAAAAAAATCACTAATTGGATCACCTTTGATTTACTTGCTTGTACTCTCCGCTCTTTGTGTACTAAAAACATTTTTGCAAAGGCTGCTCTATTCTTGGGGACAAATTGATTCACAAATAGAATTCGGTGGAAATATGCAGTGGGAGAGAACGAGCCAGAGGGAAATCAGAGTTGGGGAAAAGAGAGTCAGCAAATCAGGGGAGTCAAAAATAACTCTGGTATCTGCACGCCTTAATTAAGGGAGTCGATGTCTTCTAGGTGTGTATACGAGAGTCCTTCATGATTTTTAGTATAAAACAAAGATGCATTGGGGACACCGGGGTCCTTATGACATGCAGCTAGGGGCTTAGTTAGGATGTTTCCTGAAACTGTTCACACCTGCAATTGGCCTCTCTACTATCCTGTTAGTTATCACCAGCCAGGACTGCTGAAGACCATTTGTAACTTCCCTCACCCTCTTCATCACAGATATCCACCCCAAGCCCAAGCCCATTTTTCTCCACCTTGTTATCAGAGTTATTGCCTTAATCAACGATTAAATTATGCCATTACCCTGATTTTAAAAACTACATAAATGTAAATTCTGGGATGACCATACATCTCATAACCTCCTTTACAACATGGTACGTCCCTTGAAAGTAAGTAACGTAGTTTTTTTTTCTTTGAAGCATCATGCCCAGCAAATAAATACTTCCTGAGTGAGTGAACTTCCCAGCAGGGCACCCAGGCCTTCACCGCCTTTGCCTGGGGGGGGACTGCTCTCCTTGCTTCCTCCCTCAGCTTCATTCATTCATCCGGACACCAGTCTCCCCTACAGGACCTGCCACATACTGTGCACCATTCCAGGGAGCCGGGATTTCGACACAATTGATAATGAGCCCTCTGACCTCAAGGGGCTCCCCAGCTAACGGGACAAACCCCAAGACAGTGTGATAAGTGCCAGGCTGGAAGGGGTCCAGCTGGACTGTCCTAAACAGAATCTGCGGGCGCCGCAGGAGCCTGTATCCTGGAGCGGAAGGCTGAGCTGGCCTTAGCACAGGGAACAGAGGGCTCGGGGGCCCTGGGGGCCACGACTCGGCAGGGAGCCTCAAGGGGAAGTCTGAGCCTTGAGCTGGGGGATGGCGCAGGCTGGCGTTGCAGACAGGCCGGGCACCACGCAGGCGGCTGCAGGTCAGAGTCAGGATCCCTGTGGCAGAGGGGGACGGCATCGCGGCCTCTTGTTTATCTCAACTGAATGCAACCAGTTGTCCCGTGAGACTGCGAAATCACTGGGGGGCCTTGCAGCCTCCAGACAGTAACTCCTCAGAGAGCCCGGGCTTCCCTTACCATAATTGCTGGAGTCGTCACTTCACTCAGACGCCCTGCTGTCCCTGTTTTGCCGAGACATGGTCGTAAGGGGTGTTTCGTCAGCCTCCCTGCACCGGCCCACGTATCTAGGACACCCCCCCTCGGTGCCCGCCCTTCCCAGGCGCCTCCATTCTTCCCACCCCAACCCCATCGTATCCTACCATAAATGCAGAAGGAAGAAAGAGGAGGGGAGTGCGGAATGACTAAAAGCATATAATGCATATACGAGAAACGCAAGACAACATATTTAGGTCTAGAAAGGTAGGTATGCTAGCTTGTGAAAAGAACAAGTGATTATCGTTTTTAAAAGTCAGTGACAAAATTTTAAGATCGATGTGAATTCTGCAGGAATACAATGCCAAGATCAGACAAAACTATGATTTACTACCATCCCTTAGAGAAGTTATAAATCCACATTTTTTTCTAATTGCTGAGAATCGAAATAATTCACCAGGTCATATACTGGGTGGCTAATGGGAGTCATTCATTTCTTAGGTAATTTGAAATTTGAGTGTAGGCTGACACCTCAGTATCACAGGCCAATGGTGGTTTTCTTCATTGATTACTGTCCCCAAACAAATATTGGGATGAGCCTTAAATAGTGCAATTTAACAAACATGTACTAAATGACAGATCTGTGATCTTCATCCAATTTAAGGACAGTGCTTTCTGCAAAAGTCCTTTCATGTGTCTTTTGTTTTCCACACAAGTATTTTATGTAACCAATAAAAACAAGATACTCATTACAAAAAGAATAAATTAACAAACACATAAGATTTTTAAAATATTGAGTTTAATATGATTAGTGATTGAAACCTTCTGGAAAATAATCCCCAGATTTGCTGAATTATAAGTGTGTTTAGGAGGATAAAAAGATGTATGCTGCCTCCCCAATCGTATCCAGTACATGACCCCAAAATGCCAGCTTTAAGGGAGCAATCCAGCCTACTTTTGATGAGACATTAATGAGGCAATGTCTGCTTTTATTAAATATTATACATTATTCATAAGCCATCCATTCTAGAGACTAAAATATAGACATTTTCATATTATAAGCATCAATACTACATGAGATTAGCCTGGGGGTCACCTGGAGGAACCTCGGGGACCAAACACATCCCAGAACAATTTGTGAACAGTTGCTCGAAATGACACCCACTGGTGGATTTAGAATAGTTTCTCTTTGGAGGCAAATATACCCATTTTTAAAGTTTATTTTAATAACGTTTCTTTGTTCTTCTGGCCAATGAAATAGAACTTTGTCATCATAAATATGTTAAATAAAAATTTAGATTTTTAAGTTATCCAAAATAAACATACTCAGAACTCTATAGTGAGGAACTGTGCAAAAATTATTTTAGCATAAGAAAGAACTTCATTCCTACCATTTCCAACTAAAGGGAAATATATTTTTAGATATGACCTTATTTCTTACATACATTGATCATATCATACCAAAACTATATTCACCAGCCCCTGAATGAAAATATCATCTGAAACAACTTTAACACATTGTGTGCACACTTTGGATGATGAAGACATATTTAAATGCTGTTATTCTCCGATTAAAAGTTAAAAGTTACTCAGGTGATGTTTATAGCAGCCTGTAAGAGAGAAATAAGTTTTAAAAGAATGTAGGTATTTGAAGTTTGAATTACTCACCTTAGATTTCTTTTTATAGATAACTTTCACATGTTTTAAATAAAAAGATAAGAACTATTTTTCTGTTCTAATTCATACATACTACATGATATTGACTATTCTCACCGTTATGGGTTGAATTGTGTCCCCTGAAATTCCTATGTTGAAGTCCTAACCCCACTACCTCAGAATGTGACTTTATTTGGAGACAGGGTCTTTATAAATGTC
Source organism: Aselliscus stoliczkanus (assembly GCA_033961575.1). Taxonomy (NCBI): domain Eukaryota; kingdom Metazoa; phylum Chordata; class Mammalia; order Chiroptera; family Hipposideridae; genus Aselliscus; species Aselliscus stoliczkanus. Next base: position 110,546,445 of record CM066728.1, read on the forward strand.
ATCAAGTTAAATGGGGTCACTGGGATGGGCCCTAATCCAAGATGACTGGTGTTCTTGTAAAAATAGGACATTTTTAGTGTACACAGACCAACATAGGGGGAACGCCATGTGAACATGAAGACTGAGATTGGGGTGATCCTTCTACAAGCCAATGACTGCCAAGAGTTGCCAGAAAACCCCCGGAAGCCAGGGAACAGGCATGGAGTAAGTTCTCCTCACAGCCTCAGAAGGAACCAACCTAGATGACATCTTGAACTTGGATTTCTGGCCCCCAGGACTGCAAGGGAATAAATTTCTGCTTTAAGCCACCCAGTCTGTGGTATTTTGTCGCCGGAGCCTTAGCAGGCAATAACCTCACTGTCACCATTGTGCACCAGCTGTCCGTTTCGCCTTCTTGTATAGCATCCATATTGCCCCTGGTCTGTGCTCTTTTCATGTTTTTCAGAATAAATAATTAGGTGGTCAATTATATACCACTTAGCTCTTCCTCCTCCACTCTCAGGTCTTCGGGAGAACCATGATTTGCAGCCCCTGGTGAGTTTATGTTTACCCAAAAGGAAGAGGTTTGATCATGTGTACATTGACTTGTTAATGGTTAATAACCAGAAACCTGTCACTGCTTGTCTCCTCCAGGCACATCACTCAAACAAATGAACGAACAAACAAACAAACAAACAACCTTCAAAGGCAGTTGGCCGGGCTGGAGGGTGCTCTGACCACATGGGGCACCAACCATGGCAGGGGCCACTCTGTCCTTCTGGGGGTTCTCCACCCACTGACTGACTCTCTCCTCTCCCACAAAGGCAGCTGTTACCTGTGTATCAACGTGCCCTGTTCGCACATTTGACTCTCTGAGACAAACTAGCAGGACAAGCATGGAGCCCCTGTCTGGGTTCTGATTTCAGCCAGTTTTAAAGATGGACCCTGGACACAGGGCATCCCTTTTATTGCGGCAGTTTTTATCACTAATGAGACAGCTGTATTGTACTGTGCTGTGCTGAGGTCCACCTGTAAAGCGTTTAGACCCATTTTTGCAAGTGGAAAGTGATTAATTACCTAATGTTTGCATTTTGCTCCCATAGCACCATAGGCATGCTTTTGTTAAAATGCTCACCATGCTGCATTTCAGTCTCCACCAGCCTACCTCGCCCGTTATTTGCATCATCACTTATCTCTATAAAACTACAAGTGGCTACAGTTAGTGACTGAGTGCTCCTTACAAACATTTTATAGCATTTCATCCTTAAGTTTTGACCCTTGCCATATAAATTCTGCATTCTGCTTCCCTTTCTATACAAGAGGAAACTGTACTTAAAGAGACTGAGAATTAGTGAGGTGCCATGACATTTGTAAAGTGGCTCCAAGATCTGTGTGCGTTCAATGTACACACACACAGTAGGAGATGAACTCAGCCCAGCACAGGCTCTGGTGGGGTGTCCGGGAGACAAGGAAAGTGATGATGACCAGGGGACAATGACAGTGAGGGTATCACCAGAGCATGTGTGGGGAGGCCCGTCCTACCTGCCAGGCACTATCCTCACACCAACCCCATGCAATGTAACCAGTAGAGCCCCCTTGGCCAGATAACTTATCCATTACTCACAGCATCAGTTAAGGCCTGGAGCCTCTGCTCAGTGGAGAGCCGGTCAGCACACAGCAGGACAGCTCTCAGAGGACTAAATACTCAGCACACCTGTGCCTGCTGGTCACCAGCCACTGCCTGACGCCCCATCGGTGCTGCCCTCCCCTGTGGATCCCTGGAACTACCTGTTACAGCAACGAAAGGGTTAACACCTGACATTGCACTTCACGGTACATAACACCCCCAGACCTGGTTCCTCTCCCCAACATGCTCTCACAGAAGCCTGGATAGAAGCCATTGGAATGCTTATGGACACTCCCTATCCACCAGACATTAAATATTCTCAACGCCGCACTTAGGAAACCGTGTGTGTGTGTGTGTGTGTGTGTGTGTGTGTGTGTGTGTGTGTCATGAAAATTATACACAATATTTTTTTTTTGAGGGCAGTGTCACTGGCCCTCATATGTGGGATCCGAACTGAGGCTGCTGGCTTCCCAAGCCAGCGCTTAACCACCATGCCACTCGGCTGGCCCTCATGAAAATTATAAATTTCCATTTATTTGTCAGTGTTTAGAAAAAGGAAGAAATCATTGATTATGGTCTGTTGGAAATGAATTCCCAATTCTTCTAGAAAATTGTTCACATACAGCTTAGTCTATAATTTCTCTGTGTGTTTGTTTATAAGGGAATGAAAACTTACAAGTACTTTGTTTTATAAGATTTCTAAAACATAACAGGCCTTAATCAAAGTTTTCCTTTGTGTGGTCATTAGTCAGGTGATTTGAAAGAAGAATGGAGGAGAGGAGGGTTCATTTGGCTAGTTTGTTAAGTCAGAATTGGCAAGGAGAGGTATTTGTATTGTAATAAACCCTCATTTTGAAAAATGAGTACAATGCAGCTTAGGGAAGTTGAGTGGCACACTCAAGGACAACGTGAACACAAGTTCTGTCCCAGCAGCCGCGAGCCCCGCCGGCATACAGAACTGCTGTTCTGGCCCATTCTCCAACATAAGGAATCAGGGCTCCTTGGAGAAGTGGCTCATTCCAGGACTGGAACATTAAGTATCCAAGATGAGCCTGGAGCATAGAGTGCCAGAAATTAAGGAAGACTCCAAAAAGCAACAACAAAAGACATCAACGAGGGGACTATGGCAAGGATACACAAGAGACAGCTGGTGCCTCCCAGTGGCCCAACCTGGGACGATTCAGACAAAACAAATACCATAAAATTGGACAGTAATCAAAGTGCACATTAAATATCCACAAGAACACGCTGACATAATGAAACACTTGAATTAGTAAGTAAATGGAGAGAAGAGACAGATCTCCCATGCAGAATTCTAAAAATGGTAGGTATCGCCAAGACTCGCAGGAGGTGGCCTGTGGTTCTTCAGTCCTTACCTGTGGGCTGTTACTGGGCTCAGTCACTTTGGTTACTGTGTAACGTCGTGCCAGTGGAGCATGTGGACAATCATCACCTGGTCAGGTGATCAAGATTAATCTAAATGCTAACAAGGTCTGTGGATGGTATATACGAGGTATGACAATGAAGTTCGCGAACTCATTGCAACCATGTTGCTTACCTTTTCTGATATCAGAGGCATTATTCATTATGAATTTGTACCAACTGGACAAACAGTTAACCAAATTGACTATTTGGAAGTGATAAAAAGGCTGCATGAAAAAGTTAGATGAAAACGACCTGAACTTTTCGCCAACAATTCATGGTTCTTGCCTCACGACAATGCACCAGCTTACATAGCACTGTCTGTGAGGAAGTTTTTGGCCAGTAAACAAATAACTGTATTGGAACACCCTCCCTACTCACCTGATCTGGCCCCCAATGACTTCTTTCTTTACCAGAAGATAAAGGAAATATTGAACGGAAGACATTTGGATGACATTCAGGACATCAAGGGTAATATGACGACAGTACTGATGGCCATTCCAGAAAAAGAGTTCCAAAATTGCTTTGAAGGGTGGACTAAGCACTGGGTTTGGTGCTTAGCTTCCCAGGGGGAGTACTTCAAAGGTGATATTCAGCAATGAGGTGTGTAACACTTTTTCTAGGATAAGTTCGTGAACTTAATTGTCCAACCTTGTATATTACTGATGTTTTTGTTGTTCTGAAAGAGCTGAGTGGCTTGCAATTTAGAAATATAAACATTGTAACTGCTTTCATTTCTTCTAAATCACTAAAATTTTGCTCCTGGAGGAGACACATTTCAGGTTTAGTCACCCTCTCAGTTTTGGAAAAGAATGATTTGATTAATACTCAGTAGACAGTCACAATCGATCACTCCCTGAAGTATCCATGTGTAAATATTTCCATTATTTGCATTGCATTCACGTGAACAGTGAAATGGACAAGGTCAGCTGTCTGGAGTGCTTACAAGTGGCTGAGAAGCAGTCTCTCCAAGTGTTTCCAGCAGGTGAGAGGTGGGTCAGCCTTTGAAAATGTCATTTCTAGCCAGTCACATCCTGACATATCAGCCAAAGACTGGGGATCTTTGTTAAACTTGCCCCAACCCCAAGTCCAGAAATTTTTGATGAAATAATAATAAAAGCAGTGGTTTTTCACATGGGGATTAGGTATAACCCAGTGAGGCCTCAGTTTACAATGAATGTTGAGGAAACTTATTGACTGTTTTTCTGATATATCACATAGTAAAGGAAAAATATCTACTGAATTCTACACCAAATTACTAAATGCATATTTCTATGCACATTGTATCAGTCCGTACAGAATTTTAAACAGACATAAGCAAAACAGTTGGGTTTATGTGAGTTCAGTGTTATTTTTAAGGCCATTGTTTTTGGTGGGGGTGCCTGTGAGCTGACATGACAGTGACACCCCTGGATCCTGCTGGCCCACACTGGAGAAGTGAAATTGGGGAGCAGCTCTCAAATACGCAGGTACCCCGCTCTCCTTTATCCCCTTCTCAGCATGGACGCCTGTGCCCCTGGGTTTGAGCGCAGACGCGCGGTCTCCTGCGTTAATCCTGGAGCCCAGCAGACACCTGCAGAGCGCGCCGAGCTGCAGGGGTCCCTCTATTGCGTGGCTGCGTGCTGTTGTTGCCATGTATGTAGATGGCGTTCAGTTAACTGAAATAGTAGAAATGGAAGAAAAGCAGCAGCAGCTAAGAGGAGGCTCAAGCGCCAATGTGCTTGAGCTCAAACATGAGCCCTGCTAAGGCCCTGCGCCTGGGAGAAGTCACACTGGCAGTGAAAGGGGAGAACAGTAGAATAGACTCATTTGGGAGGTTAAATGAAATAATCTACGAAAAGTGTCTAACGACCTTGGCTCGTGCCTAGCTGTGGCCTCTGGCTAACGCTGTTACTCCTGGGACCTCTGGCGGCTGCTTCTCTTCTAATGTGGCCTCCACTCTGCTTCGCTGGAATCTGCTCCATGCCCAGCCTCTGCTGACATCCGCTTAGTGACTCCCCTTTTCAAAGCATCCCCCCAAAGCCTCCGCGCCATGTGACCCTGCTGCCTTTCTATGCATTTTGAGGGAGAGTCCTTCGCCCCTAGCACAGCGTCTTAGGGTGCTGGCCCGCTGTGGTGGAGCACTGCTGTCATCCCCAAGTGGCCTGGGAGGAACTGCGACCTGGATGGCTCGGCACTCTCCCGGGGAGCGCCTTCCTGGAGGGGACCAGAGGGCTTGGGCCGAGGCCCCAGAGCTGGCTGAGGCCCCACGCCCAGGCCGCGGCTGAGAGCAGCGGGTGGGACAGCCGGGAATGAAGCCTGTTCCGCTCTTTTCAGAATTACCACCGTCTCTATGCCCCAACCTAAGGTTTGATTCACAGTGAAGCTCCCCGTTATGACTTTTTCCCCCAAGTTAGAGTAGAGGAAAAGACACGCAAGTCAGCGAACACTTCTTTCCAAATGCTGACCTGGGGGAAGCCACGCAGCAGCGAAACACAGCTGGTCTCTGGCTCAGTCCATGGGGTTACCAGAATTTTCCTTCTGATTCAGTATTTACGAGCATGATGATTCGATACCTATGAAGCATTTGCAAAGCTCCCTTTACATTCTTTTTTCTAATATTTCTCACTTCTCCGTCTTCCTTTCACTCCACCAATTCCTTCCTCACTCCTCTTCTACCAAACCCGTCTTGGTCAACTCCCTGGTGTGACTCAGTTCCGCCTGTGACCCTGCCCCCTCCCAGGACCACTGTGCCTGACCCACCCAGCAGAGCAGTCCGTTCTCTCATGCGTTCCTGCCTCCCGAACCTAGTCCTCAGGATGGAAGGCTTCCTCTGAAGGACTTTCCGTCTAGTGGGGTGTTCAAAATATAAACTATTTCACAGATGCTGCAGATTGCATCTCATGAGACTACAGTCCAGTTGGTGGCACAGGTGCCCGTGAAGCTGGATGGATGGGTACCACAGCAGTCAGGGAGGCAGCCGGTCCGCCGGGGAGGACGGGCTAGGAAGGTGAGCAGCGGGGAGCAGGTGAGAGGAGGAGGCCGGGGAGCAGGGCGTTGTCCCGGGTGTGGGTGGAAAGTATTAACAGGTGCAGATGGAGGGTAGAGGTGGGTGTTAGGAGGAAGCCTGCAATCGGCTGGGTTTCTGTACATAGTTAAATGTGCTCACCGAGACTGTATGTTTACACCTTGAGTTAGCAGATATTGGGTGCGTGGCTAGCTTTGGGAGGAACAAATTGCGGGTAGATGAGCTGGTCACCCAGGAGCTTACATCCTGACCTAGAGGGCTCAGTGGAGCTCACCCAAACAACCAGAGAGGAGAGGCTCTCAGACATCTTTCCTCACATATTCAAAAGGGGCAAATCTGTGCACAGGCAGCAATGGTCTCATTGGCAAAACGGGCCTTTTATCAAATCAGTAGAGATGAAAAAAACAAAAAACAATTGCTTATTTAGCATCATCATGGCTACAATGACCTTGTTTCCATATTCCCCATATATGACTAGTGTTAACTAGTCATCATAGTTTTTAGGCGTTAAAATCAACGGCCTTTCTCCTTTGATTTGAGATTAACACTTGAAACATGAAATGAAGGTGGCCCTACCTTATTGTTGGGCAACATGGTACGAATGTGGAGAAGCTGAAGTGCAATTACCTTGTAAGTGAGACTCGTGGGATCCCATAACGAAAGTGCCTCGGCCAATAGCCCGGTGATGACCACCAGATCCCCCATCCTGTAGCTTGGGGGTATTAACCCAACCCATCCCCCAGTTTCCCTGATACCAGTGGAAGGCTATTGAGAATGCAGCTGCCACGTACAGATATGTCTCCTATTCCTCAGACTTACTTGACTACCTGATGCCAATCCTTATGGTTGGACAAACTCTACAATGTTGAGAAAAACAGCTAGTTATGTCAGGAGCCCCACATAATGAAATTATCGCCAAAATTATTAAAAAAGATGAAGTCAACTGTTTGTGTCTTCTGTCTTTGTCCAAACTTGATTTTTCAGAGTGACATGGCTGAGACCACTCAGCTAGCTATACAGAAAGAGGCAGAGTACTGGGTCATATGCTAACAAATTTATGCTTTGATACTGGAGTCATAACATATCAAAGGCCATGATTCTCAGTTTCCATTCTTTAATTTTTTGCAGAGAAAAACGCAGTGTGAAAATTCAGAAGGCTGTAACTCTAAAATTCATTGGCATGAGCAAACATTTGACACTCCCAAGAAAGAGAGTGAATCCTGGAGATTATGCTGTTACACTGCAGCTGGATTGCTATTTGTCTGCAATTTTAAGTCCTGACTGTTAAAATTAATTACATTCCAGGAGAGTTTATCAGAATAAAATTCTCAGACGTGATATTTTTAGTCTCTGGAATTAAAGTGGCACCCGTGAGCCAATAGATCACCCTGAAAACAGCCAGGCTTGCCGTTTCGAGTTCTTTAAACAGACTTATTCTGATTGTAACAAAAACACCCATAAATCTATGCACATATATATTGATCTTGGCTTCCTCTTAAAAATGACTCTGTCCTAGTAAGTTGGCATATTTCATAAACAAACCAACAAATTATTGATCTATCATATACTCTAAAAGTCCTATGAAGAATCTAGGTTGCTTTTAAGTTCATACTGCACCTAAGGGAATGAGAAACTCTGAAATGAAAAATAGATATTTAAGAAGAAGCACGGAAGATATATAGCTGTCTCTTTCTACTCCTTTCTTACCTCCTATTGTGATTCAATCTGTGTGTACTGCACCCCACACTGTATCTACTGATATAGCTTTCAGGACATTACTGCCATTCTTTCCAAGAGGCATCAGTAATTAAGTTACCATATTTAATAATTGCTTGGTGCAAAAACCTGTCTAGATGTACCTTAGTTTAAACAAAGGATGTATAAATGAATATATTTGTAGGGTATGTTTTATTAAAGTCTCACTGTGGAATTAGATTAAAACATAATTGTTTCCATTCACATATTTAAAAAGAATATTACTGTGAAATAGTTTATTAATAAAATTAAAATGGTAGCTGGTACATTGATCATTGTACTGAATCAAAGAGGTAGCATATCCTATCGTTTCATCAGATGTCTTTTTCACATGGTGAGGCCTGCTCTGTTATACACGTGAACACTAAGACCACATCAATTACATTGATTATAAAGATTGCAATTAATATGTGGAGAGTCATTTAGTTCTAGCTGAAAGCTGGTGTAATTATGTAGGGTGTGGACCAGTATTACAAATTTGCAAACATGCATTTTCTTTTTTTTTTTAAGTCCAAATAATGTCTTCTATCTCTTGGAAGAGGGAGACAGGAAGTAAACAACAGGCAAGATGACGACACATGTTAGAGCATGATAACTGACAGAAAGAGAAAGGATAAACAGAGGATGGCAGGGGGGCTTGGGGAGGGGTGGGCAGGGGGCACTTTCCTTTGGTCAGAGGAGGGCTTGGGAGGGAGACATTTGAGGCAAGTCTTCAAGAAAGTGAAAGAGGCAGCTATGCAGATGACAAGGGTAGGAAGTCCCAGGAATAGAAGGCCGTGGGCCATGGGCTGGGGTGGGAGCGTGTGATGTGAGGTGAAAGGCAGTAAGGGTCCAAGGTGGGTGCCACCTGCCGAAGGAGGAAGCAGTAGGGAAGAATTCAGAAGGGCAGGCTTCACTGAGGACACTGTGGAGCACATTGAGGGCCATTTTAAGGACGTCCACATCCACTGAGTGAAGGGGCGAGTTTGGGCTGCTGAGGGTCGAGCATAGTGGCAGGGAGGCTGGTTGGAGGGCTACTGCAGACATAGCTATGCAAGGCATCATGGCTCACACCTGGGGGAAAGCTTCAGGTGTGGGAAGGGGTCAGGTAAATGGTGGTTGAGCCAACAAAACTCCCTCCCCTTCTGACTGTGTGATGCCAGGAAAAGAGAAGCGTGGAGGATACATCCAAACTTTCTGGTCTGAGCAGCTGAAAATCCAAACTGCTCTCTACTGAAACAGGAGCCCTAACGTAGCCTGGACAGGGCGAGCATGGGAGCCAGGCGGGGAGTGGGGAGCGCAGATTTGGAAGTGCCTATTCCGAAATGTCTGTCAGACACACAAGCAGAATAGAAGCGAGGAGCAGGCAGTGGGGTGTCTGGGGTTCAGGAGGCTGATTTCGGAAGACAGAAGGCTGGTTTCCTCGGCGTACAGGCACATTTAAAGTCAAAAGAAGGCACAAGATCACCATGGAAGTGAACACAGAAGTGTGTGGATATTACAAAATATCTTTGAAATCTAAATTTAACCGCTTTTACACAGAATTGGTCACATTTGTGGGTAATCAGAAATCTTACCAAGCAATATGGCTTATTGGCCACGATTGCTATTTTTCACAAGCGTAAACATAAATCAACACAATATCCATCTTTATTACTCACCCTTCTCTGCTGTAAACACTGAGAGAATCTAGTCACTCAAAGATGAGCGCAGTTATGTTGGTTGAGACCTGCATATCTTTGAGATGATGGACTGAGAAAATCCCAGGATGTTCCCGGCAGGCATTCAAGAATTTATTTCATTAGCTAATGCGAAGTATTTATTATCATATTGACTATTCTGCTTACTTTATGTGCAGATTTAAAATAATGGCTTTTATAAAGAACAGTTTCTCAAATCAGAAGATTTGGCTAGTTTCTGGTTTTGCCATTTGCTTAGTATTACATCCTTGGGAAAAACACTAGAGCTTGTCCCTCATTTTCAATGTCCTTGGCTGTGAAATGGAGCAAAAATATTTCCATAGACCAAGTGGTAATGGAAACCACATTTTTCTAATTTTCAATGTTCCAGTATGAGTTTATCTTTGATATACTACTAGTTTAGAAAAGTGTTTTTATATTAACAAAATATAGGGTGTTTATGTTATTTTTTCAGTATTCATCTATCATTTTTTCAAAGGGTCAACGTCAGAGAACATGGAGCATGCAGATGACTTGATAATTGTTTGAGGTATGTTTTTCAGGCTATAGGTGTTTAATTTTTGTAAATTCTCTATATGTGATTTAGAAATAAGCTTTTCTCTAAATATTGAGTGCGGGACACTATATTCTATTATAACATGAATGTTAAGTGACTCATTCAGATTTTCTATTCTACTGCATTTTAATCTATTTGGCCTATCAATTTCTGAGAAAGTTATATTAAAATCTATACTATTATTGTGAATTTATTTATGTCTTCTTGTAATTCTTTTTATGTCTGCCTTTTATAGTTTTTGTTAAGAGCATACAGACCCAGGAATGCTATATCTTTTAAACGTATTTTGTATCATGATGTAATGATATTCTTCATCAACCATGAGGTCTTGCCTGTTGCTGAAAAGTCTATTTTCTGATCTCTTATTATAGATGCACCAACTTTCTTTTGTTTGGTATTTGCATGGTACATGAGTAAGATCAGGGCTTTGGCAGGGTTTGGGTTTTGTTTAATTAATCTATTTTTTATTTGTTTGGTTCTAATTGGGAACTCCTAATGTTTTACCAGGAAATGTATTCCATTCATTTTGTTGCTATTACAAATTGTCTTAGGTTGGATCTTCAGAAACAGACCCTGGGAGGGAAGGAGGCCAGGTAAGGGTGAGGTCAATTTGGAAGGAAGGTAGGAGTAGCTCAGTCCTTTGGGGGACATCTGGAGAGAGTGGAGACACAACTCAGAGCTGTCTGATCAGGAGAGTGGAGATGGATCATTTCATATTCATGCACCTATTTGTCATCAGTTAAGAAGTGCCCTGTAGTAAGGGGTGGGTGGGTGGCATAAATGGGGAGATCAGGTGTGGACTGTGAGAGTGAAAATAATAGAAGGATCTGTGAGAAAGTGGACAGCACACCATAATTTCCTGTTACACTGATACATTTTCTACCATCTTATTATACTCTATTTAAAATTTTTGCTTCTTTTATCCTACATTTTCATGTGTTGGATCTATCTGTCTATCTATCTATCTATCTATCTATCTATCTATCTATCTATCTATCTATCTAATCTGTATCTCTATTTTTTGCAAACATAACTTTGGAACTATAATGTATTTATATTTGAGATAATCTTAAACTTTTAATAGTCTTGTATGGCTACGTCTAAAGATAATATATAAATATAGTAAATCTCTTCCTAACTGATAATTGATAAAAAGCACATGGGAAGATGTAACTCTAAACACCTTCTCCATTTTCTATGCCATTGTTGTGCAGTATTTTATTTTCACCGTCAAAAATGTTAAGAAATAACATTATCATTGTTTTTTTTTCCCAAATATAATACTTGGATTTATCTTTTAAAAGTCTTAATTTCTTTGTTTAGCTTTCTTTTTCATATCCTCCTGCTTCTATCTTTGTTCAGTTTTTTATTACATTTATTGGGGTGACATTGGTTGGTAAAATTATATAGGCTTAAAGTGTAAAACTCTGTAATACATTATCTATGTATTGCATTGTATGTTCACCACACAGAGTCAGTGCTCCTTCTATCACCATATATTTGACCCCCTTTACTCTCTTCTGCCATCCCCCACCTCTCTTACCCTCTGGTAACCATTAAACTGATATCTGTGGCTATTTGTTTTTTTTGTTTGTTTGTCTTGTTCATTTATTGCTTTCAGACTTATATCCAAGGTATTAGTAAAATCACATGATTCTCGACTTCTTCTGTCTTATTTCACTTAGAATGATAATCTTAAAATTCATCCATGTTGTCCCAAATGGCAGTATTTCATCTTTTCTTGTGGCTGAGTAATATTCCATTGTATATATATGTACCACATCATCTTTATCCAAGCACCTATCAAAGAACACTTTATAAAAATTTTTTTCAAAGTTCATCTTTTAGTATTTTCTTCAAAAATGTGACTTGGATATGTTCTGCATTTAAACATGTTTTTAATCTGTCCTAATTCACTAGGTGTGCAATTCTATATTGAGTGATATTTTACAACAACCCTTTCAAGAAACCATTGGATGGTTTTTGACTGCAACAATTATTGTGATTGTCAAGTAGGTTTTCAGTGTGTGTAGTTTAAATATTTTCATTTATGTATTATAAACTTAATATATTTAGCTTTTGAAGTACCCCAGCTCAAGTACTTCAAAAATCTGTTCAAATATTTTACCAAGTCTTTAGAAGTCAGAAGAAAGAAATTTACTGTGCACAATGTAGTCTGCTGAGCAGTGGGGAGAGCCATGAGGGAAATAGTCACTTAGGGCTTCTACTGCCACCAGGTTATCGAGCGTATTAACATCAATAGGGCAGTTCCATATTCTGCCAAGAGAAACAGTTTCCCTCCTTTCAACCCCCAAGAGAGTCTGCCTGAGTCACCCACAGCAATCAAGTGCTGTGAGCTTAGAGAGCGCCTCCATGACACAGGTAAGAACATTTTAGAAAACCAATTTATTGTTGTAAATCGGTAGGAATAAACTTTGATTGGACAACTTATGAGAAAAGATAAACACTCTTCGAGTTATTGGCTTGACATGAAAGCTGGGATAATTAAATAGGAAAATAAAAACAACATAAAGAAATAGGTTTTAAAAAGCAGAAGCAAACACACATAATAAACTTGGATACATCAATGAAATGGCTTGTAAAATGAAATAGAGCCCCTCCCCCAGTTTAAACATAATTAAAATACATATTTTAAAACATCTTAAGGCTAACTCTGTCTGACCATTCTTAGATTTGGCTACATGAATCAATATTGAAAGTTGTTGAGGGGGCATAATTTCCATGATATTAATCTTGTGAAGGTAGATACAGGAGCCCAGCTATGTGTTAGGATATCATGTGTATTTTTTCTCACCTTTTTATAAATAGTTCAACTCTCTAAAATCATGGAAATCCCAGTTATCTTCCTGATAGGACCCTAGTAATATTTACTGTTATGAGATCTTTTTTCAAAAGCTTGGCATAAAGTTCTCAGACAGACTTTTAGGCCATTAGAACTACCCCAGCATTCTGCAAATGCAATTTATTAGTATTATCAACTTATTGGCATCTATTACCATCAATAATATAATCACAATAGTTGGTCTTGGTATTCATTCAGTTTAATTTTTAAAAAAGACAGAAAAAAAACTGACTTATTCTTTTTAAAGCCTACTAACTTGCTAAATAAAATTACTATATTTAAGCTTTCTGGAACTTTTCTCATGGCAACTACAAATATGAGTTTTCTAGGTAATTATTTTATGTGGGAACTGTGGATTTTAGGCACAGATATTCAATTATTCACCATATTCACATTTTTGTTACCTTTGGAGACACATGTTAGCAATTTGGCAAGCGTTTGTGCTTTCTTGAGTTCTTCACTTGTGACTAAAAGCTCACAGCCCTGATGCTACAGGTCTTCCTGTGGATGCTAACAGGTCACGTTACTCTGTGGGTGCATGTCTCAGTCTCCAACCTGCCTTTGGAGGGACTTGATCATAATGGGCAGATCCCTTTACATAGAAACCTTGCTATTAGTTACTACTAAGAGATGGAGCTAACATTTATTGAGTCCTGTGCCAGCTACAGTGGATTTGGAGACCTAGAAAGCAGGAGGAAAGCAGATCATGTCAGTGTTCTCGAAGTCTAATATTGACTGTTAGAGGAAATCCAGGAAAAACAAGTATGGAAAGTGACCAAGTGAGGGATTGAGAACATTTTGCAAAATGGAATACCATCTTTATGAGTAGAAGCATGAAGTCATAGAATTCACGCATTTTCCTTTCACTAAGTTTGAATGAAACAGACAAGAAATTCATTCTGCAGAATTCTTTTCAGTTTCCTGCAGCTACAGTCACTTGAGAATCACAAACATCTGACTTCATGAGATAACTATGTACTTCATACATTGAAGGTCATCATTTTTGGAAAACCTGAATGCAGATAATGGCTACAAAACCCTACACAAAATTTCCTTTTGGTGTCACACTTTGAAAGGTCAATACCAAGACTCACATGTATCTTTCAACAGAAGCACTCACCCACAGAGAAAATGAACTTGTCTGAGACATTGGGGAGTCCTGACAATGACTCCTAAGGCTAGTAGTGTTTGGAATGGTCAATAATTTCACCAACTTCAGGCCTCTTTATTATTTTCCTGGACCATAGCATGGAATTCATCAGACATCACTCTTTTGGGTAGGTTGTCTTATGTAAGAAAAATCCCGCCCAGCCCTGAGGACCGGCTGTGCACACTCATTTCAGTCACTAGAGTGTAATTTATGTTCCCTGATCCCGCTCTACCTAGTTCGCTCTGTAAGACATTTATTGCCAGCTCTTGCTGTATGAGCTCAGGTTTCATAACCGAAAAAGAAGGTTTAATCTTGCAATGCGTGTGCTGCACTCTCCAAGGAGAAAGTTTCTCACAGCAAGAAAGAGTAAGACTCTCTAAGGTTCCACTGTACTGCTGGGCAAAGATAGATTGATTAAGTCAGAGGAAAAAGTAGGGAGCCTGAAACAACCTCAGAGGCTCGGCAAGGCTGACAGTGATGTGGGCTTTCTGAGTTTCTGCTTCTTTCTAGACTTCTGACTCACCTGTGTTTTCAGTCAGGCACCCAAACCACATATTCTCTCTCTTCCATCTGTTCACACACTTCTTTCACTGGAACGTTTACCTGTTTTAAGCATAAGTGCATCAAGAACTGCTTCTTTGTATATTGCTCAGAAGTCGTACCTATGTCTGATGGTGCAAAGGAAAAAGGTGGCTTGAACCTTGAATCCTTAGCACGGATTTTAGACTGAAAAGAACCAGGAATGTGTCAACACCTGAGTGGGAGGAGGACAATCACAACAGCCTCTTGTGTGTTACTTGTCAGCCTGTTCGAGCGCAGGGCCGGAAGGGGATAGCCCACCCATTACCTGTTGCAAAAACAAAGGGAAGCCCACTGTGATAGGACTTTCCGACATCAGGTCTGTAGCACCTGGACTAAAGCCATGCCTGGAACAGTGGTTGTGTCATTAAACAAAGCACTGGATTCATTAAACAGTGGCGCCAAGGTTCGCTGTGCACGGATGGGACTTACAAATTAAAATAACATTCTTCCCCCACCTTTCTTCACGGTGCCTAGTGTATGCAAAGTTTGGAATCAGAGTTGTCACTAAATTGAACTTTGTGTTCATCTGGGTTAGGTAACTTTCCTTAACATAATTTAAAGGGCTATATGCTTAGCTCTTTGTAGAAATAATAAAACAAAGTCCTGAAATGAGCTCAGATTTTGCAATAAACTACAATCAACTTATTATATACACATATGTATAGAAATTACAGGAAAATGCAGTATGTTTCCATTCTCAATTTACCTGAGCAGCATTATTTTGATTCCTTATATGAGAAAAATATAACTATATCAATTAGGTCTCATTTTTATGAGAAAATATGATGCATTTTCCTGAATAAAGGAAAATAATTAAATACAA
Organism: Aselliscus stoliczkanus; assembly: GCA_033961575.1. Taxonomy (NCBI): domain Eukaryota; kingdom Metazoa; phylum Chordata; class Mammalia; order Chiroptera; family Hipposideridae; genus Aselliscus; species Aselliscus stoliczkanus. The sequence continues at coordinate 110,561,888 of CM066728.1, forward strand.
ATTGTGCAAAAAAAAAACAATAAATAAAAATGTACTACTGCATAATTTTAAATGTAAATAAACCAGAATAACACTGATTGGATTAGATGAGAAATAGAAATTGTGGACATGCTTTTAAAAGAATAATGGGCATTCTCTTTGTCACCCAGTTTCAAAATTACTTTTTGATGGCAACAAATGGATAAATTCTTGAAGTCATATTTTAGCAAATTATAAATGTTACTAGTTTCTAGGCCAGAAAAGAGGAGACTAATTCAAGAAATATCTGAATTTTTCAAGATTCTGAAGTTGAAGTCATGTCATATTATTTTCTTCATCCTCAACTCAATGGGTTTACCTTTTTAGTGTCTGTATCTGTAATACAGATTCACATTTCGATTGAAAAAGTGTTCTACAAGGAAACATATTTCAAAAATAGTTCTTCAAAGTTTGGAAGAGGCCGAAGATTTCCAGCACCAGAAATATGACCAGATCTCTTCGATTTCAAGAGGGCCCTCCCGCAGGAAGTCTGAGGCCTGAAGAGTTCACACAATGATCTGCCTCCAAACTCCTTCCAAGTCATCATTGAGGCCCCAAGTTTGCTCATAAGAGGACCACAGGGCCTTTGAATGGAAGTGTTTGTCTTACACATCCAGAGATACCTCAGGTACATCACTTTGTAAATGGCCTCTTACGTGTTCAGAAGTTTAAAAAATCATTTTTCTTCTGTTCTTCTTATTGTGTAGAATTTCAATCAAACACTTGAAGATACCCTCTGCGATGTTTCATTCCACAGTCAAAAGTCTTGACAAGGTGTTGGTTTAAAGTCCCAGCTTTGATGAGGTTAACCGTTTCTACAACATTAAAAGCACTGCTTTGGAGGTTTGGGGCAGAGTCCTTGTTGACAGCACATGCAGATGCAGAAGACAAAGAGAATATGCGAGATATGAGGCACGTTTCCTTGTTACTCCGGGAACCAGGTGTCTGTCATGGCGTGCCTGTGCTTCTCCTGCTGGGTTTCCGGCAGCGTGGCTTTCCATTACCTTGATATCTGGCCCCACAAAAGAACTTTTCTTAGTTTATATGAAATTAATGTATTTGAACTTTTCAAAATAAAAGAATTTGTCTTTGATGCCATTTGAGTTCCGCTAACAAATGAAAAGCAGGAGCTGGTCCACTAAACTCACTGGTCTTTTTCCTCAGTCATTACCTGGAGGGAAATGATATTGCTGCCATTTTTTTTCCCTGTGATCTGCTACAAGGAATTAGCTGAGATGTCAGTGATACTGGAGCTCATTTAATCATTTGACAGAGGTACCATTGTCTCTGCTCACTCATTTATTTATTTGAGAAATATTTTCAGCGTGTGAAAGGTTCTAGATGCTGGGCATAAAATGATGTGATAAAAAAAATGCCTGTTTTGAGTAGCCTCATGGGGCAAATATTCTGATGTGAAGAAAGAATGGAAATGTAAAATTTAATATGATGTCAGGTGGTGAACAGGGTAACAAAGAAAAATTTAGTTGAGTGAAAAGAAAGCGAAAGGGACAGAGTTGGGTTTGCCATCTTGATATCTCCATCTCTCTTTACCCTCAGACACAAGACAGTTTAACTCTTCCAGAACACGTGCCCACGCAGACACTTCTCTAATTATGCTTAGCTTAATTATGGGAGAGGCAGCTCTTTAAGATGCTTCATAAAATGATTTGAGATTGGAGAAAATGTAGGTATTTAGTAGCATATTAATCACTCTAGTCTGATTTTGCTCCTCACAAAACTATGCAAACCCTCTTAGTGCTTTATTGGATGCATAGACATGAGGCATTTTTATAGCTAATTTGGCATGACCGTTGGCACAATAGAAGTTCCAATTCTCCTGCAGCCCATCACAAAGGACAATGAAAGTAAAGTGAAAAGATGCACAAACATTATTATATCTGATGCTGACATATCAAATTGTTGCCCTGGATATGGTATAACCTGAAGAAGTAACTATACTCATGGTGACAAGGAACGTGCCAAAAAACACACAAGATGGCCACACGTATGTATTCAGGGACTGATGAGGCCGGAATAATTCAGAGTTCTCGTTCTTGCTCCTAATTTTAGTTCTGCTGTTCTCCTCTCTGTTCAAGGCAGGGGTCGTTGGTCAGCTTTCCTTCCTGGAAACATGAACTCATTCTACATGGACTTATTCATGTGGCTGACACTTGTGCCTTGGCTTGGTCGATCTGTGTCAATATGGGTTCATTTGGGGGGGTTACATAATATCTTTGACCCTGCTGGCACAGTTTCTATCAATCTTATCTCTATTATTCTCATTACGGGTTTATCTTTGCTATTTCAGAAGTCTCTACAATTGGAAATATCGGAGTTGTATTTTTCTTTCCAAATAAATTCACTCTAATGCCTTCAATAACAGCACAATCTTCCTTTGTGCCTTTATAAGTTCGCTATGAAATTGTATGTTGAAGGTATAATATGCCCCAGCACTATACAAGGCAATGAAAGTATAATGAAAAATAAAGCAGCCATGTGTAAAACATGAGCATGTCTTTATAAAATGGACAATGGTACAAAAACACCTTTCCTCACCATTATATACATATTTGCATGTACTAAGTGGCATGGAAAAAAGTAATGAAGGAAAAAAATAACATGCCCAGTGATTAGCTGTCAGATTATCAGGTAATCCCCTGTAGGAGTCACCAGTCACATGACAGTTATGCAGAGAGAGCATGAAAATGGTGCCACTGGAGTCTTCAGCGTTGGAAGTGCATCCATGTTATTGCCCTTTGATACTTTGCTCAGGAAAATTTAAACTGTAGAGCAATGTGATCAGTATGATTTCAATTAGAAGAAAACAAAAGACTCAACTAAAACAGCTAATCTCTGTGTCTCTCAAATCATCTCAAAAATAATGACATAAAAGAACTCTTTACTACACTCACCGATTCACAGACTACTTTAGATATGGCCAAGCTGGATGGCTCACTTCTGTTGCATGATGATTACAGTCCCAGGTGGGTCTAGTATGATCTGAACTCTCATGTTGTTCGCATGTATGGAGGTTCATGCTGACCTCTGGTTATTGGCTGGGGGCTCATTGTCTCCATGTGGCTGGGTTCCAAAGGGGTGAGGGGAGAGGGAAAGAGAGAGAGGGGAAGAGAGAGGGGGGACAAGGAGAGGGAGAGGCAAAGGGGTGGGGGGGACAGAGAGAGAGAGAGAGAGAGAGAGAGAGAGAGAGAGAGAGAGATCTACGTGGAAATCATATTGTCTCCTGACTTAACCTGGGAAGTCACATTGCATTACTTGTGCCACATTCTATTAACTGAAGCAGTCACAGGTGTTGACCTGCCAAGTTTAAGGACAGAGTAAAATAGAAGCGATCTCTTGTGGATCTCAGTAAGATTCTAGAAGAACATGTAGGACCAGATATACTGCTGGAGTCACTTGAAGGAAAAACACAATCTGCAACACACAAACATACCAGACTGTTAATTTGATTTAATTTAGATGCGGATGAAAAATAAAATTATTTTTTCTTTAAACTGAAAACATCAAGAGCTAGCAAATACATGGAAACATTGGCTCAGTGAATAATAAAATGAAAGACCAAGAGTAAAACCACCTGGCTGAAGACAATGCAAGGATCCCAGAGGAACTGGATGAGACATGAATCTGAAAAAAGACGAAAATTCACTGATGAAATTAAAATAACTTAATAGGTGTACTAAAGAGCAGAGTCTACTTGTAGAACATTGAAACAATGATGTGCTCTTTAGATCCAAAAGCATTGAAAACGATGAAAACCACAGTTTTAGAGTTGGAAGCTAGAGCACACAGATCCATGGATGACAAGTTGGTTTCTCTTGGAAGATGTTAAAATAAAGTGAAAAATAATATATACTATATTTCTCCAGTTGAAGACAGAACTGAACCGTAGATGAAAAGCCCTTATCAAATATCCAGGGGGGAAAAACATCCAAAAATTCTAAAGACCAAAATATAATAAAAACAAGAGAGATCATAACACAGTCCTTTCTCTGAGTTAAGCACTCCTCTGAAAACATCAGCCTTAGTCAGGCTGATGGCAGGAGACTCTTTTCTCAGCCACTTGGGAACATGTGACGCTAGTCACTCTTTTGTAGTCTTATCCAAACACAGAGGTCTATTCCTTTTTAGAAACTAGAAAGGTAAAAAAGGAAGAGCAAATTTACGCCAAAACAAGCAAAAGAAGGAAAATAATAAAAATGAGAGGCAAATTCAATTAAGTTGAAAACAAAAGCAATAGAGACAATCAATGAAAGGAAACTCTGGTCTTTGATAGTTACTAGTTACACTTTCTAGTTACACTGATGAGGGAAAAAGGAGAGAAGTTGCCGACTACCAACATCAGGAACGAAGGAGGCAAGGTCATTACAGACATGACGGTGATAATACAGAAATGTTACAACTTTATGCTTAAGAATTTGCCAAGTTAGATTATGTAGACAAATTATTTTAAAGAAATAAACAACCAAGCTCATTCAAGAAGAAACAAATAAACTGTAGTCAGAAATCTTTTAAAGATATTGAATTTGCAATTTAAATACCTCCAACAAGAGAACTGCGGGGCCAGATGGCTGCCCTGGAAAATCATACAATTTAATAAAGAAATAATACCAGTGTTATGCAAACTCTCCCAGAGAAAATAAGAAAGAAGGGTGAGGGAAGGGTGTAGGTTGGGACAAAGGGACACAAGAAAATATGGGGTTTCTTACTCTCAGTTGTGATTGTGACTTTTTTGTTGCATTCATATGCCAAACTTCACCAGATTATGCTCTGTATGTGCAGTTTATTGTGTCAAATATACACAAAATATTCTGTGAACTAAGGAAGGTATAGAAAAAAATGTGTCTCTTGATTGTGCATGATTGAATTCATAATAATTTTCAATATTAACTGTCTTAGCCTCTTTTTCTCCCAAAGTCAGAGTCTAAAAGAAGGGCTTGTGTTCTGGGGGAACCAACAAGCCAGAAACATGGAAGCAAGGGATATTAAATCCAGGGTGTGCTGGTGAGTTGACCACCTCTGAGGGTAAGAGAGCTCCACTCATGAGCCTCAGATAGTGTGAAATGGAGAAGTGGACGGATCCCACGACTCCCACCCTGCGTCACTCCAGGGATTGCTCCGTGAGCGGCTGACTCCCTTGCATTTCTGGGTTGGTGTGTAGGTCAGAAAGGCTGAGGGAACTGCATGGATTCCCACGGAGCACAGCAGAGACGCACCTGTGAAAAGTGAGAGACCACTGAGTGCTGCCGATGGCTGCAAGAGCAGCTGCCGTCAAGTCTGATAAAGAGTCTGTAGGGGCAGGGGAGGCTGACAGGTGTCCCTAATGTCACCCTTGATCCATGATTCACGGCTCTCTTTGATTTTTAACTAAGTAACAAATTGATTTAGTAATTTAATGAGCCCACTGTGGGACTCAACAACTAAGACATCACCAATAACCTGTAGCTACTGAGTTGTTCCTACTGTATCCCGCCATGACTCCTCAACCCAAGTCAACCTCGGCCCTGATTACTGAGTTTGTCTTTCCCTTCCTTTAGAAAAGCTTCATTTCATATTACTCCACGCTTCATGTTTGGACTTAATAGAAATAAATATATATCGGATATGCTCTGGGGCTTGCTTTTCACTCAAATTGCGTTGCTAAAATTCATGCACATTTTTTATTGTAATTGCAATTCATTTACCTACACTGTCATTTAATTTTCCACTGTGAGTACTTACTATTACCCATTCTCCTTAGCTGGCATGTAAGTTATTTTGTAGTTGTTGTTAATGCATATGTGCTGCTATGAACATTTGTGATCATATTTTCTAGTCATCTTGTGAAAGTTTCTCTAGAAACTAGAAGTGATATTGCAGTGTGGTGGAGAAAGTATATATACCCAAGAGAGTACTAAATGGTTTTCCCAGAGACTCTAACTCCAGCCAACATCACCTGCAGCAGAAAACCACCCAGCTGAGCTCAATCCGCCCACAGACTAGCCACAGAGTGGTGGGTAAGTCACTAAATTTGTTAGGCTGCAACAGAGAACCAAGACAGGCACATGTTATTTCTGGGACTCTTGTAAAACAAATGGAATCACCTGAGTTGCTCATTTCCTAAAATTTATATAACGTCAATTAGTTACATTTAAAACAGGAAAAAATACCTACAAAAATCCTTATGAGTTGTGGTTAATATTAGTTAATTGATCAGTAATTAATCAATATTAATATTCAGAAACAAATTTGAAGTCTTTATTAATTTCATAATTAAACAAAAAAGAATTAAATGAAATTACTACTAAAGATTTCTATTAAAAAATGTATCAAATAATCAGACACACCCGAAGAAATCATAGGTCAGATTTAATGATGCCAGCTGCAGAAAAAAAGTGAAGAAAACTATAAATAATAATATATTTGAAACAGATAAATATGCCCAACCACAATACTTATAAGGTAAAGCGAACAGATTAAAACACACAAATATAAAGAAGAAAACAGAAGAGGGTCCTGGACCTACAGGCAGGATACTAACCATAAAAGATCAGTGAATAGCAGCAACCCCTTTGCATGACCCACATATTCAGATATTTGATCACCCTCAATATCCCTTCATGGTTAAAACAAACAGACAGACAAGCAAATGAAAATCACTTAGAAAACTGGAAGTGGAAAAGTTCTTCAACTTTATAATCATCTCTATTTTTGCAAAGATCAACATCTTATTTAAGAATTCAGTTAGAGTTACTTCTATTAAAGTAAAAAACAAGAAAGAATGTCAACTGATCTCTTTATCATTGATAATTTTTTTATTTTTCAGATAATTATGTAAAACAAGAGAAAGAAATGAAGCATGATTTTCCATAAAGCTGAAAATAATATGTCAATATTCATAGGTACTCTAAGATTCCCATTGAAAAACTGCCAAAAAAGAAAAAAAAAAAGACTAAACATAGTTTAAAATAATGTAAAACTCAATCAGATGGTATGTTATACAAAATAAATACACAAAATTAAGAACATGTTTTAGTACTGGATATTACCATTTATACAAATATAATGGTGGCCAAAATCCCATTAATAATGGCTACAAATGTAGAAAATATATATAAATACATTTAATAAAAAATGCATTAGGTTCACAAAGAAAATTTCAAACCTTACCTGAAGGCCAAGTATGGTTTAAATAAGTAGACATGACATGTTTTAAAATATTAAAACGTACACCTCAAATGTTACACAGATCTATATACAGACACAATTTTTTAATTTTTAAAATTAAGGTTTAATTTCAATGAAAACCCCTTTTCATCAGTGCCTATTCAAATGTGATTATGCAAGTCATCTATAAAATATTCAGAAAGCAACATTTTAAAAATAATGATCCAGAGCTCCCAGCATTCTAATAGATATCAGACAGCATGTAGCTGACATGAGAAATGGCAGTGGATAGGGCAGAAGAAATTAGTGGAACAAAACAAACAATATTTCCTTACCAATTTAACAATTGTAAATCGATTTTTATATTTCTTTATAATGTTCTTTTAAAATGCTATGGAAAACAGGCTAACTGCTTAGAAGAGTAAATTTAGATGACTTTTATAGTGCTTCAAAATAAATTTCAGCTAGAATACATGTGTAATGAAACTATTAAGGAACCACAAAGACCAGATGAATGAATATAAGAGGATACCAGTGTCAGGAAAAGAAATTGCTAATCCTAAAATCTAGAGAGGAAAAAAAAAACATATTTTGATAGATTATAAATTTCTGAACCTCAAAAAGGACACCATAATAGAGTCAATGTCAACCCTTTCAGAAAAGAATACATCAAAGATGAACAAATTCAGTATCTACAGAAAATAAGCAAATTAAAAAATAAAATGTGATACAGAGAGCCTATAGTAGTAAGTACTGACCACAGGAGGCCTGAGCCCAACACACACACACAAACACACGCACGCATGCACACACGCTCACGCACACACGCGCGCGCGCACACACACACACACATGCTTACACTCCGTTCCCAGCTAAACAGCTCTCTTGCTCTTGAGATTATTGGTCCCAAGTGCAGTGCACTGAGCATCCCTATATTAAGATATGGTCTTATATTAAGACAGGAAAAAGACTGAAATAAAGTTTTCAGGAGCTGTCTCCATGCGCTGACCTCATTTACTATGAGAAAAGCAATACGGACAACGTGGAGCTAGAGGTAGAGGTAGAGAGATAGAGATAGAGATACAGGGACGGGGAGAAAAAGAGGGGAGGGGGAGGGGGAGAGAGAGAGAGAGAGAGAGAGAGAGAGAGAGAGAGAGAGAGAGAGCGAGCGAGCGAGCAGCTCAGGGATGTATCCCAAAATTGTAGTTATGGTTTGTTTGAATACGCTCAGTAACAGAATTATAGACTGCTTTTATTATACTTTTTACACTTCTAGAATGTTTTCCTACTAAATAAAATGATAATGAACAGATATTGCTATATCATCATGAGGACAAGCATCAAATACTCATTCATCTTAATGGACATTATTCTGGTTTTCCTGTGGTTACCTATAATTCCTTTAGTGGCAACAGTGCTGAGCCACTAAGGGCCAGGACTCTGAAATCTATCAGGCAAAGACAAGAAATCAATGGAATTATCAAAGATTATTAGAAAAAAAATATCTTTGCTATAGTGATGAAAACAGAAAGACCAATATAAATCTATAGCTAAAATGTATAACCCCAAATATTTTATTTGCTTTCGATTTTAACAAAGGACCAGTTTTCTCCCAAAGTTCTTATAAAGTAAGCTCCGTTTTAGTACGTATTAGAATATGCCCATGCATCTGACCACATAAATATTAATACTCAGTTGAGAGGAGTGTAGTGAAGAGGAAACGGACGCCCGGCTGCGAATGGAGACAAGCCGTTTCCTTCCGCAGCCCGGGCACTAACCAGCCGTATAATCGGACTGTAGAGGACACTTCGCTCCGCTAAGCTGCAGCTTCCTTCCACTCAGAATATGGAAACAAGGTGTAGGGCTCTCCAAACTCCTGGCTTAGGGCGAGGCGCACACAGGCTCCGCTCTAGAATCTTGCACCAGTGCCGCTGGGATGAAGGGCAGCTGGGCCAGGCAGGGCCGCGCGCTTTGCCTTCCATTTAAGCTCAGCGCTGGGCTGGGTTTGCTTCCTTCCTGCATTGCAAAGGGATGGAAATGAGAGTGCAGTTAAAATGTAACTTGAAAGAATTGATGTGGTTCACTGGGTAGTAATTGCAACATTTTCCATGGTCCATTAAAGGGCAGGTTCTTTGGTTTCAGAATATTTTGGAGGGCTTTTCCTAGTGTATTGCTTTTTTTCAAATTCTCCTTTGAGTGTCATGATATCCCTATATTTCAATGGGGAAAGTGGAACTAACATGATAAAATGAAAATGTCCCCATTGAAACTGAAGAAACACGAATTCTCCAGCATTCTGGTGACTTACTATTTCCTTGAAACACATTGATGATATACTTTCCTTGATGCATAGAAAGAAAAAGGAAAGCGTGTGAGCTCACCGCTGCTCAGGGCTTTAATTAGAACAGATCTGAAGGTATCTGATAATAATACAAGCACCAGCGCAGCGCAGTCCGTTTCCTTCTCTTGCCTGTTTTACCATGTAAATCTAACGTGGCTCCCCGCCAGTGTCTTTGAAAAGCATTACTACATCTTTTCAGAGAGATCCCTTTCTCGTCCGTGCTCCGCGAGAGGCATGGATTTCACCGTCCCCAGTGGGGGAGTCTGGCTGCCCGCGGGCCTGCACTCGGCGCTGCGCTCCCACCGCCGGCCGGCGGGTGGCAGGAGAAGACAACGTTTGCACCCGTGTCAGGGGGGCCGCAGCCCGTGTGCATCAAATCTTCCCTGACTGCGGCCCATAAAAATCAGCTTTTCCTCTTAATCACCGCTAAGTGAATACCATCTGGCCTGGCCGTCAGATGGCAAGGCTGGTCGCTGAGCGGGCAACTGTCGCTCCTGGAGACTCAGGAGTTCCCGGGAGAGGCATCTTCCACAGGCCCCTGAGGTCCCACCTGAGCCAGGCAGCGGCGCAGGGACAAAGTGCCCACGCTTTTAAAGACAAGGACGCTGAAAGCGGGCACCCACGGTCAAGCAGGCCCCCAGGAGGAGGCTGCCCTCCACTCAGATCCACACCCACACCTGGGGGTAGGGGTGCGACCGCGCTCACGCACACAGATGTCTCCTTTTAGACTGATGTTGGCACCCACTGTGGTCCAAGAATGGGGTTCCCCGACCTCACCCAGGTGTCCTGAGACAAGGAGGAGCCCGGAACACAGGGAGAGCTGGCTCGAAGCAAGGTGGCCAGCGTGGCCAGGTCAGCTGGGCTGCAGGGGGTGGGGGTGGGGGGGTGGAGGTGGGGGGCACAGGTGAGAAGACGATCCTGCAGCACCGCCCACCCTAAGGAGCAGATAGGTGCCGAGATGCTCTCCAGAAACACTCAGGAAAAGGCAAAGGCGATTTCATTTCTGAGCACAAAAACAAACCCACACATGGCTGAAGAAACGCCCTCCACACAGGCATTGCCCGTGCTTTTTGCACATTGCTGAAGTGGGCCTGCTTTGCGCGCACGCCCGCTCTGATGGCGCTCTCCCGGATTTCTGGGCAGGTTTGAATCGCGGTGCTGGGCCCGCACCTGTCTCTGCTGCCCACGCGCGCACCCGTGAGGAGCCCACGCCTTGCTCTGACACGTGTCTGCATCCCATGGGCAGGGGCCTGGCTCCCGCTCGCTCTCCACGCCGCGCATGGCCACTGGAAGGCAGAAGGCAACCGCGCCAGCAACGCGGATTCAGAGGCCACCTGTCCCCTTGCTTGCTGGGAAAATTAAAAAAGATGTGTGTGTTGAAATATGGAAGCTGAAAGGGCTCGTACACTCTTGGATGTGCTGGTCTTCATAGGACCTTTAGAGAAGCCGTCTTTATTGTGGTATATTTGACATAAAATTGGCTGTACAAATTTGAAGCGTTCAGTTTCATGCATTCTGACGCCATGTTTGCCCACGACACCGTCACCAGTCAGGACGCTGAACCCATCAATCATCCCGAGCAGAATGGTGGCTACCATTTCTGAGCTTGGCTCTTTTTAGATCCCACGCATCAGTGATGCCATGCAGTATTTCTTTTTCTCCAGCCTCCTCCGTCCCCCTCCCTCTCACTCCCCCTCGACCCTCTGCCTCAGCCAACCACTGATTTGCTTTCTGTCTCCAGAGTGTGCATCTTCTAGAAATGCCTATAATACGCATCGCACAAGACGTACGCTTTTTCTCCGACTCCTTTCTCTCAGAATAAATGTTTGGATAACCACCCATGCTGTACCGTATATATAGTAGCTCATTCTTTTTAACTGCTGAGTAGTATTCCACTGTATGCATAAACCACGATTTGTGTATCCATCCACCTCTTGATAAAGATATGAGTTGTTTTTAGTTGTTAGTTAATGCTAACAAGACTGTTACAAACGTGTGAGTGTGTGTGTGTGTGCGTGCGTGTGTGCATGCACCACACGTTTGTGTATTTGGTGGACATTTGCTTTCACTTCTGTAGGGTATGTGTTTAGGGACTAGATGGCCATATACCATGGAAGGCACACGTTTAGCTTTTGAAGAAAGCCAGACTGTTTCCCAAAGCTCTTATAACATTTCTACATTCCCACCAGCAGCACAGGAATGGTTGAGTCTCCAAATCTTGACTAACATTTTCTAAGTCTATCAGGTTAGTCTTTTCTTTCTTTTTTTTTTTTTTTGAATTTTATTTTAATGATTCTAACAGGTGTGTAGTGGTATCTCACTGTGATTTTATCTTGCATTTCTCCAATTGCAAATCATGCGGAATGTCTTTTAATGTGCTTATTTGCCATCTGTATATTTTCTTTGCTTATATCATTTGTTCATTTTTAAATTAAGCTATTTGTTTTCTTATTATTGAGTTTTTTATTTTTTTCATATTCTTGGTAAAAAATATGAGACATAATTTACAAGTATTTTACTCAGCCTATAGTTTGTTTCATTCTTTTAAAAAAGTATCTTTTGATGAAAATTTTAATCTATGAAATTCAACTTGCTATTTTTTAACTTGATGGATTAGGCTTTTGATGTCATATCTAAACTATCTTTAAGCAGCAGTCACCAAAGATCTTTCATTATTATTATTATTATTATTTTTACAAATAATGCTGCAATAAATATTCTTGCACATGTGGACTTGTGAGCATATTTTTCTATCTATATACATATAGACAGATTTTTTTTCTAAGCTTTATGGAGATATAATTGACATAAAATTGTGTAAGATGTGCAAAATTGATTTGACACATTTATATATTTCAATATGAATATCAACTTATGTTACCTAACACCTCCATCATGTCATGTAACTACCATTTCTTTTTTGTGATGAGAATACATAAAACCAACTCTTAGCAGCTTTCAGTCTATAGCTCAGTGCCGCCATCTGTAACTCTCCCACTGTGCATTAGATTCCCAGAACTCACTCATCTCCTAAATGGAAAGCTGTGCCCTTTAACCAACACCCCTCATTTCGCCTGTCCGCCGGTCCCCTAACCACCATTCCGCTCCATTTCTGGGTTTGGCTCCTTTTAGATTCCGCATATAAGTGATGACATGCAGTATTTCTTTTTCTCCATCAAACTTCAAATGCACTTTGAGGATGGGGCTGCACATTTGGGTGTGAGAATCTCCACATTGACTACACATTGCCCAGTTGTTTTTCTAAGGCATCAGGTCAATATATGGGGTGATGTTTAAATCACGGCAATTTCTGTCAAACAAAAACATTGCAGTGTGCTGTCATCCACCCTCTTCACTGGATCTGCCACTGTGTGACATGTCGCTCGTCCCCAAAGTCAGAATCACCAGAACGGTAAAAGTTTTAAATCTACTCAGGAACGTCGAGGCAGCGATGACAGCGCAACTAAAGACACTCACGAAAGAGGACTTCTAGAACTGCCTCAGAAAGTGGCAAGAACACGGGGGTAAGTGTATTCGAAGTGAGGGGAAGTATTTTGAGGGGGGTTAATGGCAATGTGTCTTTTACTGTAATACAATTTTTTATTTAAGCATTTACCATATTTTTTGATCACACCTCATGTGCACTCCCACCATCAATGTAGATTCTCCATTTCCTCCCATTTCCCATAATCCATGTCCATACATTGCATTATCAGACTCAGTGTTTGCCAATGTCATCTCATTATAGCCTTAATTTAAATTGCCTTTTAAGAGAAAGTTGAGCATGTTTCTTTTAGTTTATTGAAGACTGACTTTTCTTCTTGTGTGAAGAAATGTCTCTGCTTTATCACACACTCTGTTTCTGTATCCATACACAAATATATACTCTTTAATTACTATAATTTAATTGCTGAATTCTGATTAGGTGGAAATGCTTCTTAGCTTATTATGTAACTTTATTTTTCGATAGAACTACAATGACCAACTTGTTAATTTTCATATAATTTTACTGAATTGCATAAAATTTATAAATTAGAAATTTATTGCATTTATAGACCAATTAGGGAAAACTAACAGCTTTTCTTCCCATAAATGAGCATGGTAGGGTTCTTATTTTATTTGGGCCTTTTTTTTTTTTTATGTCTTTCATTAACATACTATGTTGGCCATTTTCCTAAGTAGCTCAATAGTTTTTTATTTCTACTGTAAATGAGATCTTGCTTTATTCTAATACACTTCATAGTTATTACCAATTCACAATTCTATTAATATACATATATTATACTGAATATAATAATATAATGTGTACCATAATATATGTGTGCATATACATACTAATATAATATAATATAATAATTCACACATGTTATATATTCCTTATAAATTATTTCCTGACTTTCTGCTTTAGAACTTCTTCCACAAAGTAGAATAGAGCCAATTATACCTGATATTGTCTTTTTCCTGAAATCAAGGGAAATGCTTTTGAAATTTTATCATGAAATATGGTTTTATACTGTAGTTTTATGAAAGAAATATTTTGTAATGTTAAGGATAACACTTTCTTTTCAAAATTTAAAATATCATATAATTCTTTACAGGGATTGAGAGTTGATTGAAAATTACCAAATAATTTTTCTGAACTGAAATATGTTTTTTCTTACATAATCTTCATTCAATAAATTCCATGAATTATTGTTCATGTTTACACTGCTATTTAGTAATGATATACATTTTTTATACATGAGGACTTTGCTTTGTGAATATTTCATTTAGTGTCCCTTCACCTATAGTCACAGGTGAGATTGGTCTAGAATTTTTCTTTTTAATATTTTTCTAAAATACGTTAGACTGTATTAACCTTACAAACAAGTTATGGAGATCTACATATTTTGTTCTCTAAAAGAATATATAACACAGAAATAATATGTCTTTATATTTTAGAAAATACTATTTATAAAACAGTCTATACCTTTTTTATTTGGGGGAAGAAGAGAGAATAAATATTTACTAATAATTTGATTTATTTAATGGCCTCAGGTCTATTCAGGTCTGGGGTTTCTTGACTTACTTTTCATAGGTTATATTTTTATAACAATTGTATATTTGTCTAAATTTTCAAATTTGCCAGCATACAAAAGTTTGTAATGTCTCATAATTTTTACATGCTGTATCATTTGTTATGTCACAATTCTCAGATCTAATATTGTTTTATTTTTATTTTTTTTTAATTAAAATTTATTGGGGTGACTATGATTAGTAAAATTACATAGGCTTCAAGTGTACAATTCTATAATACATGATCTATATATCAGATTCTGTGTTCACAACCCACAGTCAATTAATTTTCCGATGTATTGATAGATTTTGGCAGGGGCTGTTTCTTTAACTGTTTCTTTCTGTCTTTCTTTCTTGTTTTTACAAATGAGGTTTGAATTTTATTGCTTCTTTAATTATTTTACTTTAATTTTTGTTCTATATGTTTTATCTACATATTTAAATATGAATTGTGTTTTTTTTCTTAATAATACGATGCTTTGAGACTATAATTCTAGCTAAAGTTCCTTTATAGATAAATACTCTTCTTTATTTTGATGATTATATGTTTATCTTATTTATGGAATTCTACTGTTTCACTAAGGCATGTCTAGGTGTGATATTAATTTGATCAATTCTGCTTGTGGTGGGCTAAGCTTGTTACCCATCATCAATTCAGCAAAATGTTTTACCATTACTTTTTTGAATGTTGCCTTTCTTTTATTATTTATTTATTTAATTAATTAATTTATTCATTTTACTTAGTTTCAGGTGTACAAAGCAATGTAATAGTTATACATTTACAGCCCCAATCTACTATACCTCTAACATCATATATAGCTATTAGGATACCATTGATTATCTTTCCTATGTTGTACTCAACATACTGTGGCTATACAAAGAGTGCCAACAAAATGCATACACATTTTTATTTTTTTTTAGCTGACCATCCTGCCACCTGTTGGCAGCTCAGCAGCAGCTCAACTCAGGCCCATGTAGGAATCGAACCAGCAACTGTGTTGCTCAGAGCTCTCACTCTTGAGCAATCTCTTAACCAACTCATCCGGCCCTTGAATACACATTTTAAGAAAGAAAAAAAAAACTATATTAAGATTGTAATACTCAATATATGTTGGTAACAAAAAGATGAATACAAGTCATGTATATACATTTTTTGGCACCCCTGGTATTATCTATATATCTATATCTATATGATTATAGTTGACATTCAATATTGTTTAACTTCAGCTTCAGATGTATAGCTTATTGGTCAGGCATCTACGCAGTCTATGCAGTGATCCCCCTGATAAGTACAGTGCCCATCTGGTACCTTACATAATCTTTACTACATATTGATTATATTCCCCATACTGTATTTCCTATTCCTGTGACTATACTGTGACTACCAATTTGCACTTTCTAATCCCTTCACCCTCTATCCCATCCCAACCCCTCCCATCTAGCAACCATCAATTTTTTTCTGTTTTCTTCATTTCACATCTAAATTGCACCTTTTTATACTATTTTCTTATCTTTTTAATCTCTCACTCCTATGTTCCATTTTTTAATCTTTTTTATTGTATCCCAGTAATTTCATTAATTCTCTCTCCCAGTTTACTAATTCTCTTTTCCTTAAGCAAAATATCGGTTCTTAACTCATCTATTGGATTATATATTTTGCTTATTGTATTTTTATTTCTAAACATTACATCACTTTTATTATTTTAATGTATTTTCATTTTCATGGGATTTTGGTTATTTGATTTCTTAAAATTTTATTTATTTAAAAGTTCTATCTAATTATTCTAGTCTTTTAAATGCTTGTGATTCTAAACAAAAGGTGTGTGTGTGTATGTGTGTGTGTGTGTGTGTGTGTGTGTGTATATGTATGTTTATAGCCTAGTGGAGATTAGAAAGTAATAGTTGCAGTTATTTGGGTTTTAGACCAATATACAATGTATTAATACGAAAACTCTATAATCTTAGATTCATTTGAGTAGTTAAATCCGCTTTATAAACCTTACTGTTCTGCTTATCAATCTAGCAAGATTTTAGCTTTTTAAAGTTAACAATTAAATATTAATTAGTGAACATTTTATTAAATGGGCTAATAAAACGTTTCTTAAAACAAACAGTACCATTAATTACTTATTTGAATAAGTTACGTTAAATATTTAAATTTCATTTTGACTTTACTATATTAGATTATCTCCTTGAACACTTCACATTCCTGACAGGGCAAACATACAACCCCAAGAATAGAATACTTTTAAACAGAGATCTTGAAAATCTAAAACAAAAACAAAAACAAAAAAAACCCTCATGAATTCATATATCAATTTCTCATAAATATCTTAACACTTTTAATAAAAATGTATGCTGGAAGCTCTTAAACAGTAACCTCTAAAGAGAAAATCCAGAGTGAAGTGGGACTTTAGTTTTGTGACTCTACCCCACTGCCCCTGAAGGCAGGGGAGCCATGTTTCCCAGAAGTCTTTTGCCTCCATTGTTCTGGGTTAGTCCACCTGTGAGGCCCTGGCTTTTGGGGACCCTGTGGGATGACATAGGAAGTCCCATAAAGCATTTTGCAGCACACTGAAGCATGGCCAGTGCCCATCTGGGGTTTGGCTGAACACTGAATTAGCCATGTCCTTCACTGAACACCATATTTAATTGAAACAACAACTGACAGACAGACTATAATTATACAGACTTAGGTAAACATTTTGTAGACATTTTCTCAAAAACAAATCAACTGAGCCTGACACTTCAAGAAAAACAACTGACAGTATTTGTTGCTAAGGATAAAACTTGAGTTTTTCAGCATGAGCTTGACAGCTTCTCAACAACGGAAAGACTTTTCTGATGCAATTGGTAGTGTTATTAACAAAGGCAAAGTTTTGATATTTTAAAATGAAATGTGTCAAGATTTGGAAGATCTGCAAAAGTCATTGAACCAATGTTTTCCAAATGACCAGTGAAGGATATTACAATATCACAAACGGATAAAAAACTCATCCATTCAAAATGTAAAACAGACCATTGGATTTTAACAATTTATTTATTTTCAAGGAACTACTATTGCCTGGTTTCATTAGTATCATGGAAGAATATCCACCATTATCAAAAGCATTGCTCAGGTTTCCTTCCAATTCAGATTTGTCTCATTTTGGTGTACCTCATGGTGGAGATTTCTCTCAAAGATCTGACAGAGGTTAATCATCTATGGATTGATTGGTTTATTTCCTCTCCTTCATGAAACTCAGTTAATCCTACAGGAAAGGGATAAACATGTGTAAGCTCCTTAAAAACAAAGGGAATCTGAGATCACTGGCTATGAGCTATCAACACATCTGTGCGCTGCTGCACACAGCATGGCACTGGGGCATGGAAGAGGGGGTGCTTTAAAGGATTCAGGTTATGTGATGCCCACTCTAGTCAACCCATCAGCTGATCTTATGCTGTTCTTCCACATCCCGAGGGTTTATTCTAGAGAGAAATTGAATGGGTGGGCTCCAGGCTCGTAGGTGATAAACGTGGTGGATGGTGATGGTAAAGCATGGGAGAAAAAAGGGGGGATTAAGCAAAAGTTAGCATCACCACCAGACTCCTAAAACCCAGATGTATGCCTTCACTAGCAGGTTATTGGAGGATACCACTCAGGAAAATATAATCGATGAATAAGTTACTAAGTAAGTAAATAAATCAGTAAATAATCCCAGAGGAAAATACCTCCACCATTCTTTGTGCTTACATGCATCTCAGTGTTCGTATTAAGTTACTTTTCCCCATTCTATCCCACTTTATCTTATGCCAGTTGAGTGCCCACTGCATATTTGCATATTTCAAAGACAAATTATGACTAAAAAAAGAAAAAGAATGGACACCTTTTGGAGTGGATTAATTAGCACTTGGGAAGTATGGCTCCCATTTGGAAAGAAGATGGGCGTGTCTTCTGTCTCATCCTCTTGAGGAAAACTCTCTGATGCTTCGGGCTGAGCCCCTAAACACAGCTTTTCCCGGGTTCTAAGAGAAGCCTCCTGAAGGTTTTCTTCCATCTCTTACAATGGTTGCGTCGACCTCAAATTCCTATATTACACAGCATGAAAAGAAAGGGACTTTTCTTTCCCTGACTGCTTTTACTGACATGATCCCGAATCCTTTTGTCCTCATGTGTCATGCCTGTGTTTCTTCCAGTGGATGGAGGGTTCATCCCTGCAGTCATTCCTCAGTTGTGCTACTGGCCTCTGCCAAACTCCATGGGTCTCCTTGATTTCTGATTGGTGGTGCATCTTTCCCAGGCCATGCCACCCTTGCATACTCTGCAGTAAGGGAAGGTGTCTGAGAGACAGAGGCGTTCAATTAACTATGGTTTGCACACTCCCAGCGTGGGCTTCCCTTGTAGGTATGTAGTGCCAATCACATACGTAGCAGCTAAGGAAGAGGAGACTCAGAGGCTTGAGGGGCTCAGAGCGTTGACCTGTCACGGTTCCTTCGGTCTGCTTTGGACCCTCCCAATAGAATCAGTCCCAACTTGTGCCTCCATTCTGTATTCATTTTTAACTTTGCTAGAACTCTAATGTTCTAAAGAGATAGCATCTTGTCAGGAAAAGATGTTTTATCTCTTTAGCCATTATTCCAGTCATTCAGGTGCTCTTTAAGTCCATGATAGTCAACATCATGCTTAGATTTTGTCTCTCTCCAAACACACACACACAACTGTACATGTATGTACACATATGTATTAGCTGAACCAGTTGGAACAAGTTCAAATAAGTTTGAATATAATGACACTTCCCCCTAAGAACTTTAGCTTGCTTTGCCTAAGAACAATTGTATTATATTGTATAACCAAAATGTCATTATCCCATCTAAAGTAATTAACAGTAAGTCATTAATAGCACCAAATTTTGATCTAATACCCCAACCATTAAATTTCCCCACCTGCCTACTTGCCCCAGTAGTGGAGAATTTTCTTGTGTTTTGTTTTAAAACAGGATTGTATGGTTGCCACATCTCTTTAGTTCTTTTTAATCTAAACATCCTTCAACTTTTTTTTTCTTTTTTTGTTTCTTATTTAATGTTTTTTCTTAATGACCTCTAAACATCTGGGTCAATTGCTTGATATACTCATAGAGTACACCCCATTTTGTACCTGTATGGTTATTTCTTCATGTTTGTTCTTGTTTCTCTATCCTTTGATCACATGCAAACAAGACTTTGGGTCTAGAGTTTAATCCAATTCCGATTAAACTTGTGTTGGCAAACATGGTTCATGTGTATTAATGATGACGACATTATAGCATGTCTATCATGGAGCCATAGCAATAAGGTTCAGCATTTTGGCTCTCATGTTTAGTTAAAGAAATATACTATTAAAGAAGCCACATTTGTTCTAGTCCTTTATTCAAAGGAAATTTTTCTCATTGCCTAGTCAATCCTGAATAACACAGGGGATAACATAATAACATTCACAGCAATTATGTGGATATAGCGACTATGTTATCTATATGGCAGTTTCATATACTGACCAATGACTTATGAGAAATACAAACTTTCCAACCTATGACTCTGTAAAGGCATTTACATGAAGGAATACAATAATTTATTTAGCCTGCGTGTCCTCTTTCAATGTGATACAATGGAAATTAGTTGTCAATTCTGTCTTCCTGTCCTCCCATAATGACTTTAATATCATTTTTATAAATGAGTTAAAGGGTGAATCCCTTCATATTCGAGAGTTCAATATCGTTTCATTAATGAACATGGGACAGAGATTTTGGTAAAGGCACACTTGCCCCGGTCGTGCTCACCACTGTTCCAGCCAAAATGATGCTGCCTCTCTTCCTTGGGACGTTGTAAGTGCCATTGGGTTTAATTCAATGTATAACTGAGAATTAAGAGCCCCTACTCAGAGTATGAACAATAACACCGTTTTAGGGGATTCTGAGTTTGTGCTGAGACTTGCTCTTCTCCGGATTATGGGGCCGATTTGCTGAGGGACTTAAATGAGACATTAGAACATAGTCGGTAGCTCTTGAGAAGGCCTAAGGAGCCTGAGATCCCACACTCCTAAACTACAGATGAAGAAAGCCAGAGAGGTTGAGGGCAAGGGCTGCATCACCTTGGTAACAGCACAGTCAGGTCACAGCAGTGTCAGGACATACGAAGCCCAGAGGTTGACAGGAGGTGGGTCCCAGGGCACCTCCCACTGTCCTTGCCCGCACACTCAGTATTGGCCATGCCAGCCTTCCAGCGGGTCCCTGATGCCAGGTGCCCCTTGCCTCGATGACTCTGCGTACTCTGTTCTATTGGCAGGAATGCCAGCTCCCCACTCCTCACCCCTGACAGCTTTCCTGGAGACCCAGCCAAACACCCACCTTGCTCGAAGCTCCCCCTGATTGGCTCCCTGGGGGAGCTGGCAGACCCCGCCCTCATCAGCTCACATCTGTAGCACCCGCTGCTTCTCACAGGGCCCCCACACCACACCCAGAAGGGGGAGCGGGGCTAGTGAATGGGGGAAACTCAGAGTGGGGCGGGCTCTGGGCTCTGTGGTCAGCACCAGGTCTTCGTGCAGCTCACACCAGAAAGCATCGCTACTGTGAGTTTCCTGTGACCTGGGCTCATTCCATCTCCAGCCCTCCTTTTCATAGGTAACAATGCATAACTGCATGCTAGGTGAACAACTAGGTAAATAGACAAACCATCAATAAGG
Organism: Aselliscus stoliczkanus; assembly: GCA_033961575.1. Taxonomy (NCBI): domain Eukaryota; kingdom Metazoa; phylum Chordata; class Mammalia; order Chiroptera; family Hipposideridae; genus Aselliscus; species Aselliscus stoliczkanus. The sequence continues at coordinate 110,583,157 of CM066728.1, forward strand.
TGGAGCTCTGATGTTTTAACTTCAAAATTGTGTGAATGCAGAAACCACATTTTTACTTATACCGGCTGCTGGCGCTCCAAGAGCTCCTAGCCAAGCATTTCTACAGATCTGATTATGTAAACCAAGTATTAGCATATTTTACTACATAATTAACTATTATCATATTTACACAATTTCCCTTTTGGCCCATGCCCTTGTCCAGCTCTATATAGATATTAACAAGTTAAGAGCAGGACATTTTCATAAGGAGGAATACTGGTAACCAGCCATTTTATTTTCTACAGCTGAGTAACTGCAATTTCAGTGCTCTGGCTTCATTCTAATTTACTGCAGCTATCCCCTTATTTCTCTCACAATCTTCTTTTAAGTCAACTACACATTTGTTTCTTATTAGTTAATACTTTGAAGTATAAAGCAGCATAAGCTAATGAAACCAGAAAAAATAAAAAGGGCACAAGTTCTGATTGTTTACAAGCCCTTTATCTAGCCAAACTAATTGCAGTTAGACTGACACATGATAATGCATGAATCAAGTTTCCATTCAGTTCAGGTCGGTGATGTTCCATGGTTGCACATGTTCCATCTTGGCCTGGTGGTTTGCTCTGTGATCCAGACCACACTGATGGTTGGGGTCATGTCCTGGGGCTCTGCAACCCAGAGGGTTGTACTCTGGTTGACATTCTGGTTAAACGGGTGCCCAGAGCTGGGTCTTATCTTAGGGAAGGAGAGAAAGGAGGATATGGCGAGGCCTCAGCGATTGCTTTGATGTACGCACGAAGCTTCCTGCCCAATCTTCTCTGTTCTTGCCTAGACTGAGGCTAGACTGACTGAGTCAGGCACCTAATGCATCCGCAAATGTTGGGACCAGGCCTGCGGCAGTGCCTCTGATGGTGGGAGGGGACCCCAGCCCAGGATGTGCGGAACGAAGGCTGCAGCAGAGAAGCTTCTTTATAGGAACCATAAACAGCTGTTGTTTCTGCCCTGTGACCCAGAGAAGGTCACTCTGGGTGGCAGCAAGGGGAGTATTTATTTAGTAACTGTACCTTAAAATGTAGGCAATTTTAGTGCCTGTATTTATGTGCTGCTGGTGTTGACACGTACCATGACCAGTTTTTCTTATTCTCTAAATGTCAATACTTTTTTCATAACCTGGGAAGAGAATGACATCATTCTTAGATTCCTGTTGCATTCTTTCAGTTACTTTTAAATAACCCATGGCTTTTTCTTTTCGTAATATTTAAGCACTGATAAAGTGTAGGGTTTAGAACAGCAGTTTACTGTAAGTCATCATAATGATCAACGTGAGGAATAAATCACGAAAATTACTTTTCCTAAGCTATTGCACCTTAAGAGGTGGCTGCCATCAGTGCTTCGTTACCAGCTTCCTTAGGCAGTTAGGGAAGTCAGTGCCACCTTTTTTCTCTCCTCTCTTGCCCCCACCCTGATATAGAAGCTTGCATTTGCACTGCTATCCATCTTACCCACCTCCTCCTTTGCCTACTGAGTATGATGCCTGCTAGAAATATGAAAGAAAGAAATATTGTCTTATTCATACTTACCTGATACACCTGGCACTGAGCACAAACTTTGCCCATAGCTTTGAACCAGATACCTTGTTTTACCAGGTTATTATTCTTCCAAATCTTTCAAAGTAGCTCTCAACTCTCTTTCTTCCTAACAGTCCTGCTATTTCTGTTTCATCTAAGGCAGGATTTCCCCACGTCAGCATGGCTGGCATTTGGGCCCAGGTAATCCTGGGTTGTGGGGTTCTATCCCCTGCTTTGTGGGATTTTGAGCAGCATGCCTGGTTTATCTTCACTACATGCCAGTAGCGTCCCCTCTCCTCAGCTGTGACAACCAAAAATGTCTCCAGATTTTTCCGTATGTCTGTGGGCAGGGGTGGGGTGGGCAAAATCACATTAGTTGAGAATTGCTGATATTAAATATCTAGAAACTTTATACAGATCCACAAACTGAGCCATGATAAGGTTAATTATCCCAGTTTCCAGTGTCCCCCAAGTTCTATGCACTTTCACAGTGTTACCATTGTGGCTTTGGGTTTGTTTCATGAAGTAACAATTCACACTTTTTATGAATACTTCATATTTTCCAATGGCAATATGGATTATTTAACAGAAATTTAAAATAGGGTAAAATTTCCCCTTAAATTTATTTCCCATTGTCATTTACATTTAGAAGTGATCTTGCACAATCCTTAAAGAATTTTTTGAAAGCAATTAGTGACTATGAACCAGCAATTACTGAGTCAGATGTTGAGAGGAAGAATTTAAGAGCTTCCTGGACTTATGTGATGACAAATGGCTCCTTAGATGTTGAGGGCCTGACTCTCTGGCAGAAGTTGTGCATGAGATGATGTGGATGTGGGGCTTGGAGCCAAGGCAAGGCTGGACATGAAGGTGAAACCCAAGGATGCTTGAGAAATGGAAAGGGAAGACCAGGAGACACTCAGGTAGCGCTGCAGCTCATACACGGCAGACAGGAGACACTCAGGTAAGCGCTGCAGCTCATACACGGCAGACAGAAAGCCGCAGGGCCACTGGGTATGTGCAGACGCCTAAGACATGTGCCTGTGCGAGCACAGCAGGTAGGATTAAGTGGAGTGTTAGGGAGCATGAAAAAAAAATACAAGACCACAGGCAGAGAATGGGTTCAGGAAACTCAGAAGATATGACAGCAAGAACACCTAGGTGCCTGTTTGCCCAACGTGGATAAATTACAAACGTATTGCCATCATGGGGATTCCGAGCTCAACAACATATTGTCTGCCAGCCAGAGAGCTCCCATAGGCCCTCTGCAGGGCAGGGCCCTGGTAGAGGTGGCAAACCCAGGGTTCCCATGGAAAGTCTACCCATAGGTCCACATAAGATTCACAAAGCAGGGACCACATCTGTCATTTTTGATGTCTACACATTTTTCCTGACAACTCGAAAGAACATGATCAAAATGAGTGATGAATGAATGAACTTTAACGTGCTTGCCACAGTAAAATCAAAAGACAGAAAGAATTCACTTCTGAGATCATGTCAGATTCTTAAAACAAATAAGTAGAAGAAAACTCTCAGCATGATAAAGGGAGTCCCTGCCCAGGATGCCTGTATTCCGAGGTCGGGACGTGCAGTGTCTGACTACCATTTACTATAATGGCCTCTGAAATGTACAAAGGTGAAACATTGTAAGATAAATATTGTATCTTTCAATAAGTCCTCATGCAAAAGTTTGAAAAGGAATGACATATTTCAAGAGACATATTTACCTCTCATTAAAATTTTTAGCAAAACTGAATGCCTTCATTGTGTGCCATAATATCATTATGATCCACGTTTTGTCCAGAGCAATGAAGCCCCATCTGGGCCCTGAGTTGTATCCATGATGCTGAGAGGAAGCACCTAGGGAAGACTACAGGGTTCATCGGAGTGGGGTGAAGGTTCCACAAAAATGAGGTGTGATAATATAACATCTGGAAAATAGCTCATGCTAAGGGTAAGGGGACCTGAGACTTTGTTCAAGGAATACTCACTATGGCAGACACACCCTAATGTGATTCCCTGTGAATCGAGCTCTGATGTATTTTTCTCTCCCTGAGTGTGAGCTGAACCAATTACTTGCTTCTCATCAATATGACTTAGCAAAAGTGATGGCATACCACCCTCTCCATGAGTATTTCATCTCAGCAAACTGAAGAGAGGGGACCTCCTCTTGCTGACTCTGAAGAAGCAGGCTGCCATGTTGTGGTAAGACCATGTGGCAAGGAAGGGCGGGGGTCCTCTAAAGCTGAGAGTCACCATGGCCCATCATTAGCAAGAAAATGGGGACCTCAGCCCTGTAACCAAGAAAAGAGGAGAATTATCCCTTTTGGCCATTGCCCACACACTTTGAGAACTTGGTGGGAATGGACTGTGGAAAGCAGGTTTCACAACCATTCCTCAAAAGGACACATATCAGAAAGAGCATGGCAGTTTGTTTCATGGACCACTTCAAGAGCTCATGATGAGATCCTGTCTTCTGAGCTGGGATTGTCATGAGGGCACAACTCTGGTCTAGGTTGTCTACCTGTAACCACTCCCCACCATTCACCAATGACTCCATACTGGACACAGACGAGCTACACAATAACACAGCTGCTTCTGCAACATATGCCTTCTTCAAGGGGCAAATGTGGGTGCCATCAGGGCAGGCCTCCTTTAGAGTAACACTGCTTCTGGAAACCCTGGGAAAGCTGTGTTCACTCTTGAATTTAGAACTCTGTTTACAAGTCAAAATACTTTTCCATATCACCCTTTTTCCACAAAGGGAGAAAGATTTTGGAAGTCATTTCTGTTCATGAATTAAACAGCTCCTTTGTCTTTGAATTTGTGAGAAGCTATGAAGATTATAAAATGTCTATTTTCTTTTTTACATGTTCTGTTAGCATCAACACAAAGCCTGAGAAGAGAGTACTGTTTCAAAATGTCTCCCAGTGGTGAAGATTGTGTATTCTAGATTGCTTCTGTCTAGTTGGTTTGATTCCAGAAATTAGTCAATGTTTTTAGTCTCCAATGAGGTTTCAGGATAAGAATAAACTTACTTTGAAGGGAATATGACAGCAAGTTGAACACATAGGGACTTAAACATATTTTTAATTTTTTTTCTAAATTTGATTTCATTTAAACTGGAATTAAAAGATGGGGTGGGAGAGAGACAGGAGAAGAAAATATGCTTGTCAATGTGGTGAATTGGTATCATAGTTCACAAGTGTTTGGCATAAATCTGTTTATACACAGACTTGAAAGTAATTTGAATTTCTTGATGTTGCAAGCTTGTCTACAGCCCCCATGCAAAACTCGGCTAATTTAGGAATACTTCTAGAGCCAGGAATTGAAGCACAAGAAGGAAGAAGCAGATGTTCAGCACTCTGGAAGGCAATGCTTGATTCTGAAATATTTCGCTGTGTTCATGGTCTCTCCAAAAGGAATTGACAAGATAATTAATTTGTCTTTCCTTTTCCCTACTCGGATTTGGTTATACCACTCAAAACCTGCATGTGTCCTCAAAGAGCTCTGGGATTAAACTGTCTAACCCACTACTTTCACAGTCCTCAGATAGAGTGACCTTTGTTTCAATGACATAGGGCCAGAGAGGTGCGGGAGTGTTTTCCTGGACCCTGAGAGGTGTTAGTGAGGAGACCAGTTGTCTAAGGGAACTGGCTGTGCTGAGGCAGAGGTGAGCAAGTGACCCGAGGCACAGAGGTGCTTGTGTACTGTTAAATCTCTCTCTCTCTCTCTCTCTCTCTCTCTCTCTCTCTCTCTATATATATATATATATATATATATATATATATATATATATATATATATATATATATATGCCAAAAAATGTATACAAGTGGACACTTTGGTCAAAGTTACTCAAGCAGGAGTTTGCCATAATCAGAAGTGTCTGGACGCTGATGGGAACCACATTGAGCACCTCTTGTCATTGCAGAAGTCAAACCTGATTTGTATTCATCTTTTGTTACTGGTGTATATTGAGTATTACAATTTTAATACAGTTTTCCTTTCTTAAAATGTATATATTATGAGATATATATATATATATATATATATATATATATATATATATATATATATATATAATGACATGGGGGCCAATGCAGGCGACTACATTCCCTGTTGAAATACAGGACAGCTGCCTTTTTTCCTCTTCCCCCTCCCACATTAACTCCAGAACAGTTATGCTGGAGGAGGGTGGGAGTAGGAGGAGGTCTGGGAATCAGGCCACAGGAAACCCGCCTTCTGTGTCATAGCTCTAGTGTGCATGCAGGTGAGGTCAGAAGAGCTCTGAGATGGAGGATATGAGAGAGAACTTTGTATTGAACAGTCATGAACAGGCGAATGAGACTGTGCTGTTAACTCACCATGTTGGGAAATTATGGAACCGGCCAAGGGAACTACTGTCTTGCAAGAAAAGGATGGATGTTGCTTTCATAGAAAGACAGAGATGGAGAAACCATAACTGCTTCCTGTTGAAACCCTGAGCAAGGTGAGTCATGATAGTACATAGGGGGCAGCCCCGACTGTCGTAAGAGCCATAGGACCCGGCACCAAGGACGCCCAGACCTGCCCCTGGCTAGTGGTGAGTGCTCAGCCAAAGGGAGTAAGCTCACTAGAACCCGTTGGGGACAATAATAGCAGTCCCCTTATAGGTTTGTGATGAGAAATGATTATGCTAATATAGGTAAGAAATTTAGACCAGCACCTGGTCTAGAGTGATCACTGTGTAGGTACAGTAACAATGTTTTATCCACAGAAATAACCTCTTTACAAATGAATTCCTTGTATTGTTGAAACTGAATATGGTCTTCTCACTACAGGATCATCTCTCACTATCATTGTGTTAGTAATGGCACACTATCCACCTTAACAGCCCAAGCCTGGAAACCATGAACTCATAGCCTGCTTTCATTGTGTACCAACCCAACATCAAATCGTGTTGGTTTTATCGTCCATGTATCACTCCAACTCATCCATTTTGTTCTGCCACCAGCACCACCAGTGCCACCAGCACCACCGCTAGCCATGCCCCCACTGCTGCATGGTCTAATCCTTCTCTGTCCCTCCTCCATCCAGTGTCCATAACCCGGCTGGCAGCATCATTTCACATATAAATCTGGACATAAACACCTCTTTCCCTTCACTACCATTTTAGTCCTTCGGGGCTACTGAGGCCGATCGCCTGGCCAGTGGGCGCCTACCCAGCTCTCTGCCGCTTCTCCTCACATCACATTCCTCCTTTTCACTGCATTTCATGACCATTGCACTTCCTTGCACTCTATGCGGTTGCTATTTTCCAGGGACCCCGTCACAGACTATTCCCTCTTCCTGAAATGTGCTCCCCGCTAAGGCCTGCCTTAGTGACCCACATAAATTATTCAAAGCTCAGTTGCAGAGCAGATTGCTCAGGAAAGCTCCCCTCACTTGCTCGCTCCCCCTCCCTGTGCGATCTCAAACACTGGCCTTCCTATGCAGCTCTCAGTACACCTGCGATTTCCATTCATTGTTGTGATTTTTAAGTTCCTTCTTTCTCTTTCATGACGGCAGGTACTGAGGCTGTTTGTGTTTCCCCTGCTGCCATAGTGCCTGGCACAGAGGAGGCGTGGGTGCCCAGTGAATCCATGTGGAGTGAGTGGTGACAGTAAAGAAATCAGGGCACCCAGATTTAGGGGTCCGGAGGTAGCTGCTTCTGTCCCTGCTCTTTCCTATGCATCAGTATTGATTAGTGTAATTCATTCTAATTCGAGAAAAACATGAACAGATCAGAAAGCAAATAGTTGCATATTCAGTAGTTTTAATTTTAAGTAGCACATTAAAATGTGTTAATTGCTTATAAAATCCAGACAGGTTGTGCGTTTGTACATCTGAAAAATAAACGTTATCAGAAAAGAGATAAATATCCATTACTAAGAAATGATGATTTGCTCTATTTCCTCAGTCAAGCAATATTTATCAGGAGCATTGATTTAACTAGAGGCTATTGGCAGATACAAATGGATGATGACAGGAAACAAAAAACCACCTTCAATTGCCATCAGGGGCTTTTCATTTTAATGCAATGCCTTTTGGAATTACTGATGCTCCCGCTATACCTCGAAGATGAATGAGCAGCTCCTGCCAGCTTCAATACATCACACTCTGGAGTTGACTTAGCCTGTGCTCTGTAGCCAGGGCTGCACAGAGTTTAAAAACACTTCAAGCATTTACTGGAAGTTTCAGGAAAAAAATCTAAGCCTGCCAAGGGACTGAAACGCCATTTCAACATGGTTTATGGTTTTTGTTTGTTTGTTTGTTTTAGAATTACACATTTGAAAGCTTGTAAATATAAAGGGTTGTTAGTTCTCATTTAAAAGAACATAGTACCTAATTGTTGAGGAATTGCATGGAGGCCACCACTGACAAGCTACCTGGTACGTTGAGGCTGAAATCAGCATTGGGCTTGATTCACCGGCATCTTAAGAGCTATAATGAGAAAATTGCTAGAATGGACAAGAGATTGGATCACAGGATAAGACTGACACTTAAGGTTTTCTGTTCCTGAAATGGAAGTGATAGAATTTGCAGCGTGTAAAGTCTTTAATCTCAGTACTCAGAGCCACAACCCTCTCCGTTTGGGCCTGAGATCGGGTAAAGGGGGGTCTGGGAGGCAAGTTCCTGAATTCTGAATGTGAACTTTATCAGAAGAGATCTTAGGTGAATCCATGCTGCTTTCGTTCAGGCTTTCTTCTGTGTCACCATCAGCATTGATGTCTCAGCTCCTACTTCTAGCCACACATTTGGGATTCTTCGATAGAAAAAAACAAAACAAAATTAAGAAGCAGACAAGGCAAATTGGGTGACTCAACTCACCTTCAAGCTGTCCCAGGGAGCAAGTGACTCAGGCCAGCCTCAGACGCTCCCCTGAGTTTCTCAGGGGAGCCTGGGGTTCATGTGCCAGGTGAGGCAGGTGTCCTCAAAATGCACAGGTGTGCTCTGGGAGGGAGAGCCTGGAGCCAGCTGGCACGGCCTGGTTTCCTCATACATCCTGGGCTGTTAGTTAAAAATCCATCACGGTGTCAGTCCACAAACATTGCCAGACTTAATAATGAGTCTCCAGGGAAAGACGCTAACTCAAAGCTTGTATAGCTCCAACCTGTACCAGCGATAGGATGGTTTTGCCTTGCTCTGTGGACAATGCATTTGTAAGGAACAAGAGAAGCTCAGGGTTGATGGTTAACAACCCAGGTCTGGGCAGCTAGGTGGTCTGGGTTCAAAATCTGCTGTATTATTTACTAGTTCTGTTATTATAAGGAAGTCACTTATGTGTTTGGAATTTCTGCTTCCTCTCTGTAAAATGGAACCAGCAGTAATACCTACCCTCACGGGCTGTTTTAAAACACTGAATGTAATTGTTGGTGCAAAAATACTTAGCCCAAAGCCTGGCACACAGCGAGATCTCAGGAAGCATCACCTTGTAAGACTGCTGTCATTATCATCATCATTGTTATAATAAAACAATAATATTGGTAATATCATTGATAATTCAAGGACAAGCAGAAGGATGACTTTCCTTAAAAAAGACAAGGTCAAGAAATAATAATTCATCCTCGCTCTTTGTCTTGAAATAGAACCAGACAACAGTTCTCATGGTGCATTTAACCTCCTGAGGCCACGGCAGCAATCGTCTGAACCGCAATTGCTTAATGCCTGTGGGTAAGCACTCCCTGAGGGTTGATTCCAGCTTCTGAGTCAAGTGTGTGGCCTTTTGAGTGAATTAATATTGCACACTCTTCAAGGGCTGTGCTGATACTTTTTCATTCTATTGCATGGATTTCTCTAAGAATATTGATCAGAATGTCATAATACTTGATAGCTGATGACACCAACGTATGCTACATTAAATAAATACTAAAAAAGACAAACTGCCTCTGTGGTAGGAGAAAATTCAACTTAAAAAAAAAATAAAGAGGAAAAAAAAAATCCTTAAGAAAATTCAACTTGTAAAAATAAACAACTTCCTTAATTATCAATGATGAAGCAATTTTTAACCTCCTTAAGCATAAATATGCTACATTTCAAATGAAAATGACCCTTTTCCCCTTCACCTCTTTATTTTCATGCTAATTCATATTTTCATTGTTTACGTCAATTGAGCGGATTAATTTACTTTGTGCTGAGCAGGATCGGGCCCCACCTAATCCCTAAAGTGTCTCTCTACATCTACAGTGCAGGCATCTTTCTCGTTTGTATGTGACTTGAGCTTATGTTCCCTAAATGCAAAGCTATTTTCTCTCATAACTTCCTGAAAGATAACTTGCAGTCATCTGGAAGTTGGCATTCAAAGCCAGGTTTCTATTTATCAACCTGAGTTTCCTTTTATCCTTTGCTAAAATGCAAACATTAATTATTTTCTCCATATTCCCTCAAAAGGAATTGTCTGTATTCTTTCTTAAGGGAGACTGTATGGATAGATGTGTATGAAGTAATCTCAAATCTATAAATCAATGACAAGATGTTTTATTTACCGACTACCTAACACTCCTCCTCTGGACAGCTAATACGAGGTCCCTAGAAGTCTGGCCTTCTGAGATTGTCAATAACAGGAGCAGCTCGGGCATTTTCAGGGACCAGACTTCTCTCCAAAGAAAACGTGCTGCCCCTTCTCATTGGGCAACAGGGGCTTCAGGGCAACGACAAATAAGCTTTGAAGGATAAGGCACATATCACTTAAACCTTCTTATACATTGTCTCATTTTTTTTTCAGAGCGTATTTGCATAAAATTTTTAAGCATTTACAAGATAAGGAAATTTAGGACCTCTGAGATTTACACACACATGTACACAGTCTCCTCTGAGCTTTGTATCATACATTCTGAGGAATAGAGTCCAGTAGTCTAAACACCCCTTTCTCACTTTTCCATTCTTTATTTTCTTTTCTCTTTTTCTCTTTTCTTTTCTCTTTTTTCCTTCCTTCCTTCCTTCCTTCCTTCCTTCCTTCCTTCCTTCCTTCCTTCCTTCCTTCCTTCTTTCTTTCTTTCTTTCTTTCTTTCTTTCTTTCTTTCTTTCTTTCTTTCTTTCTTTCTTTCTTTCTTTCTTTCTTTCTTTCTTTCTTTCTTTCTTTCGTCCTTGTTTAACCCCAGTGGTGAACCTTTTGCAATACTGGATCTAGGATAGTTGGGAGGATGGACCACGTAACCAAACAACTAACTAAAGGCACATTGGAGCCTGATGAGTCAGTGAGTCATATTAAAAAGCCCTGCATTCGTCCTTGGGAGCCACAGCTCGCTCACATGAGGCATCACAAAGTCACGTACCACACTGTTGAATATTTTCATCATCAGGACACACTTGTCCATTGAGTGCAGCTCAGCGCCACCCCCTTGGATGTGATCAGAAGTGCTGCCATGATCCTCGCTGGTTTTTGTTAATCCTCCCAGGGTGTAATTAGCACCATGTTTTCATAGATCAAGCTATTACAATTTCCCCATCTGCTCCTTGATGCTTAAAACCCCTTCCCAGAGCACAAAGCTTTTCATTCACTAGGCAGAGATACTGTTTAAAATGAAAATATCTTTGGGAGAAGCAATACAATGACTTAAAAGTATGACTGAAGCACGATTTACTAACACCACCTTTCTCTGGTGTTCACATTTAGTGTCAACAGAGGAGCAAAGCTGACCCTGAGGATTCAATTTCAGGAGGAAACGAGTTAATGCCCATAAAGGGCTTTATGGGCATTAACAGTGCCCGATGCAGAGTGTCTTCTAAATAGAGGGTTTGCTATTATGGCCACCTCATCAATGCAGGAATGTCCGTGCAGGTTAAGGGTGTAGCTCGCGCTGGGGCTGCCCCAGCGCATGCTCTTTCCCTGTAAGGAGCCGTGATGGAGGACAGCTCCAGGGGCAGGGAGCCTGGCCTAGTTCCTTTTAAGATGTTAAGGGAAACCCGCAAGTGTGCTGTCTGGTTAGCCTCCTTGGCCTCCTTATGACCTGGGCAGCAAAGGTTTCAGCAAGGGGACAACCACACAGCACCTGGTGTGTGGGTCCTCAGGCTGCAGCCCGTGGTGAACAAAGCTCCACGCCTGATATCCTGGGGCTACAGTGCCCCCTGGGGCCATGGCACCCAGCAGGTCTGGGGGAGCCCCCCAACAACTGCAGGACATGGAACTCTGTCCTTTCCTGCGAAGACCAAAATGAGCGAATGTAATGGTGATCTAGCTAATCATGAAAAACTGCTCCTGACCTCACCACCTTCCAAAGGTGGGGCACAGGACCCAACCACGTTGATTGGTGACCATGGAGCACCATGAAACTTTTCTTTCCACATTTCTTAAATTATTTGACAGTATATAATATAACAGGGACACTCCACCCCATGTCCTCTGTCATCCTATTGGTTAGTATTTTAGTACTGAAAGCTGTCCCCTTGGCTCCCAGCATGGTCTCTCCAAATTCACTCAATACATTATCCATCTAAGCATAGCAAATTGAGGTGGGAAAACAAAAACAAAAACAAAAACAAAACTTAGAAATTAAATCTCCCCTGAAATATAAGGCTACATAATTGAGTTTCTGTATATGTTGTTTGGAGACAGTAACAAAGAAATGTAAAACAGGATCCCTGAAGCTGGAACAGCTTGTAAAATCTGGTTAAGCCATGTTGAAAAATCCTTGAATGCCCCCATTAGAAAACACAGACTATTTATTACTTCCTTTTCTTTAGCCCTACGAGGCATAAGCTCCCTTTTTTATATTCCTTTCTCCCCCTTTTCAAAGTGCACTCATTGAACTCTTGGCAATTAGTGTAATTGAAATTTATTGACAATGTGGCCGGCTTGGACGGCCATTGTCCCCGAGCGTGTGCGGCTGCGAGCGGCTCCACGGCAGCTCAGGCAGCCTGAGCCTGGCGCAGTCACATCAATGGGCCACCGGCTGCCAAGGGTTCCTTTGGGGGTATGAATGTTACTTAGTGATAAGAGCCTTTCGAAACAGGATCCCTGGACCCCATCTCTTGTGGGAGATGGAAATGAAATATGTATTTGGCTGCTGTGGAAAATTAATGTAATTGGCTTCCACATTAAGCTTTGACAAGTTGACCTGTTTGAAATCCAAGGAGGGCTTCGAGCCCCGTATCACATTATCTCCAACTAACCCAACCACACTTAGGGCCCCCCACCCCAAACCCACTGGAGGTGAAATGAAATGGAATTTGGGTACCAATGTTTAACGGCGCTTCTGTTGAACGCAGTTATTATTTTTGCATGTGTAGCTTCAAGATGAAGGGGGCTGGGATGATTGGATTTCCACACGCATGTGTCTGTGTTGATAGCTCTCAGTTTGGGATTTCCTTTCATGGGCAGGGGGGGTGCGAGGAGCAAGGGTTAACATGTTTGGAAATGTACATGGGCACATCTCTCTTTAGACCTGTTTTCTGTCTCAAATATTCAATGATTCCAAAATGTAGATGTGCAACTTGATTAATTTTAATTGGACTCGTTTAGAGGGCAGTGCAGACTCCCAGTTTTCCCTATGAGAGGATAGGCACATATTTATTTGAATGCATATGGATTTCAGCATGTAAAGCTTAGAGGAGAGATATATTTAAATCTCTGCCCATGGAAATGGGCATATAATGTTTTCCCTCGGGGGGTTTCTTAGGAGGAGATTACTATGGTGAATTAATTTTAGCTGCTGTCCTGTCTGATTCCTAATTTCAGATAATATTCCCTTTTGATTCATTTAATAAGACCCTAAAATGCAACACCCCAGAGTTGAGGAGAACATGATGATGAATTGGGGAGCATGTGAAAAGCATGTGTGTACGTCCCTTCCTCTGAGACAGTCTTCATGCTGTTGCTAAACGCTGAGTTATTTGCATGCATTAATGTGCACAGCCCTTTCCCCAGTACCATTTTAAAGGTAACCCAGGAGCAATAAGGTGGTAGGTATTATCGATACCACATTTAGAAATGGATTGGGTAAGCACCTGATTATTATTTCTCTTTTCAGTGGTAGCATGTGTTTCTCTGAGGGAGATTTATTGCAGGTACGGGAGGTTTAAAGTTAGTCTTTCTCAACACCTTTGAAAACTTCAAAGCACGTTATTGCTGAGCGGTCTGTACTATAGTGTTGAAGCATGAGTGTTCATGCTGAAATTTTGGATAGCACAAGAAAAGGGAGCAGAGAAGAGGCCAGGAGCAAAGAGGGGGGGTTGGATTGCGCATAGGTGCTCTGCTGTGACAGTTATTTGTTGAAGGGGATGCTGGAAGTGGGGGGTGGATACGGACAGAACATGGTCTGGTCTGGGTCTTCTCAGTCATTAGTTGTGAGATGCAGGGAGCTGTGAGACACCAGAAGTTGTGACAGACAGGAAGTCATGACCAACAAGAAGGAACTAAACATGGTGGTCAGACGTCAATATGTAGAGATTTCAAAGCTAGCAAATTAATCTAAGGATCAGATCATTGTTTTGTTTTTTGTTTTCCTGTAGATTTTTTATTAAAATGTTGAGTCTTTAATGAGCATAAAGCAAGCAGACCTGCAAAAAGTAACTTTCCATCTGTACTGGAAAACAGAATTCTTCTCATCTAACATGGGCACAACATGAATTTAGCTGTGTTTAACTTTAAATAGGGTATCTCAGTCAAAGTTCTCCAGCAAAAAGAACCAATAGTCTATGTGTATGTTTATTACAAGGAGTTGGCTTACGTGCCTATGGAGGCTGAACAGTCCAGGCCCTGGACTGCCAAGGGCGTACTCCCAGTCAGAGTTCAAGTGTGAAGGAAGGAAAGACAGGTGATGCAGCTCAAAGACAGCCAGACACACAGAGAGAATTCTTCCTTCCCCAGCCCTTTATTTCATTCAGGTCTTTCCTGAATTGGATGAGGCCCACCCACATTGTGGAGAACAATCTGCTCTACTCATTTACTGACTCCTATGTTAACCTTATTTATAATTATCCTCACAGACACATCAAGAACAGTGTTTAACTGACTGCCTGGGTGCTCCATGGCCCAGTCAGGATGGCAAATAAAATTAACCAACACAGAGGGTTCTTGTTCTGTGCAGATTTTAGGGTACTCAGTGATGACCTAAAAGTCTTGTCCACAGATACAGTGTATTCTCCTGGGCTGAGAATGCACAGCTCTTTTCTCAAAGTCCAGTCCTCTGCTCCCCACTGTCTCTCACATCTCTGATGATCTCTATTCTCTTCTGAGCTTCATGCTTTCCAGGAATTCTTTTGTGATTCTCAAATTTGTACTCACATCAGACTCCACGCTGGTGCAGCTGCATGACCGACTGCACCCTGAATGTACCAGAGAAATGTCAGACTGTAACCAAACCAATTCCTGACCTCACCTCCAAACCTGTGCCCCATCCTGACCAGGGCGCCCTATCCATGCGGCTTTCCAAGACAGGAATCTGAACAATGCCCATGCCTCTTCCTGACTGCTGCAACCATGTCAGACTTCTGGCTGTAGAACATGTTATATGATATATTTCTGCTGTTTAAGATACTAAGTTTGCAGTAATTTGTTACCGAAGCAATAGGAAATGAATAAATATAGTAAGTGATTAATGCCTGTGTTCTTGGAAATGTTATCTGGCTCATTTGCATTAGAAATTTAGGTTTAAAACTGTATATTCAAGACTTTAAGTATTTTACAGAATAGCCAATATACCATAAGTTTTGTAATAGAATTTCTAATGTGTGAGAAGCTGAGTTTCACTCATTAATGATGATATTACCTTATCACAAAAATCCAGTATATACTCTGAGACAATTACTTAAAATGGTAACTTGTTTCTAATGTAAATGAATTGGAAACAAATAAGTATCAGTTAACTGATTATACAAATATGTACAGGCATCAATTAAGCTTGGTGATATTTTAATTTTACCCCTGGTAACTGCTGTAATATTGCATAATCTCTGGAATGGAACGAAAACCATCATATATAGATGATGTATTACAGAATTGTACACTTGAAACCTGTGTAGTTTGTCACCCCAATAGATTTTAATTAAAAAGAAATCAAATGCCCAACCTGAAACAGCTACACATACAAACAAACGTGTAGACACCCAAAGCTAAGAAAATCAGATACCCACGCAGAGATGTACACTGTACGTCATTGGATGGGAATTGTGTTGCTCAATGGGAATATTGACTAAAACCCATGAAACCCTTTTACTGGATAAAACTTTAACTCATTATGAACCATTGTTTTAGAAAGTTGATCATTCAGTCAAGAGGAAAATTAGCTTTCACTTCAAGGAAGCATAACACTGCACGGACGAATTTTGGTCACTGAAGACAGTAGGAGGAACAGAGGCTGTGTATGTGAGAATACTATGAAATGTGTCTCCATGCATGAAAGATGTTTTAAAAGCCCAGAGCTCAGTGCCTTGGTCTGTGGGAAATCTCAGAACACAGCACCTATGGTTCAGTGGGTGGATTTCTGAAACAACATCAATTAGGTCCTCGTCCTGATGAATCAATTATGTGGTCATTTGTGTTGATCAGTGTGAACTGGACAAAACATGCCCCAACTGACATTTTAAGTCAAAGATCAAAACTGGAGAAAAGTTTGGTAAATTAGAATGGGTGAAAGATTGAAAAATAGAGAGCCTAATGTAAGTTGTTGCTTAAAGTGGTTTGGTCACTAGGAAACATGCATTTTTACTAAATAATTTGAACTGCAATAGCTGAGAAGCGTCACAAAGTTATCTGAAAATCACACTGAGTATAGTTAATACTTTTCCCTGAGAAGTTCAGATTATTGTCAAATTCAGATTATTGTCAAATCACCGGAGTTTCTGTGCCACGTCGCTGGGGTCACAGAGACCCACAGACTTCTACTTTGTGTGTCCTGAGAGCACACATCCAGGGGTGTCATGTGTGAGTAACTGGATGCACATAGGAAAAGCCAGACATGTCTTCAATTTCATTCATTGGTCTTTGTCCAACACGAAATAGTTCATCTCCTTCCTTGTCCTGCATCGCCAAGGCCTGAGGTAGTAAGAGACTGGCATCTTGGGCTTCAAAGCACATCCTACTAGTCTGGCTGCTAGATTCAAAGGGGGAAAGTTCCCTGGGGGGTGGTAACACAGGTGCCAGTGAGGCTGTACTCATCCTTGCTCAGAGTCAGAGTTGATGATCGCTTCCATTAGGAGACAGATGATTGATGTTAGAGGACAGAATACAACTTGACTAGCCTTCATTTCACAGCCATGAAAACTGAGGCACTAGAAAAACCACCATCCAGGCAAACAACAGCCCACAATAGGCATTGGCAAGAAATCCCAGGGAGGTACCTCCAGACTGGCTGTTGGGTTGTCGGAAAAGTCATGATGCATGTTTGCAAGGAAAAACATAGAAAAAATATGCCATGACTTTTCTGACAACCCAATACATGATAACATTGAAAATGTCCAGTTTTCAACAGCAACAAAAAATATGAGGCATGCAGAGAAACAAGAACGTATGGTCTGATCACAAGAAAGAGGGACGTAATGGAAGCTGTCCATCACCTGCTTCCCGCTTTCCAGGGCCAGGGCTCAGCGTTTTCCCTGATGTGCTAGAAAAGCCTGTGTCCCAGTCTTGGACAGCCTAGACTTTTCAGGGACTATGGCCACAGGAAGTCATGCTAATCTCTGCGTCCTATTTATTGAATAAGAAAAGTTGCTCATGAAAGCCTGCCATAAAAATGTATCCAATGGAGAGTGAGCTGAAACTGAACCCATTTGAGATAATTCCTCTGTTCCTCAGTATAAGCCGAGAAACAGGAAAGGATGGATGAAAGCTTCTAAGATGAAGACACTGTCCTCCCAGCCAGGAATTCAGGGGAATTCCACCACCTGGAGCCTTCCCATGAGTAATTAACAGGGATGAAGTTTCGAATAGTGTAAAAGGCATTAAAGAATCCAGTCATTTGACAGCTATTAAGTGCCAACTTGTATCAGCGATGGAGCCCAGGGACAGAGCGGGTAGATGAATAGCACAGCTCAGCAGTGGAAGCCTTTCTCAATCCTAACATGGATGCAGGGGGCCAAACTGCCATTCTGATTTCACAAGCTTCTTCCCAGGATTTCAAAGCTGCGTTATATTTTCTTATTTCCCAATTTTGGAGCTATAGAATTTCTACTTTGGTAGAGAGATTCCGGAACCATCCACTTTAATAATGTAGTAGTGTAAATAATCAATCATAGAATTTGAGAAACAGAAATGATAATCATTATAAATTGAACACCTACTCTGTGATACTTGTTTGACTTCGTGTAAGATGAGTGTTAGATGTATTTACAGAAGCCAAGTCTCAAAATAATTGTCCATTACTCAAGACCACATGGTTGGTGAGTAGTGGAGGGTACCTCTCAGTACAAACTCAGGGTCCCACTGGGCCATCTTTCCATCTCCACCCTTGTAGGCCATGGAATGGTCTTCTACCAAGGAAGTGACTTGTGAAAAGAAAATGAGGCTAATTTATCGTCGCTGCTGGATGAAATCCATGTACCATTGTCATAAATATTTATCCTGCGCTCTATATAAATAAGAGAAAGAATCCCAACAAACTGGTATTTCAAAATATATCTGAAAATCTGTGTTTTTGGTTTTTTTTTCTATTACTGGGAAGTAGAAATGTTTCCTAGAGGAAAAGACAAATAAACAAACCAAAAGCTTATATATACCCAGTATCCTATTCCTTTTTAGAGTTGTTATAAAGAAGATCTGTTGAAGAGACAAACAGCGAAACAATTGTGAGTTTTCTGGCAAACACAGAGGTTCACGCTGGAAGACAAAAAGTACCAATGGAGCTTTGTGAGGGAGTTGGGATGAGCTTGAATTATACTTAGGGTTCTTTATAGCATCTACAGAGGCTGCCTATACACATTTTAATAAAGGCAAAAACTGTATTAATTATAATACTCAATACATACTGGTAACAGCAGATGAATACAAGTCATGTGTGACTTCTTCAATTACAAGAGGTGCTCAAAGTGGTTACCGTCAGTGTCCAGACACTTCTGATGATGACAAACTACTGCTTGAGCAACGTTGGCCATCTCTTAAAATGTGTATATATTTTTTTGCCCCCCCCCCCCGCCCCCAGTATATGTGCTGTATCTGGTACATAGAGCTGCTAAATTAGGATTTGCTGGAAAGAAAAGCAGTCATGTCATACTTCCTATTGTCCTTTCTCATGCTCTTCTTTAATTGTTTTACTACAGCCCAGAGGCAGAGTAAAGGACTGGAGATAAACAAAGACCATGCATGCTACAGTGCTTCCTAATTTCCAGGTGATCCACTCAGGTTTATCGGGCCTGTCTCCACCTACAAGATTAAGACAATGGTCTGCTCACATTGCGTCTACACTTCTATGACCTATTCACACAAAATGAAGCATAAGTGCCCTGTGAATATCAAGTACCCATCTTCCATCACTTAGGACTTCCTGTGTTGATTCTTTTATGCATGAGTTTACAGAAACGCCTTTGTCACTATTGCCAAAGTGATAAACCTTTATCAGAATATTTCTGCCACCGTGAATGTGGATTCAACTGTCCTTCCCTAGACTGCAAGATTCTTGAAGGCAGAGCTTCATCTCACCTGTTCTTCTTTGGTATAGTCCCTAGTTTCTTGGAATATGGTGGAAAATAAGTATATGTTGAAAGCAAGATGCTTCTGTTATCTATTGCTGCATAACAAATTGCATTAAAAATGTAAATATTTAAAATAACAGACATGCTTTATCTCTGAGTTTCTGTGGGTCAGGAGTGTGGGTGCAGCCCATCTGGGTGCTTCCAACTCAGGGTCTCTGGGGAAATAGCAGCAAGGGTTTTCCACAGGACTGCAGTCTCCTCTGAAACCTCAGCTGGGCAGGGCCCTTTCCAATCTCGCTCCTGTGGCTCCCTGCAGCCTGGTTCCCTGCAGGCTGGTGGACAGAGGCCTCAGTTCCTTGCTGGCCTCTGGCCAGAGGCCACCTTCAGTCCTTTGTCCCATGAGGTGTTGGTAGAGCAGCTCACGACATGGCAGCTGGTTTCCTGAGAGTGAACAAGTTAGAGAAAGAGTGCCCAGAACAGAAGCCATTGTCTGTAACCCTATCTCCACATTAACACCCAGCCTCGGTTGTGTTGAGGTTGCTAGAAGTGAGTCCCTTGGTCCAGCCCACACTCAAGACAGGATTACACAGCGGTGCAGACACCTCTGGAATCCCAACAGTCCATCCTGGGTGCTGCCCACCACACTATCTACGCTCACTCCTCATCGGGCCATGTGAAATTGTTTTTAGTCTGCACTCATCTTTGGCATTATGCAAACTTGCATGCATCTTTATCCAAGGGGAACACAGATCAAAGATGGGCCCGCTGATAACTCTAACAGTGAGTCGTGTCATTGATGAACTGTTCTGCCTTAATCACCATGACATTTTTCCTGATGTGTGAAGTTTCACTGCAGACATCCCTCCCTCCTGGATTTGACATACCCCCTTTCCTTTTGCGCGTGCAGAGGACGATATGCTCTAAGGCACATTTCCTCATCGTGCTGCACGTTCTCCTAAATTTCACCTTCGTCAGTGATTTACGTTCATGGGTTAGTAGGTTGCCACTGTGCTGTTTAGCAGGACCAGAAATTACTGGTAGAGATACGGGATCCTACATGGTTTTTATGCACAAGTCCCCTTTCATTGAAAAATCTGTACAAAAATCATTGTTTTGTGAAATTTTCACAGAATCTTCTTTGAAAACTAGCATCGCCCTATGGATTCTGGAGACCTGCAGAACTATGGGTAAGTTATGTGTTTGCTCTCTGCCTCAGTTCCCTCATTTCTACAATAGGAGAAAGGGTGGTGCCTTCCTCATTAGGGATGTTGTAGGTATTAGATGACTTAATATTTGGAGACTGCTCAGAACAATGCCTGTCTCTTACTAAGTACTTTATAAGTGTTTGTTAAATGAAATAAATGGATTTGGAGCAAGGATTTAACATTTTCTTGGCAGATGTGCTTGGAGTACTTAATATTATTTCAGTCATTCTTATGAATCTTAACTAATTCTGGTATCCCCAGGAGTAACCACTTAGAATAAATAAATTGTCCTTCCTTTGTATCTCAACCAACACTAGTCTGCGTTCCCCTCGGGGGAGGAACGGTATCTTACTTCACCCTTTATGTCCCGGTTTTCATCGTGTGCCTGGCACAGAGAAGAAATTTCGTAAACAGTTGTTTAATTAATTTCATATTGTTTGGGGCTGATAGTTTGCAAGGAAAAAAAAAAAAGGAAGGAGAGATTGTCCTTTAACTAGAGTTTGTTTTGGCCACATCGCCTGCCGTTTAGAAAAGCTAGGTATCTTCTTGTTCTATTACATCACCCAGCCAATTAATCAGCTTTTGAACGACTCCCAAGGCAGACCTTCATTTTGTCTACTTATTAACTTTCATTATGTGCAACGGCTAACGTGTAATTGTGAACAGGATGGATTATGCCGTAAACTTTTTTCCTATTACACCATTCCTTCACAAATCCCCTTATTAAAGGACCAAGGGTGATATATTATGTTAAGAAGGTTTAAAACATAAGGTGACAATGACCTTCCCTTTAATTAACTATGATGGAAACAAAGGTGAGAACAATGATGATGAAGCTGGGCTGAACACCATAAATCACCCTCCACACTGGCAGATAGGACACAGCTACAAAAATAACCTTGCGATTCACAGGTTAAGTGAGTGTTCCAACACGCTGCTCCCACCACTATTTATTTACTCATACCTCCATTGTGTCGGGGCGCAAAGGAGGCTGAGGAAGCCTGAAAATGAAAGCTGGCGGCTGCCTGCTGAGACCACGTTTCAGAGCTCCTCAGGCTATTTGGTTTAAAAATATCGAAACCACCAAGTATTAGTCTAGTAATGAAGCAGATAAAGAAAGCATTGTTTTAATTCTTACGATGGAGGCTAAGTTACACCCAGTAAAAGACACAGATCTTAGGTGTTTGGGTCCAGGAGTTTTGACAATTGTGTGCATTCAAGTAATTGCCCCCAAAATAAGACATGTGACTCTTCTGTCACCCACAAAGTTCTCTGGTGCTCTTTTCAAGCAATCTCCCCTTTCAGGTATCACTAGTCTGACTTTTGCTAGTATAGATTCGTTTTGCCCAATTTTTGATTTCATGTGGATTAAATCATACAGCATGGTTTTTTTGGTACCGTACAAAAGGTTTCTTCATGTAGGCACCACGTATTTGAATCTCTAAATTCCTTCTCCATCTCCTCCTCCTCTTCTGCTTTTTTCCTGGACAGCGTGCAGACTGATGTCCAGGTCCTGGACTCGTTTCCTGTCTGCAAAACTCTGGTCATGCTCCCTGCAGTGTCGCCCACGGCCGGCTGGCAGAGCCGCAGGTGGAACCTCGGTCCTCTGTCCAGCCGCCTGTGTGGACCTGGCAGCATCTAGCAGAGGAAACTTCACACAGTAACTTCACTGCATGTCTCCATTTGCTGCCCCACCCCCACCCACCCCACCACATCAACCCCCCCCTTTTTCCTTTTCATGCACAGTGACAACAGGTTTGTCTCCACCAGATAGATTCTCATCTTAGATGAACAGCTTTGTTTCATGAATGTGTTGGCAATGAATTGTTCATAAAACCGACAGGCTACGAGCTATGCAATGCTTGGGGCTTCTCCCAATTATTGCCCTGATGGCTCTGGCTTGTTAAGGCGGTGCAGCCAGGGGAGGAAGAGGACACAGGTCCTGACTGCGGCGCGGCCCGACGCCACCAAAGCCAGGCGTGCACACGAGCTCGCCTCGGTGTGTCTGCAGACGGACACTCACCACCCCTGGTCCACAGGGGACCATCTGCCGAGGGCCGCGCGTGTGAGCATCCAGGTGTCCACAGTGCTGCTTCCCGTTACGTGGTGCCGTTACTTTCATGGCAATACGTGAGCGAATTCCTGAGCCACTCAGGACAGTTTAGACTCTGTGCACATTTAAAGAAATCTCTGTTGTATCAGCTCACCCGGGTTGGGGGAGCAGTCCAGGCGCCGTGACTCTCCTCAGCGGCCACGAAGGACCATGCAGCCTCCCCTGCCACGTGGAAGGTGCCTGGAGTGCAGGCGCTCCTCGGCCCCTACCTCACACCAGCGACACGCACCCTTCACGGGTGGGAAAACCCCTTTTCGTACGCCAAGACCCCACCTTCATGTGCTGTGTTCTTCAAATGTGCTCAGTTTTAAGGTATTTTAGTGGGATAAAGGGGGTGATGGGAACATTTCTCCACTCAACTCGCGGTTTTCCACCACTCCAGGGACATCTGAGCCACCGCCTCTCATTGAGGTCTGCTGTCTGTCCTTAACGTCTCACTGGGGACGTACAGGTGGCAGGATTGTTCTCTTTGTCACTGCACATCCTTCCTCAGAGCTCTGCCCTTCACAGAAGTTCAGCCCGAAACCAGGGCATGCTGCGGGTTTTAAACAGACCCCACCTCTCCTCTCTGTTTATCTCGCAGCTGACCTGGAGGACTGCTGCCTTGCAGTAGGACTGCTATCTTGTCTCCCATTGTCCCCAGCAGTGTCACAGCTATGTCTCTTAATAGCACTAGTTCACGTGTAATACAGAGAGAAATAAAAGGACTTGCAGAAGAATATAGAAAAACTTGGACTTGAAGTCAAACTTTCCGGTCATCTGTTGTAGCCATGAAGTTCCAGAAACTACCATGCAGGGCATCACTGTGGAGACGCACGGGGGAGTCTGAGGGAAGATCCTGCAGACGGTCAGCGCGGAGTTAGGGGAAAGGCTGAGCCAGCCGAATCCTGCACGCTCCAGGGCACAGCACGAGAACTGGGCGGCTAGGAAAGCACATGGTCACACACAGCGTCACCCGGGAGCCCTGGGCTCACATCCGTCCTCTCCCAGACGTCCAAGGCTGAGGGCGGAGGCGCATCATGGGGCCTTGTGAGTTTGATCTGGTTTGGTTGGGATAAGTTTGGCTTAGTTTATTTTTTATTCTAAGAATCTTTCAAAATTAAGCTGAACTATTTTGATATAGTCTACGATTCTAGCAATGAATGTCAGGGGTCATATAAGTCTAGAAAGATGAGGTCCCTATTATGGGCTGAAAGCATTCCCTCACACCCGGATGTTGAAGCCCCTCCCCCCAGTGTGATGCTACTTAGAGGGGGCTTTTGGGGGTGATAAGGCTTAGATGACTGGTGAGGACTGGCCACCCACGATGGGATTAGTGCCCTTAGAAGAGGAAGCGAGAGAAAAAGACGTCTGTCTCCTAGAGCACTCACCAAGGAAAGGCCACATGAGGACACAGCTGGCTACAAGCCAGGAAGCAGCCCTCACCGGACATTCACCTGGCCGCAACTTACCTTGCACTGCCCAGCCTCTACAAGTGTGAGACATATATTTAGATTGTTTAAGCCCCAATCTACAGTATTTTGCTGTAGCAGCCCGAGCTGACTGACAGTGTCTGTTCAAAGAGACTGGAAGGTTAGGGAATAGGCCACAAGATTCTTTGCGTTCGCCTATCAGGAGTGAGGTTTATCTGGTGTGAAATACTAGAAGTCAAATAATAGTGACTTCTCAGACCACCTGTTTATTAGCTATTAGCTCATGGACCTTTCCCATACACAGTGGGCTGGTGATGGGGGATGAGAATTTCGGGGTGGCATGATGGGGGTGAAGCTGCTCAACACTCTGCCTCCATTTGCCAGGTGTGGGCATGGAGACCCCTTATAGACTAAAAAGACAAAAAAAAAAAAAAAAGATTTCTGCCTGGAAACCTTCGTGAGCACAAACAATGCACTGCACCAGTCTTGCAGAGGTAGCCACAATTTATGCTGACTGAGCAGGAAAAATGCTGATTTAATTGTACTTTCTGTCAATGTACATTCGGAGGATGGGGTGCTATTAAATTTGTATTTTTTACAAGGCTGTTTCTTTGTTAGTACTGAACAGATGCTAATTTATTTTTTTTCCTTAATTTGGTAAATAACTGCGTCACATGGAGGATTCATGTGTATAGTGGATAGGGAATGAGAGGAATGAATACGCCATTGGAGCGAGCAGTGTTTTTAACTTAGAGTCATGGTTGTTGTATGTCTTGTATACGAAAGCCAAAACTCCCTGAATATGCACGTGAAGAGGTCAGACTATTAAAAGATACATATTATTCAAGGGCATGGCTGGCTCGTACAAGGGGAATGAAGCCGCAGTCCTGGGCGGGGGCCTGTCAGCCCACACCTCATTTCTCTGATTTCCGGGGCTGCCCTCGCCAGCTCTCTCCTCTGAGGTAAGCGCTGGGCAAGTGAGCACTTCTGAAACCCACTGCTCCCTGCCTGGGGCCTGGGGCTCCGCAAACCGTAGCAGGTCCCCAGGGATCTTAAATAAATGGGTGGGCATGGGAATGAATGGATACTGTATGTGGAACAGGAATATGACTCAAAGTGAAAACTGAAGCCCATTGAGGTGAATTAGTAGCATGATATAGCAACAGCAAAGGATTTCGAGTGGTAAACATGGTTTTAATTAGTAATGATGACAGGCCTAATTATTTTCCTGAGGAAATACGATGTGAATCTCTAAATTAGGTAGAATGTCATACATTAGCATAAACTTTTTTTTTTTTTTGGTAAACATGACATGGGAAACTTTAGAAAATATAATTGAAGTAATTATATATACACACCCACCCACCCCACACACACATACCAGGGGTGCCAAAAAATGCATACACATTTTCAGAGATGTTATCTATGCTCAAGCAATAGTTCTCCGTAATCAAAAGTGTCTGGACACTGATGGGAAACACTCTGAGCACCTCTTTCAATTGCAGAAGTCAAACGTGACTTGCATTCATCTTTTGTTATTGGCATATATTGGGTATTACAATTGTAATAGTTTACCTTTCTTAAAACGTGTATACATTTTTGGCACCCCAGGTATATATATCTGTGTATGTGTGTGTGTGTGTGTGTGTGTGTGTGTGTGTGTGTTTGGTGTGTGTGTATGTATGTGTATGGGTGTATGAGTATGTATGTGTGTGTGTGTGTTCTGTGGTTTTAAAAAGCAAAATGTTCCTTTGTGAACATGAGTGTCTACATGCAGATAAAGCTCTTATGCTGTGTGTCTCATTGCATATGTTTAGAACTTAAAACCAAACTGTATTTTCTATGCCAACACCCCAGACTAGGCCCAAAATTAGGTGACACATTTGATCACCTGTATTCTTTTGAAATAAATATCAGGAATTCCAGAAAACACCCAAAGTGTTTAGATTTTGAGCAGAACCACCATAGAGTGATCCGATTTCTTTCTGGCCTGGGCAGGCACATCCTCCCACCGCCTGGTCACGTTCACACTGGAAGGGGCCGGTGGTGCAGAGGGGACCGTGGGAAAGTCAGATCAATTTGGTAGAATTTGGGGGGTAGTTGAGTTTATTATTATTTTAATATTTCCCCATGCTTTTGCTAATAAGGCATGACAAATGGAGTCACCTTTAATAGTCTTGCGCCATTAACACCATAAAATAACTCACTTTAATTGTTACCTCCGGCCAGTCATCAAGTCGACTAATGAAGAGCAGCTTGTGACAGGTTTCAGCTGGGCAGCATTTATGGGAGGGTTTCCGCTGGTTTCTGCCGGGTCTCTCTTTACATGGCCATTTTAGAACAATTTTAGCATTTTTGAACACACTAGTGTCTTTCCACAGCTGATGCCAAGGCATCTGTGGGATGCTGTCAGAACGAATACTTCCCCCTCGAAGGAGTAGAGGGAGCTCTTGGACCACTCCAGACCTGTGCTTCTGAAAGGGGTCTTTTCCAACGATTACATCTAGGGTAAGTATTCCAAATTATCATGTCTACTAAAAGCTTTCCTCTTTTCTTGGTAATCTTCTATAAATGTCTTTTAGAAGTTTGGCAGAAATAGAAATGAACAGCTCCCCAGTTAATGTTTCAAAATGGACGTAGGAAGTACAGTGACTTGTCTTCACAGCATTAAAAGAAAGGGGAAAAAAAGAAAAAGAAAACAGCATTGACTGATGACAAACAATTCGAGCAAATCATTAACGATACCCTTGTTTCAATGCATGAATCCCTCATTCAGTATATGCTTGAATTTCTGAACTGTGTCCAATAACATCAAGATGCTCAGATAATTCAAATAATAGTTAAGGAGCTGACAAATGTAAAAATACCAAATCTTCCTTCAGAATCAGTGTCTCATGAAAAATTGCATGGAGTTAGCTTTCCTCTCTTTTGCTCTCAGCTTCTTAAGACAATGAACTATTTGACTATCTGCTGTCAGTAGAAATTGAATGCTAATGATTAGCCTTTGCTGAATTAACATCTAGTGATAAAAATAAAGCATAGAATCCATCCACTTTTCAGACTTCAGAAGAGATCATGAAAATTAAAATGCACGTGAGACCTGGTGCGCATTCCCTTCTTATCACCTGCGGTGCTAGCATCAGAAGCCATGTTTCGTCCAACCAGACATCAGTCCTTCTCATCAGAGATGCACCTTCTCAACTTGTTGAGTGTGAACCCAAGGTACCTCTATCAGGATGAGGAGTTAGTGATTTGCATAAAGAAAACACAAGAGGGTAGAGCAAACAAAAATGGCAACAAAAAACTCTCATGGACCCACGGGTCTACTAAGCGTAATTATCTTCACACAGCAAAGATACAGATACAGGAAGAGACATTGAAACTGAAATGGAAAATCCCAAATCAGTCTGTGGTGGGTGCAGTCTCCTGCACTGCGAGGCTCAGTCTGCACGTTTTCCCAGCATGCTCCTGATGAACAGTTTTGGCCCTTTCTGAGGGACATTAATTAGTTTCGGTCACTTGATTCCCATTGGGTTCTCTGTGGTAGTTATTAAAATTCACTACCAGGAAGTAACATAAGTCTGGTCTTTAAAAAAAGATTGATGGAAATAATTAGTGTTAAGGTACTTGAAAGTGGAAAACAAGTACTTTATGAAACAAAGGAAATGTGAAGGCCATACAACTAATTTACAGATTGCTAGATTTTCATAGTTCTTCCATAATATTTGAAAAGTAGATGAATCTGTTTGGAAAAAAAATAATAGAAAAAGCTTTAACTTAAGAGGAACCAATCCTTCTGAGCCCTCTTTCCACCTGTGGTTAATGGAAAATGCTATATAACTAAACGGGAGGAGAGGCGATTTTAAACCACTTATAAATTTAGGGGGGACAAAAGAGAAAAGCACAGTATGTCTCTAGTCCAGGATGATTGCGTTAATACACTTGTGAGTTATTTCCTGATGTGTTACCATCAAGTCTAAAGTCAGCCACACGAAGGAACAGGGAGTGTGCGATTATAAGCAACACTTTAGGTACTATATTTTTCCTAAACTTCAGAAACTTACATAGAAAAGGTAGACTGTGTTTCGATAGTAAATTCATTTCAGTTTTCATTAAAAGTGTTCTTGTTCCATTCAGAAGAAACTAACCTGTGAATATTATTCCTTTCATCTGCTGAGGGGGACAGTTCTCCATGTTACTTGTGTATGGCTGCCATTTTGGGGTTAAATTACTTCAGCCTGAATGCACTTCTGGCTATGAAACCATTCTTCATTTATCAAAGGCGGCGGCTTCAATAGTGAGTGCTTAATGATAAATATTATTTCTTCATATTCATTTAGTGCATTTTAGTCACATTAAGATTAGAAATAAATACGGAACTGACTTTGTGTCTTCAGTGACTGTGTTAATTGCAGTGTTAGTGGCTGAAATAAAAATAATCAGACATAATGACAGTGTAATAAACATGCTGAATCACATTTTCACATTAGCGGTTATTATTCCACTTTCGGATGGGATGGGAACAATGGATAGCCTGGTGTGCTCTGTGGATCATTTCCCAGGACATGATGAACTACCAGGAACCTACTTAGCACAGTAGTTAGTAGGGGTGCTGTCGTGGCCCCGCGTGGCAAGCTGTCTCCCCCGGATTTTTCTAAAAAGCCTTCTTAAAGGGACGCAGCAAGCATGGGTCTGCTAGCCAGAAGCTGTGGCAGTTCTCCTGAATGTGGAGGAAGCGAGCATAAGGGGAATGCTGCAAATGATGGCTTCACCTAATCGTGAATTTCATTTCTAATTGCCGACTCTATTTTCCAGTGAGAATGAAAAGAACATAATTTGCTATGCTTTCATAAAATCGTCAGTTCCTCGTGGCCAAGAATAAACTGCACTATAGAGAAATAAAGAAGTTAATAGGTCATTATCTTTATTCACTTTACAGAGAGTGAAGTTTGTAAGATTCTGTTTGGGGATTGCCTAAATTACAGAGCCGAATCTATCATTCCCTTAAGAGGACACAGGAGAAAATCTTGACAATGAGAGGAATATGGGAGAAATGGTTCTTATATCTTTTCTCCTCTTTTCATAAGGCGGTGAGGCAGACAAGTTCTTTCAGCTGGAACAATGGAAGAGCATGACCCAAGCTCTGTGTGTGTGTGTGCGCGCACACGCTCACCTTGCATACGTGAATGTGGATATATGTGTACAGGTTCTTCCTATAAAAATTGAGAAATTGAGGTGTACTGTGTAACCCTTGCTTTGCCAGCAGTAATAAGGGAGGACTTTGTAGTGCAGCTTCTGATTCTGATTTATTCATTTGAAAATGGAAGAGTGATAAAAGGCTAATCAGAAATGGGTTGCTTTGTACACAATGAGATAATGAATTCCTATTGGAAGGAAGTATCAGTGAAAGGTGGAAGACCATCTTGATCTTCTGGCTTCTTCTATAAATGCAAACTGGTCTGTAATTTCCAACAGATTTGGAGAGCATGTGCTTGCGTGTGTGAGAGAGCCATCCTCTAAATCGTTCTTAGTTTTCAGGTAATTCTTTGACTTTTTTTCCCTCCCGCGGCAGGTGGAAATGGTGTTGCAAAGTGCATGGCCTGAAATAAATCTGATATGTGGGAAGACATTATAATGAGACACTAATGAGGGCCTGGAGTCCAAAGAAAGACTGTCACCTGGAAATTGTGATCAGGGAGAGTGTGCTAATGAGAAATCAGTGCGGTACACAGCCCTGATGGTCCCTTCTGTGCCAGCCTGTCCTCTGTCCACCCCTCGCTGATGCCCACGGGGCTGCTCCAGGGAAGGAAGAGAGGAGGTGTCCAGTGGCAACGCTGTGCACCCCGGGGTGTGCCCGCTGCAGGCTGGACGGTGCCTTCCCGATGTTCCAGCCACGTGGCCAGGCAGACTGCACCCCCACTGCGCGTGGTGCATGCTTTTTCAAAGCCAACTCCTTGACCCTCGGTGGCTGTCAGTGTAAACACTGATGCCGCTGTGCTCTTTCGCTGAAAACAGGTGCAGACGTTTTATCTCCCAAAGCCACGCCTCCTACTTGCTTACTGGGTGGATTAGAATTCTTTAGTGGGTCTAAATATCTATCCTCACTGAAAATGTTCCTTTATCTTAGCTTACTTTTGTAGACTGTGCGAATCCATGTTTAATTTCTCCTGTTGAAAATCAAGCACTCCTCTAAGCAACCATGAAGACAAAAGCATTTCATTTTCTATCGACATGTTTTTCCTCATTCTAAGCTGTGCTGTTCATTTGAAAGTAATCATCCCTTTATTTAAAGGATTACGTTGCGTCAATTGGTAACTTAAAAGATTATGCCATTGAATAGAGGAAGGAAACATTAAATCCCCAGGCCATGTAGAAAATACATTTATTTATTCTCCCGTCTCTCCTTTCACTGTTTCCTTCAAGTGTCACCAACATTACACTGTGTCAGTGGACATATGCTCCTGGTGGTTAAAACAAGAGTGTGTGTTGTGACACTGGCCGGCCTGGCTAGTGCTCGCATTTGAATCGTCCTGAGTGGCTGCCCCCCTTCCAGAGAGCACAAGACAGGGCATGGCCGCTTCACCCCGATTCAATGGGCCCCTCTCAGAGCCATTCCCAGTAGAGAACGCTCAGTTCTCCCTCCATTGTCCTCCTGACAAATGGTGAATGTCCTCCATTTGCAGTGTCTGACCTTGACTAATTATGGACAATCAGTGCAGCTGTCCCTCGCTTTACCAAGTGCTGTAACCCCAGAACCCGCCAGCAACTTGTCGCCGCCACCGCAGAACTTGGGTTTGAGAACTTCATCACGAGGGACAATGCCTGCTCTTTGTACAGACTTCGTCCGGCAACGCCCTCTGTCCCCATATGTTGACAAATAATTTATATTCATGCTGTGCTTTGTCCCTGCATTTTTTTAACCGACTGTATTAAAACGGGTTAGAAAAGTTTTCTGAAAGTCATCTATCTAAATATCCCTGCTAGCATGTGAACGGAAAAAAGACTAATAGAGAAAACACACTTGACATTAGAGTTAGTATTTGTTTTTCTGGTCCCATTTTATGATTCGCTGTGAAGATTTGCATGAATGATTTTTAAGTAGGAGTTGTTGAGTGCAGGCCGGGTGCTCACAGATAAAGGCAGACTCCGTAATCACCCATCCACGGGCAATGCCAAACCAGAAACAAGGTGCCATCCACTGGTTTATTTTATTATATAAAAATAAACGCAAACTATTGTTTTATTGGTTTAAATGGAATAAATCCTTGAATTCCAAAAGCACATTTCTAACAAGAGGGCGATTTGGAGGGCATTTTGTTGTAGCGTATGTTTTCTTTCACATTGTTATCTTCTGACTTTCCGTCTCCTAAGCAAGTCCGTTTGTAAACACGATGTTATTTTCAGGAAAGTAGAAGCTTTAAAAATGTTCCCCTGTAAAGAGAAGCTAATGGGAACAGTTGGTGTTTTAAAAAAATATAAAATTCGAACAATGAAAATTTGCAATATCAAAAAATGAAGAATATAAAAATTATACGATAGATTGAATCTAATATTTTAACCGTAATGACACAGCTTATTGCTAATTAAGACCATGTGTTGTAAGTTGACTGAGACACAAGCTCTTTTTACGGGGCTGAGAAGGATTGTATACTGTGATCCTAATCAAAACACCATTCTGACAGTCTAACTTAACACCCCCATAGAAAGCACATATGGTTACGTCTGTATTTGCATATTGATATATGCAGGTGAAGCTGTAGGTATTTGTGATAGAAAATGTATGTTTTCTGCAGCCCTGACTGGCACATGTGCCCCGAAGTGAGCTTCCCTGGCAGATTTTCATCCTTTGCTGTTCCCTGGAAGAACATAGAAGAAAAATTGTTTAAAAAAATATGATTTTTTTCAAAAAGACGTTTTTAAAGTGTAAATATTTTTAAAGGAATTATATCTTCAATTTCAAATACGACTGAAAAGCAGTAAGAAGTCTGGGATCTTGAAGAGAGTGGGAACCAAGTTTTTCATTTCTTATATTTTTATAGGTATATTATTGATGGTAATTGGTTTCATGATACTGTAGAATAATTAAATGAACTCCTTCACAGCTGATCTATGTGCGATATTAAGGAAAAGTCATTGTCACCACCACAAAATAAGAAGACAGAATATATGGGGGAAACACACCCAACTTTTTTGAAAAAATAAAGTGTTTTTAAGGCTTTTATCATCCAATCACACAAACTTAAAATAATAATTGCAAATTAGATATACTAAAAATCCTGCAAAACTTTAAAAAAAGAGCTTATTAGTGGAATTATTAAAATACGTTTCTTCCTCAAGGTGGACCTTTCACTGGTATGGGTTAGACACATGTCACTACGCATGCTTGATCAACTAGAAGCCTTTAGTTAGGCTCTGGTGTGTTGTTTTGTTTTTTTGAAGCCCCAAAAGCATCTTTCCTTTTTGCTGTTCTGAAGTGAAATGCACCAGTTTGTATTATGTTGGTGGAAAAGTCCCATAGTATTTGTGTCTTTTGGAAAGATTTTGTTTAATTCTGTTGAGTATTGAGCTCTTTATGTTGTGGAGACACTGTGTGTGCTGACTTTGTACCTGCCGGAAGCCCAGTAGAAAGACTGCAGGAGCTTTCTCCCTCCTTGGAACAACGTTGGATGGAGAGCCACGTCTGCCCTGATGTTATCCAAGGAGTGGGGGGATCCCCACTTTCTCTCAGCTGCATGGCACAGGCCTGTTCCCCCCACACACACAATCAGGGTGGGGGGGTGTCAGCCATCTTATCAACCTCTGCTGCAGGCCTGATGTCTTCTGAGGAAAGCATCGCACCGTCTTCTTCTAAAGCAAAATGATGATAGAGGTCATTCTGAGGGCTGGTGATAGTAACACCTTCTAATATTTTAGATCACATAAACATAATCCCAGGAGGAAAAACAAAATCACAGTGATTCCTTTAGGATTAGTTGCAGTTAGCTTTTTCTCACTACTAACTCATCGTAGAGTTAGTAGGAAAATAAGTAGTTGTTTTTTCAAGTTGGGTGTGAATTCTTCAGACTATTTTCATAAATCATCTGACATCACTTATTTTCATGTAATACAGGGAGTCCCCATTTCAAGTAAACTGTGTGGTACGGAATGTCACGCCACCTCAAAGGCTGTATGAGACTAATTCAACATTTATAGGATTCTTCGCTTACTCAGCTCTGCCTACAAATAACCTGACACAGCCTGAGAGCGAAAAGCAGAGAAAATGCCTGACTTGTGTGTCAAAACTACTTTTTGATATTTGTCCTCAACTTGACACCTTTGTAAACTTTGAAAAAATAACCGTATTCAGTTATACATTTTAAATGGAGCTGCATTTTCCAAGACATTTATAATCCAAAATGTCCAACTTTAAATGGAGAGAAACTTCACATGCAGAATAATGTTTACACACGATGGTGTTCCCTTATGATCATTTCTGGCCTTTTCCACGATGGAGAAAATGGAAAAGAATCCAGAGATAGAAAGCACAGCTGATTGGTCGGTAGAGATAGAAAGGTACCTGCCAGCATGGGGTGAGTATCCTGTAACGAGGTTTTTAAAGATTGATTTAAAGGTTGTTCTAGCATATGACAAATTCAATAGACTAAAGACATGCTAAGTCCATTTTCAGTTCAAATGAAACAAAAAATTGCTGATGTGTTCAGTTGAATGATGTCATGAGCATTCATCTTTAAAATCTAGTTTCTCAAACTGGACTCACATTATCTGAGTCTGCGTCTTGGTAAGCAATGAATCGAACTGCTTGCAGTTTACAGAACACTTGTGTAGGCTATGGGGTGGGAAGGCAGACGCTGTCTGCTGAGGAAGCTGAGAGTCCTGGAGAGAGGGACTGGTCTCCTCTCACCTGACGGGGAATCTGCACCCCTCCAGGGTTATCCCCGAGACACCCCAGACTTCAGCGAGAACAGACTTCTCGCACTTCACACGCCCCCACACCACTCACAGATTTCCTTCATATACCTCTAAAACTCGATGGCATCTTCCTATCTTTACCTGTCTGTGCAAGTCTAAGATGGGTGAGGCAGCTCACATTTGTATCTTTCTCCAGCTCACATCCAATGTTTGACACGTAAGAACAGTAACTATAAAGTATTATTAGGTGTTCAGCAGATGAAGCCTGAATAAATGGGTAAATTAAATATGGGTGAGTGTGTTTGTATTTCTGCGTCAGTGTTCAGGCCCTGGGTAATTCACATAATACAGCAAGAATACCGAAGACATGGAGTAAATCATTCCCAATCTCAAGTGCAAACCAGCCGTTGCATCTCCAGGAGTGAGAAAGAATTTTTGTTTCAACGGAGGCACATTTGAAGTCATACAGTTAAGGGAAGCAACATGTTTCTCTTAGAAAAAAAAAATGCAACCACTGTCGCTTTCACCATCCATTTTTCCGAATTGTGAGAGAGGAACGAATTATGAAATAAGCTGAAAGCAGAGCTTGGTTCATTCATTTGTAAACTGGAAACAACAGTCCCTTCCTCGTGGGATTGTTTTGAATATTAAACACTTCATAACTGTTTAATGTTATGCATGGCACAAGGGAAGCATTTTTTTAAAAAAGGAGAATACGAAAAAATACAACCTCAAAATTTTTCATGCGGATTTTGTGAGCGAGGAGCAAGGGGGAGCCACCCAGCTGCCCTGTGCCTCAGAGCTGGGAACCTCACCTCTGTGACTCAAAGCCCAGAACACTCTGGAAAGTTGACCAACAATGTGTCACACAGACTCCCCCGTCCCCGGGATGGCTTCCACCTCCCCTCTCCAGGTGTCACCCTCTGCAACACCCGCCACCCACTTTCCAGCCTTCCTAGCTCCATTCCTTGGGAACCCTTAAAAATTGCCCTTAAGCCAGAAAAATAAGTGTCAGATAAACCCTGTGCATCACTCAAAGCACAGACAGCCACCCTGCCACCTCCGGATGACACATGTCCTTATCCCTCAGGAAAAGCAGACTGTTTTTCTGCCGGGTCCTGCCCAGGGGCCTGGAGGCTGGCGTTCCTTCAACCACACAAAGTTCAAGATGCCTTTCTCCCCCACACTTGCTCCTGCGTTAGTGAGGCTGTTGTTTTTGTGTTGATTTGGGCACAGGCTGTCACAAGCAGGACAAATTAAAGATGTTTTCCACCGAATTTACTGGGAAAATACAGTTTAATTATTGCCTATAATTGAACTGAAAGAAAAATAAGACACTAAACCAAAAAGTTGGGCAAGAAATAACTGGGGCATATTAGCTTGATGCTGCACATCTTTCCTCTCAGTATCTTTTCCATCAGCACAAAACCTAAAATGAAAGGATGGATGAATGAATGAATGCTGTATTTTTATTTGCAAAAGTATCTCTATTTATTTCTGTAAAAATAGTCAGGTTTTTTTTTATTTGGAACCAAACACAAGTACCTGTTAAATTTTCTCCCAAACAATTGTGCTGTGAAATACTTTTGGAAGGATGTCAAATGGTGCAATCTAAGACAGAAACTTCACATTTAAAAACGCTGCTGACTTTCTCAACTAACCCCCTTCTCTGCCTCACTTTTAGGCTTCTAGAGCCCAAGCCACTGGCCTGTGGGAGTTCCACCCGCCATGGAGATGTGCCTGCCAGGGACCCCTGGTTCCTGTGTTGCCTCATATTGCTGGAAAGAACTTAAGTGCACGTAAGTAACTTGTTCTCAGGCACTGAGACAGCCGATCAGGGAATAGGTAAGCCCCTTATGGAACTTACTTCCTGTGGCCACTTCAGGTGTCCACCTAAATGTTGGGTATGTGACTCTCTGCCGGACATGTCATGTGGTGGTTGCATCAGAAGCATGAAAGCACAGCTTCTCAAAATTCTTCCAGTAGGAAGTCATTTCAGGTCAAAATCCACTATGCAACTGCTTTGCTGGGGTGCATCGGACAGATTTGGGGGCTGAGATTCTTTTGATGGGGAAGGGACCTGACCCGGGCTGTAAGGTCACTAGAGGTCAGGAGAAGGTTTCCTGAAAAGCAGGCATCGCAGGGCAGGCATCGCCGAGGTCTCAGAATGGATGGGCTGCCACTTTTCCTCCCCTGATGCTCCACGTCCTGTTCCCTTGATGCTCCAAATGTCCCTGGATGTGGAGCCCTGATCACAGCAGATCTCATCCTGCAATTGCGAAGGCAGGGTCCAGGGGAGGGTGCTGGTGAGGGTTCAGGCAGCAGCCAGCTCTTGGCGGCTGAGAGGAAGGCCCTGGCAGTAAGCCGCTGCCAATACCGCTGGTGTAATTCTTCCAGCATGGTAAATTTCAATCTGCCAATGTGACATCATGGAACACAGCGCTGCGAAAGATGTGCAGAAACCACCATTGTACAGCATTTCTGTCATACAGATGCAATCATCCAAAATAGCCTCAAGACCACCAATGACAGTCACATGTACTAAAATAATTGGGATGTGATATACAGCCTTACGCCTTATGCCCATAACATAATTTACTTAGTTGTAAGTCTATATAATCTATTTTTTACCATGGCTGTGTTCAATACCCACCTCATCGGTGAAGGCTGGCTCCAGTGGACCCCTGGAGATAGGCTTTTCTGACATTTTCCATCACTCATATTATTGTTTAAGTAAAAAAATAAAATGCTCACAAATTGAGCAAATAACTGATACAGCAATGAACTTTTAGCATGGTTTTTTTCCTTTGTCCTGACTTCCTATAATATATACTGCTCCCTGCAGCCCTCCCCCTGCTGTGTATTGTCCAGTCGCTCTTAGGACATCCTATGGATTTACTCATCCATTGTCTTCGCCACTTCCTGTTTCCCTTCACTGGAACCTAAGGGCCAGTATGGCAGCAATCTCTACTCTTGCTCATCGAAGCATCGCTGATGCCCGTAACAGGGCACATAGTGTGCCCTCAGTAAATAGTCCCAGGGGAAAGAGTTTGCTGGTTATCTGCACTTTGACTTTTCTGCACTAGTGACATTGAGATGGGAAGTGATGGAAGTATAAGCTATGTCCCAAACAGCACGCGAGGCATGAGGTCATCCGTGGGGCTGAGGGGTAAATGGTGATGGCCTGCCCGCTCTGAATGCCATTTTTCTTAGCTCTTGTGGTCTTCAGATGGAAGAAAGGAGAAATCACCTTATCCCAACCCTGACATGGACTCTGGTGTCCACATCCATCTACACCTGAGATGAAAGCTCTGGCTTCCCTGCAAGAAGAAATCTTCTAATCTTCCTGTTGTATGCGCATACCATTGAGGCCAAGTGTTTCTATTGATATTCTGATCGAGAGGCCAGGAGGAAAAAGGAGGTGGGAGGCCCTGGTCAGCACCCGGCAGGTGAGTCCCAGGGGTACATTCGGATCCCCACCCCCAGCAGGAGTTGGTGTGATCTGCCAGCACCTTGATCACTGATGGGTCCCTGGAGAAAGGAGAATCCTTATCTGGGGAGATACCATGATTTCACCACTTAACCTTCGCTTGGAATCAGGGAGTGGGATTTGAAGGGAAAAAGATGTTGATTTTAGGCAAACAACTATCCCATTTTAAACTAGTCATCCTACATAGGCTGCCCAGTACTTTTCACTTTTCACTTCTAGATGAAATGCATGGAGTGCAGTTCTCCAGGATTTAGTTCCTGGTTCTTCTTGCATAGATGCCACTTTGGGTGACCCTTTCACTCAAGCAAGTATGGAATCCTGGTGAGGAAATGCTGCAAAGGACAGAAGCTGTGTATTAAGCACTTTGATTTGCATGAAGGCAGTCATCATTCCCCATTCTTGTCTGTCATTTTGAAAGAGTGCACCTCTCAAAATTTTTATTCGGACAGAAAACTCCAAGGGCAGGTGAGGAAGCCCTGCATAACTTTGGGATATGGAATCACCTTCCCTGCCAAGTGACCCTTTCCTGGACGGTGGCCTGGATTTGCTGGCCTGTACATCGGGGCATGTGTACAAATTAAAGTCACACAGAGAGGCGTGACTACACTGCATCTAGAAAATTAATCCTGGTTCCTAGAAAGCTTATGCGCAGAAAAAGACACACAAGGGTTAATGCAATTTCCATCCCGGTGAGTTTTGCTTGCCATTATTTTCTTTTTCTTTTCTCCCTTTTAACTGATTCGTAGCATAAAATCTTCCTGGACACCTAATTATCGAGCCGGCTCGTAGTCACAGCTGTCTGCTTGGAGAAGCCATTACATGCAGCAGTTGAAGCCTCCATAATTCCCCAAACTTCCCGGTTGTGAATATTAAGAAAAGATTTTTACATGTCATATGCAATTCGAAGGTGGAGTGAATGGCCTCCGAGATGGCGAGCGCTGAATGCTTGTCCATCACGCCAGTCACTGGTTACAGGTGGTCTCATTTTCCACTTTCAGATATCGGCTGGCTATGACAGCAGGCACTTAATTTGCATGTTCGACAGACAACAAACGGCCCCGTGCATGTCAAAATAGGTGGTGATGCGTGACAGTTTCTACACAATGCTGTCTCCTCTTTGTGTGACCTTTGACCTCTCAGCATGTCTTTTTTCCACCATCTGAAAAAAAAAAAATTCACTTCTCTGCTTTGGAATAAATTTGATACCAAATTGATTATTTTCTTTTCTTCCTCCTTCTCCTTCTCCTCCTCCTCCTCCTTCTCTTTTTCCTCCTCATTTTAAAGGGTGTCATGCATCCGGATTTTCATCTTAACTGCTACAAAACTCTGCCAGGAGAACCTCATAAAATTTAAAAATAGGGAGTCTGTGCAGACAGGAAGCTGTCTTGTCGAAACCCATTGTAGTTAAAGTGCTTGGAACTTTTTAATAATTGTAACCTTTAAGAGAGAACTCTAATCAGGTTAATTTTTATTTAAGAAGATCATAAAATTAGAATCTTAAGGCTTTTCTTTAACTTGTGTTAATTAGATTCCTGTCCTTGAAACACTTTTAATATTAATACTTCACCATGGTTTAAAATTACTTTCTGTAATTGCAGGTCTGGCCAGCCCATATTAAACACAACACCAGTTATTCTAATTTTCTGTAATAAGCCTGATGAGTCCCAGCCCCCCGCCCCCTTTTACTCTCTATGGAAACCTGCTAATGAGAACACAGCTCACAATTCTGCTTAAAAGGTTAAGAGAGTGTGAACCTGAGAGTGCCCTGGAGTGCAGCTGACTTTAGAACCTCCCAGCACCTGTGCTTTTTGGGGGGCCCCTTGGCAATTTATGCAGTGCTGAGGCTTCAGCGGGGGCACCTGTCCGCCCTGTGCAGGGCCCAGGGCCTGACCCCAGCTCTCCGGGAGCCCACACATCCCTTGTCCCACCAGAGAGGAGCATAATCCGCTCCCCAATCCCATTTTAGTGCTGGGTCTTGTTTTAATTAAGAATTAAAGCATGACAGCAGAGAATCGCGCCTCCCGGGTGTTATAAGATTTGAGCTGCAGCTGTGACCCCAACACCCAGGGGGGTGATTACCCATGATCACCATAGCCTGGGGTCTCCCTACTGAGGGCCCCATGAGGGCATGCAGGCACAGTGGCTCCCTGGGCCTGGAGAGGGGGTGCAGGGGTGCTTCCCCATCCTAGGCTCTGGCTGGGGTAGGACGCCCACTCTCCTGGGCAGGCCTCTGACGCACAGATGCAGGAGCCTAACAGGGCAGGGCGGCCAGCCTGCCGGAGCCTCAGGGAGCCCGCGGAGGCTGAGCCCAGCCTGCCAGCAGGCTCGCCCAGCCAGGTTCCAATGCCCCAAGTCTCCTCCAGCCTGGGGGCCCTAATCAGGGAGGACGTGGGTCAAGTTCAAACCAAAGTTAAAGAACGCACCATTTCTGAAGGACGATGGACAGTCTGGTTTGCACATTTCCTCTGAAAAACAGGTGGATAGTTTGCCTGTCAGTTTCCATGCAGCAGATGTGTCCAAAACGATTTAAGGACTGCCCCGTTTGCAGACCCCCAGCTTCCAGCCCCCCGATTCCACAGCAGTGCTGCTCGTGGTGCGCACGTGTGTAATCGTACCGATCACTTAAAAGCCCAGCCTTTCATTTGGAAAACCTCAGGCTGTGCTGCGTTCACACATGTGTAGACGCTGCATGTTTATGCGATGCATTTGGAGGACAGTGGGGGAAGCCGGGACTTTGCTGGTGTGTCCGCCCGGTACAGGCTGCGAGGCAGAGCTCAGGACAGTGGCCCCACTGTGTGTGAGTGTGGGAAAGTGCAGAGAGCCTGGGACATGTGCCGGACAGTCTCTGTTTCATCCCCAGGCCTTTCTACCTGTGTGACATTTGGCAAGTATCTTCAACACGCTGAGCCTTGGTTTCCTCATCTGTAAAAAGGGAACAAGAATGTGCATGTACTTTGTGGGCTTACTGAAAAATTGAATGATCAATTTTTTGCAGGTGTAGTGGGTTGCCCCAAATCTGTGTCCACCAGGGACTTCAAAATGTGACCGTATTTACAAACAGGGTCTTGGCAGATAGAATTAGGATAGCAAGAGGCAATATGACCAGTGTCCTTTTAAAAAGGAAGGCACCATGACAGACCCAGAGGAGGAGGTGATATGGAGATGGAGACAGGTGGGAGCGATGGGCCTGCCAGCTAAGAAACACAAGGATCGATGCTGCCTCTGAGCTTCCGATGGAGCCCGTCCTGCCAGTGCCTTGATTTGCGACTTCTGGCCTCTGGAACTGTGAGAGGATAAAGTTCTGTCGTTTTCAGCCACCAGGCATGTGATAATTTGCTGTAGCAGCCATAGGAATTGAATCCAGAAAACACCTAGACTATTGACTGGCATATCATAAGAGCTATGTAACTGCTTGTTATGTAAAAATTAATAAAATGTTTTTCAAACCAGATATCTGCATGTTGTTAAGCAACTCTTCAATCTGGAGATTAACATGCAGGGATTGTTCAGGTGGTGACTGGCTTTCATAAAACACCTAAAAATAAATATTGACCCCAATGGCAGTCCTGTGGCTGAGATGAATGGATGCACTGATTACTATAAAACAACATGAAAATGCCACGGGGTGCAGGGGGATGCTTATAAAATAGGACGAAATCAGGACAGCTGTCCCACAGGAGGTGGTCTTGAGGACAATCTTCACAAGTGATTGAGTTCTTCAGGCAAAGTTAGGTTCAACAGTTTTAACTAAACCTCTTATTAGCTATAATAAATTATCTATAGATGTAGGGGATTTTCTATGTCAAAACATTGTCTGAGGAATTTTTGATTTTTCTTTCCAATTTTCATGATTTTGTTATATATTTGTTTCTTGCTTGGCCTTATGGACAAGGAAAATATGTAATGTATAATTCAGAAAGGAAAAGTGGGCACTGCTGGTTCATTAGTGAGTTTAAAGAAAATACTATTAATATTCTGCCATTAAGCCTATCTGCTGTAGGTTTTTGTAGATATTCCATACTAGGTTGAGACATTTCCCTTTTATTTCTAGTTTGCAACCAAGGTGTTGAAATTTATCTAATTTTTATCTACATCTGTTGCAAGGAGCACATTGGGGTGACTACATGCTTTATTCTTGAATATACAGGGTCAGACAACTAACTACATTTGTGAACTTAATTGTCCGACCGTATATGAATTAAAATTTTGATCCACATGGAACTTATTATGATTTCATCTGTCAGGTAGAGCATCCAACTTTATTCTACTTTTTAATACTCATGGGGCAGCTCGTTTGTGCTAATGTGAAATGCTAAGCAGCAATCCACTATTCTTCCCTTCCTCATTTTGAATGTGACCTTTGTGAAATAATAAACCCCTGTATGTATTGATGTATTGGTCTACCTCTGTACTTTCAGCCTTTTACTGTGTTTGTTTGTTTTCTCAAAGGTCACCTGTCTTTTCATGCAACAGTACCACCATGTTTTGAGTTTTTGTAGCTTTACAATACCTTTTAATACCTAACAGGCCAATTCTTCCTCATTACCTTTTACAAAATGTATGTTTATTCTTATTTATTTTTTCATGTAAACATTACCAGAATCAAAAAATAAAAGTGAATTTTAATTGACAATATTATTGGAACCACAGTAAAACAAGACTGGCTATTATTTAATAAAAAATACTATAAACATTTTTTGTGGACTTATATTTTCATTTCTCTTGCTGTAAGTAGTTGGGGTTCAATTTCTTAATCATAGGGTGGGTCTATGTTTATCTTTATAAGAAACTACCAAACTATTTTTAAAAATATTTGTACCGTTTTATTCTTCATCAGTAATACACGAGAGTTCCAGTTTCTCCACATCCTCACTACCATTCGTTGTTGTCAGTGTTTTAATTGTAACAATTCTACTGGTTGTGAATTATGCCTCCATATTCTGGATACAAGCCTGTGTCGGGTCAGAAGGTGAAAACTAAGTAACGACTCAGATATCCATAAACAGGACAGTGGGTAAACAAATTGAGGCTTATTTACAAAAGTCTGTTCAGCTTTAGAAAGAAAGGAACTACCTATGCATGTACGGCAGGGAACAACTTTATAAACATTATCTAGAGCAAAAGAAAACAGTCCCAAAAGGAATATGGAGTGTCAGATTCCATTTACATTTAGCAGAAAATCAGGCATAACTCACATAGAAACAGGTATCACAATAATAACTGCGTGTAGCTGGAAGGGATGTAATTGAGTGTCACAAGGGAACTTTCAGCTGTGATGGAAATAATGTATATTTTGGTTGCAGTGATAGAGTCATAGGTATATAAAACCATCAGAATTAATCCAACTACACACTTAAGGTATATGCATTTCTCTGTATGTTTTTATCTTCATATTTCTACCCAAGAAATGATATATTTCATTTTAGTTTTTTAAATGTCTCGTGTTAGAGTTTTACATGTTCCTGTGTAATGTGCATCCCTTAAATTTATTTATAGTTAAGTTGACATTTTTGTAACTTTTGTAAATGGAGTAATTCTTCCACTATATGTGTTAAGTTGATATTGGAATATCAATTTCATTACAGTCATCAGAAATCATTTTTGTTGATAAGTTTTCCATATTTAAAAAAATATGTAATTTACAAAATGATATTCCACTTACAGTTTTTCACTGCTTTTATAACTTTTGTTAAAATGTAATGGTTATTACATCCAGAACAATTTTAGTAACTGTAACAAGAAAGAATTTCCCTGTCATTTTCTAGAGTATAGAGGGAATGGAATCTAAATGGACTGATGCTGTTTTTACTTGATTATGCTTAATGTATTCCTGCTTAATTAAGAATTTCTGAAAAGAGTGAATAATTA
Source organism: Aselliscus stoliczkanus (assembly GCA_033961575.1). NCBI lineage: Eukaryota > Metazoa > Chordata > Mammalia > Chiroptera > Hipposideridae > Aselliscus > Aselliscus stoliczkanus. The sequence continues at coordinate 110,626,287 of CM066728.1, forward strand.
ATGAAAAGAGTGTATTTTTTGTATCCATGAATATATAGATAGATATATATGGAGAGAGAGAGTCAAAAAAATGTATACACATTTTACAAGACCAGTGCTCTAACCCCTGAGCTATGGAGCTTACTGCGTGTATACACATTTTTTTTTTTTGAGGGCAGTGTCTCTGGCCCTCATATGTGGGACCGAACCGGGGCCCCTGGCTTCCCAAGCCAGAGCTTAACCACCATGCCACTCGGCCAGCCCTTAACAGGTGACATGATTTGGGCTTTGAAGAATTAGTAGCAGCATTTTATTTATTTTGTTTATTTATTTATTTATTTTAGAGGGCAAAGACTTTTTTTTTTTGAAGGCAGTGTCACTGGCCCTCATATGTGGGACCGAACCGGGGCCCCTGGCTTCCCAAGCCAGCGCTTAACTTCCACGCCATTCGGCCGGCCCTGTATACACATTTTAGAAAAGGGAAGAACTGTATTAAAAATTGTAACACTCAAAATATGTCGATAACAAAACAAAAGATGAATACAAGTCATGTGTATACATTTTTTGGCATCCCAGTATATGTTATATGCGTGTGTGTGTGTGTGTGTGTGTGTGTGTGTGTGTGTGTGTGTACAATCGGATAAGGGCCAGGAGGGCAGTTGCTAGGCTCTCAGCCTCAGGTGGAAAGGTGCTGGCTCGCTTATTAGATGGCCATCAGCTGGAACCATTGGCCATTAGCTACCATTGTTTTGCATATAACTGCCTTGGCTGCCTTAGCAAGCGCAGGTGTCAGGATGGTGCAGCTCCTGGGATCCTACTGCCTGTGTCTCCCCGGCGCCAGCCAGACTGTGGTGCAGGAAGACCCCTTCTTGGGGGTATTGATGGATGTTTGCTTCTCACGTCTCCACCGCTGTCATCAAGAACATAATATAGTGGTATGAACCCCCTACCTGTGGCTCCGTGGTTGTTCTTTTCGGCCTCACCGAATCCTGGGTTCATCTGCTGGGAGCTGAGCCCCAGCGTGATATATATATATAGTGAATGAGTCAAAATGTTTCCTAATATGAACCCCCTTTGCTTCTTTGTCTTAATTGAGAAACATCACTAATTTATAGTGCATATTATACTAAGGTGGTATTTCCTGTTAGCTAATGTTTTGTTTAAAATATTTGAGCTAATATTCATAGTGATATTTTTCTTAAGACTTTTACTTTTTCTCCATGTTGACTTTTTTTTTGTTTTTTGGACAGAAGTAGATTTGGCTGTGAAAATAATACAAAAGAAACCATGAAAATTATATAAATGCATCTTTCTCAAGTAAAATAAGTGAATTGATAGTCTGTCTAGGGCTGGGATGGTGACTCCCAGCAGCAGGGGCTGGGGTTCTCTATCTTCCAGCTGCAAACATGTGGGGACGTGTCTGGAGCCATGGCATCTTTCTTCCAGGGGAAATGCCCAGCTGGGATCCAGGGCTCTAGTCCTAAGACAGGATACCAAAGACAGAGACTGGGACTCATGGACAGCCCACAAGGTGTGCCGTGAGGCATTAGCGGCTTTCTTGCTTATGTAAGATTTTTATTTTGCCTGTAGAAAAAATGTACTTAGGGGGCCAGCCAACTGGCGCGGTGGTTAAGCACTGGCTTGGGAAGCCAGCGGCCCCAGTTCAGGTCCCATATATGAGGCCCAGTGACACTGCCCTCAAAAAAAAAAAAAAAATGTACTTAGCATTTCTAGCTGGATATGGAATTTTGGTGTTTCCTGTTGGAATCCTGTACATTTGTTCCTCTGACTGTCCACACTGGACATAGCTGCAGAGGGGCACAGGCCAGCCTGGCTTTTCCACTGTAACGGTGGTCTGATCATTTTTTTCGACTCACATGGGCCCCGTACTAGAAATAGAGCAAAAGTGCTACAACATGCACCACCGCTATTTCTTTTACAGGGTTTCATGTGCCTTTTCAAATCACGGGTCAAAGTCATTTTGTTTCTGGCAACTTCTCAGGAATGATACCTTTATATAATTTGGTTGTCATTGTGTGTTATTTTTTATTTTTTTGGAAGGAATACCAAATACCACACATTAGTTTTCATTTTTCCAGTTTGCATATCTCTTTCCCTGAATCTTTTTACAACTTTTCGTTTACTTCTAGCATTTTCTAGCTTTTGCTTTGCTTTATGTTCCTTGCTTTGCTTTCAACATTGGTGGTGCTGCTCTGCTCTAAGGCATTTTCTGTCAATTATTTGGTAGGTTTCCTGTTATCTGTTTGCTGCCTGGTTGGTTGACTATTTCTGTTTTGTGCTGTCCTCTTTTTTGTTTGACTTCCTTATTGTGTCATACCATTCCTGAGCCACAGTATCTTGGGATTGTGCTCTTTTTGTGTGTGTCAGTGTTGTCATTGGCTTTGATGTCGTTAAATGTATGCCTTTTTGGCCCTATTGTTCAGTGATTAAGATTACAGAGTGTGGAGAATAGTGGCTTATATTTTAGTTCTGCCTTTGCAACTTACAAAGTTCTGTCACCTTGAGTACGTTAATTAACTCTTGTGTGGTGGGGAGAGAGAGAGAGAGGGAGAGGGAGAGAGAGAGAGAGAAACCAAATCTATAGCAGGGATATGGTAAGGACCAGTGGTGTTTTGATAAATGTTCAATAACCCACTTTCCAAAGGAAAAAGAGAAAGCAAACACTGCTTTGCAACATTTGCTAGTTTCCATGCTGTTAATGGGCCACCAGGACCAATTTCAAGCCTCCATGGCAAGGTCACTGAATTTGGGGTTGGGAAGAAATGTGCACAACTGCTCTTCCAAGTGATGAAGCCAGGCCCCGCACTCCGCTGGATAAGAACCCTAGGCACACAGAGGTCAGCACACTTGATCTGCATTCCCTTTCCCAGTGGTGACTTCCTGTTGGTGGAAGCCCCTCGCCTGCTGTTTGGTTTCCTGTCCGTTCCTCTTTTCCCTCATAGGTCTGTGTGGCGTCTGGGGTGATAATTGTTCCTCTTTCATCATGACTCCCCTTGAATCAGGCTAGTTTTCCTGCACCAGCCGTGTGCTGGAGACTCACCTCTAGGCGCAGTCAGGGCCGTGACCTTGAGTTGGTCACCTAGGGGCACAGACACATCTGAGTTGCTTTGCCCTTCTCCTTCCCAGGCCTGCAGCAGTGTCCCAGCGCTTTGGGTCCTGCAGACCGTCTCGCTCAGCCTCGGGCCCACGGGAGGCAGCGCCCTGCAGACGCTGAGCTCTGTGCTGCATGTTGATTCCCACCTTCCCGGATTCCCGAAACCACGCCGAGCTGCATCCATTTGTTCTCCGCCCCCGGCTTGTGCACACGCCCCTCCCGGCCCTGTAACGCGGGCGCCGGGGCCTCCCGACAGGGCTGCAGCTTCCCGCGAGTGGCGAGTGCCAGCGGCCTGTGCTTTGCTGTCGCGGGTCCTGAGCTGGCTCCTTCTGCAGCCTTCGCCTGCGATGCCCTTGGCGTCCTTCCGCACGTCCTGTGGCTCAGGATTGCAGATGTCGCCTCAGTTCATCAAATAGGGAGTTTGCATATGTGCTTCCTGTGATCCTGTTGCTCTTGGGCGTTTTCCCAGAAGAGAAGGAGACACTGTCCTCTTTATTCTGAAGCAGGAAAGGAAATGTCTTCCACTCACACCTTCCTTCCCATCCTGGGCTTCTCTCTCTCTCTCTCTCTCTCTCTCTCTCTCTCTCTCTCTCTCTCTCTCTCTCCCTCCCTCCCTCCCTCCCTCCCTCCCTCCCTCCCTCCCTCCCTCCCTCTCCCCTTCATTCTCTTTCTTCTCTTTGGTTCTTTTTTGGGGGGATGGTTAAACATGCATTTGTTTAACTACCAAAAAGACAAAGGAAACGAGGCAGAGAGCAGAAGGCAGCAGAGTAGGCAGAAGACAGAAAGGAAAAGGAAAGAAAACTCAAGGGAACTTGCTGTCATCCCCCACCCCCACCCCAGCCGCTCTGTCACAGTAAGCAAGTTTGCAAGGACGGCTATTATGGTGGTTTTATGTGAAGCGGTTCTAAGACCCCGGGAAAGAGAGAGAATAAGGTCGTGAAAACCCACGTGCTCTTCGCCCAGCTGCAAGAAAGCTTAACATTTCCACCCATTCACTTCGGACCTTTATTTAAGAAGAACCCCCCCCCCCCCGCTGTGACCATGAAGGCCCTCCCCTGCGTCCCACAACCACTCTCCTTATCCTCTCTCTATAGTGCTCATGTCTGTTCCATATGAATAAACTATATATTTATGGTTTTAAGTGTTATGAATGGCATTACATCATTTATATACATACGTATATACATATATAGGTCTATGCGCATTTCTCCAGGTCTGTATTTTCCTCAAGTTTTTTGCAGGTTTTCCATGTTGACACGTCTAGTGCTCGTTCATGGATTGGGACTGCAGAGCTCCATTGTGTAACATCCTGTGCGACATGGTGCCTATCCGTTCTGCGGTTTAGAGATAGACACTGTTTCCATGCTATTTTTTTACGGATGTGACATAATACAAGGGCCCCAATGACATCGCTTTCCACCCCACCCTGCACACTTGTTTCTTTAAATGATGCTCATCTCCAGCTTCGCTCCTCTGGTGGCAGGCTGTGTGGGGAAGTTGAATGGCCGTGGACTGAATGTGTGTGCACCCCCGAGTTCATACATGGAAGCCTGTCCCCCAAGGTGATGGAATTTGGAGGTGGGCCTTTGGGAGGTGATTAGGTTGTTTTGGTGGCGCCCCCGAGATAGAATTAGTGCCCTTATTAAAGAGACCCCAGAGAGCTCCCTCCTCCCCCCCCCCGCCCCCTGCCACCATTGTGAGGACACAGGGAGACGATCTGCCCCAGACACTGAATCTGTTGCTGGTGCCTTGCTCTGGGATCTTCAGCCTCCAGAACTGTGAGAAATAAGTGTCCATTGCTTATGAGCCACCCAGCCCGAAGGGACAAGGACACAGAGCCATCTCTGCCTGTAATCACAGGACCCTTTGTCCTGCTCCAATTCCACTAGTCAAACATCCCACGGTCTCATGGCTCCCCTAAGAAACAACTATTGAAATGTATGCCTACAAAGCCTGGTTTTCCACGTGATATGAAATGGAGAAGATGGGTTTCCTGGAGAGAGGAGGAGTCTGTGAGATGGGGGAGGAGGCAAGAGGCTCTTTCCTTATAAGGACAGGGGTATGAGGACAGGGTGGGTGGTTGAAATGTCACCTGAGGACCACCTTCAGGAACACACGGGAAGATGAGAGTTGTTGAGGAGACAAGGGCATGAAAGGATGCCCACCCTGGTCAGGATGGCGCCAACTAGAACTAGAAGGAGAGGACTTCATTGTGATCACTGCCAAAATGATGTGCGGCTCTCAACGTTTTACATGAATGAATATTCCCTTACAGTGTGTGTAACTTTCTGTTTCTTCATTCTTCTTATTAACATTTGCTATTCTTAGGTATTTAAGATTTTTTTGCTAATCTGTAGACCATGTCAGTATCCCATCATTTTTATTTGCACTTCCTTGATTACAAGTAAGATTGAGCTTATTGTTTTTGTCTATTCCTTATTTGTGTGTATTGTCAATGAATTTTTTATTTATATACGTTGCCTTATTTATTTTTTTTCTTCTAGATGACTAGGTAAATATTAGGTTTTGAGCTTACATTTTATCTCTAATTTGCTAATGATTTATATTGTAAATGGACAATGAATTTTATTAAAAGTGTTTTATGAATCTTTAAGATGACCAAAAGCAATTTTTTTAAAATTGCTAATTTAATATATTACATGGAAACATTTTCTGATGCTTAACTGTATTTACACTTCTTAGATAGATCTGACTCTGCTTGCATTTTAATTAATGTTTTCATATCTATATCCACAAGCAAGATTAGTTTGATAATATTTCTTATATTGTTATGGGTGATTTTAGATCAAGTTATAATAGTTGACTTAAAATAGTTGGGTAGCTTTCATTTTTTTTAAATTAGATTTTGAATATTTAAACAATTAAATAGAGGTTATTGATTTCCTTGGATGGATTAAACATCTTTGACTGTAAAACTATCTGGGCCTAATATCTTTTTGTGGTGAGAGTTAGTGGGGCAAGAGAGAGTGGAAACGTTCTTATTATTGATTCAATTTCTTTAATGGTTGTGGTAGACTGAAAAATGACGCCCCAAAAGGCCCATATCTCAGCCTCCAGAGCCTGTGAATACTACCTTATATGGACATGGTGATGTGGTGTCGTTAAGGGTCTTGAGGTGGTGGGATTTACCTGGACTGTAACACAAGTGTCCTCATAGGGCAGAGGCAGAGGGATATTTAACTACAGAAGAGAAGGGAGGGGATGATGGAAGCAAGGAATGGCTCATAAGCCAAGGACCAGGCAGCCCGCAAGCTAGAGAAGCGCAAGGAAAGCAATTCTCCAGAGCCCCTGAAGGGATTGGTCTTATCAACACCTTGACTTTTGCCCAGTAAAATTGATTTCAAACTTCTGGTCTCCAGAAATGTAAGGCATTAAAATTTTTTTGGTTTCAGCCACCAAGCTTGTGTTGATTTGTTAAACTTGCAATAGAAAATGAACATAATAGTACTTGGGTTGTTGTTTTATCTGGATTTTCTATTTATAATTTATTCACTTTTGGTCAATGAAATTTCCCCTGAAAGTTATCTCTGCTTTGTGTTTATTCATGGGTATTAGGCTTTCTTAGAGAATGATTTTGTAATGTTCACACATCCCTTTTCTATGCACATGAAAATGAAGAAATGGGAGTTGAAGATGATGGTATCACCTGTGTAGGGACTGGAAAGAGACAGGGTGATGCATTCAGAGAATCACAGGGACTTTAGCAGGATGGCAGCTAGTGTGGCAATGAACTGGAAGATGTGAGCCTGGCTTTATCTGAGGGGAGTTCACATCTGTGTGCATTATCCATTCAACCTCACCTCCATAACACCTTGAACAACCACAACATGGCATCTTTCCAAGCTTGGGGATCCTTTATTCTTAAATATGGATCTCTCTCATGATTGGCAACACACACTCCAGTCATCTAGCCTGAAGTGGTGACACATGTTAAAAACCCTGTGCATTTTCAAAAAAATATCGCCATGGCCAAGGGTGACAGACATGGAAAAGGATGTAGGGACTGCAATTAAAAAATGGAGACTGGGATATGTCATCAGTTCTAATATGAGCTTTGCATGCAGGGATATGAATGGTAGGGCCATATTTTAGAAAGAGAAGGACTTTATGGACAATTTCCCCAGAAAGAGAGAGAGAGAGAGAGAGAGAGAGAGAGAGAGAGAGAGAGAGAGAGAGAGAGAGAGAGAGAGAATGAATTTACTTTGAATTTTAGAGGATGTATGTTCTCTCCAAATGCCAGGTCCAAAATCGAGACACCAGATAAAATTTCTTTAAGCTCTACAATTGCATAACTGATCTATCATACCCAGTCTGAACAAAAGAGAGAAGAAAGGCTGATAAATATAGAATAGTGCCTCTGGGGACAGTGGGTCAATAAAAAAGAATATGACATTTGTGTCATCAGAGCCCTGGAAGAAGATGAGCAATAATAGTATGAAAAACTTGAAGAAAAAAGGTCTGCGAACTACCCACATTTAGAAAGAGACACAAACGAACAGGTTTAATAAGCCACTTCAACTGCAAATAGATACATCTAAATGAATTCATGCCAAGACACATCATATTTAAACACATGAAAACTGAAGACAAATAAAAAATCTTGAAAGCAGGAGAGAGATGCACCTTACCTATAGGGATGCACCCAACAAGCTGGCCGGAGCTCCAGAGGGCTATGCTAATTAACACATGACAATTCCTAAAGGTTACCTACTGTATGATTCCATTTGGTCATATTCTTGACCTGAGAAAAACTATGCAGACAAAGAGAAAAAGTAAGTTGTTGATAATGGGTAAGGATGATGTAGTGGTTTGGAGCAAAGCGGTTGTGGCTATAAAAGGACAGGATGAGGGGCCATCATGGTAGTTGAAGTTTTCCCTATTTTGACTATCAATGTTCATATCCTGGTTGTGATATTTACTATAGTTTTTCACATGTTATTACCCTTGGAGAAAACTGGGTGAAGAGTATATGGTATTTCTCCACATTATTTCTTAGGAGTGCATACAAATCTACATTTATCTCAAAATAATGTGATTATTTAAAAATAAATAAATAAAAGTCTGTTTGACATTTTCTAAGCGACCAGGTTAAGTAGTTTTTACTCTTTGAACAGTTTTCTTTGTGCAAATCAATTTTACTTTTTACTTTCTTCTCTTTCATTAAGTATTGTGTTAAGGACAAAGTTTATAGAAAGTTGGATAAAAACAGGATTTTGCTGTTGAGATTAAAATCATATGAAAACTTCTTTCCATAGAGAAAAGCTTTAGACACACATATAATCTTTTGTGGCCACTTATACTTTTCATTCATTTTTCTTGTATCAATTTTCTGTGTCTTGTACAAACATCTAATAAATCAATCAGCACTTAAAATAAATCCATCTCATTGAAAATTAGAAGTAAAAGGGCAGTAGAGAATAGTTTCATAGAATATATTTGCATTTGTTCAGGAAAAGCCCTACCCAAATTGTTTTGGGCTCACTGAGAAAGTATCCAGGAAAATCACAGTTTAAACTTTAGCTACTAATAGAAAAGTCAGCGTTGTCATGTTAGTTTCCTCTTCATTCTTGTGTCCCTTGGATTTACTCCATGGTTTGAAATTAGGCTCAGTCCCTGACACGTGGTCTCATTTGATCAACAAACCCAGAAATAGTGCTTTTGAGCCAGTCATTGGATGAACGGTGTCTCGATTATCACAGAACCAGGGGTGGAGGCTCTGTGTTTGGGAATCACACAACCGTTCTACTTTGGCTGAAATTTACTGAAGGTCATTGTGGCTAAATAATTAAATAAAAACACTTTAAGGCTAATTTGATCATTTTTATTTACTATACAACTGGGATGCTAAAATTTAAAATCCAATTACTGTCTGTCTTAATTATGATTCTTCCAACCCTTTTTCATTATATCTTCCAAGAATAGTCACAGGGATATTTTGGAGGCTACAGGTTGTAAATTTGAGACCACAATATACTATTCTTTTTACTCAAGTAAAATATTATTTTTATGATTAAATATTTATATTTGAAATATGTGAACCATATCTAATTAGTACTTAGAATATTATTTTTTCTAACATATGTTTTCTAACATTTATATATTATGCCTTTAAATTTGTATGTTTCTGCTCTGAATGTTACCATTAATAGTATAATAGCATTTCAGGAAGAGCTAAGGCTTTATTTAATTTCTTTAAAGATCCACCTACCTTCCAATAAAGAACTTTGTTACTATGTTACTATTGCTATTTGGAAGTTCAATTAGCTGTTGGACTGTATTGGTTTTGTTTCCAATCTAAGTCTACTGTGCTGTTTATATTGCTATCATCATTTGCTTGAAATATTTTCATTTGTATAGTTTTCTCCCTGGGTTCTAATTCTTGAAAGGCGAAAATTCTGCATGTCTTCTAGTGTACTTTTTCCATTAGTATAAAACCCAGTGTTGGCATCTTCCTCAAATGAGTTATGTAGTGACTATTTCAACAAAACAACGGTCAGGCTATTTAGAGTTTATCTAGTTTAACTCAATTTTATTTATTTAGCTTCTTTCTCAGCCTTAAAATTTTTCTAAGAACACAGGCATTTATCCTCCACTCATTGCAGCTTGCTGATAACTGAGCCTACAACTGGGCCTCACATTGGACAGACTAACTTTTCCAGTCTTTGGTTCCCACTGGAAATGCCTAGTCCAAATTATAGAGGTTTTCAGAGCAAGGATGTCCAACTGTGGTTTAATAGCTGTGGAACATTGCTAGTTATCTCAGGAAATAAGAGATATCTCAAGAAAATTTGTGGAAGGTCAATTATGATTCACTTTAACATCACTAATAGATTGTAATAAAGAGTCTGTCTCCGTTTGGGGTATTTGCTTTTGCCATTCATCTTCACCGTTCTCTTTACCTCTTGCCTCACTCCGGCCAAGTCAATAAAATGCTCTGGGGGTCCTTCCATTTGTATGAGCGAGAAGTTCAAACCATACAATCAAGCCATACTCTCAAGCAAGAAGTCTCTACCTGGCCTCATTCCCTGACCATAAGTGAAGTCATACATTTCCCACCTGGTCCTCTCAAGCCACTTTTCAGACCAGCTTGGGAGCCTGTCCTGACCTTTTTCCCCAGAAAGCCTCATTATGTGAATGACAGAACTATACCCCCTTGGTATAAGTATGGAATTACCCATCTCAACATCTAAACCACTTATGTTGAGGAGTCCATCTGGCTTTTATGAGGTGACTACAACATAGATAAATGGTACATAGATAGATAAATAGTAGGTAGATAGATAGATAATAGATAGATGATGATAGATATATAATGATAGATAGATGATAGATAGATATGACAGATGACTTATTTAGTATGCTTATGAAGAATGTCATAAAGTTATCACACAATCACTTAAATCAGCATATAAACTTTTAAGTAGCTCTTCTAAATAACCCACTTTTGTTCGAACTATTAACAGAGTGTTAAACCCTTATTTAGTGTATCTACATTTTCATCCCTTCTGGACTGACAGCATCCTTCTCTAAATATTATGGATCCCTTGTCCATTCTTATTCTAACAAGATTCATTGATGTAACAGGTGTCACCTCCATCTCTGCGAGTTCTGTGGTTCCCCTGTTGTCATCTTTGGTGCCCATTTCACCATCTCCTTTGCTGCCCTTTGCTCTTGAATGCATCCGGACTGTGTCACCTCCTGGGTCCCTGCTGTTTGCCATTTACCGGGTATGAATTGCCAAGCCTGTTGATCACACTGAATACTGTTTACTGCTGCATGTGTTCAACTTCTGTGGATGACAGAGACATTGTTAGAAAAACGAATTCTAGGCTTAGCTACAAATTTCTTCCTGCTCTATGTCCCTAGAACTATCCAAAACTGATTCCTTTTGTAACTGTCAACTTAACAGTAGTCTTTACTAATTGAATATAAGTTTGCTAAAGAAATAGTTGAATAATAAATATTGCACCATTTCCAAATCCTTCTGGATAACATTCTTCTTCAAAGCAAGATGGAGAAATGTGGGGTAACGCATTTTGGTAGGCTCATTATCAACGGGGCTCAGTCAATATACAGGTTTTTCATGGTACACCAGCTGCTTAGATAGAGCTGTTGGTTAAAGAGTTGTGTGCTTAATCATTACAAAACAAGAAAACTTGAAAGAAAATGTTCATAATAAGAATTTCAACAATAACTTCATGATGACATAATACCTCAGTCACAAAATCCAAATCTGCATAAAACTTTCCTAGATGAATAAAGCATGTGTGGGTCCCCAAAATTTTAGCCTAACTCACTGATTATCATGAAGGGAAATAAAAAAGACACTTTAGTTTTTTTTGTGTGTGTGTGTATTTCTTTTAATGTATTGCTTCATTTCAAAACATAAAATAAGAGAATTAAGTAACCAATGTATAATTCTAAAATGTCAAGTGTACTTGGGATATAATAGATTATGTTTGCATTGGTAACTGTAATTTTGAAAAGTGTACTGAATATCTTAAGGAAAATGTCACAGCACAGTAGATAAATTTCAGAACTATTCCTCTTTCTAATTTAACTGGAAGGGGAAAGACCCAGAATTGACCTCTGCTTCCTATGAATGCTTTTCTTAATGACCTACTTAAAGATATTGCTAGAAATCAAGCCAGTGTAGTTCATTATGGAGGAAGGAAAGCAAACTCCCAGGAAGACATCATGAAAGATGGGGCACATTCAAGGAAGGGAATGTGAAATGACCACTGGCCAAATCCTCTGAGCTCTGGCTGAAGAGTAATAGAATATGTTCTCATTCAAGTCAGAAATACTATTGTTGGGGGCAGACTTACTTATTTCCGGTTCTAACTTAGTATTTACAAATCTATTAATTTTGCTGCAATCTGGCATGACTAGTCCACTTGGAAAATGTGATTGCTGTGAAAATGTTTAATAATAACCATGACCTTGCACTTAGCAAAACATCCATTAGCTGAACCTTTGGGAGGTTGGTTCCATCCGTGGGGTGACCTCAAGAACATTATATCCAACCCAGAGGAAAAAGGCTCAAATGTGTTCAGCAACAGTTTGTCCTAAACTGAGAGCTCAGTGTTTTTATGAGTGTCTGCAGTAGTTTTCTAGAGTTGCCATAACAAAGCACCACAAATTGGGCAACTTATGAGGCAGAAATTTACTTTCACACAGTCTGGAAGGCCAGAAACCTGAGATCAAAGTGTTGGCAGGGTGGGTTCCTTCTGAGGCCTCTCTCCTTGACTTGTAAATGGCTGTCTTTTTTCTGTGTCTTCACATCGCCTTCCTTCTGTGTATGTCTGTTCCTGTGTCCAAATTTCCCCTTTTAAGAAAGACATCAATGATATTGGATTAGGGCCTGCTCTAATGACCTTATCTTAACTTGATTGTCCCTGTGAAACCAAATGAGGTCACAGTCATAAACATTGGGAGGTGCACAATTCAGCTCACACCAGTGTCACTGCATGGCTAGCAGAATAAGTAAGATTTCAAAAAAATGGTGACATAAAATGTAGGAGCGTATAGCAAGAAATGTAATCACTCAAGTGTCGATGGTCGGAATGCAAGATGGCACAGAGACTTTGGAAAAGAGTTGGGCAGGTTCTTAAAACTACCACACATGAAATTGCCATATGACCTAGCAATTGCACTCTTTGTATCCCACAAAAACAAAAGCATGTGGTCACAGAAAACCTATACACTCACATTATAATGGCAGGTTTATTTGTAAACGACTCAGATGCCCTACATCAGGACTGGTTAAACGAGCTATGGTGTAGCCATACCATAGAACAATAATGGGAAAAAATAAATAAGTAAGCAAACTATTGATACACTTAATAACTCACTTGGATAAACCTTAGGTTGTATTCACTGGGAGAAAGCAACAACAAATAAAACAAAACATAACAAAAAACAATGGAAGGTTATCTACTGTATGGTTGTGTTTATAGACCATTCTTGAACTGATGGAGTTACAGACATAGAGTCCAGAGGACAGTTTAACAATTGCCAGGGGTTAGGGAGGGGGAAGTCAGTGTGGCAATGAATCCTTGTGCTGATGGAAAATTCTGTCTTGAGTGTATAATGTCAGTATCCTGGTTACACTGTACCCCAGGTTTGCCAGACATTATCTTTAAGTAACTCAGTCAAAGGTATATATGATTCCTCTGTATTATTTCTTACAACTGCATGTAGTTCTACAATGATCTCAAGATAAAATAATTTAATTTTAAAAAGTGATGGCTAATTTAAACTCTGTGGAGATCAACCATTTCTTCATTGAATTGTTTCAATAATCAAGGAATATTTTTAAGATCCATTTTACTCCCTGAAATGGTATGAGTCCCCTATTAGAACTTGTGTTCTTGGTAAAGTTAAGTTCATAATTTACCTGAAGATGTTCAACTCTGAAGATATCCAACTTTGGCAAATCCCATTGTTTGTGGTTATAGGCAAAATACCCCAGGCCATTATCCATAGTAAGCAGGAATTACTTACATATTTTAAAGGTAATGTTTGTATATATATCTAGGTGGATGAAATTAATGGACATTGAATATCTTTGTGGGGGTAACCCACGTGAATTGCAGTGTATACTAGGACTACCTATGTTGTGTGGCCGCTTATTTTCTTGTCTCTGTATTTCCATTGGTCAGTGTCCCTTTGTGCCCTATTGGAAACAGTTCAGTGTCTCACTTTGACTTACCTGACCCTACCCTTCAATTTGAATTACCTAAGAATCTTGCAGATTACCCAGATCAAAGCAGAGGTGGTGGGAGGTGGTTTTGTCTGCAGAGCAGTGACAAGAGAAGGCCATTTGCTCCACCCACCACCACCTTTGTGCTGCTGCGGAAGCTGCCACAGGGGCCAATGCACACGGGTACGTGCTGCCATGTTGCACTGCAGGGGAAGCCCCTGAACCCCACAGTACTCTTACGGCTCAGTACTGGTTCCTCAGGCTCACTGTTGATGAGACAGTGAGTGCTGAGTCCCTAGGCATCACAACCACAGCCATTTGTCCCTCGTGATGACCTTAGGTGAACCAGTGTTGACCTCCCATTTTCAAAATATATGTTTATTTCAGAGATTTCATTCCCTGCCCGCTCCCCTCCGCACCTCCTCTACTCCTCCTAACACACAGCTTTCATGATGTAGCACACACACAAAAATCTTCCCAGAATAAAAATCGTGGTTAACAATTGTTGGTGCCTAGATTAGTTATGCAAACTGGTGGTTTTCTCCAGTGTCAACTTGCAGAGAAGTGTGTCAGGAGAGAGAAACAGTGATATTCTATTCAATATCAAATAGGAAAAAGGACATTTCCTGGAGTTGGACATAGTTAGGTAATTTGACAAATTTTGTTTTATCAAACACATAGTTCTAATGCAGGACTCAGAAAATCTCAGGGAGGTAAATTGAACTTAAAGTTGATTCATCCTACTACACTTCTGCTTCTAAAGGAAATCATTCCTGATCTTTTTTGCTGTTGTTTTTTCGTAACTTGGAGGACGAATATCACAGTGTCCTCAGCATCCCCACGCCAAGAGCCCACTGATTCATCTTTGCTTTAAAAGGCAGTAGTGAGGCTGACTCCCAGAACATTGGAGGAAGAGCACCGTGAACTCTCTGCCACAAACAGCCATCTAGCTGGAGGAAATGATAAAAACAAATGATTTAAAGTCTTTGGAAATCATCCTAAGTGCATAGAGCAAATGAAGAACCATTCCTTCAAGAAAATGTACTGAATCTCAGTAAGAGCAGCAGCCGCCTGGGGCACTGAGCAGTGGTCCCCTCCCTGCCCGCCCGTCCGCAGCTTCCGTCGCATGGAGACTCCTGTGGGAGCAGCTCTGCAGGGGGGTGCTTTCCAGAAGTGGGGCTCCGTCTCTCTGAAGCTACAGGACAGGGGCCAGCATTCTGCTCCAGCAGGGGCAGGCCGTTGGAGTTTCTCATCTCTCCCAGAGCTGCGTTGCAGAAGTTTCATTCCAGTTATGGCTGAGAGTTCTGGGGCTCTTTCCTTCAACTAGCCGCCATTCATGGCAGGTTGGGATTACTGGTTCCAATTGTCCCTGTCCCCATTTTGTTGTACAGTAGAAGTTCCACACCAGGAGAGACAATGGGAGAAAAAAAAACACAGGGAATACCATCACCCTCCGCCGGCACCCTCTTCCTAGAGCAGGGTGACACTCCAGCAAAAGTGGTCTTGGCCCAGCTGGAATGCAGTGGAGCAGAGGTTCTGCAGGTGCCAAGGGGCAAGCCTTAAGCACTCTAAGCTCTGCAGTTCTTGAAGAGACTGACTGTTTGTAAAGGAGGAGGGCGAACCCCATGCCTAAGGACATTGTTGATAGCCATGGGAAACCTGGAAGGAAAGCAGTTAAGGGGAGGCTGATGGCGCAATGATACGACTTCATTCTTTCAAAGAATCAATCAACTTGAAGTTGCCTTGATTTGTATTTCTTTTCTAATCTCTATTTCATATATTTCTACTGTAACCGGCATCATTTCTTTCCGTTTGTTGCTTTGAGTTTAGCTTGCTCTTCTTTTGCATATGTTTAAGGGGGAAGCTTAGGGTATTGATTTGAGATATTTCGTCTTTACTACTAATGTGTGTATTTTGTGCTATAAATTCCCCTTACCTCCTTCCTTCATGCGTTCACACCTGTGACCTCTGAGAGTCATCCTTCAGTGTCGACAGACTCTTTATAAACTTTGTCACTGTGTGAACTTTCCTTTGTCAAAGAGCTGGCTGGGCCTTCCTGGAGATAAAAGCTGGAGTTTTTATCATTCTTTATTGTGTGTTCAGTATAACATGGAAACCCATGTAGTACAGGAAGACAATTATGTGTTTTTAAGGTGAATGTGTGACAGGTATATCTATCCAGTTAGTTAAGCTATATTTAATCAGAAATGCTGCTGCAGTTCCATCAGAAGAAGCACAGGTGCATGGATTAAACTTTATTGTAATAAAGCATACTCTCTAGTTCTTTCCAAGGAGTTCCCTTCAGGTTTTCCAGAAGTTTTAGAACTTCCCTGAATGTAAAGGAGTGTGTTTTTTTTAAATGACAATACAAATATAGGACAATAAAAATATATGCATATACATTTAGTCTAAACGTAATTAATATGCACGCACTGAGGGGGCCAGCAGCTCCTCAAGAAACTGAAAAAACGATGTCTGGCTCATGCAGCAATTTTGATGATAATTCCCTAAAAAAAAATTTGGAGCTCAGTTTTTAAAATATTACATGGCAAGTAATAAATTGATGAGCAGCCTTGCTCCCAGAATTAAATGACAAATGTGTTTTCTACTTAGTGAGATCTAAAGAAATTCATATTTCTTAGGTTCTGTCTGAAAATACAAGATCCTAATGAAAAGATTCTTTGAAAGCAATAAAAACAAAAGCACAGCACACTAAAATTTATGGACTACAGCCTAAAGCAGTGCCCAGAAGGAAACTATAGCTGTAAATCCCAATATTAAAAATATAAAATAAAATAAAATAACCTAAATGTCTACCTTAAGAAAATAAACAGCGTAAATCAAACCCAATGCATGCAAAATAAGGAAATAATAAAGATGAGAGTAGACATAAAATAGAGTAGAAAAATAATGAAGACGAAAAGTTAGTTCTTTGAGAAGATGAACAACGTGGACATATATTAACTAGGCCGACAGAGCAAAGAAGTAGAGAACATTCACGTTACAAAAGTCAGGAATGAAAGAGGAGACATCATTACAGACTTAATAGAAATCAAAAGACTAGTAATGGAATATTGGGAACAACTGTATACCAACAACTAGGTAACACTGCGGAAACTGTTGAGAAGTGAAATGAAGGGAAGCCCATGGTGTAGGGCTCTAGGAAAGGGCGTGGTCCCTGCCTAGACACATACTGGAGCTCGGAGGGATCCTTATCCTGTGGGGAGGGTCACTGCCAGGAGGGTGTACGGACTGGACCACTAAACTGTATAACTCACTTGAGTCTGAGGGAAGTTGTGATTTCAAAATTCAGATTCATTGACTATTATCAGCTCCCTGCTGAGTTATAATCACTTCAGTTCAGCTAATACAATTATTGTTTAGATGTAGCAAACATCAACAACAAAAACACAAGAATTAATTGAATCCACAAATACACTCTGAAAAATGTGCTTTCGTGCATTCAAATTAATATATAAACATTGTTGATATATTTTTGTTTCATTTTTAATCTATATTTTTAGTTTTTATCTAGTACTGTAAACAAGTCTGTTGGCTAAAAGTAGTCATATAGAAATACAGGTTTAAAAAAATGCATTCTCAATTCTAAGAAAGAAAGTTGATAAGATGGAGAAAGTAGATAAGAAAGTAGAAAAAGGCAATGCATTTTCCACAGACCTGTTTGAACTCAAATCCACCATAACATGTTGGGTTTCCTTAGAATTATTATTATTAGTAGTAGTAATTATTATTATTTCATTTGCAAAGGAGTGCACGTGTTACCTATGTACTCCAACATTGTGACATTATTTGTAAACAAACATAAATCATATGTAAATCCTGGGTAAACTGATTTAAACAAGAAAATGTTTTAAAGTGAGGGAAAAGTTTTTAATGCATGTATCCAAGTATTTGTTTACTCTAAGGCCTTATTCAGTAGAAAGTGAATAAAAGGAGTCGCTGTTATTACCAGGAAGCATGGGATGAGACCCAGCAGAGGGGTGTCTGCTAGAGGTCTGGGGTCATGGCTGTAGCGTCTACTCTGGACTACTGACCTGTGGTCAACTTGGGACATTCATTCCCCTGGGGCCCTGCCAAATCTAAATTCCCATAGTTACCATTCTGAGAGCCAAATGGCCCTTTCAAGTTCAAGGTAATATTAATAGGGCTTGTTTATCAATGGTTGAAAACTCCAGTGTTTTAAAAAATGCATGCCTAATCTAACATGTCTTTTATTTTGAGGAATTCCAATGGATGTTACTTATACATTTAAATTATATTTATAATTGAAAACACACAGGATTCAGAATAAATAGAAATTGTAAAAATTCATAGTAATTTAAGGTATATTGATGGAGATGATTGCTCATCCTCCCATTTAATTGTTAACAGGACACATTTATACGTTCAATCTAAAAATAAATTCTAAGGTATTGATGCTTATGAAATGTCTTGTGAATTGCCTAATGACATGATTTGAAGAGCCTAAATAAATAAAAATAATTGTAATGGTTTCTACCCAGGCATCATTATATCTCAAATGATGAGAGAGAGAAAAAGAGAGACAGAGAGAGAGGGAGATCAACTTTTGGAGCTAGATAGATGTGGGTTTTGATTTATGATTTGCCCCTTACCAGCTTTGTGATGTTAGGCAAGTAGTCAGACTCCTTTGAGCCAGGGCATTTAGTTTACAAAGTGAGTAATACTGAGTTATTCCATAGCATATTTGAGAGTAAAATGGGTAGATGATTAGAAAAATAGAGGTCTAGGGAGATAGGCATATACAGTGTTGAAATTTCTAAGAAGTAAGTATAATAATTATTATTACTCATGAGACTCACACGATGGAAGGTGTGAGCTTCAGGTGCATTTCACCTGCACAATTCAGGGAGGCCCGAAGCTGAGTTAGGGAGCAGGCCGCAGCAGGATGGATGCAGAGCAGCGGACAGAAACAGCAAACATCCCCGATGCACAGTCCCCTTAACTCAGAGGATAACTATTTGGGAAACTTAGTTGAACAGTGATAGTAAAATCCAGGTAAGCCCTGAACTAGGCCGCAGCAGGATGGATGCAGAGCAGCGGACAGAAACAGCAAACATCCCCGACGCACAGTCCCCTTAACTCAGAGGATAACTATTTGGGAAACTTAGTTGAACAGTGATAGTAAAATCCAGGTAAGCCCTGAACACCTTTCCATCTCAACATCCAAGTGAAAGCTTTGTGCAACTGCTGCTGTATGATGGTGAAATAGGAGGTCCCATGCCTTTAAGAAGCAAACACTTTCTTAATGTCTGCCTTTCAAATTAGATTACATCATTTTGCAGATAGAGACTCTCTTTCAAAAAAAAAGTTACTGAGCGGATTTCTGACTTGCAGTAACAATATGTCTCTCAGGCATTGCTGGGCCCAAGGGCACTGAGCTGAGAGAAGGCGACCTGAGCGTAGGGTGCGTGGCACTGTGCCACATCAGACATGAGCTTCCTCCCTCGTCAGTCCACTTCTGCATGTCTCCATGTCCTTGATGTAATGACTAAATTGTTACTGATGCAGATGGAGTGCCATCAAGATCTTGAAATCCCTCAGAGGTGACCATATGGCTCCCTTCACCTTTTAATATTTAATGATGGTCCTTGGGCACTCTCCAATTATTACTTTTTTTTAAAGTATGTGAAGATTGTTTGCACACCAAGTAAAAATTTTCCTACCAAAGAAAATCCACCCTACAAGATTTAAACTCCTTTAAAATGAGAACTTTACTTGAGCATAATAAAATATTTGCTAAGATCAAGTACTCTGGTAGATGTTTTCCTCTTTAGAAATATAATCAATCTCAAACACCCTTTATAGCTGTTAATTTTATTAATCGATGATAAGCTTCTAACACAAAGTCATGGCCAAGTAGTGTTATTGAGAAAAAAGACTGATTTTACTTAAAAAGAAACGGAAATGACCAGGTCTCCTTTGTTAACGTGATCCTATCGGATGCACGTAGCAGCAAGGTTGCTGTCAAGTATAACTGCTCTTCTCAATTTTATTGAGACAGCAAACTTTTAACACTAAGGAATATTTGTTGAAACACTTCCGAAAGCTGAGTCCTGAGTTGGCGGGCATGTTATTACAATCTGTGCTCTCTGTCCTGCATAAAAGCAATAGATGCATCCTGGAGGCCTAAGCCACAAGTCTATGTGGAAGCTACTAGCTTATCTTTGGGAGGATAGAATTCTTTGAGCATGGTTAGTATTTCATAGTTATTTAGTCAAGCTGTTACATCTTTAAAATTATTCTCTAAAATTATTATCTTTGTTCTTCCATTCAGTGATTTGTTTTTTCATGAACCATTATTTAAAATAACAAGATACAGAAACAACCTAAGGGCCCATCAGTGAATGTATAGATAAAGAAGATATGGTACACATATGCAATGGAATACTACTCAGCCATAAAAAGAAAAATATTGTCATCTGGTACAACATGGATGGATTTTGAGGGTATGATGCTAAGTGAAATAAGTTGGATAGAGAGGACAAATCCATATGATTTCATTCATATATGAAATATACAACAAAAAAACTAACAAAACAAAGGAAAACAAACTCTTAAATACAAATAATAGGATGATGGTTTCCGGTAGCAAAATAAAACAAACACAAACTCATAGACACAGACTAAAATGAGGGTTACCAGTGGGGGAAGTGAGAAAAATATATGGTCACCAAAGGAAACTAGAGTTTTGGGGGTGAACACATCATAGGTTATACAAATATTGAATTGTAATGTTTCACACCTGAAATTTATATAATGTTATTACCCAGTGTTACCTCAATAAATTTAATTTTAAGAAAGAATAAAGAGTAACCCGCACCCTTTGCTAAATAGCTATTAGCTTTTAGAGAAAACCCAGCTCATGTACACATGCAGATATCAGTCTCCTAATTAAAAAACTAAAACAAACAGAACAAAACACCATCCATGAGCACAGGTTGATTCTACTTTCCCAAATGTCCTCATTGCTGTTCTAATGGGAAAGTCACCTGGAATCACTGCTCCCTGTATGTCCTCCTCTCTTTCTTCTGTGGCTTTAGTCAGGGCACACTTTTTGGTGCTAATGTGTAGGTTTGACTGACATCTGGAATGAGCTGCTAAGGCAAGAGTTTATTTTAACAAAGATAGGGTTGAGAAGAGGTTGGTCCCTTGCTTCACTTCCTAGTGTCAAAAAAATTTGCTCTGTTTTGATACTTGCCTTTGTTCCCTTCATTGGGGAATTTAACTCCATGATAAACAGACATTACAACTTGTTTCAGGAAGCGAGTGGCTGTGGCTTTGATGGATGCCCCTGGCTCGCTCTAGGCTGCCATTCAGTAATTGCTGCCACCAGGCAGGAGGCAAACCCACCTGCCTTCAGCCCTCCTTTTGGACAATGCACCCTCTTCAGAATCTCCCTGCTAACCCTGAGCTGATTTTAATAGCTCCCTTGCCATGTCCTGAGGCTAGCTATCTCGACACCAAATCCTCCATCTTGTAAAGCGTAGTTGCTTAGGTAACACTTTGCTCCTTCCAATGTGATCTTCTGTGACAGAGGCATTCCTCCTTCTTCCAGGTGGCTTGAAGGGGTAATCACACAATTTACTTGGAGCCACAGTCAAGGTAGCTTCCTTTCTCCAGAAAAAGGGACAGTAGAGCATAATTTTAAACATGCTTATAATAATATAATCTGGACAACTAGAGGCAGACACAGCTACATTCTGAAATTGTGAGTCATGAATTTGTCTAAATTCCATTTTATTTGAAATTATTCAATTCCCCAGCCTTCTCTCCACCATTTGGAACAGACACTCTGCAGGCAAGGAGGGACGTGTTTCTTGATCAGATCTCTGGGGGAAATGCATTCTGCAATTGTTGAGTGACGGTGGAGAAGCCATGTCTTCAGCTAATTCACAGAAGTCTGAACTCTGCCCTGGAGGTCACACAAACCCCAACAGAGTGATGGCTTTATGAACAAGCCACTATTTCCTGAGACACAGGCAGACTTGTGCTGAGCCATGGGCGAAAATAAAATTCTCAGGAACATTTCGGTCTTACTGTTTGTAACAGGACATGCAAACTATTTGTAGTTTCTTATCTTTTTAGACTCTGGAACAGGCATGGTGGAAGTTTCAATCTGTCTCACTGAACCTGTGCATTAGTATTTAGGGGATAAGCAGAAAATAAAATGATTTCACACTGACTCACTGATTTCATCACATGATCAGGACAAATGGTCCTCATTTGTCCTAGCACCAAGAGATCATATTTGAATTATTTAAACCCACTGGAAAAATATAAACTATCATTTGGCCACAAACCCACACCAGTTGTGTCTAGGTGTCAGTAAATTTCTAGCTTAGTTGTTCAGTTTAATGGTGTATAAAACTAAACTGATGCTGTACATTGCATTGGGCAAGCTAGTTTGAAAGTACAAAAAAAAGTATTTTGTACATGCATGTACTTTCAAACACACATGCCAGGTGCTCTGTTCAATAATTTTGTGATTTTATAACTGATAGAGCTGTCACCAGATTCATTTTAAAAGCAGGAAGACTCCTGAATCCATGTTGAATCCATGTCCAGTACCTCAACCTCATAATTTAGGGGAGGCACTCAGATTGCTTTCTTGTGCAATGGACATCTTGGTACTTGATTTTCAGTTACTTCCAGTTCAGTGATAGCTTGAACTTTTTGGATAAAAATTCAAAGATGATCTCATGAGAGTAAATTGCTCACAAAGGGGCCCAAAGTGCAGTTCTATCATCAAACTGCAGGTCCTGTATTTTCCTTTGGACATTCCTCAAAATGGGGACTTCAGGAAAGCAGTGAGGCCAGGAGCACCTGTGACCTCGCGACTCCTGTAAATGTCTGAGGAGAAAGGGGAAATCAGCCTGTACGGGCACTGACATCCAGGAAAATCCCTCTTCCACGCTCCATCTTTCATCAGGTTTGCCTTTGCATGTCTTCTCTGAAAACTTGTTAATCCACATTTGTATTCAAATTGAAGTTTTATTTCTATTTCTTATCATATATAATACATAGATATTATATATGTATATATGTATTACATAATACTTTATATATATTAATACCTTGGTTTGTGATCATAATTCGTTTCGGAAACAAACTACTTGTATTGCAAGACATTGCTCGTTACCATGTGAAAATGTATTAGAAATGTTTGCTCATCTTGCAGGACACTCGAAAACCACATACTTGCAATCCAAGGTTTATATATATATATATATATATACATGTGTTGTGTCCATGTATTTATAAATCCTCTTGAAATACCTGCCATAGACTGGGGTATCCCTCTCCCTACGTACAGGTCTTCAGTTGTACTTCACTGCCTTGTCGGATTTGCATTGTAAAACGAGTTATTATCCGGCCTAATTTGGCTTCAGCATCACTTTCCTAAAGCTTAGGAGGCTTCCATGCAGTTATTCCTCATACACTTGTCAAAATGAACATATTTATCATATTGGGTGTTTTGGTAAAGTGGAACCACTAATTGAATTTAAAAGGTTTATTCAAATCCAAGGACAGCTTTCTGAGCCTGAATCGCTTGATTTCTCTCTAATATTTCACACTCTTGGTCACCTCCCCCCTAAGCTCGCCCTGGCTTTGACAGTAGTTACTCCCAGGTGTCAACCCCATCCCTCTTAACCTTGGGCACGGACCTCCTGGGACTAGGGGTGTGTCTCCAAGGCCTTGTGTGCATGTTGAAGCCTCAGGCATGAATTTGGCCGTCCCCAAAGGGTAAGCAAGAAGCTAATTGTTTGTCTCGTGGTGCCTGATAATCCGAACCAGCTCCCTCACTCCTCAGTGATGCTGAGTATTCCCACGTGTTCCCGGATCCCCCACTGGGTACTTCAAGATGGCCACGGACTAACCTGGGGTCCTGTGAGTGTGCCTCCCTTGCTTTCACCTCTGGCATGTAAAGAGCTTGGAGTCATCACTTCCATCCATACAAGAAAAAGCCAGACAAACTGAGAATCAATGACTCTCCTTAGATCCATCAAAGAATTAAGGTCACCAGGCAAATTGTTACCTGGAAATCTCCAAGAACAGATGCAGAGCCAAGATCAGCCTACCTGGGGGGTAGCTGCTGGGCCTATGGATGGGAAGGGACCCTTCAGTGGCCGTTTTGATGAGTCGCTGGAAATGGAGCATGGAATTGTTACCGGCCAACTGAGCAGCACCAACCCCCACCACTGAGAAACTTCAATGTTTCCTTTTCTATAGAAATGTTAAGTCTCCTCCCTAGTTCTTTAGTTTCTTAGCTCTGGGGCTCTGATTGCTCTTCTAACCAGTTTGTGAATCTTGGACGGAAGATCCCCCTTGCTTCTTAATTGCTTTGTAAATTAGTTCCTGAATCTGAAACAATAGAAGTCTCCTACCCCTGCTTCCCATAACTAGTTGAAAGCCTGAGATTTCCTAATATCCCCCAGGCCAGGAAGGTAAATGCCAAACCCATTCTGTGTCCAGACAACTGACGCCACCTGAGGGACTGAATAGCCACAAGTTTCATAAGAATTAACAGATTTATATTTTTGTCCTCATTCAGGAGCCTTGAGGATACAGGGGATACCCCAACAAGCAAAGAAGCCAACACGGTCTTCCAGGTGGAGCTTGAGACCCCTTCCTCTCATGTGAGACCAGCTAGGGCGAGAGTTCCACGAACCCCAATAGGCAGGGACAGCTCTACGCCCCTGCCCAGCAGGAAGCAGATACAGAAGAAGAGACCTCCTGTCCCCGATAGAGATTTTATGGGGATCACGTCTCTCAAGGAATAACCAGGCAGGCAGTTAGAGGCAGGCATTGGGTCTCTGCATTCCTACATGTCCTCAGAGTGCAACCTCCTGAGGCACTTCCCCTCTCCACCCAAAACTCCCCCTAGTATTGTAATTACCTACCCCTGCGGGAAGAGCAAATGAACACAAAATATCCAACTAGATGAGACCAGTCACTCACACCTACGCAGTACCTCTTGTCAATCACAGGTGCCAATCAAGTGGTCCTACGCCCAGAAAGACCAGCCCAGTCTAGAGAAAAAGGATAAATACCCCAAGTCCTGGGAAGCCCGTGTTGTCTCCGCTGCAGCTCCTTCTGCTGCTGTTTCTTCCCTGCTCTTTTTGACCGCTTCTTCTCTTGGAGCCTCACCTTTGCATGTGCCCCCTCCACACTCTCTGGAATGTAACTTCTAATAATGGGCCCTTGAGCCATCCTCTAGTACTCAGGTCTACTTTTATTTCTAAATGTACTGTCTTTTCTAATAAACTACTTATTCTACTGCTTTACTCTGGGATCTCGTTCAATTCTTTGCTCGAGTTGCCAAGGACCTGGACTTCGCGCCGAGAAAGGCCCCCTCCGACAACACAGTGGCTTGAGTGTAAAGAGCCCCTGGGGACCCAGGCTGGGGATGGTCCTCACGTGATGGTGGGTTTCATGCTGGTGGGTTTTCACAATGAAGAGCTGAGAAAAATCCCTGTGTTTTTGTGGAAGAAGGAAACGAACAAATGCTGATATTTCCTCATGATTAGCCTGATACTATGGATTTGGGCAAATAATATCACAGAGGTGCCCTCCTCCCTGGGTAGGATGGAGTCTTCCTGAAAAATTACTATTTTTCTTTTCCATATGTTACAAGTTAGAAGCAAGTCCCTAAGTTCTGCACACACTCAAGAAAAGAAGAATCATATACTTTGTGGAATTGGGTTAAATCAACAGTAATTAATAAGTATATTGAAGATCATCTGAGAACACAAAAATGTCCTCTTCTTGAAATTTCTCCCTCTAATTTGAATCTCCACCAGTGAATTTTATCTGCAGCAATTATTACTCTGGTGTTATAATGGTAAATTTTTATTTCCCCTATTCCTTCTCTATTTATTCATTAGAATTTTTCTATCAGAAATATTTTTTTCTATTCTTCCCCATTAATTTATTAGTTTAGTCACTTATGTATATCAGAATGGAATTTTGGATATTACATTTATGCTTGGGGTTATAACATAACACGATGGTTATTTATTTTGATGCCCGACTTTTTTCACCTTGGACCACTGAGAAAAAAGATTAGCTCCTGAGACTTTCAAACATGCAACTTATTTTGCATGAGGGAGGCATTTATTTACTCCAGGATCAGTTTGTATTTTTCTTGCCTCAGCCCTAGGATCAGCCATCTTTTCAAGGAATTACTATTCCTTTTATTGGAGAATGGTATTTAGAAAACAAGATCTAGGTTCTTGGTGTGCTTGCTATTACTGGGGTGTCAACAACTCCACACTTTCTTAGTGTACACTGTCCCCCACACACATATCTATACTTGTTTCTGCATCTATCCAACTGTGTGCAGGTATATAAGCCTGGACATTAGCTCAGGCTGAGGTCTCCCACTCTGAGCCAGCCCCTAAATGGAGACCATTACATTTTGCCTTAGCCTCTTTCCTCTCACATAATTTTTTCTCTAAAAGAAGACACACACACACACCCCTCACTTATGGTTTAGAACAAGCAATTTACATGATATTTGCATTTATCCAGGAGAGAGCTGGAGCACTGACCAGTGCTGCTGGGATGCTAAGCACACAGAGTTTTGATGGATTTGGAGGTCTTTGGATTCCTTAGGAGGCGTGATGGGTACTGCCTTTCATTGGGTTTGGAATAACCACCCTACGAACACTTGTAGCAACTCATTTGCTATGGCTATTTCCCCATTCTCAATCAGGGGGTTCTGCTTTTGCCTTTCCTTCCTGACTCCCCAAACCTGTGTCTATTACATACTAAGACTACACACAAGTATATCCAAGTAAACACTGCTTTGGGAACAAAGTCAGTTGTATGGGTCTGTGGTACCTGAGTGCTTATGAAATATATTAATAGGTTTGTGAATGATTTGTATTATACTTTGCATGGAATTTTTGTGGATGACTTACTTTGTATATAAGGATTCTGAGAAGAAAGAAAGCATTTCTGTGTTATAACACTGGTGGGCTGAGGGCAAGCACAGAGCAGTGCCTGTGCTGTGTGCATTGTAGAAAGTGCTGGAAGTCTTGAGCAGCAGGTGGGTGCATGGGACGGAGAGATGGGGGCAGAGAACTAGCTTGGGTTTGGCCTTGCACATTGGCTGTCTGTGTGCCAACGGAGAAGCCACCAAGCCTCCCTGAGCTTCTGATGGTCACCTCTAAAAGGAAGGATTGGTCACTGCATTCCAGGGTGCTGTGCAGTCGGAGGAGCAAAGCGGAGCCTGCCTAGGTGAGGCTCCAGGCCAGGCTCATCCGGCTTCGCTCCCATGGGGATCATTTGACTGTCCTTTCTCTCATCGCCAAGGTGGCGCAGAAACCGATTGTGCTTGTTTCCCTCCTGTGTTGGAAAAATGATTGGCGCTATGGCTTCCTGATTCTGTCTTGTTGGGTGTACTTTACACGCAGTCATAATCCACTTGTGGGTCTTTCACTCCAAACACCTCCTCTGTGGGAGTAAATATTTGTTGCCTGCCACCTCTCACTCGTCTGCCTCCCCGGAGCAGGCGTGCTACCCGTTGGCTGCTTCTCTTTGTGCACATCCTCCTTGTCCAATTGCTTTGTAACATCTGACACTTCTCTCCTCCCTGCTCTCTCTGCGCCTCTTTTCTAAAGGATTGAGTTGTGTTTCATCCTCTAATCCTTTCAAAATACTGTGTACCTTTCTAAATGATGGCAACCCTCTGACAAGGCCAGGGAGATGACAAAGCTGGAAACCACATCAGAAGGGTCTGCTAAATCTGTTGTGACAACGGGAAGGATGCTAGGAGTTGCTTCAGTGAGGTCTGAAAGCACCTTTGTTGTGTTTCTGAGGGGAGGAAAAGAGGGCAGTGGAGTCCTGTTGGTGTTAGTGTCCCTCTGCCTGTCAATCACATCAGATTGAGGGGAGAATGCAAGATTAGGGAAAAATGGAGGCACAAATCCACTGGAAAAACGCAAATAAAAGGCATTTGCGTAGTGCTCTCTCTCGTGCACTGAGATGATCACGGCTAGAAGAGGTGACAAATTCAGGGCTGGATGAATATAGCAAAGCCACCAGAACTGGACATCTGGCTTCCATCTTGGCTGGAGAGTTTTTCAAATACTGAATGCGCTTTAAAGAAAAGACATATTCAGGGGATTTTTTTTTTTTTCCCCCTGCTTGCTTGGTAAGGTGCTCATTTGCATCAGCTTGTCAAGAGTTATGACATTTAATGCTATTAATGTCACTTCCATTATTCTGCTGACTCTCAGCTGCCTTCACCTACAAAATGTAAATGCTTCTGACTACATGACCATAACTAGAGACCCCAAGGAAAGGGAAAAAAGAAACACAGATCTCAGTTCTGTGTGTATGCCACGTGCTAGCTACCGTGTCATTCACTGCCACAAATTTTGGAATATATTCACTTGGTGTCAGAAACATGGCATACACACCCCTGCATACACATGAACAGACAGATGCACAGCGCTGTTTTTTATTCTAGAAATCCAGTGCAATTCAACAAACAGTGGGAGCCAACTCCTTTGGAAAGAATTGTGTCAGGGCTGTAGAAAAGGTAGAAAGGACTCCGAGAAAT
This sequence comes from Aselliscus stoliczkanus, assembly GCA_033961575.1. Taxonomy (NCBI): domain Eukaryota; kingdom Metazoa; phylum Chordata; class Mammalia; order Chiroptera; family Hipposideridae; genus Aselliscus; species Aselliscus stoliczkanus. The sequence continues at coordinate 110,654,718 of CM066728.1, forward strand.
AAATAGCTGGGCCACACAGGATCAGGTAACTGAAGATCAAAAGGGTGACTGGGCCTATAATTTTCTACTTTATGGCACTAAGAATTATTAAATTATTGAATCCTACAATGATACCTGTATGACTTATTCACAGAAATGTATTCATTGACATGAAATCATTTTTGATATAATCAAGTATTTTGAAAATAATGTTTTTACATTTTAATTTGGGAAATACATGCAGTAGTAAGTTTTTATATCTGAATGATCTTAATTTTTAGACAAACTCAAAAAGAAAATTTGGTTAAAGCTGAAAGTTTTAAAACTGTATATAATTTGGGCCGACCGAGTGGCGCGGTGGTTAAGCACAAGCTTGGGAAACCCGCTGCCCCGGTTCAGGTCCTATATGTGAGGGCCAGTGACACTGCCCTCAAAAAACAAACAAACAAAAAACATATATAATTAGATCTGAAATTCCATTTTAAGCCGAAAAGAGACTTTGTGCAATTTTTCTTTTTATTATGAAAACTGTCAAAATTACAGAAAATGAAGGAGGCTAATGCAATAATCATCTAGATTCGACAATAACATTTTGGCACATTTTGCACATTTACTGTTTTATTTCTCTATCTCTATCTCTCTGAGTCTATGTCTTTACCAATAGAGACATAGATCCACCCATAGATAATGTTTTGCTAAACCACCCAGACTCATGTACATACAGCAAATACCACTATCATCTCGGATCAAATTAACAATGATTCCCTACTATCAGTTTTTCCCAAACCATGTGCACATTTTCTCCATTTTTTTTTTCAAAATACTTTACAACTAGTTTTATTAAATTTAGATTCAAAGCCTCTGTATTAGTGACACCGTTGTGCTTCCTTTGTCATTTTGAACAAAGAATAGTCCCTTCTTCCTCTAAGCCTTTTTAACATGTTTTCCATGATACTGGCTTTTGGGAGAGAACAAGGCAGTGATGTTTTCATGCCCACATCCTGGATTTGTCTGATTGTTTTCCCACAGCATCCTCTCAAGCCTTCTCTCGCTCTGCTCTGGTCCCTGTAAGCTCAAGGCTAGGTTTACGTTCACAACCATTATTTTTAGCCGGGACAGCCCATGTGCCACGTGGTTCACTTGACATTTCAGCACATCAGGAGGTGCCTCATGTCAGGCTGCTGTGTTATTAGTGATGCTAAATTTAATCACTTGGCTAAGGGGGTGACAACCATTCAGATGAGCAATTTAGCTTCCATTGGTGATGCTTGCCTGAATCAACAATTTTCAGGGAGGGGTTTGCAAAATTATTTTTAATGATATTGCTTCTATGTTTATTAATTGACATGATTAGGTAGAGAACAGTTTTACCTCATCAGCTGGGGTTATCTACATTTGCACCAAAACTTCTGAGGAAGGAATTAACCCTTTCCATTAGTTTCTATAATTCAGAGTATGGAGTTGATTTCATAGTCACCTACAATGAGGTTTTTGGTTTTTTGTTTTTTTTCTCTCTCTCTTTATCTGCTTTTTGTTTGTTTTTGGGTTTCTTTTTGAGAGAGATAGAAGATTCTTAATTATTCTACATGTTATACTCAAGTACATTTATCATTTTTGTTAACACCCAAAGTTTCCCCAGTTTAGCCCCTCTGAAGCCCCCAGTCGAATTCTGGTGTGTTTTTTTTTTTTTTTTTGATGTGGCCCTGCTTGTCTTTGAATGTACCCTGGTGCTCACTTGGAATTATCTGTGTCTAAGAAACACTGGTTATTGCTAGTGGTGAATGGTATTGAAAGGCATGTTCTGGGCGTTAGAATCTAATGCTATAGGGATTGTTACTTTCAGGCTGTTTCAGTAAAAAGAGTTCAGCAAAATACAGATCTTTAAAATATTATAAAATTATATTTCAAAAAATTAACGCTAGAGGGCATTTTTTAATTTTTTTGATCTTTCGATTTTCTCTTATATTGAAAGTTTTGGTTAATAATATCATTTACCTATTTACTGATTTGTATCTCTTACAATCTGCAGAAAACAGTGTCAAAAATCACAATACCATTGTCTTAATTAAAATATTAATAGAATCACTGAACAAAATGTAGAATTTAGTTTTAATCTCTGTGTTCCTTAAAATATATCCCATTCATGATGTACTATCAGAATTATATGTTAAAAATAACTTGAATTGCTTCTGATCTGTATGGTTATGTTACCCATTTACTATATAATTAGGTTCTTTTATTTTTGTTAAATTTAATGATTGAAGTTTTTTTTACTTAACTTTATCTGTTAATATGTAAAACATTGATGTGATTCAAATGTCAAATCTAAATTAAGTTTTATTTACAGTGGTTACATACCTACTGCTACTTAGCTGACACTATAATTATTTTTATTTGATTTAGGTTTGTCTTTCCACTGTTTCTTTCTGCAAGAATAGCAGATGATTGTGTCTGTGTATTTTTTCACCTTTTTTACACAAAATGTTGCATAATAAATAGGTCATTCTGTAATTCTTTTAAACATAAAATATATTCTGATCATCACTCAATAATACCTTTCTTTTTTTTTTTTGCACCAGCTTAGTATTTCATTGGCCGGATACATTTCCTTTTCTTGACAAATGGTCTTTCCATGCTCTATTCTTCTCTTGTTTTTATATTTGCTATCAAAAATTTGAGAGTAGCTTGATTTATTGTCTTATAAGTGACTTGGACTTTATTTTTGGAGGTTCTCTTAATAAGTATGTTTCTGCATAACTTTTAAATTAAGCATTTTATTAAAGTATGTTTTAGAATTAATCTTTCTGGATCAAATTTTCCAGGTTTATTATGGGTGCCTTAATTTGTAGAATTAAGTTTCATTGATTCCAGAAAAGTAATGTGTGCGTGTGTGTGCGCCCGCATATGTGCGCGCATGTGTTTCACAGTTTTAAATATTAATTCTGTTCATTGTTTTATTTTTCCTGAGGGGAGGATGTCAATTACTCCAATTATACTTATGTTGGATCCTCTTCGTATATCTTCCATAGATATTTTTGGTTCTTTTGATAACATTCTTAATTCTGTTTTATGTTCTTAGCTCTTTCATTTATATTATCTCTTTCTATTATTGCATTTCCATTTATGCATTTTCTATCTTTGGAAAATTGTAATTTAGTCGTAATTTCTGATCCACATTTCTTTTTCTCCAACTTCTTTCTGTGACAAGTGAGCTTCCACTTTGCATTTTCCCTTTCTCTTGTCAAGTACTATGAGATTTTGAATTTCTGCTTCATGATATCTTATATCTGCTTTTGTATGAATATTGTCTGTATTTAAATTTTAGATGGTCTGTTGTTACCTTTTTTCTGCTCCATGACTGTTTTCATTGTGTGTGTGTGTGTGTGTGTGTAAAAGCTCACATCTGAAAGTCTTGAGTCTCACTTCCAGTTTTTTTTTTAAATTTATTTATTACTATTTTTTTAACTTCTAGAATATTCTCTCCTCTTGCTGTGATATAGGGCTATATTTAAATAGATGAGGTCAATAATTTAACTCTTCTTCAGATTCTTTCTTATCTTGCTTTAGCTGCTTTATTACTTTTTTTCATCACCTTGCTTAAAGAAAAAAAAAAAATCTCAGTGTTAAAAATGAATTTGTATACTAGTAAAGAACAATTGATTGGAAGATATAAAAATCTTCAACATAGATATAATAAAAAGTATAACTTTTAAATTTAAATTAAACAGGCAAATCAAACAGGCAGAGATTGGTGAAAAATAAATTTTAAGTAATGCTTAAAAAATAATATTAGTATTGGAGGAAAAGTAAGAAACATATAGGAGACATAAATAACTGAGTCAATAAGCTCCTTCTAAAAATATATAGAAATTTATATTCAATAAATAAAATATGCACATTTTGGTATATTTTTAAATCAGACCATGATTTAGATAACGAAAGAAGAATCAATGCATTGTAAATGATCAACATTTTATTTGTTCCCTCACCTTGCCAAAAAGAAATTGTTATGTATTTGTATATTGCTAAACCAATTATTAAATAATTCTGGAGATAAAGAGAAAATAATAGAGAAACTGTAGTTTAAAATATTGTAAAATGACAAATAATTTTGAACAAGTAAGTTTTTGAGGCTACATTTAAAACAGAAATTGGAGACATATTTTGAACTTTAAATCCATTTTTTGGGAAAACCTGGAAATCTAATCAAATAATTAAACATCTTCTTAAAAACATGGAGATAAAACAAAAAGTAAACAAAAAAAAGAATAAATTTAAGTACCATAAACAACTTTGTAAGAACAGACTATAAATGACTACATTAAAAATAATTATTTTTAATTTTTGATATGTTAATACTAATTAAGAAAATACTGAACGTAAACTAAATATTTAATTTTAAAGAGGTCTGAGTAAGGAAGTAATATAGATAAGATAGTTTTCTCCTCCTAAAATAGCAGAAAACTGGTGGCTTACTCCTTGTCCTTTCAAAAATCTCCAAAAAGATCAACGATAAACATACAAACAAAAAGTCAATGAAAGTAAAAAACAAAACAGAACAAACTAGACCTGTTCATTTTATCCTCTCCAAGCAGCCCCTGTTTCTGATTTTTCTTCCCCTGTAGATGAGACTGCAGGGAGAGGGTGCACCAGCTATAGCAACCCAAGGACTCAATTTCCATGCGATCATTATATTTGTCATTGTAAAATTCCAAAAGAACATTGTATTATAATTGTATACCACGGTCAGAAACTTGAATATTAAAGAAACTGGGCCAGAGAGTTGCATCCGTTTATCCCGTTCACCTAGTTCATCAAACCTTCCCACCTAGCAATGATGTTGTTCAATGAACACAGCTCATACAAGTTTCCTGTGCTCGGGAAGGTTGCATTCCAGCACCAGGTGACACTTAGTAAAAAGATACATGTAAGCAGTATTATGGAGAAAAGAGAAGAGCGGGGTGGCTTGGGGATGAGTGTGTGCATGGACACAGGTGTTAACTCAGGGGCGGTCCTGACACAAAAATGAGAAAGAACGAAGTGAGCTACTGGGACATGGAAGAAATGAGGTGGGAAAGCTTGGTGGGGACCAGGAGGTGCAGGTCCCCCTGGGACAGGTGTGTGTTTGCACTTGCCTTTGAGTGGCAGAGGCCTGACTGCAGTGGTTTATGTAGATAGGGGTTGGCAGGTAGTGGGGAGCCTGACGGTGGAGGTACAGGGTTGTTGCTATTACTTTAATGAGTCAAAAGTTTCTGGGGTTGGTCTCTAGGACTCTCTTAGCTTTTACTTCATGGTTCCAAATGGCTGCTGTAGCTGCAACCATCACAGTTGTGTTCCAGACAGAAAATAATTAGAGCGGACAACCAGGATGGGGCAAAACGTGTGTCAGCAAAGTATGAATGTTCTCACAACTTGGGCAGAATTTCATTTTATTGGTCAGAACTCTTTCACAAGTCTGCCTAATCCTAATTGCAAGAGTGGTTGGGAATTAAGGTTTTTCTTTGTTTATTCAATTGATTTGCCCTTTTTACTAAGCTGTACATGTTTCTGACTCCCACCAAAAAGGTGTTCTGGTGATGGTTGAATACTGGAGAGTCCATACTTTTAGTCTGCCACGCCAAGGTCAGAAGTTTTTATTTCATCATCCATATTAAGGAGCCCTTGGATGACTGTAGGCACTGAGCAGCATGACTGAATTTAAATTGGCTGCACGTAGAATGGGTGGTAGGCAGGCGCGGTGGAAGCTGGCACACCAGCTGAGGAGCTGTGCAGACACTCGGGTGAGGAAATGGTGGCCTGGTGCGTCGTGATGTTAACGGGGATGGAGAGGGGCAGAAAGAAGGGCCTGAGAGACTGGGGCACGGAGCTGGGGATTGATTTCATACTGGGAGATGGATCAGATAAATAATTGCGCTAAGGATAATGGCAACAAGGAAGTTGTAATACGGACAGGAAGAAAACTGGTCATTCCTGTGCCACTCAATTGAAATTTGTGATATTATGAGTTTCAAAAAATAGAAATGAATATAGAACTATATATAGGTATAATTGCAATTGCGTGTGTGTGTGTGTGTGTGTGTGTGTCCACACATATGTCTCCCAGCTCTGTCCACTGACAAGACCTGGGAGTAACGATCACCTAAAGACAGTGGGACACACCTAATGTCCTAGTGTTGACTTCTAAATACCATTTTCCTCCAAGAGGAGCATTGAGGAATGGTCATCTTTGGGGTTGGAGCGGGGGACATGTGAGATGAGCCTAGAGCATCATGTAGCAGAAAGCGGGGGAGTGTCCAAAGAAAGAGGGACTCATGGGCAAAAGGCCACAGGGCCACATGACAAATTATAGTATCAAAATAATTGTGACAATGATACTCGTATATTACAAGATATTGTGTGAATAGCAGACCATGAGTACATAGAGATGTAAATAAACACTTAAATACATGGAAATTCAGGGGAAGAAGTGGGTATTTATATGGTTTCAAACTAAAATGGATAAACCCAAACTGGGAGACATTCTGTAAAACAAATGGCCTGAAATCCTAACAAGTATCAAGTTCATTAAGATCATGGAAAGATTCACACATGGCTGATAAACACAGCACCACATTCTGAAGTGGACCCATCCTTTTGTTCACGAAGACATTGGGACAATTGGTAAAAATGAAATAGATCGGAGGTCAGAGGTAGTTGTGTGCCAGGGCTGGCTTCCTGGCTTCGAAGGATGCATTTCCATTGCATAGGAGAGTGTCCCTTTTTTTTTGGTAGAAAATGCACAATAAAGGACCCAAGTGTGATGGAGCATGGGGTCAGTTAATTCCTCTCAAATGTTTCAAAGAAAAGTTATTTAGCCATACTTTTCTCTACATTTGTATTTTAAATATTAAAAATAAAAATTGTGGCATCTTTTCCCTAGAGATTTAAAATGCTTTCTTATATTAGCTGCCCTGCCATGATTTTCTAGCCTGTCAGGGGTGAGGAGGTACCATTGGAGCTGCTCATATTAAATGGACAAAGTGGCCTGTCCGTTCAGTCATCAGTACACCCTCTGGGTCACTGATGTCTTTCAATTCTCCGTGTCCTCAGTAAACACTGGCTAGGATTAGATGCCTCCTGCAAAACCAGGTTTTGTCTTTGACTCTCAACATGTTCAAAAAACACCTGTTGAGAGGGGTTAGCTTTTACCATGGTAGCATGACAGGCGATCCGTGAGTTTTTCAGGAGGGGTGAGAGTTTCCAGTTCTCTGGAGAATGTCAGGGCTGGGTTAGCGCACTGTTCAGTAATTGTCCAGTAGGAGAAAACATTGCCAAAGCCAGGTGGAATGGCTGCTTACAGCTCCCCTACTGAGAGAGCCTCGGCTGGGCACCTCCGGTGTGGATGCCTGAGAAAGCATCCCGCAGAGAGAGCAAGCACGTAATTGCCAGCCTTTAAGTGCAGACCCTTTTGGAGAAATTCTCAGTTAAACCACTCTTAGAGGAAAATAGCAAAGGGGCTTGTAATTAGATGAGCTGTTCTTCAGACACAAGCCGACATAGATAATGCTGCATAATTAGCAGATAATTTTCTAGGTATTCCTGGCACTGAATGCTAAAAGCTAAGTTAAGTCAGCCAAAGCCCTGAGAAATGCCTGTGGCCAGCCAGGCATGGGCCTTCACGCCAGGGGGAGGGTCCCCACTCCGAATCTGAATTCCTCCTTCTCCATGGCCCAGGTCTTCCAGGGTCTGATAACGGCCAATAGCATGGGTCACTTGTGGGTTGAAAGGTGGCTTGTGATGTGAGTTGTTTACTGGAAACAGTTCTTAGCTTTAATCACTGGTTTGAGTAATATTTGAATTGTGGGAAGGAAGGTGTCTAGTAAGCTTTTTAAGAGTCCCAGGTGCGTTTTATACTTTTCAATAGTACACCTCATTTAATGAACTGCTAATTGGTATATTGATGTCCAAGAAATAATTTGGTTGGAACCAGAATACGTAGGGTTTGGAAAGTGTCCTGCATGGCTCCTTTTAGAAATTAAAATGCTACCTTAAGATTTGCCCCAATATATCACCTATGGGGCCACTTAACTACATATCTGTAATTTAAAAAAATGTGTTAGGACAGAAGTGGGTCAAGTGAAAGAAAAAAGGAAAAGTGAAAAAAAAAAACACTTGAGAGAAAATTTGTTGAGATTTCTTTAGAAGAGCTTCATGAATTTCATCAAGCTAAAGATAGAATTTTGGGCTACGCCGTGTTGAGTTGCGTCCCCTAACCCATAATTATGCATTTGCTGTGAAGGTGCAGTTATGTGGTCGGCAGCTGGGAACTCCATTCCAAGTCCAGTTTAACACATATTTGCCTGCATGAGCAAGGGTATGTATGTATATATTTTTATTTATTCCTCATCTTCCTTGTGCATGAAAATAGAATAATATCCACATCCACATAAGGCATTATTTGAAGGATCAAAACAGATAGTGTCTTCGATGTTGAAAGTGCAGAAGGTTATTATGTAAACGCTGCTGTTATTTTTCTTACCCTCGTGGTTTAGGGAGATCATGGAATTAAAACATAGACTAGCATCTGACCAGTAGAAGACATTCAAATACATACTTAACATGGTGAAATGCGTTGCCAGCTAAAAATCACAGGCAGCTTTTTTCGTTTTTAAGGTGACTTATTCCCATGGAATCAGCATCCCACTTTGCAGTGACTTCCAGCCCCCCACTGCCCTTCCACATGCTTTGGGTGGATAAACCCACCCGCTCTTCTGGGCAGTATTTCCTGCACTTACTTTCACAGTCCCTCTCAGCCTCTGTTCTCATCTTCTCCCCTTTGAAGGCTACAGGAATTTCCTGTTTAATTGGCCTGTTGTCACTGCACCCTTTCAAGTGGTTTTCTAACTCTTTGGTTACAAAATTCTACATAATCTCCATTCTAAACTTAAAATAATTAGGCCTTTAATTCTGTGCTGAATTTGATATGAACTTGCATTGAATTCTGAGACAGACAACTTAGGCATGAAACAAAGATTTTTAAACAATGGACAGTTTCAGAATGGGAACATACAGTGTGTGCTTTGCTTTATCGTGTTTCCTCGCACTGCACACGGGGCTTCAGAATTTGGGGACCTGCGCCCTGGGCTCCGGCTGGGAGAGGAGCAGTGCTCTGAGCAAGCTCACCTTGAGAACCACCCTCTGGAGGGCAGGCAGACCACCTCCAGTGCTATTTTTACTCCTCATTCATGGAGCCTCCGGTGCAGAGCTGGCGGGGTGTCCTGGGCACCTGGTGTGGGGACATCCCGTGAGGGTGGCAGGAGCAGATCTTCTGGGAGCTTCAGCCTGCGTGTCACCTCCGCCTGGCCTCCAGGCCTGTGTATGTCAGGGAAGGGTACGCTCCACAGTAAAGCTGTCCTCACTCACCCACCACAGCCCGCTCAGCAGCTGGTGAGACCGTCACCCAGCTAAGGGGCTTTATCAGAAGTGACAGTTGCTCTGTGTGTTTGCAAAACCATTCTTAGCTCAGGTAAGTTTCCAGATCACAATGAGTTTTTACACTATTTTTATCCTCAAATCAAAATGAAACAAATTACTTCTGTCAGAGTTTATAGAAGGAATGAAGCGCTGGAGACTTTGTCAGCACAATTCCGGATCCGCAGGGGCTGGGAAGGAGCCCTGCCTAAGGAAGGTGTCAAGTCTGCACGCTGCTCTTCACAGGCCCCAAACCCACACTCGGGGCAGGAGGGGTGTCTTCCAGTTACAAAGCTTTATACATTGGCTTTTAATGCTATACTAGAATGATAAGCCATCAGAAATTGGTAAAACTCTCTTACTCTATTCAACCTACCGGAACAAAACACCACAGACTAAATGGCTTAAATAACAGACATTCATTTCACACTCCCCTGGAGGCTGAGAAGTCAAAGATCAAGAAGCACATAGTAGGAGGTCAGAAAGGGGAAGTGTGACCTGTAGCTCCCACTAGAAGGCGAGTCCTCACCAGCTACAAATCCACGGAGCCGTGGCTTCTGCCGTGGTTCTGCGCGGCGCTGGGGAAGGCAGAGCACTTGTGATAGCAGGTGGGGGCCCTCAGGGTGCCCGGGTCTCTCTCCACATCAACAGGCCAGGTAATTGATGCTTGGTGGCCTCAAGGAGTTAAAGGTGACCCCACTGGCATCACCTGCAGCTGAGGGGCCAGGCTGGTCTTCTCTGCACGGATCCCATCGCACTAAAAGGTTCAAAAGCAGTCACGTAGCAAAACAAGGCCCTGCTGGCTTGTTGTCGTCTTAGAGGACAGACTGGAGCCAACCCACTTGTAAGTGGGTTGAACGCTCCACTTTGCCTTCTTTTTCTCCTGCTTTCTACCTCATGTGGATGAAGAAAGGGGTTCTATGGACAGTGACCTCACAGGTGATGGGGTCATAAACCCCTAACTGGGCAGGTGGGTGGAGGTCACACCCAGGCCTGGAACTTCTTCACTGAAAGGCTCATCTTGGCCGAAGGCAGCCCTGCCCAGGTTTCTGTGCATCTAGATGACCACAACTTTGAAATAATTGTGTCCACCCTCAAGAGAGCACAGAATCTCCTTAACTCCCCTGAAACCTACCCCGCCTTGCCTCCCCACCTCCATGTCATCTTCCTCACATCCCCTCCTCAAGTCCAAATACCTAAAAGAAACTGCAAAATTGTCATTTCTGGAGAACTTGAGATCTTGCTCCCTGGCATATGTCATCAGTTTGGCTCAGATAAACTCATAAAAATTCTCTACAAGTTTGGACGTTTCTTCCCTCCACCCCCCTAGCCCCCGTTTTTAGAAACAACTGAACTTCTGTTTGGAGTTGCCTCTTGGATGAGCAAGCTGACGGATGGGCTCGCGTCCTCCATGCTGCACGGATACAGCTCTGTGGCCTTAGTGTGAGTCAGGCCTGTTCATGTCGGGGGCAAGGAGAAGTGGCCCTGTGCTGGTGGCTTGGTCCTGTGCCTGCAGGTCCCAGCAGCCTGTGATGGCTCCCCCATGGCTTCCTGCTGCAGGCAGGGGGGCTGCTGAGCAGAGAGAAGGCTCGGCCTGAGCTCTGAGCTCTGCCCGCAGTGCTGTGACCAGCTACGTCTGGGTGATGGTGTTGTGGAGTACTTGCAACGAGCCAGAACGCCTTCCCAGCATTACACATGCTCCAACCCATTTAACCAAATCACCGCTCTGGCCAATGAGGTCAAGCTTATTTTATGCCCAGTTTATGTCAGGGGAAACTGAGGCACAGACCATGGAAGTAATCAGCCCAAGCTCCTATTCATAATAAGAGTGGCACTTGAATGTGAAATTGGGCAGGATGGTCCCCGAGTCCAAAGCTCTTAACCATCCCACTGGGCTGCTGATGAAATACTTATGGTTCAAGCCACCAGTGATATGTGCTCATTTTCTTAAAGTTTTCAGTCAAGAAAACTCATTGCGTTTTCTCAGGAGCTTTCTTAAGTCAGTGCACAGCTCTCCCTAATTCTCCTGAACTATTCCTAGAGTCAGCACCACTAGATATTATTGAGAGGAAGAGGAAGCGGCTTGCCTCACCTCAGTGTGGCTCTCCACACAGACCCTTTTGGCTTCTGGGCTGTTGCTGGGGTTTCTGGGAAGGTCCCAGGTCAAGGGTGTGATGAGAGAGCTCAGAAGCCTGTCCACAGGGATTTCAGGGTGAGAGTGGACCCCCTAATGCTTTCCTCCCTTCCCAACAAATTATTCCAATACGCCAAGGATGATTCTTGTCAACAGGAACTTCAAGGAGAAAACCCAGAAAGATAAGAAGGGACATTTCTGAGAAGATATAGGTATGTGGCAAGAAAACAGTGTCTGCATTTTGAATGTTCATAATTGATGTTAAATGTTATTCTTAGCTGCCAGTAATTCATTTTTTTTTTTTTTTTGGTGTTTTAAGTTAAGCATCAATACATTACAGTTAAATAATAATGATTAATTATTAATGAATTAAAATTAAAGCCAAATGATTGACTCTAATATTAGTTGCGAGGAATCGAGGTGGAGTGAGGGGTGTGCATTTCAGGATCAATTGCTTGACAAAATGAACACCTTTTGCAGCTCTCTGTGACCCAGGGAGGATAACCGTTGAACCCGAGGAACAAATTTTCACAGCCGGGGATGATTCAAAAGTTTCTCGTATAAGTTGTACAAAGTGCTTATAGAACGAGCGTCCATTTCTAAGCTACTGCGACTGTTTGGACATCGCAGGTCCTTTCCTCCTTCCAGCAGAATGCCTCAGCCTCCACCGGTTTGTGGTTCGCCCGCTGATGTGCTGTGGCTGATGAGATGGGAGCAAAGTGGCCTGAGACCTTGACAGGTAGAAGCGCTGGGGTCCAGTGGGTGCTCCCGCAGGCCCCTCTGCCCTTGTTCACTGCATGGCAGCCACAGGTGCGTGACGTTCAGTAACTAGGCCACATGACGCACCACCCGCCATCTTCAGTGGTTTCCCATTGCTCTTAGGAACTGGCCCCCAAATGTCTACTCCCTTGATGAGGCCCATTCCGGGTGGAAAGTATGCAGGGCACTATAGCAGCATAGGAGAATTATTGACAATGTGTGGCTTACCTGAGGACAGAAAGACTTCCCTGAGAAATGATGCTGCAAACCTCAGGGTGAAGGGTAACCTGTATTACCAGCTCCTTAGGAATTTCCCTGGAAAATGGCACCAGACGGCCACACTGGTCTGGGCGCCATGAGATGCTGTTGAGCTGGGTTGGCACAGAACACAGAGGTGCGTACTTGCTTGCCTGGGATTGGGTGACACAGTGGTCGTGGGTGATGTTAGAACTCTTGAATTGCTAAAATGTTTTTAGCTGTAATTATAACTCACTTATTTTGTGATTCATTGAGAGGGTGACTGACTACTATTTGAAGTATTTAAAGAACTTCTGCATGATGACAATGTCCTGAAATAATCAATTTCTACAGAAAATAGGCCCAGATTTGATCAACTGGATTCATTGCAGAAACAAAAATGCCTGCATTCAACAACTTCCAAGTTACGTATTTCACCGTATTAAAAACAGTTCACACACGAAATGTGTATACGAGCCTTTTCTACCTTTCCGATTTCTGTGGGCAAAAATGCCTGCATTCAACAACTTCCAAGTTACATATTTCACCGTATTAAAAACAGTTCACACACGAAATGTGTATACGAGCCTTTTCTACCTTTCCGATTTCTGTGGGCAGCGCCTCCACGGGATATCACTGGAACCACGCTGTTTCCTTCAAAATAACCACAGGCCTTTCAAAACCCTGGTGAATGCCTTTGTCCCTGGAAACGCAGGAGACGTTTCCTCATGCAGCCAAACACAGTCTCGTGCTATTCATAAATGTTCAGCTCCTCCAATACAGTAATTACTATTCCAGTGGCTTTCCTCTTGAGAACAAGAATCCTCATCAAGTTCAGTATGTGAGGCCTTGTAAGGGCTGCCTGCTGAACTGAGTATATGACACAAAATTCACAACTGTATTTGTTAATAAAAGAGGTGTTTGTTTTTTTTAAAAACAAGGAAGGGAAATGATTATGTTCCGTAATGATAGATCATGGTTCGTTGGAAAGTATCCGAGGCTTAGTTTTTTTTAGCGAGAAGGGAGGGAGGAGGGCAGGAGGCCCAGAGACTCTTTATTGGCTGACAGCAGATTCAAAAGAAAATGTCTGCTTTCAACAGGTTCTTTAAAAGAAGAGGAGTCCTATGTCGAGGGTAACTTTAAAAGGAAGCACCGAAGGCGCAGAGCGGACTCTTCAGGGCTCCCCTCCCCCGCACTTCCGGGTGAGTGTCTTGGCCTGACCCCAGGAAGATGTTTCAGAGAGGCCTTGACAACTGTTGACTGATGATTTGTTTTGCCAACCTGTCAGAGTAATCCACAGCGTGCTAATTTAAGGGAACGTCTTTATTTGAGAACATCAAATGTGTTTTATTGTACACATCTGTGTCAGGGACTACCCTGCCAACATACAAGTTTTGCTCATTTCAATAAATCAGAGATGTGAGTATCAAGAGGAAAGGCTGCCGGAGGGTTTGGGGAGCCGCAGGTTCCTGACATGCAGAGGCACAGGCGAGCTCAGGGCACTCCCTGTCATTCCTGGGAGGTGTTCACAACCCTAAGCCTGTCAAGAATGTGTCTAGTTTATACAGAAAAGACAATTCATCGGTTAATAAAAAGGTGTAACATTTCCTACAGGTGAGCTCCACTGATCAAGGGATAAAAAGAACTTTTGTTGCCACTTTGGGAAGATGCATTGCAGATTTAACCTGGGCTTTGATGTAAACTTTGAAAGCTTCCAGAGGCTTCTTATGGGGTGTGTGTTGTGGGAGGCTGGGCTAGTCTTCCTGAGGAAGTGACAGAGTACTGCGAAGTGACACAACAAGGTGACCAAAAAGGACAGAGAGAAGAATAACAGGGGCTTCGTGGGTCAGCATTGTCCCAGTAAAGTTCTAGAACAGTTACCCACCTTTCCCTCTAAATCGAAGCCTTTTACAACAGAAATGCACTGCATCTAAGAGCACTTTTGAAAAGGCCCACGATATTTAGAGTTAATGGGGCCTGGAAATGACTACAATTAAAGTAACAATTGAATGATATTCTTGGTGGCTTTACCACTGAACGGTCTGTTCAACCTCTACGTTCCTGCAGGGGTGCTGGCTGGGGAGAGCTCAGCAGAACCCCAGGAATTGGTCTCTGTCTTTGGGTCAGCTCAATGCACCCCGTCCTCTGGGGAGACTGGGAAATCTTGTAGACCTTCTTAGAAAGATCGGGTTGCCTCAAGGAGCTCATGCTATCACAACAGCACTGCAGTGTTTCAATCCGGTCCACCCTAGGGTGGAATTTACAGGAAGAGCAGAAAGTCAGAAGACAGCTACTCGCCTCCTCCATTTCTCTGGAGTAGTCAAGGTGAGCTCCTCTCTTCATACGTGCCACCCCCTGGTTCCATTTGCAGTCCCCAACTCCAGCCAAACCAGACCCTATTCCAGAGGGTCAGAACCGTTCATTTCATATGAAGCTAACCGAGTTTGCAAAAATCACAAGACAAGAGTGGTCATCAAAGACTCAACCCCTTGTCAAATAAGCAAGTGTAGACTTTGGTTTCTTAATGTCAGCTCAGGAGGGTTTGCCTGTAAGGAAAAAGTGTGTGCTGTGTTTGTTTCCTCCCCGTTTCATCTTTCCACAAGTTAGGCAAGGAACTTTACCAGATCTGCAGAGTTTTATCCGGTGACACAAATCATCCACAGCATTTTGGGGAAGAATGAAGCAGTGAAGGAGGCAGAGTGTGTGAAGACAGGCCCCCTGAGCAATGGCCCATTTCTACCGTGGATGTCGGTGGAGGGCAGTGGAGGCAGCGAGGTGGTCCCCAGGACACAGCAGTGTGGGCGGCTCACAGAGCCTGGGACAGGAAACAGACAGCCAGGATATTACCATACATCCAGCCATTTCCATCCTTTAAAATGCACCATTAACTAAAAGGCCGCCTTGGGTTTCCTCCAAGGACACTATATCATCAGCAATATGTAAATGTTGTCTTTGTCAGTTTATTTTTCCAGGTGAAAACTCTTCCTGTCTGTGAAAGAAACCTTTTGTAGCCATGCTCCCGGGTTTGTAAGGAAGTCAGGAGGGATCCAGTTCCTGGGGAAATGTGCTGTCTAAACTTTAAATCTGAGATCCACTCTCTGAGCATGGGGATGATAAACAGATACACTTAAAGATCTGTTTGTTCTTACTCAATTCTAGTAAGGGATGGTTGGGGGCCCCTTCCCGTCACAGGCACTGGGTAGGTTCAGAAGGTTCTCCCATCTGTTAACGTGAAACTGTGCTCCTTTGTCGGGAGGGGGACACGGACACCTGCTCTGAGGTACAGAGGATAGCTTGTTTCTCTCCATCATAAATCATAATTATGGCAACAGTTTTCCATCAAAGCAGTCACAGCCCTTTCATTGGATCCCTTTACCATCTGAGCTAAGGTTTTCTTCAGAGGGCACCCAAACTGGGGAACTTTCTGGTGGCATTTCACAGACACCCTGGACATAGTGTCACCAAGCAGGGCTGTGCTGGGAATGCCTGTTTAGGAAACAGTGACAAGGGGATCCTTCAGCCAGATGGCCTCTCTCATTCGGCATGTTTCAACGCCATTATTTTAGATGGAAGTCGGCGTCTTAGGAAAAAGGCCCCAAAGCTGATGTCACATTCTCATTATGTGTTTGCTGTGGATTTATCTCTGGTGTGTGTCCTCCCCGCCTGCCCTCCTCTCTTAACCTCAGTGAGTGCACTTGGGAACCTGAGCCTTCTGTCCTCACCTCTCCCCTCGAGCCTCCTCACTAAAAACAGAGGCGTCTTGCGATGGGGGTTCAGCAGGAGCACAATCCAGCCAGTGTGTCGCGCTGGCCTACGGCTGGCGGGGCCCTGCCCGGGGAATGGAGTAGCCTGGCCTTGGAATTCCCACACCCTCGAGTCACACAGGGAGGAGGGCCTGAGACCTGTGTTAAGGGGACAGACGGACAGGGAGCTTTCACACACAAGCCCCGTGACAGAATGGAGCGGAATGAAAACTGTCATTGAATGCCACTTCCAATGGAAGGACACCAGAAGGTGGGCCGTGAGCTCCATGGAGGCTCCACTCTCCCTGCCATTGTGCTGTTTTGTGAAGAGGGGCTGAAAATGCCATGCTAGAGTGTTGCCCACCTAAAACTTATAATACAGACCATGTACTGTAATATTTTACCATTCTGACCGTGGGACGTGTACCGTAGGTTATGCCTAAGTTTAATGTACAAATGGATTGTCTCCTCACCTCATAAAACCCCTGTGAGATTCGTATCATTATCGGCAGTTTCCCCATGAAACTGAAATGTAAATCATTTGCTCACAGCCTCTGTAAGATCTGTGAGGCAGACCCCAAAGATTGCAGCCAACACAGAGGGAGCCCTGGAAATGCGCTTCTCCTGAGACACTTGAGCGTGGGGCTGAGCCCGGCATCCGGTGGGCACAGGCTGCCTGGGAAGGACGCTATGCCCCACACGCGTACCTGGGACCCACTGCATCCCCAGGGCACCTACAGCCCACCACGTGCACCCCCCAGATCTAGTTCACTAGATAGATTAGGAAAGATTGGCACTCCTTTGGCTCTCCCGATCACGGAGGGGACACGGAAGAGAGGAAAGTTAGTAAACCAGAGACCCCAGCACTGCAGCTGTCCTGAAGGCTCAGGTTGCTCGTCACCCACTCCCTCCTCTGCCGTCCACCCACCCACTGACAACATCACCTGCCAGCCTGGGTGCTTTTGCTGGTGGCATGAGGCAGATCCTCATCCCCAGAAGACAGGAGCCCTGGTCGATGTGCCATTCTTAGTCAAACTGCTACAGCTCTTCATTGAGAGTCAAAAGTGGGCAAGCCGGTACCCAGTGACACTGAAATGACAACCTGAGCGCCATGCTCACCCCCTTCTTCCCACATCGTACTCAGCAGCCTTCTATCCCCCTGCTTATCGGAGCCAACTACCCCTGAACATGATGACACCCCTTCTTGTCTGCTGCTCCCCGAACACAAAAAGTCTGAAGTGCCCAGGACACTGATCATTCTTTGGAACTCCTGCCTTGTCCCTTGGCAAAAGTGTGCCCTCTTGGGAACAAGACCCTCTGACATTGCAGAGCCCAGAGCTGTGGGGCTTGGGCATTGTTGAGTGAAGGTAAGAGCGTTTACACCCCTCAATGGCCAGACCCGTGGAGTCTCCATATTGGTGACAACATCAGGTAAAGACCTTTTCTTCAAAACATAACACTGTGCTCTGGAGGGTGGCACTCCATCCTCATGGGGCATCCCCACCAAGTGACACATGGCCATTCCAGCGCTCTTTGGATTACAGTGTCCTCTGGATGGTGTGATCATGGCCCGCTCAGGGACCCTTGGGTCTTGGGCCCACTCCTGCAGCTCCCATGATGATTTGGAGAACAGCGTGTGGGGCCTGCGCCAGTGGGTGAACCCTCTGGGAGACCAGGATAACGGTGCTGGCCGAGCGTTTGCAGCCTCAGAGGGAAACTCACATCAAGAGCACTGGCTGCGCCCGAGCGTCCGCCAGCCTGGAGGGGACCCGACTTAGGCAAGCTGTAGCCATTCGGTGGCATTATCAGGGCCTCCTCAGTGGTGGTCTCTGAGGCTTGTAGGGTGACGCCAGAACAGTGGAGCCATGCTGGTGGCAGATGCCCAAGCTCTGTGTATGACACAATGCACACAAAAGACACTGTTCATGTGTCCTTTGCCTCAGCCTAGGGAATGTGATGGCAGAAAGGCACCGATGCCAGCTGACCAGGTCATTATCTCTACGGTTTGTTTTCTAAGCATGTCTTCCATGGGGAACTATTCCTGATGGAGACTTATATGTAATACCCAGATCTTCACATGTTATGTGCCCTCTCGGATATTCATCCCCAAGCTCCTGCCACAGAACTCCTTCCCTGACCTTCCAGGCTTTCTCTTTCGAGGTGATGACCGGCTGGCTAGTTCATTGGCCAATGCCTGTGACTCATTATACATTGCCTTGGGTCACTTGTCTTTCCACAAGAAGACAGCCAAGTTTACTGCCAAAGCTTCTCCTATTGAGGTAAGTTTCCTCACTACTCCTGAATGCATATGGAGTGCATCAGTTTTGATCTGGACCCTTGAACACACCCATAAGTTAAGTGCAAGTTTTTCTCTCCTTCTTGAGCTGATCATAGGATCTGCCAGAGAGCTGGATGTGAGCTCAGGTAGGGGCACTGGTACAACAGTGTTGAATGAAATCACGACCTTTGGTCCTGAGCAAGTTCAACCACAGATGTACTGCCCCCATCACTGGATAGAATTTGCTGGGACTGCCTGATGGGGCCCTCAGTGGATCTGACAGGAGTCAGCTCATGCTGGACAGTTCCAAAGGCATGGTCACTCATCGTCTCAAAGCCAGGCATTCCCTCTCTGCCAGGGTCTAATACACCATATAATTTGGAAAAGGCGTATAATTTTCTGCCACAAATACCATCCCTGGCTTCAGACGCCCAGGGCCCTCTGGGATGTTTAGACTGAGGCATGCTTAGTCCTCACAACACATAATCTCCCATCTCTGACATCTCCAACAGCACAGAGGCTCATAGATCGTGGGACCTCCATGGATGGGGGGTGATGGGGGGCTGTCTTTTTGCAACAGTGTAGACCTGATGCAGGCCTGTTCTGCCCTGGGCCCCACTCACTGCCAGCAGCCTTCTGACTCACTCAGGTAGGACAAAGGAGCTTTCTGGGGGTGGAATGTTCTCCTGAACAGGACTCCCAGGCACCGTGCTTCTTTCTTCATGGGAGGAAGTGCAAGAAGGAATAGTTTGTTTGAGCACGCTCCTGACCTTCAGCCTCCTAAAACGTGTGTGGATGTAGCAGGTCTCTGAATCTTTGGATGTTTTAGCACCCACCTTGGAAGTGCATGTCTTTCCCAAGACCTTAGGCGTGCTTACCAGCTCTTGCTGAACCTGGTCTGTTTCACATAAGGCCATCAGTTCAATAGATCCATGTTAAGGCAATTCAGATTCTTTGGACTCTATTACTACGAGGATGACATAGTTTATACAGCGCTGGGGCAAAAATGTAAATGAGTGGTTGGTCCACTGCATGTGCAAACAAGCTGTTTCTCATCTTCTTTCTTGAATGAGACAGAAAAACAAATAACATGGTAGCCAAATCAATGACCGCATACGATATAGCGGAGGCCATAGATACCTGTTCTGGCAAACATGCTATATCTAAAAGAGTGAAATTGGGTTAACTGCCTGGTTGAGCCTGTGCTGCTCTCTGTCATTCTCCAGATCCATCCATTTTCTACAGAGACCAGGCTGGTCCATTAAGTGTACACCCGAGGGAATTACCACCCCTGTACATTCCTGGTCCTGAACACAGGTGCTGATCGTCATCATGCCTCCTGGAACACTGTGTTTGTGATTCCCCATCTTGATTACGGATGAGGAAGGTTAGCTTTCACTCTGATAGCTTTTACTCCACAAACTAAGGGCCTATATTGAGCGTGATAGCAACAGCCAGCTTGGCAATCAGACCATATATTTGATCACTATGTAAATGAGCACCCAGTGGGTCCACTGCCCCAGGATTGTGATTTGGACATTGGGCATGACTCTATTGATTAACTAACAGGATATGTATCTGCTCTGATGCAAGGAAAGCACAATGACACCTGGGTCTCATACTGTTGTCTTGGACACTGTCTCCAACCATTGTCAAAATAGCTGGGTATTTCCCTTTCTCCAAAGTACAGTTACCCAGCAAAATGGCCATAGGTCCCTTAAGGAATGACAGGAAGCATTATCGTGTAAAATTGTCATGTTGTTGGAGGGTCTTCACCCCTGAAACCTGATCACCTCTTCAGTTATTGGGTTCTGGCTCTGAAACTGGCTTGCCTCTGGAAATTGGACAAAAGATCAGAAGATGTATGCATTTATTTCTTTAGAGATGAGCGTCCTCAGTTTCCCAGTCATCTTCCGTTGACAAGCTCTGCTTTAACCTGATCAGTGCCTTTGCCAGTAGCCCATGGGACTACTGTGTTCTATGAACCATTTCAATAATATCCTGTGGGTCAGTCCCTCTCAGATGCCACTTCTGCTAGTCTATGGAAAGTGCCCGCCCTTAGCACCAAGTCTGGCCCCTATTGTTTCAGCATCCTATCATGTTTATCCCCATCACTGAGAGAAGCCCTGAACCATCCTCTCCTGTCATCAGCCCAGGTGTGCAGATGAGAAACATCACTAGACATACCTGTCCTTCTCACCAGCACATGCCTCAGAGCTTCAGGGCTGGGTGGGCCCATGGGCCTTCTTGGAAAATGTGGTGAGTCAGCTGCCTGGATGTAGTGTGTATCCATTCTAACACGTCCACTTTCTAAGCCTTTCAGTTCCTCCCTCCGTGCTCTGTCACACCAGGTCCTGGCATCTCAGCTGCTTGCAGACAGAAACATTGCTTCTCCCAGGCTTCAGTATTATATCGTGTTCTAGTGGTGAATAGACACCATTTTATTGGGTTCTCGCAAAGGTGGGAAGTTATATGTGCAAGAAAAGCACCCCCAAGCCCGTGTACCCTTCCCCATCAATCCTATGTTCTGGCCTCCTGAGCAAACACCTTCCAGCTCTAATCCTGTGTGGACCCTCTTGTTCCTGCTGGTATAAGCTGGCCAGGTCCTTGGCATTTAATTTCTTGATGTAATAAATTGCCACAAGGTGGGTAGCTTAAAACCATAAAGATTATTCTACCACAGTTCTGGCGGACAGAAGTTCGAAATTAAGATATCAGCAAGGCCGTTCTCCCTGGGAGCCTCTGAGTAGATAGTGAGATGATGGCCATCCATCCTCATTTTGCTTTAGCTTGTGGCTGCATCACTCCACCCGCTCCTGTAGCCATCTGGCTCTCTCCCTGTGAGTGCTTA
Source organism: Aselliscus stoliczkanus (assembly GCA_033961575.1). Classification (NCBI taxonomy): domain Eukaryota; kingdom Metazoa; phylum Chordata; class Mammalia; order Chiroptera; family Hipposideridae; genus Aselliscus; species Aselliscus stoliczkanus. Next base: position 110,676,149 of record CM066728.1, read on the forward strand.
TCTCACATGGCATCTTCCTCCTCTTAAAGATTCCATTTTTTTTTTTTTTTTTTAGCTGAGCCATCCTGCCACCTGTTGGCAGCTCAACGGCAACTCAGCTCGGGCTGGCCTCGAACAGCTGTTGCTCAGAGCTCAGCTCGCACTCTTGAGCGACCTCTTAACCAACTGAGCTACTCGGCCGGCCCTCATCTTCCTCCTCTTATAAGAACACCAGGCCTGTAGAGTTAGAGCCCATCTTTCTTAGCATATTTCATCTGCTAAATAAGGTCTTTCTAAATAAGGTCAAGCTGACAGGTACCAGGAGTTTGACTTCAACATATCCTTTTGCCTGACAAAATTCAACCCGTAACACCTCTTCAAGACATCCCCAGGTGAGTAGTATGAACTTGACCCTGGAGGGTCTAGTGGACAGGATGGACAGTGACAATAGATCCTGAGGGAGCAGCGATTGCCTTGAGCGGGGGAGGCTTCTGCCTCGTCCTCCAGTACAGGGAGACATGTCTTGGGAAAGATGGGACAATTCTGAAGGTTTAGAGACATCTGAGGAGTCATAATGTTTGGGAGCATCTTCCAAGAAGCATCTCTGTGTGGGTCAGGGATATGACGAAATGTCCGCGTGGCCCCGAAATTCACATGTTGGAACTTTCACCTCCAAGGTGATGGGAGCCTGTGGGAGGTCGATATATCCAGGTAAGGTCAGGAGGTTGGGGTATCCATGATGGCATTAGGGCCGTTATAAGAAGAAGAGACAAGAGCTAGTCCTCTTTCTCTCTTTCCACGTGCACACCAAGGAAAGGCCACGACAAGATGCTGGCTGAGTGCAAATCTGGAAGAGCTCTCACTGGGAGTGAAAGCAACCAGCACCTTAATCTGGATGCTCCAGCCTGCAGAACTGGGAGAAGCACCTGTGTTTGTTCCAGCCCCCCAGTATTTTTGGGATTTTGTTACGGCGGGCTGAGCTGACTAAGGCAGTCAGTGTCCCAGAGTTCTCCAACCAGGAGCAGAAGCTTGTCACAAAGGGAAACCTGTGGTTGGATGTTTAAAGTTTTTGGAATTCAGCCCAACTATTAGGTCTTGACTTTGACTTTAGCATTTTCTGTCCGTCTCCTCCAATAGATGGTAGACTCTTTGTATGTAATCGCAGAGTCTGTCTGGCCTTCACACAGCTACTGTCCCTCAGCTGCCCCTGATGCCCCCACAGACCACCAATGACACTCAGCCACAGTGCTCCAGTCCCACAGGCCTGTACCTACTGTGCCCCGTCTACACAGGCACGTCTCTGCCCTTCTACCCGCACCCCCGCCCCGTCACTTCTGTGCCATTGTAACAAGCTCCACTTCGAGTCAGGGTCTAGATGGTTGGCACAGAGGTCACAGCACACGAGATAAAATCTTTACTAATCAACCCTGTCTTATGCATTTTGCATACTCACTCAGTTTTATGTGAAATCAAGTACCCAACACCCTAACTCTTCATTGAGAATAATTGCCTGAGTACATTTAAATGGAGAACGTAGTTTTGAGGTATTACTGAAACTACTTCTTTGGGTGTGCTCTAGTAACATTAAGTACTCAAGAAGTCAGGTTCTTTTCCAAGTCTCTCACATTCAGTTTATAGATTATCCCTTCATTCAGCGCGTGAAGAGCTTGTCTCACCCAGGTAGGGATTCCGAGAGTGAAAGAATGTGCACTTCGTGTTCGGGGCTCTTAATTGACAAACGAATTACTCATCCGAGGTTGTCTGCCATCTAGTAAACCATGCAAACCTGCAGATCTTGGAAAGGGTTGTCAGTGATTTTAAGGAAAGGGCGGCTCCTTCTCTTTGAAAAGGATAATTACCTTCAAAGAGGAAATAAATTTTTCCCCAACAATAAATAGCATTCATACTTTTCTCCTGCGGGGGAGATTTGCTTGTAAACTTGGAGGTGCCAACACTAATCCAAGACAAAGCAGCCGGGGAATTCCCAGAGTGCGCTGGGAAGTGGAGAAAGGCTGCGTGAGTACTTATTTCATCAACTGCATCCTCTTGCAAGCTGGCACTTCATTCCACCCCATGGTGCTCTGAAGGATAGCAGTGCCCCTTAGATGAGTTGCAGCAAATGGTCTCCTTCTCAGTTCAGATCTGAAGTCCCTCAAGCTGACAAGAAAGGGCTGAATAAAGTAGCTAATGGAATGTATCTAAATATTGTTGGACAGTGAGTCCATGACCTCTAGATTGAATGTGTGTATAAGTGTGTACACACACACAACACATATACATGCACGCACACGCATGCACACACACACGCACGCATACACCCTACCGTATAATAACTGTTAGCAGATGGAGGAGGAAGAGAATTAGAATGGGATGTCTGAGAATGGTGTTCTTATAAACCCCTTTGGAGTCAGGAGAAAATCCACCACATGACTGCATTCCCCACACTCACTCTACAGTTGTGCTTATTCTTTGGATAACATCTTTCTTCATTGGTCCTCTTGACTGCACCAGCTTTTCACTAAAAGTGCTGAGTGTGAGAAGATGGGAAAAGCGGAGGAGTTTTCTCTTGTCACTGGATTTCTATGGGGTTTTCATCGCTATGCAAAGCACAGTGATGTTCTGAGTAGGAACCTGCATCACAAATGGTCCCAAGTATTTCACACCCGTGTGTGGTATGTGCTATGTTTATTCCCAGTGTACAGAGGAAGCTTTGGCCCCAAATCCCAAATCTTATGTCTGGTGGAGGAAGGATGCCCATGGGAACCTGTAAAGACATCGTCTCGTGCTTTCCATGCTCTGAGGATGCTCTGTGGGGGATGGAGGTTCCGGGACCCTTCAGCTCTGAGGGGTCAGGGTGGAGGTGTTCCTACTGCGTTGTCTCAGATGCCCTCCGCCAGCCTGTTGGTGACATGACTGCCCTCTCTCTTGGCCACGGTATGAGAAGCTTTCTGAGTCATGATGGCAAGCTGATGTGTGCAAATAAGCCCCTGACAAGGGTATGGCAGTGGAGGCCTATCACGGAGCCAGGGCGCGCTGGGCTAGAGGCAGGAGGCCCCAGGAGGAAGGTTCCAGCGCCTCTAGGCATTTCGTTGTCTCTCACCCCTGCTCCCAAGCAGCGGTCACTAGCGTGTTCCCCATCCCTTCCAGCGTCCAGGCAGAATGTGCAGGGGGCGCAGAGGCCAGCAGGGTACCCTGCGCAGCGATACCCCAGGTGCTGAGGGAGTCCGCCTGGCAGCTGCACACTGGTCCGTCAGCGGTCCTCCTAAGGGAGAGTCTCCTCAAGGAAAGGGCCGCTTTTGTAGTTGCTTTCTTTTCTCCGCCAGCTAACTGCCAGGAAGCCCCTCACACAGCCCCCGATGCCTTTCTTAGTAGAGGGAGTGGAAGCCCGCCGTGGCCTTTTCTCCGCTCAGAGCGAGTGGGGGCTGCTCCAGCTCCTTCTAATGACAGTAGAAGTTGCCCTGCACCGGCTGCCGGACAGCCCCCTTTCCCAGTTGAACCATGTTGCCTTTGCTCTGAATTTCTGCCTGGCATGGCTTCCTCTTGGGTTTAAAACCACCCGTCTACCTTTTTTCTCAGTAAGCTGGCTCTCATGGTACCGGCGGCGGGCGGAGGGGACTGTCAAGTGTGGGACACCAAAGAGGGACGTCCTAGTCCTGTCGCAATGGGAACGCTCTAGACTAGGAGAGAAGGGCAGAGTTTGTGTAAGGCATTGTATTAGGTTGTGCATGTTTGAGAGAGACCCAAGCTATGTGGGTTCAAAGACTTGATAATTACACTGGAGAATTGATAGAGGTTATCCGCAAGGCAGAGGTTATACACCCGCGTTTGCGGGCACACACACACAAACTAAATTCACACAATCGGAAATATAAGAATAAAATAGCTAGCTAGCTTCATGTTTAAACATCACAACCGAATAGATTTAAAATTTTTTGCTTATTTATTTTTAATGAGAAAATTGTTTAATGTTTTGATGTAATTGTCACAGTATTATAAAATCCCTTTACTTAACCTATTATTTTTAGAGTTTGGTAGCATTTTGATAATTGCTGTAGCATTTTTAGAGGATTGTTTCTACAATTACAAAAGATTAATCAAGATGCCTGTTGAATCAATAAACATTAATGATTTAAAACAGATTCCAGGATGTTGTTCTTTCTGGATTTATTCATTTCAAATTGATTTTAAAAACAGAATACAAAATAATTTTGTTTTATAACATTTTCCCCATATTTCTTTTGCGCCTTTTTCTTCTGTTTTCCCAACCTTCTAAAAGTGGCCAATTTAGCCTCACAATAGAAATCAAATGTGTCTTTGAACATCTAAATTTACTTTAAACTGACTCTGCGGAAGGAAGGTCTCCATAACCCTTATAGAGCAATATTCTCACCTCTTTTTTTTTTTGATTCCTTAAAAGTGCTTATCAAGATGAATGGGAACAGTGGCGTGTAATTTCAAAGATGGAATTGCTTTTCTCCCCAGCTTTCCCTCAGCGTTTCAAGGTCACCGTAAAGGGAAGCCAGCCCGGAGCCCAGGCCTTCTCCCGGGTCTGTCAGGGCGCATTACCCTCCCAGCCAAGAAGAGAGCCTTTCGGAAGTGCTCTGTTTGATTTTTTTCTCTCAAAAGAGAGTGTGAAATTCCTACTCATTCACACACTGTTGGGTAAACCGAAGTGTTGAGGACAGTAAATTCTGTCTCTTCTCCAAAAGCCCAGCACTGTTTTCAGGGCCCAGCTGCCAGACTGCCTGAGCTCCTAATGGCCCATCTTCTGAAATGTTGGCAGGGAAGCTGTGAAAGCATCCCAGTTACAAGACCCCTGGAAGGAAGACGAGATGGGCTACATGGGCACAAAATCACCCCGAAACTGCGCAGTCTGATTTAACGTTTACCAAAATATTAAAACAGTATGTTCTCTTTTTTGTATCCAATCACCTGAAGCATGCCACCACTAGAAGCTTCCTTCTCGGGGCTCACATTTGGCAACCCACTGAGGCCCAGTTAGCCTCAAGCATCCAATATGGTTGACAGAGTTCAAAAATCACCAGGACATTCTGACATTTGTCCCTTTATAGGGAAAATGTGTCTTACTGACTACTTATATTGGGGAAATCGGCAGGACAATGCATGATTTTTCTTAGATTAAAATGACTACTATATTCTAACAGATAACCTGGCTTTATAAGCTTTTAAATCTGGTTAGAAATATTTAAAAATGTGTTATCTGTTGAATAATCAGAGGAATCATGGATAATAGTAACAATGATTTTTCCATGTTCCTACAAAACGGTAACAAAACTTATGAAAATTTAAAGGAAAATCACAAACAATGACTGAGTTAGAATTGAATGACTCAGAATATTGATGTGAAGTCAGAACACAAAAGAGCTCTTTAGCAATTTAATTGCAATGGGATTTTATTACAAATGACTGCTTTGAAGTCATATTGCAAAATGACTGCAGCTGTACCATGGTCTGAAATTTCAAATGGACGCTAGTACGGGGTCCCCTGTGGTTTCTGCAGATTACAATCTCAATCTCACAAAGTTGTGTGAAAAATGAAAATGAAATAAATAAGGTGCATCACTGTTCATCCATGATCAGTTAATGGTATGTGCTTGGTTAGTAATATTCAAATATTATGATCAAAGCAACTGGGAGAACTATCCATGGAGAAGCATTTTAAAAACAAATCCCCTGCCTGACTGGGCCCTGTTTTGCGTAAACTTTTTCACAGGTTCAACTGGTTTGATTCTTAGATTTTGGTCCTCACCCCCAAGCCTTTGATAAGTTTTGGGACATCATGAGGGGGTATAATTGCATCATAAAACTCAAGGGGAAGAAGCATATTGAAACAACACATAACATATAGTAAACCTGTGACTTTCTATCAACTTGCCCCTATAATTGGCGATGTTCTCATGGCATTTTTTTTCCCTTGGCCTTATGCTTATGAGTCTAGTAAACTGCTCCGAGGAAGATCATGATTTGACCAGAATCTCGCCCGTAGTTAGGTTTCTTTGAGACAGGTAGTCAAAAAATAAGACCACTTTTTTTTCTTTTTACTAATTATCTTTTTAGTAAATTTAATAACACTTTAGATAACACTGTGCTTTCACCTACAATGTTATCATTGATGTAAGTTTATCAGATTTACTATCTCCTCTAGCCTTCACCACAGCCCCATAAAATAAATGGTGTTATGATTATAACGGCAATAATAACAATAACAATTATTATTACGACTATCATTTTACTGACCAAAAAACTGAAGAACGGACAGGTTAAGTGATTTTCAAGGGAAGGCTGAGTGACTGGTGTCCAAACACACATCGACCATGTGTTCCAAGCCGTGTGAAGCATGGGCACACACAGATTGAATCCCTGTGTCATTATTCTGTACTCAGAACTCAGAACAACTTCAAAAGCCAGCAGATGCCTGGTCTGGGCTTAGAGCTCTGGAAGCTGCCTCTCCTTTAAGCAAATGTTTCCCACTAATTTTCTTTCTTTTTTTAATTTCCTTTTATTCTGTACTAGTTTAATTCCACTACAAATACACATCCTCTAAGTATATTAGATTTAAATTATCTTTAAGAATTATAATAGCTGTGGTAGCCATTTTAACAGTCACATTTGAATAAAGGGCTTAAATAATTACTGTAAAGCATGTGTTTATCAGTAAGTTTCATAAACCATTTTAAAATTTGGGCAAACAAAAGCATCTATAAATATCAGGGTGGCTTCTATTCTTTAACACTAACTTAGATACCATTTGATTGCCTCTCAAAACAATGGATATACTCAAAATATAAAGTGGAAAGTCATTACTAATATCAACTATTGTACACACACACACACACACACACACACACACCTATTCATCACACATTTTTAAGTTGTTGACTTTGGGAAAATATAAAGATGTAAATGTTTTTATAATTAATTTTTGAAAATATAATGCCCTAAAATTCAGACATCAAAGCATCTATTTCTTTAAACTTGCTAGTTATATGTTCAATACATTCCCCAGCTTTTAGTTGTATCCCATCAATTACAAGACAGTCCTCTTCACAGCAGTTTTCAATGGACCTGCATACAGAAACTTCTGAGCTGCATTTAGGTAACTGTGAAAACAATGAACAATTCATCAGAACTAAATAAACTTTACTTGACAACCAGGCTTAATTATTTGAACAAAACATAAAGTAGTAACTCCCTCGAGCCACAGCAGTTACACATAGTTCTCTGTAATGCTGGTGGTCAAATAACGATCCTCATATATAGTATTAAGTATAGTAAATTTGTTAGTATAATAATAATTGACTATTTAGGTCTCATCTCTATTCCCCAACATATAAAATTTTTAGTTTTAATTTTATGCTTTGGTCATTTTAATTGAGTTTTCTATATTTGTTTTATTTAATTGTTATTATAGGGACTACCACAAAACTGTGTTAGTCACATTTCTGTGGTCATCTTCTCATAAGCATCTGCCTTACTCATGAATAGTAATAGCTTCTTCTAGCTTCGTTGAGCAGGACACTGGTAAAAACAATGCAAACGTACACACACATAGCAAATTTGTAACTTCAAGGTTCATTAAAAGTAGTGTTGGGCCGGCCAAGTGGCGCGGTGGTTAAGCGCTGGCTTGGGAAGCCAGCGGCCCTGGTTCGGTCCCACATGTGAGGGCCAGTGACACTGCCCTCAAAAAAAAAAAAAAAAAAAAAAGTAGTGTTAACGGGGCCGGCCGAGTGCCCACTAATTTTCAAAACACTCCAGCACTGAAGTTGGGGTCCTTGAGGTATCTACCTCACATGGCCAATATTTTTATTTTCTAAAGGCTCTTATGTTATGTAAATGAACCCGAGTGTAATTGTGAACACCATTTTTAATCTACGGAAATGTCGCTGCAAAAAGACCAGTTTAAAGCAGGAATCTAGTCTGAAGGTAATTCACAAAGCAGGTAAGCGGCCGTTCCTTTCCTCAGGCCATTGCCACGTTCTGTTTTCTAGACTGCTTTTACTTTCCAGTCTCCATGCTCACACTCTCGTTTCCAGTTTACAAGTGATCGGAATCACTTTCCCTTTTGATGCTCATCAGTGCCACACCCGGCAGTTTCTCACTTTTTCCCTAACAGGACTGTCGATTGTAAAATGGTGAGCGTTCAAGCCGCACGTGGCTGAGGGTCCATGAAGAAACCCCTGTGAGAAACCCTCTTCAGTGCCATGTCCTCACTTCTACCTCGTTCCCAGAGTGCAGTTCCCAGGCTGCCTCACTCCCGTCTCAGTTCTCCTGGAGTATTTTGTGATCAGTCATGGAGAACTGAGGATTTCTTCCCGATGGGAGATTTTTTTCCCTTTTACCTCGAAACTTCTGCCTAAGACTTTGTAATGCGGCTGTGCTCTGCTTTCTAGAGCCCACGAACTTTTTCCTCCCCGATATGAACTCTTACATGCAAAAGGAATAAATGAAGGGAATTTCCATCAGAAGGGAGTGTCACTCCCCTCAAAAGGGTTGAAATCACGTGGTCCACCAAGGTGACCCAGGCTCCACTGGAGGCCCACAGGCGGCCTCGGCCACATCTCAGAAGTGTGTGTCACACAGCCTTCTGATGGCAACGGGCTCACAGTGGTAAAGCTGTGCTACTGAAAGGACAATTCAAATTTTTTTATATTAACTTATTTCTAATTGAATTCTTATTTTGTGTCTTCTAAATGAAAGCATGTTTTCCCTGTTTATAAAGTACCTGTTTACTGCTCACGATACAGTACAGTTCAGCAGTGTCTGCTCCTAATGTTTGCTGGGTGTCACACTTGATGGTTTCTCCACGCCCACACCCAGGTCCTGTCATCTGTGTTCCTGTCTAACATACCTTAATTTATTTAAAACTGTATCACATATATCTTTTAGTGGTGAAAAAAACCAACTTTGTTTTAATGGCTACATAAAGCTGCATTTTAAGGATGTTGCATAGTTTAGTCAGCAAAAATTTATTCATGCATATTTATTATGGTTATAATTCTTCATGTTTATGTGTTTTCACTTTTTTTCTTCTTCTTCTTTTTTTTTATTTATATTTTAACCAATGTTGTGATTAAGTTTCTCGTGTATATTTTGTTAGGATGCATTCCTGAGAGGTGAATTCCTCAGCCCTAGGTTTTCCACATTTGCTATCTCCATAACGACGTTCTGGAAAGCTATCCACATCTGTGTCCCCATGAGGAAAGAACATGTGCTCATTTCCAATAGATGACACACTTGGGGGGAGTAGGGCAGGTGTGAGGCGGGTAGTGTAACCACAGGACTGGCTCACCATGGTCCCGACCTGTTTAATGGGATACCGAGTTGTTTTTCAGAGACAGCACCAACACCACAAGTCATGCAGACGAAGCATCCTCAGAGGACAGAACTTTGACCTTCAGTTACACCCACAACCAAAGTCTCACCCCCATCCCACCACAGAACCAAAGGACCAGGACATAATTGGAGCTTAAACACCAGAACCCTTCCAGAAGCAGCGGGTCTGCTGTTCAGGAAGCGCCAGTTTTGACACCACTCACCATAAGTGGCCAAGCTCCAAAGTCCTCCAACTAAACCTTGCCCTGTGAGCACTTTTGCAAACCTGTTCCCTCTATACTCTTAACATGGCCCCTTCAACCCTGGATCAGGGAGCTGGGCCTTTGAGCATGAGGTTCCCATCCTGCTGGGTGGTGCCATTCATAATAAAATAGCCAGACTTGCTCCACTGCAATTCTCAGTGTTCAGTGTTTCGCTCTGCGAGTACCAGGTGGGTGAACTCTGTTCTGTAATGGCAGTGCTTAGTGCATGTTGGCATTCGAAATACTGTTGAATGAAAGAATGTATTCCTAACATTACTATTTTGTTTTTTCACCATTTTTAATTTTTGAAAACATGAGAAGCAAAACCTATCTGTTTATTTTAGTTTGCATTTCTTTGATTACCTCTAGGGCTGAATGTCTTTCTCAAATGTCTTGCACATTTCCATGTTTATTTTTTCTCTGGCGAATTACTCTCCGGTGTTCTTTTCTCAGTTCCTATTGATTTTATTGACACATAGATTTCTTCTTATTGAAATCAAAAAATAATTTAGAAACTAGTCAGACAAAGAAACTAGTCTTTGTCTGTGGCCTCACAGCAGCCTCGCCGTCTGCCTCCCTGCATTCGCCCATAACAGCAGGACCTCACGGGGCAGGATATTCACTATGTCTATGGCAAAACCCCATGGGACCCTAAGGAGAGGGCGGGTCAGCCAATGACAGGCAAGACCCTAGATGTGGGCAGGATGCCAATATAGGTGTGAGATCCTGTATAAAATATGCATATCAGGGCGGCCTAAACCAGGCGCTGTCAGAGGGTCCCTGGGAGGAATCAAGGAGGTGAAGCATGTGGGGCCTAAGGGCCTGTTAATCCTCTTCTGCAGAGTTTACAGCCTGCAATGGAAAAGAGAAATCTTCCTAAGAAGCTAACAGCAGTCCTCCTTGCATTCTTGCCTCAAGGTGTCATAGTGAACCCTTATCTGTCCCCATAGGGGGCAAGGCTACATTGATCAAAGGGTCTTCCGGCTGAGGTGGTCTGTGAGGCATAGGAAATTTGGCTAAATCTTGGGTGACGCATGTGATTTACAGACCTCGGAAAGAGCAAAACCCCTTCCCTGTTTGTACTCAATAAAAGCTGCAAGCTGACCAGATTCAGGGCTCCTGTCCATCAGACAGAGACCCCTGGCTCAATTGCTTTTTAAACTATCCCTGTCTCTTGGTCTTTATTTCTTTTTCTGAGTCCCCACCAGTCCTCAGCCTCGCAGAGACGTGACATTTGTCATTTTGGTTTCAATTTTTTTTCTTTTCAGATACCTGCTTGCCTCTTCACTTTGGGTTAGTTGTTTTCACCATACATAGCTATTATGTCTCTCCCCGTATTTTTTTGGAAGAGGGGGTAACTCTGTCTTTACTAGATAATCTATCCCTACTTAATGAGCGTATTTTTCAGTCATTTTAACAAATATTCATTGAGCTATAATATGTGCCTCACACACAATTTTTGTCCTTGCCCTTTTTAGAACATAGAACATAAAATTTTAGATTACAAAACACAAAATTTGTATTTCTATTTGGAACTTCTTTCCACATAAATAATGAGAAGGTTTCTAAATTATTTTCTTTCTTTTTAAGTACTTGTCAGTTGAATGAACATCACTTATTGAAAGTTCAAATTTTCCTCAGCGTTGAAAGGCCATCTCTGTCAAATATTAGATTTGCATATGAAAGTGAGTCTATTTTTAGATTCTCAGTTCTATTCCTCTAATCTCCCCCATCAGTTGCTGTGCCCCTACCATACCATAACATTTTAATTATTTAGCTTTAAAATGCATTTTATTGCCTGATAGCTCATGTGATCCTCCTTACACTTCCTTTCATACTTCTTATCCCTATTTTTGTATTTTTCTTTCCTGGATAAGCTTTAGAATGATCTCTGTTGTGGTTTTGATATGCTAGTGGAATTCTATTAGGATGTCATTAAATATATGAATTAGGTTGGGAAAATTTACCATCTTAATGAAATGTAACCTTCCCATCAAAGAAGAAGTAGGTATGTTTTTCAATATATATATATCATCTGTTTGCATACATAACATAACTTTTAAATTCTATTTTTGCAAAATATAGCACTATAAATGTGATATATAAATGTATTTCCAACTGCTGAAAAAATAAGGTCATCCAGGTTCAGGCATTCTGGGCAGACAAGAGCTTCAGTGTACCTCCCAGAATATTGCCCCAACGTTGAATAAAGGACTCAGAGACTCCCTTCCTTCTTGTTAAGAATATTCCATTTCAATCTATCATTTATGAATTAATGAAATGAACTCCATTAATTGCCACATTTTCTGAATTTGAGGGTTTGAAACCCTGAAAACCTCTTGGGAAAAATGCAGTTTAATCTACCCATTGCCTGCTGGTCACAGTGATATTTCTTTTCATTTGGCTGAAAATAAGTCTTTCTTACTTCAAGGGTGGCCCTTGCCCTCTGATATTCCTTTATTCTTTTGTCTCTTGGCTTCATCATTGTGTAGCTTTGATTATATCATTGCTCAGTCTTTAATTTAAGATGAAAGATCCCTGATATAGTTAGCTTGGACTGCATACAACCTTACCACTTTGATTTTGCTTTATGGATGAGGACCTGCCATCACCCTTCATTTACAATGGGAGATGCAGGCAGCTACACGGGACGTAGCCTGGAAGCAAACCCAGGCAGCAGGAGCCACCCATCCAGGACCTTACTGGACAGTTTATAGTATTTGCTGCATGGGTGAAGCTGGGAAAATGACTACACTGGCTTATACAGGCAGCATAATGCTACAGTTAAAAAGGGAAAATGCTACAGTTAAATCAGAGGGAAAAGACAGGGGGCATTTTGATGAAGTCCCTTGGTGGAAAAACAATGCTTCCATCACCCTTCCTCCTCCACCCCTCCAGTGTGATCACCTCCATTGTGCGGAGACATTAGGTGCTGGGGCTGACAGTCTGCATGCAGAGTCCTTGGGGCACTGCTCAGATGGCACCAGCCTCCTGTCCCCACCGACCTGGGTCCATGACTGTCGCCTGGTAATCAGCATGGCTACTGGACTGTGTTCCAGCCAATGGAATGTGCTGCCTCTCATAGCACCTCCTACAGGTGACCCTCCAACCCTTCACACGCTGCCTTCCTGCCCACTGACTGGCAGGACAGCCCAACAATCAATCGTGGACACTATGTGATGAGGTACTGGGGAGGGGGTGGGGGTGCGGGGGCCCTGGATCACTGCTTGGGGCACAGTATGCTGCCAGTTAGGATCCCCTGCTTTAGACTTTATATGAGAGAGAAATGAACTGCTTTTATTGTGTTTGAGCCCTTTATACATTTGGGATGTATTACATCAGTTAGCCCTAGTCATTCATTTCAAGAACTGTATTAAGTGTGTGGTTTAAAAATACATACTCATTTATTAAAATGAATTTCAAAAAGTTGCCCAAAACTGTAGGTAGAATGAGAAGACAGTTAGGAAATGAGGATGGGGCCAGGAGTGAAACTGATCTGCAACAGGCGGAATTTGAGGCCGTTTCCTCTGGTTCAAAGGACAAGCTTGACTCTAAGCTAAAATCATGGAAAAAGGAAACGAAACGGGATCAAAGATGGCGAGGCATGAAAATGTACACGTTAATAGTATCAGTGATGGTGTTCCCTCCCTGCACTGAGGCGCTTATCCACTGCATTTATCTGAGGGACCAATTAGGAGTCTTCGTGCAGCTCTTGATGTAGATACAGATATGGATATGAGTGTAGCTGTAGATAGAGATATAGGCAGACACCTATGGTATCGGGACAGCTCAGACATAGAGAACATAGGTGTAACTATAGATACAGCCATAGACTTAGAGACTATAAATGTCTCCATCGTCATGTCATTCCTCATACCTCCACCAGCTTCCGGAATTATTCTCTGTGACCCCTTCCGAGTAATGATCCACTGAGCGCTTTTCACCTCTTTCTTCTTCAAACACCTTCTTGCCTTCCGTCTGTGACTCTGCACATGCTCCAGCTTAGTTCAATGCTTCAGGCCACTCCCCGGGCACCTGCAGCTGATCCCTGCTGTCCTGTGGCTGTCCCTGTGCCTCCAGCCCTGCCCTGGTCACTCCTGCTTTCTGTGCACTCGCTGCTTCCGGGCGGCCTTGCCCACGTCTGAGGCTTCGCTCCCTTTCTTTGGTGATGTGTCACAATCCTCCATCTGCACCCCCTTCCCACACAGCCACCACTCTTCTGTCCCCATCCCATGCCTGACCTGCCAATCTGACCCGGGGCATGTCCAGAAGCGAAGTCCCCCCTTGTCCTGATCCCAGCACGTGGGCCGCCCTATGTGGTCCTTACTTAAGGGCCTGGCAGCACACAGCTGCCCCAGCCGGAGACCTCGGACTTCTCCTTCCCTCCGTGCTCTCACCCCTCTCTTTCTGTCACCCAGCACCTCTGCTGATGACCCCTCTGCACGTCCCTTACACTTCCGTGTCTCCACCGTGACCCTGCAGCCACTCACATGGCACCAGCGCCATCGCCTCTCACCCGGGTCATAGCAGGAGCCCCTTGTCCAAACCCTCCCTCTCCTTGTACTTCAGCGGCCCCTCAGCCCCTGCAGCGAGTCACCCCCCGCGTTCCTGCCCTCCTCGGCGCCCTCCTCCCTGCTTCTTCTTTCGTGGCTGTCTTAGCTCACATCTCTTGCGTATTCCTAAATGCCAGGCACTGTACAAAGTGCCTCCCTGTCATTGACCCATTTTTTCTTCATCATAAGCCGATGAGTTTGGCAGCTTTGTTGTCCTCATGTGACAGTGAAGGAACCAGGTGCTTAGCACCTTTCCCTTTGGTGTGTAAGCAACCACGTCACCTTCATAGCTTCTCTCCCTGCAGAATCATCTCCTCTCACTCCACAGGTGAATTCTGACTCTTCTGTAATAGCTAAGCATCCATACCATCTGCTCTAAGGGGCCTCCTGACTCCCCAGGTGGGCAAGTCTCTGCTCAGCCTGCCCCTACAAGTTCCTAAGGCCCTCACAGCAACAGCCTCCAATGCGTCTCTGTGCCTGCATGGGAGGAGCTGAGGACAGGCCCACATCTGGCCTGTCACACTTCACAAGATATTGGCAAACAGTAGGCGGTGCTTAGATATTTCCTTAAAAGATGAATATACATGACCAGGTAAAAACTAAGAGCCCCAGTAACTGCGGAGGAAATATGTTTTGTGACATTTTGCAAACGTATGTACATTTAAATGCATTTATTATTCAGTGACAGTCACAAAGATGCACATAATATATTTAAGCAGAAATATGTAGCTCCACAGACTTTTAAACTGAATAAAATATGCACACATAAAACACCTCATTTGTGAAGTTTTAATTGTCGTGGACAGGAATTCAAGCTTTATGGGTTGGCACTTCCATTATAGATTTATATTACTCTACATTGTTAATCTCTAAATTTTATAAGTTAAAAATATTAGTGATTATCTTGGCTGACCATCGTTCTATGTAGGTTTTAAAAAGTCAACACACAAATTCTAAAATTTTATTTAGACAAAATTAAAACCAGTTTAACCATGGCCCGTACTCTACACGCTGGTTATTGTTTTATTTTTGTTGTTTGGATTGTTTTTAAATCAGCTTTACTCTCTCTTTTTTTAGGTTAGAATACTGAACTAAAGTATCATAATATTACCCTGCCACCTAGGGGTATTGCCAAAGAAATTTATTCATGCCTCGTAAAGAGAGGTACAGTATGGTGACCAAAATATAAAAACATACATCACTATTCTAAATAATTTAGTGACTAAGTTCTGTCACTAAAATAAACAATATCCACTATTACGATTTTATAGTTTATCTCTTCTAAAATAACCTATGTTTTAAAAGCCATATGAGCCTGGTGGGATGGAAATTAGTAAGAATGCTCCCTCTCCGGATCATGGAAACTGACAAGTGAAATGAATAAAGACTGAGCATTAACATGTGATGGGCCCGTAAGTAGCATGTATGTTTTCTGAGCTCGCAAAGCCCTTTCATGTATTCTCTCTCATTTATGACACTGTAAGCGCTTGGGGGGGCGGGGAATCTCTGTTCAGGACGTGGTCCTTTGTCTACTGCTTTGTTGGTGGGCTGAGAAGCTAGACCACTGAACAAATGTGTAGTCTGAACACCAAGGTATTCATGCTACTGAAAGTGATGAAAAGCCACCGTCCAAATTGTTGGCTTCTGATGGCTGTCTTTAGATGATGCCTAAGAACTTTTTCTTCATTCCCCCCAAATAAGCTTTTCCTGATGCCATTGACTAAATGAGAAGTCTAAGTATTCAACCCTAATAGAAACACCTACGTACTCTGTGGATATGGGACTTTTGCCCCAAGGGATCTAAGAATCAAGGGGCATTTGGGAGACAGCGAACACACAGATGGATCAGATTTCAGAATTCTTGAAGCACACTTTGCCATTCTTTAAAATGAATGGAGCAAGAAAGTGCATTTGTGTTACAATACATACTTTCTCAGTTAGGACAGTGTCTCCTTGCCCTGGATTCTGAGGAACTGAAGGAGTGGACCTGCAGAGGGGCTCACAATGCCATCCATCACCCGTGAGCCATCTCACCTTTGTGCTGCTGGGTCAAGGTAAAGCAGGAACTCAGTGCCACTCCTCAGGACAAATTAACCAACCCAACCCTCCCTAGCTTGGGGAAATTAGCAAAACTAAGGGAAACGGAGTCTGCTGCCCCGTGCTTTCTCCTCACCTTCCTTTCCTGCAGTCATTTGGCCCAACGAGTGTTGAGTTCTCCGGGTCTCTGGCCCCTGAATGGTGTAATTATCCTCTGTAGCAAATGAACAGGGATGGACCCTCCTGTCCTAGCACTGGGAAAATCCACCCCACACCTGTTTTCTGATGTTTCCTCTCTTCCAGGGGGAGGGCGGTGATCCACATCGCGGGCGGGGCTTTGCTCAGCTTCGGCTTCTTCCCTGTGACAGCCCTTTGTTGCCAGCACACGCGGAGCTCTAATTACACCGGCTCCGAGTCTGGGCTCCACGTTGGAGGGAGCGATGCAAATGCCAGGTGCCTTTTCTCTTCTCATTATGACCTGTCTCTTTGCAGGCACATCACTTTCAGAAAGGGAGGGAAGGGCATTCGTTTGAGTAAAAAACACACTTTCTTATCTCTACCTCTTATTCTGACCAGTTTTGCTCCAAATCTCATTCCTGTTTCGAAGGCTGAGAAAAAGGCTATTTTTGACTGTTTGCCATACATGCTACTATTTAAATTCAGAAACCAGCGACAGTGACATCAAATAGCCTAATCAGCATGGGACCCCCTCATGTCCACTGCCTTTGCAAGCACAGGTTCTGGGAGTGTATCCGGGAATGCCACTCAGGTATGAATGCATCACCACCATGAGCCAGGGAACTGACACCATGAAAACTGCAGGCTATACCCTCCCGGACTCCAAAACCCGCATCTGAAAGAGGCTCACAATAGCTGGGCCCGACTCCACCTGCCATTTTTGTCGGGTTATGACTTGGGCTTTCTAATTAGGAGGCCATTCAACTGCAAATGTGAAGTTACGCAATAAGCAGACTAGGTGTTCTCGTAACCCCAGTTGTGGGGCTAGTCAGGAGAAAATTTTGGAAGGAGCGCTATAATATTTTGCCATAGAACAATGATCTTTACAAGTTTTCTCAGTTTCATAGCATCTGCTGTTAACTTTGGCAGCTGTTATTCCAAAGGACTTTTCCTCTTACTTTGAAAATCAAATTTTCAAGTTCTGATGGAGCATTATGAATAGGAATTTTTAAGGGTTTTCTTTACTTTCTTATGCAGTTTCAAAACTTAACACACATGAGAATTGATGTACATTTAATATTTTTAAATATTATGCAAAAATAATCATCTGGTAAATGAAACATTCTGAAGGAGCTAATAACTAATTTATAGAGGTAAAATATTCAAATTATGTAAAGTTAATAGACATTATTTACTGTGCTATAATTTGGTATTTGCTGACACAGAAGAAAAGTTCTCTGTTTTCAGCATCTCTTCGCATAGCAGATCATTTACTATATATTTCATAAGCAATATTTAAACTATTTATGGAAATCAGGTACATACATATATTTTAAACATACATACAGAAATCAATAGAGTTTCTGAGTAAATAATATTGTGCCATAATTGTGAAACTATCAAATTATGCCGCCATGTGTATGATAGGTATGATTTCAATACACTCACTTCCTTTAATGATACATCGCACTGGAAACTCTGACATTGCTTTGGCTGCTCTTGGCTTTGCAGACTTTACCTTCTTCATTCATATTTTCACAATTAACTTATTGCTTTTCATTGGGAATCAGGTCTGTGAAATATTCTTAAATGATAAAATCAAGTAATCTTTATATCATGACTGTAGATAATTCCCATATGACATTAAGTAAATTATCATTATGGAAATTAAGCATTTTCATTAATGGACAACTTTATCTGCTACTAGAACTTTCCTAATAAATGTGTCCGCCTCAATGATGTGCGATAGTGAGATCACCTCATATGTTACAAGGGAAACACACAGAGGGAAAATTCGATTCCCAGTTCCTTACATAACTATGAGAGTTGTGATTCTCACTGATAGCTTTAGATTACCTTTTTTCTTGTTATAGTTGATTGATAACATTACATATTTTACATAAAATAATTCAGCTACAATAAGTGTCCTTTGATAAATGGATGCAGAATGAAATGCTCTTGATGGTGTGAGTTTGAACGTTTTGTCTGTTTCACAAAATCACATTCAAGTGCATATAATTTATGAAAACTAGAAAATGGTCACTATTTTCTCACTGTAATGTAAGATCTCTTGGGGATCACTTGGAAACTTCTGTGTGTGCTGCCAGTGGTGTCTTGAGGAATCGGGGTTCTTTGAAGACACAAGTGACCCCAACTCAGTCTGGTTCCCTGAGATTGGCCCAGCTTTGCCAGAGCACCCCAAGCACAGGAGTGCTCTGGCAGCAAAATTCTATTTTAAAAACAATTAGAGGCAGTTCAGCCATTTTTAAAGTAACGTGAGTATATCAGAAATTCATCACTTTTTAACTAACATTAAACTCCAGATAGGCTGCCACTTAAAGATCTCTACTGCCTTATTGGATCGCAATTTAAGAATGACTATTATGACACTTGAAATTGAAAACATTTCAATTTAATGAAAACTGCCACCTTCCAAATGTACATCACGCCCTGTCAATGGGGACGTTAGGTTTGCTCGATTACTCAGGAACGCACATGCTGGGCCATGGGTTTTGGTGGGATCCACGCTTCCCTTCTGCAGAGCTCCGAAGCCTCACCTGGCCAGAGATGCCAGAGAGAAAGGGCAAGGCCATGGGGGTGGACCCCTTTTAGGGAGAGCGACACACTTTGTAGGACAATTCATGACTTCAGTGACAGATGAGAAATCAGAAACAAAGGCAGATGGCAAAACTTGGGAAATCATCCATTGACAATTTCAATACCATCCCTTAACTCCCTGCCATTGGAACACAGAGAACAGGTGTCAAATTTCTTACTTCCACCCTGCATATTTATTCGACCCAGGAGTGCCCAGATTAAAAATGCTAATGTTCACTTTCATCATGGCACTTCTTAAAGACACAAGGACACAGCATCTCGTCCTATGATGCCAAAGGCTGCTATGAACCAGATAAAGCCGGTTCCAGACCTTATTAGGCTAGCCTTGTCTGTCGGCGAGCCTCAGCCCTCAGCGTGAGAAAACCTGAACTCCTCTCACTTCTCTGATTTCCAAGTCAAGCGGGTTTATGTGTGAGCTCTCTGGCATCAAACTGCAGCATAGGGACCTCTGTCTCTACTGAGAATTAAAACAAGACAGGTCTCTAAATTGATCAGACTGCTGGAATGGGTGGGAGAGAGAGAGGGAGTGTGTGTGAGTTTGTGCGTGTGTGTTAGTGAGTGTGTGTGTGTCTGTATGTGAGTGTGTGAGAGAGTGTGTGCGAGTGTGTCTATGTGCGTGTGTGTGAGTGTGTGTGAGTGTGCGTGTGTGAGTGTGTGCGTGTGTGTGTTAGTGAGTGTGTGTGTGCAAAGCCATGAAGCTCTCTATCTGGAGTTTCTCTCTTGTAAGGTCGTGAGACCCCAGCATCCATCACTCCTGTAGACCCACACTGAGTTTATGCGCTTTATTATCAAAATAATGTTGAAAAACTAAAAAATTACAAAGAGAAACAAAAAGGATAAAGCAGCTGAAAGGACTGATTTATGAAAAAGAATAAGAGGAAGCACAGATAGTAGTGGATCGTAATGCGTCTTTCTTACGGAGCGCTTTTGGGGAATTCTAAGCAGGCGTGTTGGCAGAAGAACTCAGAGGAAAATTATCTAGAAAACAATAGAAGTCAGTGTGTAAACTGAGGAGAAGCTGAAAAGAAATCATAAATAAAAAAGAACGTCCTTTGGTTCCATAAAATAGGGAAACACTTCATCTGGTACCATGATTCATAAAGTAGTGAATTTTTGAAAGAAGTGGCCAAAGCTCTCCTACAGAAAATATATTTTAAGTTAAAATAAATGAATACTGTATGTTTATTTTGCAAAAAGCCAATTCAAAAAGAAAGGATTTCTGTAAGCCCTAGTACAGGCTGGGACATGAATTATTTGAATTAGAACCTTCACACATGAAATCTGGTCAGGATGTCTCAGCAGACAGGACAAGAACGAGAGGGGACGGCCATGGCAGGGAGGAAGGGACAATCGGAACCATGTCCCCTGTCCATACCTGGGCTCCACACTTCAGTACAGAGGGTAACTATTTGACAGTCTGACTCTGGGAATAAAGTATGTATCAATCAGGGCTTGCTATCTGCAGACGTCAGGGAACAAAGAAAATCCCGGCTGACCTGTGGGAGTGCAATGCCTGCCGTGGGACTGATGTGTTCACAATAAACAGTGAGTTTTCTAAGCTTTGCAATAATTTGTCATAATTTTCTTGCAAACAGCTTTGCCTCTGCCATATTTTTACACCCCTTCCTATAAGTTTAGTTGGGTGCAAACTTGTTTTTGCCGGCCAATACCCACTGCCTCCAATGATGACATGGCCAGTGACCAATTTCCTAACAATGACTGAGAGTTTTGTGCATGGTGATGGCAGCAGGACAGAGGAACCCATCTGCAACTACATGCCTTGAATGTGGTCATAGTTACATTAGATTTTGTGTGTTTTATAGTTAAAATTTTGCTTAGCAGTATACAAATGTGTGCGTGTGTCTGGGAGGTCATTGCATTTTGTTTTAAAGGCAGATGATTACAGGCCGAGGTTTAAAGAGGCTGTGTTATAACTCAGAGACTGAAGACTGGTATCATTTTCAGGGATTCTTAAAATCAAGACCTACCACCTAGTGCAAACTATCAGAGTGTGATCAAGACAAGGAGAGTATATATTCTTCTCGTGGTAAAATGAAAACTATCACTAAACTTCTGTCAGATTTTCAGGCAATAATTAAACTTTTGATCTGGAAGAAATATAATGAAATGGAGAGTCCCCCAATTATATAAAATATCCTCATTATACTATAAATACACATTTATTTCAATAACTCGTTTAAGAGTACTCAATCATTTTCATGAGTAGAAAAATACAATTTCATACTTTGAAATGGCATCCAGAAGGCAGTTTCATGGGAGATTTCTTCTGCCCTGGAGCGCGTGGGAGTGGGCTGGGGGTGGGGTGGTGAGATGTTCTCACTCCCACTCGTGTTGAGGGTAGATTATAGGGCGCTTTCTTGGCAATTGTTTTGCTTGGGTAATGGTGTTTTTCTGTTCCACTTTCCCTACTTAGATTTAGAAAAGTGATTGCAAATACCTGCCCTGCTTTTATGTGTACTCCACTGTGATTCCCACCCTATTCTGAGACACGAGGTGGGGGGGCCTCCATTCCCATGCCAAGGTTTTCAGAATGTTGTCTCCTTGCCAACCACTGGGTCCTGCTTTGCCCCTGTGCACCTCTCATCACCCACCCACCCACCAGGCATGTTTTCCTCACTCGTCTGTAACCCTGGCGTGAGGTGGTAAATCACCGTGTAGTGGGAGCATAAGATCATTTCCGAAATAGCAGATTTGGAAGATTATTCAAATGTTCTTCCATTCACAATGTCCAAGGAAGGTCAACTTTATTATTATTGTATTCTTTACCAAATCTAGGAACAGTAAAAAAGAAATCGTTAAGAATCACTTTCCCAAAATCTTAGAATCCTAAAAAGAAAATCACAAAATAGCTGAAGACCATTGTTTATCAGGAAGACTTGACTTTGTTGAGAGCAAACCTCAGCATTTTAAAGCAAGCCACGAAAGACAGCCAGGGGGTTGCTGTGTGAGTGCCCGGATGGGTCTGCAGAGAAGGGGTGCTTGTTCCTACACACATGCTGGGGAAAGGGCACGTGGCAGGCAAGGCACACACAGGCGGGGCTGTGGTCAACCCCGTCAAGTTCTGCATTCATCTGCTGGACGCAATCTGCCAGACAGACAGTTCCAGATATCTCATTATTTACGGCCCCATTTCCTGATGACAACATGGCCAAAGAGACTCCCCTACATTTGTCTTCCCTTGCACCAAGAAGGAGAACGCAGCCACCTTGACGCTTCATGTCCATCGTTTTCTGTAATCGCTCAGGGACAGGGCAGAGACTGCAATCATACTGTCCAGGAGCTGTCACCTCGCTACGTGCCTGTTTCACCAAAGGAATTCGCATTCAGATACCTACGGAAACCGTGTGAGGTGTCTGATGAGTAATGTGTCACCTGCACGGACACACGTGTGGGAAGCAGGGTCAGTGCAAACAGAGCCGCCCCAGCACCCCTGCAGCTGGGGCTCAGGCCTGGAGCAGGGGCCTGGCGAGGGTGACCCTCCAGCAGCTCTAACAAAGGGCCCCTCTGCGCAGCAGCTCCCAGAGGACACGCAGGGAGCTGTGTCCCTCAGAGCCCAGCAGCAGCAGGTGGCAGCATTGTCAAAGCCCTGGCAGCCGGCTGGGCGAGCAGGGACAGACTGCGTCCCCTCAGGAAGTTTGGCGTGTGGAGGGGGCTTTGACCTTTCATAAACTCACTGCCATCTCCTTGGGCGTCCATTGTTTGCCTGTGACTACGTCTGGTAATTACAGTCCCCCAGCACTTGGAGGTGGCTTATCTGAATTATTTGTTGCACACACTGTTCTGAGTGCATGGCACAACCTGAGTTCTTTCGCCTGGCGTTTACCAGTCACAGAGAACACCAGCCTCGCTCACCATGAAGACAAACAAAGAAACCACAACCCAGACAAACATGGCAGAGTGGGCTGACATCGGCGGAGGAATGGACAGTAGGTGATCCAATGTAATAGCCTCTCGTTTACTCCTTAATGTTGCAATGCCATGACCGCTGCATGTTGCTGTATGTTGGACATCGTTTTTCTCTTCTTCCTTTTTTTAAAAAGAAGTGATGGAGATGCAAGACATGCGGGCCCTATCGCTCGTAGGGCCCTGGGTACCATTCAGCCCGCAGTAGCCACGGTGCGAAAGCCGCCGAGTTTCACTTCTCAGCATTCACAGAGAGCACAGCCACGCTCAGCGCCTGGAAGCCAACACGGCCCCACTGATCCCAGGGCGCGAAGCGACAGAAAACAGGGCCGTCGTCCCTCTGCGGTCCTCAGGCCAGCCAGGAGCGTGAGAGCGAAGGAGAAGGCTCCTAAGAGGGAGGCATGTGCGCAGGCCACACTCACAGTCACCCCCAGGGAATGACAAGGTGGGCCACTGCCCCAGCAGGGGACTCTGCCATCACCTCAACTGGGCCCCAATTAGGCTTTGATGTGTCACTGAACTTGAGATACACATGCTATTGTTTCTGTGCCCTACGCTCAGGCTCACACTGGCCGTTTGCAGTCCTGAGTAAACATTTGGCTCTGTGGATAACACAGACATGGCCGCATTTGCTCCCTCTCCCCCTGCCTTGGCACGCATGCACGTGCACACACACACACACACACACACACACGTGCACGCATCTCCTTGTCCTCTCCATCTGAGTAAATGAGTAGTGATTGCTCATATATGCCTAAGAGTTCACAGGGAAAGCTCCTTCCATTAGAGGTACATCGAGCTGCCATGACGGAGGCTGAAAACTGACATCACCGAGTTGTAGATGCGAGTTGTGTTTAAAATGATGCTGGAGTCAGGAACCAGGATTCATTAAATCAGGCAGAGTTTCTCATTAAATGTGTAGATTGACAGTCTGAACTAACTGTCATTTGTGGCTCCTTAGAGTTCCCGGCCCAATAATATATATATATATATATATATATATATATATATATATATATATATATATATATATATTTCCCCCCCGCCAAGGCAATATTATATTTAGAATGAAATGGTGAAGTTGTGACTATTGGGTGGTTTTGAGGTGCCTGCTTTGTGTAAGAACAGCAGTGTTTTTTTCTCGTTTGTTACCTCTCTGAAAGCAGTGGGCAGAAGGATCATTAAAGCCGATCAGGAAGCTAGTTACCAGCATTTCTAGTTGAAGACAAAATAATAGATAAAATGGACCCATGCTACCTGGAATATATTTAAATAATAACCATAACTCAAGAAGCTCACAGTTCCGGCTTCCCATTTTCTTACCATTTAATCCATGCGTGTATTTTGCTTTAACTTCATCCACTAAATCCTTTATGGAAAATTCCTTATAATATAACTATGAAGGAAAGGTCAAAAAATTCACATCTCTCTGTGCTTGGGAAAGTGACTTGATGAAGGCAAGGCACACACTCATCATGAAAATATCAGTTTTCCTCAAAGATCTGAGGCCCCTAGGTGACACTGTTTTGCATCTTAACATGAAACACGTTAATGCAGAGCCTTCTGGTGTTAGCAGATATGCCAGAGCCCTCCGCCCTGGGCAGCTAACAAAGATGCTGAGGAGCCATGCCTTGAGGGATGTAAAGAAAATATTTCTCCCATACGCACGGGATCCGGATTGTCAATGAGCAGGTATTCTGAAAGTCACTGTCAATATGAACTGTCACATAGTGGCACCGATGCTTTCCCGATTTAAAAAAAAACAAAAAACACAAAAATCATGCATCTGCATCTGTGTACATGTACTTACATATTCAACAATGTATGTGAATGATGGAAAAAGCTGTGGGAAATACTCTCCAAGAAAATAAACACAATTTTCCAGAGAACAACCTGAAAGATCCAGTCATTACTCTGAGGTCTCCGGCTTCCATGCATCTATGCTGTCTCTGTTCTCTTCCTTAAATGTGTCCTCCGTTAAAAAAAAAAAAAAGTTATAACAGGGACACTCCTGCCTGTGCAAAGCTTTCTTCCATTTATACACCTACGTTCCAGAAGGAATATTTCAATTTACAATAAACTGATTTTTAGCTCACAGTCTCTTTTCTTCATTCTGTCAGGATCTCGGATTTCTCTCTTAAGGCGGATTCTCGGAGGCCCCGAGCTACTACGGATTTGAAAGCCCTTTCTCTGGGAAGCTTTTTCTCATTCTTTTTTTCTCAGTCTTTCACAGTGAGAATTTATTTCAGAAGGTGGCTTTGTAGCCGTTGTGTGTAAATATAGATAGCTATGGATATAGATATAGGCGGAGTGGGTGTAGGTGCAGATACAGATATGCAGTTGCTTAAATTCTCTCGGTGTCACCTTCTTTCTGATTTGCATACATGCCTCTTTGTCTTGCTCTTCCCCTAGGGCAGGCAGAAGTGTTCTCGAGCTCTTTGTGACTCACTGACTACCCTTGTCAAGTGCTTTAAAAAATAAATGATTAGAAATTTTTGAAAAAAGTTTCACCTTTGTCCTTGGATCTTAAAGTATTACTTGAACATTCTTTCTGAGTATAGCATGAACCATAGTAACATGTGCAATCTTAAATCAACAGTATCTTTATCATCTTGACATTCATAATTCTACAAGTCAAGCCAAGACCGAAACAATACCCTCCTTTAATGATATAAAAGGTTTTGAATTCATAATTGCATAAAAGAGCCCAGAATATTTCTAAAAGTGTATTAGAAAAGTGAACTTAACAAAAAAAAAAAATGTATATATATATTTAGAAGGATGTGACTAAGTCCCTGAAAAATTCTGCTGGTTAAAAGTCAAAAGGATATTGAAAAATAAATGCGTCCATGGAATTTCTCTTGGTTTTGTGCCTATAATGGATTTTCTTTGGAATATAGTCACATGCAAAAGCTATGAAACAAATTAAATATATTTTCCACAGAGCTGTATTAAATGTGACAAAATTTTATGTGGTTTGAAAATGTATTAGATTAATGTATATGATAAAACTGACATTTTAAATTAGTGGAAAAACTAGATTTTTCACCAAATAGCATTGAGAAAACTGAATTGCTATCCAAAAATAAAATTAATATAACTTCAAAAAACTTAAATGATTGAAATTGTGAACAGTGTATTCTTTGACTATAATGAATTAAGGTAGAGGTCAATGTCAAGTATCTGGACAGTCCTCTCAAAATTTGGAAAATAAAGAGCAGACTCTAAATAACCTATGAATCAAAGAGGCAATCACATGGAGAACTAGAATATATTTTAAATGAATTGCAATTAAAGTGCTGTATAAAAATTCATGAGATGTAGATAAAGAAGTTCTTTGAGGGAAATTTATAGCATTAAATGCTAAAATTAAAACAAGAAATGCTTCAAATTAATTGCTAGAAGTTCCACATAAAGAAATTAGAGAAGAGGCAATTAAACGTAAATTCATCATAAAGTAGGAAATAATACATATATCAGCAGAAATCAATGGAATTAAAATAGAAAAAAAAACCAGAAAAATCACTAAAATCAAAACAGTTTATTTTAAAAAAGATCAACGAAATTGATAAGCCTTTTAGCCACTGATCAGGATGAAAAAGAGAGAATAAAAACTAATACCATCAGAAATTAAACAGGTAACATCGGTAGAGCCTGCAGATATTTAAAGGATAATAAGGTGATATTACTAAAGATACACAAAAATTGCACAATGTCAGAGAGTAAACAGGTAGATGTTTTAAATGATACAAAATATCAAACCTCCTTCAAGAATGTATAATATATCTACAATGACTGTATAATATAGTAAATAAATTTAATCCATTAAGTAGTATAATAGCCATTAAATAAATTAAATATTTAGTTTAAAAGATTCCCACTGGATTCAGGTGTTTTTCTGGTAGATTCCACCAAACACTTCAGGAAGAAATAATACCAATTTTATATAATGCCTTCCAGAAAATATAAGATGGAGAAAACTTCTTCACTTAATATTAAAACTGGACAAAAATACTCCAAAAAAAGAAAAATATAGATTAATAAACCTAATGAACAGTCACACAAATATTTCACAAAACATAAGCAAATAAAATCTAGCCATATATAAAATATATAATAAATCATGATCAAGTGGCATTTAGTCCAGTGACGCAGGCTGGTACATTTGTAAAGTGACCAATGTAATTCACTATATAAATATGTTAAGGTGCAAACCCATGTCGTCATATCCAGAGATAAATACAAAAAAAAAAAAAAAAAGGAGAAGCCATTCCTGATGAAAACTTCCTTAACCTAAGAAGGGCCATCTACGAAGAACCACACCTAATATCATGCTTAGTAAATGGGGGGAGGCTGAATGCTTTCTGCTAAGATTGAGAGTAAAGCCAGGGTGTTCCCTATCACCATTCATTTCCAAGATCTATATTAGTTTCTACTGATGTTGCCACAAATTACCAAAAACACAGTGGTTTAGCACAACCTATATTTTATGTTATATATCTGCATGACACAGATCTCACAGAGCTAAAACCAAGGGGTCAGCTGGACTTTGTTCCTGCCTGGAAGCCATCACGGAGAAACTAAGTAGTTTCCAATTATTCAGGCTGTTGTCTGTTCCTTGGAGTTGTAGAACTGAGATCCCCATGTTCTTGTTCGCTGTTCATTGAGCACTGTTTCCACTTTCCTTGTGATTCTGGTCACATTTCTTGGCACATGTCATCCTTTCCCCATGTTCAAAGTCACCGATGGTGGGCTGAGTCCCTCTCATACATCAGGTCTCTTCTCTTCTTTCTTCCTTTTCATCCACCTAGTTCTACCAAGAAGGACCTCTGTCGTCTAAGAAGAAAACAATGTCATTAGATTAGACCTATTTGGATAGTCCAGGATAATCTCTTTATCTCAAGGTCCATATTTTTATCAGATCTGCAAAGTCCCTTTTCCTATTTAAGGCAACATAGTCACACTTCTGAGGGTTAGGGTGTGAACATCTGTATCTTGGTGAGGGGCATTATTCTGCCTAGGGCACTATCATATTGCAGGAGCTATTCAGGACAATATGATAAATAAAAGAAAAAAATTGGCATTACTGGAGACTAAAAGAAAAAAACAAAAGTTATCTCTGTTCATGGACTATATGACTATCTATGTCACAAACCCCAAAGTATCTATGAACACTGCTAGATATAATATGTGAATTCATCAATATTGCTATATAGAAAGTCAATATATAAAAATCAATTGTATTTTTATATTCTAGCAATAAACAATTAGATGTTAAAATTTTTGAAAGAAAGACAATTTGAAATAAGATAAAAAAACATGAACTACCTGGAGATAGATCTAAGAAAACTGCTCTGAATTTGTTCACTAAAAAGTATAAGCTTTGAAGAGACAAATCAAAGAAGGACTAAATTAAATTTTAAAAAAAAGATAGTGTTCATGAATTTGAAGTCTGAATTTTGTTAAGATGTTAATTTTCCCTAACTGATTTATAGATTCAAAGCAATTCTAACCAAAATCTCTGCAGGTATTTTTGTTGAAATCAACAAGTGATCTAAAATTTATATGGAAATCTGATACATCCATCATTGGAGTCCCCAAAATGATTCAAAAGAAAGAAAGAAAGAAAGAAAGAAAGAAAGAAAGAAAGAAAGAAAGAAAGAAAGAAAGAAAGAAAGAAAAAGAAAAAGGTAAGAAAAGAAGAAAGAAACAAGAATATTTTCTTTGGAGCAATAAGAGACTTTCCAGATGTCACAAAATCCAAACGTTTTCTCCTCCTTTACCACAGAGAAAGATAGCTTCCTGTGTATAAGTCTGTTTTAATCTTTAATTTTTTTTTATTCTGAAATGAAGACAATTTGAATTTATTTGTAAAGGCCACATTTTTGGTCAAGGAAACACTGGCCTTGAAATAAGATCCGTCCTGTCAATATTATTGTCCTTAGCACACAAACACTAAGGGATTTGTTTTTCTCTGTTCGCTCCACATAAGGAAACCACCAGATGATCCTCAGCCAATTGAGCAGTGACTATGGAAACTAAACTCAGAAGATTAGTTGTAAACTTGGAATGTGTGGAACTATGACTGCAATGACTCATTAGGGTGACTGAACACAATGAAATGTGAAATTAGGCAGCTAGCAAAGATGTCACAGAGAGAAAAAATAATTTTGTGACTTGGATACCTTTTTACATGGAATATTAAGAAAAATATAAAGCTAGTTAATACAGTAATGTTAATGCTAAGAAAAGTAACACCTGTCATTGACTAAGATAGATGCCAATAGAGTATAACCAAGACAATGAAAAGATACTATCTTTATTATTGCTTATAGGATACGATTAAGATATACTGCTATATAATATAAATTAAAGGAGAAAAGATATAATGTAAAGTTACCACTGTAAAGGTAACCACTAAAATGAAGAAACAAAACATACCAGTCTTTCAAAATGTCAGAAAATCTACTCACAAAAAAAGCACAAACAAAATTGAACACAAATTAAAGACTTTTTAGCTAGAAAATATACAAAATAATATGACAAAACTGAGACAAAATGCATTCCTTATTTCAATAAATGTAGATAAAAACATTACTAAATTCAGTTAAATCACAAAATGAAACCCAAATTTATGCTATTTCACTTTTTTTTTTTTTTTTTTTTTTTTTTAAGGGCAATGTCACTGGCCCTCATATGTGGGACCCGAACCGGGGCCGCTGGCTTCCCAAGCCAGCGCTTAACCACCGCACCACTTGGCCGGCCCTATGCTATTTCACTTTTTAAAAAATGTATTTCTTAAAGAATGAAACAAAAGGATAGGCAAAGCTTTGCAAGGAAAAAAGAAAAAAGCAGAGGACGTCATTTTAATATCACACAAAACAAGCAGCTTAAGTAAGATCATTAAATAAGACAAGAAAGAAGCTATAATATAAAAATGAACTATTGAAAAGCAAGGTGCAGCAATTATGAACATCTATGCGTGAAATAGCATAGTACCCATGTTAGTGAAGCAGAAGCGATAGGAGCTGCAGAAAACGTAGAAAAAACACAAGTGATGGACATTTCAGTTCATTTCTCTTTGTTCATGACAGACCAAGTTTAAAGTAAGAATAAATATATAAAAGTTCTAATAATATAATTAATAAAGGGAATCTCCCTTACATAGAACACATGCTATATCCTAAAAATAGAGATGGTATGTTTTTTTACATGTGATAGTAAAATGTTCACTAAAATGGTCCATATACTAGGGCACAAATAAAACATCAAAACCTACAATTTTACTATTTTTGTGTTTTACTATTTTACGATTTTTTACTTGTGTTTTACTACTGAGTATAATTCTGGCTTTTGGACAAAGATTAATTTTATCAATCAGCAAGTGGCCATTTGTTCTGAATTTATTAATTTTTCTAAAATCATGAATGGTTGTTGAATGTTTCCAAATGCTTGTTGGCATCTATGGTGATAAGCACATTTTTTACTTATTTCTTTTAATACTCGTATTATGGATTGGATAAAAAAAATTTCCCACTATTGAACCATCTTCACCTGATTATTGAATGATTATGTCTGTAAAGTGTTCTTTGATTATGTTGGTTCATTTTTTCATTTGTTGTTTTTCACTATAGTTATAAGTGAGATTGCTGATACATGTGTTTGTGAAATCATTCATTTGACTACCATTATGCTTACTAACACTAATACCACTTAACAATGTGTAGGAGGCACTAGCCAATGCAATTAGATAAGAGAAAAACAAACAAAGATGGGAAAATTGAAAAAGATGAGATAGCCCTCTCACTATGTGATGATATGTCACCTGAAAAGAGTTAAGGGAATCAGCTGAAATACTGTTAGAAACAATACCAAAATTCAGAAATTGTGCAAAGTAAAAAATTAATTAATATGTATGATATCATCTGTAAAAGGAAGTATCCAATTAAAATAGCAAATACAAAATATAAAATAGATCGGAGAAAATAAGCAACATCTACTTGAAGTACCCTTTGAAATACTATTCAAAAACTATATAAAAAAGAACCCAACATATGAGAAAAACGTACCAAGTTCTTGAACAGTAATACTCAAAATTAAAGATATATCATGTGCTTATACTTTAGTTTACAAATTTCACTCAATGCCAATAAAAATATACCAACAGATGTGTTGGGAGTAATAGAAGTAGATGATCCTAAAGCTCGCATGGAAAGATAAGATTCAGAAATAACATGAAAAAAAAGGTAATGGAAGGCGAATAGCGCTACCAGATCTGAAGGCATATGAGAAAATTTCCATTATTAAAATAAATAAATAACATGATACTGGCATATGAAGAGATAGACCAAAGGGAAAACAATGAAATGAATTGGAACTTTGGAATATTATTAATGTGGCAATTAAAATATGAGAGAGAGCCTTTTCAATAAGTGGTATTGGGAAAACTGTGTTGACTTATGAAAATACTAATATTATACCCATTTTCACACCACATCCTAGAATAATTTTCAGTGGTTCAAAGATTAATTATAGTGAACACACAATGTGATATATAGATGATGTATTATAGAACTGTACACTTGAAACCTATGTCATTTTACTAACCATTGTCAACCCAATAAATGTTAATGAAAAAAATAAAACCAATATTCAAATTCATTATATATATATATATATATATATATATATATATATATATTTCTTAATAATCTTGGAGAAAGGAAGGCCTGATTAAAATTGAGAAGTCATAAAAGAAAAGACTGTTAAATTTGCAAACGCAAAAAAAAAAAAAATCTATATGAACCAGAAAAGAAAAAACTATATAAAAAAAACACATGAAAAACGTAATAAAATCTGAGGTAAACGTCAAACTAGAAAGACTATTTGCACATTACAAGCCAAGTGCTGTTCTCCCTAATATACAGTTCCTCAAGTTAATAAGAAAAGGCCAGCAACCCAATAGAAAAATAGGCAAAAAATATGAACAGAGATGTTGCAGCAGAGGAAATACAAATATAAGAGAAGATACTCAACTCACTCTCAGTACGGGAACTGCACATCAAAATCACACTGAAGCGCCACACTGTCTGCCATATTGCAACAATCTGAAAGTTTGGTTACTGTGTTCTTTTGATGAAGTGCGGAAGACAGCATTCTGATCCATGGCTACCTGGAGTGTAAATTAGCACAACCTCTGTAGAGGGCCATTTGGCATTATCATCAAAATTACAAACACCTATATATTTTGTCCCAGGAAATCTACTTCTGGGACTTTATCCTTCAGCATAACAGAAAAATCATGTGCATATGGTTACTCACCACAGCATTATTCCTAATAGAAAAATTGAACCAATGTAAATATTTATTAATAAGTTACACATTAATTAAATCACCAACTAAACAAATCAATATGAATATATGACACAATACTGTACAACAAAATAAAGACAGAATGCAAGAGGATTTACACTTCCTTATTTCAAAACAAACCTACAGTAATTCACACCGTATGGGGCTGGAATAGAGACAGACATAGCAACCAGGGGAGCTGAATAGGGAACTCAGAAATAAACCCTCATGTATACGATTCAGTGATCTTCAGGACAGGTGTCACGGTCACACCGTGGGGAAATAACTGTCTCTTCATGCATAGTGCTGGGAAAACTGGGTATCCACATGCAATGAATAAATTTGTCTTTACCTTACATCATACACAAAAATTAACTCAAAATGGATTAAATACTTAAACAGAAGACCTAAAACTATACAACCCCTAGGAAAAAACATAGAGAAAAATCTTCATGACACTGAAGAGTTATATTCTTTGGCCTATAAAGAATTCTTGGCTCAGTAGAAGCTTTGAGAGGTGTGAGGGGGAGTAGCTGGTGGCACTAGTAGGAGATAAGGACCCTGATAGAGCTGGTCTTTATGGTCACGTGGCAGGAATGATAATATCACAACTTGCCATGTGTCAGCCCTGTTGCTGGGTGCTTGGGACACCCGTTGGGAGGGCTCAGGAGGAAAGGGGGACATGGCGCATTGCTTCGAGCTGCTGTGGGTAGGGTTTGGTAAGCTGTGGGCACCTTGCGTCCAACCCTGAGCTAACAGATGGTTGACTTCACACACTTTAGGGAACAAACGTCATCATTAAAGGGGATTTATGTTCTTGTCCCCATAGAAGTGATACACTTCACTCAGGACTTTTTTGTTTCCCCCCTGGGTTTAGAAAATATGATCTCTGTGAAACAGTGAGTCATTTCACAGAGTAAGTGAGAGAGCCTTCTGTCTTCCATCTGGGCTTGTTTCAATGGAGACAAAAAGATTATACTCCAAACTTTACAAATAAGTGATTCATGAATTAGAAAAAGATTTCTGTTGCCTTTTCCAATGCAGGCTATATTTGTGATAAACATCTGTGTATAATCATTTTGTGCTATTGCACACATTGAAAGATACATAATGTTTTTTAATGTTTCTTTATTTGCTGAAATACTGTGTTTCCTCTCTAAGGGGAACCAGCCTATGCTTTCCTATGGCACAGCATGTAGTAACCTGAAAAACCACGATAAACTCACTTCCGAAGAACATACTGTAAGCAAAGTGGACACTTAACTTATTTTAAACACACAATTTTTTTTTAAAGATTTTTATTGGGGAATTCGGGGGGGGAAACAGTGTTGGGGAATCGGGGAAGGGGAACAGACAAGTTGCTGTCCTTTTGTTCTTCAATCTAGTTGTGGAGGACGTTGCTTCACTGGCCCATGTTGGTATCGTCATTGCGCTCTTCCCGGATGAGGCAAATTCGTCGCCGGCCTCTGGATGGTCGCTCACAGCGGCTCTTGGCAGCTCACGCTGGCGGCCAGCCGCTCACGCTGGCTGCCGGCCACTCACTGTAGCCTATGGCAGCCCACTGCAGCAGGGGCTGCAGCCTACACCGTCGCCGGGGCTCGCACAGCCCAGCTCCAGGTGGAGCTTCACCATCTCAGCTGTAGAGGGCAATGTCACTGGCCCTCATATGTGAGATCTGAACCAGGCCCGCTGGTGTCCCAAGCCAGCTCTTAACCAATGCACCACTTGACTGGCCCAAACACACAATTTTTAAGCCACAACAATTATGCATTTTATTGGAACTTAATCCATTTAATGTGTTCATTAGTACATCTCTGTACAATTGAATTCTACCTAGCCCATTTTGGCTTTATTGTAGATGAAAAAATACATGGTTCAGGCATCGTTAATTAAATTAAGTGACGTTTACAAGACGTTTATTTCCAAAACACTAGGAATTCTATCTGCAAATAACCCCTCTCAGAATGCCGTAGAGGGTAGTGTGGAGAAAAGACGGTGCCATCCATTTATTTTAGAGCATGTGTATTTGTTGAACCTGAATGGTCTGTCTCTCTTTAACAATACTTTTTTTTCTTTTGTTTTCTTTTTTTTTTTTTGGTAAGGGACAGAAAGAACTGATTTTATCTTAGGAAACATGTCCAACCAGTATAAGGTGATAGAAACATAAAGCTTATCTACACATAAATTTTGGAAGGACAATATCAGCAGGTCACATTATGAGCAATTTGTTCTATTGCTTCAGTTTCCTTTGTAAGCACAACGGCTGATTTTTAAGAGTCCCATAAAGTTCAATGAGTGCTTGCATAACGTTCATACATTGAATTATCTTTGCATCAGTGGATAAAACAGATTAGCTTGGGGCAAAATGTTGCAAAAGAATGAATCATAGGGCCCCGTGCCTGACCCAGGTGCGCTAACTCCCGGAGCTGATGTCCTTCCCTATCTGGACGTGTGTGTTATGTAACAATGTGAAATACTAGCTATGATTATCAAAGGGTTTCAAAGATAGTATCGTTGACGCAGGAGTCAAACATCTAATTTCAACCTTCTCTTCATGATGTTCTCAAAAGAGCTGACATTTTTGTGCTGGTAATTTTGAGCAGCTTTCCAGGCGAGGTGCTAAAGGCATGTAGGTTAAGTGTCGTTCGTGTAGAAAATTAGACATAGCCCAGTGTGCTCCGTCACAAGTGGTCAGTGGCCTTGGGAAGTGTTCCCAGGACTGCATGAAGCCAGGGTCCATCACAGGACTGCCCTTATTCTGTGTGACGAAAGGGCATATCACTTGGTTCTTACAGTGAATGCTGAATTGTTCTCATTTTCCTCCTCCGAGAAAGTCTGGTCCTAGTAAGGCCTTGCCCAGTGGCAAAGGTGTTCCCACTAAGATGATGTATGTGGGAAAACAAAGCCCTTGGGCAACTTGCGGAAACCGTGTTGCATGGCCACCAGATGACAAAGCAAAGACTGGCCGCTCAGGTCATGTTTCAATAGTTCAATTAGCAGGTAATTCAGGTTCTAAGTAATCAAGATAAAAATCTTAGCTCGCCTCTCATTCTATGGTTTTCAGTCCCATTTTTGGCATGGGGGAGGCAGATAGGAATGATGATGCAGATTAGAGCCAAACCTTCACCTAAAAGAAAATTCTGGGGCTGACATTAACATTTCACTGATAATACTCTTTTCATACATCTTGGCATCCCTGTTAAATTATTCATGTGGTGTCCTATGAGGACATATGACAATTTTTTAAAATGTATTCTTCACAGCAGCTTGCAATCAGCCAGAATGCCACTCTACGGGTTATTTTTCTGAATCTTGCCATCTGAATGTTCTGAATAAATTTGACTTTATTCAATAAGTTTCACTGTTGTTTCCAAGCATTTCTTTTATGATTTCTACAGCTTCACTTCTATTGTATTACCCTCCTATTTTATTTTTTTCCCATCGTCTTGATTTCCCTTTATATCTGCTGTGTGCTTTACTTTACCATTTTTGCAATCTATCATTTCAGCTTTGAGAAAAGATATTTCCTATTATCTGATCTTCCCGAGATGTACTTAACTTTGTGACACTCGTATTTCTCTGAGTGACCTTTGTGATATAATTCTTTGGTGCTACATCTGGAAGTGCCTTCTGACAGACTTAGCAGGTGCCCTTTTAATGTCCATGGTGGCAGCAGCTGGCCTGTCTGGAATATACTTTCTGCCAGCCCCATGGTGTCTGTGCGTCCTAAATCGGAGGCAGCCCCATCATAGCTCTTACAGTTGCCACTGCCAAGTTACCTCACATGTTTTTCTTTTTGGAATTGTCAGGTGACTTTTTCATAGTTATTTGCCTAAAGAAATCTGAAGTCAGTGGCATGGAAACATATAGACACCCTCACACAGCCCCCATCCAAGGTGGGCACACTGGTTTATGTCCTGCGTGTCACCAGCGAAGCCTTCAGTCTCCCAGGCACATCGGACCTCAGGCTGCGAAATCTCAGTTCTCCCTCATGTGGGTCTGGGCCCTCTGTCTCCTTACAAAGTCCTGCCTTGTGACTGTCCAGAGTGAAGGGTCTTCTGTCACACCGTGCTGCCATCCTTCCAAGGCTGTCTTGACCTGTGATCCGTTTTTCACGGTGACGCCAGCCCTGCCCTGTGGCACTGATCTGAGGTAGCATAGGGCCTGCTTCATCCTTGGTCAGTGGATTCAAATGAACCAAATCCCAGAGATGGCAGGAACCCAGCAAGAGCTGCCTCCCCCACCACCTGGAACTAATATCCTCTCATTTTAATGGTTTCACGCTCTAGTCTGGGCCACGATGTTCACTTTTTCAATAAATTAAAATAAATCGCTTAATAAGTAAGAGATTATAAAGCCCTTAGTATTATTCTTAGGAAAGTCATATTCAAATGAGCTCCTTGGTTTTAACCAAAACAAATTCTGTTATGAACTTCATTCTATAAGAAACTCAGGATCCCTTTTAAATAAATGGTTATATAATACCCGTGTGATTGGCAGCTTTTAATGAGAAGAAGTAATAAAAAGGGGTGAGCCCAGAATGTCTGGCTGGTGCGTACTGGGGTGATCCCTGTGGGGCTTATAAAGATCTTCCTTTAGAACCAAAAAGAGCTTCCCAGAAAGGATCCGATGCTGCCTGGTGGGTAAAGGAATTTGGTGTTTGATTATGTTAATCCTACTGAGATAATATGAAGAGGTCTTATTTTTTTATTATTAAAACCGAATAAATGAGTGATGTTTTCTAGCTCTGAAAATGGGTATAAAGAAGGCAACCGCCCTGTGGTGACACTAGAAAGATAGAGACAGCTTTTCCTTTTTTCCTGCACCCGGATTCTGGCTTCTCCAGTTTTCCCAGCGTCTGTGGTCATTCCATCACCACCGCAGCCACACCTGAAACTTTGACTAGTTTGAATCCTAGGGTTGGAATTACTGAGCTTCTTCCACTGATTCATTTTCATCACCTCTCCACCTGACACTGTCATTACCATCCTACTGGGATTGGACATTGCTTTAAAGTTTCCAAAAGCTCAAACTTTGACCCCAACCACAACCCTGCCATCCCTCCTGAGCCCTTCTTCCCAGTCACATATTTTTCATTCTCTCTTCACCTCCTTTTCGTGCTCCGCTTTACCTAGTCCCTCCGACTTTCCCAATACCTGGTCAGACACCCATGAAGCTGGCCTTTCGGCTCCGTCCTGAAGCTGGCTGCCTGCGGCCAGCCCTCATCCCACCGCCTCCTGTGCTCCCCTGGGGTTATCTCCTCACCTTCCTAGGTGTTGCCATTCCAATCCTTGCTGCCTTTGTCTGCTTTCCTCCCACACCTCTACCCCCAGACATTGAAACCAAGTGTTTGAAACTAGGTGCAGTAGAGAGTCGTACATTCAGTTTATGTAAATAGAGTTTTTGAGGGGGAGGGGATTCCTGAGCTTTATTATTAAAGATCTGTAGGAAATATCCAGGTGAAGGTTGATGAGCATAAGTGGGAAACAGAAGAAAATGGTCCAGATTGACGGAGAGAATCTGCTGAGAATATCCCAGCAGCATCACGAGTAAGGAGCCTGGAACGGTGGGGAGTTGACATACCAGGATGTAGGAGCCAGGCAGGGGAGAGACAAGGATAACTCTAAGGTTGTCTATTTGGTTGGTTGAACCATGTGGTGACTCAACCTACAGGTAGAAACAGAACACCAGGATGAAGTGTGGATTGCATCAAGGTGAGCTTGACCTTCCTAAGGGTGAGAAAATCCTGCATGATGCTGGTCGGACTCTCCAAGAGGTGGGCTGTCATAGATCTGGAGCTCAGGAGAGAAAGCCAACCTGAAAGTATAGAGGGGAGTTGCCAGGGCCACAGGCATCCATTTACACTCTAGTTTCAAGCTGCCGAAACCATGTTTAACTAAAAGGTAAAAATGGAGACTTGAGCACAGTGCAGCCAGGAGACGAACAGGATGGGCCTCACGGAGGAGGCTGGCTCTAAAGCGGGGCGCTCTGGCTCCCACACACTCGTTCTGCCTCCTTCCTGCTTCCCTTGCTGTTCTCTTGTCACCCTGTACTGTGGATGTGGCAGGGTGTGGTCACTACGTCCTGGAAGCTTACAGGATACGCAGCCAGTGAAATTCACAAACTGAATGGACGCTTGTACAAACCCAGTACGAATTCTGAGGAGGAAGAATCTGATGGTTCCAACTTGGGTCGTGCATCCAATTCTATCGCAATAAGCTACAAGGAGGACAATGGAATTGTAGAGTATGGGGATAATTACTTTATACTTGTTCTTTAATCCTCAACTTGAAATCGTTTTTTACAATGTCTCCTTTCTTCTTATTCAACATAACTGAGTTTTCTGTAACTTGAACACAATTCTACCATTTTGTAGATTGTATCATTCATTTGTCTCAGTGCA
This sequence comes from Aselliscus stoliczkanus, assembly GCA_033961575.1. Classification (NCBI taxonomy): domain Eukaryota; kingdom Metazoa; phylum Chordata; class Mammalia; order Chiroptera; family Hipposideridae; genus Aselliscus; species Aselliscus stoliczkanus. Next base: position 110,714,788 of record CM066728.1, read on the forward strand.
CCTCTTTTGAACTGTGTTTCTTACGTAAATGGGTTATGTCTTACTTATCTTTGTACTTGATGTTTCTTTGCAGCACTAACTAGCTATCCCACAGCCCCCTCTGACAGAGTGTAAGCTCCTGGAAGGGAATGCATTTTTCCCCTTGTACTTTAATCCTCGCAGCTATGAAGCCCCTTAGCAGCATAGGCTGTGGATAAACATTCAGTGAAGGAAGGACTTTCAACAGCCCCTACCACCGTAATTAGCACGTCAGGAGCCCCTATGTAATTACTGACACCTCTGAGGCTCTCTGAAGTTATGCTAACTAGTCAATTAAAAAATGGAGATTTATTAGAAAGAATAAAGTTCATTGTTTTTAAAAGATGATTTTCAATTTCCTAGACAACTAGTGTTTCTTTTACTCTATTCTACTCCCAGGATCTCTGATGGTAGCATGCAAAAATTAAGTCTCCCTTGAAATATCAGTTTATAAGATTAGACATAGGATGTATAATACCAACTGTGATATGAAGTTGTTTTTAAACTAAAACATGCATAGCACACACACACACCCAGAAAAAGAGAGAGTGGTGGGTCCATGAAATACACACTGAATGCCGCTTACTTCCCTGAACTTATTTTTATAGGATCTGTAGTCTAACTCAATCCACACCTACTGCGGTAGTCAGCTTTGTTGATGCCAAAACAGACATGTGGCAGGAATGGGAACAGCATAGAGGATGGAGCTGTCTGCCCTTTCCTGGAGAGTTAGTTTCAGGGGTACATCATAGTTGTTCAACATTTATAGACCTAAAGAAGTCATCACCATGATTATAAGTCCAGCAACCATCTCACACCATACCACACTATCACAATATTATTGACTATATTCCCTATGTTGTACACTACATCCCCATGGCTTACTTGTTTTATACCTGGAAATTTGGATCTTCTTACCCCCCTTCACCTTTTCCCTCCTTTTTAATTTTTTAAATTAGAGTTGACATTCAACTTTATAATGTAATGGTTAGATATTTATATAATTACAGTGATCCCCCTGGCTAGTCTAGTACCCACCTGGCACTATACATATTTATTACCATATCGTTGACTATATCCCCTATGCTTATTTTACATCCCCATGACTATTTTGTAACTACCAATTTGTACTTCTTAATGTCTTCACCTTTTCACCCTGCCCCCCACTCCCTCCCACCTATCACCCCAGCAAACCTAGTTCCAAACTGACACTATACATAGTTATTACAATATTATTGACTATATTCCTTATGCTATACCCTACAGCCCCACAACTGCTTTCTTTTTTGTTTGGTTTTTTTTTTTTTTTGAGGGCAGTGTCATTGACCCTCATATGTGGGACCGAACCGGGGCCGCTGGCTTCCCAAGCCAGCGCTTAACCACCGCGCCACTTGGCCGGCCCCCCACAACTGCTTTCTAACAACCAATTTGTACTTCTCAATCCCTTCCCTTTTTTCACGCACATCACCAAAACGCCTCCCATCTGGCAACCATCAAAATGTTTCTGTATCTATGAGTTTGTTTCTGTTTTGTTTATTTTGTTCTTTAAATCCCACATATAAGCAAAATCACATTGTATCTGTCTTTCTCTGCCTGGCATACCACACTCAGTACAATACCCTTCAGTGTTGGGGGAGTTGGGTGGGGTGGGGTCCCAGTGAGTCAGCAGATGGAGCAGTGGAGCTCACCAGGCCAATCAGATTCAGATTTGGATGGAAGGGGCGGGCTCAACACAGGAAAGATGGCGCCCGTTTCTGGGCTGTATGGGGGGAAAGTGATGACTGTCCTCCAGCTCTTGCCCTGAGGCCAAACTCCTCAGTTTGCCCCCTGCATGCCTCCAACACCCCCTGAGTCACCATCCCTGAGCTGGAGCCCAAGGTGAGTGCCTGCGAGCGAGTCTGTGCTCAGACTGTTTAAAAGAGCGTCTGCAATTCCTGCCGCCTTCCACCCCTCCCGGATGGGTGGAATCCCCACTGTTTTGCACAGCCAGGTATTGTGGAGGCTCCTCTTTCCAGCACTAGTACTCTGGGCTGGGGAGCTTGGTGTGGGGCTCCTTGCTTCTGTCGGGGGAACCTCCATGGCGGAGGTATCCCTCCTAATAATTCTCAGCCACCACAGGGAGGTTTGGGTCGGGCCCATTTAGCATCTCCAACCCTCCTCCCAGTCTCGACATGGCTTCTTCTCTATATCATTAGTTATAAAACTTCTGTTCAGCTGGACTTCAGGTGGTTTTCCACGTTGATTGTTCTATAATTTAGCTGTAATTTTAACGTGGTCATGGAAGGATGCAGGCACAGTGTTATTTACTCGGCCATCTAGGATCTCCTCCACTAATCTGTGGTTTTAAATGTTCTACATTAGACATATGGTTCTTTGCTTTTGTTTAAATTAGTCATTATTTTTTCTGTAAACACATCTGTAGCAAATGTTGATAATGCTGGTACAGAAAAGACTCCCACATAGGCAAATGAAACCACCACCATGTAAACTTCAATGAGTGCTTGCACAAGGGGGGAAGGGAAAAGCATTCTGAACCTTTCAAATGACATTCCTCCTGGTACAATATGCTGTGATGCTTAAGGCGAATTGTTCACCTAAAGTTATATATTCTATATGCATCGATTAAATTATTAGCAGTGCATTCATTAAAATGAATCTTTTCCTAAAGCTTCAAGTATTTTTAGTTTTTTTACATCATATAGTAAATATAGTAAATTCAAGTAAGTACAGTTTTTACATATCACAATGCAAGGAAGCTATGCAATGAAAGTTATATAGACCAACTTGTATGCGATTTGGTGATATTTCACCAAAAGACATCATTTACATTAAAGGAAAAATTATGAAATGAGGACATGATTCCATGTTGACTAGGCAGGTCTAGATTTACTTTGTTGTGCAGATAGCATCGCAAGGACATGGAATTTCTTCTCAATGCCTCTCCCACATCAGGGGGGCAGGGCATGATCATCTCCCTGATACTACTTTCATGATCTTTTACGAACATGGTCATGTTCACCCTAGCATGACCCCTGAGCTTGTGCTGGCTTCTTGTTCGTTGTTTTATTTTACTCGTGCATGGAGTATGGCAATTATTTAACAGCAAAAACACATCCTCTGTTTCTAAGAAAGGTGACATGCTATTTATTATATGAGAGGAAAGTCATTCATGATTTAAAGTATCTTTGAAATGAGAAGAAATTATAATTGATAGGCAGCCTTCATTATGGAAAGATAATTTCATTAAATTCCATTTAATTCCAAATGCATTTAAAGTTTTTATAATCATGAATGAAATGAACAGTGTGAATAAAATGGACCACCTACTTACACCATATATGAACTCAAAATGGATTAAAGACTTAAATGCAAGACCTGAAACCATAAGATTCCTAGAAGAAAACATAGGGAATAAATTTGCAGACATTACCCTGAGTATTATTTTTACTGATATATCCCCTTGGGCTAAGGAAATAAAAGAAAAAATGAACATATGGGATTACATCAAACTTAAAAGTTTTTTCACAGCAAACGAAATCATCAATAAAACAAAAAGGCAGCCTACTGAATGGGAGAAGATATTTGCCAATGATATATCTGATGAGGGGTTAATATCCAAAATTTATAAAACACTCATGAAACTCAACACCAAAAAAACAAACAACCCAATTAAAAAAATGGGCAGAGGATATGAACAGGCATTTCTCTAAAGAGGACATACAGATGGCCAACAGGCATATGAAAAAAATCTTCAACCTCACTAATCATCAGAGAAATGCAAATAAAAACCACAATGAGATACCACCTCACTCTGGTCAAAATGGGTATCATCAATAAATCAACAAACAACAAGTGCTGGCGGGGCTGTGGGGAAAAAGGGACCCTGGTGCACTGTTGGTGGGACTGCAGATTGGTGTAGCCATTATGGAAATCAGTATGGGGGTATCTCAAAAAACTGTAAATGGAACTACTGTGTGACCCAGCAAGTCCACTCTTGGGTATCTACCCAGAAGAATCCAGGACACTAATTCGAAAAAAATATATGCACCCCTATGTTTATTGCAGTGCTATTTACACTAGCCAAGACTTGGAAACAACCAAAATGCCCATCGGTAGATGACTGGATTAAGAAACTGTGGTACATTTATACAATGGAGTATTACTCCGCTATAAAAAAGAATGAAATCGTACCATTTGCAACGATATGGATGGACCTAGAGACTATTATGTTAAGTGAAATAAGTCAGTCGGAGAAAGACAAATACCATATGATCTCACTTATATGTGGAATCTGAAAAACGGAATGAACGAGCAAAATAAACAGAAACAGACTCACAGATATAGAGGAAAAACAGGGCTGCTAGATGGGAGAGGGGTGGGGATGAGGGAGAAGGGGAAGGGATTAGACAGCATAAATAAGCAACTACAATATTGCCACAGAGATAAGAAAGACAGTTCGGGGAATATAATAATGTTGTAAATATTTTGTGGGGTGTCAGATGGCCACATGTCTTGTTGGGGTGACCACTTCATGGATGGAGTGGAGGCTTGATCACTGCACTGTACCCTTGAAGCTGATGTTGTCTAATATTGTATGCCAACTGTAATTGAATATATAGATAGTCACGGGATGTGGAGTATACTGTGGAAGGGAGTCAAGGGAATTGTAATGGATATGTATGATATGGGGGGGAATGGGGTGGTGAATGGGGGAGGGGGGTTGTCATTTTGAGGGGTAAAAAATATAACTATTGCACTGTGTGTTGTACACCTGAAACTATTTTTTTTAAATGTTTATTTCACAATAAAAGAATTAAAAAAAAATTGAAAAAGAAATGCTGAACTATAACAGATAACAGGAAATTGTTGGAGTATTGAAAGATATAGAATGATGGACAAATAAAGAAAAGTTGCTTTATAAAATAGCAAATTTATAGAACTTATCATATAGACAGAATTGCATTTGAGTCATTAAAACTACATTATATGCAGGGCCGGCCGAGTGGCGCGGTGGTTAAGCGCTGGCCTGGGAAGCCAGCGGCCCCGGTTCGGTCCCACATATGAGGGCCAGTGACACTGCCCTCAAAAAAAAACAAAAAACAAAGAAACAAAAAAAACCAAAACTACATTATGCAAGTAGGTTTAAGTAGACTATATAATAGTGTCATGGATGAGAACTGTAACAACTGTCAAGCACTACAGGTGTTTTAGGCTATAGCTAAGTCAGGGCTTCTGGGGTTTAAGAGAGTTGAAGGTAATCACACTTAGTGGCAATGGGAATGGGTTACACATTCTATGTGTTACACATTCCAGGTTGGACCCTAAGGCACATCTTATGTTTTCACAAGGAAAGTATGCTCTCCTTTCAAATCTATTAGATGAAATGTGATGATAGATGGAGTGTCTGGAGGGAGCTGGGTTATGATGCTTAAAATAGGTGAAAAGACAGCTGTGAAAGACCCTCCAACAAATGACATTTATGAAATTGAAGACTTAATTTTAGAATTTTAAACATTAAGCTAACATTTAGATCTAGGACTCATTAAGAAGTTTTTTTTTGCTTGTTTTTTGTTTTTGTATTTTTTTAATATGGAGCAAAGTATTGATGCAGGATTTCATTAGCGTTTTTTGTTTGTTTGTTTGTTTCTTTGTTTGTTTTCTGCTCATGGATACACACTTGTTCCAGCACCATTTGTTGAAAAACTTATCTTTTCTCCATTAATTTGTCTTCGCACCTTTTTCAAAACCGAGTTGTCCATGTATGTGTGTACCTATTTCTGGACTCTATTCGGTTCCATAAATCTATCTTCCTATTTTTTATGTCAATATCACATTATCTTGATGGCCATAGCTTTATAATAAATATTGACAACAAGTATTATTAGTCCTTTGAGTTTGTCCTACTGTCTCAAAATTTTCAAAGTTGTTTTGAGGTACTTTTTGAGGTAGGACAATTATTCTAGGTAGAATCTATAGTAATTTCATCTCTCATGCATGATATTAGTAAGTTTTATCTAGATCGAGTATATGTATAGATCTTCTCAAGACCAACGTTTGATTTCAGTTATTTTTTGTCATTATTTTTCTGGTGTTTATTTCATTTTCCTCTTCTCTGATGTCTAGGTTTTTTTGTTTGTTTGTTGTTAGCATAATAAATAGGATTACATTTGCTCTTCTTTTCCTAGATTCTCACTGGGAAAGCTGAAGGGATTCATGTGAGAGTTTTCTTCTTTTCAAATGTAAACATTTATTGCCACACTCCTATTCCTCTCCCTGCTGTGTGTGGACCACTTTAGCTGCTGCCCACAAATTGGGTTATATTATGTTTGGATTTTTTATTTAGACCAAACTTCTTTCTAACATCTTAATTTGTGATTTATTTTTTGATAGTTGAGTCCTTTGGAAGTAGGTTGTTTCCAAATATTGGAGATTTTCTAGAAATCTATTATTGATTTCTAACTGAATCAATTGTGGTAAGAGAAAATACTTTGCATAGATTGAATTATTTTACATTTATTGAGACCTGTTTTACGACTTCTGTATGCTGTTTTACTAAATATTTCCTAATCTTTGGATAGGGTGTCCTAGAAATATTGCTCAGGTAAAGTTAATTGATTGTGTTTAAACATTGTGTGTTCTTAAGATTTTCTCTCAACTTCTTCTATTAGTTACTGAGAGATAGGTATTAAAATCTTTGAATGTAATTATTGATTTGCCTATTTCTCCTTATAGTAGTATTATTTTTTGTTTCATATGTTGAAGCTATTATTAGGTTCATAAAACTTAAAGATTGTTAAGTCCTCTGGATAAACAGATGATGTATAATTGTGGAATACTTTTCCTTATACATGGTCATATGATTTTATCTGATACACACTTTATCTGACATGCATTTTGATTGCTTTTGGTTAGCACAATATACTTTTTTCCATCCATTTATTTTTAACCTGTTTGTGTTTTTAAGTGTGTTTATTGGAGACCGAGTATAATTTGTTATTTCTCTTTACATTTTTATTTATTTGATAATCTCTGCCTCTTAATTTGGGTGCTTGGATCATTTATAGTTAAAGCAATCTTTGATTTCATTAGGCTTAAATATATCATCTTGCTCTTGCTTTCTAATTGTCCTTTCTGTTTTTTTGTCTCTTCTATCTGACTTCATTTGAAATGACTTCCTTTTTTTTTTATGATACCATTTGATCTCCTTTGTGGCTTATTAGATATAATTCTTTGTTTTGCCAATTTGGTGGTATGTTAGGGTCCATAACATACATTTTGAACATATCAGAGTCCCACTTTAAGTGATATTACATCACTTCATTAACATTACAAGAATCTTATAATCATAAAATTTTATTTCTCATCATCTCCCAAACATTGTGCTATTGTTGTCAAACACTTGAGGTTTACTTATAAACACTAGGGTACAGTATCATTGTTTTTATATAAATTATCAATTGGCTTTTAAAGATATTTAAGTGATAATAATAATAACAACAATAATAAAAACTACCCATGTAGTTTCTGCTTCCAGTGCATTTATTTACATGGTGTATAATCATAGTTTTTCCGGTATCATTTTCCTCCTAAAACACTTTCTTTAACATTGTTTTTAGTGTAGATCTGAGCTCATTATTGCAGCTTTTGTATATGTCAACATTTAAAAAAAATTGTACCTGTGATTTTAAAATATGTTTTTATCGGGCATTTGATACTAATAGGTTTTTTTTCTTTCAGTAGTTTAAAGATATCAAGTTTTTTCAATAAGAACTTTGTCATCATCCTTATCTTTGCTCCTCTACATGTAAAGCCTTTATTTTGTTGCTTATAAGATTTTTTTTTTTTGTAATCATCTTATTTGAGTAATATGAATATGATGGGACGTGGTGTAGGCTTTATTTGTTTTCAAGTTTCTTATGTTTGGAATTTGTTGAGTTTCTTGGATGTGTTTGTTGATGATATTCATAAAATTTGAAACATTTCATCTGTTATTTCTTCAATCATTTTTTCTTCCTCCTTCCCCACCCCAGAGTGTCTAAGTACATGTATATTGATCCATTCCCCTTACTACTGGCACTCTATTTATTTTAAAAATTCTCTCTGCCTATCATTTTATGTAGTTTCTTTCACTATGTCTTCAAGTTTAAAATGTATTCTTCTTCAATGTCTAAAGTGAAATTAACCCCATCCACTGAAACTTTCATCCCATACATAGATTTTTCATCACCCGAAGTCCACTTTTGATCTGCTTTATGACTTCCATGTCTGTATTTAACTTTCTGAACATACAGAGTATAATTTAACAACTTTTCAAATGTCTTTGCCTGCCAATTCTGACATCTGTGTAATTCCTGGTTGATTCTGATGGGGTGACTTTTCTCTTCACCATGGGTCACATTTTTCTGCATCTTTGTGCACCGAGCAATGTTTGATTGGATCATTGGCATTGTGAGTTGTACCTTATTGGTTGTTGAATATTTCTGTATACCTATAAATACTATTGGTCTTTTTGCCCCTCTCCCTTGCTTCACAATAGTTATATTATTTGGAAGCAGTTTGACCCTCTCAGGTCCTGCTTTTAAAGCTTGTTAGGTAGGGTGGGTGCAGCGCTCAGTCTATGGCTAGTTAGTCCTCCCTGCTCAAATAGCACCTTCCTGAGGACTCTGCTCAATGCTCACAAATCATGGGGGTTTCTAGGGTTTGGTTAAAACAGGCATTCTTCCCGGACTTGGAGGAGCACTCAGCACTAGTACCTCTTGTTATTTGGGGTAATTTTTTCCCAGCTTCGGAAGTTCCTTCACTTGTATGTTCTGATCAGCACAGGGCTAAGTGTTGTGGAGGATCTTTGGGGGTCCTCAGAGGCCTGTCTCTATGCAGGGTTCTCCTCGTGGGTACCCTGCTCTGCCATGCTGTCACCACCTTCATCATCCTGGATGGTCAGTTGTGTCTCCTCAGGGAGAGGAGCCCACTGGGCTCCACCAAGAATCACCTCCCCATATTCTGCATTTGCGCCTGGACACCCCGTCAGGAGAGTCAGGACTATCACAGGGCTGGCAGGGGGAGTGCCCATGTCTCAGGTCCTACCTTGTCTGAATTGCGTGTTCTGAAACCATTATATTATTATATAATATGTCTGTTTTCAGTTATTTCAACCAGAGGATAAATCTGGTTCCTGTTTCTCCATCTTGATTTGAAATGGAATTCCCTGGAGCACATATACTTCTTTGGCCAGAATCCTGGATTTATATTTGACTACTTGAGCTCAATTAAGAAGTGCTATAAATAACAGATAAATGAGTGTCTTTCCTATCAGATTATCTATTGGGGGCATGTATAATTCCTAAATGTAATTGAAAATGTCAAACAGCTGTTTTCCTCCTTCAATAACAAAGAGGTAAGGATTTCTTGTTTTGTTTGCCTAGTACATCAGACTCGTGACTATACTTGCCCTATTACAGTGAAGCCACGCACTTGTTCTTTGTTGCTGTTTTGTCATCCATCCTATTAGTTTATAAGATTTCATTTGGTACCCATTGACTGAAATTTCCTCCAAACAGTTTTCTTAGTCAGAGCTTGGGGGAAAAAAAAAAAAAAATCTCCCACATTCTACATTTTCCTCTGTTTCAAAGACAGACACACATTGTAAATTTATGTAAAATGTGTATTTTCATAGCTACTAGTTTTTATATTGACCTATATGTTGATTTAAAACAAGAGACTATGCTAGAGAACCAAATCATATGCAAACCATTGTATTTGCTGTTTAGGCAGTTTGGTTTGTGACCCATTGAATTGACATTTTTAATGTAAATAATAATAAATTAAAGGTAAATGGAGAACCATAGTTGCTGGGTTCCCAGGGAGAGTTTCCCTTCGCGCCTGAGTCACTGGATTTTGGTCTGCTTCGTTGCACTGCTGGCTGTTGTGGAATTTTTAATGGTGCTGTCTTATGCAAAGGGTGCGCTGTACAAGTAAAACAAATAAAAATGGGGAAATGTACACTCTGTCCCTTTGAAAGGTTGCACGCAGGGGCACATCGACTTGGGTTACAATAACATCTGAAACGAGCTGGGCACTGGGAACGTGTTGGGACCCGGTTCGGGGGGGAGACCGTTGACTGCACACCCACATGATTTAGTGCGCCATCGATTACTTCCTGCTGTCACCTAAACAGGCCATCTATATGCATGGCAGGGCCCAGAGTGCAAAGAGGAGGCGGACGCCCTGATTTACGGGGCAGGGCACACACCTGTGGGTTAAGCGGCTCGGAAATTAGCCACAAGTAGCATATTAGCGAGGCTAATCAGGCACGGTTCAGCATTTCGGTTTCTTGATTTGCCCATAAATATGCCTCTCTGGGGCTGCCCGAGGCCTCCTACTGATTAACGGCCTTGACCTCCAGTAAGACACACAGCTGCAGCTGCCCCGTGTGGCTTTTGCAGGTGAACACGCCAGGGCCGGGGCGCTCCCAGCCTGTGTTTGTGGGCAGAGGGCTTGCGAGGTTTGAGAGCCGTGTTAGGGAGGCTTATCAGAGTGCTTAACAATCAATTCATTTCCATTTCCCTGCTCTTGTTAGTGTGTTGACAGCTTGTAGACTCAACTGCCCTATGACCAGCCACTGGCCATAAAATATTTTCTTCCTGAACGTCTGTTGCAGAGAGTGGAGGGATTCTCACCTTCTGATGTACTGGTGTTAGTGTTGCCATTTTTAGTAAGATTCAAATCCGTTGTTGTATATGTATATAGACACACTTTTTTATGTGGGGGAGCCTTTTTCACCAGCTGGTGTGTGTTGGTGATATACCTGTAAATACACCTTCAAGTTGTCTTTCAGTTTTGGTTACTAGGTTGGACTATGTTATATTTTAAATGACAGGCGACATAAGCCAACAATAATGGAACTGGAGAAAACTTATTGCATCTGGTCTGTTAAAAAGGTAGTATGCATTATTTACTAGATATTGCCTTTTTCTTTAATCTTCCAAATGGAGGAGAGGATGAATAAAAACCAAACATTCAGGATCCTGGGGCAAATTAGCTCCGAGGTTTAGTGAAGGGGTTGAAGTTAATTATAAGGACTAGACAACGGATCCAAGTAACTTAGGGGAGTCAACGGTCACAGGTAAATATAGACACTCCAAAGCAACTAGCAATTCAGCAGGGCAGTGGACATTTCCCCATATTCTTTAGAAGGTTTTTCTGGATCTCCTACTCTAATTTATGCTGGTTGCACTGCCGGTGAAGTTCTGTCGGCCATGTAAAAATGCGGTAATGTTGCAAGGGTCAGTCCTATGACTTTTTTCAAGGTCTTCCCCCAGCTGACCCAGATCCTTGTAAACTTCGAGAAGAAAAATGATGGAACAATGGACCTGCTTGTATCATCTTTAGTCAGCAGTGGAGAGGGCAGAGTTAGAGTGGTTAGGAGCTAGAGTTAAAATGTAGACATACGGAGAGAGCAAGGATTCAGAGCACTGTTGGGAAAGAACTATTTACGTCATTGGAAGACAGATGATATCTGGAGTGCCAAAGGGAAGAGGTCAGAGATATCCAAGACTACCAGCCAAGCCCGGGAGAGCAGTGCCACTTCTAGAAAAGCAGAGGAAGTGGTTACTGAAAGATAGTAAACTATTGCAAGTGTGTTTCCATTTGTAAGTTAATAAATTCAAGAGAAACCCAGCTGAGATCTGAATGCTCAACTTACCCTGCTATGATAGTTACATTTTAAACCAAACGGGACTCTGTCTATGATATCCCTCAAGGCTAGCACAGTGTCACATGAATTGCAAATGTTAAACTGCTAATAGCTTTCCCAGGAGCTGGCTTCCTGTTAGGAACCTTTCAATGACTTCACCCATTTCTGTGTGGAAAATCATTGCAATTGCCAGCCAGAGCCCCACACTCAGAAGATTTCCACATTATTCCTGATGTGCACAGACCGTAATATTCTTTATGGCAGTCAACCCTAACCTTTCGCCCTAGCAACCCTCCTCTGAGCGGAGGGAAAGCGCCCTCTCACGGTTCCTATCCTTGCCAACACCCGAGGGCCTGGCCTCTGGCCCACAGGGTCATGTGCTCTCTCTTCAGCTGAGGAATACCAAATCCTGGTGCCCCTGTGACAGAAGCAGGGGGTAGAGGTGCCTAACAGATATTCATCTCCCCGAGGTGGCCACTGGCATTTGCATAATTTTCCAGATTCCATTATTGCGGCAGGGACCAGTCCCATCACGTATCTGTGTGGCCTTTTCTATTTCTGAGCCTCTAAGCATCTAAATGGTGTCATCACAGGAATTTTTCCCCATGGACCTTGAGAGGAAGTGGTGGGTCCTTCCAGGTCAGTGCGATTGAGTGTGTCTGGGACTTATCTATACTTTATCGCCACACCCCCTGCCCCAGGCCTCTAGGAGAGAAGCAAGCAGCTCTAACATACGAAGTGTCCATTGGCTGAGAGCCTGAATGCCTGAGTCACCAGTGGAAGAGAGTTGCCATGTAGACCACCAGGTCCACACTGGACTAGTACGTCACTTAGCAGCAGATCTTTGTTCTGCAAGCCACAGGACAGTGGGATTGCTTGTTACTGAAACATATCCTAGTCAATCCTGACTGATACAACCACTTTCTAACTGTAACAGCAGCCAGTGTCCATATCTGAAAAGTCTGTAGAGTAATACCACCGGGATTTAAATGATCAAAGATGTGGAGAGTGCTGCAAAAGCGCAAGTTGGGTACACAAGAAATGTTAGCTGTTGCAGTTATTACCTACAGAATCTAGCTTCTCTGTGGATGTACAGGAACAGCATAGATATGAAAGCACTCCTCATTTCTCTAGTGAACCAAATAAATGTTCTTCCCAGCGTGACTTTGTCAGCCTAACTCTTCTAACGTGGAAGGTGTCACAGATGATCCCCCGTAAGTCTTTCTGTCTCCTTCTCATGATTATTATTCTGGGAGGAGTGGCTAACATTTCAGTAGGGTAACAGTTTACATTCTCTGATTTGGGAGGCCCTTCCTTTCCCATCAAAGTCATTTAAACAAACCACTCTGCCGGGAATACTGACTGAAATGTGTTTGAGGGAGAGGGAAGAAAAAGCCTCAGGTGTGTTGTAAATGTTGCCGATCCTGGGAGATCAACGTTAGCTGACAGCAGTTTCAATTAATCCCCCATTACTATTGTGTCGTCTTTATAAAAGAGGAGGCGCCTTAGGGGCAGGGGATCATTATTTGCAGTCCTGTCTGTTTCACGGAGTTGAAAGAAGGTTGTGCGTATTATGAGCGCTGCAGTAATGAGTCTGATTGTTTAGTCATTCTTCACATCTGTGTGTATCTACCTCTGAGGGGCTGTGCACTCATGCGTTCTCCACACAGGTAAAGAAAAGGAAGATCAAGGAGAAGACCTCACTTTTTTCCACAGGCATCCCACCTTAAAAATATTTAGCGAGATACTCAGATTTCACGTACCTCAGGAAACCCTTTGGTAAAGGTACTCACCATCTTCTGACCCTGGAAAGAGCCTGCGGGGAGTTGCTAGCACAAAACTTATAAAGAATCCATGGTTCTTTCAGATCCTAAAGCAGCTACTAGTTCTAAAGACATGAGCCTTTTCAAGATTTCAATTATGAAACGAATAAGGCCTAAGGATCTAAGGTATGATGTAGGACGATAGCTGATGACACTGTATGGTATAAAAATTTTCCAAGGGAGTGAACTGAAACGTGTTCACCAAAAAAAATAAAGAAATAAAAGGTGGTAATATATGAGATGATGGCTGTGTTAATTATATCAACAAGGGGATTCTTTCACACTGTGTATGCACATGACAGCATCACTTTGTACACTTCAAACAGCTTACCCTTTTATTTATCAATTATATGTTCCTGAAGCAGCAAACAAAATGGAGGGTGTTGCCAAGGCCAACACCAGGCGTCTATCTGTGCAGCCTCGATCGCTCCTCAGGGCAGAGGACATACTCCTAATAAGTCTTTTTTCAGAGTGCCTCGCCATGTCTTTTCTGTAGAGGAGCTCAAATCCAATTCCACCTCTGCTTTAGGGTAGAAAGGGTCCATCCTTAGCACTCCTGTTAGAAACCACTGGAAGCAAAGGGCTAGAGCAGCGGTAGGCAAACTTTTAAGATGGAAGAGTCAATCTTGTCCCTTGAAGTTTTGCGAGGCCTATAAAACAAATGAAATCACCATTATGTGAATAATGTCCTGTAAAAATTTTATAAATGAAACTATGATAGATTTATTTTATTTTCAATTTTACTTCAGAGCCCAAAGAGCTGCATGTGGCTAGCAAGCTGCAGTCTGCCAACCCCTGGACTGGAGGCTGTGATAAGAATTGGTGGCTTCTGGGCCGGCCGAGTGGCGCAGTGGTTAAGCGCTGGCTTGGGAAGCCAGCGGCCCCGGTTTGGGTCCCACATGTGAGCGCCAGTGACACTGCCCTCAAAAAAAAATAAAGAATTGGTGGTTTCTGACGGGACCACCACATAACACGACGCGCTACCACAGGCCACTGTGAGCAGATGAATCTGTGCCATAATACGTATGTGTCATGCATTCTTTTGCCATAACCTATACTGGTTTCATCCTGGAAGGTTGGCTGTGCACCCCTGTACTTACCACAGTTGTATTGTTGTCTCTTAGAGGATAGAAGACCTGCCCTTGAACACTGAGCTCTGAAGTAAAGCTAAGCCTTTACCTGCTTGTACTTTAAAATGTGTTTCATAGCAGTTACCACATGGCACATGTCTTCTGTCTGTGAAGGTATTTTTGTCACAATAAATAGTCATGCGTTTTGGGTTTATGTAGTTTCTCAAAATACCTAATATGCTATTTATTTTACCTTAAACTCAGTGCTCTTTATCATCAGTTGTAAAATATTGTATTTATTTTAGTAGTGATAAACAGCTTTGTTTTTAAAATCCACAACAGTTTTTATTCTCTGTTCCAGTCATTTGTAGAGTCATATATCAACTGATAATTTCCCCTAGATGTTTTTCATCAGCAAAGATGAAGCTTCATGAATGTAGAATAAGGCTTTCTCAGACTAAGTAGGCATAAAAATGATTCCCAGGAACAGAATTCTTATATATTTTATTTTATGTAAGCCTTTCTGGCTAAGCCCAAATTACCCTTTTTGCCCTTCGTGCGTACAGTCTGCTTATTATAATCTATCAGGGCAAGAATTGCATCTCTCTTGATTTACCGCAGTCATCTCTGGTGCCAAGCGTGGGGCTTAGGGTGGGCACAGACTCCATTTTTGCTGTGAGGGTGAATGAGTTCATGAAAGGGTGTGCACAGAGGCCTCGGGAGCCAGAAAAATGCTTTTAGGGGCCGGAAGAACTCGGTCTACAATCCCACCTTCTATGATCCCAACTCTGGGAGACGGTAGACTAGCCCTTGACCAGATTCAGTGGTGTGGATGCCCTGCACAAAGTCCTGGTCTAGAAACCCACCATTTTCCATTCAGGAAAACAAAGTTTAGAGAGACCACCTGCCTTGCTTAGGGTCACGGGTGTCAACTAGAGGCGGGGCTAGGAACGCGCTCTTCAGCCCTCAGGTCATGACGGTGAGCGCAGTGATGTCAGTGCCGACGAGAAAGCACCCGTTTCCCAGCAGGCTGGGTCAGGATTCCAGCTCCCACTCCGGGACACGGTGCGTCCTCTCTCCTGGTAACTCACCCGGGAGCAGTAGCAACCTCACCAGGTGGTTAGGAGAATTAGCTAAGGTGGCGCCTACAAGGTGTGGAGCATGGCGCTGGGAAGGCGGTTGCTCAAAGCCGTGTCCCTCCCACTGGCCTTTCCCATCACCCTTAGTACTCAGATGCACCGGGTGATAGACCCTGCCAGGCTCAGGTGGCCACTGCGGTGAGGGGGCAGCTCTCAGTCTTGAGAACCTTCGAAATGTTACTCCATAATTTGACATAAACTATTATAATTCATTTTATAATGCAACTAATGTTTTTGAAAGTGTAGTTTATTGTTGGCCCTCTTTATGGTAGATACCCACTAGGGTGGGTTGCAGCGGTCCCGCCTTTTTGTATTCATGCTCTTGTGTCATCTCCTCCCCTTAAAGATGTGAGGATCTTGTTGATTTCTTATGAGTAGATATGACAGAAGTGATGGGATGTCGCTTAGAAGATCAGGACACACAAACGCCATGGATTCCATCTTGAGTACTCTCCAGGACTTTGTCTTATGTCTTATATTTTATGTCACCAGTTGCATGAGGACACTCAGGCACCCAGTGGAGAGGCTGGAAGTTGAATGATCCGGTCCCACTAGGACCTTGAGATAGCTATAGCCCTGGACAACAGGCTGACAGGGACTTCAAGTGACACTGAGCAAAGGACCTGAATAAGCTATACCCAGTTTCCAGACACACAGTAAGGAATTGTAAGATAGTGAATCTTTGCTGTTTTGTGAACTCTGTGTTTTGAGGTGATTGGTTACATGACACTAGATAACGAATACACACTTCTACAGCAGGTTGCAAACCTTTGGGTTGGAAAACCATTTTTCTCTGTAGATTGTTCTCAGTTAATGTTTCATTTTAGAATTAAAGCTGGATTTCAGTATATACCATGCTGAGACAAAGAAGATAAAAAATTTCCACTTTCAAGAGCTGAAGTCTTAGTTAGTTAATAAAAGAAAAGGGATAGTTTAAGCCATGAGCTTAGCTTGATCAAACTGACATCCTGTATCTTGAAAACAGTAACTAAGATCACTAGGATATCTTAAAGCATCCTCATTGTGTTTAATTAAAACATCATTCTTTCATTATTTTGACCAACATTTGTTGAACATCTCACTGGATTCAAGGTATAATAGCCATAGAGATAATTAGGGCCCAGAATCTGCTCTCAAAGAGATCAGTTTATCCTTTTACTTTTTATTTGAATCTGTCCCAACTGATCAAGAAAATCTTCTGAGTCTGATGGGAAATTTAGGTTAAGGATTAACACTTTGAATTATGAACCTCTCTAGATTAACCAATGGAACAGCCCAGTGACAAACATCTTGCGTAAAAGAATAATTTTCTTTTAGCCATAGGAGGATTATATCTCAACTCAAAATGGCTACATGAAATCAAGACCTGGTTGAAAAAAAAAGAAAAGAAAAAAGAAAAGACAATATCTTGTGAGAACCCTGAACTTATGTCTGATGATTCTTGGAACAGCCCCTGAGATGTCAAAGATGATAATACAGTAACCACATTTGGGGAGTATTTCTCGACTTACACTTAGCCTTTTGGCAGGAATTTATTAAGACAGGATAAGCCTGTGACTTTTCAATTCCGCGTACAATTTGTTTCTCTAATACATCCGCAGGAGTAATGTGTGATGGAATTTTTCCTTCCCAGCCCCTCCAGTGTGGATGATGATATGCTATAATAGGTTCTCACAGGCCATATCTCAGCAATATAAAACACAACACATGTACATCTGTGGCCCAATGTCAGTGCCTTAAATGTACATCAGAAATGCATTAAATCTTCTGATTGCTATTCTGTTTGTACAGCTTGTTGGCTCAGATTTTCTTCTGTAATGTACTCTGCTGATTACCTTGAATTATCAGTATATTCCTGGTGGAACAAGCACACCTTGTTCAGAAACAACAGTCATCCGGGCGGATGTGGCTGGAGCCCTGCTGTGTGGAGAAAAACAACAGAAATGTTTCTTGGAAGTTAACACAGGTAACCACGAGCTTACTTAAAATCACATCTGAAAAGCATGTTTGCTTCCAGGACGTCTCGTCAGCACACTCCTCCCAGAATGCTCTGGATCTTCCCGGTATTTGCGGCACTGCAACTCACACAAGCAATTCTCTCCCAAGAGGAGAAGAGGAAGAAATGGGATTTCTAGGCCAGGTGGGCTCCAAGCAGGAAGAATGCCCCTTAGTCGCTTCTTGCGTGAACTGAAGGGTGTGCACATACATTTTAACATACACAATGTCAAGAATAAAGTTGGAAATGCTTTTCAGAATCTAGCTGGGTCGTATTAGCAATAGCTAATATTTCGGAACCATGGCAATTCAGGTTCATGTTGGGTATCTCTGCTGCCATCAGGAAATGCATATTCAAGTGTGTTGTGCAACATCAGTGTGTGCAAATAAAACAGCATTTGAACTGGTGGGTTATTTTAATATGACTGTCAAGGAGCATGTGTGTGTGTGTGTGTGTGTGTGTGTGTGTGTGTGTATTCACTGTACAAGCAGCCACCACACTACATACATTAGGGTGGTTTTTGAATAGTAGTGAAAATACATTGATCTGATATAATTACAACTTTTTTTTTCCTTTTTCCTGCTGATGAGTGGCATGCATTTGTAAAGTTTAGAGAGGTATTCAGTGGCCAAGGATAAATAGGTAAAGTTAACAAACCAAGAAAATGATTGAAAATATTCATTGCTATTTTTGTATTAATTTTGTGAACCAAAAAAGAACTAAGGCATTAATCTTCATAAAACCCTGGGTTAAATGGAATTTTAGATTTTTAAATACTGCTGTCACTTGTTATTGATCCCAACACTGAACGTTTTAAAGCCAAGAAGTGCACCTACAAGGAGTGGAAGAGTGTACTGAGAGAGACAATGGGGACCTGGGCTCGTGGGGAAGGTCAGGATGAGCCCGAGAAGGAGGGCAGACAGAGGAGGGAGTGCGGTGAAGGTCACCCAGGGTGCCCTGGGGAGGGTGTGGGGGGCGGAGGAGAAGAGGTCTCATTGGAAGGATGCGCTTCTCTCTAAATACAGGGCATGGAGGTGAAGATCCAGAGTCTTTCAAATTTACCCTTTATCTTTTGTGTTACTTGTATTTGTATTCTGTACTCAAAAAATAACTTTTTAATTCACTGTTTTATTAGGGGGGTATTAAATCATACGATGAAATATGATGAAGAACTGCAATAACTTTGGGGGGATGATAATCCCAAAGTGTGCTTGTCTCCCGTTTGTGAATTGGTTGGAGACTCGGGCTCCCTGCAGGTTATAGATGCGGAAAGCAAGTGTGACAAAGCCAGGGGTGTCAGGTGCCAGTCTCTGGTTGGTCAGGCAGGGGTTTAACCTAATGGAAAGCTGTGAGTCTATAATGATACATCTGTGTTTATGAGGTTGGCCAACCAGATATATAGTGAATAGAGTTTTTAGGGTGTTGTAGGCATATAAACAAGGCTTCAGATTAATCTAAAATTCTTTCAGAAAACTGTAATAGAAAAAATCCTTACCTAAGTGCACTTATCAGAGTATTTTGAAATTTCCTTGTTAGTATGAAAATTTTTCTACATGGAAATATTTTATAATTAATCTTTTCTACAGTTCTGTTTTTTCTATAAGTAATATTAGTAATAATACTAATCAGTAATATTTAGGAGACTGTGTGTGGGAGGTGGTTCTTTCAGTGTTTGAGCTAATCAAACCATGAAAGCTGAGTCTTGGCACTGGGCACTGCAAAACAGAATGAGGGAATAAATTAAGACATTCTATTTCACACAGCACTGTCACAAACCTCAAAATCTTCAATTCAGCTGCGTGAAAAAAAGGCCTAATTGTTAATATTTATACCTCCATAGCCAGTCCATTCTATTTTAGTAAAGACACTAATTGTAGGAGGTTAGTTCCACTCCTTCTTTATAATTGGGGAAAACACATTCCTTCTGACTTGATAAGAAACTGTTTAATTTAAATATTGTATTTTAATGATTGCTCCATACAAATAGATACTTATTCAATTGCAAAAACAATATTTCCAATGTAATCTATAGATTCCTTCTATTTTCTTAATAATGTTAGATGAAATTTCCTCGTTTTAACTATCTGTTTGAACAGACTCTATTAATGTCATTTTTTTATTTAACCAGAAGTTCTATATTCATCATTCATTATAACTAGAAATAGCTTCATCTCTAAATTGAAATAAACTCTTATAGAACCAAACTGTTAAAAATTAATATTATTAAATGGAAAAACATAACCTATAATGTTATTATTTAACTATTTTTATGAAAGAAATATCTGGAACCATGTTAGATATTAATTAATAGTTATATCTTTGGATTGGACACAAAATTCAAGCACAAAATTTTTTTTACTAAATTTGAAATAATGTAAAAAGTAAGGTGTGCATATCAATAGATTATTATAAATTGATGGAATCTTAAAAAAATCCCTCCCTAGGGGCCGGCCGAGTGGTGCGGTGGTTAGGGTCCCCGGTTCGGGTCCCACATGTGAGGGTCAGTGACACTGCCCTCAAAAAAAAAAAAAAATTCCCTCCCTCTTACTTATTTCTCTGCTGGATTCTTTCGATTATAATCTATTTTTAAAAATAATTAAACATCTGGAGAGTAATGTTTTAAGTTGTAGCCCCAGGTGAAGCAATATAAAGGATCTCCCATACACATCAGGATTAAACAAGAGGCAGACAGAAGCAAGCAGTGAGACCGTGTTTTCACCTCTTTCTCCAATAAGTGGGGGCAGGAAGGGAAGATGAGAAGTGCCCAAGGCTGGATTTGAGTTTTCCAGGGCTGGCTAGTGGGGAAAATGATTCCGGAACACATGTAAATTCGCAAGTGTATTTAGCATTTCTATGCATCTTTTTATTTTATTTTTTTATTACATTTATTAGGGTGGCATTGATTAATACAACTATGTAGGTGAAGCATACAATTCTATAATGCATCACCTGTATATTGCATTGTACATTCACCACTCAAAGTCAAATCTTCCATCACCATGTGATTTACCTCGTTCACCCTCTTTACCTTCCCTCTCACTTTACCCTCTGGTAATCACTCTGTTGCTATCTGTGTCTATGAGTTTTTGTGTATGTGGTTGTTGCTTTCAGTTTTATATCCCACATACGTGTGAAATCATTTGGTTCTTGACTTTCCATCTGATTTATTTTGCTTAGGATAATATGCTCAAGATCCATTTATGTTGTTGCAAATGGCAGTATTTCATCTTTGCTTATGGCCGAGGAGCATCTATTGTATATATGAACCACGTCTTCTTTATCCAATCCTCTATCAAAGGACACTTTGGTTGTTTTCATGTCTTGGCCCCCATGAATAGTGTTGCAATGAATATAAGGAGATTATATATGTATTATATATCTTTACAGGGAAATGTTTTCAGATTTTTGGGGTAGATACACAGAAGAGGGATTGCTGGGTCATATGATAATTTTATTCTTGATTTTTTAAGGAACCTCCATGCTGTTTTCCGCAGCGGCTATACCAGTTTCCATCCCCACCCACAGTGCACGAGGGTTCCGTTTGCCCCACAGCCTCTCCAACCCTTGTTATTACTTGTGTTGTTGATGACAGCCATTCGAACTTGTGTGAGGTGATATCTTATGGTGGTTTTTATTTGCATTTCTCTGATGATTAGTGACGTTGAGCATTTTTTCATGTATCTGTTGGTCATTTGTTTGTCTTCTTGCATTTTTAATATGACTTTTTAAAAATTTGTGTAGAAGGCAAAGGCCTCTCTTTGTTTCATTTTCTGTAACTGAAAACCAAACACTCTGTGAAAAGCTACATCCAAAGAGGGCATTTCTTTTTTATTCAGCATAGATTTCAGTGCCTGTTTTCTTAAAACTATGAAAAACATTGTTTAAAGCAAAAGAACGTTACTGTTAGAGGCAAAGTCGAGTGTTTGGTTCAACGGTCCTCCTACCTCCTTGGCCTGTGAAAGTCAAGGTCCCTGGAAACAGGGCCTGGGACACCCGTGCGTGAGTAGTAGGGGCCGTGTGTACACGCAGTGATTCCCATGGAAAGTTCTCCTCACTCACTGTTGGCCTCCAACTAGTCAACGACCTTTAACACGTGGTGTGTGTGTCGGGGGCAGACTTTTCACCTGCTTTGGCTCCAGGACCCGACCTAAAAGCTATCAGGAACATACTTCTGTGGTCAAAACTGTAATTGAGGACATTTTTATGATTGTTTACAATAACCTGGTTTTTAAAATTTATTATCTTTGTAATGTGTTGGGACATTATAGAGAATTCTTCAAAAATTGTTTATTAATAAAGTTTGATTGATGAGCTAAATATTAGGATTTATATGGTGGGATTTTGATAAGATTGTTAGACTTTAAATAGTGATTTCCTTGGTTATTCAAATGTTAACAGGCAATAAATAATAATAAGGAAGAAGATGGGGAAAGAGAAGCAGGGAGACAAGGAAGAAAAATGAGTAGCATAAAGTATGAGAAATTCCAAGGTCTTTTGGGACTCAGAATCTGAATGGTTAGATTGTTTTTTGTTCTCAGCTATGCCAACATGGAAAAGATAATCAATGTAGTATAGCTTCAGTTGCATCATCTTTAAGAGTGGAGGGAGTAACTTTCCTACCATCCTCACAACTTATTAGTCTGCATCTCAGTGCTTGGAAAAGCTTAAAAGATTATTTAGATACAGACATTTGGTGTTGTGTTTAGTCTCAACATAATGAAGATGATAAACATAATGAACATAATAAACAATGGCTACAACCAAACAAACCAACAAAACACAGCAGAGCAACGGGAAGTGTGTGAGAAAATAAACAAGGCTATAACATGGGTTTTGCCCTATTGTTTATTTTGAAAATACAAATGCAAGCAGTACGAAAAGGTTTCCAAGGCAGGTTTCCCCAGAAGCTGATAGTGGACAGTCCAGTTACAGCAGCTGATATCTCCTAGTACATGCAAAGAGGAGTACATGCTATGGGACAGTAGACGTGTGCGGTGTTTTAACGGTAAAGAAACTGCAAGCCCGAGTCCTCAGCACTGCTCCTAATACAAACACGCAGACATGAGACAGGGGTTCTGTGGGATGTGGAATTGTATGTCTGTGACTTCCTGTAGACACATCATTTCTTGCTTTTGCTGACGTTTCCAATTGCCTCCTTCTATAAAAATTTGTCTTTTTTCAAGATGTAGACATTTAAAAAAATGTGATACCAAGAGCATCTCCATGTTTTTACGTTTTTACAGTTTGCAAAGAACAGTTCTGTGTGTGTTGTGGGGGATGGGGGGCAAGCACCTCATCTCTACGTGTGTAAATACTCAGGCAAGCCTCCTTCTCAAATGCTTCTTCACATGTCTGTGTTGCCGTTGGGTTTCTGGAGATAAGTGCAATGGGGTTCTCCTTACTTTCATGGCAATTCATGTGAGTATTTCCAAATTGCAGTAACCTAACATATGCCTATACACATTGAAATATAGACACTAAGAGTTAAAATTGATATTCATTCATCAAGACACAGCATGTTTGGAGAGCATCCCAAAATGAGTATGTTAATTATTTTTTTTTAAACTCTTAGGTTTATTTCCTTTGTATCTACAATCTTAACTCGAAAATGCTTTATTACCTCAAACTCTTCTCTCCTCTTTCTCATCCCTCCATCCTTCCTTCCCTCTCTCCCCCCAAATCTTTTTCCAGCCCCTCTGGTAGAAAAAATGTGAGGTACCCTCACTGAAAGGAATCCACTTTCACATTCTGTTTAGAGGTTGATTAATTTGCATTACTGGGACTTCAAAGATAGGATTACCGTATTGCAGTCTTACAGTTCTAAACCTCTGCTAGAGATAACAGTGCCAGCTTCTGTTGATGGTCTATTCAATGGGGTGTGTTTATAACTTCAGCAGAAGCTGTGTTTTCATTTAAAAATGGCTGAAATCTAATTTATTTGGAAGAATTAAGATACATTTTCTCCTTAGAACTGTCAGGCCACCCATGGAATGAAATGGAGCTTGACAGCACTTTCTGGGGTACCACGAGGAGGCACAAAAACTGCTCTCGAAGTCGACTGAGCTGGCATCCATTTTCAGGGCGTTTCAGAAGTATATCAGTTTGTTTCTAGTTAGATAGTACATGGATTTCAGCTTTCTCCTTTGAACGGTCTTCAGAGCTACAGTGCTGCTTTATTATGAATAATATGCATATGAGAAAAATAAGCCTCACCTCCGAAAAAGGACTTTAGAGCCCTTATTTTTGGAGAGGGGTGGCGAAATCAGTCTGGGAAGGACTTTTCGATTCCCAAAAGGTTGGCCATTATACAAAGCACAGGAAAAGTCTGAGAATGAATAACTAAAGAGTGGTTTCTGTCACTGGCAATTCCCTTTTATCTCCTGGTTAGAAAAATAAATAAAATCCTTACCTGGGGTAATGTGGAAAAAACTTAAAATGTGGAATAATCAGGAGTTTCCAAAGATTTCCCTGAAGGATGAAAAGACAGATGCAGCAAGGTGTAGTGGAGACATACTTATGTGTCACTGAAGAGGAGGGATTTGGGGGTTGTTTTTGTTTGCTTTGCTTTGTTTTATTTGTTTGTTTCCAACTTCAAGGAGATAACTGACATAACAGACAATAGGGTAGCTGCTTTCCTTACTGCACACATCATATTATGCGTTTTTATTTCACTCATAAGACTGAAATTGCACGACTGTGGTCAAAACGACAGCGAGAAAAGTAGAAAGCGAGAAAGCACAGCAGAGGCGTGCGGGGATAACCTACACAGCCACTATGAGGCTAGAAACGTATGCGGGAGACAGGCTTTGCCAGCAAGGTCCCTTACCTTCCCAGCTTTGGTTTTGCTTCACACCTTGAGTAACAGTTTGCCCTTTCTTTTATTTACTTTTGTTCATTTATTTTATTTTTTATTTTATTTTTTATTAGTTTCAAGTGTACAAAACAACAAAATGATTGACAACCCTCACAAAGTGATAACCCCACCAGTCTGCCTATTACCCATCTGATGCCGTATATAGCTGTTATGGTACCACTGGTTATAATCCGCGTGCTGTACATTACATCCTGTAAATGAATAATAAATAAATATATATTTGGCATTCAGTATTATTCTACTTCAGCTTCAGGGGTACAGTGCAGTGGTCAGACATCTACACCGTCCAGGAACCGGTCTCCCTGGTAAGTTCAGTACCATCTGGCACCCTACGTAATCTTTACAACATTAAAGATTCTATTCCCCAAACTGTCTTTCATATCCTTGTGGCGACACTGTGACTACCAATTTGTACTCTCTAATCCCCTCCCCTTTTCCCCATCCCCACTGTCCTCCCATCTAGCAACCCTCAGTTTGTTCTCTATATCTCTGAGCCTGTTTCTGTTTTGTTTGCTTGTTTATTTTGTTCTTTAGATTCCACATATAAGTGAGATGATATGGTATTTGTTTTTCTCTGTCTGACTTATTTCACTTAGCATAATGTTCTCTAGGCCTATCCATGTTGTTGCAAATGGTACGATTTCATTCTCTGGGCCCAGTGATACTCCATTGTGTAAATGTACCACAGTTTTTTAATCCAGTCATCTACCGATGGGCCTTTTGGTTGCTTCCACGTCTTCACTATTGTGATTGGCGTTGCATTAAACATAGGGGTGCATGCATTTCTTCAAATTAGTGTTTTGGGTTTCTTTGGCTAAATCCCTTTTCAAATTCAGTGTTCCACCAGAGTAGAGGTCAGTCACATACTGTTACTCAACATAGTAGCCCCAGCTCTTAGCCCAGCCTATGACGGCACCCAACGCCCATGTTGGCAGACCTCCATACATGCACATGAACGATTGTTTTGATGCAGACATTAAAAGTGGAGGATGTTATGGAATTTATTTTAAGTAATTATGTGAATCCTTCCTTGGTGCCTTGAGTAAACTCTACAGGTTGTATCCAGGTAAGTGCATGTTTCTTGCAGATTTCCTGAGTGTGCTGGTGTTCATAGCCACATGTACAGAGTGCAATGCTGGTATTTCAGCCCTCCCAATGGGGAGTCTTCCACATTCTTTTTCATTTAAAGTAAAGACATTAAATGAGATCATCCTTTAAAAGAAACTGATTGCTTCCAGGTCTGTTTGAGACGGTTAGTTGTCCTTTTACCCCTTCTGCAGCTCATCCAAGTTGCATGTGAAGTGGTCCAGCTGGGTTCCGCAAGGTCGTGGGAGATTGCATCAGCATTCTATGGTTTCTATGACTATTTAGAGGGAGAGTGAAACAAAAGATGTTATTATTGACCTGACTATCCAGGGCATGATAGGAACAAATTGAAATATTGGCATCGATAAACCAGCACTACTTTAAATGAATATCCTTGGTAAACTCTTCAGACTCCTTTGATTTATAAAAATCAATATCCTCAACATTAAGCAAACCTACACCTGTGACGAGGTGCATGGACAACCTTGCTTTGTAATAGTTGAATGCTGCATGCTATATTCATTGGGATATTTGGGGGAATCAATATACTCTGAATGGAACAAAGGTACTGCAAGGAAATAACATCCCAGCAAATCATGGCAAAGATTAAGAAATCATGCATTCATTCATTCATTTATTCATTTATTCTGTTTATTTCTTTATTTATGTTGATAGTATAAAGTCAGTGGGAGAATTGTGAGGGATTGACATGAGAATTCATTTCAGGAGTTTGTCACCATATATCCATTTTCTTTTTGGAACTCGGTGAATCCCCAGCAATCAGTTGTTTTTTAAAAAGAGTAGTATAGCTGTAGTTGTATATATAGACATATCTATAATGTTACTTGAATGCATGTATATTTAAAGTTTTAAATAAAATGTGACAGTTGCATAAGTTAAGCTAGGTGCACAGCTTCGAGTTTCTGACTCAGGGTGTCATGGACTGAATCTGAGCCTTGAGGGCACACCCCCCAGTTGTATGGCAGTGGACACTGCTGCTGCTCCGGCTTAGACCGCGAATGCTAGGTCTCAGCCGTCTGTTCTCTGCTGAATCTGTAATTGTCATTTCCATGTTTTCTTCACATTTTATTAACCTCAAGTTGCCCAATAGGTTCAGATAGGACCCCAGAGAACATTCAGTGGCGCCGCACGGCCCCTGAAGCTCACCGTGAGCTACAATCTTCCTCCTGCAGCTGGCGCCCCGCCGTCTTTCTTCCGGCGGGTAGTGACATCACAGTGCCCCAGCGCCATCCTGCCATCTGCGCCCCTACCCTTGCTTCAACTTCACGCTTCCTCCCTATCACTGAGAAGGCCGATGTTACCTCATAAGCACTGAGCACTTATCTATGGTTTGTTTGCTTTTTAATTTTCCTGTCCTCTTTGTTTTGCCTTAATGTGGATCCTCTTCACCATTTGCCTGGTCAATGAGAATGACCTTTTAACTGATTTCCCTGCTTTTTGTCTCTGCTGCCTCCTCCAACTGGAGTAAAAAAACCCTCATCCCTCACTCCATCAGCAGGGGGCGATAATGGAAACCAAACTTGGATGAGGTCGCACACGTGTTTGCATTCTGCCAGCTTCTCCCACTATTGATAGGATCAAGTCCAAATCCCTAAGGTGTTATAAATCCTGCCTGTCACCCTGACTCACATGCATCTCTCCCCCATGGCCCATCCCTCCTCACCTGGGGCCTCAGGTGTGGCTTTGCTCACTCCTCAGCTGCAGGGACACCTTTGCAATGCACCTGTAGTGACTCCTTCAGAGAGCAGCTGACTGTCAGTATCTCTGTCGCACCGTAAGGCCTCGATGACTGTCATTTTAAGAGCTTAGTGTTATTTCACTGAAGTTGATTAGATGAAAATGGAAAACACAGCTCCAATCCTTAGTAAATGATCAATCATGAAGTGGCATTGCCAGCATTAAGAATCCTCGCCTTCTGAATGGTCTTACTGGTTTCTGAGAGTGTGGTTCGGGGAAGACATAGGATTAGCTTGAAAATGAAGCTGTGGGTGAATGAGATCTGGAAGGAGGATATTTAAATACACTTTTATATTCCCTACACGTTTCCACTTTATCTTTAGTCAGAAAGAAACCAGAGCTAGAGTTAAAAGGTCAAAACCTAAAGACAAACTCCTCTGACTTGACAACATATGAATTATTCACACTGTGTATGGACAAAATGAGATGTCCAGGAATATGGTTTTCATAACAGCGATAAAGATAAAAGGGAACAAAACGGTGATAAATAAAGTGTTCTATAGTAACCAATAGATGCACTTTTAAAAATAAAATTACTATTGAACTCAATTAACTTAACACGGGGCTATTTTTATTTTCCAGTGCGCAAACCACCCACCCAGCACCACTCCCCCAACTCGTCACAACACACACATACTTTGCGTCACCCTGTAACCCAGACAGTGACCAGTGTGTGCCCAGGGCCCATCAGGAGACACTGCCTTAGGCATCCTGTGCCCTCAGGCTCCTCTTGGGTGGGAGCGTTTCTCAGACTTCCCTTGTTGGGGGTGACAGTTTTGAGGGTGCTGGTCTGGAGTTTTGTGGAATGCCCCTCAGTTGGGATTTGTCCCCTGTTTTGCTCATAATTAGAGTAGGGTCATGTATTTTAAGGAGAAAAAGCACTGAGGTCAAGAGCCATTCTTCTCCGAGCAAATCTAAGGTGCATGCTATCAACAGGACTTGTCGCTATGTCACTATTAGTGTTAATCTTGATATTCTGGCTAAGGGGATGTTTGTCAGATTTCCTCACTGTAAAATTACTTGTTTTCTCCTCTCTGCACTGTGCTCGTTGAGAGGAGGGCTATGCAGAGCCCACCACTAAGAAATGGGAAGTTAGGGCCCACCTTCTTGGGGGCAGAGTAGTCATGTAAATTATTTGGAGATTCATGTAGTCTCCCACACATATATATGTATTCAGTCGTTACGTATATAGGTAGCGATGTGTTATGGACTGAATGCCCCTGTGTCCCAAAAGTCAGATGTTGAAATTTTACCCTCCAGCATGATGGCATCAGGAGGCGAGGCCTGTGGAGGTGAGTGACATTAGATGAAGTCGTGAGGGTGAAGCCTCTCAAATGGAATCAGCGCCCTTGTGAGAGCCAGGAGTGCTGGCTTCTCCTCTCTGCTCTCTGCCGCGTGAGGACACAATGAGAAGGCGGCCATCTGCAGCCTGGAAGGAACCTCGCGGGTCCCAGCCCTGCCGGCGGCTCCCTGCCCTTGGGCTTCCAGCCTCCGGAACCGTGAGGAAGTAAATGTCTATTGTTCCGTCGCCCCAGTGGATAGTGTTCTGTCATAGCGCGTGAGCTAAGACCCAACTAAGACTAAATAGGCCTTGAGTGTAAGGATTTATGTTAATCTGGACAGGAGTTGGGCTATTTTAAATGCTGGCTGTGGTCATGGGTGAAAGATGCTTCAGTGTCCGCTAGCATCTTGTTATCGCCTTTCTTAAATTTAGTCTTTTCTTATTACCCCTCCTTAGAGAGAGTCTGCATTTGGCAGGTTTTTTTTTCTGTTTTTGTTATTGTTATCATTAGCTGTTGTTTTTCCTTTTTGTTTTTCTCATATGAGGTGCTCTATTATTAGCCTGAATCCCTGTTGGTGTAATGAAAATGCACAGGGGAGGGGCTGGGTTCTGTAATCTTATGTTAAATCTGTCTTTTCATTGGCCTGTATCTCTGGGTACATTTATATGGGTTTCTCTGTTGGCACTGCTTCTTTCTTTCTTTCTTTCTTTCTTTCTTTCTTTCTTTCTTTCTTTCTTTCTTTCTTTCTGTTTCTTTCTTTCTCTCTCTCTTTCCTTCCTTCCCTCCTCCTCCTCCTCCTCCTCCTCCTCCTCCTCCTCCTCCTCCTCCTCCTCCTCCTCCTCCTCCTCCTTCTTCTTCTTCTTCTTCTTCTTCTTCTTCTTCTTCTTCTTCTTCTTCTTCTTCTTCTTCTTCTTTCTCTGTCTCCCTCTCTCTCTATCTCTCTCTCTTTCCTCCCATTTCTTACTCTGTTTCCTGGTTGCAATATCCCCAGTTCATTTCGTTGAACTCTGACTTCTGTTGACTGTGTGTGTCCCCCTTTGGTGAGAAAGGAATACTAGAAAATGGACTGTTGGGAACTCACTTCCCCTAAGGACATTAAGCCCTGTCCTGGGAAAGTCTTTCTCCCTGGAGTGTGGGCCTTTGTCATGGAGAATGATCTATATTTCAAAATGATTACTCCCACTTCCACCAACACTGTCAGGGCCACAGGGTCCTTTCTGGATTTTCACCATGAGAACCTGTTTGAATGCAATGTGTTAAAACCCATGACAATGTGGAAATTCCCCTTAAATTCCCCAAGAGTCCCCACCTTGGTAGTCTATGCTCAGCCTCAGCAGTTCCTCAGCACTATCATTTAATTGTTCCCACCAGCTGAGGACTAACAGGTGTGTCACTCCTGGTGAGCTGGCCCCACCTGGGATGGTGCAGATTTGCTGATCGCTCCAGGCTGCATGGTGCTGATAGTCCTGTAGCCTCAGTCCCTTTCGGCGCTCATTTTGTTCAAGTCTTTCTTTTTGTAAACTCTGAGCTGCAACTGGAATTTTCTCCTTTATTTTTGGAGGAGAGTTTTGTGGGTATATTGATTTTTGTGGATATGGAATATATTCTTTCCTTTTCTTTTAGTACTTTGACTACATCATTCCACTGCCCTCTGGCCTCCTTTGCTTCTGATGAGCAGTAAGCTGTTAAGTGCCTCATTGTTCTCTTGTTCATTCCTTGTTTCCTTATGCTGATTTCAAGATATTCTGTTTGCCTTCAGTGTTCAATTGCCTCTGGGGCATCCAAGTGGACATCTCTACTTGGAGTCTGCTGAGCTTCTTTTCCCACTGGTTTTGCTCCATGCGCTCTTTCTGCCCCTCTCTCCCTTGCCTCTCCTTCTGGGTTTCCATTATGTATGTCTTGATGCAATTGATGGTGCCACTCAGATCTCTAAGGCTTCATTTTTCTTCCCGCTTTTCCATTTTGTTATTTAGATGAAATAATTTCTACTGATATATCATGAATGTAACTGATGTTTTCTTCTGACATCTCAAATTTATTGTAATTTGAATTCATATATATAGATATCATTATTTCCTAATATTTATTGTTTTATTAATATTTTCTATTTAATGAGTCATTGTTATAAACGTTATTTAATTCCTTAACCATTGCTGCTTTAATGAAAAAAAACATAATTATAATGTATTTTAAAGTCTTTTCGCAATTCTAACATCTGAACCCCCTCATAGGAACTTTGTATTGATGTAATTATTTCCTGTTTCTTTGCGTGTCTCATATATATGTTTTCTTTTTTGAAAAGTGGCTACTTTAGCTGATATTGTCCTAATTCTTGATTCTTGTCTTACCCTGGGTTCCACCCTTATCCCCCCTGGAAAATCATTGTTGTTGCTGATTTTTATATTTGATTAATAACTTACCTGGACATAGTCTGTGAAATCTATCTCTCCACCAGTGTGCAGGGTTTCTGTTTGTTTAATTCTTGTTTTTATTTTTAATTTCACTTTTAATTAAGTTTGGGGGTCTTTTTATGTCTGCATAGTTTAGCATTTAGCCAATGATTTATGAGAGAATTTGTCCAAACATCTTGGGCCCACAAGGCTTACACAATTTACTGATGGATCTGAGTGTGCCCTGGAGAACACATTGAAATCAGGCTTCGCAAAGTCTGTGAATTTTGACTTTCCCCTTGGACCCTCCCAGACCATCACAGTTTTGTTGGAATAAAGCTTGCATGCATGAATTCTCTCTATGGCTGTCTCATTCCCAGTATCTCCCTACTAAAGTTCTGGCTAATTTGCGGGTCTGTTCCCTGCCCCAGTGAGAATCACAACCTCAGGCTGTCTACAACGTTGGTCTCTGCATTTACTGACCCCTGAGCTGGTTACTATTTCCAATGCCTGACATGGACGAGAGTTTTCTATGTTCTATTTCACTTCCCTCAGCCACAAGGCTGTTGAGCTCACAACTTGCATAGCTCTCAAAAAACCCAATGTTAATGGGTTGTGAGTGGGATAGAAATATGCCTAGACGAAAACACCAAAACACCACAGAGTTCCACTGTTCTTACCCAATGCTAGATAGTTTTTCTTGAATAAATGTTTGTCAATTTTTGTGTACCTTCGTTCAATGTCTACAGACCTAAAATTATGGTTTTTGACTTTTTTTCCAATATTATCATTGACTTTTAGGCAAGGATTGTGCTGTGCTTCTCACTCTACCATCTTGGAAGATCTGACACCATTAACAGTTAAATTTTATTAAAATGAGTTATCTTTCCCCACTCACTGCATTAAGTAGGCTCTGAGAAATATGTTTTCATGTGTGCTTTGATAAGTTTCAAAGAGTGAGAGAAACGTATTTGTTGGCTTATTCTAATTGCATTTGTGGTTAAAACAAAATCTTCTCTCCTGCCAAATTTGAAAGGCTTCCTAAGTGCCACTTAAAGTTCTCCCTTCACCTTCCCCCATTTTTGTAAAATAGAATCTAGGTGCTGTGAAGATTTGCTATAATCTTTTCTTGCCCCGTTTTTGCAGTCCAAGTAAAGCTACTTTAAAGTCTTTTTACATTCTTGAATGGAGATGAACTGATTAAGAAAATCCCCAAAGAGAGCCACACTGCTGGCTTAAGTGAGCAGTGGGAGCCTGGATGGGCGGAATTTATGGAGAGGCTCGCTTCTCTGGTGTCACTTGGGAGCGGTGTCTGTGCCTGCAAGGATAATAGGCACTATTAGGAAGGCCCATTGCCAGTTACGGACACACCATGGATCAGGGCATAGTTAAAAATTTCTGAATGTTAATCCTCTGTGTTTCCATTCAAGATAATAAATACAGATTTTAAGTAACTTAGACATACTTTTGGAATCAAGTTCTGATGGGGTGCTAATGCTAAAACGCATACTTTTATTCATTCACTTGAAAATTTGAGAAGGTGTGTATTCACTATATAGAAAAGAAGCCATATTATACAATATGCTTCAAAGAAAAAAATTAGTTTCTTTATGAGCCTTATTTGGAATTTCAAAGCTTCAGACATCATCTGTTTATATATAATTTCATGGCTGAGTTCCTCTGTTAGAAGGAGTAAGGAAGCTTTGATGAATTCCCAGGGTAGAACAGCACACTCTCTAACAGGCCAGGCCTAACTGCTCAGCTGAAACAAATGTTCATGATACTGTACTTCTGTGTTTCTGTCTTCAGTTCAGGCTTTAAAATGGGCATTAATTAAGCATTACTGATAAAGTAGCTTAAATTCTCAGCCAAAACAGATTATGAAACTATTCCAGTTTCATCCTTCTCAAATAACACAATGTTCAAATTCACTGTTCCATAATCCCTAAATAAAACAAAATTATAATTTCTATCTGTCACAATTTCTGTAAGTGCCCTTTAAAAGGTTTTTTACCTGAGACTCTTGCTAACAATTGTTTTATCAAAACCAGTTTATAAATGGTAAAAATTCCAAGGACATTTTATTGGAATCACTTATAGGATATGACCTAAAAACTCAACTTTGGTGTCTAATCAACATTTTGATTGTTTTTCCCTTGTTGGTTATTTTTTCCCTCTCACAAAAAGAGGGAAAATCTCTATTTTTGCTTATAAAATGCAGTAAACATTAAACCATAAGATTATCTGAGGGAAAACTATATAATCGAATCGGGTATTTCCATCTACAATTAATTCCTCTGTTAAGTTGTTTTTGTGTTTTGCTTTTTTTAGCTGAGCCATCCTGCCACCTGTTGGCAGCTCAACGGCAGCTCAGCTTGGGCTGGGCATCAAACTGCTGTTGCTCGGAGCTCAGCTCGCACTCTTGAGTGAGCTCTTAACCAACTGAGCCACTTGGCCAACCCTAGTTTTTTGGGTTTTTTTTCTTATTTATGAATATTGTTTTTTTCAACAGATGTCAATTTCAGTAAACAGAATTCATCTGACAAACTTGGCAGAATCACCCTCCCCAGGAGGTAATGGGAGGCCATGGCATTTCAGAGACTGTGAGGTGTATGGGACATGTGTGAGCTCATTATTCATTTAAAATGTATTTTATGCCTATGTTTTAATATTATTACATATAAAAGGCACTGTGCTCAATGTTTGAGGTGAAGAAGTCAATTAAACATAAAACCTGCCCACAAGTCCAAACCCCACCCCTCAAAACAAAAAAAGCAAAACCAGTATTTACATTATGGCATGTGATACAGTTCCATAAACACCATGATGAAGGCAAGCCCAAGATATAAGGGCAAAGAGTGTCTATTTTGGTCCCCTGAGAAGGAGCCCTGGAGATGACCCTAGAAACTCATAAGGGCAGTCAGGAAGAAACAAGTATCCCAGGCAAGGAAAAGTGTGTATGCAGATACTACACCAAACTTTAGGAAGAGTGCAAGTGGCTCCTTGTTCCTCTTAGCTGGAGATGAGGGTGGAAGGAAAATGAAGCCAGAAAGGCAGGTGGGCCACAGGCCATGGAGGTCCTGTTAACACGTTCAAGGGTTTTGGCCATGACCTTCAACAATATTGAGTGTTATTGAAAAATTACTAAGCAGAAGCATAACCTGATGACGTTTGCCTTTTAAAGTGACCTCAAAAGTTAAACAATAACATGGACAGGGTAACTAGAGACACAGTAAAGTGACACCTGAATAAATGTGCCAAAAAGTGCGGGATCCAAACCAAGGAAACACTGATGGGTGTGCCATTGGGAAAGGGAGCTTGGAGGCACTTTTGAATTAGAATTTCCAGGTTACTGATTATATGAGGAAGATGAGAAGGACAGAGTGGTCAAGGATGATACTCATGTTTCTGTTTCAGCAACTGGCTAGACAGTGACAGAGGTGGCAAATATGGTGGCAGGAATGAGAGGACATTTGTGGGGTACGTGGTGGCAAAGTAATGGGCAGGAGGCAGTAAGTTTGTGACACATTCAGTCACGAAAATGAGGAGTTTGGGGGATTCTGACATAGGTTTAGAAAAAGAGGGCCAGAATTCATATCTACGTGAATGATAAATTTATGGTTCAACAGAGAATACGGGTCATAGCTCAACACATGAATGCAGCAAGTAAGAAAAAGTATTTAAACCAGAACAGCAGAAAAAGCCATGTTGGCCATAGGCGGCCTCCAATATGGCCCCCAAGAATCTTCACCTCCTGGTACCCATGGCCTCATGTAATCCCCTCCCTATGTGGAACTTGCTTTGGACCAGTGGACAATGGCAAAGCTAAGGGGATGCCATATCTCTGATGAACAGAATACCATCACTGTCTTCGTGCCAGCCAACTGCCTTATTGCATTCTTGGCTGGCATACTTTCAAAAAGCAAGCCACATGTTGAAGAGGCCAAGGTGACAAAGAACTAAGGCTGGTCTTCAGTCAGGAGCCAGCAAGGAGCTGAGTCTTGCCACCAGCCATTTCAGGTTGCAAACCGAGCCTGCCCAAGGCGAGTCTTCAGATGAGGCCTCAGCTTCTTAACTTCACATTTGTGGGAATCTGAAAGAGGACACAGTCACGTCCTATTCTTGACCCACTACATGCAAGATAATACACATAGGTTAGGTTAGGAGGCTAGGTTTGGGGTAATGTGTCAAGCATCAATATTGATACAATATTTAAGACAAAATTAGAAAGAGAATGTGCCCTCTCTCTCTGTATTATCTATCTATCTATCATCTATCTATCTATATCTATCATCTATCTATTATCTATCTATCATCTATCTATCTATCTATCTATTATCTATCTATCTATCTATCTATTATCTATCTATCTATCTATCTATCTATCTATCTATCTTTCTGTCTATTTATCTATCTACCTACCTATCTGGTGCCAAAAAATGTATACACATTTTAAGAAAAGAAAAAGTGTATTAAAATTGTAATAATCTATACCGAGAACAAAAGATGAATCCAAGTCATGCTATGTGTATACATTTTTTTGGCAGCCTGGTACATGAATGCCCTGGGAATCAGGGAGAGAAACACTAAACACACACTTAGCCACATGGTGGAAGGAGAAAGGTCAAGGGGAAAGAAATGTGTAATACTAAGAAAAGGTCAAGTGAATAAGAATGGAAAATTCTGGTTTAATTTAACAAGGAGGATATTTTTTACTTCCTTTCAGATTTTAAGGGAATGGTGTTAGTTTAAGGAAAACCGAGGTTGTGGTGAAAGAAGGAATAGGAAATGACCAGGCTGCGGGAACAGAATAGTGGAGAAATGAATAGAGCCACCATCTGAAGGCAAATGACGAGTGAGGGGGTGATAGTTCTGGAAATTTCAAGTTGGGGATGACATGAGCATATATATTCAGGGGTGTGGGTTTGAAAACAGTAATGAATAAAAAATGTCACCCTTGTTGGAAGAGACCCAGTGGGGAGAATGGAAGGAAAGGTCTGTAGTGCTTTCTGAAGAATGAGTCATGAGAGGTCTTGATGTAACAGCACATTGAAGTCCTTGGCATGTGGCCCGTGGGAGGTTCCCTCTGCCTCGGCAGCAGCCACAGTCCCTCACCCTGGTCCCCACAGCACCACATGGGATGGGGCTGCCATGACACCTGGCGTGGTCACAATACTGACACCTAAAGAACAGAATGGCACCACTCAATGTGGACACACTGTATTCCCTCATATATTGTGTTTTCCGCCCCCCCGCCCCCCCCCATGGTTCTCAGTTCCTCTTAGAAATGGTTCCTGAGGATATTCCACTTCTAAGGGTTTGTTTGTTTGTTTGTTTGTTTGTTTGTTTGTTTTGGCTGTCCTCATGCTTTTGGGTTGGAGTGTCCAACTACAGTTGTTAGAAAACAATTGTTTTTTTGTGAAATGTATGCCATTTAAAAATTAACATTACCATTACATATTAGAATTTTTAAAAATGCATGTGCTTTTAATCTATGTTTGTAATAAAATTGGTTTTGTACTTTATAGCAGTTTTCCTAGCAATGACTATCAAAAGAGATTATAATTTGCTGGATGGCATGCAACAGTGATCAGATACAGGAATATACTCACTTAGAGAGTAACAGCCTATCTCCCATAAAACCTGAGAGGATGACCACAGGGCCATCATGGATGTTTGTGACCCACAGGGCCTGCCGTCCTTTGACACCGAGTTGATGTTTTCTAAACCCACAGTGTGATATTCTAGCACTTAATTTCAGAATGCAGCTTAAATCACAGAAGCCATAATATGTCAAATGATCCCACACTTGCAGGGGGAAAACAGTAAGTAATGAAAAAGCTATGATTGCTTTTCTGTCCCTCCAAATGACAGTTATCACCTCAATGACCTGCTCCGGGCGGCCCAGTCTCAACCTGACACGCTAAGGGATAACGTCATCTAACAGGGTAGTTACAAAAATCAATACAAAACCCATTTCAGAGATACTCTGTAAGACTCCTGGTGTAATGTTCATTTATTGAATAGGCCTGGGGAAAAAAACACGACAACTTTTCTGATATATATGCCTTACCTCTCAAGCAAAGGAATTCTGTAGGTAAGCAATAATTGTATTTTTCAATCTATTACTTAGACTTGCCATGGCTCAGGCTGGAATCTAATATATGGGTGATGGCTATAACTCAATTAAGATAGTCTCTGCAGAGTCCTGGCGTATTCAAAGAGCAAAGGAACAGACCAGCGCAGCCCCCTGTGCTACTGCGGATGAATGTGTGTGTGTGCGTGTGTGTGCATGTGCACACGCGTGTGTGTGCGTGCACAAGCGTGCACACATGCACATGAGACTGTGTGAACTCTTTTCTTTATAAGCTCATCTTGTTTCCTTTTTAACTACTAAGGGATATGAATGTTTAAACAATTATATGAACTTAACCAGGTCATATAATTTCCTTAGATCCCTTGCTCTTAACTGTTTATCCCATTCGAGATCCACAGTGGGGAATGAACGTGTTCCTTTTGAATAAACCCATGCACTATTGCTATGAGAGGCCCTGGCTGGTAGGGGGTGTCCTCCTACATGCTGGATGCTGCAGCCACCTGGTACCAGAGTGCTCTGCCACATGCGTGTTTGTACGCCCGCAGTGGAGACGGAGCTCACTGGGAATGCTTCAGGTCCCCTAAAGTGGCAGCTATGATGGAAGAAAAGCTAAAAAAGGCATGAAGAGAGGATGCCCTGCACAACAGCTTGCAAAGAAATACTGTGACAGCTGGTAAAAAGATTTTAGCTCAAATTAGTGTTACTCCTGGGACATGCTAATGAAACCTGTTAAATCAACCTACATGCCGGGAGTCCCATAATCTTAACCTTCACACTCTATGACCATCACACTGTTTCATTACCTGGAGGGTCTGATTGTAAGTGGAGAGCCAACATGACGTCAAATCACAGAATATTAGCACGAGCATTGTGTGGTCAAAGGATGTGTTTTCTGGTTCTTTATGCTAATTTCATAGCGCTGATGTTCATTGACAATACTGCTTATTAAATCTAGCAGTGAATTGAATTTTAATTATTCTTGATTTTGCTATAATTTTCCAAACGAGTATTCATGAAATAACCCAGAAAGTTCGATGATAGCTCATACTTGCCAGTTCAACAGGTGCTAACATTTGAAAGACATTTTGGCTGCCATCCCATCACTTACATGCTTACTTGGACCAGGGGCACATGCAAACATCTCCTGTTACTCTAATCAGTCCTAATCGCGATATGTCTGAGGAAGTGTACACATTAGCAATACACAGCTACACATATACAAGCTTGCTTTGGATATCATAAAGTGAGAGCATAGTCTTATTTTTGTGTAAAAGCCATCTATTATCTAATTTTCAATAGTAAGAGAATTATTTTTAAGCGTCAAAGTGCTTTCTTTATTTCCTGAAGGTTGACTCTTGATCCCATTATTATTTTAGTGTCTACACTTGAGAGACCAAATACACAGATTCTGTAGCCAAACTACACAAGCTCAAATGATGATTTCAACATGCTCAGAATATGATCTTGGGCAAATTACCCACCCTCTCTGTACCCCAGTTTTCTCTCCCACAAAATGGGAGTAGAACAGTTCTTAACTCACAGAGCCGGCATCCACCTTGGATGAACTAGCATATGCTAAATATTATGATCAGTGTCTTCAGTCGTTTTATTCTTTCAGGGTTTTGGTGTTAGTTCCTTAATCCATTTTCAGTTCATTTTTGTTGATAGTGTGTGAGAAGGGTCCAATTGCATTCTTATCCACGTGGAGATTCAGTTATCCCAACACCATTTATTGAATGGACTCTCCTTTCACTTTGTGTGGTCTTGGCACCCTTTTCATGTTACAGTTAAGGGTCAGTGGACTCCCACTGTGCATTTAGCTCTGCATTCTGTTCCGTCCCACTGATCTGTGTCTGTTTTTATGCCAGTGCCACACTTTTTTACTGTGGCTTTGAAATATAGTTTGAAATCAGGAAGTGAGATGCTTCCAGCTTTGTTCTTCTTGCTTGAAACTGCTTTAGATATTTAAGGCTTTTTGTGGTTTCCTGTGAATTTTAGGATTTTTTTTTTCTATTTCTATAAAGAAAGGCTTTGGGGTTTCGAGAGGGATTGCATTTGATCTGTACATCACTTTGGGTAGTGTAGACATTTTAACAATATTAATTCCTCTAATCTATGAACACAGGATATGTTTCCATTTATCTGTGTCTTTTTAAATTTCCTTCATCAGTGTTTGATAATGTTCAGTGTACAAGCCTTTGAACTCTTTGGTAAAGTTTATTCTAATTATTCTTTTTGTTGCTCTTGTAAACAAAATTAGGGAAAAAAACATCTTGATGCTGGATTGGGCAATGATTTTTTGGATATGACACCAAAAGGCAATAAAAACAAAAATAGACTCGTGGAATTGCATAAAACTAAAAGGGTTTTGCACAGCAAAGGAAACAATCAACAGAGTAAAAAGATGGCTTCCAGAATAGGGGAAAGGAGATATTTGCAAACCATATAGTACACGATAATGAGTTCATATTATATATATATATATATATATATATATATATATATATATATATACTCAACAATTTAACAGCAAAAAAAAAAAAAAAGAGAAGAGAAATGAAATCATCAGATTAAAACATGGGCAAAGGGCCTAAATAGACATTTCTCAAAGAAGACACATAAAAGGCCAATACATATATGAAAAGATGCTCAACATCACTAATAATCAGGGAAATACAAAGCAAAACCAGAATGACCTATCACCTCACACCCATCAGAATGGTTATTAAAAAGACACATAATAAGTGTTGGCGAGGGTGTGGAGAAAAGGGAACGCTGTGTGCCCCTGGCGAAAGTGTAAACTGGCAGAGCCACTACGGAAACCCGCGTGGGGGCTACTCGGAAAGATCATAAGTAGAACTAGCTTATGACCCTGCTTTTGACTTCTGAGCATACATTCAAAGGAAATAAAATTGGTATCTCAAACAAATGTCTGCAACCCCATGCTTGCTGTAGCATTATTTACAGTAGTCAAGATATGAAAACAATCTAAATGTCTGTGGGTGAATGAATGTACCTGGGGTGCCAAAAGAATGTATGCATGTGGCTTGTATTCATCTTTTCTTACCTGCATATATTGAGTATTACAATTTTAATACAGTTTTTTCCTTTCTTAAAATGTGTAGACATTTTTAACACCCTCTGTATATATAAGGAATATTATTCAGCCTTAAACGTGAATCAAATCCTGACATTTATAACATGAATGAACCAGGAAGGTATGTTCACTGAAATAAGCCATTCACAAGAAGACGTATACCGTGTGTCCTCACTAACGTACGGAATTCGAAATAATTGGAGTCCTAGAACCAGAGAGTAGACTGGAGGTCGCTGGGAGCGGGAGGGAGGGGGCATAGGAGATGCTGGTCAGAGGGTAAAACGTTTCAGTTATGAGATGAGTAAGTTCCGGGGGTCTGAGGCACAGCCTGGCGACCGCAGTGAAAAATAATGTATTTTACACCTGATATTTGCTAAGAGACTAGATCTTAAGTTCTTAACATACACACACGGTTAATATACACACACACAGTTAACACACATACACACGGTTAACACATGCGCACACACACGGTTAACACACACACACAGTTAACACACACACGGTTAACACACATACACGGTTAACACACACACGGTTAACACACACACACGGTGACTTTGTAAGGTGTGGAGTTGATTAGCTTGGTTGTGGGGATCATTTCACCATCAGTGTGTCCAGCAGCATAATACACTGCCATGTCAGAAAAAGTGTCAGCTGCTCATCCCTTCGAGGGCCTGTATTTTAGAATTTCAGGTACCTGCCTTTCACATGGTGGCCCCGTCCTGGTACACGTGAGGCACTGACGGGTTTGAAGGTCCCACTCAGGAGACAGGAGGAGCACGTCTCCCTTCCTCCAGCGCTGCTCTGGCTAATCCCACAGCTGCCTCTGTGCTGCTGCCGTCCGCGGCCAGACTGTGAACCAGCTGCATCTTAGTTCGTTTTGGCCTCCGCAGATAACAAAGCCCTGCATGGCGGGCCTTGGACCCTTGTACCTATGTAGCTAGAGCCTTGCGCCGCACACACCTCCATGACCATAGCTGCTCACATGCCCAATGAGGAAAGACCTTCTCCTGAGCTTGATGAAGCGCATAGAGCTGCGTGTGCGGCTCAGGACTGCTGACAAGCCGGGTGCGACCTGACCCTCTTACAACTACAATCCTGTAATTGCTCACGCGTGTTTGCCTTTAAAGCTCCCTGAAACATCATCTGGGGTCATTTGTTTTTACAATACAGAACTAAGTTTGGAAATGGAAGTCCGTAAAAGCAATCCAGGTCGCATTGCAAAGCCCTCCACGCCACACGGGAGGAGCGACTAAACCAGGCGAACATTTTACGCCACATTGCAAACCCTGCTGTGTTGGAAGTGCATGCGTAATGAGTGAAAATGATGTCAGCTCGTTTGCAAACCCAGGTGACATTCTCTCAGGAGTATAGTCAAGTATAGTTGTAACTAAAAAAAAAAGGCACATACTAGTTTACTACACTTCATTTGTGTGGTTATGTTTTACTGTGTTTTAATGGGGAAGACTGAAGCCTACTGCAGGGCAATAAACTAAAGTGAATCCTTTCTAAGGTCATCAAAGAATGTAAGTAAACAATAGATTCAATTTTACATTAACAGTTAAAACAGTCAGAGATCACCCATTAATGTTCATGAGCAATAAGATAATTAGTTGATTGTTTACTTAAACATTTATTTAAAACAGTGGAACTTGTTGAATTGAAAATTCTTTTTCTCCTTGAGACTGATAAGTGTTAAAAATTGTGTCTAACTGTAATATTTATGTAATAGTCCTCTGTGACTATTTTGCTCCCAGAAGGAGTTGCTGGGTTTATAATGGTACAATGATGCTTTTAGAAGCCACAGTGAAGAGTGAGTAGGTGAGCAGTAGTGTGACAGCCGTGCCCACTTGGTCCAAAATGCTAACCAGTTAGTTACCCCCCAGATCATGAGGCATCCAGGCACCTTGTCACAGTGTCTTGTCCTGTAAGAACTCGGTGATGGAAGGCAAACGAT
This sequence comes from Aselliscus stoliczkanus, assembly GCA_033961575.1. Taxonomy (NCBI): domain Eukaryota; kingdom Metazoa; phylum Chordata; class Mammalia; order Chiroptera; family Hipposideridae; genus Aselliscus; species Aselliscus stoliczkanus. The sequence goes on from CM066728.1 coordinate 110,757,071, forward strand.
CATCTTCCAACAATGCTCTGTGCTTTTATTACCTCACAAGTCACACAGGACATGCTTTGGTTTGAGGCTATTTAAAGAGATAAATACTCATGTTATAAATGCAATAAAGGATGCTTATAGAACATCTGCAAATGTGGCATAGAGTTTGAAATAGGAATGGGGTCCCCAATAACCAGGTAACCTACAGAACCTTCAGGTACCTGGTGTCCAGGTGCTTCTGTGAAGCTGGGTCCCTCTCCCATCCTTGGAGGGAATTTCGCTTTTCTTAGATTAGTCATGATTGTTTTATACCACATATGGTTATTGCAATGAAACAAGGGGAGTTAGGGACACCTCAAAGTCTCCAGCTCAGTTAGCCTGGGAACTCCTCACACTCACTCAGACAACCGCTGTGTCAAGGAGCATAGAATCTAAGTTACCCGGTCAACACCTCAGCTCTGGGGAATCCTCCAAGGGACTCTGCCAAGAACTTACCTGTGTGACTTCCCTTCTAAGTATGATTATGATATTAGCCACCATGCCCCAACTCTGGTCTACAGGGATTGCACGGAAATAAGAAACATAAACTCTTAACCCAGCCTTGCTGCTTATTGAGAGAATTCTGAAAAGAAAATATATGAACAAGAAGTCACCCAGTTTAAGGCACAGAAAAGGCTGTTGTTTTAAGAATTTGCCTAGTCTCTCTATGGCCGAGAGTGGTCAGCAAGAGGGATGTTTTCCTTCCTCAGTATGAAGCTAAGATGTACTGTTTGTAAGGAGTAGCACCGATCCTTGGGAAACCTGAGTGTGTGTACAAGCTCCCTGCTCACAGACCTTTCTTCTTGAACTTAGATGATCAAGAGAGTAGAATGCTTGCTAAGCATCCTATCCCAAACTGTGAATATTGTGCTATACATAGAAGTTCAAATTCTAATTAAAATCCTATCCCCAAAGCTTGAGCTGGATTTATTCCCCCCTGAATGACTCACAGTTCAGGAAAAACAATACTATATTCTTCCTCATCTCAGAAAATGGCAGCTCTATCCACTTGACTGCTCAGCCAATATTCTAAGAATTATCTTTAATTCTAACCTTGACTTTTCCCTCTTCTAGGTTATTGCCTAGTCCAATTAGCCGCTGACTCAATGTTATTAAATATGTAGTTGACCAATAGTTAATGAATCAGCTCGTTCCTAAGACCCTTCAACAATGGGCCTAGAATGAAAGAGCATAGTTTAGGCCAAGCCCCTCTCAGGAAAATGAACATCATGCTGCGAGGTTTAAAGGAGATCATACTTAAGAAGGGTCCAGAATGGAGACAGGCCCTGAACTGCTTGGGGCATGAAACAGTCACATCGATACACAGTTTTAATTCCAGAACCTACTAAATGCTCTCCAGGAATTCCCAGCAGTTAGCCTCAGGCCTTCAGCAAATTTTCATCAAGCATGACCCCTTATAGGTGGTGTTGAGGAATAAAGGGAGGTTCTTGACGACAGCATGTCCTGCCAAATTCCCTTTTCTCCAAGTCACAGCCAAGCAAACGCAGGACATCAAGGAGGTTGTTGCCAAGAGTTCCTGGTGTCGGCAAGCAGCTGCATGGACCTGGGGGCTCACTCTGTACAGAGAGGCCAGGTGCAAGGAGAAGAGTTGGGACAGCCCCTGAAAACACGCATGCATGCACACATGCGCACGCACACATGCATGCACGTGTGCACACATACAGGTACACACGCATGCATGCACGCACATGACTCACATACAGGCATGCATGCACACACATATGCACACGCACACACACATGGACACAGATACACACATACACACACACATACACCCATACACACAGGAACACACACACCGTGTCAGGGATGCATGCCCTGTGCAGCGTGGCCAGGAGGATTTTGATGTCACCAATGTTTTAGGAGGGATCAATCAATATCTGTATTGAATGCATGATGGTACACTACAGTACATGATAAGTGGATGAAGGATATTTTTACCCCGCTGTTGGTGAATATACGGCCGGTTCCCACTGCTACCTTTGAATCACACTTACTTTGTTTCCTCAATGCCAAAGAAGAACCTGGAAAGAGAGACACTTCTGGCACAGAAGGCTTCACTGACACCGTCTGGAGTGGTGTCATTGACAACGCTGCTCATTCTTGTGCTTTCTGTGACTTTAATCTTGATAGCACTGGATTTTATACTTCCGGTTCTTGGAAATAATTTATAATATTCAAGATGGGTTGTGGCCCGTGGCTCTTGCTTAAAGTTTTGCACCCAGTTGCCATCTGAGCTTGGATGGTGATTCTTCTGCATGAAGGATGATGGGCACAAAGGAGGGCTGCCATGTCCTGGAAATGACCAGAACCCTCATGGGTGACAGAACCTGCTTCAGGCAGCAGTGGCATCTCCACAGTGAGGGCCGTGCATGTCCCAGCCACCCCACCAAGGGTGCTCAGGTTCCTCCATCACAATATTAGGGTGAGCTTCAATAATCCCACGGAAAACATTTTGATCTTCTCTGTTATTCATTTCCCTTACAGTAAGTCTCAGATTGTCACTTAGAATTATTTCATTGTGACTTATAGTAAGTCAAAGTAACAGAATGAAAAGTCTCCACAATGCTATTTGTCAGAGGTTTTATTTATTTGTGAAGTTTTAATCAGTGACTCTATTTGTTACTCCAAGCAGGGGGTAAAAAAATTCTCTGGTCTCTGGAACCAAAGATTACACAGAAAAACCGTACTTCACTCTTGCAGGTTTGCTGTTTCCTTTTATCTACTTTCAGAAACTATAAAGTGCAGGGAATTGATTTCCATTTGCAAGGAAACACCCATATTGGAAAACACACACACACACACAGATATAGATAGGTAGATAGATAGATTTTTAAAAGGTGTTTTTTGCTTTGGGGTTGATACTACCTGTGTGTGTGTGTGTGTGTGTGTGTGTGTGTGTGTGTGTGTGTGTATGTGTGAAGGAAAATACTTTCATAATTATCAGACTACAGAGCCTGGCTGTTAGCCTTGTCAGAATCATACAATGATAACAGACCTCTCAGTACATCGTTAGGTTTGGTATAACAAGATTTAACTCATATCTCAACATCTGAAACAAGGATATGCTAAGAGATGCTATAAGAGGGACATAGAGTGAGAACATACCTCATTATATTTTTTAAATAGGAAGAGACATATGCAAAAATATGGATAAGACATAATAAAATCAAACCCACTTTGATTCATGAATAGTGTTATATTCATATTCCAGAAAACACACACACACACACACACACACACACACACACGGGAACCCAAGACTGGGCCAAAAAATAAGCCATTTGTTAGTGTATATTTTGTTAAGAGCAGAAGATCTCCATATTTCTACCCTGATCCCAGGGGGAGCTTCAGTCCACAGAATGATTCTAATTGAATTTTCCCTGTCTAAATGGAGTTGCCCCGATGTGAACTTGCTTTGAACATGATGACAGGATGGGATGTCTCAGAGCATCAGTTCCCCAAGACCTTGGACCCTCCTTCTATTACGTCCATTATCTAAACAAATAACCTTAGACAAATCAATTTACATTAATCCAACCTTGTGGTATACAACTCCCTACTCTCCATCAAAATGTCTCAATCAAGATTCAAATGAATTTGTTTCAATATTTAGCTATGATAGAACTTCATCTCCTCACTTATATCCAAGTCCATTGAACAATATCTTCTTTTCAAATGATTAAAAAGATTTGGAAATATAAATGGGAAAGAATAGAGATCATATGGAATTACAACTTCTTTACATTATGAAGAATAGGATTCAGACTGTCTTCAAGGTATATGAAAAAATGAGCCAAAGGAGAAAAATTATAGTCTGGATTTATCACAGACTTTCTCTCTTGCTCATGAAAGTTGCCCTTTGGTTTACAGGCAGTTTTCTTATGTTTCCTGATGCTCAGAGGTGATGTTAGCATTTGAGCAATGCATTAGAATCTTTGGCTATGTGGTGATCCAGTTATTTTCAGAAATGGCCACTCTTTCTCCCCCTTCACCCTCCAAGCTCCCTTTACATTGAGCTTTGCCATGAGCTTTGGGTTGGTTTGATACAAATGATTACCATGGTGGGGATTAATATGAGGGCAGAGGATGCTTCTCCTCTCCTGGGTTGGTGCCCTGCCAGCGACTCTCTTTGGTCAATGGGACGTTACTGGAGGCAGTGCAAGAAAATGGCATCATCATGAGAAAAGCATCCATGGCTATTCCCACCCCTTAGCCTGTGCCTGGGATGAATACATCAGAAGCAGACTTGAACCAGACGTATGGGGCAATGCCAGGCCCAGCTGACCCCCAGGAGATCCAACCAGTTGAACCGCACCTGTACTAGCAGTACATAAACGCATGAGTAGAATCAATGATTATTGTTTAAGCCAATGAGTTTGGGAAAGAGGTGGTGATAGAGACATCGCTAACTGCTTCGGGAACATGCTACGCCCCAGTGACCAGCCGCACTTTCTTGATGCTGCTTGGACTCAACTGCGCATCCTCTCAGTTACACACCCTCACTTGTTTCCATCAATACTCATCATGCTGGTGATTAGCAGAAGAGGATTTTAGGATCCCAAAGCTTGGGTTGATTACTTTTTTGTTAGGTCTTGGGTAGAGAAATAAAGCTCATGGGTATAGACAGATAATACTTGTCATCGCTGTCAGGGAGTACCCATACTAGCTTTGGCATATCAACGCTTTATGGTTCCGCGCCAGGGAAATCTAGCTTCTTACAGATGGTGCTCAAGTCTAAGTTTACCTATTTCTTCAGTGAGGTCATCCTTCTATCATCATGTGGTACTTTGTTTCACATATACCCCTTCACTCAGAAGGCAATGGGCACATATTTAGGCAGAAATAAAAGTAAGCGAGATGTGGGCCTTGTTTTTAGTTTTAACAATCTAATAAAAATGATCTGGACAGAGAGACAATTAACTAATTTAAATGAGAAATACACACCACAATAATGTGACTAATGATAAGACATTGCTGAAGGCACATATTATTGGGTTGTCGGAAACGTCATGACGCATTTTTGCAACAAAAAACAGAAAAAAATACGTCATGACTTTTCTGACAACCCAATAGGTACCTTCTTAAATATCTTATATATCCTACCTCCCTTGGTTGTTATTAGAACTGTCTAAATTTGACCTTATGGTACTGAGTTTACAAGGTGAGAACATAAAAGCATGTGAAGTTTCAGCATTTATCTCACACTCAGGAGCTGGTAAAATGCAGATGGGAATTCAAACCATCATCTGTCTGACCACAAAATATCTGCTTTCCCCTCTGTGCTATTCAGCCCCTGATATTCTCTTATATGATGGAACTAAGAGAAGAAGCCAAGATTATATGCAGTGGAGGGAACTCAAGCAAAATTTTATACCCAGTGCTCCATGGAGTGGATCCCAAAAGAATGACCTACATGTTGACAAAGGGAGATAAAAAGAGCAAGAGATTAGGTCATTAGAAACACTTAGCTGAGACCAGCTGAAAGGAAAAATAAAGCAATGTAATTGTACTGGGGCAAGGTTTTCCTTAGGGAGGAGGGAGGGAGCAGAAGTAAGTTCCGTTAGTTTTTTTCACACTCTTTCCCAGGGCTGACTCCGCCATCACTACCTGGCAGCGTGTGCCATCAAATAGGGAACGCTTCCTTATCTAAGAGGTTCCTTCAGGTTCATGATCTTAATGTGTTTTCCAAATATGTAGTTGAGTTTTTCTATGTGTGTTCATGTTCACGGCCTCGTCTGTTAATAAGTCATTTTCAACTCATAGTTTGTTTAGCATTAATAATATTTTAAAGTACAGTAACACTAAGAAGGAAATTCATTGGGAATATAGGATTTTCTTAGAGTTTATAGGTAAGCGGTATGTATGTTCTATTATTTGCCCCCTCAGTGATTATGTTTCATCCGTTAACTGTAAACTGCCATAGAATATGGTTCCAAAAAAAAAAGTTTTGCCAGTAACTTCCCACAGGTTTGGGAAGTCCTCTATCATTTTCTTTTTTTTACTGTGAGTTTTGCATTTTGAAAAGGCTTTTCTTTTTTCATTTTTTATTAAATTTATTGGGGTGATGTTAGTTAATAAAATTATATAGGTTTCAAGTATACATTTCTATAATACATCATCTATGTATTGCATTGTGTGTTCACCACCCAGAGTCAAATCTCTTTCTGTCACCATAGATTTGATCCTTTTTACTCTGCCATTTTTCTCACATATTGATTTCTATGGCCAAAAAGCTAGAGAAGAGTGATGAAGCGTGTGTCTTGGTTCTGTGGCAGGAAGGGAATAAGGGCCTGCCTTTTGCCAACAAGGCCCCGCTCTTTGTAACCACCCTTGTGCCCTTATCTCTACAATAATTCCCCCAAATTATGTAACACAAGGAGTTGGCTGCTGCCTGGAATGATACTGAGACCAGCATTCAACCAGTGGGTGTGATCCAAAAAGATGGAGTACGCCCACCAGGACCACGGCCTGGGGTGGCCGGGGCCACGCAGCCCAGTGTCACCTGTGTGATCTCAGGTGGTGGCCTAGGCTCAGGCTGGATCAGACGGAGCAGCCATGGAGCGACTGGAGGCACCATTAGCCGCCCAGAAAAGAAACCGAGTAATCGCTGCCACGCTCAGAGGCCAGAAAAGACGCTAGACAATGGACAGAGGCAGGGCGGTGTGAGAAGGCTTCCTTGCGCAGGCTGAATCAGAGGAGAACGCGGACAGATTGGCAGGCTTGAGTAACCCAGAAGAAGCCAAAGGCTCAGGGGCAGGCTGAAGCCAGGCTGGGCTATGACCCAGAAGCCAGAGAGGGGATGCCTCCACTCTGGACAGAGCAAGGGTTGGGCATGGCCAGGTGGCCAGGGGCCAGTCCCATGCACATGCTTGTCACCAGGGGAGGACCTGCAGGGCACACTCCTCAGATTCTTAGCAACAATGCTACAGAAAAGTGAGCACCTGCTTTGCCTATTTCTATTTTTAGAAGTCTATGGCAAACCAACCCTGATAACAATGCTATCCAATACACAGCTAAAACCTGTCCTACCACCTCTATTTTAAGTGGAAGTATAACGATATCAGTAGCCAGAGGCTTAGCTTATTTGGCACAAACACAAGATGAACCGGATCCTCTTAGAGGGAGGGGCCGTCCTCATCGGATCAAAAAGAGGATTGCTGCACTTGCGTTGAAGACTCTGCATATTAATACACAGGCTGAGCGTAACCCACATACACTGCCTTTCTTCCAAGGCTCGCACAGCACTTCACAGGGACTCACTTCCCTTCATCCTCTCAATAAGCCTTCTAAGTAGGCAAATGAGATGACTTCTGAGCAGCTCCAGGAATCCCACATGTGTGATCGCTTTATCCTCTCGACATCTCGGAGGAGTCGGAAGTTGAATGCAGATAGCCAGGGAGGCTTATTTTCTCCCTCCTTGACAGAGTGGGATGGGAGGAAAGGCGAGGCTTGTGAATTCTGGCCCTTGGCACAGTAATCAGGAGAAACTCAGAGTCTGAGAAGAGATTTCTGACTACGAGCTCAGGCCAAAGACTGTCATCAAAATCATTTCAATTCAAGATAATCTGTGAAAAATAAATAAATAAACCACTGTGAAATTCTCAGAGGCTGTGCTTAATATTGGACAACATTTTAACAGCACGAACATAATGAACAAAAGCTGCTTTATTCTCCAGCAGTTATTTGACATGTTCTTGAGGTTTTCAAGTTTTCGTCATAGGTTTTGGATTAATTGTCCTTTCATGATGATAGAGATGTAAAAAATTAAACCTCTACATATACTATCTATAAAGTTTTTCCTTACTGTATCTTAATATGGAAAGAAGAAATTATCTGTGATTTTAGTTCAGGAAAAATCCTATATTTTTCCATTCTCTTTCTTGGTTATTGGATTATAAAAATTAACGTTTTATAGGAGTCAGACATATTCTTTTTAGAGTTATTTTTCAATTTAAAAGGAATGCTTTGTTTTTCTTTTATGTTTTTCCCCCGTCACATTTCACAGCACATTTGCCTACTTGCAGACCTTCTTGAGCACAGCGTTCCCCTGTGTCCCCCACGGAGCGACGTGTTCCTTCCCTTCACAGAATTGCATCCTTGCATTTTGCTCCGTCCCCTCCAGCCTGGGAGAGTTGCTCCCATCTGAGACATCACTGAGCCACTGAGACCCGTCTGGTGGCTGGTGCTGCTCTGGGGAGCAGTGAGGGTGGGAAGTGTGTGAGTGTCCGGTGGCAGCTGTAAGAAGCACCCCAAACTGGGTGGCTTGAAACAACACAAATGTAACCCCACTGCTCCTCAGCCCAGCAGCCTGAAATCAAGGTGTCTCACTGCCGGTTCCTTTTGGAGACTCTGAGGGAGAAACGGCCCCTTGCAGCTTCCAGCTTCCAGCAGCTGCCAATAATGCTTGTTGGTCCGGGCCTCGCAGCTGCGTCACTTCAATCCCTGCCTCTGTCACCACATGGCAGAGGTGTGACTCCCTGTGTGACTGTGTGTCTTTAGTCACACAGTCCTTAGAAGAACACATGTCTTCAGAGTTAGGCCACCTCATCTGCTGTGACCATCTCTCAACTCGATCACATCTGCAAAGACCCTGTTTCCACGTAAGGCCCCACCCCCAGGTCCTGGCAGGTAGAATTTCAACATACTGTTCTGTGGAGCATCCTTCAACCCACAACAGCAAGAATGGGGAAGATCAGCCCAGGCAATCACGGCGGGGCTAAGACTCAGGAAAACAAGTGTCATCCTATGATTGAGCTAAGGGTTTTCAAAGCAGCACCCCCAAGAAGCAAAGCAGGATTTTGTCACAAGAGAGCATGAAAGGCAACTCAGAGGTGTGGGCTGTGGAAGGGGGCGGGGGAAATCCAATTGTCTCCAGAACCAAGTTGGTCCCAACTCATCTGCCCATGAAAGTTTGGGAAATAGCCTAATCTGCAATAAATATTGCCCCGGGAAATGCTTGTTACAGTGTCTCAGCTGTCACACCTATTCTAGTTTTGATTGCCTCTTCAGTTTCATAAATTAGCAAGCAGCATTTTAAACTCAGTAATACAAAACGTAGCAGACAGCTTTTTCTCATTTTTGAAATCAATGAAGAGTTTTGGACACCAGAAAAATAAACATTTGAAAACTGATGTTCATCCTTCATGAGGCAGAGGTTAGCTCAACACTTACCTTAAATTGGGCTGCGTTGGTCTACCCCAGACAGCACTTCAGAATAATGCAGAACCGGGGTCACTGCACTTTCAGCAGATGGCTGGCAATCCTGTCTCCTGTCTGTTAGCAGAAGCTCGGGGAGACATGCTCGTAGCCATGGCATCTCCCAGGCTTTCCCCCACATGTCTTGAAGTCATGTCTGGCAATGACGATATCAGCAATTTATGTCAATCTCTTATTTTTTCACTTTGCCTTACTTGAAATTGCTTTATATTACTTTTTATTAGATTAATTGCAAAAATTAAAACACAAATAGATTTCATTCGCATTCTAATAATTTTGCATGTACCCAGTATAGTTCTCTGGGCATCCACTACCCGTTGCTGTAGTGATCTATTATTAGTTGTTTTTACAAATTTTTATATATGCAATATTTCCTAAAGGTGATCTATTTTAAGTTCCGCTTTCTATCCAGCCAAATGAAACAGATTTATTTTTCCTTATAGCATTTGCTTCTTGGCCAGCAACTCAACAATCAAAACTCACAATCAAAAAGAGGACAGCATGTGATTTTTAATGACAAATAACTTAAATGCATTCCTCACGTTCCCACCAGGTTTTTGCTAGATACGTAAACTTTGCATGAACTTACCCCATTCATCTTATGAGGAAAATGTAGCTGCTTCACGTGGGGAGAAATGACATGATCTTCACCACTGTCAGGAGCTCACCTCTAAAAGAAAGGAAGAGTGCCGGAGGCATTGGATAAATAGCAATATTGTTATTTCTGAAAATAGCTCCCTAGGAGTCTGCCCAATTTCTTCGTGCCATGTAATGGGGCAGCTCTGACCCCCATGTGGCCATCAGTCACCTCCTTACTGACTTTTCTGCTGGAAGTTTGGGCACCCAAGAGGAGACAGAAGAACCTAGTTTTAGGTAAATAAATGTGTGATCATTGGTTGAATATACACTTTGATCTTTTGATTGTAAAGCAGACAGATTCCAGTTTACACACTATAGGGTAGAAATTAGAGTTTAACATCTGCAAACAATTCTTTATTTGTTGGTAGCCGTCTCGGGAAATGTTCCAGCAACATGTTTGTGTTGGTAAGCGTTATTGTACAGTGATGCTTGGGAATGGTTCAAAGTCAAGCTTACCACCGCTCCATGGATGGGGTGATGTTCGCAACTCTTCAGCAGGTGCCCCAGATGCCTTGAGTGCCCTCTCTACCTGACGCAGAACCCCACACAAAGTTACCAACAAAGGTTTTTTTCTTCTTGCTTAGACAGGAAAGTGCATTTGGTCCATTTCTGACTGCATTCTAGTCACACCAGTGATGAGGGAGGTTAAGAATTTAAAATCCAAAGCTTTGAACTGCAACAAAAATGATACAAGAGGTGAATGGGAAAGAGGGCATATCATCTTTCCATTTGAAATAAGCACATTCTGCTCATGATCTTATCTGACAAGATTGTGCAGCTGTTAAGAAAATTTTAAGAACCTCTACTTAGGGCTTCTTGTATCAATCAAGAAAAATATGTTCAAATTGGATAAAAATACGATTGCCGCCAAAATTGACAAGAACATCTGGGGAAGGTCTTAGTTCTCTCCTGAAGGCACATGGCTTCAATATTATCAGGCAGATGAAGCTTGAAAGAATCAAAGGGATGTTGAAAAATTAAAGGCAGTCATACTGGATCCTCTGTCTGTTTGGGCTGAAACAAATTCTTGATAGCAGAGACCACATCTCGATTATTTGTGATCCCCAGAGCCCAGCCTGGATCACACTCAGGGGGGCTCATCCATGAGTGTTTAGCTGATGAAATTAACAGGGAAACTTGAGACGAGGAGGTGCCATTTGAGCAGGTATTTGAAGGGAGAGAGGGAGAGACCACTTGGGAATGAACCTTTCACTCAGAGGGAATTATGCCCCAAAGCTCCAATGTGGGTGCACCAACAGAGGGAGGGTACACTCAGAGAGCCAGGGAGTGGGAAGTGGCAGCAGGTGAGGCCAGAGAGGTCCAGGGAATGCCACATCCATCCCGGATATCTGACATCTCACCCCCCAAACCTGCTCCACCCACGGGTTGACTAACTGTCATGAGGACACCTTTCTCATGAGGACCCCTGGACCACTCTCTTTCATGTTGCAAATTACCCTTCTCTCCCTCTCTGCCAAGCCCCTCATTCCTAAACTTCCTTAATATGCTCTGCTGTTTTTTTTTTCCTGAGCTCTAATCAATTCCTAAAAATCATATAAAATGTACTTATCAGTTATGTTGGTTATTATCAGCCTCCCCTAGCTAGGACATTCCCCATGGATGGATCTGAGTGCCTCTATCAGAGTATGTCAGAGTGGGCATTCCATCAGGACTTGCTGAGGGAATAAGTGATGATGACAGAGGTGTAGGCACTTCTTTGGGCACACAGTGAAGGTGCCACAATGCAATAGTGACCTAAAGTTCCAGATGGAGTCGGTGGACAAACATCTCAGGTTGCCCTGTGTTGGGAAGGAAGTCATTTTCAATGTGTTTAAATATTTAGGTCATTTTATTAATAGACCACGAACTTCATTGGAGTGAAGATCCCAGGAACTACAGTAGATTTTAATCTGAAAATAAAATTACAAGGATGAAAATCATTTAAGGGAATTGCAGCAAACCGAATAATGGCCCCACAAAGCTCTCCGTGCGCTCGGTCTAAAAACATGTGGCTCTGTTACCGAGCGAGGCAACAGGGAGGCGGCAGGTAAATTAAGTAGCCCATCTTGAGATGGGAAGATTATCCTGGATTGTCCGGGTGGGTGTTTGTAAGAGAGAAGCCAGAGGGCAGAGTGAGAGAAGACGTGATGACTAAAGCAGGGGGGGGGGCGTAGGGGCATGAGCCAGGAATGGGGGTGCCTTCAGAAGGTGGAAAAAGCAAGGGGCCTCTAAATGGAATGCAGCTCTGCAGGCCCATTGGTTTGGAGCCAGTGAGACCCCTTTGGACGTCTGACCTACAGAACTGTAGGATAATGTGGGTGCTGTCTTTAGGCTGCCCTTAGGGTGTTGTGGTGGAGCCGACTCCCGAGGCAGGGAACCGTTTTGGGCCACATCTCAGATATTAGAGCACCTGACCTCAGTCCTCTGATTCTGCCAAGATTTAATCAAATCTAGGCAGTCTTTGGATACTTAAAAATCTTAACAGCAATCATATTTAATCTTTGCAATTTTTGTGGAGGTTACAGTGGGAAAAGTGTTTAAAATTTAAATATTTTTGCCTATAAATTTGACTGTGAAGGAAAATTAAAAATACCTTCAAAACCTGAAAGTTTCAGAGTAATATGATTTTATTCAATTCACCTTACTCTTTCCAAAGATATAAATATAGGTGTTATAACCACCATCGATTCCTTTGCTCAGTTAATCTCTGTGACCTACTTGGTCTGTGTGTGCGTGCGTGTGTGTGTGTGTGTGTGTGTGTGTGTCTGTGGGTGTGTGTTTATGACATCATATAAAACTATTAATCATTAGAAATTACTGCTGTGAACATATAATTATGTTAGTAGTTCTAATTTTAGAAATAAAGGTCATTAAAAGCCTGTGAACTTTCTAAGGACCTGCCCACACATTTTAAATAATGTTTCTATTATATTAAATTCCAAATAATCATTTTATGAGTATAACCTTTTTGATTCTTACCCCAATTTTGAGCTGGGAAAGAACTGCCTGCCAGATTTGATTTCTTGAGTGAAATGCCCGTTTTGCATTCACTGGATGGAGAGAATGGTTTGGCCTATGCCACTTTGGTTTTAATGAGCAGAATGAAGAAGTCCATCTTGGCGAGACTGGATCTGCTGCCTCTGCCTCCTCTCATGACAGCATTCAAACCCAGGTCAGAATTAGATTCAAATGGACTTTCCTATTATTTATTCTCTCCACAGATGTCTTTTCACACTGCCAAGTGAGTTTTATGAGAACAAGCTCACAATCCCATTTCCTTTGTGTGTCTCTTGTAGTTGTTTGGCCGGTGTGCAGTCAAACACAACTATATGGGGACTTCCTGTTTAGAACTGGGTTCTCTAATCTTTTGCTTATCTTTTGCTTCATCCCCTAAGGAGGTAGATTCTGTTTGGGGATGTTCAGAAAATGATGAAATATTACCCAAAATGGATAGGAGTTATGTCATTTAAGATTGATAATTTCTGATACATAATTCTTCCAGTTAACTCACCTAGATGTTTACAAAAAAAAAAAAGTTCATTGCAAAATACAGTCCAAACCAAGATTTTTAAGAAGAGAGAAAAACACGCTTTGTCCACAAACTTCTTTCCATGGGTTGAGAAGGTTAGAAGGTTGCAGTAAAAATCTGGCCCAATGACACTTGTGCCAATGCACACCTGTGCCAGTTTGCACACCTGGTGAAAATGCACTTGTAGTTGTGTTAGTCCCCATTTGTCACTCCTAAACGTGGGTGAGGCTCTCAGAGTCTCTCTCTAGCCTGCCCCCACTCCCCCTCACTGAATACAACTCCATCTCCCCAGGCACTCACTGCCATGATTACAGCACCCTGGTTCCTAGCTCACAAACCACCTGTATTCCCATCACTCCCAAATTTATATCCCTACCTTTCAAAGCTTATGTCAAAACAGCTCACATTTACACTTGGATGTCTGAGTTGCATCTCAAACAATGAAGCCGCTTGGTTATTAAGCTAATTCTAACAAAGAGATTGAGCCCTGGTGTGCCCCAGTGGGAAAGAGACCATCTGGGTGAGTGGCCCCTCAAGTTCAGTGCAGCAACAGAAAAGGATGAATTCACATGGGCTTGGAGGGTTTCTGCCTTCACCTCACAGAGGCCATCATTCCCTGAACGCCAAAACCAAACCAAATGCATGCATGCTTTTTAGGAAAATGCATCTTTAAGAGAAATCAGCTTTTCTCTTATCCACTGTCAATAAGACTGCTGCTCCCCTGCCCTGCTCATGAGGACACTGCATCCTCCATCTGAGTGCTCCCTGCTCAAGGGAGCACGGCGGGTACTGGTCACAGCTGTGGAAGAGGAGGCAAGTGTTCCCCAGATGCTAAGCGTTTAGTGAACCAACATCTTCTAATTCAGAATGTATTTGGCAGACTAGTCAAAAAATGGTAAAATCGCATCTCACTATGGAAATAAAGTTGAAGAAAGTAATTAAGAGTCTTTACCTTTGTACAGTAAAAGAAAAACTAAATGGAACAATAAAGAGTGGAATCCACATTTGCTCCTTAAAATGTCCATCATAAACACCGGTATCATAGACCATAACATCCCATGTGTACGTTTAATTCTAGTGGAAATAATGTGAACTAATTTGGCCAAAAGAGCTCTTTAATTATGTCTATTGGAAAAACTTCAGCAAAAGGCGAAGTTCAAATGCAAAGCTAATTTATAGTGGTTGAGAGAAGCTTAATGCCCAAAAACGGTGAAATAAATTTAGATTTATTATGGGTAATAATGGGTAATCACAGCCATTCCAGTATATTCCATGATGGCACAGCATTACATAAGCCACATTACATTTATTATGAACATCTGGCACACTGTACGCCGTTCAGAGAACTTTAATTAAAACAGCCTCCAAGCTCCTATATACTACACTGGGCGTTCTGAGCAGGCCAAGCTCAGCCCAGGGAGCCCGGGAGCCACTCGGCCTCGGAGGCCGTCACGCTGCAGGTTTGTGACCTTCCGCTTTGCACAAGAGGGACTTCAGAGAGGAGTTTGCGGAACACCCTTAACTTTAGACCTTGAACTCTCACTTCTAATACCTCCTTAGTCCAGTCTCCTAAAATCAGTGTGCTACAAGCATTCCATGCACTGAATGTGGACTCGTTTGGACTTTGTATACAGAACACCACGGGCTGCTGAGCACCTGTGTGCAGCGCCCCCACGCTCTGCCACTAGAGGGCTGCTGCCTGCCGACAGGTGCATGAATGGGGGCGGGGCTGCGGTGCGCACTCTCTGCCCCAAGCCTGCTGAGTGTGTGTGCGTGTGTAGGGGCGGGGCTGGAGGGCAGGATGGGCGTGGTGTTGGCGGGAGGCCTGGCAGCTGGTGTGGCTGAGATATTGCTCAGTAATAAGGATTTCCTGAATCCCACTCCATACCTGACACTCTTCAGGTCTGGGGCTAAAGCAGCGAGCAAAACCAACACAAATCCCTCTATGTTGGAGATGGCACTGTGGTGGGGAGGGAGGTGGTTTGCAAGGTAAATAAGGATGTTGTTAGTGACAAGTGGTAAGGGAAGCTAGAAAGTGGGGGACCAGGGAAGGAGATGGGGAGACTTGAAGTAATAGATACAGGGGTCATGACATCTAGGCCTTGGCAATAAGTCATGTAACACTCACACACAATATGCATATGTGCATACTCCCCTACACACACACAGACACATATGTATGCACAAGCACACATATATTCACATATATAACATATACACGTGCATCCATACACATATCCATATCCATGTATGTTCACACATATATACACGCATATATATATATATATATATATGGTTGTCGGAAAAGTCATGATGCATTTGTACAACGAAAAAGATGGAAAAAATACGTCATGACTTTTCCAACAACCCAATACACATATAGGCAGACACATGTTTGCACACACCTACACAAACATATGTGCACACATGGGTTTCAGCCCATCTTGAGAATGTTTACTAGAAAAGATGAAAAACTTTGAGAAACAACTTTTGGTATTTGTTCTTCTGGTTCAATAGGGAGACAGAAAGGTTCTTGCTTTTCTTGAAAGCAAATAACACTTCTTTTCCCAAAGTAATATACATGAAAAGCGCTATAAGGGTGGAGAGGGTGCAGACGCCCTGGCGGCAGTGTGCATGGAGGCCAGGCCTCGCTACCTGGGACTCCCCGCCTCCCTCAGATCCTATTTATGAAAAATACCACTTACGAAATGAACATTTTCCTCTGTAGTTGCATTTTCCCTAAAATATTGTACAACAAAATACCTATAGGGTGAAAGTGACAATGGCATCCCTCCAACCTATAAAATTATTTGTAAGAGTTTGAAAGGTTCAAATGAAAGTATGATTTTCATGGACAGAGCACATTGGTGACCCATTAACAAATAGCTCTGCTCCTTCTCAGGGAACGTGGCTCTCAATGGGAGGAAGGCTGCCAGGGGGCTAACATTCAAAATCAAGTGGACAAAATGGGCTGATATTTCACCTAGACACAGGTAAGTGGGGGATAAACAAATGGAACCATTTCTTTAGGAAAATGATTTGCTATTAATGTATGTCAGAAAAATAAGATCTGATTTCCTACCTTATTATTATTTTTTTACCAAGGAAAATAGAGAGACTTCCAGCGAAAAATAAGACCGGTATCCTGCCTTGCAGTGAGGAGATCACCTAGCTGTTTAAATGTCATGCAAACACCTGGCTGAACTAATAGGATCATTAATCTCCTTTTCAAACATGGAGGCGCCAAAAGAGATTAAGATGGACAAGCATATGTATTTTCAGAAGCAAGTGAATCTCAGGATTTATGACTGATATTCTTCTCAGTGATTCACAGCAAATTTTTTGAACAAATTCTTTGATATTTCATTTTGGCAGGGACTAGAAAACTGGCAGAGGTCACTGAAGCCTGTCTGGGATTCCCTGGAAGAGAGTCGTGTCCTCACTCTGACCTGTGTGCCTACAAGGTCACTAGAGCACAGATCAACGAATGCTCTGGACAAGAAGTCTACAAAACATGTGGTCCTGTCATTCATGACATCATTTGGAAAGGTATGAGGCATAAAAGGCATAACTAGAGTTGAATTTAGTGAATTTGTTGCTAGTTAGCAAACTGTTCGCAAAGAATACCAATTCATTGATCAAATCCAATAAAGATAAATCTTTAGTAAATGGCTATAAGACTCTATTTGGAAACAATCATAATCACATATTTCCCTTTTGACAGGCATTTGACTTGTTTACATTTTTTTTGTCTATCACAAATAGAGCGGCCAGAAAATATTTCATTTTCTTTTGGCTAAATAACTAGGAGTAGGGTAGCTAGATCACATAGCAGGCATTATTTATTTATTAAGAAACTTCCTAACTGTTTCCTCAATCAGTAGTACTGATTTACATTCTTACCAATAGTGAACAAGAGTCCCAATCCGACCATACACTCACAGCCACTACAATCAAGGCTTTTTAATTTTAGCCACTCTAATGGGTACGTAGTGGCTTCTCATTGTCATTTCAATGTGAACTTCCCTAATATACCGAGTTCTTTATCCAGGCAGTCTAGCTCCAGTGCCCCATTTTCAACCTAGATCATGTCACACTGTTACTTTTACCTTATTTATTATGACACATCATCAAATTGGCTGAGTTATATTTTGCCCAGCACTTCTCAGTGAGAAGAGTACAATCATTGCAGAGATAGAAATGCGGGCGTATTTAGAGCTTGTGAATTGACTGAAAGAGAAGCAAATGAGTGCATTTGATCTTGAAGTGTTATAAATTTTGGAGCATGGATTTAACTCTGATTGCCAGAGAATAAGTAACAGACCCATAGTCTGAGGTCTAGATGGTATAGAAAATCCTTTCATTGATCCTCTTGAAATAGAAGAAGGAGAAACTTCGTTTCAAGAAGATTACACAGGTAAGATATGTCCTGAAGTTTTGCATGTCTTCAAAGGTACTTGTCTTGCCTTCACACTGGAAGCAATATCAATTTCTTAGACCTAAACTTTTCATGTTTACTTTCAAACTGTATACCTAGTCTTCATTCATGTTGTCTTTACATTCTGTACTTCAGAAAACTCTGGCGATAGACTAGTTTATGTCTGTATCATTTAAATATTGTTGTTTAAATGGATGTTTCTAGCACGTTGAAATCTGTGAATTCCAAAGACAGCACACAGAAGTTTATTCACGTGTATTGTTATTGTTTTCTCTCTGGTATTAAGCCTGCTCAACCTGCATACATACTCGTATGTCTTTCTTCAGTTCATGAAACTTGTCCCCTATAGCTTAATCTTTTCTTTTCCATTTGATTTGGTGTCTTCTTTAGAAACATCAGTCGTCCATACTATATCGTATCTTTAGCCTCTATTCTCTCTTGTTAAATTGATTTTCACCTGTCTCTGTATTATTGAAAAATTTATTCAATTTGATCCTTTTTATCATGATTTCAATTTCCTATGTCATCACTTCTTGCATTCATTGTACACATGTAGATTTTATTATAGCTGGTGAATTTTTAATTTTTGTGTAATCTATTTTTAATATCAATTTCACTTTGCCTTTATCTGTTTTGTTTGTCTTTTTTTTATGACTTTTTATGCTGTCATTCTGGAGGTCACACAGAGGTGTCCTTTCTTATATTATTCTCCTGACAAAGTAAAACAATTTCCCTCAATTTTTTCTAACTTTGGATAAGGTTCATATTCCTTAAATGGATGCATCTTTCCCATATAACTTATATGTCTTGTATTTCTGTATATTTATCTCTTGTATTTGAAATTTATAAGTTTTATATCAACAAAATATTCACCTGAATATGGCGAACTGTGTTGTTCTTGGCTTATTGCAGCAATAATTGTCAAATCCCATTACTGAATCATGCTTTGAAGGCAGATGGTTTTGCACAGTCCCAGATCCAATTCCAAATTTTTAGCCAGTGCTCGCCAGTTTTTGTAATTGTCTCTCCATTCATTTTTCAATAGTCAGTCAACCTAGAAAGTGTGAGAACAACTATAGCTTCCAGTGAGCACTACTTCTTGGGTCCTCGTATCTTAGTATGGCCTGTGGTGATGTGCCCAACTAATTGTGCGGCTACTCTGGTCCCTCCTGCCACTCCCTGCCTTCCACTATCCCATGAACTCTGAGTGTTTCTGCTTCTGGAAGGCATACAGCAGAATTTGACTCTATCTCAAGAGTGTTACCTGTATCTTAGAGGTCAGTCACAGTTTCTTGGTTTCTCAGAATCCAGGTATCTTAATCATGAATAAGGTAACATAGAAACCACATTTAAATTCCACGAGGAGATGGTATTTTATTTGGCAATTCCTGGACGTTTTTCCCTTGAAATTGAACTTCCAGCATGACCTCCCTGATACATGTGATGTGTTACCGGGGACAAAAAAAACTATGGCTCCAAGAAGACCTTAGAACCCACCAGACAATCTGTGGCAAGGGCATTGAGAGCCCACAAAGAGGAAGAGACAGCAGCTCAATCTTCTGCTGTCCTAGAACCCCTAATAGCAGGGGTACCACAAACAAAAATCTTACTTTTACTCAGAGGGAATTCTCAGGGGACCTCCAGCAAGGTCAGGATAACAGTTAATTAGGGCTTACCAATTTCAATTTATTTTCTCTACATAATCCTTTATCACATTTCCTAAATACCCTGGTGCCTTTTATTCTCTCAATTTTTCCCCTATCAGTTAGACTATTTTTTTCTCACCCTTTCCTTTATTGAACCATAGGCATTTCTCCCATGGCTGAATTTCCTTGGATTGCACAACTGAACCTATAAGGTTGCTTCCTTATTTCTTCAAAAGGCCACCTACAGTCTACTGACAGAAGACTATTGTTATATCCATTTATAATAGAATTCCTCCATAATAATTAATGTATAACACCCCTAATAATCCTTAATACATTTACCACTCTTCTTTATTAAGTTTTTAAGTTTAATTCTGAATATCAAGTGTATTTAGAACAAGAGTTGTCGTAACTTTCATGTACAATTTATTTATTAATGAAGCATCCAACCCACTTATTAGATGAATGTATGTTTGCTGTTGGCAGCATCTGAGAAGGCCTCCTGATATTCACAGACTGTGCAATCATCTCTCCTTGAATGAGGACTGAAGTACCGCGTTACGTCTAACCATGGAATATGGCGATTTCGATGGGGTGTCCTTGATGTCGGGGCTACAGATATTTTGACCTCGGCCTTGTTGGCAGACTCCCTCTCATGCTGGCTTTGGTGGAAATCGCCTGCTGAGGAGCCCTCCATAGCAAGGACCTAAGAAGTGCCTGTGGACAATGACAGGCAACAAACATGACCTTTTGTTCTCAGCTGAACAATTCACAAGAATAGAAATCCTGCCAACAACCGTGTAAGTCAGCTTGGAAGCGAATCCTCCCCTGACTGAGTCTCAGATAAGCGCAGAAGCCGAGCCAGCACCCTGACATGGTCTGGGAAAGGCCCCAGGCAGAGGGCCAGGAGGAGGCATGCTTTGACCCTGGACCTGCAAAAACTCAAGACGCAAGCTGCGTTGTTCAAAACCACGACATTTTGCCGAATTTGTCATACAACAATACATAAGTCACATGATATCATATTTTTATCTTTTATTAGCTTCATTTAAAATCAATTATTATTTTTTAGAGACAACTTATAGAACGTACTGTTCTCAACAGACTGGTAGATATTTAAGACAAAATTTTATTGAATTTTGGTAACATGGTAATATTTATTCTGACCACTCTGAACTGAAAAACTTCATAGTTTAATGTCATTTGTCAACATTAGATGCTTAACTTATAGTTTCATAGATACCACATTTTTCCCAGAGAAAAATCTTAAAGTTAATGGATTTCTTCACAGAATTACTGTACTGAAGTCAAATAAACCTAGGCTGATTCAACTGATTAATATGGAGCCTAATCCCACACTGCACTCTTTTCCTACTGGAATGAGATTTTCATCATTACGTTTCCTCTGTATTTCCCTCAGAAATAATGTTTCTATTCAAAGTTATCTTGGTTTATATTGACAATGTACAATGCAAAAAAATGAAGAAATTGTATCTTTGTCTCTGGGAACTATGCCACTGGCTGACTTTCCTGTTTAATTATTAGTGTGGCACAGCAGACATCTGTGGGATTATTCCCGCAGACTTCCAGAAGTATGCACTGCGGTGGCCAGTGGCGAACCATTGAAAACGTTTCTACATGAAAAGTGGTGTTCTTTTTACAATAGTATGTCACAAATATTTCTTAGAGAAAAATTCCATGTACTCTATGTAAACAGACTCTTTCTTGAGAGTAGAATTGAATCTCCCTTTGAGTGTGGCCTCGACTCATTGACTCCCTTCTAAACGGCAGGGCTTGGAAAGGGACACAGGACAACTTAGGACTCACCACCTGAACTGTGTGCTCTGGGCTGACACACCAGTGACGCCATGTGGCTGCCATTACTGCCTGACGTGAGGTGATGAAAAGGCACCCCAGCTCTGTGGTCTTCTTCCCCCCAAACTGTGACCCCAGCCTCACGATGAGGATACATCGGACCCAAACTGAGGGTCATGCTACGCAGTACCACTCCAGTGCCCTTCAAAATGCCCAAGGTCATGAGAACAAGAACCTATCACACATCAGAGGTGACATGATGGATGAGGCAGTGTATGATCCTGGCAGAGAAAAAACAAAAAACATTAGTGAAAAAACTGGAAAAACTCATAAACAGTCCCTTGTTTAGTTAATAATATTGTGTGAATATTATTTGTTTGGTGGTCATGAAATATGTCAATATTAGGAGAATCTGAGTGAGGGTTATTCAGAAACTCTTTGTACTGTCTTTGCAATTTTTTTCTAAATCTAAATTTATTCCATAATAAAACCTCTAAAAATATCATGTAACATTTGTTGTTTATGCTAATTAGACTGAGTAAAACTCCAACTTAGTTGCTTAAGAATAAAGTATGAAACTCTAACTGCCTTGTCCAATTTAATCCAGTTTTAGTTATGTATTAATTTAATATGCTTAGACAATTTTTAAAAATGACATGTGCAACCAAAGACACAGAGTGGAACAATTACTGTTTGGTTTAGAGATTAACACAAAGAAAAACAGCACCATTTTAATGCCTCCAGACACACCTTACTGAAAGTATTCTAGCCTTTTGGTTTGATTAAATTGAGTGGGAAGCAAAAGAACTTTATTACATGTCTGATAAAATGTCCAGGAGGCTTCAGATTTCATTTTCTTGTGCTGTTTCATGATGATCATCAGAATGTTGCAGAATTAAACAGAAACCCAGCAATGT
The DNA here is from genome assembly GCA_033961575.1 of Aselliscus stoliczkanus. Lineage (NCBI taxonomy): Eukaryota > Metazoa > Chordata > Mammalia > Chiroptera > Hipposideridae > Aselliscus > Aselliscus stoliczkanus. The sequence goes on from CM066728.1 coordinate 110,779,313, forward strand.
TAGGAATCCTGACTGAGGCTAACCGCAAGTTCCATAAATGAGACAATTAATCCATTGAAGGCAGAATTAATTCACATTTTTTTTCCTATTCTTTTCTTTTAATATGACTAAGTCATTTATGGTGCTTGTTGAAAAGGTCTAATACCTGTGGCTAGTGATCATCATTTAGGCAGCTTTCCAGATGGCGTCCTTGACCAACAGGGAAATTTGAGCAGCAGCCCACAAAAACCACGCCTTGCAGTCCCCAAATCCCAGCCATTGTCTTGTTAGGAACTGAAGCCGAGTCTATTTCAGGGCATAAATGGGCTTCGCTAACTGAAGTTTATCTGGGCTTTGCACTCCTTTACAATCTCACACTGCACTAATGGCCCTGAATCTCTCTTTGAGCTGATCTTCACCATATCCCCAGATTATGGCACAGGCTGGAGGTCGGGGATGCCACGTGCTTTACTTAAATAAAAAACCACGAAGTGTGTCATGGACTCTAACTTCCACATTGTGAGGGGCAGTCAACACAATGCCGTGTAAACTTCCTGTCATCAAATAATTACTTGTAATATAATTATATAAGGTAGTGAATATTGGGAAGAAAATCTAATATAATTATGTTGGTGTAGGCACATTTATTTATTTATGCATTTATTTATTTCCAGGTTTATTGGGGTATAATTAACAAATGAAATTGTTAAGCAATTCGAAGTGTACATTGTGGTAATTTCATATACACACATTGTGAAAGGATCCCCAGCGCCTAGTAAATGAACACATCCATCGCCTCACATATTTACTCTTTTTTTGGTGAAAACATTTAAGTCTACTTTCTTAGAAATTTCAATTGTACAATGTAGTGTTATCAGCTATAGTCGCCATGTTTTATATTTGATTCTTAGATGTTATTCATCTTATGTCTGAACGTTTCTACCTTTTGACCAACATCTTCTTGCTTTCGCCACCCCCAACCCCCTCCCTTGGCAATCACTTTTCTATTCTCTGTTTCTTTGAGTTTAAATTTTTTTTTTTTGGATTCCACACATAAATGAGATCACACAGTGTTTCTCTCTCTGTCTGGCTTATCTCACTTAGCATAATGTCCTCAAGTTTCCTCCATGTTATTGAAAATGGCAGGACTCCCCCCTCTCTCCTGGCTGAGTAATATGCCATTGTGTATGTGTAATGTGTCATATTTTCTTTATCTTCTCATCTGTTGATGGGCACTTAGTTTGTTTCCATATCTTGGTGACTGCAAATAATCCTGTGATTTCAGGCAGTACAGATATCTCTTTGATATGCTGTTTTCATTTCTTTTGGACATATACCCAGACGTTTTTTTAGAGAAATCTCCAATCTTTTTCCCATATTGGCTTAGCCAATTTATATTCCCACCAACACTAAAGTACATTTAAATTTATCAAGTTCAAAAGTATAATATAATATTTAGCAATTTTGAAATTTTAATTGAGGTACCAAGAAACTATAACATCCAATGAGTAGTGTAATTGTGCAGATTAAATTTTTCTTCTGTGATTTTTAATTCATAATTAAATTATTGGACTTACAAGTACGTTTTAAGAATTTTATAAAGTTTATTGGATTTAGAATAATTGTGTAGATAACAATAGTTAAATGACCTATTTAAGTCCCAGATAAAGGCCTTATTTTCTAGAACAGATGGTTTCAAATCCCTCAGGCACAAAATTAAATAGACCAAGGAAATAGTAGATTCAAACATATACATTGACATAACTGAAGGATCTGACAGTCTTTCACATCAATTTTTCTATATTTCTTTCAAAAGTCTTAGAGGTAAATTGAATATTCCCCTGATTGTTGAACAAGACTTTAAAAACCAAGATTGTACCCTACATTCTTAGTTAAATTTGAAAGGCCCATTTCATGAGCACATTTTGCACTCCCAACGTCCTCCCATGGAGACATCAAACCCTGCGTTGACTGACTCACCACCACAGCTGTAATGAAGGACTCATTGCAGGGGCCTGTAGTTAGCAACTTCACTCCAAAACGTATTTGCCAAGGGGGCATAGATCTCAGTGAAGAACTAATTTACATTTTCTGAATTATTCATGTAACCAAAAAATATGATGGCCCCCGCCTATGAAAATATGACCCTTGTACAAAACTTTTAATAAAGTATGTGTTTCTTAGGCACCCTCTATTTGTTCAATAATATGAAATCCCAGACTGGCTTTAACCAGTACTGATTTGTTTAATTGCCTCTCCTGGTGAGAAATATTTCCAGTTAAAGTAAGCTGGACAGTAGGTCTTTCCTGCTGAGATAGATCATAAAAGAAAGCAAAGCAAAGGCATTATATTAGTATCAAGGAGGTAGCCTTATTATGTACTACAAATAGCTTCACTAGAACGTCTCATCTTCTTCTGTGTGGGCTTTCTTTCTGTGTTGGTATAGAGGGTGGAGTGTCTAAAGCAGCATCCCCATTAATTCACTGACACAAGAGCTTTATCCGGTTTCAGGGGAAATATATAGATTACTGGAGCAAATGCCCTAAGAACATCCAATTTTGTCCCTCCTACCCTCCTTCTGTGCTTAGCAATCAGAGGAAGAAGTGGGGAAAAGAGAGAGGCACCCAAGATTTGTCCCGAAGATACTGGAGAAAATTTCTCTGAACCTTCGGAAGAGTTAAGTGCAGCCTTCAATACCTGATAAACAACCTGGTCTCCTGGATGAGCACCTGGAATTACAAAAGGACATGAGGTGAAAAACTAGTCACATCTGAATAGATTCCAGAATTTAATTCAGAGTAGACCCTTCTATGAGGAGCATGGCTTGTAGATATAGTGCTTTATCTCGAATTGGCCCCTGCTCCTCCCAGGCCTGATGTGCCCTGTGATGAGGGATCCTTTCAGTAATAAGAATGCCATGAGAAGAGTGCATTCCTTCACTAGAAACATGTTTATCACACCTTTACCGTGTGCACAGCAATATGCCCAGTGAGAATATGAAATAATGGGGGCCCCTATCTCTGAGAACAGTGAGTCTGGTAAGAAAAAGAGACAAATAAAATGACAAATCTCAGGACAACAGGAGGCCAGAGATGTGGGCCAGAGGACACACTCACGGACAAGTTACCCTGGTGCCCCGAAAACCATGAGTATCCACACCATGGGCAACAATCCACACTGCTGGTTGGAAGTGAAACCTGTCAGCCTGTGGGCGTGGCCTGCATCTCTGTTTGTCCTCATATCAGGGAAGGAGCCCGTCTTTGCCTCTTCAGCATCTTGTCAAAACCAACAAGGCTCACAGACCATCAGGAGCATGCTGAGGCCTTTGAATGAATGGAATTGGAAAACTGGAAGCCAGCGGGACATCTTGGGTCAATGGATATGCATTCGGCACTAAGGACTATATTTCTAAATGAAGGTTTTGAAAACTAAGAGCCAGATGTGGCTAATTCTGCACTACATACATGAAATACAGTCACGGTTTTTTGACTGCCGAGAGCCTGGGGTGACCATAATATCCTTCCACTGTTTGATGCAGGGTTTTAAGAGCTTCTGGTCTAAGGCATTGATCCAACCAAGAAATTTCCATAATGAGGTTGCTACCCAGTTGGGATTTCTGATGTTGGCTCATCGGATAGGGGCAGAAATTGATGTCTCAAGTCACTCAAGTCAGCCACAGCTACTCCTCTTCTTCTCTTTTCGTTGGGTGGTATTTTTGCTGAACCTAAACCAATAATAATGATCGACTTACACAGCCTGTTCTGTATATCTGTCATATTAAAGTTGAGGCTGTTTGTTGATCATACTGTGATCTATAGCTTTCTATTAATTTAATTACACTAAAAGATCTTAAAAGCCTTGGGCTAAGTAACATGTCAATTAGAAATGAGTTTAACTCGGAATAAATATACATTTAATACTTGTAATTTATTGCTTTAAATACAAACAAAGCCCTCACTATGACACAATCTATTATTAATTGCTCCAATGCCCCAAGTCCAATTAAGAAAATCCATTTATATTTTCTTCAGAGAAAGTCAATGTTCATTCCTCATAGGAAGGCCTAGATGCCTCCACTGGCCTTTCTCATAAACTAGTCGTGCCACAAAGTACCTGTGTGTAATGAACCATGTCACATGTGAAGTCAGTGGGGTGGCCGAGGGGAGAGACAGCAAGTAGTGAGGGCTCACATCTCTTGAAAAAAAGTAACAAGTATAGGGCTCGTGTAAGTGTTTTCAAATAAAATATGATTAGACCCTATTACAGACTAATTAACTGCCATTTTATGAAAGGTTTTGACTTCAGTAAGTGCGATTCAGGTATACATCTTAACTACAATACCAGCATGTTCTCAGCACATACCTGTGGCCTGAAAACACCTCTACTGCCAGCTTTTTTTTCAGCCTGTGCAGGGAAAGTCTCACATAAAAATGTCAGTCTCTGTGTTGAGAAAAGATAGTTAATGCCCGTGGTTACATTTTATGGCGAAAGTTATAAATCCCTGAGAAATAGCATTTATAGTGGAAACCCTGACACAGAATTTTATACACTCATGCTATCCACAAAAGAAAGGATTCAGGAGTTTAGAAATTGTAATGTATGTGAAATAATAAGCAGATCTCTTCAAAACCCCTTTCGATGGTTTCCACATTAGTCTAATCCCCCCAAAACAGCAGACAGTCTTCACATCTTGGCTGTGATCTTCAACTGAAAATTGTCATCCAAATATAATTTATTTTAATTCAGCTACTTCTCATTAGCATTATTATATTTTCCTATTAAATACTATAAATGTTAATTATGTTTTCCAATGTGATGGATAACGGGTTTCTCTGAACCCTCTGTTGGAGCTCAGCAGGAACTTTATTCTGTGTGATCTAAATCGCGGTCTCTGTTTCTAAATTGGGGACGTCGCTGTGCTCTTGCTGCCATATGTTACAGCAGCGTGTCCTGTGTCTCATCCATCCTGCTCAGGAGAGCAGTGGGGGTGCTTACAACTTAGTCAAGGACCTTCAACACGAAAACACCGAGCATAGCATGGTATGAAGCACAGACAAGATATGCCCCTTCCAGTGCTTGGCAGGAGAATTGCACCCAATCATTGTAGATTTCATTAGTCTAAACAAGTGTTCACATCTCAATGACATTTAGAGACCCAGAAGGTAGTATTTTCATATCTGATTTATCAAGTTACAGATGCAGTCATATGTGGAGCTTTTCAGGTGCTAAAGTTTGTGCTCAATGTGGCTTCTCATAACTAATAATAATAATAATAATAAAAAACGAAGAATGAGTTCATCAATGTATCAAGATGGAGCACAGATCTCATCCTTCCCAAGGTAATATTCTGTCTACTGAAATATTAATGTAATGCCTCCATCTAAAATTTTGAGTATAAATTATTTTAATAAAAGCATCTCCAATGTGTAAGAAAAAAAATCTCAGAGCCTGAATGAAGCCTTGGTAATTTAAACCAAGATCCATTAAAAAGATAGAAGCAATATTTTGTGTCCTAGGCCATCAGAACCTTAACAGAAATTACTTGAATGTTTAAATTCTACCACCGAGGGAAGACTTAGGCTTCCTGTTGAATAAAATGATGCCAGACATCATTTAGTGATGTCTGGATTTAATGATTTCATGATGACTGCATTAACCCATTGAACACATCTGATTAATTATATCTCTCTCTCTCTAGAAAGAGAGAGAGAGATAATTTCATATATATATATATTTAAAAATAATCGTTTCCACAAGGCTTCGTTTTTACAAGCTTATTATAAGATGTAAGTGCACGTTGATTATAATATTTTATGCACATGAAATACCTAAATTTTAAATTTCAGTGGAGAGAGATTGCTTGCATGTATCATTGTTTTGAATTTTGTTAATTTTTGTGTTAGTTGAATGTGCCTGGAGGAGACCACGCCTCCTTCCTAGGGCAGGAAAGAGGCTATCCTTACAGATCTGGATTTTGGAATATGGGGCAGGCTCTGAAGGGGATTGGGAAGGTTCTTCCTGCCAGTTATCCTACAGGAAACACAAGCTCCATGCCTAAAATGAAAAATTAACATAGCAAATCTGTAAATAGACAGATCAGTTGCTTTGGAATTTGTGCTAATGTATGCCTATCATCATTTATTCACAGGAAAAATATGGACATCTTAAAATGTGGTCTTAGTATTGCTATGACACAAGAGAAGTGGTCAGGGAAATACCAAGTCATTTATCTCCTAATCATATACATATTTACTGAGAGGCTAAGGTCTGCAATTCCAGCCTAGGAATATGGGCATGCTTGTAAAAATTAGATTATATAAAATTTATACGCAAGTCAAGTGTAGGAAACATTTATGAAATATAATAAAATTAATAAATTTCAAAATGTCACATTCAAATGTATGATTAATTTTAAAGTACTTCAATTTAGTTATTATTTTAATGAGGCTACAGGTTTATAATCCAATAAACTCTTTTATTATTACAACCGCATCCTGAGCAGAGACAAACCTTGCAAGTGGAACACCGTGGCTGTGAGAAGCTGTGTCCGTGCATGACCACAACAGACACGAGCCCCTGGGACGCGCCTGCACGCGCAGCAGGAGGAGCCCTGGACACCCCACGGGGACGGAGGCAGTGCTCCCCAGGGACCCAGCGGGGGCATGAGGTCATTTATTCCAAGCACCCGCCTCAGGATGGAGCCCAGGTTTGAATGCGATCTCTCTGACCGCGAGGCCTGCCTGGTATCGAGGCTGCCTGTCAGTCCCTACCCACCTCGTGGAGACGCGGGGTGACTCAGTCACCTGGGTGCGTGCGCGCTGACACCCAGGGGCCCGCTTACTCACGCTTGCATTTTTTTTTCTTGCTTCGAATGTTTAAACCCGTCTTATTTAAGGGATTATAACTTTATTCAGCTAGCGTATCAACGAACATTATGTAAATTGTGATTTTCAAATTTTGCTTTATAGTAAACATCTTATGTCTGTCTAACCCTAATTTAGGCATCAAAACACGTTCTAATGAAATGACCTACGGTGATGTATGAAACTAGAGCACGTGCACGCTGATTGGAGCTTGTTCATCAATATTTCCCCCCAAAATGTTCACCTAATATCTGCATCTCTGAATTCACATATATTTTTCTCGCCGTGAATTAGATACGGGAGGTGAGCGTAAACCTGGGCTGGACTATGTCAGAGAAATGGAGCTGAGCGGGGAGAGGGGCAAGTCTGAGAGCCTGACGGCACAATACAATATTCACAAAGGAAAACCCAGGGCTGCGAATAATTGAATTAGGCCAGAGCGATGCCGGCAGCGGCGCTGTCCAGGAATTAATGGGCAGCTGGGGGAGTGATTGTCGGCGGCGGCCATCAATCCCCCAGAAAATGCCCTACTCCAAGGTCATTGTGACTATAAGAACCCATTTAGCTTTTCAGCATATGGCTTTGAAAACCCTTCGTTTTACTCAATTTCCTGCGCTGCCATCATTCCTGCAGGTGGCTGCACAAGCGATGACTTTCCAAGGCGCTGGGCTGAGCGGAGTCTTCCCCAATAACTGGTCTCCAAGGCAGCCACCAACCAAACCCACTCTCCCTGTGTGCGGTGTTTTACCTAGGCTGAGTAATACTTCAGAGTTTTTTGAACCATGAAAATTTAGCAAAGGCTTAAATAAAAGGTGTGCTTTGTGATGGACCACAACACTCTTGGCAAAAGACCTTATCAAACACATATTCTTAGTTGTCATCGGCATTCATCATGGGAATAAAGGAACAAATCACAAGTATCAGGAAGACCTGGGAAAACTGCTCTGGAATTGATGAAGTTAGCTCTCATTTGCAATAACACCACAATTTACAGTACAGATGACGTGATCAAAGGTGGTTGGTTAGGGACGTAGTTAGATCTACCTCCCCCATCCTAAAAGAATCGGGAATAAAAGTGTGCAATGGTTTCTTAAAAGCAGAAGTGTGAATAACTGAATTTGTACACGTTATTACTTGCCAAGACAAGTGTATTATCTGATAGCAAAGTTTGTTATTTATGTATTTGCTAACAAATACTGAAATGAAGGTCTTTGAACTTGTGAGACCATGTCGATGAGCATAGAGCTGATTGTCCTAACAGTGAGCTGAATTCAGAGATGCAGACGTTAGGTGAACATTTGGGGGGAAATATATATAAACACGTTCAAACAGACATCGACTTTCAGCGTGCACGTGCACTCTTTTTATACATCACTGTAGGTCATTTTATTAGAATGTGTTTTTATGTCCAAATTAGGATTAGAGCATTATTTATAAGTGAGAAAAAACTGCTGTTGGAAAAATTAGATCAAAAACATTTTAGAGTGTAAGAAGTTGGATTTTTTTAATTTGAAATTTTGATTTGCAGTAAGTGTCTAAAGTGTCACACACTGGGCACATTTTATGTGCCTTCTCCAATTTTCTTGGCCTCGGAGCCCCCTACACCCTCCGTACTCTCCAGGCCTTGTGGACCAGTACGGGACTGATTGTCCTGACAACGAGCCGAACTGCCAGCTCAGCTTCCCAGGCGACTGTGTGGAGGCCACGGGAGGCAACCCAGAATTGGTGGGGCGTCAACTCCCCATGGCAAAGACTTTAAACAAAAGGGGTCGGAAGGAAGAAGTGTCCAGCTAAACCAAGTCCTCCCCACTTCTCCCTCCGAAAGACTGTTTCTTGTCACAAGGCAGTGACTCATCTTTAGCATCTCCCGGTGTCCTTATCCCTCACTCCCTGCCTCACTTCCCTCTGCCCTCAATCCCACATCCCTGGTATAAATTCTTAATCAAGTGTTGGCATCCATGTCCTTCTCCTAGAAATCCCATGCCAAGATGGCTTATATTCAATTACTTAAAACAAAACAGTACCATGCCGCCCACATGCGCCAAACTAGTTTTGATGTGTGGGAAATTATTTTTCTCATCGATCGATGGTAATTTTGTTCACAGAATTACTAATTTTTCTTATTCCTATTTCATTTATATCTAGAACATAGGCTAGAGTGTAAGCAAAGCTGAACTTTTTTTTAAATTTGGCTGATCAAATTATAATTTGTACATTAGCTGTTCAATGTATTGCTCTGTAATTTTTATCTCCATTCATGTTTAATATCTTGGGTGATATAGGACTGAATTCTTTCTGTCCATGTTTATCTCTGTTTCTGCGTTCTCAAGGATCTACAGTTTGGGGGATAAAATCATCTTGTAGCAGACATTTCCAGTTGATTTTCTAACGATTATCTCTTCTGTAATTTAACAGAATATGATTTAATAGATAGCGGCCATTTGTCCTGGCAACACACTGTCCCTCCCGGCTTTCCTGGTAGAGGGACCCAGTGAAACCTAAGCAGAAATTGTGAGGGGTTGCATTGAGGATCTTCCATTTTCCCCACTGACCTTGACTTTCACCCTCTAATTCGTCCACTGTGCTCTGTGCCCCAGGAACCGACCTGTGGGGAACCCACTATCTGCCCATCTTTTAGTCTTAGTCAATGGAGAATACAAGAGGGAGAGAGGGAGAGAGGGAGAGGGAAAGGGAGGGGGAGACAGAGAGGGAGGGGGAGGGGAGAGAAAGGGAGAGGGAGGGGAGGGGGAGGGGAGGGAGGGAGAGGGGGAGGGAGGGGGAGACAGAGAGGGGAGGGGAGAGAAAGGGAGAGGGAGAGGAGAGGGGAGGGGAAGGGGAAGGGGAGGGAGGGAGAGGGGGAGGGAGAGAGGGAGGGGAGGGGAGAGAAAGGGAGAGGGAGGGGAGGGGAGGGGAGGGAGAGGGGAGGGGAGGGGGAGACAGAGAGGGGGAGGGGAGAGAAAGGGAGAGGGAGAGGAGAGGGAGGGGAAGGGGAAGGGGAGGGAGGGAGAGGGGGAGGGGAGAGGGAGGGGGAGAAGATAGAAAGGGAGAGGGAGGGGAGGGGGAGGGAGGGGAGGGGAGAGAAAGGGGAGGGGAGAGAGGAGGGGGAGAAGATAGAAAGGGAGAGGGAGGGGAGGGGGAGGAGAGGGGAGGGGGAGGGAAGGGGAGGGGGAGGGGAGGGAGGAGAGGGGAGGGGAGGGGGAGGGGAGGGGAGGGGAAGGGGAGGGGAGAGGGGAGGGAGGGGGAGGGGAGGGGAGGGGAGGGGAGGGGAGGGAGGGGAGGGGAGGGGGAGGGGAGGGGAGGGGAGGGGAGGGAGGGGGCGAGAGAGAGAGAAAGACCCAGAGACCCAGTGAAGGAGATGAGCACAGAGCCTGGTGGGATGGCACCTTTGTTCCCCTGGCTGCACCCCTGGACTGAAAGTCGGGGCTCCCACCCTGGCTTCACAGCCTTCTCTGTTTCCAAGGCTCCATAATTTCTAGTTGCTGATTTGACTCTGAGGTGAGCTCTAGATTAAATACTGAAGGTCATGCCCACAATCTAAAGATGTTAGCAGGCCTCTATGGAGACCTGGCCAACTCCCACAGCATAATCTCTCCATATTTGGAAACCATTATTTCATCTTATTTTATTGCCCTTTTTTCTTTAACTGTCATTAAAAAAAATCAAAGCATTCCATCTGTTCATCACTTCAACTTTTTATCTCCTACAATGTGGGTACTCAGCGTCTCCAAGCACACCATTTCTCAGCCTTTCCCTGAGAACTAAATGACCATGTATTCCTCAGTGGATGAATTTCCTATGTACACTTTTCACATCTCACAGTCTGCGGGGCCAAGTTCTCGGGCTCAAAAGGAAGCCTTTCTGACCGTATCTGATCTAGGCATATTCTTTAGCGTTAAGCTGAGGCAGAACCAAGGTTTTAAAAAATGTAGTTTTGGTTTCATTTCCTGTTGTTTTTTATTCTTTTCTGGACTCTGCCTTTTTCCATGAAGACTTCTACAAATGTCCTATCTGTTGAGGTTACTTCAGGCATATTTAAAGGGAAAGGTTAGAATATTCTCTAGTACCATGTTCATATTGAGTTATTCTGCCATTTTGAGAGGGAAATTGGATCTGAATAATACCATCACATTTAGGAATTTACACACAGGTTCTCTCTCTGAGTGAATTCAACTAATAAAATCTGTATGTAACACAAAGAAAAGTTGGTAAGATGTGGATACCACACAATGAGTAGACAGTAATCACCCCCCAACAAAATCACAATATTTTGCCACATTAGTACATATCTATTGAAATTAGTACATATCAAATTTCAAAACTATTGGAATTGGATATGTTCAAATTTCCATATTTCCCATGTCAACTATCACTCACTCCTTTTCTTTCAGAGCAAATAAAAATACACATCTGAAGTTAAAATTGGGGCTAAGAACCATAGACTAAGAATAATAGATCCTTCCATTTATGAAGTATGAAATTAAAAACCCACTCTTTCTTTGTCCTCTGTCTTCAGGGAGGTCTCCAAATAATGCCCACTGGAGTTCTGTGGCATAGCTCATGTGATCTCTACAAATAATCAAATAGCAACAATAAAAAACACACCATTGTTCAGTTTCTTTGCTAACATTTTAAAAAATATTTTATTAGCAGTATTCATAGAATAGTGCTCTGCAAAATATTGCCGAACTTAAGTAACTTTTCTACTTGGTACTAAGTAGTACTACAGGGAATATATACTTAAATAAAAAATACTATCTAGTTTCACATGCTAACAGTTGTCAACACTTACTAAAAATATTGTAAGTATAATATTATGGGAGTGAGTTTTGCAAGAAAGATCTCAACAGAGGATCTCAACAGACATGTCTTTCAGTACGTTCATTTTTTTTTTAATTTGTAAAATAATAAGACTATTGTAATCTCCTTATTTAACGATCAGTCTTTGCATAAACTTTAGCTGCCAAAGATCCTTTAAAGGACCGACAGTCACACATTAAAGAGTGTTGGAATCCTAGTTTCTTTCATGCTTTCTCAGGAGCAGTGTGTTAGTCACTTCCTCCACCCATGCCAAATCTTGTCAAAGAAAATGACAAGCAAAACAAAACAAACCAAATAGCAAACAGACAATTGAAAAGCAAATGTTGCAATGGACTGTGTGTTGACACAGAGCTGCAGTATAAAAGGTTGTCACTCATTTGATTATAAAATTTAAACACTACAGAAATATTTAACAAAGTTCTTTGGGGGGCACTGACTGGGTATATTAGTTATTCCTTTAAGGAAAACAAAAAAGGTATCTTGGAAGAACTTCATTCTCTGGATCAGTGCATGTCATATCATGTATAAAACAATGCTAAGCAATTGTGCAGAAAGACTGAATTGAAACAGAAGTCTCCCCTGCCTGGGAACAGGCTTTCCGCCCAGACATGCGTTCAGTCCTTGGCCTGAAGAGGCCCAGGAAAACCTCCTTTCATCTTAGGCCTCCAAGGTCAGGCCCCACAGCCCCACTCCGGCGCTTTGTCCCCTTGAGCACACTTTCTCAAAGAGTCATGGGATCATGTTGGCCTAGCCTGTCTCTGAACCTGGGTCAGAACATCTAACGCTGTCACCTGGTCCAAATTGGGTCCCCACTTGTGGCCAACCTCCTCCCACCAATTAGATCCACTCTCCGTTCTTTCCTCTGTTACCACCCTTTACATTGCCTCTTTCATCCACTTAGTTAGTTATTCATCTACTCATCCAAGCTTCCCAAGCCCCCACTGAGCACCAGGCACTGTGCCAGGGGCACTGAAGTGCAGAGGCACAGAGAGCCTGAGCTCCCACGGACCTTGCATTCTAGGGGAGCAGAAAGGAGATAAGACAACCCAGAAATATCACCCTAAAGAGATAGCAGCAAGTACCCCCGAGTGGAGGGTAGGCCGTGGGTGACAGGCGGAGTGAGTGGGTGGCTTCCGCGGATGGGGTGTCCTGGAAGGCCTGTCGACGGAAGTACCTTTGTGAGCCGGGGTCCGGGCACAGCAGAGATGGGGGGTTTCTGAGGAAGAGGCAGAGCTCAGTGCACGAGAAGGGGAGCGATTCCTACAGTCCAGTGACAGAAAGAAGGCCCGTGCGACTGCGGAACAGGCACGCAGGACAGTCTGTCATCTTGGTTTCAGGCGAGGGCCAGACCCATCTGTGAGGGAATGACTTGTACCATTTGTGCTTCAAAGAGATTGTTCCCTTTCTGTGGCGAAGGACAAAGTGGGGCCACTGCAAGGAGACTACTCAGAAGACTTCCCCATCAGAGAAACTAGAACACTTGGCACGTCCTACAAAGTATTACCAAGCCCTTTCAATCACTCACTCATGGATTTAGAACACGTGAAATGAAATCTGGACAATGGAGCCTGGAATTTTTATGTGATTTTTAAAATAAAAGTATGTGATGAAAATATATATTTTTCAAAATGTTTTTTTTAATAGCAGGCAAAATAAACTTTCTGTATTATTTCTTATTTTATTTAAGAAGACACTATCAATTTGGGGCAAAGAGTTTTGTACATAAACAGCGTAACCCTCTAAGACAGTTGGGGAATATGAGAAAAATAACAAATACCACCCTTAGGTGGAGTCCGTCTTGCAACTTTTCTGTCATCCTACACACAGGCAAAAACCTATTTTTGACTATTCAGACACTTTTTAATTATTCAGTTTACATGATGTTCTTTTCCTGCCCTTCTCAGTTTTCCTATTCCTGTTGTACATGTGGGATGGAAATCCAGGGCCTTCTCAGTGGCTCACTCTCATGATTTTTGACAGAGTGTGACTATGATGCAGTTGGTGGAGTCAGTAATAAATTTTTTTGCAATGACTTTAGAACTTACATATATATATATATATATTTTTTTTCCAAAAAAAATTTCTAAAGACTTTTTCTTATGTTTATACCTTGTAGAAGGATAGCCTATACCAACAAGAAAATATAGGACTGACTGTAAATAAGTTTCATACCATGCCACTTCTTTCTTGAGTACAATACAAATTTTGTCTTGAGCTCATTTTCTTTTTTTTTGCTTTAAAAATAAGAACAATTGAATTTAATTTTACTTGAGTTTAACAAGAAAAAGAAACTGACATGTAAATAAAGGAACTGCTGAACTTCAGATAAATGTTTCTTCTTCACACAAGATAATAGTTCCTGTAAGTTCTCTCTAAGGTTAAGAAAATCATTACAAAGGCTAAGGTCATTATCAATATTTTTAATGACATTTTTAGCTAAATCTTCACTTTTAGACAGATTGGCTGATTCCTTGACTAGAAGGATTAGGTGATTCATCTTCTTACACATCCTTGGACTTCTTCCCCATCTCACAATTTTTGTAGCTTATCTGGATTTTTTTCCTTGGCAGGTTTTCTAACATTTGCATGTTGAGCTCATTTTCTGAATGAATGAATGAATAAATGAATTGGCCAGCAAACTGAAGTTATATTAATTCAGTAACAACACCCAACAGGTATATCTATGTGGATTTTTCCATGAGTTCATATTCCAGCTGAATTCAGAGAACTCATAAATATCCCATTTATATTTGAAAAGACTGTGGCATAATAACTATGTTTAAATTTGCAAGGACTTATTTTAAAAATATTAAGCCTAGGACTCTATACCCACTTGAGCAAATGGAACATCACTTCCAAACTCATCTATTTTCACTGGGCACATAAGAGAAGAAAAAAAAAAAAGTCTGGCTTTTCTGCAAAGCAGCTATCTGACAATTACATGGTTACCATGTTTTAAAAAACAATAAAAAAAGGTAATTTGGGACAGAAGCACTGCACTTTGTACTACAAAGTTTTGTATGTAGCCCATGCTGGTTTTTTTTGTCTGTATTCAGTTCTTTTGTTTATTTAATCCTTAATTATTTGCACTCGGTTTTGAGCATCCAACCATCGTGAACACGTCCTCATGATACTTCCTGCCAACTGCTTCACACATGGAGAGTATTATTAGGAACGATCCTCTAAATTTAATACACAGCTACAACTGTTTTGCTTTCATTATGTATGGTAATATCCATAAATAGATACTTCATTGTTGGCTCTGACTGCTTTTCTCTCCCCACTTGCATTGCCTAATTATGGTTCTCACTTGAATAGTTTGGCAAATGCTTGTATAGCATCTTCAATTAAAAATAAATAAGGTACAAGAATGTTCTTTCTGTACTCTTCAGCTTAAAAAAAGTGAATGTTATCCTTTAGATCTATTTAAGGAACCACTCCAAGTCTTCCCCTCTTTCCAATGTAATTTTTCTTAGGGCAAATTAAAAATGTGTGGTGTCTAATCCAAAGAAATATTATGCTTTTCAACCCCCACACTTCCTATTGCATAAACTTCCCAAACAATTGTTTCATACAATTTTGCTAAGAGTGGAGATTCAGGGCACACGTCCCCTCTTTTTTGGTGCTATTGGCATCGCTGCCCATGGCCTGCTCTGTGGCACCTGCAGACCTCCCTCTTGGCTGTGACTCAGGTGCCCTGAATTGTGGCCCCTCACAAGCAGAACTGGCCGGGGGTCTGTAATGGACGAAACGAGCTCGGCCCTTTTCTAAGATGAAGGCTGAAACGATGACCACTGACACCCAGCACTTTTCGGTCCACTTGGTTACGCTTGGGAGAGAAAGCAGTGACATGGAGGTGATACGCAACACTGACTGGAAACGTGCTTTGTGAAGTCATATGATTTTTGACAGACTCAGGTTTTTACTGATATTTGCTATCAACAGGCAACAAAAACGATATGATCATAAAACCTTAAAAATGTGATGTCATACAGAACCTTTGAACGTTAATAAGCAATAGAATCGAACTGCCCTAACATCTGTGGTAAGAAAAACAAAATTAGTGATACACTTATTTTACAATAAAAAAAGTGGGAGAAAGCAGACAGACGAGATGGTGAAATATAAGATGTGTCCTTTTCTTTCTGAAATGAAATATTCTGGGTACATAAAACCTTCTGTTCATATATAATCCTGCCTCTCGCGTAATCCTGCGTGCTGACGGCAGAAGCACCAGGATCTGGCCCTCAGAAGCAGCGCAGACCATCCACACATAATGGTTCCAAAATCCCCTTAGCAGGACTGCTTGTACCACCACGCTGAAGCCCAAGTTCAGGGCGATTCACCCACTTGCTCTGCTAAGAATTGATCTGCATTTGGCATGTCGCATTGAGAAGGAATAGAGGTGCTTGTGGTCACACTGGATGCCCCTGGGAAGGCAGGGGTAGATATTAATCCAGGTTGCGGTTGACCCCTTACCCCAGGGCTCAGAGTGCCCAGGGAGCCGAGGTCTCAGGGCACAGACAGGGGCCTGCGAGTTTCCCAGATTCTGTGCGGGTTGCTGAATTCCAGAAATCACATTCGAGCTGAACTTTATCCAAATTATTTTGAACTTTATCCAAATAATTAAAATTGGGCCTATGGGGCTATTGTCTCTGAAATGTAGCAGAGAAGGAAGAATTGGAGAAGACGAAACCGACAAGTCGAGTTTCATTATGTTGTCTTTAAAATCATTTCATAAGGCTACGTGACACGATGCTTCGTCTCAATTCTTTAGCGCAAGGTACAAAAATTCACTCGCTTTTGGTACTAAGGTTGTGTGCTGATGGCCACTCATTTGCCGCTGCCATTTTTGCCTGTGCCGTGGGAAAACAGCACACCCTCGTGTGATAGGGTTGTCAGGAGTGGCTGGAGTGTGTGCTCTCGATACATTCACTCAGTTCTGGTTTCTACACTCAAGGCTCGTCAAGTTAAACTAGATGCTTCTAAGCAAAAAAATAAGAGTGTTTTTGGCTTTGAGATTGAGGGATTTTAGAAACATGCGAATCGTAAAGGGAGAACTTCGTATTTAGATGCGAGTGGAAGCAGCATGGCATGGGAAATCCTGATGTTGGTGACACCTGTTCTTTGATTTCATCTGAGATTTAAAGATTTAAGAATAAAATCCTTGGCTTGCTTAGGGTTGGCTGCATAGAGCAGACATGGAGGCACTACTAGGACCCCGAATAGTGACACCAGAGTACCTCGGTGCTTTGGTGGCTCTCTCCCTGTCCCTGTGCCAAGAGTGGTCCCATCAGGAAAAACAGGGCTATCGAGCGTTCAGCACCCACATGTCCAGCAGGAGCACACATGCTTTAGACATAGCAACTCATTTCCTTCTTATACCAACCACATGAAGTCACCACTGTCCTATCATCAATTTGCAGGTGAGGAAACTGAGGCATGGAGAGGCTGGTATCGTGCGCAGAAATTGCGGAAAACATCAGAGACAGGAGTGGAATGCCATCAACAGGGCTCCAGAATTAGTGCTCTTCATAATGCAATTACACGAGGAGCGTCACAAAATTATCTAAAACAACTGGATGTTAAAAATTATATTTTAAACAGGTAATATATTGGCTTGCTTTGAAAATATATTGGCATGGAATTTGTTAGCATGATATTATTATATTTAATATTATTTGTTAGCATGATGTCTGATGAAAAAAATAAAAATAAAAAACACTTTAATGTTTTGTTTTTACCAGGTTTTAAAAATGAAGACTGTTAGGCCTTTACTAAAATGACTTCTAGGACATTGGTAAAAAAAGTAAATGGTGCAATTAGTCATTCTGATAATAGTAGCATAGATCTTAGCCTTTGTCCTTACAAACATAAATTACATTTTGTGTTGGCTATAGAAGGAACTAAAACAAGCAAAAAAATGCATTTCAATGTATCGATAAGAAAGTAAATGAGTGTCTGGATACGAAGAAAGCATTCTCTGGTCCTCGCAAGAGCAAGGACCCAGCGAGGCTGTGCCTGCCGGTGCTGGGCCCTCCCACACTGACTGCGTCCCCTGCCCTCTGGATGGGGAACTTGGGGTGGACTGTGGGTGACTCCCACCAGCTCCTGCTACCATGCTGTAAGAAGGGTCCGATCACTTTAAGTTAAATGACCCAGAAGTTTAAGTGGAAGACATTTTTTAAAAGTATAATACATACTTGTCACTATGGAGAAAAGAGAGTTGGAAGAAGAAAAAAAAAGGAAGAGAAGGAGCGGGAGGAGGAGGAGGAGGAGGCAGAGAAAACAGTGAAGGCGCAGGAGGAGAAGGGGAACAGGAGGGGCGGACGCGCTCCATCACCGCAGGGCCAGGGGCGTGGACCCCAGGGACAAGAAGGCACGTTGTTCTCCCTGGAGTGCCCTGAACACGGCCTTGATGATTTAAGGAGCCTGGGGGGATATTCTTCCCTATCCCAAAAACAACACTCGGAGTTTTCTTTCTGTGAATGTTTTCGTGAATGAATTGGAAATGCTTTTGTTCTAAGAAATAGAATGAATCACATTGTGTGGAAAGTGAACAATGACTCATTATTTCCTTTGCGAACCCTGAATTCCTGCTTGACTGAGGGTGACCACATCGCACTTTTACCTAGAAGCTCTATTTCTTAGTCTCTGACTAACACAAACATTGTTTATGTATCACTTTGTACTGAGGTATTCTTCTTATGTTCCTGTGACACTGGGTTCCTTACTCCTTTAGAGTCGCTTGCCCTTTTTGTGAAAGAGAACATTATTCTCATATTTTCTTTGTGGATACAGTGATTCCTAAAATAACACTCATGTAATGTCTTCATCAAGTTTATGAAAAGCAACCTAAACAACATAATAAGTAACGGGGAAACAAACAAAACAAAACAAAACAAAAACACGGAAGCATTTTCCTTGCCTAGGCAACCATCTGTAGCAATGGGCAGGCATAAGGGGTCCACTCAAGGGGTCCACCAGGTCCAGAAACTAATTTCAAAAACATTCTGTAGGAACTTCTGTTAAAAAGTCAAATTTCCTTTAGGGTTTCCAGACTGCTTCTTTTTCTGACACAGGCACAGTTTATTTAGGAATGATTTGGGAGATAATGTTGCATTTACTGTGTGCTCTAAGTAATTGTTGTACCTAGAACCTAGATGTGACACACGGTGAATATAATCACTGCAGCTGAGAAATCCATGAAATGAACACCATGATGGAGACTTTTGTAGAACCAAAGTACAGTATACTAAATTGCAAGCATTTATTGAAGTTCCTGAGAAATGCCTCCACCTGGGCTTTAGGAAATGTGATGGGCCCAGCTCTGGCATCAGAGGTAGTTTCATTAAGCATGAAGTTAATGTCTGCATCAGTGGGTCTCAGTACAATGCAGTGTGACCTCCCACCCAGAGACATTTGGCATTTTGGGGGGACATTTGTAACTGTTACAGCTGGGGGGGGGGTGCTCCTGGCATTTTATGTGTAGAGGCCAGGGATCCTGTTAAACATCCTACAAATACAGGACAGCACCCACAACAAAGAATTATTTGGCCCAGAATGTGAATAGTGCTAAGGCAGAGGAACCCTGGTTTAGGGCCTTCCTTTCCTCTGGATGCTGCCATCTGATGCTCCAGCTGTTGTCTGGTGTTTACTGGCATTATTCAGAGATGCATGCTTTAAAAGCCACCAATCTTATATTTTTCAGGAAAATATAATGTCAGGACTACTAAGGTTACCTGCGCTCTTCCTCCAAATTACAGAAATGGAATGGGTGGCAGGGGTGTGGCTCTAGAAAGCCTTTTGATTGCTTTGATAGGTCAATGCCATATAGGATCTGCACCCCTGACAGGGACTTCTAAAAGGACTAAAGGTTCCTCCCCATTACCTGACCAACATCTTCCTCTTCCTGACACACTGCCGACTTCTGTGGGTGTCCATCTGGTAAACCACAGTGGCAGAGAGGCAATCTCAAGACCATTAGCTGAGTCAGGGTGCCCCATGCCATAGCCCATAGGTCTGGGTAAATTACACAGTGTAATCCATAGTCTCTGGTACCTTTATAGGAAGCGGATGTGGTTTCTGATTCTTCCACATTTCCCAAGAATAAAGCAGCCTCCACACCAAAAACAAACTGAACTTCTTGGGAGTGTTCTCTATGCGTCAGCCCTTTGGAGCAATTTTTTTTTTTTTGACCATGCAAAGGCAGTTAGTTATGAAGGAATCATGCCTCAACTCTGACTATTCTACATTGGATTATATTTAGGAAAATTGCTCTCTTGATATTCACTTTGAAAAAGTGTCTTCTTTGAAATTTTATTCCTCCTTAGAATGATTTATATGTTCTTGGCCACCATGACTGAGATTCCCTAGAGAGCCCTCCTGAGCTTTATATTCAGAGAGAATTGTATTTGCCACGTTTACTTTAAATGATGAATCTTCATAGATATATTTCCAAAAGCCTTAAAGCAATAGATAGACCTTACAGAAATCAAATAAAGAAAAATAAAGAAGTAAAGAAAGGCCTTGATGTACTCAATAATCAATAATCTTTATTTTAGGACCTGATCAAAATCACAAGGGACAGAAACTCTTTTGATAAATACAAACTAAGTGTTAGATGGATCACCCAATGGAATGTCGGTTTCTCTGCTATATAAACAAAGAATGCAGGAGGCATAGTCAAAGAATGGACGCGCTTGTCAATGGATGGACTCAAAACCAGTGAGAAGTGCTGTGGCTTCTCGATGCACTCCGTCAGTGTGAGCTGTCTTTTTAGCTCCTGGCTGGTCTCTTTGTGTTTAGAGGTCCTGAAATACTTTTAACGGAGTAGATACCAGCTTGCTATTTCCTCCTGGGCAGTTACCTAAATGATTAAATTGATAATTTTATGTTGTGAATAACATTTAAGGTAAAAACTTTTCATTCAGGTTCATGATAGAAAGTACATGTGCAAGGAGAGTTATATAAGAGAATGGCCTCTGAACTAAGAAAGGCGCAATCAACTACTTTATATGGGATATGAACCTAGGAGTTATTATTGATTCATCCAATTCCCTCAACTCTCATTTCCGATCCATCAGCAAGTCCTGTAAAAAGCAGTTAAATAAACAAACTAAAAGAAAACTAACATAAAATACTAGTTAGCTGCTGAAACACAAATTAGAGAGAGAGATACAACTTTATGTACCATCATCGTGGTGCATAATTTCCAAGGCAACTTCTTAATTGAAAAAGTAAATTACCGATGACTCTGTAAAATGATAATTATTGAGTTAAAGGGAAACATAGTTTTCATCAGTACATACATTCTTATATGAACCTATAAGAAAAGTCTGGAAATCGGCTGCCAAACTCCATTACAGTGGTTTGTTCTGAGAACAGCATTGAGGAGAGCTCACAGGCTTGTCTACGGAAGACACATTTAAGCAGAGACTTGAATGATGAGGAGCAAGAAGTCTCAAAACGATGGAACAGCTGCCCAGGTGGTGAAAACCGCAAAGAGCAAGGCCACTGGCAGTGAGATGAAGAAATAATAAGTCAGTGAGTTGTGGATGTAGCTAAGTGACCAGGGAGGGAGAGAAGGCCGTCAGTGTGACGACAGACATGGCTGTCTACAGAGTTCAGGTTCTAGCTGATGGAACGGGAATCTATTAGAGACCGTGAAGCATCTATGGTTAAGATATGTGAAGTCTGCTTTGAGGAGGTCATTCTGAAGGGTGGTCGAAGGTGGAGCCGAGAGGTGGCTTGGCTGCCAGCCAGCTCTGGCGGGAGATGCCGGGGCCTGGATGCGGGCTGCCCTGTGGTGGAGGGCACAGCACTGACTCCCCGGAATACACCTACCAGCAGTGGGGCGTTCTGGGGGGGCCAGTGTGAAAGAGGAGGGGTGCTGACAAACAGAAATACAAGCGTTTTGCCTGAGTGTTCTGGTAAACGGTGGGGCCATGGATGGAGGTGGGAGACGCTGAGAAGACCAGCGTGTGTGTTGGCGTCTTTTGGGTACAATGAGTTTCAGCTGCGGGGGACACAGCTAGATCTATACATTTGGAGCTCATGAGAGAAACTGATTCCGGCAAAATGCGTTTGGTCATTGACTATGAGAAATAAAGTTTGAAATTTTGGAAGAAAGCAAGATCTAACATTGAAATGATTACTTAAATAACAGGACCTATCTGGATGTTTTGTTTGTTGGCTGCTTGGTATGTTCATTTTCCTGGGATGGTTACTTGGACTTCCAAGCACACTAACTATGCCGTGGTTATTTATGACAAATGGTTGCATCGCCTTGTGGAGGGCATCGGTAATTCATTTTAACACCTTGGAGTGTTTTGTTTTGAAAAGGAACAAAGCGGGTGGCAGTGGTGGAGCATGGATAAAAGAACTCCCTCCCATGGAAAGCTCAGTGGATCGCCTAACAAACTTATTAGTGAATTACAGAAAGTGAGGTGAATAATGTTTTAATTACTTGCAGGGTTACTGTGGGGCTGTGCCGGAGCCAAACTTGTAATAATACTTTTTGTAAAATAAGCCAATATTTCATTTGGATTTAATCATAATTGTATATGGATGGTGATTAGCCAAAGAGCAATAAAGTTAAATTAAACACAATGATTATCAATATTATTAACAGTAGAAAAATGAAAAAAAATGTTTTTAAAAGAAAAAAAAGAACTCTTACAGTGGAGAGATAAATTTCTGATGTATATTCTATAGAGGTCTTTATCTTGGCAAATTTCTCACTTCAGCTGAAACTGTTCTCCACACCCTTTACCAAAGCAACAGACCAAGATATTGCTAGAAGAAGGATTTCAAATTATGAAAGCAATGCAGCTTTATGATCATTTTTAAAAATTTGATATCCTATTTGTGGCTTGATTTAAAGCAGGGAGTGTATACAAATACGTAGAACATAATGTTTCCAGGGGTTTACACATCAAAGGCATCCAAACAGTGTAATTATTCTGAAATAATGATTATCTATTTAGCAATATAATGCCATTGTGATAATTGGAAAAAAACAAAAAGGAGATGTCTCCTAGCATAGATTCTTCATGACCCTCAGGTTTACGGGGCTGTGAATGCGAGCTGCAGGCCACCCACGCCATTGGACACAGACTGAGATGCGGGATGGGAGCGAATAGGCCAAAATGACTCTGTCAGAGACCATTTCTTGTTGTAAAATTCATACCAGTTTAATGAAACAATGGAGATTTCTTTCCAGGCAGAAGATACTCCGAATGAAAAGGAGTTAGAAAGGAAAGTTCTAGCAGCAGTGAGCTGGGGCTCTGAGGCCTGCTTCCGCAGGCACATGTGTCTGGACCACCCTCTCGGTTCTTTTCGGAGGATCTCTGAACAACACGAGCATGAGTAGGTGTTAAAATCTTAAGTTTTTTCTGTGTGAAAATTGCTACATGAGTTTATAGAGTTTATGTATTTCTTTTCTGTTTCAAATTAACCTAAATTTCTTTGATTGATGCAAAATAAAAATGGGCCCTTAATATATCTATATATATCAAATAAAAAAGTTTTACGAGGCATGTATTTTTGAATCTTATTTATATCTTTCAATCTACTTCAGGTCTTCCATTAGTAAAACTTTATGAGCCGAAATAGTTTCTTAATAATTTTGCTCTATTGGAATCAAAATGTATAAATTCTATAAAACATTAATTCATATCAGGTCAGATTCTCAACATCACTAGTGAATAATTTTTCTAAGACACTAACCAAGTCAGGATGTTAATTTCAGCAATCTGAGAACTGGGAAATCCACCAGCATTTCACACACACACACACAGACACACACAGACACACCACACACACACTCACACACAAACTCACACACACACCACACACACACACCACACACACACACCACACACACAACACACACAAAACACACACAACACACACACACCACATACACACCACACACCAGACACACCACACACACACCACACACTACACACACACACACTCACACACACACCACACACACACCACATACACACCACACACCACATACACACCACACACCAGACACACCACACACACACCACACACCACACACACACACTACACACCACACACACCACACACACACACACGCACACACACACAGACACACCACACACACACCACACACACACCACACACACCACACACCACATACACACCACACACCAGACACACCACACACACACCACACACCACACACACACCACACACACCACACACCACATACACACCACACACCAGACACACCACACACACACCACACACCACACACACACCACACACACCACACACCACACACACACACATATCGATTTGACCACAGAAGTACAAAGAGAATCACAACAGACTGTTTGCCAATTGCTACTAATGCAGGAGCTGTACACAGACCCATATTTGGAGCTCATATTTATGTTGATTTTTACCAAGAAAACAGCGAAGGAAAGGTAAAACACGGAAGATAAAACACGAGATTTACACATCCCACGATGCACTAAGACAGTTTAGCTTTCCAGGTGCCAGTAAAATTATGGAGTACCCGATAATAGCTTACCTGGTGCTTTCTTTGACTGATGAGAACCAAGAAAGAGAAAGACAGGAAGATTAAGAAGACCTTAAAGTCCATATGACTAAATAAAACTGCCCTTATTTTCTCAACTCAGAGGCTGTGACCACAAGAGCAGACAGTGAGAGTGAGTCCCAGAGGTGGCCCTGCATCTTTGCTGTAACCTGAGGAACAGGAAAGGCCTGGCAGGGATCGGGGAGCGAGGCTTCTAAATTAGGTAATTAATGGGTAAAATGCAAAAGGTAAATGAAAACTTTCTTGTCCCTGAGGGTTGTTCTTCTAGGAAATAAATCCGAGAGGGAGTTAGTAATGGTTTGCTTTTTCCTCCTGATTGTCATTAATGCTTCAATCTCTTTCTCTCACTGTAACTTCGAATCCAACATCACTTAAACTTTTGTCTTATATCTGGGGAAAGCCTTAGAATTCTTAAATATGATGGTCACATATTTTCCTAGAAGTAAAAGAAAATCCTTTATGGAAACACACTATATGCAAGTGATATCCACATCTTTTCCAAATAGCCTTCCCCTTTGCCACCTTGGCAGAAGGCCTGGAAACTGTTATCCAATGTAATAAAACAAAATAGTGTGTCTCCAATTGGAAAGGTTTTAGATTATAAGACTGACTAATTACATAGAGTTAATATTGAACCTGTATTCTGCTGTCAATATTTATTTGCTGAAATATCTCTGGCCTCTCCAACTGCAGCCTAGCATGGAGGCCTCACTCTCGTTCTTATCTTGGCTGCTTTTAGGAGGGGAGAGAGAGAGAGAGAGAGAGAGAGAGAGAGAGAGAGAGAGAGAGAGAGAGAGAGAGAGAGAGAGAGAGAAGCTTAATAACAATCTGGCTTCTACTATTACAAAATACTGATCAGTCTTCAAGATGTGTTTCAGTTTGAAGGGAGTAACGAAGTGATTTCCTGAGCATTCTTTGAGAATGAGAAGGGTTCTATATGATACTGAGAAATAAAGGAGTGTCACACTTGAGGAAAATCTGATATCATAACTGAAAAAATCAGAATTTCCAAATCATGGTATAAGGTACAGCAAGCCGTTGATTGTAAAGTATACTGTCAGCGAGTCCCCCTTTGTGTTCAAAGATAGATTTATATTTTACTTTCATTATATGTATAATGTTTATGCATCAAAATATTGCCTTATATGGTATACTAGTGTTCTTTTTAAGGCTAAATTACCCCAGGCATAACGAGAGGTTCACTCAAGGTTCCATTGGGCTCGTTTCTCAGGTGGCCAGGCCTTCCCGAGACCATCAACAGAGAATTGCAAATGCAATGATGGCTTAGAAAGTTTTAATGCTGCACTCAGTCTCAGGTGCCTCTTTGCAATAGTCACACATATGTTTCCTGTTTTTTTAAAAGATGGTATGACCTTATTCCCTGACTATCACCTGCAGTGAATAGGTGGCCAGCTCAGCCTTAAGTTTCAAATCTCGGAAAAGCAGGTGTAGGGAAGCATCAGGGATGGGGGGGCCTGAGGTTCTCCCAAGGACAGGTGGGTAATGGTTTCCTTTCAGTGAGGTGCACAGCACAACCATCATGCCATCAATGGCCCAAAATGCCAATGGAACAGGAGTCACATTTAAAGAATAATAAGGAGGGGTGGCCAGTTAGCTCAGGTGGTTAGAGCGCAGGCTTATAACACCAAGGTTGCTGGTTCGATTCCCACATGGGCCAAGGAGCTGCGCCCTCCACGACTATTAAATTGAAACAACTACTTGACTTGGAGCTGATGGATCCTGGAAAAACACACTTTTCCCCAATAAAATTTCTTAGAAAGAAAGAAAGAAAGAAAGAAAGAAAGAAAGAAAGAAAGAAAGAAAGAAAGAAAGAAAGAAAGAAAGAAAGAATAATAAGGAATAACCACTGGTTCTGTAGGGCTTACAAAGCCGCATTCTGACAAACCCATCATCTTTCTATTGGACACCAAGGAAGCGTCTGCAGAGAGGGAAACATATGAAGAACAGAAACCATAAGCAAGACCACAAAGAACACGCTGTCCCAGGGGTGTGAAGGCCGGGGCCTCTGATCTGCGATACTCGCTGCTCACAAATAAGGCGATGCCGCCCAGATGTGACAGACGATGTCAAACCTCCGCGGCTCTGCCCCACCCTTTCCGTGTTTGCTCTGCTGCGTGTAGTTCTGATTTAGGGTGAGGCCTGCCGCTGCCTCTATGTCTGTGAATCCAGCTTGGTAGAGAAGCCCGCAGAGCCGTTTGCGGTTTGCTAGAGCTTGGAAATCAACAGAAAATTAAGACCAAGTGCTGAATGCGTGCCTGCAAATCTCTTCACAGATGAGCTGTTGGAATGTGCGTTCACTGATGCATGCCCTTTGAAAGCCCTCTCCACTAATATGCTTTCCAGAACTATTGATGTATAACCCTCTCATAATAAGACTAAGTCCTGGGTACATACCATTAACATATGGTCAATGTACATGACACAACTGCACAAACATGCTAACATATCTCAGAGCAGGCCTTCCCTTTATGTGGGTACCGTCAGCTATTTGAACAGGAGAGCCCCCTGAGATGAAGGGGAAGATGCCTATAGTCTCCAGGAGAAGAAAACCGAGATCCGCCCCGAGGCTGAGTTTGAAGATGGTTGTCACCGAGTTCTCATCTCCTCCATCCAGGTTTTCCACGTGCCCCGCCCTGTCCCACGTGGAGGGCGAAAGGTGGCCCTTCGGGACCCCGCTGCTAAAATCACGCACGCAAGCACCGCAGCGTCTTCACAGCCGGTTAATGACAGCACTCCCTTTTGTGTATGTGGGACCTCAGCAATGTCTAAACACGTTCAAGGCCTGGTCACCTCTCATTCTTACAGCAAACACCGCAGGTCGTGTCACCGTCATTGGGAGGATCGAGCCGCACATATACTGGGATGTGCCTCAGGCCGTGCATGCGGGGCCTCAGACGCTCACCGTGGACGCAGGGTTTCTGCCATCACGCCCTGTCCGGACCCACGTCATGGCGCAGTCCTAGCAAGGTACTTGCCATGGCAGGAAAAGAGGGCGCATTCCATGTCTTCATGAAGTTAAAGGAGCAGGTGAAGAGCATTTTGAATATTGAAGCGTGGATCTCACAGAAGGGAAACATGTCCGTTGTGGCTTGGAGGCACTGTTTTCCTGCATTAGCTAGTTGCCATTCACGCAAGGCAAATCCGGGTATTTTCCAATTACACGAACAGTTGCCACTGTCTCACCAATGCCACTGTCTTGTGTAAACCTCTGTAGAACTAGTGAAAAAATTAGGCTAATGTAAGCACCAAACTGGAACCAGAGAAATAAAACTGTGAAAGATTGGGCACCTCATTAAGTTCCTTCCTTCAAATTGCTTACTTTTAAATGGGTTTTATTTTAAATGGAGGGTAGCACGTTAAATTATCATACATGTTTAATTATGAGAGCATGTTTACTTCATACAAAAATTCTAACGTTTTCTCAGTATATAGTTTCCCATATAAAAATGTTTGTATTTAGAGAAGATGTTACATTGTTTGTACAGTAACATCTCATTTGGAGAATTTTGAGCTCTATTATGGGAAGACAAATAACCACACCCAAACAATGATAAACAAGCAAAACTCCCTCCATCTGGCACTTGTGTAATAATGTTAGTAAAATTATTTAAAATTATATCCAGATTGTCAAGAAGCAAGGCAGAGAAGGCACACAGAACTCATTGATTTATCTCATTCAGCAGCTATGGGTCTGCTTTGATATTTCTGTAATTTGGATGACTTACAACATTGGAATTTTTCTCCATAAAAGAAAAGAGAGTAGCACATGTGTGTTTTATTTTAAACTCTGGATTTGACTAGATTAACTACAGATTTTTTTTTAAAACAAAATATTTATTTCATACAAAATATTCTTTATACCAAACAAAGATAGCTGAGGGTCAGTTGGCGTGCATTCACTTGAATAGAAGGCCTTGTTAGAAGTGCTAATAACTCAAGATTTGAAGGACTAAGGTCTCTGGATTATAATTTCTGACACTGGAATCAGGTAAATATGGACAAATTCAGGTGGCCTCACATAACGTGATATGAGAAAGTTGATCTGGATGGTGTGACTCATTGAAGAAACCCTGTAATGAAAAAAGAGATGACTCATTGTACAGAAAAAAAACAACCAAAGCTACAACATTTCTATATTTTTGCAAAGGAAAGAATCTATGACAATTAACTCCAACCCCTTGTTATTCTACTGAGTATTAGTAAAGTAAGCCTTGGCAGCTGATTGCTTCACTCAGCCCCAAAGTGGGCATGGGCTTGACTCTGGGCCCATGGCCTCCTGGTCTGGCCTCCCCCTGCTTTACAGCTACAGATGCACTGAAATGCCTATTCCACTTTCTGTGTATTCCAACCTAAAAGTTCCATGGAGGAGAACAGGTGATTTTTAGTTTTATTCCAGGAACCCCAAAAGGTTTAGCAAAGAATGTTGCACTTCCTTTTCCCTTTTATGTGTACTCTTTTCTTTCTTTTTCTTTTGAACAACACATAAACACATGAATACACATAAAATAAAAACAATATAAAAACCTAACAAAAACAAAATCCAAAGTTCGGGCCGGCCAAGTGGAGCGTTGGTTAAGAGCTGGCTTGGGACACCAGCAGCCGGGGTTCAGATTCCCCATAAGAGGGCCAGTGACACTGCCCTCTACAGCTGAGATGGTGAACAACAGCTCCACCTGGAGCTGGGCTGCTGTGAGTCCCTGGGGACGGCATAGCTGCAGCCGCTGCTGCAGTGGGCTGCCATAGGCTGCAGCGAGTGGCCGGCAGCCAGTGTGAGCAGCTGTCAGCCAGTGTGAGCTGCCAAGAGCCACCATGAACAGCCATCCAGAGGCCAGCAACCTATCTGCCTCTCCCGGGAAGAACGCAATGATGATACCAACAAGGGCCAGTGAAGCAGCATCCTCTGCAACTAGACTGAAGAACAAAAAGACAGCAACTTGTCTGTTCCCCTTCCCTGGTTCCCCAATGCTGTTCCCCTCCCCCAATTCCCCAATGAAATCTTTAAAAAAAAAAAAAAATCCAAAAGTCCTAAGAAGACATCAGTGACGTTCTGAAAAAGCTCTGTGGTCCGGAATTCCAGCCCTTTCATTCTCTGACCGCAGCCCACTGACCAATCCAGTGTGCCCCCTTGGCATTCTCAGTCATGAGCTCTGTCATGGGTGAGGGCACCCCAGTCCGTTGTGCAGAGAGAGCTGATACGGTCGTAGAGGTGGGGCCCACTGGTTCAATGGCTCGGTGTTCTCCTGGCCCAAATGCCCATGCCCAGCTCTGCTCACAGACCCCAGGACACTGCCGAAGCCATTTTCCAGCATGGCTCCTCTCAATGGCTTCCTTACTGTCACTGTTGGAAACGCTTTCTCCTCTCTGTCCTGGCACAATGGAGCCCGTCCCTCAGACAGCCTTTGCGATTCCTGCCATGCCCTGTGGTTAATCTTGCTACCACTTTGGTGAATGCAATCCCTCAGAGGGCAGGGTCTGTGGCTGTTTAGTTCTTGCTTTGCACACAGGGCTTTGTACTAAGCTTGAAGTGCATACACGTTAAATGCACATAGGAGAGGGAACAAGAAGGCTCCTAAGACAGTTCCCCATAATATTCTTATTTCTCTGTTAAGAGAATTAATGCGACATGTAAGGAACCTTATTTCTGGGGGGGGTCCCTAGACAAAAACAATATAAAAATGCATCTAAGAGAAAATTATCATCGTCTACTTTGGATGATAGCTAAATCTTGTCAGAAGAAAGACTGTGTTGTTGGAAACAATCTAAATGCCCATCAGAAGATGACTGGATTAAGAAACTGTGGTACATTTACACAATGGAATATTATGCAGCTATAAAGAAGAAAGAAATTCGTACCATTTGCAATGATATGGATGGACCTAGAGAACATTATGTTAAGTGAAATAAGTCAGTCAGAGAAAGACAAATATCATATGATCTCATTTATATGTGGAATCTAAAGAACTGAATAAATGAGCAATGTAAACAGAAATAGTCTTAGAGACAAAAAGAAAAAACTGATGAGGGCTAGACGGGATGGGGATGGGAGAAGGGGAAGGGACAAGGCAACATAAACTGATAACTACAATACTACTGCAGAGACAGAAGAGACAGTTTAGGGAATATAATCAATAAGGTTGTAAATACTTTTTTTTAGAGGAACAGACAGATGCATATCCTTTTAGGGAGACCACTTCATGGATGGTGTAGTGGCCTGACCACTGCACTGTACGTCTGAAGCTGCCGCTGAACAATATTACATGTCAACAATAATTTAACCCATATATAGTCATGGGATGTGGAATATAGTGTGGGGATGGAGTCAATGGAATTGTAATAGATATGTGTGATATCAGGGGTCGGGGGCAGGGGAGGGGGAGGGGGAGTCACTTTGTAAGGGGTGAAAATAAAAACTATTGCATTGTTTTGTACATCTGTAACTAATAATAATAATAAAATAAAATTAAGAAAAGAAAAGAAAGACTGCGTTGGAACAATGGATGATTTCTATTATAAAGGCACTGTATTTTTTTTTCATTGGTAGGGATGAAGATTTGGCAATGCTAAGATCATTGTTTGATTTGGCACTGAGAGCTTTCTCATTGTGTCAAAATAAAATATTATTGCTCAGAGTGTTTTCTTATCTTGATGTTCAGGACACTGACTTTGAATTTTGGAAGTGGAGTTGTGTTACCGTTTTATTGTTTATCATCCTTGAGTTGCCTGACTTACCTGCCACGGGATCCATAAGAGGATTTCGTTGCTGAGTGAATGATCTGCCTTGGCAAGAGAAAGCAAAGACTACCTGTTAACCGTAAGAGAATGGGGGCTGGAATGTGGGCACTTTAATTATTATGTTTCCAAAGGTCTGTTTTGTAGAGATGGCAGCCAACCAGTATGAAGTGACCAGAGGCTGGAGACACTACAAATAAGCCATGTGGGATGTTGTTCATGAGGACTTATGGCTAGAAGGGTACCTGGAAGCCCAGGCTCTCTGGTTTTGACCCCAGCTGTCTGCAGAGACGTCTGCCCATGCCTCCCAAGCCTGTTTCCTCTTGGACAAGGAAGCCCTCCTCTGGGCATCACTGGTCACACGGGTGCTGCCAGGCTCTGGGAGGTGCTGTGTGACCATCCTGTGGACCTGATATATCAGGACTGTGGCTGCACATCAAATATCCCTCCTATGTCCTCCTTTCCAGAAGTCTGTATGTTGAAATAAACACATGTCCATGTGTCAAGAGGAAATCTCAAGAGCATGAACGTGAAAATGCAACACACCCACATTGTGAGATACGGGGAAGCCGAGGGAGGCGGTGGGGCTTACCACTCACTAGCCACTTACTTCAGAAAAACGGTCAGCTCTTTTGTCGTGTCACTCAGCACCAACAGAGTGCCCCGTGTGGATTGAAATGTGTCCCCAGAAAGACAGGTGGAAGTCCTTCCTACCCCTGGGACCTGTGAATGTGACCTTATTGGAAACTACGACCTTTCTAGCTATTACCGACTTATGACTATGTCATATTAGGTTAGAGTGGGCCCCAGTGCAATGTCTGGGCACAGACTGTCAGGAGCAAGGCCATTTGACAGCAGAAGCAAGGGCTGCAGGTATCCTGCCACATGCCCAGGAGCACCACAAGGGTGGCCTATCATCAGAAGTTGGGAGAGACAGTGAAGGGCCTGCCCGAGAGCCATCAGACCAGGCACAGCCTGCCCGTAGATTCGTCGCCCTCCAGACTGGGGAGAATACATGTGTGCTGTCCCCAGCTTATGGTGCTTTGTTATTGCAGCCGGGGAAACTGTCACACGGGGACATGATTTTGGAAATTGTATCTGCTAATGATTCTGCGCTGCTTGCCTGACACGTCCAAAGAATCAAATCAGGTCACAGCATGCCAAGTTCCCAACTGCCAGAATGCTGTGGTCCCACAGTTCCCAGGCCCACGGCTCCCACCGCCCCCCACCCAACGCTGTGCAGCCTCAGCGCCACGAATACATTGCTGCTGTCCAGCAGCGGTCCAGCGGGAGATGAGCTGAGTAAGGACGCACACTTCCAAGCATGAGCTCCCAGAACTTTCAGGACCGTAGCTAATGGAGAGTGTTCCTGCGACCTGCAGCTTCACCTCTGGCTTTCCTCTAGGCTCCCAGCGATCCTCCTTTAGACGCAGGCATCCTGGACGAGCCCATGCAGTCTTCTGCATTTGGCAGCTTACAGAGTTACTCCGTCATCCGTGTGAAGTCTGGGGATGAAGCCTGACCCTGGAGGCCCCTCTGCGGGCTTCACAGCCAGACCACTGCCCAGTCTGCTCTCTCTAAGCGGTACTGGTTCCTCGTTCCGCAGCCACCTTCCCAAACCTAGCTCGTCAGTGCCTCGCCCTACAGGGGCCCGCCGCCACTCATATCATATTGGAAACGATGGAACCAGCGGCCACTCCACAGTGTGAGTTCCCGGCAGCGCTCCTTCCGGGCTTGTTTACAACGTCACGAGAAGAAAAACTTTAGCCACGGATCACCACATCACCATAAAATATTTCGGGGGCCGGGGTTTGAGAGAGTGAGGTACACAGTCCTGGGGCTTTCACTCGTGCAGTAGCTCTGACCCTCACACCCAAACCTGAAGGTTTCTGTCCTAAAACTACCGTGTCCTGTCTCACGTTAGGAATCATAAGGGGTGCACTGTCTTAACATGAACTGTGCAGCAAGCAAGTTGCTAGGAATGAGAAAAGGTAAGCCTCGGTCCTTCGGCACCTCCTTCTACCAGGGACCCTTGGAGGTGAGGCCAAGAAAATCTGTGAGTAAGCGTCCGTAGATAGATTGGTTTCATTAAATCAAACCTGCCTACATCAAAGATTTCCTTTGATAAAATAAAGTCATCGCCATTATTTTTCCTCAGGTGATAGCTGTCACAAGTCAGAGATGTCACAGGGTGGAGCTCAGAGTGAACTCTCCCCACGCCTGAGAGAAACCAGTTAAACCCAGACAGCCATGTTTCCGGCCAGATGTAGGACATACACATTTATGAGAATTTTCATTATGCTCAAATCAAATTCATGGGACACAGTTTTACTCCCAGGGACTACAACAACCCCTTTGATATACACTGAGATTCCAGAACGACACGTCTAATGAAGCAGCAAGCACTTGCTTTACAGGCTGCCTCTAATTTTGTTTTTCTCTATGGGGGTGAGTTCAGCCAATTGCAACCGCCTTTTCTATTGATTTCGTCAACTGAGAGATGGGACATTTCTAGATACAGCACTTTCTCACTTTTTATGACAATGATGAGTGATCAACATTCTGCTCGAAGGCACAAGATACAGCCTCATCTTCATTCAGATCCATTAAATATGCCAGAGACCCAGCTGTCAATACTATTGTGGAGTAAATTTAATTTCCAGAGTCAATATAGAGCCAGTTGCATTAAGCGCAAGGTAATTCTGGCACATTATTAATTTGAATGGCCATGTAAGGCATTGTCTAGACAAGACATAAGCCCAAGTTTTCATAGGCAATCTGTTCATAAAATGCAGTGTGCCAAGGCTTTAAAGAATACTAATCACGCTGATTTGGCTTATTAACCGATATTGATTGCTTTCGCTCAGACTCTGCCCAGAGCCTCCAAGGTGAAACGCTGAGATGTCCAGGTTTTGTGCTCGTGTTCCAGCAAAACAGTCAATATTCCAAAGAGTGATCAGGTGTAGGGTAGGGGGATTGTGTTTTTAAAGATAACAACTCAATTTGCAATTCTCCAAAAATTGATAGCATGATTATGGACTTCTGAACTCTGGGAAATATTGCTACTATCAGTATTAGCGGCAGCTGGTAGCGCTTCCTGTCTGTGAGGATTTTGATTAGTTACTACACACTTTAATTGCCACCCAGAGACGATTCTTCCCCATCATTGTCTCTCCAGGTGCTGCCTGCTCAGCTCTATGCAAACTTCATCACTGATATTAATTACAGGCCTGCAAACTGGGCATGGCTTACCACTTGAAGGTCAATGATGGTCCACTGACCCATCCACCACAAACGTACAAGAACTGTGACTGAGTCCCCGAGAAACAAGACTCAAGCATGTCATCTCTGTCTACAGCTACTGGCGCCCAAGGGTGGTAGAGAGCAAAGGCTGCCTGCCCAATGCTAACAGCTGCAAATACCAGCACAGCCTGGCTCACCAATAGCCTTCTGTAACCCCCTGCAAATTGGCCATGTCCCCGGGAGACAGACCAACAGACCTGAGTCAAAATCCTTGTTCTATCACTGACTAGACATGTAATTGTTCACCAGACATTGTTGTGCGTGTGAGAGACTCAGTTTCCTGTGGCTCAAATAAAAAAAAAAGAGTGACAGATTAATATTACTCAGGGTCCAACCAGAATACAAGTCACTCAAGGTATTTCTAACAGAAGGCCATTTGGAGGGAATTTGTTACACAGGTGATGAGAAAGCTGAGAAGCCCAACAGGGTGGAGAGAAAACCCAGAGCTTCATTGCAATGAAGCTGTACCACCCCTTGTTAGGGTGCAGGGGTGTTAGCAAGCCCCGAGTTGAGGATGGAGCTCTGGCCACATGGGGAATGCCCAGTGGCATGGTTCTCAGGAAAGGTCTGACCACTGCCAGAAAGCACTTCCTAATGCAGAAAGGGTTGGGGGCCGATCTGGCCTCTCCCCGCCAGCATTTAGCCAGCACCGATCAGCCACAGGCAAAGGAGGCAGAGGAGCTCAGGCCTCAGAGGCACAGAGGGAAGTGGAGGGGCTGGGAGTGGACTGGAAGCAGAGACGACGCCGCACGTGGGAGTGAAGGAGACAGAGCAGCAGAGAGAGTGCCTGGTTCCAGTGGAGCAGCGAGCTTCTTTCCTACAATCACCAACATGAAAGCTCTCTAACTCCCTCCATCTTTTGTTAAAATAGTTAGGAAAGATAGGTTTTGGGGGAACAGAGCTCACTTTAGGAATAGCCATGAGAAACCCTGGCAGTGGTCAAATCTATCACACAAGGTGGGAGATGTCGTGGGTGTCTTGGAGGCCATAGAGAGTAGAGCTACAAAGACCCACTTTGCAACTTGGATTAAACTGCATTGGGACCAGGAGCATGCAGGAAGATGAAGCCAGCCAGCTGCTTTAATAAGGAAATTCCCTGCCCAAGCAATTAAAACCCCCTTGGCTGCAGAACACTTTCCCCCCACAATTCCAGCCCTATCAGACCACATTTTCACACCAACAAGCAGCTTGGTGTCCTGCAGAAGCCGTCAGGTCTGGGTTCTGGCAAAGAATTTGCCATCTACTGCATGCCTGCATTTGGATGAATCCAGCAACTTCTAAGGCTCGGCTTCCTACTTTGTAATACATGCTCTTCTTATGAGAAGCAATTAAGAGCACAGCATTAAAAACACAAGTTCTTCTATCAAAATGAAGTCACAATCTTTCTCAGAAAATCCAAAGCTTTTGAAGATGAATTCATTGAAGGGCCATTCCAAGTATTCGGGAATTCAGAGAAAAGGAAACCAGTATGCATTTTCTGATTTGGTGGAAACAACATTTAGACAGATAATTGCTTTACAAAGTAGTAAATGCTACTCCTGATGAGTAATACAGAGAGAATTGTCCTTGTCACATAGATACTCAGTATATGCAAAGAATAACTCACTCCCCACAGGTCACAATCCTAAACACCTCTTACATTGAATTTGCAGCCAACATCTATAGCAATATGTCAATCTGTGTGTCTGTCATCCATCGATGAGAGGTGGAATTCACTTTATGAGCAGATATCTTCATCGAAAAAGAAATATCAGTTGTTATTCTTCAGGTATAACTAGATCATGGTGGCGAAATAAAATTCTGTGATTAATTTTTACAATTGGAAAGTTCTTCAGCAATTTGATGAACATCTTAATGTACAAAGGCTATACTTTATAAATGTGTTTATGTACTTTTCACCTCTTCCAAGAATAATTTGGAACACTTTGTAATTTATATAATAGAATACATAAATTGAGGGCAAAGTTAGAGTAAAGAAGAAAACAATGAGACTTGTAAAATAAAGGGAAAAGAGGCCTTAAAGAATGCATAGCTGAGGTTTTCTGGTTTTACAGTGAGCAAAATAAATAAATAAATAAATAAATAAATAAATAAATAAATAAATAAGCCTGGACTTAAAGAGATGTAAATGTAAGTGTTTGCCCAATTTTACATCCAGGAGCTAAAGCAGCACAGTTGCTCAAGGGTGTCACCGCCCTGGGACGGCACTGGGGGAGCGTGGGGGGTGGGAGTGGGGGCATCTCACCGGAAGTGATGAAGCCACAGCTCCCAGCCTCATCTCCACAGAGAGTCTGTAATGACTTCCAGAAGACAGAGCTGTGACGGGCACCAGGGCAGCTCAGGGTGGAAAGTCAACGTGCGTTCAATAAAAGACATTCTCCAGGCACGAGCCTGCAAACTCTGGCCACAGGCTGGTTTTTGTACAGCCCCGGAGCTAAGAATGGATTTTACATTTTTAAAGAGTTGTAAAAAAAAACCCTCAAAAACTACAAACAAATAACTGGGGTCTGCAAAGCTTAAGATATATTTTATCTGGCTTTTCCAGAAAAAAGTGTTCCAACCTCTGCTCCAAGGGCCAAAACAATGAAATTTAAGCTCAGAGCTATGCAATGGCCAAATCTAATTGACTGAGGGATTGACGCTGTCATTCAAAAATATTTTCCTGGGCCGGCCGAGTGGCGCGGTGGTTAAGCTCTGGCTTGGGAAGCCAGCGGCCCCGGTTCAGGTCCCACATGTGAGGGCCAGGGACACTGCCCTCAAAACCAAAACAAAACAGAAACTATTTTCCGCCTCCCTACTAAGGGTCAGGCAAGAATTCCCGCCTCTCAGGAGGACAGAGAGGTATGACAGTTACTCCTTCTGCCTACCAGACTTACTCCAAGCCTAGTAGCATAAAAAGCAATAGTTATCTCTTATTTCTTATAAGTCTATGAGTGGCAAGGGCTCAGGGGGCCATGCTGGTCTCTGCTGGGCACCTCTGGTTTTCCGGGGCTCGCTCCCATGTGATAAGCCTGGTCTAGGCTCACTTCTGAATGTGAATCCAGCGGGAGTCTGACCTCAGCTGGGCTGGCACGGTGGATCTGCTCAGCCCAGGCGCCTCTCATCCTCCTCCCGGAATGAGGAGCAGACCCAGACGGAGCCTTCCTGATGGTGGCAGATGTTCAAGGGAAAAGTGACACACGCTGAGCCTCTCCAGGCCTGGGCCCCAGACCTGCAGCCACTTCCGCCTCCTCCTGTTGGCCGAACGCGGTCAGTGAAGAAATGACATCCATGGTCGGGGTCCCCGCAGTGCCCTGGCAAAGGGCCTGGGGACAGGGGCGGGAGGAGAGCTGGGCCTAGCGCCACCACCCTGGTAACTAACAAGGCGGGTCAGCACGCACGCACACGGTGGGAGACCGGAAGGGAAAGATGGGTGCCCGGGTCTGGAGGGCAACTTGAGTTAGGCTGGAAACTGGAAAGTGGGCCCCGAACCAAACCCAGCCCCAGGGTAACCCTGCTCAGGCTGCCTCAGGGCTGCCGTTTCCTAGTGCAGGTTCCGATGAGGCTGGTCCCCTTACAGGGAGACACAGCAAGGAGTTGAGCAAAGCTTTCTTTCAGAGAGTTCAGTGTGTGCTCTCATTTGTTTCCAAAGAGAGGGTTTATTCATAGCAAAGTTCAGTGTTTAAATGCCTTGCTGATAGTAACTCCTTTATCCATCCTCAGAAATGCAAACCCTCCCTGGAGGGGTCGTATCCATGGATAAAACCTGTGATGATGGTGTCATAAAGGAAGAATCACAACAGCCTGTTTTGCATCTATGAAATCCTAGGACGCGTCTCAATAAACACAGAAATCAATGACAGGAGAAAAAGAACTTGTCGATATTTCTACTGAGGGCTAAAGCCAGGGCTTGGAGAGGCTCATGGGTGAAGCGTATCAAGGTGAGAAAGTGCAAACACCCTGTGAAGGCAGCTTGGCTTATGGGGCAAAACGGAAGGCACCGAGTGCGAACGTGAAATGGAGTTTTCCAGGCATTCTGCAGGGTTGCGTAGGCCAGCTGTGCTGGCAGAAAAACCTCAAAACTCCTTTCTGACATTTGCTTCCAACTTAAGCTGCCTGCCACCTGCGAAACTCAGCCAGTTTCCTTAGAAGGGAATCCTCACGGTCTTTTGTCTGAAATGTGTTTTCCCTGGAATTTCATGACCTATTTAGTCTTCTACAATCATTTCTTGAATGAAGATGACTCAAACTGACTTTAATCTTTCTGTAAACACCACATTATATTG
This sequence comes from Aselliscus stoliczkanus, assembly GCA_033961575.1. Taxonomy (NCBI): domain Eukaryota; kingdom Metazoa; phylum Chordata; class Mammalia; order Chiroptera; family Hipposideridae; genus Aselliscus; species Aselliscus stoliczkanus. Next base: position 110,817,889 of record CM066728.1, read on the forward strand.
TCCACTTATAGGAAGTGAAAAATAGGAAACAAGCCTGCTCATTTCCCTCTCCTCTAGGTCGAAGACTTAGTATATGCATAGCCATTTGACCCCTGTTACTTTGGGGCTTTTTCTTCTCTTTTTAATGTTTTCTTTCTTTGGTTTTTACAGAAGGTGATAGAAGGGGTCTTTGCCATAATGCCTTGAAATCATCCCTGCATGTTTCACCCCATCTTCACCAAGCCTGACTTCCTGCTCATTCTTTCTGACTGGTGTTCTGCACAGACCAGATGTTTGATGATTTTCAGATTTTATTCTCAGGAGGCTACAACTGATTCAGAGCCCATATGCACAGACCAGGCCCTTCATTGATTCTTTCCAGTAAGTTTCACCTCGTCTGTGGTGGATTTCATCTGCCATCATGTTGCCCATTACTGAGTTCTGTTTGACCCACCTGGGGTGCTTCACCTTCCTCTCTGGTCCTGACTAACCTGATCATTTCGTGTCATCAGCACAATTCACACATCGTACTACTCAGTCACATTTAAGATCATTGACGATCAGCATTGAATTCCATTTCTTGCACTGACTGCACCTCTGGTCCTGGGAGGCAGCAGGGGAGGCATGCAAAAGAGAATTCCAGGATCAAACATCCCCCACGTTCTACCATCCGGCCTTCCACAGTCCCCTTTTCCAGAAAGACTATTTCTGACCACTTCCGCTATTCGGCTGCTACTTCTGCGTCAAATACCTCCTCTTGTTTCTTTGTCCCTCTTGCTCTCCTGGGAGAAACCCGGTTTGTATATTCCAGTGCAGTTCCCCAATCTGTTGGGCCAGAGGAGAGGCACAGAGAAGGAGACGCTGACATCAGAGTCTGCAGGAGGCTGGTGGCATAGGACATTTGGGGCGATGCTGAGGATGACGACCTTTTTTCCCAAGGAGGTAGGAACCCACTGGTGACTTTTGAGCCATGAAGCAACATGATCTAAATGTCTGTGTGTGTGCATGTGTGCATGTGTGTGTGTAAGTGTCCCCCAGCTTCTGTAAGAATAGGTGAGAGATGGTCAAGAGAAGAAGCTGGAACATCTGCATCCTTGGTTGCTAGATCAATACCCAGAACAGAGAAGGTGTTAAATGTTTGCAGCATGAGTAAGTGAATAGATTCTCTTTGACTAAAGAAAAATAAATACAGTGATTGTACTCTATCAGAACAATGACTCATCAATAGCCAACTTAAGAAGGCCATGCCAGCACCATGTCTTGGTTCAGATGACACACAGATCCGCCACAGATTGTGTTCAGGGAGTCAGGAAAGTTTGGAATTCTTTATGTTCCATCACCAACCAGCTATGGGAACTTGGGGCTCTCACAAACCTCTCTGAAATTCTCCTTCTGATTTTTCTTACCCAGAAAAGGTGTGAGGGAATGAGTATGTCCACACTATCATGGGAACTGAGTATTACTGTTTAAACTATGTCTTTCTGTGTGATAGTTACTTCCTAGGGTCCTAATAAAAGAGGACTTGGTAAAAAATGATCACTCACTGTGCAGCCCCATTGGGCCTGACCATTGCTGCATACTGGGCATAAAAATATTAAATCACCTAGGACAAGGTGACAAGGGTTGCCCCCTGAACTGCAGAAACCCCAACCATAAGAACATATGCAGGAGGTAGCCAACTGTGTATCCACAGAAATGCATCATCTCTATAGGCGTGAGGTGTCCACTGCATGCTTTTTCTACTAAAACAAACAATGGAAACTGTAAAATGTATTATAAAGCAGGTGTAAAGTTGCACAAAGCAAGCTTATTAATGACTTGGAGAAAGACTATTTAAATGCCTTTGAGTAAAAGAAAGGATAAGTCCTTCAATACATCCATTAGAAGAAATGTTAGTCATTTAAAACTTGTGTACAAAATTGAATGTCACTAGAGAAAAACACTTACGTTAAAAGAAGAATGCAGAACACAGGCAGGCATATACTCTGATCATAACTTTGCATCGTACCTGTGTGTATGTGAGCCTGGAAGACAGCGCACAAAATTAATATATTTTTAAGGAGGGAAAACATAACATTTCTCTTCTGAATGCATCTCCAGGTTTTTAAATTGTTGACAATAAAAGGTTTACAGAAAGGTAGGAGGGCCACTTTGAAGCACAGCTACTCTACCACAAAAGGGATTCAGTCGCCATCTATTTGGGGGACTCCCAAATGGGCATTCTAAGAAGCCTAAACTGGACGGCTTCCGTCAGGGCCGCCATGTTTTCCCTGTAAGTGCCCCCTGACCCCTTACCATGAACCCTCTGCCCTCAGCAGGAGCTAGGGAAGGAAGGCACACAGGGCACCCAGAGATGAATGAAGGTTAGGGAGAGTAGATGGAGATGCCCAGGGAGAGAGTGAGCCACACTGAGGAAAAAGGCAGAGATACAGGCTGGAGAGACCCATGGCAGCCCACAGACGCTGCGACTAGCGGTCATTTCACTGAGCCCTGGGGCTTCCCATGTGCGGACGCTGCAGGCTTCTGAGTGGAGGTGTTTAGGACAGGGCTGAGTCCACGCCAGCTTTCCTGAGTTGGGGATTCACAGACTCAGGTGACCAGGTTTGCACTTAGTCCACTTATCTGCATATACGGAATGCCTTAGTCCATCCAGCTGCTGTGACAAACTACCATAGACCCGGTGGCTTACATACAAGGGGAATTGATTTCTCAAGGTTCTGGAGGCTCGAAGTCCAATCTCAAGGCACCAGGAGGTTTAGTGTCTGGTGAGGCCCACTTCTGGGTCACAGGCAGCTTCAGCTGTGTCCTGAGATGGTGAAAGGGCTGGGAGCTCTCCCCCGTGGGTTTGGTCAGAGCGCTAATTCCACTAATGAGGGCTCTGCCCTCAGGACCTGGTCACCTCCCGAAGGCCCCACCTCCGAACCCCATCGCATGGGGTTAGCTTTCAACCTATGCCTTTTGGAAGGACACATTCGGCCTAGAACACAGAATGATATTACCCCCTGAAAAATCCGAAATTCATTTGCAATTGTACTTGAAGCAGACATTTCTCATGTCTTCACTATTAGAAACCACATTTTTTTTTTAACTTTAAGAACACTTTAAATTCAAATGTGCATGAAACGTATTTCAAAGGTGGCAAAAATAGCTGAAATTAACACTTTGTAAGCGGGCATAAAAAGCTATATGACGAGTTTACTCGTTTCCCGCAAAAAATGTGTTAAATGCTTACTAAATTACTTGCAGACATCATCAAAGACCCTTTTCCATTTGATCTTGATCTAACACGAAAATGCTTTTCAGAGAATTCTTATTATCATAGAGCAAATATAAACATATTTATTAATAGAGTTTTGTACAAGTATCAGTAGAATGTTACATATTATCTTTTTCAATTGCCCTTTTTTATTTATGGAGAAATTGAGGAATAGATGATGGAACAGGGCGCCCGTGTCCCACTGTGCGAGAGTGGCGAGAGGTGTGCGTGGGCCCCAGAGCTGGGAGATGAGGACTGCTTCCACATATTGAAGCTTGCCCTTTAAATGTACCAGGGGATCTGGATAGGGAAACTGAGGCAGCAGACAGCTGGCATAGGGTAGCATAAACTGAGTGGCTGAACACAGAGGAAACGTATTGTCTCACCATCTGGAGGCCAGAAACCCAACACCCAGGTGTCAGCAAGGCCACACTCCCTGCAAAGGCTACAGGGCATAGTCTTGCCTTGCCTCCACAGCTCCTGGCGGTTCCTGGCGTTGCTTGGCTGGTGGCTGCGTCCATCTTCATGGCCTTCTCTCCTCCGTGTCTCTGTCTAATCCTTCTGTGCTCTCTGCTCTTCTTCCAAGAACCTCAGTCCCTGGATTTAGGGTTGGCGCTCATCCAACATGATGTCATCTTAGTTTGATTACACCTCTAAGGGCCATATTTCCAAATAAGGTCCCATGCTGAGGTGACATGAATTTTGGGAGGACACTGCTTGACCTAGTGCAGTAGCAAATGCCCCCCTTGAGGAAGAAAGCATCTGGGAAGATGTGATTCTGGGAGGGCCCACGATGAGGACAGCACAGACTAAATTGCTGATTCAACTTGCATTTACAAAACACCACTTTGGAAAGTAAACAGGCAAGCATCAATAAGAGTTTAATATCTTTAATGACAATGGTAATGCTTTCCTATTGTAAAGATAAATCAATGAATCAAACAAGAGGGAATCATGGGAAAACAGGGAGCACTCTGCTGTTGGAGAGAGCGGGTAACCCCAGATGTGACAACAAGGGAGTCCAGAGCATGCTGATTCTGTCCACACGCTGGACACTGGGGGACAGGATGTGGGGGAGCCTGCTGCGTCTTACTTAGAAATGCACTGAATTAAATGGTATTAAACAGTTTAAGCCTGGACAGCAAAAGAACAAAGGTGTTTGTTAAAGTTGAAGAATGAAGGAAGAATGAATGAATGAATGAATGAATGAACACATTTCTCCATCAACACTTTAACTACTTTAACAAAACTGGACTGTGCTAAATCCTAACTATTATAACTAACGTTCATTGGGCATATTATTGTGTACCTAGCTCTTGGCTGGTTTCATTCACATACATAACCGCATTTAATCTTCACAAGTTGGTGCTAACATCCCCATTTTATATACACTGATAAAGGAGGGCGCTGAGGCTCAGAGAGGCCCTGTGGTCTCGCCAAGTTCACGGATACTACCTACGTACATGTGTATGTGTGTGTCACAGCAAGCCAGTGTGGATTCTGAGGAGAGGCAGAGACCTCAAATGGAGTGGCCCTGTCACAGGCAGACAGGGTGCCTTCCATCACCTCTCCTGGAACCGCTCACGTCACCTGGTTCCTGCACATCATTTCGTTGTCTAAGTGTCATTCAGAGGGCTTAGAAGTAGTGACAACTAACATAAAGGCTTAAAACGGGAAATATTTTTCCCGTCGACTTGGACTTGGGATTATTTATTGTTATTATTATTATTATTTTAGGTCACAACTCTTAAAGAAAGCATGTACAACTTCATACTCTGCAGCCAGAGTCATCAACCAAAATCCCAGAGTGATTTGTTTCCAAACACCATTTAGCCCTGATCTTTCTCGACTTCTCATTCTTCCCTGCTTGTTAATTGAGCTTGAGTTTCCACGTGAAGGGGCTAAATTCTGACTAGAAGGCCTCTTTGTCTTGACATGTGGCCTGGGCAAATAAGAGAGAAGCAATATAGCTTAATCAGGCGGTACCACCCAAAGCCGGAGTCAGATGCAGGCTGCCTTTGCCACTGAGCGCCGCTGATCAAGAATGGCAGTCGGGAAGATTTGTTCAGGCATCAGAGTTCTTTTCTACTCTATTTGAAAATAGGGCCATACTTCTTGTGCAATACATGCTACCCCGCTTCGACAATGACATTTGGGGGGGACAGCTTCTGACATATCATATTTCTACTAAATCAAATCCTGTTCTTTCCAATTTCCCCAGGAAAGCTATCATTAGCAACACTTAATGACCAGCTTGAGGCAAAACCCAAGGTTTTCTCACCTCAAAACGTCACAACCTGTAGCAGTGACTGGCTGGGAAGAGATTAGCACAATTATAAAATGCAGCCCTTGCCCCGATGGCAGTGGGGATGGCACCGCCTTTCCTGACTTGACAAGTGATATGAATGGACATTTGACTCGACGCCTCTGACTGTGGCCCTTTGTATTCCGTCTGCAAGCTATCTGAAGGTGCCCTGGCATTGATATTTTATTCTCTTCACTTAAAATAAGAAAGACATTCCTTAAAGTGGCCTCATTCTAGGAGCATCTTGCCACTGAATGGTTATATAATATCACATTGCTATATGCAAAGTAACGTCCCTTAGAAAGTGGAATTTTTTTAAGAGGCTGAAAATATCAAATATGCAGTTTCAGATTTTTTAAAAAATATGTTTTTCCTTGAAAGATTGGTGAGTGATCTATGTTGCCCACGTTCTAAATTAGAAGCCAAGAAGAAAGCTTCATATCTAAAAGAAAATTCATACTTTAAAAAAAAAAAAAAGAAAAACAAATGTGAGGGAAACCAGCTAAAATAAACTTGATTTCCTATTCTCTGGAACGTCCCATAAGCAAGCATGCCTATACGACACTGCCGAAAGTATTTTTAAAGAAATATCCAAGCACGTTTTGCTGCAATATTCCTCTTATTGCATTTTGCTACTTCACCCAGGTGAAAACTCACGGAGCCCGCATTGATTGTAATTAGTGGGCATAAACCATTTCAGTGACGGCTGCCTATGAAGCAGCTGTCCAAGCAAATCGCTAAGGACCGCACAGAGAGGGAGGGGTGCTAACAGGGGGACCCGCCAGCATGCTGTGACCGATGACCCGGCTGTGACGTCAGGCCCCCCCCCCCCCCCGGAGGGAGTGCCTGGCCTTGGAGCCTGGCCTGGCCCGGCTCTGGGATGTGGGGCCCTCGCAGGCCTCCGAGTGGCATGCTATTCGCAACCATGGGAGTCAGGGAAATAGGAAGGGCTGCAAGGGGGGTTGTGCCTGTGCTGTTTCGGGGAGCCTGGTGGAATCAGGAATCCCGGCTTCCGTGCACAGACCCGGGAGTTGCAGCTTTGAGCCCATGTGATGAAGCCTGTTGCTGAGGTCTGCCAGGGGCTGGCCGCTGCTGGACCCCTGTTCCCTGCACTCCAGGCTGCGTTGCCATGAAGACAGCTCGGGGGCGGCCACGGCCCAGGTGTGGTTCCCCGGCCCAGCAGTCGCCTCCGCAGAGAACGGGGCTGCGGCCCAGGTTGGCGTCCCTCTAACTGGTCCACCTTCCAGACCTGCGAGGCAGTTGGCAATTTACGAGGCCATCCCGGGAGGTGGTCAGATCCGCAGCTCCTCTCGACTCACCGAGGCTGCCTCTTCCTGCTGAACGACGTTCAGGGGTGTAGGGCGTGGGCAGGAGGGGAGCGTCACGCAGGCCTGCAGCCAGGCTTCCAGGTGAGGGGCTTGCGGCATGTCGGGTGACCACTCCTTGTCTTACCTCCCCAACAGCAGAGAGGAGGTAATGACTGCACCACCTTCAGTGTCCCAAGGCTGGGAAGCGAGCTCGTGCAAGGAAGAGCCAAGAAGAGAACCGGGCCCAGCACAGGTCTCCAGGGAATGGGCCCCCAGTCGCCCGCCTGTGGGCTTGTGCTCATTGTGCTGCCTCCACAGCACTTCCGCTCTGCTGGGACGCCATGTCTGTGCCGCCGGCTCCCTCCAGACCAACAGGAAGAGCCTCATCTCAGCCCCAGCCCCATGCGTGTTACCAGGGCCTAGTGCACAGAGGCCCAAGTCAGAGTCCTACAACGCAAGCTCAGTGTTATCCTGCTGAGCAACGTAGAAACATAGTCCTGCCCACCTGTTCCAGCTCCCCGATATCTCTCCCTTCTGGGGCTCAGTCTAAGCAGCTGGGATGACCTTCCCCAAACAGGGCTCATCTTTAGAAATCAGCTTAAATAGGGGTCTCCACCAGGAAACCCACCTGACTGCACCCCCCCTCCACCTGCTACCTCTTGCCACCAAATACCTTCCCTGGTAGTTAGTCCCCATGTAAGAACAAGGAGAGTCCTATGTGAGCCTGGTCACTCCCCTGGGTCACAGCCACGTGGGGGAATGGGCCCTCCAGGAGCAAGCAGGGAGGCCTCCCTGATGCTGGCATCTGCGCAGGCTGAACCCCCAGAACCATTGATTATTTTAATCAGGCTCAATTTGTCTTTGAAAGAGACATTTTAAAAAGCAAAAGAGCTTAAACAAACATGAAAGTAATCTAATTCAGACATAAACATGAAAGTTAATGAGATTACCATGAATTGATCTAAATATTACTTAAAATAATTAGAAATGATTTTTGATGGTGTGCCGTTTCATTCAGGACACTCTTACGTTACATTAGGAAGCCGATGGATTATTGCTTTCTATATGTTCTTGTTTATGACCTTCAAAAGAAGTATCCATGTTGGCAGCCTGTCAATTAAGACTTCTGCAAATGCGGAATGAATGTTCTGCATATACTGAACCTCTGCTTTCGGTCTATCGCTCTTCCTTCATATTATCTTCATGTTGAAATGGTGCATTTGTCTGGCTTGAATTAGTTGCTTTCTCCTGACATAAATTCACAGATAGATACATAACACCAGAGAGGAGAAATATTTGCTTTTGAATATTTTTTCACTCCTATGGCAAAAACATATGAAAAGAAACATGCTACTATTTTTTGAAGGTTCAGAAGCCTCAAGAGTCAGCATTTCCTGGTCTCCTATATCTCTAGGCCAAAGTCGAGGCCAGCGGGCCCTGAGAAACACACGTTTTGGACTTGGTTTTCAAAGAACTTGCTCCGGCAGTTCTTTAGGTCAGAAGCAGTTATCATTGCCAAAAGCTTTGCACTGAGTCAAAACCAGAGTTTTCTGCGACAACTTATAAACACCGAGAGTTGACTTGAGAACTCTGCGTTCAGCTTTTCCACTGGGAAAAAACACTGTCAGAACTGCAAGAGTACGGTGTAGCTCAGACTGTTTATAATCAAAACAAACATTTGAGAGAAAATGTGTTTGAAGCTGAATGAATCATCTTACTGATGTGTGAGGACTGTAGAAAACTATTTGATTATTATTTTTTTCCTGCATCGAACTGGAAAAGAAAAAATGAGGTCTTAATTAGTGGATCCACTTTTATTTCTTCAGGGAAAATGAACAAATTAGACAGAACAAGCAAATGTGAACATTAAGCTTAAAAGTTAATGTGACAAACAAAAACTATTGGAGATAGTATTAGCCATAGTAATAAAGTATATTGTACATATCAGGTAAAAGTAGATATTTTACTTTTCTCATACTAGGTCTACAAATCACAATTTGGCAGCTAATCACACTTGTTATTTATTTATTTATTTTTACCTCGGTGTTAGTTTGAGCAGCTCAGATGTGCTAAGTTCTTCACTTCTTCATGAAGATGTCCTGGAAGGTACAGGAGAAGATAAATCTCTGTTTACAAGTGTTAGTCACCATTCAAAGGTAGCCTAAGAATCATATTTACACTCCTTCAAATGAATTTCAAATGATACAATTTTTATCAGCAAATTAGCTAGAAAAATAAACCTAAATGTAACAGAAAACAATAGATTTTCCAGGTACAAAATTTTAATAAACAATATACAAATGTCAAGAAAATGTACACTGTAATGACCTAAAAAGCTTTCATGAAGATAACCAGTCCATCTTTATTTATCCTTTTTGAGGATTATATATTGTAAAACGGCCTTCAAATCTTTACAGGTCTTTACAGCACGATTTTGTTAATTCCTTTATCCCTTACTTTGCAGTACCTTGGTTTATAATTCACCCATGGACAGAGAGCTCAAGAAAGAATTAACTGGAATATCTTTTGTAGGATTGCGGAGCAAGGACAGCCTTCCCCTTACTTAGTCCGGTGCCTCATCTGCATCCTGAATGAGGCTGCACGTTCCCTTCCCGGACAGATCTCACGAGGGGCCTACCAGATCCTTCCCTTCGAGAAACAACAGGAATTCCCAGGAAACATGTACACCCACGGTCATGCCACAAACACAGCTTTAAACACTTACATAAAATATAATTTTGTATTTCCTTGCTTTCCTGCATTTAAATATATATATTTTCCTATAAACAGATGTGTGCAGGATAAAATGGTAAGAGGTACCAAAGAATAATGTATGTTTGTCCTCTCATTTCTGAGGGGGAAAAAAGTATATTGTTGGCAAGTCAATTCTTCATCTATCTCATTTTTTTTAAAATCTGCTTTATTGATATATAATTTAGACATCCTAAAAACCACTCATTTTAGGGGAAAAAATACAATGTGCTTTGACCAGTCTATATAGCTTTTTCTCCACCTCCACCCATCATGATATAGAATATTTCCATCACTGCAAAACGTCCCCTGTGCCACTTTGTAGCCGATTTTCTTTTCTTGACCTTTGGTAACTGGTGATCTGTTTCTGTCACCATAATGTTAATGTTTCTAGAAGTTCATGGAAACTAATCATACAGCATGTTTTCATCTATTTCACTGAATAGTTGCACTGCACATTGAGGGGCCAGTCTGACATTTTGCACATTGATTAGTAGTCCTTATATGACGTATCATATAAAAGGAAGATTTCTTTGAAGTTGACCAGATTTCATATGCAAATTTTCTAAAGCATTTACCAGTCTTCACTCTATTCTGTTTCCCTTGTAATATATACACTCAGATGTCTTTATCACTTAGCTAAGCCTCATTAGGCCTCAGGATGTGAAATAGTCAATCTATCTAATGAAACAACTCTCACTGACCAGGTTCTGATCTGTAGGTGACTCTTATTATTGATCTTTGGTAATTGTTTTCATTAAACCCAACATGGCAAAAGCCCAAGATGACAAAAGCAAGTTTTTTAATCTTCTAAAATCTTCTAAAATCCTAGTTGGGCTGACGGCATTGGACCCAGACAGCTCAGTAGCTATCCTAAGAAGCCAGGGAATGATCAACCCTTATTTTGCAAGTAACTTATGTACCAACAGGACAATCCTGGAATGCTGGATGGTTACTCTGAGCTCAGAGAGAATGAGGGAGACACCAACAACACAGGAGGACTTCTTATGATGTGAAAGATCATCAGTTTACAAACAGTCCTTCATCAGATGCCCCATATGTCCACATCCAATACACAGACTATGGTTTTATGACAACATCTTATCAAAACTCTTAGGTAACATTTGACAAATTATTCAGTGTCGGTGTTGTTTCTATCAATATTAAACAGCAAAAAGTATGCAACTTTATTTACTTTAGAGGTTCTAGTGACACAAGGAAATTATAACAAAGTGGAGACATTAAAAATATTCCTGCTGCAATAAATAAAAGAGAGACGAAAAATATGTGCTGTAATTGGAAAGGGGCTCACTTTCTAAGAAAACAAGAAAAAAGGAAAAACAAAAATAAACAGATCCTTGACATGTGGTGATTGGAGTTGTCATATTTCATTCCAAGTAATTAATGGCTAGACCCATTTTCTAAAATTTTATTGTTTAATTATAAAAGGAAATAAAAATAATTACAAAGTTAGATATTGTTAGAAGTGCTGTTGGTAAGCACTACAATATATCAAATTATATTTTGATGATAGTTTTTGTCATTTCAAATTACTATGAAGCAGCCCCTCGCCATTAATGATGAAAATAACCAAGATATTGCAATAATTGGTTACTTCCATTATTTAATCTTATGCTGCTTGACTGTAAACAAAAAGAAAATGCCTTTTCCTATTTAGTTGAAAAGTACATATCACCCGCCTGTCAGAAAATGTATAGTAGAGAATCTGAAGAAAGATGTATTATCTCAGAGGCCAGTGATTTTCCTACAGGTGACAATGATACAGCCCTGCCAATAACTCACAGAAATTTCCTTGCACAAATAATTCATAAACATTTCTACTCCTAATGCAAGGACTTTGTCTCCAGAGTAGTTCCTGCATTAATGGGGCCCATTGTTTCCATTCTAAATTAGAAAATACTTAGCAGAATAACCAGTGTGTGTTGAAATGAAATTTTTATTCCTAGAAAAATATGAAAAATGCAATACATTCCCTGTCCCAGCAGCCTGCATTCTATGGTTGGTCCCCATCTCCAGGTCTAATATCAAGGACCAGAAATATCGGTTGTATAGTCATTCCATCTCCTCCAATATCCACTAAGAAGTGTTATCAGCAGTATAGACAGGTCTAGAACCCCTGGATATCTTTCCCACAAATTCTACATTCACATTCAAAGCCCATGTTTAGTCTCCAGGTATTACAAGCTCAAGTTTATGCAGCACTCCAGACTATAGCCTGTAGGATGATGGCCACAGGAATCTCAACTGTATCAATCTCTACCTGCCATGACAAAATGTCATAGCCTGGAGAGCTTAACCTACAGAGGTCATTGTCTCATAGTTCTAGAAGCCAGAAGTTCTAGATCAAGGTTATACCCGACTTGATTTCTGGTGAGGACTCTCTTCCTGGCTTTCAGATGGCCACCTCCTGGCTATATCCTTACACAGTCTTTTCTTAGTGCATGAAAATGAAGAGAGAGAAAGAGAGAGAGAGAGGGAGAGAGAGAGAGGGAGGGATAGAGAGCGCTCTCTGGTGTCTCTCTTTATAAGAAGGATTCTATTCCTATTGAATCGGGACCCCACCCCTATGACCTAATTTATTTTTCATTACTTCCTTAAAGGCCCCTCTCCAAATATGGCCACACTAGGGGATAGGGCTTCAACATGTGAATTTTGGGGGAACACAAACATTCAATCCATAGCATTTCATCCCAAAATTCATGTCCTTCTGTCATGCAAAATACATTCATTTCATCTCAACAGCCCTCAAAGTCTTAATTCACTGACTAGGATCAACTCTGAAGTCTCAAGTCCAAAGTCTCATCTGAATATCATCTTATTAATAGATGTGGGTGAGACTCAAGGTATAATTTATCCTTAGGCAAAATTCCTCTCCAGCTGTGAACCTATGGAACCAAAGATGTTATGTGCTTCTAAAATATAGTGGTGGGACAAGCACAAAATAAACATTCTAATTCCAAAAGGGAGAAATTGGAAGGAAGGAAGGGATTGTGGGTACCAAGCAAGTCCAAAACCCATCAAGGCAGATTGCAGTCAAGCTTTAGGCTCAGGAATAATTCCCTCTGGCTTGATGCTCCACTTCCATCCCCAGGCCCATGGCGGGGGGGAGACAACAGTGCCACTCCTCTGGCCCTAGGAGGGGTTATGTTGGGAAGTCCCACCCCCTTAGGCTCTGGGCAGGGGTACTCCAGCCCACTGATACTAAACAGGCAGCCCCAAGCTTTGAAACCATGAGTAACCACCTCTGCTCCCTCAACCAGTGGTGGAAATGGCAGACCTAATGGCCTCTGAGTCTCCTTCTCGGTTATTCTTTCTTTCCTTAAAGAATAATACAAGTACACAGGCAAATAAGTCTATCATCCCATATTATAGAATCCCGGGAATGCAAAAGTCTTCCTTTCTTTTATCCCATTTTGGTCCACTTTCGTCCAAACTGGCAGTGCCTTTGTGGGTATAACCTCATCTCTATTTCTGGTCCCAGCTGAGAAGGCTGATTAAATCCATTAACCACATCCATGATCTTGTCATCAAATGTTTGTTCAGCCACACCTTTAGTGTTCTTTTTAAAACAAACTTCCTCAATTTTTACAATATAGATAGGCTGAGAATATTATTCAAAACCTTCAAGTTCTAGTTCTTTGTGCTTAACAATTCCTTTCATTTATCTCTCTTCTCTTGTGTTTTATTGTAAGCAGCAGGGAGAAACCAAGCTACTTCTTTAACTCTTTGCTTAGAAATCTCCTCAGCTAAATATTCAATTTTATCACTCACAAGTTCTTCTTTCACAAAACTCTAGAACACAATTTAATCTCCCTGTTTGCCACTTTGTAACAAGGATTGCTTGTCTTCCAGTTTCCAATAATTTGTTCTTTATTTCCATCTGCGACTTCACCAGAATGATATTTAACAATCACATTTCTATAATATCCTGTTCAAGGAAATCTAGGCTTTTTCTAGCATGCACCTCAAATCTTTCCAGCCTCTACCCATTACCCAGTTCCAAGGCCACTTTCACGGTTGTTGGTATTGGTTACATCAGCATCACCAAAATGTGTATTAATCAGGGTTCTCCAGAGAAATAGAGATAGATAGATCAATGATTGATAGATGATAGATAGATAGATAGATGATAGATGATAGACAGATAGATAATTTGTTGTAAGGATTGGAATTGCCTCATGTGATTATGGAAGCTGATAAATCTCACAATCTGCAGTTGGCAGGTGGGAGAATCAGGAGAGCTAAGAGTGTTGTTCTAGTTTAGCTTTCAGGCTCAAGACCTAATATATGAGTCCAACGCAGAAAAAAAAAATGATGTGTCAACTCAAAGGCAGTTAGAGAGGAAGAATTCACTTTTATTGGGGAAGGGTTAGTATTTTTGTTCTATTCCTGTCTTCTGGGTTTCAACTGATTGGATGAGGCCCACACACACCTTGGGAAGGGCAATCTGCTCAGTGAATCGATTTGAATATTAAACTCATCCAAACACACCCTCACAGAAATACACACAATAATGTTTAATGAAATATCTGGGCACTCTATGGTCCAGTCAAGTTGACTCATAAAATTAACTACTACATTATCTCCACCAGACCCACCAGACCAACCAGCTAAAGCTGGTTAGGGAACACCCTCACACCTCAGGAGCTGAGAGTATTATCTGGTACTTTACCGTGTTAATACTCTGCAATTCAGTGCTAGCTGTGTGCAGCAAGAAAATAAGCTCAGTAACTTTGATTGAACATGTTCAAGATATTTTCGATGTTTACTTCTCTAAAGAAATGAATTGAAGTTTGAAATTCACATTCAAATGTCATTTTAGATAAGCAATAAATTTATATTTATTTCAAATATGCTCTTTGATATTTGTAACATGGTTGTAGTTTATCTGAAATCTAAATTTACCTGGGTATTCCATATTTTTATTTGATAAATATGCAAACCTTATTTTATTTTTAGAATGCTATTATAGAAAAATATTATTGTTTCAAATAGTATTTTTGTGTGAGAGGGATAAGAGAGAAAGAGTGAATTTTGAAGATGCTACTTAGAAAATTAGGACTCAGGTACCAAAGAAAACTCAGTAAAAGAAATTGATTCAAGCACATTAACTGCATGGAGTATATTCAAAAGATAAATGCACAAAAATATTTCTAAAAAGAAATCAACAACAACAAAACAATAATAGTCAAAGATAAACTGAAATATATTTAAATAGGCCTTCAACATAAAATTATTAAGCAACACAAATATTACAAAATATTTGACATTTTATAGCTGGAATAAATTTAGAGATTATATAACACTCCATTATGTGAAGGGAAACTAAGGCTCAGAAAAATCAGGAGATCAAAATTAAAAATAATACCCCCCAAAATAGCATCCCCTCCCAAAATCAATCAGATTAAAAATAGACAATCCTTTGATAACTTCTACCTTTCTGTTGAAATTAGACTGGCAATCTTAAATCTGTGATATCAATTATATACTTGTTTTATAAAACTATATGCATATTTTATTTTCTCTAAACATCCATAATTCATAAATGTAACATTCTGCTCTGCCAGTATTCTGCGTAGATAATTTAAATATCTACACTTTTGGTCCATGACCATTGATTCATTTCAGAAACTCTTATCTGTAGTCTTTCTTAGTGACAGTCATTGTTCTCCACCTTGGGTGACCTTTGACACAAAATTGGGGGGAAAAAAATCTCTAGACTAAGCCCCGAAGGAACCATTCATCCTAATGCATCTAATTACTACCTAGAAAATGTGAGTGCCATTATGCAGAAATTATAATGAAAACTAACCTATGCAATGATTCAGCTCAGTGATTTCCTAATTATATTTGGTCAAAATGTAAATATTTTCTAGGAGGAAATTTGGAAACTATGACATTTTTGTGGAAAAATAAATCAGCTAGACACAGATGGTCCCATCATCACTTCATACAGTAACGTGTCTCGTGGCTGCTTTATTCACACCCCAAACCTATAGGGATTCTATATATGTTTTCCAGGTTAAAAACATCTCTAAATTAAGTATGTTTTTCTTCATGCTACCTAAATAGATGAATGCATAAATAAAAAGTCACTCAAATTGGTATTTGGCATCATGAAAATAAAGAACTGATATGCTTAAACATGCAGCTTTCATCTCACTGCTGGAATCCTGTGTAGGTGTATCGTTACCGCCTTTATAAGTGAAGATTATCAGGAATTGGATTTGCTGATTTTTCTGCACAAATAAAATCATATAATAAAATAGAAGCCTCTTGACAATCCTCCTTATCATTATGTGTTTTCCAGTAGGAAGATTTGAAATAAGGTGGTAAATAAAAGGATATATTATTAACTTGAACATCTTGTTTTCTAAGGAAAATCTTCAGGGCCAATTTGTTAAGTCGAGACTATTTAATACACCTTTATATTATCTGTGTCTCATCTCCAATTATAATTATTTTCATGGAAATATTCATAGGCAAACACACATACCCCTAAATAGTGCCCAGATACTCCACTTGACCTCCTCAAATTATTCCGAGACTAATGTGAGAGTTTGGAGTAGGAGGCTGCCCAGTCTCCAGCAGCATAGCACCCTGTCCTGTGCATCACACCTGTTAGTAAATGAAGAGACTCCAGGTTCATTTCTTCTACCCAGAATCAGCTAGGTTTGACTTTTATTACCTTCAGGGCCATCTGATATCCGATTAAGTTAAAAGTAAAGCGAGCTGAGTCTGGGAGAGCAGTCTGCCTCTCTTGTGTTTTGAAAGAATCTTTTGCAATTATTCATTCATGTTTTCATTCTGAAAATATTTGAGAGTGACAGGCATTATTGAATGACAGGCATCATTCAAGACCTTTGGGATATAACAAAAAGGGGGAAGATTTCTGCCCTCAGTGAGGTTGCATTCTCCTGGAGAGCTCAGATCATCAACAATAACAGGATGAATTAAAAAAAAGCAAACACTATATTGTGTTTTAACGCGATAAGCACTGTGGGAAAATTGAGCACAAGAGTGCAGGGAGCTGGGGCAAGAATATGCTTGCAATCTTACATAAGATGGGTGAGGTAGGCCTCATGGAGAAAGTGGGTGTCATGCTGGGGCTCAGCTCCCAGCAGATGAACCCAGGAGTCGGGGAAGCCGAATAGGAACAACCACAGAGCCACAGATAGGGGGTTCATACCACTATATTATATTCTCCATGACGGCCGGTGGAGACACGAGAAGCAAACATCCCTCAATACCCTAACAAGGGGTCTTCCTGCACCAGTCTTGCTGGCAGCCAAGCAAGACACAGGAAGTAGGAACCACAGGATCTGCACCATCCTGACACCTGCGCTTGCTAAGCAGCCAAGGCAGTTATATGCAAAACAATGGTAGCTAATGGCCAATGGTTCCAGCTGATGGCCATCTAATAAGCGAGCCAGCACCTTTCTATTTGAGGCCGAGAGCCTGGCAACTGCCCTCCTGGTGCTTTCCTGACCATGGGATTTGAAGCAGGTGAGGGAATTTACCAGGAAGCTGTCTGGGAGAGAAGATCCTCATGGAGGAGCTGCCCCTGTTACTTTTGAGGATCTGCAAAGAGGTCAGTTTTGCTAGGACCCCGTGAGAAAGCAGAGAGTTAGGACATGGTGCCCACTGTGGGGAACTCAAGGGAAAGCTGTTGCATTATTTGAATAAAGGTGAGCCACAGTGTGAGTCATACTGTGATAGGCCCACGTGGGCCACCTTGAGGGTAGCCTCCAGAGGGCGAGGGCAGGAGCCAGGGGCACACAAAGATGACTAACAGAATGGACCAGGCAAAGTGTGATGGAGGCTCAGACCAGGGACATAGCCGTGGAGCAACAGAGCAACAGGTGGCGTCTAAGTATATTTTAAAGGTAGACCCAGCAAGATTTCTCAAAGCCCTGTGTGAAGGATGGATAAGTAAGCATGGGTGGATTCAGGAGTGTAGGTCTGGGAGGACATTATAATGTCGGTGCTTGTCATTCTTTCTTGACCCTGATTCCTTGAGTTCCTATGAATCAAGGAATCTGCTGACCGTAGGTATTCCCGTTACTTGTCCTCCATTTCCAGTGACTATTTGTAGGACTCTGCCTGTTTGCTCACTAGACCCTGCTTCCATGACCTTCAGGACCACCTTTGTTTTCCTCACCCACTTCTTAGTCTCTTAGACAAGTGTGCTAAAGATCGGGATCGATGGCACTGCCTGCGTGTCCTAAGCAGAGGGCTTTGTGTGCTGCTGTTTTCACAAACTCTAGAAAACTCTCAGGGATTTCTAGGCATCTTCGGCATGCCATGTGCCATATGGAAAATAAAATATGTAATTACAAGGACCTTTCAGAATTTTTGTTATAAAACAGGACCCTGTGTTTGACACAATCCTTCTTCTGATATGTTTTCTCAGAGTCCCTGGTCCAGCTATATGGCTTTCCCAAGGGAGTTTCAGAGTATTGTTGTTTTTCTCTATCTGATGCCAAAATTGCTGTTATAAAAATGAAAATATAGTTCCTTTCAATCAATTAGCCAATTGTTCAATCTACATTATGCTAAGAACTCATTCAACTGGCACTTTCTACAGAAGCTCTGCCTATACAGTGCCAAAGTCACCATTATGGTCAATCCACTGATTGAGCCATCAGTCAGGTCAGACATTTGGTTAAGAAGCCAGGCAGAGAGCCAGGCTCCATAGTTTAGAGGATACACAGAAGTAATCTTGGGGCTCTCTTCATTCTTTCCAATACCTGCGCTGCTCAC
Organism: Aselliscus stoliczkanus; assembly: GCA_033961575.1. NCBI lineage: Eukaryota > Metazoa > Chordata > Mammalia > Chiroptera > Hipposideridae > Aselliscus > Aselliscus stoliczkanus. The sequence continues at coordinate 110,836,271 of CM066728.1, forward strand.
AGTCCGCGATGGAGTGACGGCTGTAGGCTGCAGCCCCACCGCTGCTAAGCACAAGTCAGTCCTACAATTGAGAGGAGTAAGGTGGAGACAGCACCAAAGCAAGGAGTGTGGCTAGCTTTTGTTCAACTTGAGTCTTGCGCCATCCATGCACCACAGGTGGAATCAAGTTATTGTCCATGACAATTGAGTTAAAGAAAATTGTCTGTAAACATTAATGTTGCACCATAATTTCTTTCTTTCTTTTTTTTTTTTTTCTTAGTGAGTTTCTCAGCACCCTTGTCCTTAAGTCTTTTTGTTTTAAGGAAATCCCATTTGTGTTGACTTGGTCCACTGGCTATTTTGGAACTTAAGCTTGCCTGCAGTTGTCTCTGTTACCAAAATTAAGCTGTTGAAGGCATTCTTTGCAAAACTCAGTTTGTAACCGGAGCTGACCAGGGTGTGGCCTCATGTAGTGTGTGTCTCTCACTTGTGTGGCCTGTTTCTGGGCAGCAGAATAATATTATTGTGGTGAACAGGGTTCATATACAAACACAAGCTGGTATCTGCGTCTTTCACCATGAACTTGACACAGTTAGGAAGCTGTGGACAAGAATGACCTGCTCTCATGTGCTCATTCTAACATGTAATTCTTCCTGATGGCATAGATTTGTCATGTTGTTGTAATTGTTTTGTTCTGTTTGGATGAAGATGATGATGGCAATGATGATTTGTTTTGTTTTGTTTTAAAAACATCTTAAGAATTTTCAGCTGAATGATACTTTATCTTAAAAATATGGCTTAGTCCAAGACAATCTCAGACAAAGAGCCACAGTGTGCCAAAATTTTTTTTTAAATTACATAAATAAATATGTAAATCGTTTTTGGTTAAAGGTCATAGCAGATTTTAATTACACTCTGAAGGAAGCAGCAGGAGTGATGGGAGGATAAGCCTGTACTTGACAGTAATTATAATACTGTCTGACGTTAACCTCGAGCTTCAGAAACTTCCCATGTTCTCCTTCACACACTGTCTCACTAGGAAGACCAGAAAGGCCATTTGAGGTCATCACAGCCAGCAGATGCCCCTCTACACTTTGTGACAAAATGGGGACTGAGGGAGGCTCGGCAGCCGTTCTGGTACCTCAGTCACCTACACACGAGGCAGCCACTCACCACCAGCAATCATGAGCATCTCTCTCCTACGTGCTATCCACAGAAACATTATTGTGCCCACTTGTGTGCATTTAATAAGTTACAAAATGTGCTAGTTATTTAAAAAAAAAAGACAAAACAAAACAGGTATTCATTGAAATATTTGGACCCTGTTTGGATATTGACCCAGGTCCAGACATTCAATATTCTGAGCTACGGGAACACATGGACTGCCCATCACTCCGTACGTGTGCGATTTGCTTTGACAGACTGTATAATTCTGTAAGAAGTATGGCGAGGTGTGTGATAGTTCCTTTTATTCCTTCAAAATAAATTAAGGACACACTCTCCTCTCTCCAACCCAACTCATTATGTTTGCAAAGTTTTCGAGAGCCTGCAGGTTTCGTTCAAAAAACGATCTTTGTTTATGGGACTCCCAATGTAATTGTATGCTATCAATTACTCTACGAGGACCCTTAGGTGTCTTCCGCTAGAAAGTGAGACCGCTTCCCCTTCCTCGGCCAACAAGCGGAGATGATCACGAGCACACGTTCTTCAAGCCTTGTGGCTTTGGGAGGGGGTGCTTACGCCTGATTTATAAAGGTGTTCCAAAGAGACTCCCATTGGGTTCTTCACGGAGGTGGGGCAATGCTCAAAACTGGGAAAAACACAAAACACCCACCACTGAACAGTTCCGTTTCTCACATATGGTAATCCGATACAATTAGTACCATCTACTTGACCAGGTCATGCAGAAAAAGTCTTTCACTCTTGAATAGGTTCCAGTGCAATTATTTCTTTCCTCATGCTTCATAACTGCTTACCTAGCGGAACCGTGCTTTCTGCGTATCTGTCAGGAGAATATTAATGTTTTACTTTACGATTTCCACCACCTTCCTAATCGCTGCCTCTTGTTATTCCTGTTTAGTATAACATCACCTCTGAGCATAAGCAATGAAATGGGGTTTAGGAAGAAAAAAAAAGAAAATCCTGTATTATATCATCATCGGGGGAGCGTGATGGCTTCTGCTGTGTTAATTTACACTAAAATCCATGACTCGGGAGCCTGATTGATTGCCAAGGGCAGAAATCCAGCCCCTGGCCTAGTTTGTTTTGTGAACTGTAGCCTCAGATATCGCTGCAAGCCACAATGATATTGATTTGATATACACTAGATGGCTCTTTATGCTCTTTGGGAAATTTATTGTGCCGAGTCAGAGCCCCTGCAGCCGGGAGAAGCCACTCTTTAAATTGAAGAGGGCTATCACGGTTTGACCCCTGGGCTGCTCAGGTTGCTGAGTGGCCTGGGCGAGGCTAGGTCGGAGCAGGCCCTGGGGACCAGCGCTCGTCAGTTTTGAATGTCACATCCCTTCAGAGGACCTGAGTTATTGCTAATGGGAACTTGCTTGGGTCTATGACATTTGGATGCCCTATAAGTTAAACATCATAGCACTTTCTTCTTGTCAGAGTCTGGTAAATTATGGCTGAGCACAGCACCTCTGCTCTGGCCGCTTAGCATCTGTCTGCTGCACAATACGAGCTGACCTGCCTCCGAGGAGGTAGAAGAGTACCGCAGTTATTATCCACCCACGAGAGGCGGCCGCACAGATCTCCCCACACCTATAAATTAGTAGGCATGTCATGGGAGCTCCAATTGCGGGGACATCGTTGCCATCTTGTTTCTGCACAATGCAAACCCAGTGGCCTATGGCAATCACACAATAAAAGTTAGGATGCAATTCGGGTCTTGATAGCTTTCACTGTTTTTCTTGGGGGAAGCTGAGCTCGTGCTGGATGAAAGATGGCTGGAGAGACAGACATCACTCTTCATGGGCATCTTATGCACGAAATAGAAAAGAAATCATTTCTGTTAGACAATTTGCAATCAGCTCTCCTCTAAAGAGGGCTGTTATGCTTATAATTTCTAATTTCTGCAGAAAGATATTCCCCTATAACAGACCACTGTCACACTGGTAACCGATGACTTGATCTATCTCAATTGGCTTATGATGACTAATTTCACCTTCTGAGCTGCTGGGATACCCGTGAGCATCATTTTACTCAAGCTCTGGAAACAGACCCCTGGCTCTGGCAAAGTGGCACTTCTAGGACAGAGCTTTATAAAGCCAACCGGCATCTCTGTTGGAAATTTCCTACTGCCGGAACTGTAGACATGAAAATCTATAGTTGCACTCAATGTTTCCCAATAAATAGCAAGTCATATTTTATTGGAAACCAGTGTGAACTTCTATACTGAAAAGGATACTCTGAGTAGCTTAATAACAGGGTCCCAAGCAAATGGCACCTAGGGTGGCATGCAAATACCAAACAGAACAATTTCAACTAAGACTCTGTTTGGCTAGTCCTTAATCTGCCTGCACGTTGTTCATATTAAACTGCCAAGAGTCCTGAAAAATTCCAATAATTAAGTTTCCTTCTGAACATCTTGAAGAGCTATATGTATCTTAACTAGATGGAGAAAGAAAGAGCTTAACTGATATAACGAAATAATGTGTTAAGGCAAATGGTATCATTAGTGGAGGTGGGAGATCAGCAGTTAGTTTTGATGCAGGCGTGCTGGGGAAACTTCATCAGTGTGACACATGGGCAAGACCTGTCTGAGAGGCCTGGGAGATGCAGGTCAGACATTCCCAGGGTTCTGGCCCTTGTGACTGAAGGGACTAATCTCCATGTCTCCGTTTCCCTCTCCATAAAATGAAATTAATAATGAACTGCAAAGCATACACATGAAGATGAAATGGGATATGATATATACAGATCTAAGTTGGGTATAAACTCATTACTAATGGTCAGGAATGTAGTCCTGTATAAGTGGGATGGGGCTGGTGTCACAGAGAACCACAGACTGGGCGGCTTAAACACCAGAAATTCATTTTCTCACAATCCCGGAGGCTGGACATCCAGGATCAAGGTGGCAACAGGGTTGGTTTCTTCTGCAGCCTCTCTTGTTGACTTACAGATATCCCTCCTCTCCCTGTGTCCTCATATGGTCAACCCTCCATGTGCATGCCTGTGACCTAATCTCCTGTCCTCAGAAGGACACTGTTGTATGGGATTTGAGCCCACCCAAATGACACCATTTCACCTGGATCCATTGTTAAAGACCTTATATCCAAATATAGTAACATTCAGAGGTCCTGGGGGTTTAGGATTCTAACAGGTGAATTTTGGGGGGTTCACAGTTCAGCCCATATGAAGTCCTTTAGGATGAGATATCACATGTCCACAGACTATCATATCACAAACACATTGCTCATTTCTTATTTTTGTTTTACCTCCCTGATACTGTTGTTGACATTTTTCACATTACTCCCATGTATTTTTAGAAGAAATTGAAAATATACATGGGCACAGAGAGAAAATGAAACAAATTGCATCTATAAATCTACCACTAAGGGAAAACACTGTTAAAACTTTGAATCTTTCTCTTGGCATATATGCACACATAAATAGGCTTTGACCAAAAATGAAATTATACCATTTAGAACCTGCTTCTCTTTTACTTAACAAATCATCCACATAGTTTAGCGCCACTGCGAATCGAGCTACTTCACCATTTATAACCAAAGCAGAGCATTTTACTATATGGAGAAACTATAATTTATTTATACAATCTCTTCATTTTGAACATTTAACATGTTTCCGAGCTCTGCTCTCACCAACAATGCTAGGCACATATTTTTTCCTTGTGTGCTTGTGAATGCCTTCAGTTATTCCCACATGCCATTTCTCCGGGGTTTTAACTGCATGAAGACAGGAGGGGCCTGTCCTAGAGAATGGGACATGGACCCTACATGATCTCTCTGTGAAGTGCTTGTCACTGCACTGGCCCTGCCAAGCTTGGACGCAAGGAGAAGTCTGACGAGGGAAAGACCGAGTCCTACTGTCGCCTGGAGGGGACTAACTTGTGGAAATGCCTTGTAGGGGCAGCTCAGGTTGTCATTGTAGCTCCAGGTCACAACCCAGATTTGTCTGTCCCTAAGCCTGACTCCAGGCAGGCTTCCTTCCCCAATTAAAGCAGACCTTCCCCATTGGTTACGTGCACCACCAGCAAGCTTTGTGGGTAAGAGGTTAGAGGTGCAATGCCTCACACAGTGTAGGAGGCATCAAGGCTCCACAGAGTTTACTTTGAAACAACTACATACTTGAAGGTAATCATTGGGATGGTAGATAATAATTAGGGCATTTAGAAAGCGTCAGATAGCATCCATTTTCCCAGAGTTTGAAATATTTATAAAGACAATGTAATTTGTTAGTCTCCTGAAACACATCAAATAGTTATCCCAGCTGATTTTTCTTCTTTCACAATATATGTTTTATCGACTTTCAATTGAAACGACTATACTAAATTCAGTAGGCACATCTTTTTTCCAGTTAAGTCAGCAGTATTGTCTATGTATAGCTTCATGAGGAATCAGTGGGTTAAAAGGGACAAGTCATTGCCCAGAACCTGAGGCAAACTCAGAAACACCCCTTCTTATCAAGAATAATGTGGTAGAAAGCAGTCAACATGCTGGAGCTACCAGAGGTGATGTTTCAATATACTACACGCCAAACTGTTCCATTCAATTCAAAGGGGCCCAGGAGGAAGTGGTTAGACAGTCACCAAGAGTCCCTAAGGAGCATGTATCCCCTAGGAGACTTCATTTTAAAGTGCTCTGTAATACAAGTGTTGCTTTTATTCATTGTTTTCTAAAAGAATTAACACTTTTGAAATCGTTTCCAATAGCTTTAATTTGAGGGTTTTGTTTTTGTTTTGTTTGATGAAGCCATACAATTGAAAGTAGAATTTGGAGACAGGTGAACATGAATGTCTCAAATAGGATATTTCCATGGATTTCCAAGAATCTCCAATTCTTCAGCTGTAAAATGCCTCCCTATCATCTAACATCTAGAATTAAATGATTCATCATGGTTTGGGTGTCTTGAATACAGTTCAACTTGTTCCTGACCTTCCTCTTCCCCAAACCTGCAAGAAATGTGAACCAAAAATAAAATTTATGGAACTTGAAAAAATTCCATTTCTAGCCATTATTAGATGTACATATGCATACATGTGTGTGATTATACACATAAAATCACTCAGAAACATGTGGCTAGAGACAACATATGTTTATCAACTGGGTATGATTACTCTCCCTTTGTTGTAGCAATCTCATTGTTTTTAGAATCCAAAACAATGTTCTCCAGTGAATATTGGTAGAGAAGAAATTACTTATAAATGATGGTAAGGTAGGAGATGGCCTTTGAAATACACATCCCAGAGATTCAGACGGTGTCTGAGAGTACAGCCTGATGCTAAGTCTTTACAGTAGAGAATGAAAAACTGACACTCCTCGTGGACTCATGATGGATGGTCTCAGCTGTGATGTGTCTGAGACAACCCTCAGACTTAAAGTAGAAAAGGGTATTTTCAGACAGAAAAGTACTTTGAGATTAAGAAACTGGGATCTGAGCTAGCTGAGTGGCGCAGTGGTTAAGAACTGGCTTGGGACGCCAGCGGCCCCAGTTTGGATCCCACATATGAGGGCCAGTGACACTGCCCTCAAAAAAAACCAAAAACCAAAACAAAACTGGAATCTGAGAAGGAAAGATGGTTGACTAAGGTTACAGCAACTATTTGCCAGCAAAATGAAGACTAAAATCAAGGTTTCTTTTTGCAGTTCAGCATGAGACTATACAGACGCTCACTGGATGAACATTAATGACAATTTAAATTTCACAGGAAGACAAGGGTGAGCCAATGACCCAGGTGGTGACTCATTTCGTCAGTTATTACCAAACGCTCTTTGGTACCACTTTTCAGCCCCCTTTCCAGTCTTCCCTTTCCGGGTCTGAAATGGTTCACCGGGGCCCCTCGGGCACGCCTCCAGTCCATGGCTGCAGTGGCTCTCACTTGGTAGGTGGCACTTGACAAACTTTGCACTACTCAGCTGTATAGCTCAGAAAGTTTATAAGCAGAAAACCCCTTAAAGGATGAGCAATGTATATCCAGCTGAAAAGAAAAATAGACAAAAGGGAGGTGGAATCACCAAGAAGGCAGGATTTCACCCTGAGGGGAGCGGTGAGGTAGTGAGCTATCCCAGAAGTCCTGAAATCAAAGCACATGCATGGAGATGGTTAAAAACACATGCTGTCATAGATGAGAAGGAGGCACATGCTGCTGAGTTATGACAGTGTCACCCTCACAGATAAATAGAAAGGTGCTTGCCGGGACACCGGGCGCCCTATTGGTGCACACACCCAGTTTACCTGGCACCTGCGTGCTTTCAGATCAGTGACTGGTCCACCTACTGGCAATCTGATTTATACTGAGGGTGGGGTAGACCCCGGGAGCATGTAGTTGTAGAAAACTCCCCAGATGATGCAAAGCATGCCCCAATGGAGAAATCGTTTTCTAAGTTGTGACTGGCCTGTAAACATTTGAGTTTTCACTTAATACTTGCCTTGGTCCATTTGGCCTGTTGCAACAGAACACCACCGACAGGGGAGCTTATAACAACAGGCATTTATTTTCCATAGTCTGGAGTCTGGGAAGTCCGAGGTCAGGATGCCAGCATGGTCACATGAGGGCCCTCTCCCTGGTTCGTAACTGGAATCTCTTCACTGTGTCCTCATATGGTAGAAGGGCCTCAGGGTCTCAGTGGGGTCTTTCTTAAAAGGGCACTGACCCCATAAATGAGGGCTCCATCTCATTACCCAATCACCCTCCCCAAGGTCCCCAACTCCTAACACCAGCACATTGTGGGGTTGCCTTTCACCTACGGATCTGGGAGGGACACAAACTTGTGAATCATAGCATTGCTCTTGCATGTCAAACATAAAATCTAACTTGAATATGGTTGTGAGGTCCAGTGATAAAGCTCTGAGAGCTGTGGATACACCTGACCATTCGGTCGGGCTACAGTTGCTTTCCCTGCTGAGAGCCGTGACCATACAGTGGACACAGTCAATGTCCTCGGCTGCAGGTTGGCAGGGCACCCCTGCCAGCTGTCACACAGGCAGCATCACATCCAAACCCTGGTTTTCCTGCAGGGTGCCCTTGAGCAAATCAGACCACCCCCACGATCCCACCTGTGAGCAAGGAGGGCGAGGAAAAATGCAAAGGTGAGCTTGTCAGGTACATGAAGCAATGGGACATCCCTGAAAGGAAAACCAGCTGGACACACTAGTATTTTGAAAGAAAAAAAATCAAAAGGACCAGCTGGATAAGGAGTTGTGTAAGGGTGAGGCCAGGAAGGTGATTCAGGAAGGTGTCTTCTTCTTGGTGGAAGAAACATTGGCACCTCCCATCAAGGCAGCTCAGAGCAGAGCCTGATTTGAGGGTTGCAGCTGGGCTTACTTTTTACTGAGTAGAATTTAGTGTGAGGCTGATGACCTGGGTCTGAGATGAGCAAGGACCCGTTGTTGGATTTCTGATCTGACATCAGGAGAGTTTGGGCATGAAGTGGACAATGGAGAATCATCTCCACATGAGTGCGTCTTCGGGTTGAAGCGCCCCTCCAGTGCCATTTTTTACACAAAGACTATTTTTTCCACAATTGCATCCAGCTTATCTGTACAGTTAGATGAAGGAGCAGTCACTTTCTTATGAAAAGTACAATTGAACTTAGAAGCATTTTACAATTCAAGAATTTAACAAAACTATTCCATGTTTGAATAGGTGCACGTAATTCCAGAAGGAGAGGTCCATTTCCTGTATTTAATTATAGAAACTCTTAAAGCAGAAGAGAGTGTCACATCAGAGATACGTTGGAAGGGAACATGGGGAACTTGGAGCAGTCTCACCGATGCTAGGCTCGACACAGGCTCGGTCTTGGTCCAGGAGAGCTGCTCTTCTTTGTGACAGTGTGACCCACACCTCAAAGTCCCCTGATTGAAAGTCACCTGCAGCACCTGGAAAATGACAGGTTTCAAAGCCACGTCCCCAGAGATTCCCACTGAGTGAGCCTGGTGGGAGGGGATATCTCCAGGGCTCCTACAAGGCAGGAACAAGGAACCTGGCCCAGGCTGTGAAATAAATCATCTCCAACTGCCCCGAATATCAGAACCACCTGGAAGGCTTGTTAAACAGAGTCCTGAGCCCCCACCTCCAGGGTCTCTAGTAAAACTTGCCTGTGTGCGGCCTGAGAATCTGCATATCTGAAATGCCCCAGATGGTGCTAACACTGACGGTGCCACATCAGGACCATACTGAAAACCACTGCCATAAGGTGATTTCAGGGAAATATAATTAAATTTCCAGGGACCTCATTCACGAGGCCATAACCTCAATACCTTTCCTCTCCAGGAGCCACCTGGACCTTCTGCCTCCTTACTCCTCCCCCTGCCCAACCCTTGGCACTCTCAGGATATGGACTCTGCTCCCTGTAGGGAAAAAGGAACCCGAGAAATGGACTCACATTGAATCTTGAGTGAATTGATCATTAACACACATCTCCCCAAAATATCTACGTTGTATAAAAAGCGTGGTCCCAGTGAAATCACAGAAATGCATTTCTTTTTTTTTATTTTTAGCTGAGCCATCCTGCCAGCTATTGGCAGCTCAGCAGCAGTTCAGCTCGGGCTGGGCATTGAACTGCTGTTGCTCAGAGCCCAGCGCACACTCTTGAGCGAGCTCTTAACCCACTGAGCCCCCTCGGCCGGCCCGGCCCCCAGAGATGCATTTCTAACCCTGCAGCTCCTGGCTGAGGCGGAGAGAGAGGCTGTGGGCAGAGAAGGGTCCTCTCACACCCCCAGGAAACACATACACGATTCCCCGCTCTAGAGTGAACCCCAGCTGTATGTTTACTTGCCGCTATTGAACTCATTTCCCCTTTCCACATTTTCAATGTGTTTTTCTGGTTATAAAGTACATTTCCCTCCTTACCTTAACGGGCAACAATTTGGAGGGTGCTAAAAAGTAATTTGCTACATAAAATGTTACGCATTTACACGATGGGGCCAGTACCATCCTCTTGGAGACTTGATGTACCATTGTCTGCCACGAAGAGCTCCTCTCTCTCCCTCCTGGGGTGTTGCCTCTGCCTTATCAACAGCTCAGAACATGATGGGCTGTCATCAGCACCCCCCAGGTCCCAGGCACATGTGTCCCTGTCTGTTCCTCCCCCATCGTCCTGTGAGACAAGCTGATGGTAGAGATGGGCCCAGAGCCCTGGGTGGCTCCTGTCCCCCAACACCAGCATTCTGACAGGTGGAGACATGCCTGGGCAGGTGAGGTAGAGAGTGGCCCTGCCCTCATACACAGCACTAAGGCCTCTGAAACAGGGTAATGTCACCTTCCATCATGGGCACACACGGACTTCATTATGTGTTTGTCATGTCATTTTATTTTAAATATGAATTCACATTTATAGATTTAATATTAACCCTTGTGTTCAATTTTTGGGATGAGATATAGGTAAAATGGAAAAAATTCATGCACAATATTTTAAACTATTTTCTTCAAATTATACGAATGAGTTTCATAATTCAAATTGGTAAGTTTGCCATTAAACCTCCCTTCCCCCAGAAAAACCAGTGGAACACATTGTTATTTTTTTTTTTTTCAGGAAAATAAATTTCTAAAATGCTAAAATTACAACACATTAAACCATAAGAAAGCATATTAACCGAATATTTGGAGTCTGTCTGGCTTAAAACCAGAATGCATGGAAATTAAACATTTAGGCTTAAAATTTAACATAACTTAAAAGTCCCACATTAGAGTTAGACTAATGGTGTTTTTCCCAAGTTGGCTTTCAGAAACTCCTCTATGCTCTGAATTATGAAGTGGAGAAATGCACCCCTCCCAAAGAAATACAGAGCTGCGGGATGATGACGAATTTTTTAAGATTCGTTGCCAGGTTGTACAAAATTCTATACCCCTCATTCGAAACTGCCCCTGTTTAAAGGAAAATATTGGTTAGCTCTTTAGAAATAGTCCCTGAAGTTGAATTATCACATGAAACATAATTGTTTTGGCATTTTGAGGAGGGGGGAATTAAGGAATCGATCTTCTTCCCTGATTCTAAAATTTTTTACATTGGAAATTTAGAATCATTAATTCTCTCTAAAACACAATGTCATTGGAAGGAAACTACTTTAAATGCAGGTATTTCCACCTCACCCAGACCAAAAGCAGCATGACAGCAGGTGGCACATGGGGTATAAAATTCACAGATAGACCAAAAATGGCTTTGCCTTTCCATGACCAAGTCCTCAAGTCTTCAAAATATGACACATATGCTTTTGATGAAGCAAGTTTTCATTTCTTTCTTTGCTATGGGAAAACAAATTCTATTTTTATAACCATAAAATGATGTTTGGGCTCAGTGAATTTTCTTATTAGACATATATGTTAAAGAAAACAATAATTATTTTAGCATTTGAAAGATTTCTGATGAAGTGCAGGCCCATCAGAACATTCTGCCCCTGACAAGATGAGTCCGTGCATAAACTTTTAATTAGGTGATTACATCCTACTTATATCAGTGTCACAATGTAGACAAAAATAGCCATTAGAGAAAATGTGATTACATGTAGTTTGCTTAAATCTATCCATAGATGCAAATATGAAAAGTCAATAAATTCAACATTTTGCCTTACGATGTGAGATATTGGTTAGAAATGGAGTGATTAGTATTATTTTTTAAACTGTCATGTGCATGGTAATCATTGAGTAGAGAACCAACTTTTGGCTGATAGTTTTCTGGAAACAAATCGCCACCCCTTACCTGTTCCTGGCAACATAACTGCCAGTCTTGACCATGGCTTTGAGATGCCGTCCTTGGTTTTGCTGCCTATTTCCTTGGCACATGCATTTCCTATGTCTAACTTCAGCTGGGAAGCCTGACTCCTCATTTGTATCAAAAACTCACACGGTAATTGTGGTACACAGTGACAGATAGCAGTCTAATTTCATGTTTTTGCATGTGGCTTTCCAATTCTCCCAGCACCATTTATTGAAGAGACTGTCTTTTCTCCATTGTATGTTTTTGGCTCCTTTGTCTAAAATCATCTGTCCATATTTATATGGGTTTATTCCTGGGTCTTCAGTTCTATTCCATTGGTCTGTTTGTCTGTTTTTCTGCCAATATCATGCTGGTTTTGGTTATTGTTTTGTGACACCATGGGTGGATCTTGAGGTTATTATGCTAAGCGAAGTAAGTCTGACAGAAACAGTCGAGAACCATATGATGTCACTGATATGTGGGATATAAAACTTAAAGCAACAAAGGAACAAGAAATATAAAGAAACAAAAACTCATAGGCACAAACAATAGTTTAGTGGTGACCAGAGGTTAGTGGAGGAGGGGGATAGTAGATGAGGGTAAAGGGGGTCAAATAGATGGTGATGGAAGGAGAACTGACTCTGGATGGTGAACACACAATGTGATATATGGAGGATGTATTACAGAATTGTGCACCTGACACCTATGTAACTTGACTAACCATTGTCACCCCAATAAACTTCAATTAGAAACACACACACACACACACACACACACACACACACACACACACACACACTCAGGAGCCTTGCTTGACCCTACTGTCCGCTTGAGGTAGCTAGGTATTTGCCACATCACTATCACTTCCGTTGGGGGCTTCCAACCGACATGAGGTTCTGTGTCAGTAGGAAGGACAGTAATTCTGCGGCCTTGGCATGTCCCCTGCACCCTCCGTCCCCACCTGTGCCACTCTGTGCCAGCTGTCCTCTGGCCCGCCTTTTCCTTTGGCCTACTGTGACCTAGACTTTACAGCAGGTGCTAATGCATGTGGAAGTGCAGAAACACATCTGGAATTTAAAAATGGTGCTAATTTTTTCCTGGCCTTTCAGGCATCTGGACGGATTAGCCCAATATTGCCTATTCCTGGTTTGATCAATGTTGTTCTTCAACACGAGACTGAAGCTCAATGAACATGACTGAGCTCCATGCAGAGGGGTGCTCGCTAAGAGAACTGAGGCTGCATACGCCCAGGGCCCACCCTGAGTTCCTCCTGCACCCAGGAATATTTCTCCGCTGTCCTCACAGCTCCACAGCACCAGCCACTCCCTTCTGGCATGCGCGCGGCGGCCGTTGCTGCCTGTGTTAAGGCACCACATGGCTATTTCCAAATGCTTTTTCACTTGGTATAATAGTAACATATTTCACAAGTAGATGACAAGGTGTATTTTTTACCATGAACTTTGAGCCAATGCTTCAAAAGCACAGTTACAAAATGTTAGTTCGTAGTGATGGTGATTTAGACACTTTTGATGAAATGAAGCCAATGCGAGATTCAGTTAAAAAGCAAAGAGCTGTAAACTATATATTTAAACATATCTTACATTTTACTTGGTGGCTTTGAAAATGAGAGCATAGCTTAAAATGTGATGCTTAAAGAAAGCTGTGATATAAACAAGACACTGCCACCTTGAAGAAAGAGGGCTGCTTTCAATGAAGTTGAAAGTTTTTCTCTTTGCTACCTCAGTGTTTTACATTTTTTTTTCAATGTCACACATTGTAAATCGAAAGAATTTTTAAGGGGTGGAAAAAGCACATGGTGGGGTACAGGTCTCGTTACACCCACTTGTGACTATGGCACTAGATAATTATTCAGACCTTCTCAACGTTCTCTCATGTTGTTTGTGTTATAATTAGGGCTCTCTATTAGAAATAAGGCAGTAAAGTCTCCCTGAAGAATGGCTGAGCTTGTGTGCCAGAATATTGGACTATAAGGGCTACTTTTTGTTGGGTTTTTATTATAACATGTGCTACATTAACTCACTCACCTTTAAATTTTTTTTTTCTCTATTTGGAGGTTGCCCAAACATTTTTAAGTTGTTTCCTCATTTTTACTGATTATAGGAAAACCTCAACCATGTCCCCAAACTCACATTTGAATAATAATAAAAAATCATATTTTACTACAACAGTGTTGGCAGGAGGTTAAAATATCACTTTGAAAAGCACTTACTCACCTATTTTTATTTTTCAGGAATCACAAGGCAGCCTTCCTTAGCAGAGACATGTGGTTAGTTTTAACTTCAATTTGTTTTATTTAAAAAAAAAAAAAGCCTTAATTTGGGTCCTCAAGAATGCAACTTAAGTAAGTCCATAAAAATAAACCCGAGGCAAGTTCTGCAAGATGCTGGGGTCTTGGGCAAAATCTTAAAGGAAAAGAACTCAGAGCTCTCCGATACCCGAGGGTGCTGGATGCAGGAATAGGCTTTACACAACTTTGTCCATTCACATCACTTCCGTGGGGCTGGCTGGTTATCACCAGGGAGGCCTGTACTGTTTCAGGGGCTGGCGTCTGTCCATAGGGCACAATAGCTTAACGAGTGGTGTGTGAGGAGAGGGAGCCAAGTGACACCTGGACTCCAGGACCTGCTCCACCTCTCAGCTCTGGGTTCTGTTTAGAATGAACCATGGAAACATATGGCTCCTGTCCGTGTGATGAGGATGGACAGACATGTTTGAAGCTCTTTGGCATCCATGTTCAGCCAAAGGAACCTGAGACTGAATTGTGTCGGTGTGTTTGCTGTGACTGCTCACCGCCCCAGAGCTCTGTCCTCGCAAGCCCTTCTGGAAACACTAAATGTGAACACACTAAGCGAAGTCAACTGATCAGGATCCTCCTGTCCTCTTTTCAGGACATAGCTCCCATCCTAATCCCTTCTCTCTGTAGCTTTTCTTTTCTAAGGGCCTTCAACTCCTCCCCCATCCCAAACAGACACAACCAGCCAGCCCCAATTGCCAGCACCCATGCCTTTATCATATTTGAATGATGAAATGTGTCACAAGCTATTTTGAGCATTTCCTTACATGTCTGTCTCATTGTTGCACTGAGGGCTTCTGGGAATATTGTCCTGAATAGGACTACACCAAGCTCAGCAAGCTCCTAGGACACAGGAGACATTCAATGCAGGCTGTAGGGGAGAAATCGAGAATGGAGGAAAAGAGAGAATGGAGCTTGTCAAGTATGTAAATTATCATGGACAAGTTAAGTAAACAAATTATATAAACATATCACAGCCATCTATCATATTTTAATCATAGTCTAAAGAGTGATTCCATCCCGTTATCATGAGGTTTTTTTTCCCAAGTGTCTCATTGTTGCCTCTTTGAAATGTTTCCCTTTCCAAAATATTCTCAGGTTATTGACTCACTGGTTAAGAAGTCTATGGATTAATTCTTACCACGATAGTACTAGTGTTTATTCATTACCGAGGAGCCGCTGTAGGTCTAATACCATGGGGACAAAAATCTCTGCAAGAAAACATGCCCACAGCTGCAATTCCCAGCATGTGGCACCTGCAAGAGAAGGCCTCAGATCCATGAGTCCCCCCAGCTCCTAGGATGGAGCTTGACACAGAGGACAAGCTCCCTAAATATCTGTGGCATGGGTGCCGCACTGATGTGATTCTCCTCAGTACCCAAATGATAGGACTACTTGTGGCTCTCTGATTATGTAGCCCAAAGCTCAAGGTTAAGTGACACAAATTCCCACAAAGGAGCCTACTCATCAGCCAATTCGAAGCTTCAGTGGTGCTAAGTTATGTAACTAACTCTAAATCTTGCTTGTTGTGAAAGTTAATTCACTCCTAAAAATGATTGTCCCTGTCACTTAGACTTTACCCCTAAAACAGCTTGCAAAAGTGAGGCATTTTAATAGTTCTAAAAAATTTGAATAGCTTATTAATACCCATCCCAGCATCTGATTTCAAAAACACCAACACACCTCAATGAACAGACCCATTCTTATAGATAAAGACAATATGTTTTGATCCCCATATTTTTTTTACTTCATCAAAATTCCCTTCTTTGACCTACATGAAATGAAGCAAGCCCACCATTTGTAAGATGATGTTCAAGATATTTACCAGCTCTAGAAATCCATGTGTGTGAACAGGGTCATTTCTACAAACTGTTCCACTTATATGGATGACGGGATGAAGGGCAATCTACAGTTCTAGGAGAGAGCTATGGCATGTTTCTTACTAGGCGTGTAGTTGATAAACTACTTAGTAACAACTTTACCAAAATTTTAGCACAGCTTAACATCATAACCTTATAAACAAAGATGACCAGTCCATGTAAGTCTCATGTCTAATTGTAGCAAATAGGAGATAAACATTTTGAATGTACACCCACAACTCTATATATGATGATGGGTCTACAAATAGGGGTTCTATGGTGATTACTCATGTTTGCATTTAATCTTCTCTGAAATTGACATGTACCTTCCCATCAGTGGCATCCTGTAATCACTGTTGGCCTGGGTGGAGAGTGGAGTCTTCTAAAGGGGGCTTGCATTCCAATGCTACGTGTAATTTGGGAGCGCCATTAGTTTGCAACCATTTAGGATAAATTCTCTGCCTGGGGATCATTGGACTTTGCTGGAAGTGTGAATTCTCACTAAAAACCCATGTGTAGCCAACATGAGATGCAAATTCTTAGAGAGGATTTTGTTCTTCTTCCACCCTAGGCCAGTGATGAGGTATTCAAATTTCTTCCCTGTTCCTCTTCAGAGTCAGGCTTTATTTTCGTTAATCCTCAGACTGAGGTTATAACACTGTGATCACCCCATTCTCCAAGTCTCCTATAAGATCACCCATGTGGGTTTGTTTTCTCAATTTTACATAAAGTAAAGATACATCTTGCAGATCAACGTGACTTAGATCTGATGTAAAGATATCTATATGCACCCTCTGTTTGTCATAAGTTAAGTCAAATATAAAGGACCGTCGTACAATTCATTAATTCTTTAAAGAGGTTAAGTGGACTTCACTTCCCCCAGAATTTTGTTGGCAGTCCCACTCCACAGAATACCACCCTGTGTGATATTTTATTACATATACATGTGGTATATGTAATACAATATATATTACAACATGTCCCTTCCTGCCACTGTCTGTGTTGCATAGGTATCCATGGGGAGTTCCTAGAGGGCAGAGATCATCTCAGATTCTATTTCAGCATTACCCTCCTTGGTGTATCAACATACGGTGTCAGTAAAGTGACTGGTGGCTGGTTCGATGTATGAATCGTGGATGAATGGTTGGGCGTAGGAGTCAATGAATTGATGGATCAATGTTATGTAAGGACAGAAGAATTATAAATAATTATCTTCTCAAGAGACGTGATACTAATAAATAGGCTAATGTCCTCTGTATTTTGCCACACTCCTCTGAAAAGCAGGGAGGTTCAATTTGTGCAGTCCAAACTCTTTCCCTTTGGCCAGCAGGACAAATAAATTATATCCTGGGTCAAGAATCAATCCTTTACCTGTTGTACCTCTAGCTTCCAAAGAGGTAGTGACAATTTTTTGAAGCAGCATTCAACCTAAACTGTGACATTATTCTTTTATCTTTCTTTCTTTCTTTTCTTTTTCTTCTACTCAAGTTTAATAGAAACAGTTTTTTGTTTGTTTGTTTCGTGTTTCTGAGCTCCTACTCTATACAAATTCTACTATACGTTGCATAGTCCCCAGACAAGATATTTTCACTCTAGTTGGAAATACCAGGCCCAAACACGGGACTATTTCAGCATACATGGCACCGTGGGATGAGCGCTGCTTGGCTCCATTGTCAACAAAGGTCTTCAGTGGACCCCAGAGCTGGGCAGCATCCCAACCAGAAGCGCAGAGTAAAGGAAGCCGAGTGAAGGGATGGAGGAAAGCAACGTGAAGACTATGTTGGGCCTCCAACTGCTTCATGTAATTTAAACATTTTAAACTTAAAATAACATGTGAAGGAGGATTTGCTATATTCAGTCATTGCTATATTCAGACTAAATGTCTGATTTTTAAAAATCATTCTCACGTTGGGGCCTACAAAATGGAAATTAAGGGGAGCTGTATAGAGCAGAGGCGGAGTGGGGAGAGCAGTGCAGCCTGTGGAAAGTCCACATAAAACTGAAAATGTTAACATGACTTCTTTCACCTCAGGTGAATTTATAAATGAAACGTTTTTTCTTTTTTAAGGGTACAAATTCATTAGTATATCCTTGGGAATGACTGATTCAATTCAAAGGGTTTTTTATAATTCTGGTAACTCTAATCTGAACCATTATTTCTAATTTCTTAATATGAAACTTAGAAATATTGGTGACCTAATAAGTTTTACAGCACTGCACACAACCTTCTTTATGGAGCTTACACCATTATGTAATATGTTATAAAGCAAGTTGAATGTTGTAAAACTCATTATTTTTTTTTCTCTTAGCTAAAGTGCATGATAGCCAAAAATTTAAGTGGAAAGCTATTAAAGTTGCAGAAATCCCAACCTTCCATGTTTTTTCAAATGTTCTATTTTGCTTTTTCTTTGCTTTGTGTCAGTTTCTAACTCTGGGTCTACTCAAAGTTGGTGTACACTAATGTTGCAAACAGGTAGGCTCACGTGGAATCTTTCAGCCTTATACATTTTTATCTGAATTATTTTTTTTCCACTGTTGTTAGGACACTTACAAACTAAATGGAACAATGAGAATGAAAAGTTACAGAAAACTGGTTAAAAAAGTAAAGACCAAAGTTAGAAATAATCTTGATTGTTAGTCTTATAATTACCCTAAGCTTCAATCCCAAACAATTTTCCTCTTCTTAGAAGACCTTGAAATGGGGCAATGAAGAAAGAAACTTCATTGGTGGTTGAGGTCTGTTGTTTCTCTGCCAGAGTTCTTGCTGGCATGGCCCTGTAGAGAGTATAGTTGGTTCCATCATTATAATTATGCTGTCTTTGACCTAAAGGGCCACCAGTAATACCGGCTGTCTTTTTCACAACTTCTGGGTGAGTTTAGAATTTACAGATGAGATTGAGTGATAGTACACACAAAAAAATGAAGGGAAAATACCTTTCAATACGCAGAAATTGCCTCTCTTCTGATCACTACATAGGGGTTTATTTTAGGGGCATTTCTCCGCCAATAAAAGGAGCAGAGAGCTTTGCAAAGTCATTAAAACATGGGTTATAGTATTTGTTTATTGTTTGGTTGGGTTTTTTGTTTGTTTATTTTTTTATTATTGTTTTTGTTCAGTTTAGTTTTACCACTAACACAGTTCCCATAAACTGAAAGCAAGCTTAAAAAACAATCTTTCAGTTTTGCAATGTAGAGAGAGCCTTAGAATAAAACCCTTAGAAAAAGTTTCTGTTGACATAATTCCTATTGTGAACTATATATAGCAGCTACTTACATTGAATTTCTGGATATGTAATTACAGACAGAAGTCAACATTACAACCTATAGGGATATAGTCTTTAATTCTTTGACTTCTGTGTTCATGTTATATTACAAAATTATTACATACATTGTATCACATTTCTAACTATCTGCCAAGATCCACTTTTACCTTTTTCCTTAGTAATTTTACCCTCTGATTTTTAGATGGGCTCATGGCTCCCCATAACAAAGACTACATTTCCCAGCATCCCTCACATACAGATGTGGTCATGTGACCACATTCTGACTAACCGACTATAAGAAAGTGACATATGCAACTTAATACTGTCCTTAGAAGAGGGTTAATTCCTATCCCCCCTTTTTCCCTCCACTCCCCACCCAATGTCTCTTACTGCTAGATGCAAAGATGGTGTAAAGGCTAGAACTCAACAGCCATCTTGGACCACGAGATGTCCTCAAGATAAAGCCTCGGTGACTTACGCCATGGCAGACCTCACCAGCCTTGAACTAACAACCTTTAAATTTGTCTTAACAGGAAGGAGAAAAGCCCATCTTGTTTCAGCAACCCTAATTTATTTATTTCTCTTATTACTTATACTGAAATCTAATCCTAACTTGTACAGTGACTATAATGTCAACTATTTGTTTTCATCAATCCATTTAATAAAATTTAATGAGAGAAAAGATATGAAAATCTCTAGCAAAATGCCTGGCATGGGCTAGGATCTCTGGACATGACAGGTAAAGAGTTTATGGAATCCTTCCAAAAATATGTCAGTTCAATTTAAAAAAATCAAAATTATTATTTGAATCAAAAGACAATCCATCTGAAAAGTTCTATTAGACACAATCTAAATAAGGACCTGTTAGTGTCAGCTCAGGACGTTGGGACACATATGTACCCATGTTGTAGGGTGTGTGCCTAGGAAGGGAATACTGGGACAGAGGCTGTGCATATGTTCAGTATTAGAAGACACCATCCTACACTTTTCCAAAGTGGCCCTGCCAAATACACTCCCTCCCACAGACAGTGTCAGAGAGTTCTAGTCACACCACATACTCACAAACAATTGTTTATTTATTCTTTATTTTAAACATATATCTGTTATGTAGCAGTTTGTTATTATAATTTCAATTTGCATTTCTCTGATGACTAATGAGATTATATCTTTTCACATGTTTAACAGCCATTTAGAAGGCTTCTTGTGAGCCATGATTATTTAAGTTTCTTATCCTCTTTAAATTAGGTATTCTGTCCTTTTCTTATTGAAGTTAAGGAGTTATATGTGAGATATTTATGTAACATGTTCTCCCACTTTGTGGCTTGCCTTATTCCTCTCTTAATAACATCATTTGATGAACAGAAGTATTTTTCCATTTTGTGTCAGTATTCTCATCTATAATATGAAGAGATCAATATGTTCATGCCTTTTAACTCTCCAAATATGACAGCAATTAATCTTATAATTAATATAAAATATTTTGAGATACTATTTAAGAAAGAATCCTGAGAATAAATGAAGAGTCCCTGAATCTCAGCTTGGCCTCTCCCTTTCTTCGGGCATTGGCTCTCAATGGTCTCTGTTTTTAACTCCATCATCATATTTCTTCTGTGGTCTTTGCAGCTTTATACAGATGCCCTCTTTCTGTTGTGGATACTTAAATAGAGAAGGCTCAGATGGGCTGCTTTTCTGTCCCAAACTAATGTAGAACATTTTTAATGTGTAAAGCATGGTGAGTGTTGTTTTCTGCAATAGTTACAGGAACCAGAGCTACCCTGATTCTCTTTCTGTACATCGTGTTGTTTGCATTTTAAGTTATTTATTTACCTACATAAGTCATAGCAAAAACATTATTTGTCTCTTGAGTAAGTTTTATCATAAACTCTTAAAAATGGATGTATGGAGAGAGCAATTTACTGTTTGTTTGGATTTTTGCAGACTCTCAGCAGGTTCAAGAATCTGGAAATATTTTTAAAAACTTTTCCGAGGCTTAAAAAAGAAAGCAACTTTTACAGCTCTGCAAAATAGGATTCCTTGCCTACTAAGAAACATTCTCAAACCCCTCCTGCAGCTTCCATAAAACACTTTATTTAGCTGCTCTTTGCATTTTGAACACGTCCAATCTTTGGGGACATAATTTATTTGTGGAAAATACATTTTTACTTTATACTGTGTTTTACAAGATGTTCTTATATAGGTCCTTAATTTCATGTATTCTTATACAAATTTACCCATGCTTTGCTGTGAATATTTTCCAATTTTTCTATGTGAAGAAAAGTCAATCTTTGTGTAAGAGATTTGTGTGTGTAATCAAGTGGAATACAGACCACATATTTCTACTTCCCCTCCTTAATTGTAGATCTGATAGATATATAGGTAACCGTGACATGGTGTCAGAAATATTACAAATACATCGCTCAGGAAAATTGTCGTGACTCTTTCCTTGAGGTTTTTGCAGCTTGGTTAGAGAACCATATCTGGACTGTTGACATTGTCCCAAGTGGGTTCTGATGGGCTGCTGGGATCTTCATCAAGAGCTCCAATTCGATAATATAAACAAAGCATTACCACTGGAACCCGAGGAGCAGAATGGGGCAGGTGCAGAAGACAATGCTGAGCTTTTGCTTTATATCTTTATCTAGGTTTGTTTCTAACAATTTTATGTTATTTTTATTTTAAAATAAAGAACAATATCATCATAGTTCCTTATAATTATTATATGAGAAAACCTTTGTAATTGGCTCCTTGGTAGAATTACAAATATTTAACACTCACCAGATACAGGAGATATGGTAAGGAGCTATTTGACGGCATACTGAAAATGCAGTCAAAACACACGCCTGACTGATAGCACTCCGTGAAACTCCACTAAATGCTTCTTTCTATACAGTGGAAATTGCTAGGAAGTAGCTGTGAGAATCAATATGTTAGAGAGGTGGGTGGCTCTCCTGGGGATGGCATTAGGCAAGTGTGCACGGCAGAGAGGGGCAGCTGTGGCGCTCCAGTGGGATCCTGAATCTCTCCAGTTGGGAGACAAAGCCATCCTCTCCTCATATCCATCGATGCCATCCTGTGAGAAGGGGAGCCCTGTGGGCCACATGTCGAGGTGTAAGCACCATTCAAAGAGATGAGCAGGACAGCTGAGGGCCATATCCCTATCAGAGAGCAGCTCACAGGATGGCACATGTGGTCCTGGGGGCTCAGGTAAGACCCAGCCTGGCAGTGGCCATGGAGCTGGCTCCACTGACGAGATGGGCTTGGCGCCTGTGTCTTCACTGGGCCAGGCAGTCAGCGTCACTGGCTGGGTCAAAACACCCATGCCCACCTGTTCTGAAGGGAAGGGGTGGGGAGTAGGGCAGCACATACAGCCACTTCCTTTGTATTTGCAAAAGAAGACACAACGAACTGAATAGGACACGTCAGTTTTTCTTCACGTTCCCATGTGACGTTTCCGTAGTGGGGCTGGGCTTGAATAGGCCCCTTCTGCTGAAATGAGGATGCACCTCCCCTCACTCAGAGCCCACCCATCTACCTTGCTTAGTGCTGACAAGTGAGGCTGACCACGCAAGCTTCGGAACGGGCTCTGTGTTTTCACATTTTTAATGTCCCTTTCAGATTGGCCTCCTTCTTTCCAGTGGGAGGCGGTTCTGAGCTTCCCTGACACACAGCAAAGCCAGGTCCTGGACAGGAGAGGCACCGAGTCCAGCTCTGGCTGCCTACCAGTGGCCTCCCCACCTCTCAATTGTCCTCGCCCGTGAACTGCTGAAAAAACGGCAACTGCAGCCTGGTGCTAAAAGCGGCGACGTTTCAGAGGGTCACCATGTGAACCTCCGTCCTGGACCTGAGCAGCTGGCAGGGCGCTCGGTTCCCAGGGCGTCTCATCCCACCAGGGAGTGTGCCCTCCGAGCTGGAGCCGTGCAGACCTGGCGCTGAGCACAGGACCGAGGTGCGTGACTGCCCCGTTCGCTTATCAGGGACTTGGGGGCC
The DNA here is from genome assembly GCA_033961575.1 of Aselliscus stoliczkanus. Lineage (NCBI taxonomy): Eukaryota > Metazoa > Chordata > Mammalia > Chiroptera > Hipposideridae > Aselliscus > Aselliscus stoliczkanus. The sequence continues at coordinate 110,859,558 of CM066728.1, forward strand.
CCCACGAATAACAAAACTCAGTGACACATCGTGATAAATCACTGGATGATCTGACTGCGACGCGGTCCTTAAAAAAGAAAGCAATCAGCCTTTGTGATGAAGCTACAGCGTCTGGACTGCAGGGGGTGCAAAAGCCCCACTTCCTCCTCAGCGGCCCGCGTGTCCCCGCGGGTCAGACCGCACACTGAAGAGGCCTTTATCACCGCCACAGAGCCAGCTTTTCTGTGAATCCAGCCCTCTAAGAAAGAGGATCAAATCAGCATGCGTTTTGACAGTGTAAGCTGCAATCTTAAACTCAAAGCTGTGAGTGAGAGCTCAGAAGAGGAGCGAGCTTGTATTCATCCCGTGATGCGCCCCCCAGAACTCCCCTCTGCCAAATCTGTGGGATCAGTTCAGTTGATTACAAGACTTTCTTATCCAAGACGAGACGGTGCAGGCTGGCTGCTTTTATGGAAGCCAACGTCGCAGAAAACACAGCGGAGACTCTCTTTTGCAAGGGAGAAAGATGGTAAAAGCTTCCTGGAAAATAGATGAGTGGGTAAATGGATAAGTCGATGGTCTTCATTAGGTCTGAGAGAGAGACTCAATTTTCTCGGCCCCTATTTAAAATTAAACAAGGTTCAAGTGTATGACACAGGTACCATGCGCAGCCATGTTGCACCCTAAAATGAAAATTCCTTGGAGTACTTATATTGGAAGCGCGCGGGGCGCCCATTACTAATTATCTAACCAAACTCAGAGCTTCTCGCAGCTCAGTCAGCACGGAGGCATGTCTGGATCTAGACTTAGTTCCCCAACAGGATGGAGCTGGGCTCACTGCACAGAAGAGGTTAGGGGTGAAGGTGACGAGCAACAACGATCAGCTGTTGTTAACGATCAGCTGAAGGTAACGATCAGAAGGAAGCCGGTCTCCCTTCTGATCAAATCGCCAGCAGCAGACTATCTCTGTACACATTTTATTTACAGGCTATAGTTTTATCAGCTCGAATATAAAGTTGAAATCTACTCAGTGACATGATTGAAATGCAGTATTTTTGAACATACGTAAAGGTCCCCGCCCCTTCTGAGCGATGATTATAGGAAATATCAGGTTGTCTCCCTATTGTCTGGGTATGATCCACACAAAAGCCAGTTTCAGCCATCCTCAAATGGGGTGAAAAACACTTTAGCTGCATGAATGGTTTCCACAGGCAGTTATGAAAACACTTCTTTTTCTGTTTTTAAACGAAAGATAATCATATTGTCTAAGAACAGGGTGTGGGGGAGTAGGCTGCAGATCTAAGGGACCCCAGGTGAGTGATCCGGAACAATGGTGACAACCCAGTTCCTGGCCTTCATGGTGAAGCTCCACCTGTGTCTCTGGAAGGGTGAGGACATTCATCCCCAAGACCAATAAAGATGGCAAAGGAGCTCCGTAACCTCCATGTCTACACCTGCCTTTGTGACCCTGTGTCCCTGAGCTCTGTCCCACCATGACTGACCCCACACTCTGCTGTGTGCAGAGCTCAGGCTGTCAACAGTGAGCAGCTTCGGGGAAGTCTGCTGTCAGCCTCCATCCTCTCAGGCCACCTTGAGACCTGCAGTGCCATTCCCAGGCCTTGGCCCAGCTTCCCAAAGAGAAGTCTCTAAAAAGAAGCAGCCTGAACAGTATAATAGAAGGGGAGGGTCTCCGCCCAAAACAAGGGCAGGCAGGACTCCCATGGGCAGCCGCGCGAAGGCTGGGGGCGGAGAGGGCGTCCAGGGCCGGAAGGGGTCCCCCGCTTGTGTTTGCAATCTCAGACAAAACCTGTGAGTTCCTGCTGCAAGCCTCCCTTCAGACTGGGCACTCAGCACCTTTGAAGAGCACAGGCTCACGAAATCCTTAAGTCCTCAGAGCACTTAAGGAAATGAATAAAAGTGGATCCACGCTTCAGTCTGAAATAACAAGTTGGGGGGATTATGGTAAAAAAATGCAGCTCAGAACAAAAGTGGTAAATAATGTGTGGTGACAGAAATAAGACTTAAGCAAAGACACTTCTCTTGGGCATCTATCTGATTTTCCAACTATATCATTAGGGGAGAAAAAACTGAGAATTGGTGTTCCACATAGAATGATGGGAGGGGTGAGGTGCCCACATCTGAGAAAGTAGGTGCCCATCACTGACTAATATTCAGGGCAGAGGGCTGTGGGGGAGATTCTTCTTTACATTGACGTGGGGGTGCGAGGCTGTTTGGGGACTGGGGGATTTAGCCTTAGAAGGAACCAGGAATTTCTATTCTCACAGATGCTTATGAGTACTATCAATGGCAGCCCCATAAAACTATAATTAATCTTGTAACTTGGTTTCTCTCCCATATGACCTCGAACATATACTAAGAAAGGGTAAAGGCAGAACTATTGGAAAATTGCCTTTTTAGCTTCTCAGTTACATTTTCCCCTCCACTTTGTGTTGCAGGATCAGTAATTCTCCCACCCACAGCCCGAGTGATGGAGGGAAATGTGACCTGTGCCAGGCTCTGTGCAGATCAGACTTCACGGGTAAACACCCACATTTTAGGGTTCACAGCTGTGGCTGTTACTGGTTCTAATCAGCAGAAATAATACTCTCTGCCCAGTGGTCGAGCTCCGTCATAGAAAGTGACCCTTTTCCTGTGTCTAATGGACAAATTGACATGAAAACGAAGGACCAGAACCTGCGAAGCTCTTTCTACTTTTCGTAATCTACAGTACCATTGATTCTAAGGGACTCTCTACATCATACTGACATTCTTTTCTCAACCTAATGGTTTGTTTTATTATCTGGGGGTTCTCCATTGAATGTCATTCTGTTAACCATCTGCATCCACCAAGCCCATTGCTGAGGCTCGTGCCTTGCTCTGCCCATATCACACAGAGGGACAGGACCTGGTGAGAGGGCAGTGGCCCAGCTCCGGCGTTCGCCGTCCTGGGGGAGAGCTGGAGCTCACTTTACCCTGGAAAGTCAGAAAAGCGACTTGTCGTTTGTTCTGACATTTTAGCAATTCCAGCCAGGTTTCAACCCAAGATTTAAATATGTCTCCATCCCTTTCAAACACCTAAGCCAGGGTGACTTATGCGACATTGCTTAGAAAGTGCTACAATGGGTTCTTTTGAAATCCCCTTCATATACTTTAAATGTAGACAAATAATTAAATTCATTCTTATTCCTCAAAAACTTTTGATACCTTCGGAAACCCGAAATTCCAAGTGATGCATTAGCTTTTCGGACTGTGTGTATGTGGACCCTGTAAGGTGAGATAATTGTGCTTATCTTCCAAATTCTCTTTCAAATATGAATTATTTTAAACCTTGGTTTGGTGTTCTAGCCAGCCTGGAAAAAAGAATGCTATTTGTGTAAACAAAGAGAGTGCACTTTGGGAAAGTGTTAATAGAAAAATAACCGAATTCTATGGGAATCGGCTCGCTGCTGGAGATGAGCATGACGTGAAGATATCGCATATTTATAACACATTACCAGTCATTGCATAACCCACTGGACAAGTTGTTGGAGAATTTTACATTTCATGTGGCTTCTGCAATGGCAGGTGTTACTGTGCTCCCTAAAAAGCACTTGGGGAAAGTTTGCAAATATTTTTCCACTACTTTGGGCATAGTTCACAGATCATTTGCAAAAACAGTTTGCAAATATTTTGAAATCCAAAAATAGAGGGGAAGCATATGGATAAGGCAGGCAGAGGGCAAAAGAGGAGAAAGATAGTAAAGATGACCGGGGGACAAAGGGGACAATGGGAACAAGTAATAAATGCAGCTCAGGAACAGAGTGAAGTGGGAGGTGGGAGAGAAAACGGTAACACTCGTGTCGCAAACATTCTCTCTTCAGACTGTTAACCTGAGTATCACAGACAACTGAATGTATTACTATTATACTTTTAATGAGGAAATTTCACCACTTGAAGTGGGAACAAGCAAATGCGAAAACCCAGAAGCTACTGGCCGATGTGTGTGCTTGATGGAAATAAGCAGAAACGAGTCAGCATATCACCTGGGGCTGGGCCGGCTAAGACATGAACCTGTGACAATGCCTGGGATTGTGCAGGCCTCTCAGACACACAGCTTATGATGTTCATGGAGGGGACACACCCAGACGATCGCTGTCACCGAGCCAGGCAGACCAGACGCACACAAAGCAACAGTCACCAGACTAGCAGACCATGGGTCTGAATACGTGTGTGTTCAGGTTTTGTTTCTTTTGACTTTGCCCGGGCTGTTTTTTCTGTCCTTGATGGACAGCTCGCTGGGGTCCTAAATCAGCTCCTAGTGCTGTTGGAGCAAAGGACTATGAACTGGGTGGCTGTAAACCATGGGCTTTATTCTCTCAGTCTGGAGGCCAGAAGTACAGTGTCAGGTGTCAGTAGGGCCGTGCTCCTTCTGAGGGCTCGAGGGGCGAGTCTGTCCCATGCCTCATTTGGAGCTTCCGCGGGCAGCCATCCATCCTTGGTGTACCTTGGCTTGTGAATACATCATTGCAGTCTCTGCCTTCACATGATATTGTGTATCTGGGTCTCTTTTCATAAGGACACCAGTCATGGAATGAAGGCCACCCTAAGGGCATCATCTCATAACTTGATTAGATCTGCAAAGACCCTATTTGCAAATGCAGACACATACACAGGTAGCAGGAATTAGGAAATCAACATATCTTTGGGGGACCGTGTCAATTTCATGTGCGGGCACTCACTGCATCCAGGAGTGAGCATGGCTGCTGCATCCTGGCATCACTGACCCTCTCAGGCAGCTATGCGAAGCGTTCTCCAAAACAGTGCCCTCCCACCCCATCCACTCACATGCTCCCTGGCCTGCACTGCAGTTCACAGATGCGTTGGGTCAACCCCGGAAGTGACCCCAATCAGAAGTTCTAAATGGAGAAGAGAGAGAACAGAGACTCAAATTGTGGACTGGTGGTTTGCTGTAACTCCTAGTACAAATCAAAATTAACTCAATCCTGAGGCATTTAAAGTGTATAATTCAGTTAAAGTCTTCATCTTAATATAACAACCTCTTTTCAATTATCCTGATGAGAGAAAATAATTGTTCCTACTGGAAAAAAAATTCTGATAATTAGTAACTATTCCTAAAAGGTCTGGACTTCTAGAAAGGTATGCTGATTACATTTGAGATATGAACAGATGTATATTTGCAAATATAATCAAACATTATTACTTATGATAAAACACTGAAAATAATGACATCCAGTATTAAAGGGATGGTAAATTACCTAATCCATTTTCAGAAGAGGTGCTACTCAGCTGCTAACTGACACTCCTAGAGTATGTTTTTGTATAGGGAAATAGCCTCACAGTATAATGGTAACTGGTTAAACAGACTTCCTAAAACACATATCCAGAAACTAGCTATACCTTCAAAAATAACTGTGAGTCTTTATCTTGACAAAGTAATTACAGTTTTTTTTTTTATTTTTTTTTTAAATGTGCTTTTTCCCCCCACTATGTACTTCATAAGGAAAACACATACTGGTAACATTGGGAGCAGAAACAGCCAGATGTGTTGGTGAGTGGGGACCTGCCTGGTGCCCAGCTAAGGAGGGAAGCCAATGAGTGACATTGGCAGACATGGTAAGGAAGGCAGTGGAGGCCATGCTAGAATGATACGTCTGGAGCAGAGGTGCCCAGCCAAGATTTGCAGGCTTTACTTTTTGCTCTAGATTTTCAGTGAGAAGTGGAGGTAATTTTCTTGCTAGAAGATTGGAAAGAAAAACTTTGGCAAGGCAGAAATAAATGTTTTCACCATAACATTGAATTACAGAGAAGACTAAAGCACAAAGAAAATCATAAGTGTCATGACTGCAATAAAAAAAGAGTAATTAACAATCAGAGAGAACGTTTCCATCTTAGTCTCTGATGATGCAAAAAGGAACTGAAAGAATTGCTTAACCAACTGTTAAATCAACCCAAATTGTTTTTAATTATAGACTTCATCTTATAACAACTTTTTAACTTTTTATTTCCAGTGCACTATAAGCAGAAGATAAAGATGCTTTCTTTCCATCTGTTTTCATGCTATCAAACAACACACTTAATGGAAATTACCTTAAAGGTTCCAATTGAGTATTCTTCTTTCTGAGTTGAGCTCTGAAATCATCCGTGAATTTCCAAGGAACATTTGAGCTAAATAGAAACAGAACAGCCTCACGCTGGGAATGAAGGAGAGAAGTGATATAAAACATGGATGTGGCAATAATCCTATTCGCGAGGCATTTTCGGTTCTGCGTCCTTAGCCTGACAGCCACATGCCGCAGTGTCTTTGTGAAGATAAGATGGTGCTGGAGCATCAGGACTCATCCATTCATTCAGCAACATTTGCTCAGGCCCTGCTGGCTCCAGGCACAGCCCTGCTGGAGACCCACCATGAACCAGCGGGTCCTCCATCTTCCCCTCTCCCCGCCCCCCGTATAAAGAGTAAGTTCTGGTGAGGTCCAAGAAGATGGGCATTACTATATTCCATCAACAGGATATGTTACCACCTATCTTTTACATCACACGTTCAAATATGCCCACCCCCTACCCCACTGTGATGTAAATAGAGGGTAACGGGAGCCCAGAGCTAAGAAATATAGTAAAACCAATTGGCCCAAAGAGCGATCCAATCAATGAGGCCAGGATAATAGACACACTGAACTAAGCAGAGACCAAGGGAGTAACTACTGATGTCACCTCTCAGTGTCCCAAGATCATGGAAGACAGGGGAAAGCAGCAGGAAGCGATGCCCGAACACTCACAAAGTTAGCTGGGAAAATGGACAACACAGTGAAAGAACGTGCATCTCACCAGGTAGTAAGTGTGTTCATGGAGCAGAAACCCCAAGCCTAACTCCAAACACATAACTGTGACTTTTTTGTTGTTAAATTAAAAGGCATCATAAAAAGAAGGGAGGAAGGCAAAGAGAGGAGAGGGAGAGAAGACGCTTAAATACACAGCAATGAGAAGGGAATTAAGTTGCAGGCTTCCTGGGCTCTATAAAGAGAAATAGGAAAGCGAGAAACAGTTTAATTGTGTGGAAGAGAGATAATTGCCACACAGACTGACTTTAACAATCGGAAATGGCCAGGGCGGAGGCTCAACAGGAACTGTGTGTCTGTGAACCAGGCCAGGAAAGCCCAGGGAGTCTGTGGACCAGGCCAGGAAAGCCCAGGGAGCAGGACCCAGCAGGCGGCCCTGGCATGAACGGCTCTGGGCCTGCGGGGTCTCGGAGGAAGAAGATGCAAAGCTGCCGAGACAAGCCCGGCTCTGGAATGAGTCAGAAGGAGCCCGTGCTCTCTATGAATGGTCATGACACACTCCAATGCACATCTAAAAAAATATAAAAAAAATGAAAAGCTGGGAAGATACAGGAAAAAAAAAAAAAAGATAGATGAAAAACCCTGGCCAGATGGGAGGAATATGTCACCAGAACAAGGAAATGACAGAATAGTCTGGAAATAGCATTAATAGAATAAGTTTAAATTATTCAACAAACAAATAGATGTAGTAACACCCATAAAATAGATGAAAATAACAGTTTTGAAAAATACATTTGATATGAAAAAGAATCAATTAAAACTCCTGGAAATAAAATATAGAAAGCAAATTTAAAAAACATACAAACTCAAAAAAAAATATAGACTCGACTAGAAATAGCTGCTGAGGAGAGAATTAATGAATATGAAGGCAATCATAAAAATACATTACAGAGAAAAAAGACTTAAAAATATCGGAAAGTTAAACAAAAGAAATGATGGTGGGACAATATTTCAAGTGATAACAATCATCATTTTCCCATGGCTGTTAGACATTCAGCACATATCCATAGCTCAGAAGATTAAATAAAATAGGTCCATACTAGATACATATTTAATAAAATTACATAAAATTACAAATAGCAAAGGTATCAGAGATTTAAAAGAATGAACTCACAATTACCAACGTGAATGATCACATTGACAGTAAAAACCTCCTCTACAACAATCTAAGCTGGAAAATCATAAAAAATATGTCCTCAAAGTACTAAGGGAAAGTTGTCATGGGCCCAGTTTCTCAAACCCAGTTAGTTTATTACTGAAGTGTGATGGCACAATAAGGACATTCCAAGCATGCCAAAGGTAAGAGTTTAGCAATCAGGCTCCTCCCCTAAAGAACTAAAATAGGAAATTGTGTAATTCATTCAGAAAAGATTTAAAAAGGAAAAAATGGTGTAAAAGTATAGGGGTAAACAAAGAAACAATAAATTACATTACTAATGTAATTAAGTACTGATTCCATTAGTAGGAATAACAGCATGTAAAATAGAAGAAGTTGACTTGGGATGATATTAAACCCTGCGAGGTCCTTGCCTTGTTCTGAAAAAGAGCAGAAAGAATTAATAAACTTAGATAAGTGACAAAAATGTTTTTATATTAAAATATATGTAACATAAATTGGTAGTAAGTAGACAGATAGATAGATGATGGATGGATAGAGATGATAGATAGATAGATAGATAGATAGATAGATAGATAGATAGATAGATAGATAGATAGATAAATGATAGATGATAGAAAGATAGATAAAGATAGATAGATAGATAGATAGATAGATAGATAGATAGATAGATAGATAGATAGATGATAGACAGACATGTTTAGTTGTGGTAAAGCTAAAATAATGGATTAGAAAGCCTGTCCACAGAATTTCTCATTGGAAGTTGGGAAGATAAACTTGGCTGGAAAGAAAAGCAGAGAAATGGAAGCTAATCAATGGAATCTCATTTAAGTTTAGTACCACTTTAAATTGTAAAACGTATCTGAAGAAAATAAGACAAAACATAGCCACTTGACTCTTCTGGGCATTTGCTTTTGTGTTATTATTAGCACTCCATGTCTTTTCACAGGGTTGAAAGGAAAGGTTGTAGGTACAAGTATAACAACGGTCCTTAACCAACATTTGCTCAGTGCAGACCCCCTGCCAACCACTATCCTGAACATTTATATTCATTAATTCATTCGGCCCTACATCTTTCCTATGAAATGGGTGACACTGCTCCCATTTGCCAGATGTGGAAACTGAGTCACTAAGAGGCCAAGTGATTCACCTGAGGCCACACAGGTGAGTAAGAGGCCAGGATTTTGAACCACTTGTCCTGGCATCTGACCCTGCACTCTATTTCACGGTTTCTTGGCCTCAGCAGTATTGTTATTTTGGGCCAGGCGATTTTATGTTAGAGGGGCAGTTTTGTACATTACAGATGTTTGGCAGCACACCTGGGTTCTCCTCACTAGATCTGATAACAAACACCCCATCCCACCATGACAATCAAAAATGTGTCTAGATGTTGCTACCATTCCCGGGGGGATGGGGGGGGCAAAATTAATCTTGACTGAATCTGCATTAAACAATATTGTACCAAGACTTCACAGTAAATAGGGTTTCACAGAGTAGTATAAAAAATAATGTAAGATTTTATCGTGACCTAGAGATAAAGGTTTTTTTGTTGTTGTTGTTTTTTCAGCGAGATAAAGGTTTTTTAATAATTTGGTGGATTTCGTTCCAGTCACTTTTCTATGCCATATTGTACAAAATAGGATAATCCAATAGATATATATTCACTCAATGTTACATTATGAGTAATTTCCATATCATTAAATATATTTGCTAATACAATACTTAAAGATCCTTGAGCATTCAATTTTATGACTGTTAATTTACTTTAAAACTCCACCATTATTGTAATTTAGTTTTTCTCTGAAGTTCATTGTTATGCATTACATTGAATTAATACCATATGTATTCTTCTATATTTTGTGTGACATTATTTCCTCAGGAAAAAATCTTAGAAAAATTATTTTTGGGTTAAAAGATATATATCCCTAATTTAAAAAATTTTATTAAACTTATTGAGTTGATATTGGTTAAGAAAATTATACTATAGGATTCAAGTATGTAATTTTATAATACATCATCTATATATTGCATCGTGTGTTCACTACTCAATGTCAAATCCCTTTTCGTCACCATATATTTGACCCTTTTTACCCTTTTTTACCCTCCTCCCCGCTTTCCCTCTGGGAACCACTAAACTATTGTCTGTGTCTATGAGTGTTTGTATATTTGTCTTATTTGTTCATTTCAGTTTTGTATCCCTCACAACAGTGAAATCATATGATTCTTGACTTGTTCCCTCTGACTTATGTTGCTTAGTATGATCATTTCAAGATCCATCCATGTTGTCACAAAAGGCAGTATTTCATACTTTCTATGGCTGAGTAATATTCCATTGCACCACATCTTTATCTAATCATCTATCAAAGGACACTTCAATTTTTTAATTTCATCTTACGTTTTGACAAATCACACTCCTTAGATTTTGTGCATGATTAAGTTCCCACCAGAAATAAAGCTCGTGCCGATTTTACTGACCATATGACAACGTGGCCTCCACTGTGGCCTATGTTTAAGTTATCCAAAGTAAAGCGTAGTTTAGGATTTAGAAGTGCTGTTCCATGATCATTTTATAGTTTACACACCCACAGTAACGAATATTTAAGGGGCTTCTATCATGCATGGTGCTCCCTCCAAGGAGTATCCATAGCTAGGCCTGAGCCCAATGCCCAACAGAGAGACAGTTTTAATAAGGAGGAGAGAATAAGTAAGGAGACAAAGGAAATTAAATAAGATCTGTGAAATACGCTAACTGAATGCAAGAACAGTAAAGAGTAAGCTGAGTGTCAGCAAGGACCCCCCCCACTGGGCAGTCTGAGGAAGCCATGACTTACATGTGTGCACGATATATTGAGTTGCTCAATTAAAGTGCAAGATGTGTGTGTGTGTGTGTGTGTGTGTGTGTGTGTGTGTGTTTAGAAGTTTTATGGCTTGTTGAGTAGAATCTTAATGTTTTATAAAACCTTGGGTCGCACAAAGTCATCTTGGAGAAGATCTACCCTATCTCTACCCAGAACCTTTATGAAAATCACTGAGTAGCCACCAGCCACATGTGGAAGAGAGTCCATGGATCAGGCTGAGGCTCTTGCCTGCTGTAGGAGAGGAGGCAGGGCGCCCACGGTGGGCTCACCACAGGGACGAGGTGTGCAGTGGGACGTGGGCATGCTGCCAGGACCATGTGCTCATGGGGCAGGTCTAGTTCTCGCAGTGTGGGGTGAAGGCTGGGATGCTCAGCCACTTCACTGTGGCAGCCATACCTTGGGAAGTCCCGGCACCACAAGCCGAAGAAAGCTGCCCTATGTCCAGAGCTATAGGTCCTCAGGGGTCAGTGCAAGCTGACAGTGGCTTCATTAGTGAATCAGCACCACGGTGGACAAAGAGCTGTCAAGTGTTAATAGATGCAAAGAAAAATCTAAACCAAAAGCTCTCTGGTCAACTCTTGGCACTCTATCCTGTTTCTCTGCCTGGTCTTTGAGATCAGAAGGGCACAACCCAACACCAGGTTCCTGGGGAAAGTCATGGAAGGAGGTGGTCTCAAGAAGGAGATATTGAATTTCTTGATAATTTGCATGAAGAATCCTCGACTTGGCAGAACACCTCTACACCTGTTATTGAGAAGGCATATGTAGCATATGTATTCATTCGCAAGTGTGTGTGTGTGTGTGTGTGTGTGTGTGTGTGTGTGTGTGTGTGTGTGTAAATGGGGATTGGATAAACTATTGCCATACGGTTAAGTATCATAAAGGAAAGAAAAATGGAGTGATCTACTCAGATAAACTCGCGATATCGTTGTGAAATATGGATGAGGTTATGTATGGAGATAAGGTATCAACATTCAGCTGCAACAATATTGCTGCCCTGCTCTGCTGTTACCGAAGGGGAGAAAGTTATGCGCTCGTTAAACTGGTGAGCGGTGGCTTGATGAAGAGCCTGGTAACAGCTTATTTTCTGCCTCTCTGCATGCACAGTCCATCAACCGCGATAGCCAATCACTGGAACAGATTCTGGCTCTGCTGAGCCCCAGTGATCCACGGCGCATGTGAAAGGTGCTTCTGAGCCCACAGAAGTCCCGAGGTGGAGAGGAAGCCACTAGGATTGGACTGCACCACAGTCTCACACCTTTAAGGTGCAGCGTATGAAGATTCCATTCGTTGATCCTAGTTCCCGCCTTTCAATCCCTCCCAATAAGGCAGCTCTGGAAACAGTACAAGGGACTCCTCAGTCTCTGCGGTTTATTGTGTCAAACAGACCAAGTTCCTTCACCTTACAAGTAAAATGCACCCAGATACGTTTCCATAGACTAAAGAAGTTGAGGTAAATTTAAGGGAAAGGAATGTATGTTCCCCATGGCTCTGCGTTTTAACCTTTCGCTTCTCCCAGCAGCAGGAAGACGTTGCCATGATTACCCTGGAGAAGCGCCAGCTCAGTGAGGCTGACACCGCTCACCTGGGTGTCTCTGCTCCATCACTCAGGAGCTGAATGCGTGGGGCTGCCCTTTCCACGCACCAGAGCCCACTGCGCCTTACTTTCGGGTCACTCTTTGCTAAACGTCTTCCAAATCGCCTTTTCAAAATGGACCGTTAGAATGAACATGAGTGGTTGTTTTAAAGCAAAAGCACGTTAGATGTTTGATTGTGACTTACTGCCCAGGAAGGCTGGCGCATCGGAGCGCTGACTCTCTTCTCTCCTGCTGAATTAGATTGGCAGTCATGTAGGCCTGACCCCGCAGTTGTCCCTTGTTGTGATGGAGCTCCCTGCCTTTCCCGCCCCGGATGCTGACTGACTGGTACCTGCCTGCTTTTGTCTAAATGCCAGGTGGTGTTCTGGAGACACATGTACCTGGACATTATGAAACACTGATCGATGGATCAGGGAGTACTCTTACCATGTGTCCTCCAAGTTAAAAAGAACCCTTGGAAAAGGGGAAAAAATCAATTAAATGATTTTTTTCCCTTTTAATATCTGACACAAAGTTGTAACCATATTCCTCCAAAGTTGATATTGGAATTGTGTGTTTATTTGAGGTGTTTGCTTCTGTTACATAGATCAGTAGTTCTCAATCAAGCCTCCCCAGGGAACTTCTGGCAATGACTGAAGACATTTTCGATTAACATGAGTGGGGTGAGGGATTCAACCAGCATCTAGTGAGTATAGGAAAGGTATGCTACAAAACTTCATATAATCCGCCAAGAATTGTGCAGCCCCAAATGTGAACAGTGCCAAGGTGGAGATTCCTGCATACAGACAGAGAGTTAAAGAGTCTATTTATGTACTCACATGGACAGCTAGCTATTTTTATACTTTGACAGCATTGGAAAAATACCTGGTTTGATTCCATCTTACATATAACAAGTTTTTCAAAACACTCAGACTAATATAATTGTACAGAAAAGTTAATATTTGTGATCTGTTAATTTCACATCCCTGTGTAGATTATCCCATGTCTATTGATTAAATTTTCAAAACATAAGCTTTCCTCTATAAACATTCAACTATCTGAAAGCCACATGTTATATGGAAAATACCTAAATATTTAATTTATCTGTGGATTTTAACTTGGGACCTTGGAATGACTATGTGAAGGCCTATAAAATTAGAGACTGTAAGCCTCAAGGAAGTTCTAATGTACCAAAAAGCTTGAAAACTTATCAACTCAGCTGAGTTGTTTATGAACATAATAACCTAGAGTGCAGAACATTCATTCTCGCAAGAAAATAGTCATGGCAAGAGAACACTAGGCGCTCTTAGAAAAATGGAACTTGGTGGTAAATGTGAACACAAACACTGGTGGGCCCTTCCAAGAAGACTCAACAGACAAATTCGAGTAAAAGATGTTAATAATAATATGCCATTTTGAAACTTTTGTAGGATTACATTGCTGAGGCAAGCTGGGAAACCCTATCAATAATTCATCTCACCAGCACACGGATGAGAATATGCCATGAGGGGAAACTGTCAAACAAACCAATAATGAAAAGCTTCACATTCAGCGCCCTGGTCAAGGGTTTACTGAGCCCATACTATGTGCAGGCCCCGTGCTAGGCACCGTCACAGACATACAGGTGACTTCAGACCCTGTCCCTACATTCAGGTTATTGGACACGTGATGGACGACTCGCTGTTTAATGCCTAAGAGTTTCGTCAATGACACTGAGTCATAGTTGCATTTCTGAAACCCTAAATTAGAAGAGGATTTCATTAGTTATTTAAAAAATTGAATCTCAAAACACTGGTGACACCATTTTTTAGAAACAAACTACATGTTTACATCTTTCACTTGGGGAACAAAAGCAGGCGATTGTGTGCTTAATCACAACATTTGCTTAAAGTGCTTCAATTACAAAGTGACAGAGTGGATAGCATTAAGAGAGTCAGTATACATGGGATCAAAAGGATTGTCCCAAAATTGAATTTTTTCTCCCAGATGTGTGCCTTGGGGAAATCTGGACCTCAGCACCTTCCTGTCTGCAAACATGACACCCTGAAAAGCCTCTGACAACTCGGTGTGCATATTTTTTTCTAATTTCTACAGCGGCAGACTGTAACTCCTGCTAGAAGCCAGAGTCACCTGTCAGCCATCCAAACAGTGATGACAGTGGGGTTCTGTCCCACATCAGGGGTAGTGCATGCCATCTTGACACACAGATACACTGCACAGAGCTGGCAACTTCCGGAAGCATGTGTCATCACTCCTACCAGGACATTTGAAGACAGGCTGGTTAGTGATTCTGCATTATTTAAAATAATAAAATAAAACTTCATTTGAGCATTTTATGGCTAATGAGTATATGTCACTGTGGGTCAAACTAGCAAGATGGCTGACTAGTTTGCATTCGTGTTTTAGGGAGGTGACTTAAACTGTGCACTGGATTGCTGCCTTGAAAGTTGATCATCAAAAACAAAGTCAGGATAACACGCTTATGTTGCTCTGAGCGGGGAAGGCCACGGGAACACAGGCGCCGTGCTCTGAGAGCCTGCCAGTGCCTGGTCCACACACTGGAGAGCTGCCCTTGTCCCACTATCCCAGAGAACAGGCACAGCTACTTTATCAATTTTTAATGTATGGCTAGTGCCTCCTGCACTGAAGGGAAGAAAACAAATGAGGCCTTTGAGGCCCCACCCATATGATGCTGGTGATTAATATTTTTTGATCCCTCCACTCCACTGGCTTGGCTTGGTGCAAACAATTCAGGACACCTGAGCCCATCTACTTTGAGAGCAAGGCTGCTAAGATGCACCTGAAGTTTTATTTGGATCACTGTGGCTGAAATTGCATAGACTACTTTTAAGTCACGATTTTCAGATCCAGGAAGTATCCCACGTGAGTTTATCAATATTTGTATAAAATAATGCTCAGGGTCCCATAAGCTTTACTTGTGATTGACTATTTCTCTGTTATATAATATCCATTAAAGCGATTTAGTAGCTCATGCCCTCAAGAAATACCTTGAGAGTTTTGTCATTCAGGGAATATTTAAACAAAGAACAAATGTAAGTGCTAATGCAATGACCCAGCTTAAAGTTCTAATTAAAATAAACTTAGAACCACTGATTGGATCTATCAAGTTAGACATTGACAGATGGGCACAGCTGAACCTTACAGGTTGGAAGAGGTTAATATAATAAAGATCAATGTCTTATTAAGGTTTTATGTAGACCTTTAATTTTTTTGTAATATATACTCCACAATATTTTTAAACTAAGTAAAATAGTAAAAATAAAAAATATTTGGAGTAAAGATAAGAGAAGCAGAATGTGCTATGAGAATGACTTCATCTACTGGTGGGGAAGTTTCAAATAACTAAATTCTGCAGAAAGTAGCATAAATCTTAGGAAAGCAGAATATATATATATATATATATATATATATATATATATATATGCTTATATTATTTTTCTGTATTTTTGATGAATAACTGAATTTATATAATTCCTTTATCAAAATTAATCTATCTCCATACATCCCAGAGGCCAAGTACCAAATTTCAATAAACATCTTGGTAAGCTACTTTTGCCGCCACCCAGGAAACAAATGCAAAGCAGGAACATACATGGAGCCCTAGGTGAGCTGGCCATAGCAGTCGCCTCGCACAGCCTCTGCCTTTCTGTGAGGTGGAAAGAAAATCAAAGATGTTCTATCTTTGCCACTGAAAGTAATAACTAGCCAAATAAGAAGACACACTTCCTGCAACATGAGAACTTACAACAGGGCTGTGGTCACTCGATAACCCTGAAGTCTCACAGAAGAAGGACTATCCCTTTTCAATCCCCAAGATAATTTCCCTCTCTAACAGACCAAAACATATTTGCATTGGCTAACTGAAATCCAGGATTAAGAAGGGAGGGCTTTATGGTGAGTAAACTTCTGATTTTTGACCTTTAAAAACATCACTTCGAGAAGACAGAGTGAGGAGTTCAGGAAGAAGGGAGTGGATAGTTCATGGGCAGAGTAGTGGAGGGGAGGGTACTGGGCAGAGAAAGCGTCTGGAGCTGAGTGACAGCCTCTCCTGTGTACCCAGCAGAGTGTACTCAGTACCTTGGTGTGAGAAAGCCAAGGAAGGGACAGAAACACCCAAAAGGAAGGAAGAAAGTGGAACCCTGCCCCACAGAGAGCCGTGTTGGTTCTGGGAGCCAGACTGCCCGCTCCCAGAGCTCACGGGGTGCTGGGGCAGCACTCAGACTGTGGGGAACTACAAGCCCCATCAGCACACAGCCTGGGCTCTCCAAATAAATTTAATGGCAGGACCCAAGGTGGTGAACTGTTTCCATGCATGTTAATTGGGCGCCAGAGCAAAGCTCCGTGTTTACAGAAGTGCGGATTGATCCCAAATCCAGGAAGGTGAAGTGCCCGCATGCTGCCATCTAAACAATACTGATCAGGCAGGTAAAGGCTGGGGAAACTTGACCCATAATGAAGAGAGAAATCAGTGTATACTAACCTACAGCTGACCCGGGTGTTGGAATTATCTGACAAAAACATTAAAACAATTATTATAGTGCTATTTCATATGTGTTAAGTAGAGGCACTAAATCATTGAAAATAAAAAATAACAACACTGAAATTGAACATTTAGGGGCAAAACAAAAAATGCAATGTCTCAGATAGAAAGTCTCTGAATGTATTGTAATTAATAAACACTAAACATTGCAAAAAAAATACTTGTGAACTTGAAGATTTAAAATAAGACACTGGTGGGGAGAGGGATGATAACAGGGCTAAAAAATGACCGGAACACCCTCCAACAGCAGGACAAATTCGAACAGGCCAATGGGGGTGTGACTGGAGCCTTATAAGGACGGAGAAACAGGAAAATCGTATGTGAAGAATATTGGTAGGACACTGTGAAAATTTGATGAAAACTGTAAACCAGAGATGTATAATTTGATTTAAAAAGCACGATGAACCCACAGAAGTTTAATGAATCCCAAGTACAAAAAACATACATAAAATTTCCCTACCTTTTATCTTAACCAAGTTGCTGGAAACCTGTATTATTTATCTAAGCTGTATAACAAATTACCCCCACACTTAGCGGCTTATTATTATTGTATTATTACCTTAAAATATCTGAGGTCAGAATTCCAGGCCAGACTTCGCTGGCTTCCCGTCCCTCTCCAGACTATCACTGTGGTGTTGACCAGGAGAGCCTCACCTTCCAGATGGCCTGGAAGAGAACTTGATTCCTAGCTCTCCTGTGCTGTGACTATGAGTAGGCTGCAGGTCCTCAAGAGCATTCAGCTGAAAGTGTCACTGACTTGCCCCTCAGGCTCTCCATGGGACAACTCATTACCATAGCTGGCTTCCATCAGGGTCAGAGAGAGACACACAGCACAGAAGACGCAGCAGGTTTTCATTTAATCTCTGAAGTGGTACCTGCTACTGCCTGAACACCTGTATCCCTCCAAAAGCGATGTGTTGCAATCATAATATCCGATGGGATGGTGTTAGGAGGTGGGGCCTTTGGGAGGTTCCTAGATCATGGGGGTGGAGCCTCCATGAAAGGGACCAGTTCTCCTATAGAGAGAGGCCCCTTGTCCCTTCCACCAGATGAGGACACCGCAAGAAGTCTGCAATACTGTGGCCAGCCATGTGATTATCCATGGCACCCACCCCTCAAACACATGAAGCAAAAACAATGCCATCTTGAAAGTCTAATGATCTAAATGTAAACCTGAGCCCAAATGGGGAATGATTGATTGTTTATTCTTGGTTTTATCCAATTACCTAATATGATTTTCCATGAAGATAAATAAAAATGCATTTCTCATTACCAGCCTTGGCACATGTGGTAATCAGCGCGTGGTCCGTGGGAAAGAGAATATCAGCATTGAGGCAATTTAAACACACACAATAATTTGCTGGGTGCCTCAGAGCAGTGTGAGATTAACTATTTGTGGCAATCTTCACTCCAACCTTAATTAAAAACAAAACAAAGCATTAATATTATTTTCCACAAGCAAAGCTGCTACCTTCTGCGTTTGACAAATAAGAGCTGTGACCATGGTGCTTTCCCAGAAGGGCAAACATGACATGCTATGAGCACTGACTGGAAAGGCCAGTAATCCATGTTTTTCGGGCACCCCCAAGGCTCCTTCCACAGGGTGACAAAAATGCAGGGACAGGGAAAAGAAGTGGGCAGCTTTGCCATTCTAGAAAAATCAAGAGCACGGCCTTTGATCCTCAGAGCAAGTATACTGTCACGGTCTGCTCAGGCTATGACAAAGCACCGTGGACTGGGTGGCTTTAGCAACAGACATTCATCTCTCAGTTCTGGAGCTGGAAGTCCAAAGTCGGGGTTCCAGCATGCTGGGGTTCCCGTCAGGGCCTTCCCTCTCCCTGCTTGCACGTGGCCAACTTCTCGCTTGCGCTACATGTGGGAGAAGGAGGGTCTCTCTCCTCTCATAAAACCACCGTCCTGCCAGGTCAGCGTCACTGCTGCCCCCTTAGACCTTGTTTCACTTTGATTACCTCCTAAAGCCCCTGTCTCCAGACACAGTCACCATGGGGGGCTTCGGAATATGTATTCTGGGGTACAGATTCAGTCTACAGCAGAGGCTGTGACACACTTTGCATTTCTGTCCCCAGAACTAATGAATGCTTTCTGAGCCAAGTGATAAGGTGGTTGACTTTTATGTTGTTTAACAGTTCTGTTCAGTTGCCTATCGCTAGCATGTCTTTTCAAATATTTTGGATAAGCATCTCTACTTTGTACCAATGTTTAAGTTAAATACCTTTAGTTGCTTTATTTATCCTTAAGATTAAAGATTATTTCAAATTAGTATGACACTGAAAATGGTTTAACGTAGTCATATTTTTATATTGTCTTACACAATCTATATCCAAAGGGTGCCAATCCTATTAATATAAATCAGACAATTACTTAAAGAGTTGTTGTAAAGGAATATTTTATTTTGTAAAGAAGAGGAATAATCACTTTCTCAATTTTTGACTAATTTGCAGAGAACTTAGATAAAATTCCATGGGATGAAATACCCATTCACACTCCGATATAGGGATTCAGGCAGCACCTCTCTGCAAATAACTGAAAATGCGCTAAAACATTCAGAACTCACTCTGGGCTGTGCTTGTATGAAACTCTGTAACCTAATAATTAGTTGAAAATGCTGAAATGCAGGTGACGCAGGGCCCATGGTTTTCAGTGAGCTGATTTTTAAGTTACCCCAACAAGTATCCTACAATCTACAATTATGTATGCAAATGCTGAAGGCAGCTTTGAAATACAAATCAGTCCTTGCTGTGTGAGACCTTAGAGGGCGTCATCAGCGGCAGGCACACTGGGCTTTACTCTCCACCATCGTCTTTCTTTGCCCTGCCGGCCGGCAGCTTCGGCGGTCTCTTTCCTGTCTGTGACCTGAGGGTCCCCCGTAGAGACGTGGCCACCTGTCTTCCCTGCTCTGTCCTGACTCCAGGGCTCCACAGGCGTGGACGAGCCTGCAGTGGTATTGCCTCCAGGATGCGTCCTTTGCAGCCCCACACACTAGGCCCTCTGACTGGGAGTTCCTGGTGGACACTGGACGGGCACTGACCCGCGCAGGGAGGCAGCCACTCCTGGCTACCTGCTCAGATCACCAGCCTGGACGACAACACAAGAAGTGAAAACTGCACTAAACTGTAGCTGAGCATTAGACCCATGCAAGGTGCCCTGCCAGCCAACCTTCCCAAGTACCCTGAGACTCAGTATATCCACCTGTCCAAGGTGCCTCCCCAGGGGCTGACTCAATCAAATGTCTTGTCACATGTGGGTTACTAACCTTAGCGCCAGAACCATCAGTAGCTCGCAAGCATGTATAACTCAGGATCCGTGAAGATACAGATTCCTCCCGCCTTACAGCCAAAAAAGTTAAAGGTACGCTGCTTTATCACTGGTTCAAAGGCATTTTCGCAGCTAAGGTCAGGGCATTCTAAGAAAAAGGAAAGAAACATGTTACGGGCCTCTAAATATTTTGTAATGATTGGCCGTTGTATTCTAGTTCCTCATAAATATCTAATGGCTTAATTTGGTGAGGAATTAAATAATTTCGATATAAGCAGAACTTGGGTGCTGGCTCCCACCAGTAAAGGAAAATGATAGAGGTTTTTGAACATTCTAATCACCTGATATTAGTTGGAGACAGTGACTCACCAGCAGTCATTAAGGTGTACTTAAATGACAGTGGAGAGGCCACCCCTGGCATTAGCCCCAGGAGCCCAGATACCTCCATGTGTCGGGGATCCCCATCAGTGGACAGAGCTCCACGCCTTGCCTACAGAGGGCGGCCCCGGTGTGGACACCCAACCTGCACTGCGCCAGGTAGACTTTCCCAAGCCGTCCTGGGAAACGGAGTCCTCTCTCAGAATTTCCAAACACGCCTTGAGAGCCACATGTGGGATGTGACCGACTGATTTCAAATGTGGAGGCAGCTGGCCAGCCTGAGAAAGAAACCGTCCCTGTACTGAGGTCCCCAGAGATGAGGGGGGCTGTCCTGACATGCCCACTTCCTGCTGCTAGCTGTCTTGAGCCCATCACAAGTCTGGCCTTCTTCAGGGACCCAGGCACCAACCTGTCCCCTTCTGCCCATGTCAGCTTGTGGGGGAACTCTCTCAGCACCCACATTCCCATGTAAAATGGTTACCCCCAAACTCCTCACAACGCACCCCACGAGGCTTCCCCTGCATTATTTTTGTAAACAGTCTCTAATGTTTTTGAGTAGCATGACTTCTTTCTCCAGGAATGGGAAATACTTGCTCACACTATTGTTACATCCAAAATTACTTTCACCTACACATGAAGACAGGGGAAAGGTTTGTGGGGTTTCATCATACCACTCACAGTAGAAAATGGCCATGTTCATGGGGTGCACCTGCAGCCAGATGATGTGGGGACACAAGCCGTGAGGTAATGCACTGTCCCAGCTGCTGTCCGTCTGAGTCCCTGCAGAAAGTTGCCTGTGCTCCCTCAGCACCTGAGATGTGGCAGCGATCGCTCCCATGCCTCAGGAATCTGGGAAGATATCTCTTTCCAAAATGGTCAGAAAGGAGAAAGTTTGCACAGGCAAACATGTGAACGCCAGCTTAGGAATGTAGGCTAACCTCGTGTCACCCCAGGTCCTACTAGACTGTGCCTACTTTCCTAACCCTTGTCACAGTTAACCTAGGATTGGTGACAGTGGGCTTAGTTCTGACTTTTCAGTTCCTTCCTGCCCTTTGCTAGGTATGTAATAAGAAACTTCACAGAAAATTAAAGAAAAAAAAAGGAACTGGTATTTGGACAAAGCAAAATGCTAACAGTGCGCAATCTGGCAGGGACGATATTTGCAAATGGCTGTTTTGTAGGGAGCAACTAAAAGCTGGCTGGCCTTGGCCTGATAAGCACAGTGTCTGACGGAGAGAGAAACAATGGGGCCACATTCAGAGGGAGGGGTGGCCTAGGGCTGAGGTGCTCCCCAGGGAGGCATGACCCCATCCGGCTGCAGGAGTCTGAACTGAAATGGCAGCATCTCCGGCCTCTCCAACGCTCCCCCCAAAATCTGAGAAACCCCCCCCCCCCACATCTGAGAACTTTCTGAGAATGCATGCTGTGACTGACTTAAATTTGGGATAAGGTAATGTATGTATATCCTTCTGTAATGCATGGCAGGTCCTACAGAAGTTATGAGGTCATTATTTTCACAGACCACCTTTTAATCTCTAAAATCCAATATTCTCAAGCATAGGAGTAAATCAAAATTATCTAAGAGAGCTCATTAAAATAGGGATGGGCAGCCCTGTTCCCAACCACTCTGATTTAATAAGTTAGGGTGGGCTCAGGCAGCCATATTTTAACATGCACCCTTTTGCAGTCCAAGGTGTGGAATACCAGCTCTGCAGGAAATAAAAATAAAGCTAAATGTCACCCAAATATATTTAATACAGATTAAAAAACAAAAGAAAAAGATATCATAGATTCTATAGTGCTTACATGGTTAGGATAACACAGAAAATATGATTTTAACAATTTATTTATTTAGATCTATATTCAAATATCACTACTTCACAATAGTTATTGGTGTGTTTACTTTATAGAAAAACAATTACTTCAAAAATGTTTATTATAATAATAAAAGGCATTCATCCATTTAACCATTACCCACATATCAATATTTACGTCTCATATGAATTTCCAAACCACTTTGAGAACCTGCAAATAAATCTCCCCTGAGCCTGCAGAACGGTTTGTATATTTGCTGAAATACACAAAGCTATGCCCATGAGACAGATTCCACATACTTCAGAGGTGAGAAAATGTAGATTTGGGAACTTGATTACTGAAAAGACCCTCCTGATTCCATCTGGAGTGATATAAAAGAAGCCAAGTGAAGAGAGAATTGAGTCATTTTCTGCACTTTAACAGACTTCCACGATTGCTACTGGAGTTTTGTACAAATAGGTTGTCACATGAGGCCAGCATCACTGGGAAATTTCTAAAGTGCATTAACTTAAAAATAAAAAGTCTTTCAAAGAGACAGGCAACAAACGTTTATTTGAGATCAGTAAGAATAGCTACCCAAGATGTACTGATTCAGGCAGAAGCCCCAATGGCATTATGATTAGGAGACAAAGGCAATGAGTATTTATGAGGGGAAGGGGAACAATCCCATCCGCTAGGGCAGACATTTCTATTGGTGCAGATAATATAACACATAGAGATGTTAATTCTAAACAACACTTTTAATTTTCAGCCCCAACGGCGTAAGTCCAGTAGTTGTAATATCTGCCTTCTTGTTATTCTTGCAAAGAGCTCTTTGGCACCTAAGAGCTCTTTGCCCTAGGCTCAAACCTAAGGATATTTTTCCCTGTTTGAAGCTGTTTGAAAATATGAGGCCTCAGACAGGCAAGGTAGTTCCCCTGGGACGGAGCTCCATCTCCATTCAAAGGGGCTCCATCTGTATCATTGAACACAGCATGTAGTTACTAAAATGTTTATTGCCGCATTAAGTGTGTATCCTCATCTTTCTGCAGGGACTGCTCACTCAGTCCCTGGGCTCATGTGTCTTTCTGTGTCTTCAATGCACTTCCCCAGGGCATGTGGACCCTTAATCCACCTCCAAGTCCTGTCCCTGGTCTTCTGTGGGACGGCCTTGTGCTGGCCACTCCAGACCCACGCCCAGCAATCCAGGGCTCCTCCCAGCCCCCAAGGTGCCGCCTTCTCTGTTGTTTTCTTTTCCACATTTCTGATCTCATAGCTTCACCACCTGCTAAGTTTCCCACTTCAGACCCCTGGGCACCTCCTGTTGAACTTTCCTTCTGTGACTGTCACCTGCTCCTTCTGATTTGTCTGGATTTGAACTTGAATCTCAGAGGGCGACACGCCTTGAGTTACACGACTTTCAAAGCCAACTCTAGTTGGCTACAGGAGAGTGTTTGATGGAAACTCGAGCATGTGGCCCTGTGGACGTCCTGCACGTCACCCTTACAGCATGATGTGAAGGCCGCCGTGTGGTGTTGAAAGGCAAGGATTTCACCTTCCCTGGCTGTCATCCTTATGCCATAGCAAGCACCCCCTTCAACAGCTGCGTGAGCTTGCTAGAGTGGCCAAAACAGAGTACCACACACTGGGAGGCTTAAATAACAGGCAGTGACTCTCCCAGCTCCGGAGGCTACAGATCTGAGATCTGGGTGTCGGCAGGGTGGTTCCTTCCGAGGCTGACGGAGAATCTGCTCCAGGCTTCTGTGTTTGGCGTGTAGACGGCCAGGGTGTCCTTACGCACCCTCACGTGGGCCTCCCTGTGTGTGTCTGTGTCCAAATTTCCACTTAGGAGGACACTGGTCAGACTGGATGAGGCCCATCCTAACGATGTCAGCTTAACCATCTCCTCAAAGCCTCGCCTTCAAATGAGGTCACATTCTGAGGTTCTGGGGGGCAGAGCATCAACATGGGAATTTTGGAAGTTCACAGTTCAGCCCAGAGCAGTGTAGCCCACAGTTGTCGCAGGACATCAAGGAGCATGTGTAACCGCTGCAGGAAAAAAGGCTCAGTCTTTTTCAGTTCCTGCTTTGCTGCTGCTGCTGTTGCTTTAAAACTCAAGAAGAAAGGTGGCATGACAAAAGCAGAGGTCAGCAGTGGGTTGGTAAGCTGTCCCCAGAGGATTTTAGCACCCATGTACACAAGTGCGCACACAAACACACAGCAACTCCCTACTGGCAGAAGGCCAGGAAATTCATTCGGACTACCCTCTGCCATTGTTCTTGGCTTTTATGAACCAAACAGGGATCGGGCAGGTTACAAACAACTCCAAGCCTAAACGGTTCATACAACAAACTCCATAAATGTAATGAAGTCCCAATTTTTTACTTGGTGAAGTTCTCTGCCCACACTTTGCATGAAAGGTTTACCCTTGGTAAACCTCATAATTAATGTAAATATATTCTGGAAGCAATTTTCTATCCTCTTTAGAATTGACACAAAGCAATAAAAAATTATTTGGCCCAATAGCTGGGCATAATCATTTTAGGGACCCAGCTTCAGGCGTCATTTCTAAGGGTACAAGCTATGGAAACCCCACTCTCTGTTCATGAGAGGGTGTGGCCTGACCCCCAAATGTTTTCAATTCACACGCCTTGAATATCACTAATTCCATTACTGCAGAGTTGACATATCCTTTCTTCTGGGTGCTGTGCGGTTGCATGGCAGTGTTTGTATGAAGCTGTTCAACGAAGTGGTTCAGGTGATTGATTTGGTCAGGCAGTGCTAGTCGGTGACGAGCGGGCTGCAGATCACATTGCGAAAAAGAAAGGAGTAAATAAGACGAACATTGTTAAAAATCCATTGAGAAAGCTACCAAAGGAAGAACTAAAGCGTCAGAGTAGCCTTTGGAATGGTGAGACCATGGGACATGGTCAGTGGTGATGCTTCTAAAGAGACCATTTCAATGAAAGCCCGTTCCCAGCATGAATTGTGCCAGTTAGTGGGACCCTAACTTCCAAAGAGAAAGCCATTTCTGACATCGAGAACTTAGCGCACAGCATGCCTGGTGTCACGAGTGAAACAACATGTCGCCTGGCAGTCGTCACCTCTGGAGGTGGTCTTGCTGGTTATAAGGTTATGTGAGCACACAGCCCCTCATGTGTAGAGTCAGGCTTTAGAGAACCAAACTTCTCTACAGCTCAGCTTATGGTCACTCACACATGTTTAGCTCACACTCTACGCCAGCCATGTAGAGAAAATTACTGAGATGGTAGGTGGGTTCTCCGTTGGACGTGAGGGTATACAAGGTGTTAATTAAAACTCTGGATTGAGCTGCTGAGTGCAGATTTTAAGAGTGGCATTGAGTTATTTGCTACCTTTGTGTGTGTGTAGGTTTTATAAGAAAGTTGAAACTCAACCAGCAGTGTTGGCACAATGCCTAGATTCCAGGTCTTAACTATTTTGTCCAGAATCTTGAACTAAATGAGAGGCTAATATTTTTCCATTATGTGAGCCCCTCCTGACCTCCAAAGAAATGTCATAACAAAGATGATGACGCCAGATTACTACTTACGGTGCACTTTAAAATCTCTGCTTAAAGTCTGTCTACTTCAT
The DNA here is from genome assembly GCA_033961575.1 of Aselliscus stoliczkanus. Classification (NCBI taxonomy): domain Eukaryota; kingdom Metazoa; phylum Chordata; class Mammalia; order Chiroptera; family Hipposideridae; genus Aselliscus; species Aselliscus stoliczkanus. Next base: position 110,885,546 of record CM066728.1, read on the forward strand.
TTTTTCTTTCAGGTTTTCAGACTGAAGCCTGTGTTCACGTTAGTGCATATAAGTTATTCTGGTCCTGAATATATATTGAGCAGAAAGAGATCAAACTAAACCTGCAAATATGGATAGAGCACCCAGTAGGGTCCGGGCAGCAGGCTCCATGGGGTACGGGCGGGTGGGTTCCTGTTCCATAACTGGTCCTGCAGGTACCCACAGAAATGTGGCTTTGTGAACAGTATTGTTATTTCCTGATCTGGCTAAAACAATGATGTTTTCATTAACTGGAAAGTGGAATTAACTACCTTGAGTTAGAATTAAATTTGAATTAGTAAGATAAGATGTTTTTTAAAACATGTAGTTTTTAAAAACTGTTGCCCAAATATCTTCTGGGGATGACAGTGGAAGCATAGACCTTTTCACTGCCCACCAAGAACCCAGAACCTGGTTGGGAAACCGGACAGGCAGAAAATACCCAAACACACAGCAGCTCACAAAACAGGTCATAGAGAAAAATAGCAGTGACATGGACACCACGGAAGCAGCCTGAATCCAGGCACATAGTGCCATCTCGCCACAGCATGGCAGGGGCCATGTTTGTTCTTTGGGAATGGACATTGGAACACATGCACAGAAAATGGAAGAGAAGTTGAGACATCATTTTTACTCCTTTGTGGAGGAATTTTGTAACCCTTTCATTTGCTGCTCATGATCCAGTCTTCCCCATGTGGTCCTGCTGTGACATCCTCCCAATCAACCCAATGCTCGCAGCCCAGACAGAGGCTCCTGATATGGTGCCCCAGACCACCGATAGAGTGAGACAAAAATTTCCTGATGAACAGTGGTTTGTGTCTAGTGAATAGGAGTCATATTGTCACACCTCTAGAAATTAAAGGAATACATTCTACTGCATATTTAAATATTTCAATTCATGTTTCAAAGTAAAGAAAATGAGATTCTAAACTAAACAAAAGTAGGAATTTAAAAACAAAAAAAATATTTTTTAAATATATGACAACTATATAAGGTCCCATTGAATTTATTTTCCATTATGAGATTTTAATCATTCTATAATCTACAAATATGTTTTATGACTTCTTGGTCTGAAGATAGAAAAGGTCACTTTGCACTGTTTTCCTAGTTTTCCTAAACACAATATACTCTGTGTCCAGGTGTCACAAGAGATCCATTCAGAGATGAGGACAGTCTCTGTTCCTCATCTCTGTGGCTGCCCTACCCATCAAATACTAGGGGAGTGTAAATAAGGTCCATGCCAGGTCTCAGCATTATACTGCCCCCCTGAGCAACACCGTTCATCTCCTGAAGCTACATGAGCCTTTCCATGTAGACAGTCAGGTCTACTTTCATTCTTCTTGACCTAACTGCGTTCCCCAATGTTCCATACTTGAGCCCGGCACTTCACACAGTTCTGTGTATGCATCTATCACGTTTTTATCCTTAGGTGTGTAGAGCACTGCCTTGTAAAGAACAGTATTCCAAAGAGTGTTTGAGATGAGGATTCTAGGAATATATTTTTTTGCTTCTTGACAAGGTGAAAATTTATTGCACTCCCATAGAACATTAAATTTCTTAAAGACAGAAGATCATTTCATACAATTTTTACAACATCACAACTGGAATTTAAGAAAGAGTGTTTCCAGCTCAACACTAATGATTGATGCATACTCAGGCATGCCACTTAACCCCAGATTTCAATTAACCACGATGAGGGGTGAAATGCTCATGAACCTCTAGACATGTTGCCCCTTATCAGAGGTTGGGCAATATCCCATCAACTGCCAGGTCATCTTTCTGTTGATCTGGGGATGCATGAAATGGGGTGTACCTAAGTGTCTGTTTTTGTAAGTCAGAACTACAGCATCTTTACATTTTGATGTAGGAAAACGACTAACACCTATTTGAGCACCCACTGCATGCATATTTCTGTGCTAGATGCTTTACTCAAGTTATTGAATCGGATCGAAAAAGATTTGGTAGAGTACTCTCTATATTATATATGAAGAAATCCAAGCTCAAAGCAGTTATGTAGCTGGCTTGAGGCCACACAGCTGGAATCTAGGTCTGAGTCTTGAGCCCAGATCTGGCACCAAAATCATAGCTCTTTCAGCTGTAACACACAGCTTCCTGGACACCTACATTTAAATGATAGTTCTCTCCCAACTGACATAAAGACTGCATTACATGGTGGATTTAGGGCTTCAAAAGAGGCTTCATTCACTCTGAAATTTGAATTCTAGTATTTTTACACCAACACTCAGATTGTCCCTTCCCATTTTATTAATCATAGACACTTTAAAGAACTCAGCCTTTTATAGACCTGTAAATCTTTTTCCCTTAAAAATGTATAATTTTCTAATCTTCAGGATATGTAGGAAAATTTATATATATTTTTTAAATTTAAAGAGTCAAAATAATTTTTAAAAATACTGAACAAGCAGTGTGTTGTGTGGGAAGTTATTGTTTTTCATGAGGAAGCATTGAGATGATACCCAGGGTGAGGTGGCTTGGCTGAGGGGGTTGGAATATATGTGAGGCTCCTCTGAGCATTTCTCTTTCTCCACCTTTATTATTTAAACCAAGCAAATTTATGACATTTGACAAATTAAAACATAAAGAAAAATGTTTAAAAAACCACAAAACTAATGCCTAAAAGTAAAACAAACGGTGACATATAAACCCAATAACATGACGGATTGACAACATAACCACCCAGAGGAAAGCAGAGCTCCACATGCCATTTATACACTGGGCGCCAGCCTTTCAACTTCGGTGGAGCAGATTCTGAGGACAACAAAGGAATTGAAAATATTTAAAACCTCGCCCATTGGTTTTGTTGAACATATTAACAATTACTTATGATTTTCAAGTCATTTCATAGATTAGATTAGAGCAGACAAGAAAAAACTCTAATAACAGAAACCATGGCTTTCAATTTAAGGGAAAAGAGATATAAATAATAAAATTAAAATATCATCCATTTAAATTATATTTGAACATATTAATATAGTTTCATTTTCATAATTTCATTTGCATTTGTTGCTACTTTTGTATGCTGAAAGGTCTAGGAGCTCTGACATCTAGCAGCAATGAGCGCAAATTGCACCCACATCTTGGTTTCTAAATATAATTTCCCACTAAATGGAACTGGTGTAACTTGTAGAAATGGATGATTGTAGGTCTCAGGCGTGCACTATACAAAATAAACCTGGATGTGTGTTGTGTCAGAAAGACTATCGCCAACATATCCAAAGGACACTGAAGCTAGATTGATGGGATGTCCAATAGCAAAAGCAGAATGATTTGGAGAACAAAATGTATAATAAATCTAAATGAATCATTCTAAAAAGAAATTATTTGAGGCTTTAGTACACGAGGAAAGGAAGAAGGGGGAAAGATCCTCATTGGCCCACGTTGGAGTTTGCACGAAACCCTTGTTGTAAAAATTGATGATTTCATTTAGACAACCAAGCATGGATCGTGGTATGTTTGTTTTCTTTCTTCTGAGAGGAACAGTGAGTTTATCCCCGGTTGCTGAAGGAAAACTCTTTAAAGAAGAATGTTATTAAAGAAACATTTTTAAATGGTAATATTAGAAAATCACTATTCTGTAGGCTCCCCCCTCAAAAAAATGATGCCATCAAAGTTGTCAATGGATATCAAAACCATACTTGTGAGTTGCTAATTTAAAAATGGTGAGATTGGACTATTACAGCCTTCGAGATTAGCATCACTAAAGATGAAAACACACCTGTGTGATGTAATGGGACGCACACAGCTGGCTAAGAGCTCCTGGTCAAAGCGTGTAACCCGAATCTAATCGAGCCATTGGCCAGAGCTTCCAGCTTACGGGAGCCACAGGGGATGGAGATCCAAGTCGAATGGCACCCAGTGGAAACACACAAGAGCACACACAAGGTGGTCCACAGCTGGTTTGGTCATTAGAAAAGCAATGTCAGGTGGATGAAATAGTAACTGTTCTAGATCAAGTGAGATGAGAGGGCATAGTGATACATCAAGCTTGGTGGCATTTCTGTTGGAAAAATTAGCTGTCAGAGAATTGAGTAATGATTAAAGAAATCTGGGCATTGATTGAGAGTGATTAAAAATAAGAAGTTATTGTTGATTTACTAATGTACAATAATGTACACTGGTGTAACAAGTCCCATAGCTAATAAAGTGTAATAATTATAAAAAGTTAATATTGTACTTAGGCTTGTTTGTAATATACAGATACGGTTAACTTTTTTCATATTTGCTTTAATATTTAAATATAATGTACAGTGGGGGTTAGAAGTGATTGTACTACATTCATTTAACTTGTCTGTATATTAGACCATTTTAATTAAATATTATAATGTTAGAGATCACTTAGCCTACTCACCATTTTGGGAGGAGCGCAGAGTCTGATACCCAAATGCCATAACTAATCACACAGTTTTCTTACCCCTGATAGCTAAGGAAAAGAGGATTTCTCCTAGTTCCTCAACATGATGAATTGACCAGGGGTGTCCTTGCAACATTCGTCATAATACCGATTCTCACGTGACCCATGTCTTTAGCAGGTCTAAGCCAGGCCCCACTCTCAATTCCCCTCCCTATTTTTTTTGGCTCCAAGTTGAAGTTCCTAACTGTTACACACAATCCCATAGACATGTTAGTTCAGCAAAGAAAATAAAGCAGTACACTGAAGGTGTCTTTGTAGGGGTGTGTAGTCAGTTCATTGGTGGGTGGGGCCTGCAGAAGGTGGCAGAATATTGGTCTAGTGGCCGGTGGGCAGGAAGCTATGTGTGAAGATTGCCCTGCATGTAGGCCATAAGGACTATCACTGAAGAAATGCCATTACCTTGGGATGTAATAGGGCATGCCTCATAGACAGTGATTTGTGTTTTTGGTCCAATGGCTTGAAAAGCTAATTTGGGGTAGAAGTTTAACATCCAAAGGTTGTCTACCTATGGAATCCAGATCTAAGTGAAAAGATGTTTTGAAAATTGGGGTGTTGTGGCAGTTTGACATGATATAAGGGTAAATTACCATGGAAAGAGAATTAGGAGCATGTCTGCTTGACTCCCACTCAGGGGAAAAGTCAACCAAAATGGGCCCCACTGAAAATATGCAAAGCTGACTTTCCTGGAAAATCCAGAGATACGTGTGATGTTCGCCATTGTCCTGGAGTGTAAGTGGTCACCTCCCTCTCTAAATCCTCATAAAGCCAACAGTAAATTCTTAATTACTCATCCAGGGTTTCAGATGCAGAGGTTCTTGGGGGAGCCCAAAGTAGAGAATGGAATGTCAGATGACAGATGATTAGGACAACTCGCTCTGAATGCACACATCCTGTGGTTGTGGCTGCCCCTCCCTGAGTGAAAGGACCACACTTTAGTGGTTCTGTGTCACTGGTGGCCAGAATAGTGCCTGCTGTACAGTCAGCTTGAGATAGAGGCTTCATGAATAAACAGAACATGTGTCTTCATGGAGGTGGAACGTGATGAGCCCACTATCGCAAGTGGGGCAGAGGCGAGGAAGTGGGGGGCAGAGGGGGCACGTCAGTGTGTATAGTAACCTGACCTGCCTGTCTGCCACAGGTACACTTACCCAGCAAGCCAAGCTGCACTCAGGTACGCTTGTCATACATGTGGTGACAGAGATAGGAGACAGAGGGATAGAGGGAGGAAGGGAGAGAGGGAATGAAAGAGAAGAAGAAAGGGAACAAAAAGAGAAGAGAAGAAGGGGGGGAGGGGAGGGGAGGGGAGCGGAGGGGAGGGGAAGGGAAAAAAGAAAAGAAACTTGTGTTTTTAATGAGCTCAGATTCTCACATGTCTTATCTATAATTCATCTTTAACCATAAGGAGAAGAGAAAAATGGTTTAAAAATGTATTTCAAATTCTAATAAATAACTGTCATGGTTCATTATGTGATGATTTTATTTTAGGTGACAAAGATATTAAGCAGAAAAAAGTCTTCCCTAATACTACTAATCTGTACCTTATTAAAAACATGCACACTTTATTTTTTCAGTTCAAAATTTAAAGTAACCACAAAATAAAGGTTTCAAAAACTTCCTGTGTTACCTATATCAAGAAACTATTTAACAGCTTAAAAATTGATCATTAAAAACTCAGCCCCTGATAAGTTGACTGAAATAAAGTTATACTGCAATAAATTATCCTATATAAAGAACGATGGCTCAAAACATTGCACATAGGCCAATTTTGTTTGTTTGTTTTGTCTTAAACAGCTTCTCAATCATTCTTCCTTTTGCCTGTGTAACGTTTGGAGGAAAAGCTGTGGTGTGGATTGACACTAAAAATGTGTAACTGGAAACAGTCCATTCCCCTAATTGCATTACGGCGTCCGCAGGAAAAGTCTTTGGACCAATTTCCAAAACCTGTTTTGAGTGTTTAAGATTGCTTTGTAAACATCTGATTTGAAAAGCTGTGTTTGAGTATAGGAAACCCTGCCGAGCCCCACCCGCTGAGAACACCTTGGCCCACAGAGATTGCATCCTATTCCCCAAAGCACCCCTTTCTCTCACTCTTCGAAAGCATTACGGCATAAGGTTGGGAAAGGGTGGGTGCGGGTGCCGGTTTGCTGGGAAGTGTGCTGATCTGCACTGGGCATGTGTGTGGGTGCCCACACGCTTAGCTGGAAGCCAAATGGGCTCTCAGCAAGTGCACAGGGGTGAAAGCGAAGGACAATTTCCATCCATACGTTTCCCGTTTCGATAGGAACCTGGTCTCACTTCTGCATATTGACTCAGCCTTTGTAAACACGATAGAGCACCAATTGTGCTCCATCCAATTAGCCCAACCTGCACCTTAGTCATAAAACTTTACGCAAACTACTGCTCACAGGCTCCGTAGTCCAGAGAAACAATGATAGGCTTATAACTCTTCAAGATTTTTTTGGCAAATTGCTAATAAGAGTCCTTTTTTTTTTTTTTCTTCACAAGACCTTCAGCTGATGGAAAAGTAAAAGAGAAAAAAAAAAACACAAGGACTGTAGTCTCATATAGCCAGTGACGATGACAGCCCCATTAATAACACGGATCATTAAAATTTATAAAAAGCTATTCTTAATATAGGATATAAATACATTTCTCAGGCAGAGCTATGAAATTTATAACCTTTTTATTGTCACCAGAGGACCTTCCTACTGCTCTAGCCCTGCCACTGTCTGCCCTCTGTCATAAATCACAGGGTGGTTAATAACCTAGATTACAACTACCAGTTGCATTTACAGAATTAAATATTGACTGTGTGGAAATGTTATTACATTTTTACTGATCGGAAGACCACAGAGCAGCCCTGCAGGACATGTAGCTGGACAGAAATATCTGTGTAATTTTTGTTGGGAAGACAGTTATGGGGCACTCAGTAACAACTGACAGGGTTTGAAGCAATGAAGGAGGAGTGCGGAGAGAATGCCAGCTCCTTAATTTTACATCCGAAAGAGGCCATTATACTGAAATAGTGCACCCTATTTTCAATTTGGGAGACTCCAGACCAAACGCATGATGTAATTGCCATACCTCGAATGTTAGAGCAATATGTTGAAAAGCTATAGCATCCACACAGAATAAGCTTATTAAAAATATTGGTAAAATTCAAACAAGAATCAGATATTGTACATTACTGATGTGGACACACCCCAACTTCTGCTTATAAAGGGAACCACTGATTCCCCACACTCTAATAGTTGAGAGGTATTTGCCATTCATTCTAGAAACAGAGCAAAAACGTTTGTCCCTAGAGAATGCATTCCTCTAATCACGCAGATGGATGATTATCATGTCCTAATGTTCATGAGACAGTTGGACACCTCATGAATGTTTGGCAACTCTGATTGGGCAACTCAGTTTAATGATGGAGTTTGTTTTAAGGCTGGTTACCATTTGACCAAGTTAGTCAAAAGGGTTCAGAACATACACACAACATGCATGCATGCACACATATGCACATAACCACTGAAAAATGATACATGGATGGGCAATTGGGTATACATAAGACAAAGAATGGAAATCCAACAGTCATCCAACAATTTGAGTTTCATCCTGCCTCTTTCTTTCCATCTAAGAAGGATAATTCACTTATCCAAATGTAATGACACAGCTTAGCTGTGTTCTAGTGGAATGGTAACTGTCACGTACCATTATTTTTTGTACTCTTTTTCAATAATCCTCATTTCATTTTATTAAAAATGCTAAGATTGAGTACTTATTCTGGAAGGCTCCTTAAATTGTTATCACTGTGAATAACATGCGTCAATAAGTGCATTAACCTCAAAGGTTTATGTATTAATTTAAGAAGTTTTCAAATTTACAACCTTGAAAGGAAGCATTAATACATATTATTAAATTAAAGGAAATCAAATGCATCCTACCAAGAATTAGACAATAACCAATTCATAAAATGTAATATCCCAAGTATTTTATAATTAGATACAAAAGAAATTAATGACCCTCACTTTATGACAAAGTGGTTACACAACCACATGGAGAAAGGAATCATTTCAACCACTTTAGAGTTGACAAATAAATTCACTTATTTTAAGATACAATATTTTGACTGTACATGTTTAATGGAATATCTCCTAAGGACAAATGAAAGTGCAAAGGAAAAATAGACTTCATTCAATAGTCTTATTTTTAGTGGTAATACTGGTATTTCTAGAAAAGCTTGAAGCCGTGTGTGTGTGTGTGTTGTGGCACAAAGTATATAAGTAACACTATTAATGCCATAGAAATAATTTTTAGTAAAGCAAAAAGGAACAGAATTATAAAATCAAGAGTTAAATGTAGTGATATAAATTCTGAATTGGAAATACTCCCATGAACTCATTATTTTTCACTTTAAGAAACACGTATGTCTGGCTCTGTTTACAGAGGAGACCTAGAATTAATAGTAATTTGGCAGCAAGGCGCAAGCATAGCACAGCTGTGATCTCACAATGGTACCCCCAGTGCAGCCAGCAAGGGCTCTTGGGAAAATCGCTGATTCCCAGAGTGGGAAAACTAATTTAAAAGATGAGGCCAGGTCATCTTTTGTGACAAAAACAAGGAGGCTTTCAAACAACTGAGATCTATCAGAACAAGACAGGAGCAATAGGAAACAGTTCCTTTTGGTCAAAGATGGGACAATTTAGCACCACTGGGTGAGAACACACACTCATTTAGTCTGTTTTCCTGGAGATCCTCAGAAAGGTTTAGGTCTCTGAAGACGTAAATGGACCAAACACCTAAAGTGAATTTTCACTGCGTCTGATTTGACCACATGGGAGTTTGCTGAACACAAATGGCCCCTTTCTGGGGTCAGGTCTACAAGGACGTAGAGACTCAAGGGAATGGAGGGGTAAGTGTCTGTGGGTTCTTTTAGTCTGGCTGAAGAGGGAAAAGGTCCTAGCTCCTGAGCTGCAGGTGAGGCCTGGCCCGGGTTCCACACGGTCTCCAGTCACGCACACCCCGCTCCTGATGCACTGCTCTGCCCCTGTGCCAGTGGCCACGCCGCCAGCCCCCGTGGTGCCTGCTGCTGTCCTGGCCCTGCTCTGGGTCCCACCATCTCTCAGAGTCCAAGCAGAGACTGTGTCTCATGGAATTTGACCTGGACACACTGGTGAGTGTCTGGGAAGCACTGACATGAAGTCCAGGGTCAACGGTGGGATCCCCCCCTCCAGGCCCTCCTCTTCCACAATGCTCAGAGTTGGGGGGATGGTTCCCAGGGATTTGAGATTGGGCTATCAACAGAGGGGGGCAACCTGTGCATGCAAACCAGAGTCCACTAGAGGTGTCAGCACAGATCCTACCGGGCAAACGGAAAAATAAAGAATCAGAGTCCACTGTGCAGTTTGCTTCTGAGTTCCTTTTCTAGCCCTGTTTTCTCTGACGGGGAAATCGAATATACACAGGTTTGACACTAAATTGAATCCTTTTGAAATTGTGTCCCTACAAAGTACAAAACCTCACAATTCCCACAAATGAAAACAAACAAACTCCGCGAACACTACCGAGACTCAGGGTCTTTTGAATAAGCTGTACTGTTGGTGACTCGGAATGACTTAGGGCCATGAGGCAGGAAGGGAGAATTTATGAATAGCTTTCAGACAATGAATTACTTCCATTCTGTTTGATTTGCTCCAACAACTATAGCTCCTCATTTAATGACTTGGTTGAATAATTGGGTTATTGTCTTTTTCTAAATTCAGTCAAAGTTAAAATGTTCAATTTTAGCTGAAACCCAAAGGAAATATCTTGAATGGAGTGACAATGAAAACACGAGCTCGTAAATCAGGATTGATCTGTCTCTAGGCTCTGTCTCTGCCTCTCCTACATAAAATGTGTCTACTTTCCATTCATCTCCATTAATAATAATAGAAAAATGAGATAACTTGCAACTCCACAGGCCAGTCCCAGGGCTCACTTTAGGGAGCCATTCCTATAGATTGGTTCCCTTTTACTCGGGATTCAACAAGAAAATGAAATAATGACCTTAAGTGAGGAAAAATATGTATGTATTTGTTTGTGTGTGTGTGTGTGTGTGTGTGTGTGTGTGTGTGTGTGTGTGTGTATGTACATCCTGGAATCAGCTATTTTTCCTTTGAAATTAAAGTATTTACTGCCCATGTAAACAAATCTCTTTTTCAGAAGTGGCAATATTCTTACACCCAGATTAGGACAGAAATAATTCTCTAATTATTCCAAAGGATTGTTTATAATACTTTGAATATATAGAATAAAGTTTTTAAATTCTGAAATAAACTATTCCTGAGAAATAATTAGACCTTATTTATGTATCTCCTATATGAACGATAAGAATTTATTTAATTTATACCACAAGCCCCTCACTCCTCCAAGTTATTTTCCTTCTAATATATCCTTCTGATATCATCATTTGTCAAATTTGTATTATAACAGCATTTAGTGCTTATCTTAATATGCATCATCTTCCCATCCAAGTCACAGAATATACTATGATTATATTGACTTTCTTACACAAATTTTCTACTTTTACTTGAATTATCAGGTTTTATATGCTTTATTGGTTATATACCAGTTTGTCAAGATTTGTCAAACTTTTCTCAAAATAGATTAAAAAAAAAAAAAAGATCATCCAATTTTTTTGCTCCTTTGTGACTTCCCTCTGGAACCCTCTGTCTCCTTGCTCCAACCAGACGGTTCGCTTTCTAGACACACTCCGTGTGATGTCATGGAATGCCAGAAGTTGTCTCAGCTTCTGTCTTAGCATTGATCCCATTTCCTGAAGCCCGTTTTCCACTTTCTTGATTTATATTTTTGTTTTATAGGCATTCCTCCCATGTAACCTTGGTCATAGTGCATTTGAGTACATTTTTGAGATCTTGAAGGTCTGAAGTGCTTTTAATTTTCATTCACATTTGATGCCTAGTAGAGCTGGGTATAGAATTCTAGAGAAGGACGAATTTCACTCAGAGCCTTATCCCTGCTCATCTTTGATCCACCGGGATCATTCTTGATCGTTTCTCCCGCTGTGCACCATTTTAGACAATGCTCTTCATTCCCAGAGTTTTGAAATTTTATAAAACTGTGTGTACCTAAAGGGTGTTTTGTTTTGTTTTGTTTTGTTTTTATCGTTCATTCTGCTGGATAGTCAATGGAATCTTCCTGTGGAATCTGATATAATCCTATAGTTTCTTTAATTTTTAAAATTTTTTATCCCCCATTTTTCTGTCTTCTCTTTTGTCAAATAGTGAAACTTATGAATCAATCCTCTAACTTTCTCTTCCATTTTTCTCCCATTTCCCATCTCTTTGTCTTTTGGTTTACCATATGAAAGATTTCCTCTTTTTTATCCCCATTGATTTTTTAAAATTTCCACATACACAGGTATAATTTATGTATTATGTATAAACATAAACATATTTATAGATTATGTATAATTCACATATAAACATATTTATACATTATATACATATTATTTCACAGAACATTTTGTTTCTTAAATGTTTATTTTTATAGCATCTGGTTATCAGTTCATAGATGAAAAGTCGTTGAGTCATCTCCTCCCCCCTGCTCTGTCACTGTTTACTCTGTTCTTTTTATCTTTGTTTACTCTGATCTCTGGCTCTCTGAATGTCTAGTAATTCTTGGCTCTCCATTCATTTTTAAAAGAGGAGAATGGGAGGGTCTTTCTAGGCTCTGGATGAAGGGTGGAATCTGCTGACTGATGACTTTATTTTGAGGTGATGAAGGATAGGTGGGTCTGTTTCACTAGGAATATCCATCTGTCCACATCTGTGTGTCTTTTCTCCTATTTCACTTGTTACCAGAGAGAGGAACCAGCAAAGAAAATAAGAATCCAGGGAGCTAATGAGGAAGAGGTCATGATTCTCCATATTGGGGGATGCAAAATTTCACTTAATCACCAGGTTGGGTCCAGTGAGTACTGTTGTTGACCTCTGGTTGCCTAGACAGCCATGACCAGTGCCATCCCATTCAGTGATCTTGGAGAGTCCCCTCCCCCACTCTGCCTGTGTGGAGAAGCATGGTCCCTGACTGGACATGGATGGGCAGGAATCTGGGAGTGTGGATGTTCCTTATAAAGACTGGTCCACTTTTCAGGACCATCCGCACTCTGATCAGCAGTGTCTGTTGCCTCTATTGCCTGCACCCACCAGGAATTTAGGCAAGAAACAGCCATCATCTTTACAGCGTTTCTCCCTCTCCATGCAGTTAGGTTCCAGCTCTCTCTGGTGAGCTCCATTAGTTACCATCTGTGAAAGATGGTATTTTCCAAAGATGTCCACAACAATATATTTCATTCCAAGTGGTCTTCCAGAGCTTGGCCATCCCTCCATTGCTAGGTGGACTCTAATTCTCTCCCCCTTGAATCTGAACCTGTGCATTACTTCTGACATGTGGAGAAAAGGTAGGTGTCATGCTTCTGCGTGAATTCCAAATCTATGGCAAAAAAAAAAAAAAAAAAAAAAAAGACAATGCAACTTGAACCTTGTTAGCAGAAGGACTCACCTGTGGAGCCCTGAGTGGCCAGGTAAGAAGTCTGACTATTCTGAGGCTGCCACACTGGGAGAAAGCTCAGACAACTTGGAGAGTCCACGTACAGGTCTAGTAGACAACCCCTGCTGAGAGGTCCCTGCTGAGACCCAGCATCAAGCCCACATATGTGATGAGTGAGCGTGCTCAGTGTCCAGCCTCCAGTCCCCAATTGTCCTGAGCTTTCAGTTCTTCCCAGCTCAGACTGCAGGTGTCATGGAGCACACACAGTACATTCCCCTCCATTTTCTGTCCCAGAGAATCTGTGAACCTAATCAGGTGGCTGTGGCTGCCCACCACCGTTTGGGGAGGTAGCCATGCAGCCATCATGACTGAACCCCACTCATCCATTCCCTTTCCTGTTTCCAATTGTGTTGACTTTGGTTTTGATCTTCTTGAATGTACACCTTTTTAAACTTGTGCTAAAGCCCCAAATTAGTCCATTCATTCACTTCTACACCCTCAGTATATTTTGTATTAATTCAAGTTCATATATATTGGATGTATAAAAATTATTGGTTGAAGGAAAGAATTGCCTGTGATGGTCATTAAATTAAGATCATCAACCCATAGCCCATCCTATATAAAATAATGAAAATTGCATTTTTCAAATCAATGAGTAATTTCTTAAGGTTGAATCCACCCTGCCCCTTATTAGTAAGGCCTTTTGGAAAACTTTGCAAATTTTCCATGCCTCTGAGCTTTATTATCTTATCTGAAATGAGCAAAACCACGAGGCAACTGTTCCCTTTCGTCCCTCCCTCAAAGGCCTTCCTCACCAGCCAAGGGGTGCCGCCCAGACACCGGGTCACCCTAACCACCGAGGGCCAGTGACTGACGGCAGTGGCTGAGCCACCTGTATTCACTGTGAAGACTGACAGCTGGGAGCAGTGCGGGCTGCATTTGCTGCTCCATGATCTGTTTTCCAGAGTGTGCACAGACATGGCCTGACACCCAAGTATTAACTTACAGGCGGGGAGACCATGGGCCACATTAAGTTATGTCAAGTGTTTGATTCCAGTCATATATTATGAAGAGTTTGCCCCCTCTCCTGAAAGGCATGCCAAAGCAGCTCTTTGCTCTCTCTCATAAAATTTCACCCTGGTGCTACATGTAATGAAGCAGAAACACACACACACACACACACACACGATCCCATCAATACCACACTTATATGATCATACTAAAGAGAGATAAATAGATAATAAGCATATGAACCAGAATAGGCACATTTAAAAAGGAATTCCAAAAAAAGAAAAAAGAAATTCCATGCTTTAAGCATTTTAATTAAATAATGCTTGATCTACATGTATAAATTACATATGTAACCATTTTAATAAAGTGTAGAATGCTAGCTTTGTGGTATATTTTTCCTGATAGCCTAGACTTCAAGTATAAAAACTTCATATTAAGGCTACTTTTACATCTCTAACTAGCAAAATAATTTTGAACTGGTGGGGAAAGAATGTTGTCTTCCCATGAATAATAATAATGTTTTACTTGCATCACTGTAAAGCAGATTAAGTGTCTTTTTTTCTTAATTTTTTTTTTAGGAGAGTTATGAGAATGCTAGTATATGATCAATGTATCTTCTAAAATAAATTCCTTCTCCTTGTCCAAACCCCAAAAGTAAAGTCTTTAAAAATTGGAGCTCAAAGAAATCCTTTTTCTAAATTAAAAAAGGAAGGTAAATTTGGCTCTACAAATTCGTCAGGGAAACTTTTTTTCAAGTACATTCATTTAACAGTGTTTTACTTAATCCTTTGCTCCCCAGAAGCCTTCATATGTTAACCTACTTGAATACACCCCAAGACATAAAATATCGGGCCATTCATGGACTTATCTCTTTCCGGTCAGAGCCACTGCTGGCGTGCTTTCATCAAAGAAGCTAGCAGGGCAATCCAAGCCAAGACCCTTCTTCCATCCCCCCAGCGATCGGGACAACTTCCTGCCAGCGAAGAATTATGTGAGTGTTCAGAAGTTACGCTCTCAGCTCTCCCTTCTCCCCAAATCAAGGGAGCTCCAGTTATCCTTGAAGTCTCTTCAGGACTGGAGGGCAAAGATGCAACCCTTTCCAGCATTAGGAAGAAACGTGTCTGCCCACCTAAAGGAGAGAACATAATATGGCTTGAAATGAGGCTTTCAAGTCTGACAATTTACGTGCAGTCCTAAATCTCCCTGACCACTTGTTCAGCCCCTGATGCGGTATTTCATGTAAGTCTCTTCACAGCTGAAAATACAACAACGAACAAACAACCCAGACCGCAGTCCGAGGCTCCCCGTGCTCCTCGGCAGTCTCCTCGGCAGTTGGCGTGGCGAGCTCCCGGTTCCCTCTGTGTTCCACTGGAGAAGCCAAGACAGCCAACGTGGGAAGAGAGGAGAAAGGCTGGGGACGAAGTAACGGGATAGCCTCTCCCACGCAGGGACACGTCTGAGCCACACAAACAGCGTGGCATGCCCCCTGCGTCGGATTTGTGTGCAGTTGGGAAATTTGGTAGTCCAAGCAATGTTTTAGCGTAATGAAAGCGCCAAATGAATGAGCGCCTCTGTCTCTCTCTCCCTCTGCTGGACCGGGCCGCTGGAGCCATCTGCCCTCACCAGCGACAACATGCTGCGTATTCAAACGCGGCTGCTGCACACAAAGGTGGCTTCATGGGCCCTGCAGCTTGTGTCCTCAGCAGGGGCCCCCACTTTGTTTAAGCTTCTAAACTCTCTATCAGTGACAGGAGAGGGTTGATGTTTGGGGCACAAAAGGGACAGTGTAGTGTAATGTATGCACCCTTCCTGCGGAATCCTAATGCTGCTGCACTGTGGAGAACTTACACAAACCTTATAGGAATTAGAAAGAGACGTTTATTTCATTCAGAGGACGCAGTGACTTCCACTTCTTGTGCTGCTGGGAGCTCCGCTTTGAAAGGGCCTTTCATGGTGCAGGAAGAAAGCCCGGGGCTGCGGCCAGGGGACACTTCGGGCCGGCCTGGCGTGCCTAGCAACTCCTGCGGGCAGGTTTTCCCATCCCTCCTGAAGGGACGGGGTTAACAGAAGCCCCGCATGCCCGAGCTTGTGTGGCCCCCATAATGAGGCTGTTGTGGGCTTCTCTGGGTTCTTGTGTCCCCATTTGGGAATGTGTCACTTCGTGCAGTTCAAAGTGGGAGCAAATGAAAGAAGCCACAGTCACTTCATTAATGATTTGTAAACAGAATCTCCAGGGCCACCACCACCTGCGCGGCCGGGGCTGGAGGGACTCTGCGGCCACCCTGCCCAGAATCCCCACGCCTTGGACGCTCCTGCAGCCGGGAAATGTCCCTGAACGTGTCCCACTCTTCCCAAGGGTTTCACAGCAAGGAAACTGTATCTTTTCAGTTTTGAGAGGCATTTTTTAAAATGAAAATAAAAGTCCACCTTGTAACCGTGCCATCCGGCAGACTTTGCCATTTTCAAAGGCAGATGGCAAAACGCAGCTACATGAGTGGACGCAGAAGTGCTGGACGTTCCCAGCAGCCGCAGGCGCCTTCCGAAGGTGGCCGCCACGGCCATGGGCCCCTTGTCCTCCGCGGGAGAATTGTTGATTTGGAAGTTACAGTAAAAATACTATGTGTACCGGTGGTTTAACACAGAAATCATCTTGTAGCTCAGAAGACCCTGTCTACATGTACGAACCGTGTCCATCGCCCGGGACCCAGGCTCTTGTCCTTGTGCCAAGAAAAACGATGAAATGCATTTTCTGCTCCAATTTTACTACAGTCTAGGTTCTGAAACCCTATAATTTTAGGGGGCAAGTCCAGCTGCCACTCCCCTCCCTCTGCCTGGGTAAGAGATGGCAGGCCGTGAAGGGACGGAGTCAGGCCTGGCAGTTATGGGTACCAGGGCAGAGGCAGGCGTGGGGATGAGACTCAAAGTGTAGCCATTGGTCAGTGTTCACATGCGCAGATGTCGTTTCCTTCAGAAGGTGACACCGATATGAGAATATGGCATAGAGTACAGCCGTCTAGTTCTGTAGGCACATTTAAGATCTCAAGCTCTCTACTGCTCCAGAGTTCTGATTCGTGTTGCTGTTTTAGTCTCTTGTCTCTGGGAGGCGAAGTGCGCTGGTAGAATGGGCAATGGGCTCAGACATAAGGAGCTGTCGCCTCAGCCTGCCTCCTCCACCAGAGCGCCGTGGGGAGTGGCTGACCCTGCATGCGGCCCTCCCCGCCTCTGTCCGCCATCAGGCTCTCCTCACCTCAGGATGAAGGATGGACGATGCAGCCCAGCCTTGGACATAACAGTTCCCCACCGCTCTGGTAATGACGCTTGACCCAAGGGTATTGCAGAGGATGCAGAGGGTCCATCTGAGGCCATCGCTAGGACTGACAGAGGGAGGCTCAGAGAAAGCGCTTCCCTTACCATGAGGCTGGTGAGCATGGCGGCTGCCCTTTTCCGGCTCCACTGAGCAAGCCAGTTCGTGCTGGGAAATGATGAGCTCAATGCCCTAGGTGAGAAATAAATGGAAAGAGAGAAGAGAGGGAGGGAGGGGAGGGGAGGGAGTTCAGACAGGTACCATTTCAGCTTCCGGGTCCAGGGCTGAGTCAACTCCCATCCCTGGAGATGAACCAATACTGTGTGTGTGTGTGTGTGTGTGTGTGTGTGTGTGTGTGTAAGACTGAAAGACCCTGACAGCTTACTCAAGATATCTAAGCATGATGTGCCACTTCTGTCACTCTTTAAGAGAACAAGCTATAAGTATCTCAATAATTTTTCCAATTCTATAATTTTGTAAAATAAAATTTTAGAGGACAAAATGGCAAAAAAAAAAGATGAAAAAAGAAATGTTTCTAACCACCTATTTAAATGTAATAATGGACTGAGTCCATGTGAGGTTAAAGTATTATATATGTTGGTAAATACACTATTGTGTTTGTATTTCTTAAATACCTCTTTCCTAAGCAGGAAATCCACATCCACAATACTTCATTTACAAATTACTTTTTCAGTTACCATAGTCTAACTCGCTTTATAGCTATTCATGCATGTATCTAATTTTCCTTTTTGTCAATTTAGTGGAGGGCAGGAACCACGTCTTAATCATCTTTGTATCACCTGCGTTTGGCCTTCAGCCATCCCAGGTCACTTCAGCGAGCTGTCCTGGGTCACCCTGGCTCGCAGTGGGGCCCTGGGGGTAATACAGGGTCCTACCCTTACGGAGTCTGCACTTTCCAATTGCAGAATTGATCTCAGTTTGGAACCTATTGGATAAGAAGGCAACTGCTCATCCAGGACTCAAAAGGCACCCAATAATCTAATAATTCTCCTGAATTATTCTCTCTCTCAAAGCAGCTCATGAATTGTTTTAATTGAGTGATGAATTGTTTTAATTGAGTGTGCCATTTCCTTCAGGCTTCTACATTTTGTTACCTTGGATATTGCAGATTTATTTTAAAGAGCTCAGCAATTCTGAAGGTCCTGGCCATCTACACAAAACATTTTGAAGCTCACATCAAACACAAGCTTTTGAATTTCAGTGAGTTCCCGTTTAAATGGCATCCCCAAAATTGTCTTCTAAGTTGGGCTTTTAATAATTTGCAAACAGAAGTGGTGCCCTGTCTTAAGCCGGACCTTACGTTATACTCAATTATATCTCAAGGACTTGTTTGCCAAAAGGATTTAGAGCCCAAGGGCTTTCTCTTCTTGAATATGAAGGATTTGACGTCTATAGTTTCCAATAAGTGGGTAGCGATTATTAATATAGCAATACTTTATTAGTTTAACTGAAACCAGAGATGTAAACGTTTCAAGATTTAGACTTATGACATTACAGCCAAATGAAAATAAGTCCAAGAAAAAGTCTGTGAACTTAATTTGTTGAATTCTACATTTTTAAAAGAGAACTAGTGATTATCGTTATTTTTGGTGGTTAAAAATAAAAGAACAGTGCTTAAATTTGAATTTCTGGAATTATTAGTCTTTCATTAAATCAAAATACCAAAGCCAGCAGAAGTTGTTCTGAGCACAAAATGGAGCTTTGTGCCAGTATTACATGCCACCACGCAGGCCGAGCCCAGGCCTGGAGCTCGCCAAGCCGGCAGCTCCCTGGTGGATGACGAGAAACCATAATTACGGGATTTCAAATTACAGTGAAAGGAAATTGCACGCTCACCCTTCCCTACGTGTAGGCAATTAGCAAACCGTATAAATTTTAGTTGGGAGTGAAGGGCTCCAAGTCTTTGAAAAACAAAACAGCTCTTGACCATGCGGTCGCTGAGCCCAGAGAAAGCGTGACTGTGCAAGCTGCTTTAGCACTTGGTTGACAATTATTATGGGGGAAAATTCCTCTTCACATCCAATGTACCAGTGTCACATACGGACCTGACACTGAACTTGTTGCCTTAAGAAAAGAGCAACAAGAATTCCTTTAAAAATTCATAAATAAGCCCAATACTAAATGTCTCCATTTTCTAACATCCTTCCAAGAGGTGAATTAAAATTCTCTGTGGGCGGATTAGCCCCTAATACGTTATTTGAGGTAAATGGAAAATTACAGATTTTTCCAGCTGAAATGGGCACTGCGGGATTGTTTTTGGTGGTTTTGCAAAATCTCCACCAGGTTCTCCACCCGGTCAGCAGCCACTTAAGGGCCTTTTAAAGTCACAGACATGCTAAAGGGCGTACCTGGCAAGGTGAGGAGGTGACAGCCTTTTTCTCTTCCTGGTTGCTCCTTAGCCTTTGGTGGGGCGTCTTCTAGAAGGTAGGGTTTATGCCAATAGTTTATACTATGACTTTTCTCACAGTTGTGAGATTTCTCCTCTCTATTTAAGCAAAAGTTTGCCTCCGTGGTGAGTCCAGCATTACCTCTCACGGTGTCTTATAAAGTGAGCATTACAATGTGGTAAACATGAGAAAAGCAAAATATAGTTTTGAGTGCCCAGAGTAAGCTTTTAATATATAAGTATATTTTGATTGTGAAAGTATCTAAATTATAGTTTTGATTTGTCAAAATTGCTATAACTAGCATGACTTATTTTTTACAGTCAGAAAAAGTAGTGTGTGTGTGTGTGTGCGCGCGCGCACGTGCATGCACACACACACGCACGAGCACGCAGGGATTAATGCGCATTGGCCAGGAGGCAGCCTAACTTTGCCTGCCTCTCTGCTTTGCTGCATGGAAGGAGCTGTGGCTGCTAGAATAAGAACCCCAGCCCCGCTGAAGGATCTCGGGAACAGGGAGAGGGTAGCTATCTGGCCTGGTGGTATAAGCCTTAGCTCAGTCCCTGGGAGAAGCTTGTGCAGCCCAAGAGAGGATGAGTCCCCACATAGGCCAGGGACCTCATCAGCGAGGTGGTCACACCTGGACAGTGATATTATGTACTTCAGGGAAAGGACAGTGGAGTGCCCCGGAAAGGCCCAGGAGTCGCTGAGTTACACCCGCTCTCCTAGACAATAGCTTCCAGCCCCCCTGATCACAGATGTGAACCCCAAGCCCTCCCACCTCCTGACACTCTTCCCCGCTTGGGTCTGGAGAAGGACTGGGTGCCACCTGGGACCAACCCTTGGGGTTAAAAGTGAAGACTTCTGCACGCTGGCCTTAAGTATTTGAGGTTCGCAGGAGTATTGGCTGCCTAGCCCTCCAGTGAAATGGGCTTCATGACCCCCACTCCGCACAATGTCCCCGGCCCCCAGCCTGGGCCCGGGGTGCTGAGGGCTGGAGGTGGTTTCCCAGGGACTGCTGGACCGGCAGGGCCTTCAACTGGACCGCGTTTCTCACCAGTCGGTGCCTGGAGCTGCCTCCTTGTTTCCCATAAGCCCTTTCTCACCATTCCTTCCCTGATCTGGGACATGTCTCTGAGCAGTGCCACTGGTAATCTATTCCTAGTTTGGAAATCAGCTCACTGCTAACAACAGGCGCCTCCTGTTTTGAAACCGAAAGTTCCCTCTCATGAAAATTTATGGTAAGTTTTCCAGCAGTGTAAACGAGCACCCTTAAAACCCTTCCAGACAGACTAATAAAATGGAAGCTCCTTCAAAAAAAGAACCCTCTGCTTTCATGAAAAATGATCCACCATTAAAACTTCTGGGATTCTCAGAAAAAGATGAAGGAAAGAAGCTAATAAATTCTGGGGAAGACCTAGGTGTCAGACATGTCGGGGCTGAATAAAACGGGCAGCTGAGTGTGTGCGCCAAGCGACAGTCCACCGGGGAAAACGTGCAGGAGAGGCGCGTGCACGAGAGCACACGCCCAGCATCGGGGGACAGGTCACGGGCAGCCTGGAACGCCAAGCACTCTCAGCGTAGGAGGAAAAACAAGCTTCGCTTAATCGATAGTAATACAGCCTTAATGAGAACTGTCAAATGGTGTTTTCAGCTGAACAAAATCAACCTACACTCTCCTACCCTAGTCAATTATGAAAGAACATGTCTTTTGTCTGTCAACAGTGAAAAAAGGCAGGAAGGACATAAACTAGCATTAAAGACCCCTGCAGAAGAAATGACGAAAACTCATCGATGTGAAGGCCGAATTAAGCATACAAGATATGTATATGTACACAAATATGTGTAGCATGCAGTCATATACACAGCCTTATGCCAATGTATCACTAGACACGTAAGTCCCATTTTGTCAGATTCGATGTTGTGATAAGCAAATAACAGTGTGGAACATAGGAATGCAAAACAGAAGCAAATTGTAATGTTTCCCATTGGGGACCAGATGAAATCGTCACAACACCATAAAGGTCATTGTGCCCAACTTGCTACGCTTAATTGGCCTTCATTTAACTTATGGGAAACAATTTCCCTTTGAAACCTTGCATAGTCTTGAAGAAGTGATTGCAGATGAGAAGTGGATCTGAAGGGGCAACTGTGCAGTGTTGTAACTGACCCTGGACAAGGATGCTTCTGTACATTTGCTCCCGGCGGGTCATGGCTAGTGTAGGGGCTGCCAGCGAATGGGGAATAGTCAGGAGGTATAGATATGGTTTTGTCTGTACCATGTTTCTGTCATCTTTCAATTCAATACTAACTGGCATTCATGACAGTCGCTGGTATTCTACTCACTGCCTCACTTTCCTGGGGCTGCAGGGATAAGCCCCTCAGAGCATCACCTTATGTGAACAATTCTCAGATAACTACTGGAGTGCAGGAATGTTCCACGCAACTAGGGACAAATGTGGCATTTTTATTTAACGAGCAAAGCATTCGATTTTGTTATCATCGTGTCCAGCTTAACCTGCTTGGATTACCAAAGTGTTATAAGATGCAGGGCCCTTTCTGTCTATACACCCCTCCCTGCTCCTTCTACTGCACCCCTACCCACTTGGTCCCCAGAATGCTTTCCCCCGGCGCACAGGACCAGGTTGCTTTGAGTCTGTTTTCTGCTGCCAGAAGCTCCCCGAGTGAGGAAGCCCATACGGTTGGCCTCGGGCTCCTCTCAGCCCACCAGCAAGCACAGGTCAGGCACTGCCCTGAATGCACATGGCACCGCCCACAGCTGGCTGCAGGCTCCAGCAAGGCTTTCCCACATGACTTCCACTCCCAGCTGGGAAAGGTGAGGAAAACGGCACCAGGTATGGTTGCTGGGGAGAGGCCTCACCACAAAAAGTACGGCCTGAGGAGGAGTGACACAACCCATGTCATGGAGCTGACACCAGTGACCGGCTTCCACTGACTCGACATAGGTTTCAAAAAGCCTTCAGACAAGAGTCTTCGCACAAATGTTGGGAAGACCTGGTTCCAGCTGCAGGCTCTGCTAATTGCTGTGTGGCCTTAGACAAGTCGTCTAACCATTCTGAGCTCATCCAGAAACTAAAATGACACCTCCTCGCTTAACTAAGTCTGTGTAGTATCTAGATGCTGGCTTGATATTTAATATTTGTCATTTCTTTCCCATTTGGAGTTTTTAAAAACCCACTGTTTGGCACAATGGCTGGACTTAAAGGACTGACACTAGCAAATAGGGATGCTATGGAGCCACCTGATCTCTCCTAGAGCTGCTGAAGGCGCGGGTACCAGCAGCCACCTTGGGAAATGACAGTGCAGACCCCACCAAATCAAAGTGAACCTATGGCTCTGCTGGGAACCAACGATCTCATGCTAAGTGATGTGCGCGTGGTGGTCTTAAGTATGTCCACAGATGCTTTGATATGAACGATCTCACGCTAAGTGATGTACGTGTGGCGGTCTTAAGTATGTCCACAGATACTTTGATATGAACTATCTCACGCTAAGTGTTGTATGCTTGGTGGTTTTAAGTATGTCCACAGGTGCTTTGATATGAATGATCTCACTCTAAGTGATGTGCGCGTGGCGGTCTTAAGTACGTCCACAGGTGCTTTGACATGCCTGTTTTCAAGAAGTGGCAATACATTTCTACCCCCGTGACTGCATTTAGCAACTCACTTTTACAAGTGGGGACACTGGAAGTGGTGGGGTGTCACTTTAGGGTAAGGACTGTAGCTTCCACCTTGGCTGCGTTTGTCTCTCTGTCTCTGGTTCTCCTTCTCCCAGAACTCGCTCTGGAGGACGTCAGGAGGGCACTGGGGCAGCCTAGAGAGAGACCCATGTGGTCAGGAGCTCAAGTCTCTGACCAAGAGGCTGAGACAACCTGAGGCTGGTAAACAGCCTTTTCCCCGAGATCCAAAGCGGGTCTTCCCACAATCAAGCCTTCAGATGAGGCTACAGCCCAGCCGACCACTCAGAAGATTTACAGCAACCTCATGGCGGACCTGAGGCCTGTCATCTAGCTAAGCCGGCCTCAGGTTCCTGACCCACAGAAAAGCACAATGTTTGTTGTTTTGAGCTGCAAAGTTTGGGGGTCCTCTGTTATGCAGCAAGAGCTGCTAACCCTGTGCCCTATTGAAGTGTGTACAGAGATGTCCATGGCAGTGGCATTGGTAATGTCCCAAACTGCAAATGACCCCGAGTTCATAAACAGGAGGATGGGCAAGCAGGCTGGGTGCCTCCATTCTTGCAATTTTGTATACTGTGAAGCTGAGCCAAGTGCAGCTGTGTGCGTCATCACAAGCAGATCTCACAACATGAAATTAAGAAACATCAGGCACTGATGACTCTGCTGCCGATTTTATTCATGTAAAGCTCCCCAGTGAAAAAAAATCTATTTTCAGAAGGTGGTAAAGAAACTAGTTAACAGCCCTGAACTTACATGGAGCAATATGGGAAATAAGTAGCTTAGATTTCATCTAACCTAAAATCAGAGTCAGCAGGCTTTTCTGGGAAAAGCCAAGGTGTGTCACTGTTTTAGGCTTTGTCAGGCTTGTGTCTCTGTTACAACTACTCAACTCTGCCACCCACAGAAGCAGCCTCAGATAACACAGAGTAGATGGGCCTGTGTCCCAGTAAAACTATTTACAAGGCAGGCTGCAGACTAGATCTGACCTGAGGGCCAGAGTTTGCTAACACCTACTCTACCTATAACAATTCTGAGCATGCGACTGCTTAAACGTATGATGATATTATAAGGAAATTCAGAGCTATGCCACAGTGAAAATGAAACAATATTTCAGCTTTATTTTTCATATTTAATAGTATATGAAAAAATGAACCTATGAATATGAAAACACAGAAAAAGAGAGAGATTAAACTTTGCAAACCCTTGTGAAGATGCAGTTAGATTAAGTCAGCCTTGCTCCCTGGCATCCAGGCCCCAGGACCTCTCATGGTTATACTGACCAGGAATGTTAGCTCAGCAGAAAGGCACACTTGGGCCTGATGTTGATATTTCTGGATCATAGACCAGTTTCAACATTGGCTTCTCATCCCAGAATCATCACATAGTAGAGCCCAATGCAACTACAAATGTCTTCTTCTCATCTTGAAATAAATTTGACGTTTCCAAAATAGAGTTAATAGTACCTTCAAACACGCATATGTATTGTAGCACAATTATTATAGATGTTCTATCTATCTATGTACCATCTGTCAATCTATCTACCCATCTATCTATGTATTATCTATCTCTATCACTTACCTATCATTTATATCTATCTATCTATCTATTTATCTATCTATCTATCTCCTATTCATTCATCCATCATCTATCTATCCATCCATCTAGTTTTATCTATCATCTATCCATCCATCCATCACTTATCTATCTGTCTATTTATTTATCTATTTATCTATCTATCTATCTGTCTATCATCTATCTATTTACCCATAGATAGATGTGTGTGTGTGTATATATATATATATATATATATATATATATATATATATATAAAATATCACAATTGCAAATATTCATGTGACTTTTAAATGCCCAAGAGAAAATAAAACACACAAAACAAATTTAAAAACCAAAATGTCCTGTCTTTATTTCTTTTTGTTACCAAGTCAAACAAAACATCTGGAAAATATACTGCTCTTAAGCACCTCAGCACCTCTTCACCCCACTGTTTGGGAAGGTTTGAGATGTCTGTGCTCACCTGGAAATGCCACCTGGCCTGCAGGGTCTCATCTGGTGGTGGAGGAGCTGCCGTCCCTGGAATTTACTGTCCACCGATGACAGCAGTGCACATGCATAGGTGTTCCCTGAATGCAAACTTCATTTGGTGAAACTATCCCTGTGTTCTGGAGCACAAATTTCTCTCTGTCTACACACCCGGAGTTTCTACCAGTGCTGGCTCCCAAATAACACCTGCAAAAAGGCAGTATTCCATTAAAAGCAAGATCAGCCCTTAAGCATCGCCCGACTACAGATGAAAGGAAGAAGGCATTATTGTCACCAATCCAGTCAAAAGGGGGCGGGGCAGTTATCTGAGGTCAAACTGCAAGGCTGCAAATACATGTTCACACCTTTGGCGGAATACATCTAAAGCTGGACTGTCATTGTCACACACCCTGATGGTGGGGCAGTGTATGCAGGACCCATTTTCCTCTAAGGGCTATGGACTATGCATAGTTATCAAAAGAAGCCAACAAACCCAATTTAATAATCCAGTGACCACACTCAACGAAGCTAACCTTGCAATAATTTCATGTCTGCCTCACAATA
Source organism: Aselliscus stoliczkanus (assembly GCA_033961575.1). Classification (NCBI taxonomy): domain Eukaryota; kingdom Metazoa; phylum Chordata; class Mammalia; order Chiroptera; family Hipposideridae; genus Aselliscus; species Aselliscus stoliczkanus. The sequence continues at coordinate 110,911,558 of CM066728.1, forward strand.
TGGCACTATAAAATTTAAAGTGTGTTTTAGAATCCACGTCCAAAGAAAATGGACACATTTTTTAAAAAATGAAATGAAGAGTTGCCAGAACTTGGGCAGCAGACAAAGAAATAGATGTGGCTTTGGTCACTATCACTGGCTGACCAAGTGTGAATGTGACTGTTCCTCACTGTCTCCTCCAGGGGAGTATTTGTACCAGGTAGGACACCAAGATAAAGCTTAATTTAATTTTCAATCCACTGTCATCAAGTGACTTCAAAAAACTCACAGCATGATTAAGCATTCTACCAAGTAGCTCCTATGTACACAGGAACTGACAGCCTCACGGGAGGTCAAGGCAGTGAAGAGAGAAGAAACGGTCCGTTTCTTTGGTTAAACAGTAGAATGTCCACAGCTACAAAGCCCTGCATCTAATTAACGTGCTGTGGAAGCCTGCCAGTCAGAATCCAAACATTTCTGTCTAAGCTCTTAGCTGACTTTCAAGAAAAACTCCCTCCCTAGGTTAGTAATTCAATTCAGCAAGAACTAGGCAAGTGCACACCACAGACCCAAAGCTGGTATTCTTCAATATGTCTCCAGATCTGACAGCCGGGGGCCAGGAGGGCAAAGGGAGTGAGGAAACTCACCTTGATCATGACACGTGACAAACGTGGGTGACTGGCCAAAGTGAGCCTGAGTGGTCCTTAGGCTCCAATCGCCAATTATGCTTATACGCCAAGTGGGTGCCGATGTTGGAGAACCACCTGTGTTAACACAGAGCCGGATGTGATGTTCCACTAGGCCCGTGAGAAAATGGCAGGTACTCCCTGGAGACATCCGCCAGGGTGCTGCCTGGCTCCCTGCAGGTCGGGACCCTGCCGCCCATCTGCCCCGTGTTTTGCTGGGATGGCATCATCTCACTGAGAGCAGCAGGGAGAAAGGTCTGGAACATCACTGCTTCTTCAACAGGTATATTTACATGTGACACCCTTATCGGGTGTATTTCCCATACCACGCTGGGTGCCTAAGATCAATGGATAATGCACTCAACATTCAACATTTCTGTGGCATGTGTGGTGTGTGTGTGTGTGCATGCGTGTGTGTGTGTGATGTACCCTTAGGGTATATTAAAAACCGATCTTGGATCATACTGGGAGACTCTCAACTAGAGATGACTCAGACAAAAGTATATTTGAATGTCAAAGGCAACATGATGAATAAATTACTTTATGTAGATTTCAATTTAGTGAACTGGAGAAAGGAAGAAATATAAGAAAGAGCTAGTTTACTTGTGGGCAATAGGAGATCTCATTCTTTTCTGGTTCAAAAGAAAAAATAGGATGACGGCACCCCTTACCATTTAGCCTTCATTTTGCTTCTTTTCTTATGGATTTAATATGAAAGTAGAAGGAGCAGAGGTGAATTTTGAAAGAATACCATATTAAGCCCTCTAATGGGGAACACATGTTAATATAATTCAGGGTACAGGGATCCAAAGGTACCCCTCTGTGTTTCTTTAAATGTTGCTCTGTCTGATACTTTGAACATGTAATATTATTTAAGTGACACTTGTCCTCCATTTTACAAAGCTCACTTCTGATGAGAGGGGTGGTCAAGTGTATCATGTAACTTAAATTTCTTGGTTTTCAACAACTATCGTAATCATGACATAGTTGAAATAATTCTAGCTTTCCAGCCAAGCTTTCCTAACAATGACACATCTACCAAATTTTACAGACTAAACAGGTCCACCCCAGGGATACCCTTCCCACAAAGAGGTCTGTTATCCCACCCGGCCTGTGTTAGAGGGACCCATGGATGAGTTCCCTCCTGCCCTCAACCCCCTCCAGTGGCTTCTTCCTGTGACCTTCACTCGACCTTGGGATCCTGGGATAGAAATGGTGCTTTTCATCTCTAGGCCTTAATTCCTGACTAGACCATGAGGTTCTCTATAATGCTTGTTGGGGTAAATTTCATGGAATTAATTAATTATTAGAGGAAATTAATTACATCTAGTCTTTAAAATCTCAGGTTATCAAATGAAAACAAGGACACAGCGTAGATAAAGGAGATGATCAAAGGGGATCCACATGTGAGGGAAAGGTCGAAAACAGAGAGAAAGTGCAAATGACTAATGATGATGACATGATGTGTGTCACAGGTGAGTGCCCACATGGCCAAGTGTACACCTCAGCCTGGCTGAGCTTCGACTGGTCGAATTAGGTAATACAAAGACAGTCTCATATGGTTAAACAGGAGAAAGTCAACTGGGGAAAATAATACATTTATAAAAGAAAATTAATAAAGAAAGGCAGGGCGGAAAGGAGAGAAGAAGGGAGAGGGAGGGGAAAAATCAAAAACAGGAAAATGTAAGAAAAGTTTAAGAAAGAGGTCAATGGCCATTCTGACCACCATTTTACCAATGGACCATATTGGGGAACGCCTCTGGGGGAGGGGAGGGGGTGTGGAGAGTGGGGCATCTCATCAGAAGTGGGATCCATTCTCCTTTCTGGGTGAACTCTCCTCCGAGGCAGCGCGGCTTCTTTTCCTGAGCCACCTCCTTTTCAGTTGCGTAGGGAGATGGTTTCTGCTGCTGTGAACGTCTCGTGCTCCCTGTTCCAAAAGGCAGTGATGATCCAGGAAATTGGATGAAGCCGGATGGGGTGATGTTAGTTACTGCAGCCACTGGGCAGCCTCTGCTCGTGTTGGTTCCCCAAGGAAGGTCAGCTCAGACCGTGGAAGCAGCCTAGGTGTTTGTGGAGTCTTGGGAAGGAAGCTGTACTCTGGAGACCAAAACTTGTGGGTCTAAAAGGACAGCGTGGATCTGAACACTTTGCCCATGGAGTATGTACTTAGTACGCATGCGGGATCAAACATGGACTTTGGGCAACCATCCAGTGCCACATTTCTGTCTAGCTTCACATTTCACTATTGAACCTGTGTACTGGATGATGCTGTGCAGGCCAGGAAAGAGGCTGGCAGTGGTCGGTAAGCACTGGGAAAATGTTTAACTGAACAGTTGTGGGCATAGACACGACTTCTGAACCTGTGATACATGCGTTTGTTTCTGAATGTGTCTGTAGGGCAGCCCTGGGCTGGTGCCCAGTGGGTGGACAGCCCCTACCTTCCTCTGTTCCTGTCTGATGCTGGAGCAGCCTCGGAACCTTGGCCACCATCAGTTGCAGGCACTGGACAGACAGCATCTGATGGACAGCACATCAGCCTGAACTTAGGTGTGACTAAAGCGGCGCCTCCATGCTGTTCCATTGGCACTTACCTAAGTAGCAAATGCACCTTCATCCTGGGGGGTTCTGTTAAGGATGGGTGGGGGGGTACAGAAGGACTGGCCTGTGGGACAGAGCCCTAAAGGTCACTGTCTGAGCAGTGCAAGGCTCTTTTTCAGCAGTCACTTGCATACTGTGTGACATGTCACCTCACTTTCAAGGATATCAGTGCATTCATAAATATTTAAATGCTAGTCATTGCAATCTTGTTAAGACTGATGACCTTTCAAACTCAGCATGATTTATTGACATGTTCAGTCTTTTCATTCTCATAATATAATGCACTTCTTAAAAATCAAAACAAAACACACCATTTCTTTCCTTCTCTCTTCCTTCTTCCCACAGAGGCTCCCTTCCAAAGGTGAAGTCTCAGAAAATTGGATTTGCTGTGTCCTGGAGATAAAGCTGGGAAGTATCTCTTTGTGCATGGGCTTTGTGCTACCCCTGTAGAACACCCCCCCACACCCCCATCACCTGCCAGAAAACACAACACAAAATGCCATCCCTTCATTTAGCAAAGACAAAAGGTGTGGGAAGAGGGTCCATATCAAAAGGCATTGGGTTACTAATCAGACTAATGATCTGATAGGCTAATCCCTAAATGCAAGTCGCCATTGTGTCCCCACCCTGGACCACTTACTGAAGTCCTTTTGGCCTTTGGCTATTGAAATCCTGCTCTTCACAAGGTACCCCCAAGAAAGAGGCATTTGTTATTCTACCTTGTTCAAAGACTGCTCCTGAAAAGCCTCTGGCTTTAGTTTCTCCTTTTCTACTAAAAAAAGAAAGGGGGTGGGGGGAGGAGGCTGAGTTAAATGGATTAATCACCTTTCAGCATAAAGGGAGACGGGTGAGAAGCAAGTTTGCACTGGGTCTTTATTCCTCCTGGAGTGGCCTGGCTGAGCCTTTCAGATGTGCGTATCCCTTTAATGACTTAATCACCTAATTAGCCAACTTGCAGTTGGCGAATGCTTGCTGGGCTGGCCTCCACTTCCACTTATCTTCAAGTGATTAAGTGAGGGATCTAGAGAGGAGAGTGCTCCTTGGACTGAAAGATTCCAGAGATAAAACGCTGGGAAAGAAAAACTAAAACAGACCCATTCGGCAGGAAATGTGAAGACTTATTTTAAATCCTCTCTTTGAAAGCTTAGGCTGACCAGGGGCACACGTGTCCACAACTATCTCCCCAGTCATGGGCTCTCCAAGTTTCCTTTCCGCTGCGTTCCTTTCTATGTCTTTGATAGTTCACTTTTATTTTAAAATTTTATCCTTGCTTTCCTTCCCCTCCCCACAAATACACCTCTCCACAGGTGCTAGACACAGGAGACTGTGCAGGTAAGGGTTTCAAAGGGACACACTGGTCACGCCTTTGCTGAGGACCTCAAGTTTCTAAATACAAAACTGAACAGGATGCAACTCAGCTTCCCCATTTCTGCCTCTTGAGCCTCGGCAGAGGGGAAATTCACACGAAACTGGGGTGAAGGGAAGCCAGGGGTGAAGTCTGCCATGCTGGCTTGTGCATCGCCTGTGAAGTTTGGGAGTCTGGGGGCGGGGGGCTGTTCTGTAAATCTGCTCTTCCCAGAGTGATGTAAAGTTTAAAAGCCATGAGTGGGTAGGAAAAGGAGGAATGATGCGAAGCCCTCCAAGAATGTCTGGGGACAAAGATTTGCTGGGGGACGCACCCCTGCGAGTCCCTGGGGACAAAGATTTGCTGGGGGACGCACCCCTGCGAGTCCCTGCTCCTCTGCAGCACAAACCTGCGCTCAGTAGGTGTCTCCAAGCAAAGTGGGGATTATCCCTGGCTCTCTCCATCCTTATCACCATGGAGAAAGGGAGGTGCCTGGAGGGGAAGCTGGCCTGCTGGGGCTTTGGTCCTGGTCCTGGGACAGAGGAAAGGATATCACCGAGATCAAAGTTCCTTTATCACCTCCCTGAACCTGATGAGTCTTCAGTCTGCCAGGGGCCAGGGAGGAGGGTCCCCCTCGGCATGTGAGACAGTCAGAGCATCTCCCAGGTGATGTAAAACTTGCGCTGTGACCAGATCCCACATTTCAGATCATTCCTGAGCAGGGGCGTCACTGCCTCCAAGTCACAGCTATTCCAGGGTTCCAGTGTGCAGTGAAGAGAACCCCTAGGGCCATGCCATCCCCACCCCCTCACCCCTCCAACTGCGATGAGAAGTGGGTCCCTGGGAGTCCAGGCTCAGGGGTGTAGTGTCACCAGGACTCTGAGCTCCAAACACCCCAACAGTGAATGTGACCATGACCTGCCCTGGAGAGGCTGGTAGTTGTCTATATAGGCAGAGAAAGATACTGACGGGAACACTCACTAACAGAAGACCTCTACACATGACAAGGAGACCCAGGTCTTTGTCTGGCGGCAGGCCCAGTTAGGCAGACATTTCAGTGATTCAAGGAACAAATAGGCATCCACTTTGCTGGTCAGGAGAGCCATTCCACCATGAACCCAGCCATGCCTCATGTGACCCCACTGGAAAGGGCAAACAATATTCATGTGACTTCAGAAATGTCACTCATTCTTGTACTTAAGTGAGCTTTGAAAAGACAGGTAAAGTTATAAAACCCCAAGCAAAAATTGTTAGATCAAACCAATCTTCAAGACAAAATAAAACAAAATGAAATGACCTTTCTGTTCTCCAAAAGACACATTATCACCAACAATACAAATAGAGCATAAGTGTAATTTAGAGCCCATGTGGACATATCCTGCATGTACTTATAAAAATATTAGCTATAAAACACAGGACCTGAGATGTTGACTCTATTCTCTTTGATATTACAAACACAGGGATGAACTCAAGAAAACGACTTTGCGACAAATTCCTTGTTTCTCCCAATTTTATCCTAGAACTAGCCTAGCTTATGAAAAACAGGTAGGGAAGATGTAAAGTTGCCTATCTCATCTTCCAAGGACATTAATAGGGAGTCATTTCTTTCGTTACAAACACATACAAATATCACAACTGGCTTTCTTATCTGAAATCATTTTGGTTCCAGGGAACATAAGCAAAACATGATGTTTCTTGGCAAAACTTAGAAAACAGCCCCAGCTCCGGTCGACGAAGTATTGCCAGTTTCGTATCCCCTCTGGCCTCCAAACGGGTCCCTACTTCCACAGCCTTCCTTGGTCCTCTTGCCTTTAACTAAAGGCAGGCTAAGATATCTCTCAGATTGCTTTCTTTTTCTCTCAAATTTCCCCTCATGAAGAATAGAAAAACCTGTGTACAAGACTCTCCAATATTTTCTGTAGTTGCTCCGCCCTCATGGGGTTGGGGCATACCTCCTCCATCTTAATTGTGTACTCTGCATAGTAACTTCCTTCCAAAACGTGCAGTAGAGAAAGCAGTGGGGGGGAGAAGCACTTCACAGGGGAGAAACCTGGCAGACATGACCTCAGCCAGGTGATCAAGGTAAACACCAACAGTGACAAGTCATGTTGATAGGATGTCCCCTCATTCTACGGTGATGACACTTTCCTTCTGGGGTCTCCCTCCCCAAAACCCAGAACTCCAGTCATGGATAATAATGAGCAAAACATGACACAAACCCCAAATGAGAGACACTTTACAAAATACTTGACCAGAAGTCCTCAAAACTGCCATGGTCATCAAAACCAAAAACTGCCATGGTCATCACAGCCAAGAGATGCCTGAGGACATATGACACCAGTGGTATTCTAGATGGTACCCTGGAATAGAAAAAAGGGCAGCAGGAAAAACTACAGAAGTCCAAATAAAATGTGGCCTTCTGAGGATATTAATGCATCCATGCTGATGCACTTATTGGAGCAAATGCACCCTAGTAAGAATAAATAGGGGACACTGAGAGTAGGGCACATGGAAACTCTCTAGTATTCTCACAGTTTTTCTATAAATCTAACACTAATTCTTTTTTTTAAATATTAAATGTTGAAAAAAAAATCTTAACTCAGAACACAAGGAATCTCTCATATCAGAGATGAGGCACTCTTAGTTGCCTTTGGATACCATCCCTTCAGCGCCATGAAACCTGCTGTTTTTACTGGGCAATTTCAATTTGCCTGTGCACACACATGCTTCAGTATGGTCACCAAAAGGTATCTGTGTGTGCTGTCTTCGACCAGCCTTTGTTAACTTCTCAGCATCTCTTTCCAAGCGTATCTCACACTTAGATGTTTCCCTCTCCAGCTCTTCAACACACTCCAGTCAGGCTCCACGCACTCCACCATGTCAAGGTCATGCTGCCAGTGCTACTGGAGGACACATCGATGTCCACGAGACTATCTCAAGGGCATTATTTCCAAAATGGAGTCATTGTACATTTCTGGGTCACAGCGTCTTCCACCAGGACTCCATACGGACTGGACACATCGATGTCCACGAGACTATCTCAAGGGCATTATTTCCAAAATGGAGTCACTGTACATTTCTGGGTCACAGCGTCTTCCACCAGGACTCCATACGGGCTGTGGATTGGCTCCCCAGCTTCCGTGCGTGGCCTCTTCCTCCCAACCACCATCAAAATGGATTCTTCCTTCAGCAGCTGCAAGTATCTTATATACTCAGGCAAGATCTCATCTTTTCACCTCCTACAACATGCTAATGGTTCCCGCTGCCCTTAGGCTCAAATCAGGAGTTCTTATTATGGTTGAAGGCCCTCTATGACCTACCTGCCAGGCTGGGTCCCAGCAGAGACTTTCACGCAGCACTCTGGGACCTGGACCACCTTTCTAATTCAGTCTTTCGCCCAGTGTCTGTTTCCTCAGTTATAAGTGCATTTCCCCCTGTCCCTCCCTACAAGGTGACACCTTACCATTATATTGAAAAGTCACGATGTATTTTTTTATGTTTTTCGTTGCAAAAATGCACCATGACTTTTCCAACAACCCGATAGTTCTCAGCTCCAATATCACCCTTCTCAGATATATCCTTTGGCCTCACTGTCTACTGAGACTCACAGTTACTTATTCTCTGTTTCATCACCTGCTTCCTCCTTCATCACCTTCTTAGATGACATAAGTTCCAAGAAAGAAGAGTTTGTTTGTCTTGTATCCAGCTGTATTCCCTGTGCTAGACAGACTACTTGGAAGATATAAAATATCATATAGGCAATTGTTAAGTGAATAAATGAGTCAACAAATCCTTTTCTTCACTCTGATATTCCTGAAGGTGTTTGAACAAACTTCATCATTTCTCACACTGTCTAGCCTCTTAACAGAATTGCCAATCCATGTCACCTTCATTGACGCCTCGTCAATTTGCTCTTTAATTTTGAATAATGGCAAGAGGAGTGCTGGAGTTTTTCTCACAAGATCAGTGGGGATCTTCTAATTACAAAACCCTACAGACCCTCTGGGTCCTCTGACCACAGGATGCCAGGGTTTGCCCTGCTGACAGGTTTTCCTTTTGCTTGACTTCCACTTCTTTGGCTAGCTCCTTATGACTTTTTTGACTAAACGAAAGCACTGCAAACGTCTCCATCCTTAGCTATTCCTACCTGTCCCTCCTCTCTCAGTGTGTTCTCTTGTAAACCTCAAAACAAACCTCTACAATGGTTACTCAAAGTCTCTCTCCAATCCCAATCTCAATATTTTAACCATACACTTAAAAATCTATACCTGATAACAAACCTGTTCCTTCCTTGGACTCAAGATACCCCAAACTTAACTCGGGTAGTTAACCTTCCCATACCAGCCACTCCTGATTTCATTCCTTGTCCTGCAAATCTCAGGGACCCCAGATCCATGTTCGACCGAGGTCCACACCTTAGAGACACTGCCTGCTCTTTGTGTATGATCTGCACCTTTTCCCGTCAGTCCCACTGCTGCTGTCATTTCCCGGGTCATCCTCTTTGCACCATTGCAAGGATCCTCTAATTCAACTCACTCAGGTCCATCCATTCGAAACACTGCTTCCGCATGACCTCTCTGACACTGAACCACAGGAAGAACTCTTCTCTGTTCCATAAACTTCTCGCTTCCTTTACATCCCCCATGTTATTAAGTGCACACTACTTGGCAACCAAGGGCTAAGTGGCTGGCCCTTAACCATCGCATGCCCCCCACATGCTGCCCACTCAGCTCTCCATCAGGGACACTCCCTGCACCCTTCGGCCACAGGCAGTCTCTCCTGGCCACTCCCTGAGGGAGTCCTTGTTTCTTCAGGGCAGAAATGTGATTGGGTATCTCTCATGGAGCGTCTGCTGTCCCCAGGCCCATGAGACCCCTCAGCCCTTAGGACCCCAATAAGACATGGTGACCCTCTCGTGGCCCTTAGCCCACCTTCTGTAGGACATTGCTTTGTTCATATTTTATCTTTCCTACTGGATGTCAATGACCTTGAAATCAGGAGCTACATCTCTACTATCTTCAGTGTCCCATGAAAGCCTTTGGACAGGAGTTCAATGTGTCTCTGTTCATATAGGTCAAATTCACACCAGGGACCTACTCCCATTTCTACTCAATGTCTGGTGACAAAATAGACATACAAACCCTGATTTTGGGAGAGGTGGAGTTGTGTGTGTGTGTGTGTGTGTGTGTGTGTGTGTGTGTTGCTTGTCTCAATCCATTGCAGTAATGATTGCCTGTTCATATGGGGAAAAAGATACCATTTTAACAGATGAGTAGGTGATAGAAGATTTTCTTTTAAGGTGCTAATTTTTAGAAATTGAACAGTCTTTATCTTTAAAGCAAGAGAAGCTTTAAGAGTCCTAATAAGTGATCATGTTTGCTGTTGAGATGGTTTTAACCAGCCAGGGCTATGATGAGGCCGGCTAGGGCTGCCACATAATTCAAACTGAGAGGTAAGTCCCCATCTATCAACCCAACTGTGTCATATGGCACCAGATGGAGTTTATCTGCAGATGTGGTCATAGTGTCATCTCTTTTGTCTAAACATGGAGAAATTACTGTGTCCTTTGGGTTCCATTAGCGTTCGGAAGGATATTTTCCTCCTTGAATTCTACAAGACACCACGAATTGGCTTAAATGCTAGTGTGCAGCTGAGTAAGGTTCAAGGCGAAAATGTACCTAAAGGGATTAAGGTAGCATTTGGTGGTTCTGGTGGGGGTGGGGCACTCTCAGATTTAAACAAAATCTGTCCTGGAGCTGAAAGGCAAGGCCTCTGAAAGCTCTTCCCATCCCCCAAGACCCAGAGATGGCTTGGCCAGAGCAGCAAAGCCAAATGAAGTTTTCTTTCTGTGAGGTGCTGGGGTGACACCACTGAGACGTGCTCCCCTGTGTTGCCTATTGAAGACCCTCAGACCGGGCAGGCCCGGGCTCCTTTGAAAGGGCTAATGTCCGATGGGAAACAAGGGGCACGCCCACTGGCCTGTCACCAGTGGCTCTGTTAGAAACCGGCCATGCTTTTCCAGAGCTACATGGCGCGTGATGCAATTCCATTTTCTCCATGACTGCAGGAAAGGGGAACCAGGTCTTTAAATGTGAGAAATCAGAGGCCAGACTGGGAGCCCTTTCAGCTCCGTTGGCTTTGCCGATGCAGCTGCCGAGCTGTGGCCACCCCGGGCAGGCCTGGGGGGACAGTGGGGTCACACAAAGGCTCCAGGCTGCCGGACGCACTGCGGAGAGCTCACAGCTGGCTGTCAGGGTCCAGCAAGCCAGCCATGTCCCGCTCAAGTGTCACTACTTCCCATCAACTTGAAAAGCGCCAGTGGGTGGGGCCTCCGTCAAAGCTACTTGCTTTATGCCCTGAGGCTTCATTGTCTGGGGGCAGATGTAGTGGCCCCGGGGGTGTGGTTGGGCCCAAAAGTGGACAAGAAAAAGGGCAGGGAGGGGTGGGCAGAGGAAGGGCAGGGGAACAGTGCTCCAACAAGTAAGGCCTTTCAAATAAGGAGCTGACATTCCTTTGTGGATTCACCTTTTGCATAGCATTTTATGTGATTTTTGTGGTGGTGGGTATTAGGTCTGCATTTTAAGATAAAAATAGTCTGAACACTCTGCTGAAGGGGTTAAAAACACTGACCTGGAATTAAACCTACAAAGTTTGGTTTAGAAGAAGAAATCCCATAGTGAACTTCAAGAATCACAAACAGCTGGGGCCACTGGGCCTGCCCACGCAGAGCCCACAGCGAGGTGGATGGAAGGAGAGCCAAACGGGTTTTCTGGTTTCATAAGCAGATGGCTTATGAAGGGTCCATCACCTGTTTTGTTTGGTTTTGTTGGGTTTTAATATAAATAACTATGTTTGACATTTCCATTTAGTTTTTACAGCTTTTAATACATTTTTATACTATGCTCTTCTGCAGGTAATTTACTTCCCAGGGTTTCCTTATAATAAGAACTCTGGTGGGAAAAAATGTTCTCATTTATGTGTAAATTTTGTTAACAGTGTAATTTGCATAATCATATTTTTTCCAATGTTGTTGTTTTTAAGTTGGCATTTTTAAATTTTGTAAGTGATCAACCGTATTTCTTTACAAGAGACCATTAAACCAGGACGTGATGTGACTTCATTTTTATTTTGAAATCAAATGTTTACAGAGATAGTTCAAAATGATGGGGAGGAAATTTGGTCCTTGAGTAACACAAAAGTGAAGTTTGGACATACTGGCATTTAAAACACAGCAGTACAATGTTAGGTGGTTCCGTTTTACCAAATTAGGATCCCAGTCCACCCCACTCTCCTCGACGAACAACCAAGCGATGAAGGGTCTCTGAGTAGGGGCTGTGCAAGCTGGCAGGTTGCATGACACCAGTGCCATCACTGAAGCAACGGCAGCTTTAGAGAGGCATCCTGGTCTGTGTTTTCCTCTGCTCCAAATGGGTCCGTGCACCTGTGCTTAGCAGGCTTCCCTCTGGCTGGCCTGGAGGGGTCACCGCTGAGCAGCCCGGCAGGTGAATGCCGGTCCCTGCCTGGCCCATTTCTGTGCTGTCACACTGCGCCAAGGACCTGATGGCGTCCTCCCACTTGTTTGGAAGTCCCTATGCTCCAGGGGCGGGCAGTCTGAGGGGTAGAGGTAGGCACCTCCTGGCCCAGGCGCTGCTTGTGAATGAGTCTGGGTTCCACCTTCCCATTCCTGAGGCCACTGTCAAAGGTGGCTTCATGCCCAGCTCTGAAAACAGCCGGGAAGATTAGCAACAGGAGAATTATTTGGGGACCATCAGTTTCAGAGGTAGCATTTTGAACCTGGACTCTACGTTCATTATTGATATTCCTTCGTAGGTAAACTGGGAACTTATTTCAATAGAGAAATACAAGAGAATTCGTTTAGTACAACGTGCCTAAAAAGCCCTCTGTGCGCTCGTTTGCAGCGCCTTTCCAGGGTGCGGGGTCTGAGGCCGCTCACCCCTGGCCGCCAGGTGGGCCGCTTTCCTCACACCAGCCCACATGCGCTCCCCGGAGCGCCTCTGCGCACCGCTGGAATTCACAGCTACCGCGGAGCGACTAGTTTTAAAAGACAAACAGACCTGCTTTCTGATACTGTTAATACAAAATGTCAGCTGGGAGTTTGATTTTAGGGTTGAATACAATTACTCATTCCTGTTTGAGTTGACACATCACAGCTGGGAGCCAAATTTGGTGGAGAAAACCAAATTTCGCGTGGTCCTGCCTGACATGAAGTCAGAAGGGTTTGTTTATGAAATGTGTTGGAAATGTGCAGATCCCGTTTTCCGTTCTTGTACGTCGGAAGCTCAGGTTGACACAGCGTGGCTCAGAAAACCGAATGACAGAGAGGGTGCAGCAGAGAGCTGTGGCCCCTCGGGAGCAAGTCTGAACATGCTAATCTCCCCAGCTCTTTGGCAAAACTGCCAAAAAAAGATGGGGTTCGTGCTCTCCCGTTGAAAGGCAGCATGATGGGCTGTGGACCCCTCGGCTTCTCTTGGGGTAGCAGCCAGAAAATGGTACCTTCAGAGATCCAGCAGTTGTTTGGTGCCCTTTTTAAAAAGTGCCGTGTTTTCTAGTGCAGGAACATGGGCTTGCTGAAGCATGTGACAGAAGTGCCCACCAGGTATCATTTTGTACGCCGCTTTTGTTTGTTTTTGTTTGTTTGTTTGAGGTGGGAGTGAATTTAGGTGTCGCAACATAAAGTGATAGAGTCACACTGTGTCTCTGGTGATAAGATTAGACAATAGGCAGGGCTTTGATTCTGCAGCGTCACCAGGGGACTATTTCTTTTAGACAGATTTTCTGTCCAGTTAACTATCTGAAAAGAGATTGAAGCCAAAAACCTTATGAAACCCGCTGTTTTCTTAGAGCAGTCGGGCCAGCACTGGCCAAATATCAGCCTGCGAAAGAGGCACTCACCTGCTGGGAACAGGGTGCCACTTCCTGCCATGACTGGGACCCTCACACGCCGTGGTCCTAAGCATCAGTGAGAACAGAAAGGAGAGGAATACTGGCAATGGCTGAACAGTTAGGCCACCTGGGGACGTGCAGTCACAGTAGGAGTGGGAACTAAGGAGTGGCGGAATGCAGAGTGAGCCCTGGTTAGTGTCTCTGCCAATATGTCTGTATTCCCCTGCTCAGAACATCACAAAACAAATGAGGACAGATCTCCCTTTGTCTCAAGAAATGCCAGGAGAAGCATGGAAATCACCGGAGGGGGCAGGTCTCTGTACGAAGAACACACACACACACACACACACACACACACACACACACTTGTTCAGCACGTGGAGGGCGGAGATGCCCGTGGCAAGTTCGCCAGCTGCCTGGCACCTGCATGTTTGTGGTGTGGTGGGCTGTGATGAACTCAGCCAGACCAGTGATCTGAAGGTGAGCAGAGAACGGGCGCACAGTAGGACACTCGGAGGCTGGCCCATCAGTGATCAGCAGCTGCAGTGACAGCAAAAGGCTTTGATGTATGATGTCTCAGGCAGTCACATCTGGTTTCATAAGCTATTAAAGAAAAACAAAAACAAGAAGCTTAAATGTTGACTCGCCCTATCCATATTATTAAAAGACAGATGCAGACTAGAAATGGGATACCTTAAAAGTAGGAATAACTTACGGTTGAAAACCCCAAATCAAATGTTCTTTTGGCACTCATCTGCATACTAACAGATATCTTAGGAGTTAATTACAATTTAGACATCCCATACATTCACTTTTTAATTCAAGACCTTTATTGCTTTCTAATGAGGTTAGTTATGCTTTGATAAAGCAATGCCATTTGCGAGGGAAGCTATGCAGGGAAAGTAAATAAATGTGGCCTGGCAAGAATTTGTTTATATTTTCTGGAAAGTCCTTTGAAGGATTATCTCCATCTATTGCAAGGCAAAATTCCGGCTTCCAATACCCATTTTTCAAGACCCAGATGGACTGGGGAAAACTGGGATGCTGCTCACTAAACTCATTCATTAATGGAACATGAAGGAGTTACACTGGCTCGTCTGGGACAGCAAACTGCTTACCCCACCCCCACCATGGCCGCCAGGGTCCCTCCCCAGCAGGGACACATGTGCAGCCCTCCCCATCGCGAGGGTCACACCAGATGCCCGTTAAGCTACTGTCCTTTCCCAGGTGGCCCGTAGAATCACTGCGGAGGAAGAAAAGAAGAAAGCCCAAGCTTGAGTTGGTATTTGTTGCACGACTATTTAATTGTGGAGCCAAAGAAAGCTGAGTCACTCTCCTACCTGTGCCTGATTCGGCCGATATTCCCATATACATTTACACTTATTTACAGCATTGCTTGTATGTATTTGAATCTGCATCTTTATCTTCACATTGTCTATTATACCACCTATCTATCAGCCTTCTCTTCAAAGCCGCTATTTTCCTCTTAGAATATGTACTTGCCACTTAAATTTTTCACTTACTGTCCATGCAATTCAATGGTTAACGTGAGTTCTGTTTTTAGAGCACGTGCTTCCTATAATCAGGTTTAGAAACAATTGATAAGCTGGTGTCCTTTGAATTCTGTGCTAGCACTGACATTATTCTAATTTAAAATTATGCACAAATGGCATTAGAATTCCAAAAGAATATGGGTCCATGCAGTGAGAATATTTAGGATGCTTCAACTGATAACCCATAGTATATTTCTTTTCATTAGATTCTCTGATGAAATGTAATTAAGAGGAGAAATGAGACCTGTCTTCTGGCTTGTTTGTATATTTGTTTTTATAAATGGATCATAACAGGAAAACTAGAAATATTAATTCCAGACACTCTTTCCTTTGGAACAGGTATACACTTGGTGTCTAACTCATGAAACTAACTTTAATGGCGGTTTCCACTATCCACATGAAACTGTACATGCATCTATAGGAGAAAAGTTCCTGTCTCTTATCCCTCATTTATTATCATGGTTCCTTTTCTACCTTCCACCCTTCTAAACTCATCACCAAAATCACTGAAAATAAACACCTTGAAACATCCACTAGAGACAGTTTTCACGGACCCAGACATACTTGGAGAGGAATAAAAACGTATATTGACTTTCTCATGTGTGAGGCTGAGCCGTTGTTTCCTGGAAGGGAAGCCGT
This sequence comes from Aselliscus stoliczkanus, assembly GCA_033961575.1. NCBI lineage: Eukaryota > Metazoa > Chordata > Mammalia > Chiroptera > Hipposideridae > Aselliscus > Aselliscus stoliczkanus. The sequence continues at coordinate 110,927,262 of CM066728.1, forward strand.
TCTTCAGAGCGGGACCGCTGTCCGCGTCCCTGGTTAACCCCAGGCCCGCCTGCGTGGTGACTGGGCCTCGACGGGGCCGCTCAGCAGAGCAACAAGGTGGCGGCATCTCGTCCCTTCGCTTGGCTCCGCTCCCCACATTCATCGCCAGCAGTTGTCAGGCTACTTTGGAATCACAGCTCCTATGTTTTGAGTTGGTTGCAAAGAACCTAATGGATACTCATCAAAGCAATGCCTGTGCCCACATTGTCTTCAGTCTCAGGGTTGTCTAATTATCTAATTAGCCACCAAAGAGACCTGGAGAGCCAGTGTTCAGAAGGGCCAGCGCTCAGTCTATCGTTCCATTGGCTTTCACGTCCTGTGTGTGAGAGCTGCCTCCATTGGTTTGCTTCCAGAAAGGAGTGCAGTGATGTTTCTATTTCAATTTTTTAAAAAATTTCAAAATGAATTATTCTGACTAAATGTCTGTGTCTGAAAACCTAGTCTATATTCACCTTGATTTCCAACGCCTCACCTTTCACAGCGCCCCCTCCTTTTGAGAGAGTGACAGTCAGGAGGGCGACAGCCTGTCCAAGCTCACCCTGTGCGGGGTGGGTGGGGACGAGCAAGTGTGAGTCCATGTGACCACTAGGGGGCAGAACTGCTGCCCAGCAAACCGGGGCTCAGACTGTCCATCCGCAGGAGGTCATCTGGGGACAGACAATGACAAAGCAATTTGGGCACAGTATTCTACTTTATTCAGAAACACGTACTAATAGGAAAACTCATTATCCATTGTTAGGAAACGTCTCTTTGTATGGTGACTTCTAAAGAAAAATGAGAAACACCATCTACATTCAGAAACACAAACTGTCAGTATAATGTAACATTTTCAGAAGGAACAAATAACCAGCATATGTTTGTAGCTACATTCAGTGTTATTGTTCAAGCCAGATTCGTTTATAGAGGTCAGTAAACTCGGACCTTGATGTGGAGAGGCTGATCACGGGGGGCGCCCTCCTTGCCCTGTGAGCAGAGAATGCTGTCGTCAGCCACCCACTGCCAGGACACAAGTCGCTTTATTCTCAGCCCCCAATGCGTCCAGGAAAACATCTGAGCTCTCTGAAGTGAGGGAGTTTGCACAGGGTGTTCTGGGGAAGGGCGCCCACTTAATTGCTACCTCATTGTCTACACGTAGCATCTGTTGACATTAGTAATGTAATTGCAGTGATAATAAGCTCATTGACTTGGTGTGCAGGGAATAATCAGTCAGGCCATCACATTTGTCTTGCCTTACTTGACGGCCCATCTTCCACGCTGAATAGACGATGTCGGGCGGGCCATTGTCTCCGAGAAACGAAGCAGCACAAACCTTTGTGCCCTTTCCTCCGCTCCCCCACCCCATCACCCCTCTTCCTTCTGAAGTGCAGGGGGAGGACAGGCTCCTTACAGCTGACTGTTACTGGCCAAGGGTTGTTTTCAGAGGGAGGGAGGTGCTGCATCTCCGCATCTCCAGGCCCAGCTCGTCCGGTCTTCCAGCACCTGTGAGCGCCTGCTGACAGGTTAACTCCCGCTTCGATGAAAGGGCGACCAGCAAGGAGCGAAGCCGCAGGAAGATTTCCGCTCTAAGCAGGACAGACCGAAGCTGACAGTGGAGGAGGCTGGTTGCTGGGTCAGCCGCCAGATGCCTTGCATTTTCCCTCAAGAGCTCGGCTGTGAGGAGAGATAATGAAAACTCACTGGACCAAGGATCGCGTCTGATGACAGGCAGCCCTGCTTGCAGGTGTGGACCGCCCCGTCGGTAAACAAGAGCTGGGCAGGAGAAGGCGGAGTTCAGACAATGCAGGAAATATCATGTGAGGCCTCTTCCCTTCCTCTCCCTCTCCCCAGCCTCATCTGAGCCGGTTTCCCGTTCAGTGGCCTGGACTCTCCGTCTCCCAGCACCTCGGGCCCCGTGGGGGCTGCTGTCAGTGGGGGGGGCGGTGCAGGGCTCTGCCCCCGTCACCTGCAGGCAGGCTTCAGGGTCTGGGCTTTTCTGTCGTGGGCTTTCACTTGGTGACTTCAGGAGCCATGAAACTGAATCTACTTTCCTTAACACTAATTAGTTCGGACATCAAGTGTATTTCATCTAAGTCTAAGCCTCACCACGTTTATCACTGTTTTTTTTCCTTCCTTCCCTCTCCCTGTCTCAGGGACACACACACACACACACACACAGTGAGAGGTAACAATGAAGCTGTGAAATAAGGCCCTTATGTTTGCGGTTATTAATTGTCCAAGCTGCCTGCGTCCTTATGAAGGGAGAGACACGGGAAGACATGTTGCTATCCGTCTCCTTGTTTCCAGCCAAGCGGCAGAGTGATGGCGGTGCCACCTCGCAGCTGATCAGACTTCCACACCCTGCCAGCCCGACAGCTGGCCCGCTCTGCCAATTCAGAAACATGGGAGATGTTTTTATCAGTCTTGTCTTCTGCTTGTTCCTATGACAAGTAGACATGTGGGCAGCAAACAAAGGTAAGTAAGCTTAAAATCACACAAATAGCTATAGCTCTTTGTATAGATTTAGCTATATAGATGTGCGTGTGCATACACGTATGTTAATACATTATATATATATATATATATATATATATGCAAGAAGACACTGTTTATAATGTCCATACAGTAGGCTTAAACTCCATATTCCTAATTTATCATGAAGAGTACCAGAAATGCTGTTACAGTCTGACATTTTACCCTGAGTTCCATGAAGGAGAACCCTGAAAGGCCTTTGCAGAAGGACACCTGGACCAGGCACGCCACGTGGGGCCTTGGAGATGTGCTGGGAAAGGCTGAAAAGGCGCCAGCCCACACCAACCCCCGTGCTGAAGGCCAGGCTTGGGTGGCCCTGGAAGACCCCCGCCCCCGACATTGTCACTGGCTCTGCTGCACCCCTCCCAGCCGGAGGCAACTGGCTCCTGGAGTGGACAAAGCATCTAAGCTGCTTTAAGCACTTTTGGACACACAACCGAACACACGTGAAGCCGGCTTCTTCTCCCAGTAGAAGTGACTCTGCACCATGCGGGGAAAGAGGAACCACCACCACCACAAAAGCACACTGTATTCTCAACATGCCCCACTTGCCATATTATTACTACCACACACATTTTTAAAAAACATAAATTAAAGCTTGAATAATTTCCTGAAAATTCTGAGAGTCTAAATTGAGAGTCAATTTGGACAGGCATGAACTTTGAGACTGCGATGGGGGGGCGCTGGGAATTGGAGCGCAAGAATACTTTAAATTCTTGCGATGTCTGTCAACTTTTGATAGATCAAGTGCCTGGTTCCCTATTCAGATCCCTTCCACCCTGGTAAGGAAGAAAAGCTAAATATGGTGTTTCATAGTTCTAAACAGGGTATCACCTAGCCAGCAGTATGTCGTGTCTTCCTATAAGACTTTAAACACAGAGTGACTTACACCAAGTTTTCAGTAAGCAGCCCATGTCTCCCCAAACTCAACGATAAGTATTCGATTTAGAAAGACCAAGGCCAGGGCGTGTCCCCATGACCTGCTGACCATGGCTTTGCACAGAGGAGGGCGCTGCGCTCATGACTGAGGACATGCAAAGGCCCCACACAACCTGGACGTCAATGGCTGGGTGCTCAGAGGGACCACGTAAGGAGCAAATCGAAAGTCCTTCAAGTAAAACACTATATACTAGACTTAACTAATCCAAACACGGGATAATATTAAAGCAAACATTGAGAACCATGGCAAAGGAAGCTGTAATCCCCCACTTAAATGCCTGCCTTTATGGAACACATCCTCTGGCCGAAGAGTCAAACACACGTGAAGCCATTGCGAAAAGAGCCCCAAGTAGCTGGGATGTCAGCGACAGGTGTCTGTTATGAACATTCTTTTTTAGCTCACTTTATACACATACAAATACACATAAAGCTGAGAAGGTAAAATATCTTTCAACTTAAAAAATTACCACATATGAATAAAAATGAAAGGCAGCTGCAATTTAACTAGAACTATTAGCAGTGTTGGGTTACTACCGTTATTATTATAGTAAAATACATTTTCTGAAATCCCTAGGCCTTTAAACAAATGTGTGCTGTGGGCTGGCACTTACCCGGGTACTTGCCAGTTGTTTTGCAGTGGATACCGCTGTGGATCCTGAAAGAGTGAGGCCGGGGGTGGGGGGGGGCGGGGGGGGGCGGAACGCATTCCTGGTTCCATTTTGGCATTAGATGACATTGGTTTAATGGGGTCAAGACCAGGGTAGGCCACAAAGAAGCCGCCCTTTCTGAATTTCCGAGCCCTGAAGGAGCGGTTTAAACCGACATGAGCACAGGCCCTTCAGGGGCCTCTGTGGGGCAGAGGGCTGAATGGGCAGGACCCCAGGACACTGGCTCTGGACCCCACCCACCCCTGCAGCAAAGGCAGAGGGCTGCTGCACCCTCCTCCCCTCCTGCACCTCCCCTTTCCTCCTTCTTTTACAATCTATTTTGTTATTTGTCATCTTTGTACTATATCTCACCAAAGGTCACAACAACTAAAACACACACACACACTCCCCCGGAAAACCACTGTCCTGCCGCAACTTTAGGAAAAGTGAGGACCATGTCAGAGCTAAAGATGAATCCTATTTCCTTGCACAGCGGGAGCCAGCTACAGCCCCAGTGATAAGCGTCTGACCATAGGGGAACCTAAAGCGCACACTCTGAATTGCTGACTCCCACTCTGAAATGGGAGCTCGGGAGTGCTGAGGGAGCCCAGGTTCTTCATTGCTGTTGGGAATTCTGATTGTGACATGGAGCAAAGCCAGCCCTGGGCTCCTGGCTAACAACATGTAGCCATCCCTGGCATCTAGTCCCATGCCTGGTGGCTAGCTGAATAAATGGCGCACCAGAGACAACTCAGGGAGTCCAGGGAGATGAGCACACTCAGCTCTGACCAGGGATAAAGGAAAGAGGGACTCTGCTAGTACCTGGGCTGGTGTTATTTGAGATTTTATTTCAACAGGTTTTTGAAAACACTGATGGATGTGTTTGAAGCCTAACATGACTGGGATTTAATATAATTATTATCCTTTAAAACTCTGCTAATACCAACACACACGTGGGCATTGTCAACGTGAGTGTTCTCCTTGAAGTTGGTAGAAAATTAAAATTAAAGTGGGACAACCTGGGTTGCAATCCCTGTTGGGACTCTGCCTGGATGCATGGCTTTAGGCAGTCTGCTCAGTTTTCTGTATGTTGCTCTCATCTGTATAACAAGGAAGAAGTAGGAATAACACCTACTCCCAAAGCTCCCACCCGTGCGCCCACCCGTTCATTCAACAGCATTTATTAATTGCTTCTCGCTGATGGCTTGCTGTGCCCCAGGCACTTTGCTTGGACTGAATGGTTTAGTCCAAGTGGAAGTATCTTGCGGAGAGCCAGGGCGGGTGCAAACCAACAGGCAGTGGCCTGTTAATTTTATTATTTTTAAAGATTTGACTCTTTTCTGGCTTCATGTATAACTGATGTACTGAGAAACAAAATAACTTTGATAACGCATGGACATGATATGGCTTTCTTTTAAGTAGAATTGCATCTTAAAAACCCAAATGAATGGCTGTCCATCTTCATTTTCAATATTTCCTGACCATCTTGGGGTAGCTGGCTACGTGGTGTATCAACTTTTATTGGAAAGAAGTTAGACTGGCATCTAATGAAAATGGAAACTGTTTCCAGTGAAATCAGATCATCTACTGGGTGTGCAGCGGAATTGGTGAACATCTGGTCAACCCCAGGAGGCGAGCTTGAAGACCGTGAAGGAAAAGACCATAGAAGAAGCAATTCCTTGATTCATGAGTAAGGACGTCTTCAGTGCCATTACACTGCAATCCTGTTGGCCGTCTAACTGAGGTTTTATAAGTCCAAATTTAAAAAAATAATACCATTTTTAATTTTAATAATAATATCTTGTCAGATAACTTTGAGACCACTTTTGTGTGGGACTGTGGGTTGTTCAGGCTGTGAGTAGTGAGATGCAGAGGAAAAATAAGTTCTCCAAAATCAACAAGAGTGTCATCCTTTCACCATCTTCACGAAGCACACAAGCATGCAAAAAGATTGAATTAATAGCTTTTGTTTGAATCAGTCAGCAATTCCTGGTGTATGGCCATGGAGGAAGGTTTCTTTGCAGGATCTCTAACTCAGAATAGTGGGAGGAGTCAGAGTACATCCACTGCCAACGGATTTGGATAAGGGGAAGTTGGAGTTGAGGTGCTCATAGCTTGCCATACAGAATGGAGGTCTCTTCTGCAGCGGCCACAGGCATGCTTGCCTCTCTAGGCTTGGCTCCAAAGTAAGGCAACTCAGGTGTTTTATAGCAGATGTTCAGGTGACCACAAACAGGGTAGGACACATGAGACTGGAACCCAGGTCCTCCTAAGAGCTGGCTCTATGCTTCTGTGCAATTGCTTCAACTCCCATGAGCCTTTGTGTCTTTACAAGCAAAATGGACTCAGCCACTACACTTCAGGCTGTGCTGAGCATCAGATGAAGTGAAGCCAACCCCACCACAGCGTCCAGCCAGGCCTTTGCTTCTCTCCTGTCTTCTCTGGGCTCAGCCCAGCTGTTTTTCCACAGCCCTGCCTTAAACATTCTCTTCAAGTAACTTAATGATATTTTCTATCATTCAATGCCTGGAATTTTATTCCAGAGGAACCTTCAGGATTATTTGGGGTGGTTAGAGAGACTAATAAAATGCTTGGCAGGTGGTTGAATGTTGTGGTGAGCTAATGTCTCAAAAGTCTTTCAAGGGGGTGAAATAATACCCAGGAATATTCACAGCGTTTAAAACAGGCATCAGCAATAATGGGCCGCTCAAAGTTATATCTGGTCCTCTGATTCCGCAATCCGATTACGGATTTGGACATCTCAATTATAAAAAGGACATGACGGTATTAAAAGTGGATTTTTTCCTAAATACCTAAAATTTACTTTTTTTTTTTTTTTCATTTCTTGGCAATAAAATTTAGGTAATGAGAATGTGCTTGTAAAAAAGAGCTGGCTGGAACTTTTGGATAGTAAAACTTTATTCAGACTCATTACAAACTTTTAAAATAAAAGGCATTCTATTTCAATATTTATTGAGCAGACACTTTTTTTCTGGATGTACAATGGTCCCTTTAGGCAAACAAAACAAACAAACAAACAAACAACAAACAAATTTCTCCTGTATAAAAATGTGTTGAAAACAGTCAAGACAAAAAGATGCTGGGATCAGGAATCTCGTCGTGGCTAATGCTTGTGTTAAGGACAGAATCGCAGGGGTCTAGAGAAATCCGGGGGTTACCCAGTGCAGCCATTACCCCTTCCCTGTGAAGAGGCGGAGCCCCGGAGAGGGGGTGGCTGACCCCCATCTCTGAGCCTCTAGTGCAGAGCAGAGGGGGTCCCCCAGCACTGACTTCACTTCCAGTCCCCAGTGTCCATCCCGTGGGCACCCCCAGTGGAAGTCCCCTGGCTGTAGACCGTTGATTGCAGAGTCCCCTCTACGTACCCATCGTTCTCCGGAAGGCTAACCTGCGCAAAGTGCTGCGTGGTGGGTCACAGGAATGAAAGGACACCCTCGCTATTCCTTCTGTCAAATCGCTGTCCCAAAATCTTTGTCTTAGTCCCCGTGAGCCCTCAGGGTCCATGGGGACAGCTCCTCAGAGAGGCCTTCTCCCAGCTGGGTCCCCTCACCGCCGTGTCACTGTCGGGTGCGCCTGTGCCTGGCCCAGGACCGGGCGTGTTGTCTTAGCTTCTCCGTGTCAGCCCACCTCCTCGCCGATGGCCCCACCTCAGCCCCCAACAGAGCAGGGCCTCGCCTGCCTTCTTCCCTGCTCTCTCTTCAGCCCACATGGTGGCCAGTCAATAAATAGTGAATTTGTCAAGTATTTAAGGCAGGCTTGGTGCCTGGATTATGCTACAGTACAAGGCTCTTGCACTTGAGAAAATATTGCCTCCAGAGTGTGACAATGACTGCAAGGTGAATTATAACTGGTTTTAGAGTTTTGAATCATGTGACGATCAACACATGTCGGAGCATGTTCGGAACTGTCTAGAATTAGACAACGGGCCCCCACGGACTAAGGGAGGCTTTTTTAAATTATTATTATTTAAGCTGGATATCTTCACTCTCACCAGACATTTTTATTTGCAGGTTCATCCGGTGATGGAATTAAATGCCACCAAACCCAGTTTTTGTTGTTGTTTTTCTCAGTGAAAAGCACGCAATTGAGTCAACTTTATTATGCAATCACTTCTTTAAATTATGAGGCAACATGATTGTTTTCCTTAGAATTCCACTTCTCAGAAAGCTGCAAGTATTTGGAGCTCAGAATTTAGAATGAGGTTAAAGAAGAGGAAAATTCAAAAGCAGTGAGTCTGTGTTCCTTTGCGATTATTCTTGATGACGCCTATGGCCAGAGCTGCTCCAGTGGCTACACTCAGAGCCGCCTTCTGCCACATGCGGCCGATGGCACTGTGTTCCTGCATCTGACTGTCCCGGGTTTTCGCCGACTCATCGAAAACTCAGCACTTTCTTCTACCACATATACCAAGGGCATCTGTTGTTGTTTTAATGTTATTTCTGAGTCACCAGCATTACGTTCAGTAGCAGTGACACTCTTCCTGACTTAGGGATTGGGGTTTTGGTCTGGTTTTGCATTCCTGGGGAGACCCGTGGGCTCTCCATGCCGCAGCAGTTCACAGTGCTGCAGTCCTGAGTCACTGGCGGGGTGACTCAGGGAAATGCCCCCACCTCCTCTGTGATGCCATCACACTGCTGTTTTCTGAGCAGTCACCCAATAGCGCATTTGAGCTCTGTGCTGATGGGGACATACTTTACACTAAATTTTCACTGGTTTGCAAAGCTTATTCAATGCCAAACATTTTTCTTGTAAACAGAAGTAAATCAAAAGTTTGAGCTTGATTGGACAAGCCCAGTTAAAATCAGAAACTTTCTATGTCACCAAATATGTCAGGATAATATCTTTGAGTTTTTTCTCTTTTATTTTGCCCAGATTTCCAATCCCACCAATACACACACAGACACACACACACGCAGATACTGTTCTGTCTCATGTTGAAGCAAGCAGGCAAATCGCAGGGCTGAGAAATGACCCCCCCCAAAATGAAAATAAAATGTAAAAATAAAAGCTCTCCAGACAAAGACACAGGATCTGGGGGCACTGTGAGAGTGTGGGAGTCCTTGTCTTCCCAGCCCCTGCCTGATTGATGAGGTTTCCCGGGTTGGGTGCAGGAGAGACCTGACAGTGTGGCCCCGTTGTCCCTGTATGTCCTGTGGGCTGTGTCCTAGAGCAGAGTCTTCTCTCACCCAACCCTGGCCTCTGCCGCTGATGTCCAGCTCGGGGAATGGTGCCACACGTCCCCCACGAGGCCAGCAGGGTGGCTCCCAGGGGTACATTGATGAGCGCTTGAGAAAATGGGCTGGCCTTGCTAATCACACACCATTACCCTCCCAGCACCTGTCTGGAAGTCTCCCTTGGCCTCTTCTTGCCTGTAGGGTGAGAGCCACTCTCACCTTGCAGGTCTACCTGGAGCGAATCTTTCGCCTTGGTGTCCATCTGTCTCCCTCTGTACGTACAAGCCCCATGTCCGTTTACAGACCCAGGACCCCGTCATCCCAGCTGCTGCCTTCCCCTGTGACCTAGGACTTCCCATGGCCTCCCCTGGGCCTGCTGGGAGAGGCCACTGGCTGCTGGCCCTCCCTCCAGCCATCCAGTTGGGCTACAGCCATCCATCCTGAGATCAGGGCCCCTCCCCGTCAGAACCTGTCTTTGCAGTTAAATGAGGTGAGCACAGACATGCCTCTGACACTAGGGCTTGGTTTCCTCATGTTCCTTTTATGCTTGCATTCGATGCCCCTAAGATCTACCTGTGTTGATTTTGGATATTATTATCCCACACTGTTGCTTTTCTCACCCATCATAATCATGTTCAGTGTCTTTTTGCACTGAATCCTAAACCCTGTGTTTGTCATCTAGGCCTAGCCATCTCTTCCCAAATGCCTGCTAGAGATTTCCATCATGGATCCTTTCAGAGCCTCAGCAAACTCACCGTCCCCTCTCCTCGAAGTCTGGTTTTTCTCTTAGAGCCCCTACTTCTGGCAGAACACACCATCTCTCCATAAACAAATGCTCAAACCTTTGTGAGCAGCTGTGACTCCCCTTTCTTCTCCCCTAAACCCTGCACATCGGTCCGGCCCTTGCACAGCTTCTGCCCTATCTGAGTGCAGCCTTGGGGCCTTGCTCCTGGGCCAACGAAATTGCTTCCTGCCAATCTTCCTAAGTCAGGTCTCTCCCCGTCATACTCCATCCTGCGCATATCTAGACAATTAATTTCCTTAAATTATTTAAAACGCACACATGACCATGCCATGCCCAGCGCCCGTGTCCTGATAAACTCAGGTGCTGGTGCTCCACCTGGCACACGGCCCAGGGACCGTCCTTGCCACCCGCCCCCCCCCCCCTCGGTCCTGAGCGGGACTGAGCTGCTCCCACCTGTGCATCTGCCCAACCTGTGCTGCCTGAGTTCTTCCCTCGTGGCTCCCTCGCTCTCTGGTGGTGTGGGCGGGGGTGGGCATCCAGCACCTCCACGTGGTGGATGGGATAGGAGGCTGCACTCTGTTCAGTCAGTGCCTTCATTTATGAATTTATTACCTGTCAGCCACATACTGTATGATCCCATGTAATCCTTATAATAACCTTACAAAGTAGTTATTGTTATCTCCAACGTACAGATGAGGAAACAGAGGCCTAGATAGATTGAATCTGAGACACAAGGTCCCAGAGCCTATAAAAGTAACTGGGAGGATGTCAAGGGAATTGCTTAACGGGAATCAATTTGCGTAAACTCTGTACGGCATAGAAGGACCAGTGCAATTTGGAATCCATATTGAGGTGTGTTGTTCTGGAAACAGGAACTTCAAACACTCTATGCTTAGAGTAGATTTTCTGATTGGTTTAAGTAAGAGTGAAAGAAGGTATATAAGTAGGAAAGAATAGAGTTAACTTCCAAGTGACAGGTGGACAGTGTCTGGTGTGAAACTGGCACATAGAGAAGAGGGAGAGTGTGCACAAGACCCCGCTTCCCACTGGGGCCTGCTGAGTGTGGCCTTCTCCGGGGCTGCTCTCCTAAGACCCACAGTCACGGCCTAAATGCCAGTAGATAAAACAATAGCTTACGTTTAGTCCTGATTTCTCCTAAAATGCTCAGCACTTACCTGTCTCAAACCTCTTTCTTTCCTTACCTCTGACCTCCACGCCTTCACTTGCACACCTGCAGCACTGATGGCTCTCTCCTCCTGCTCCCCGCTAATGCTCCCTAGGATCTCCTTATTTCCTGTCCTTCCTGTCACCCCAGGAGACCTCGCAGTCCCCCAACCCTCAGCCAGCACTTGTCTATGTGTCAGTGACAGCAAGTAACTAGGTCTGCTCATATCGTTCGTCAAATGCCCAGACACACATATACAAACTCCTACTGGGTGTTTCCAGCAGTGACCCTGGGAATGCCAGGCAACCCGCCTAGCCCTGGAGCCTGGTCTGCACCCCATATTCAGGATTTGAGTTAATAAAACCACATCCCCCTTGTCTCCTAAGAGATACATTTCAGATCCAAACCGCTAGCCAGACTGTGTTTCTTACCATTGCATCAATAGCCTGTATTTCTCAAGACGCTGTGCTGTGAGCATACTTGGCAGCTTCTGGCACCCCTCGTCCAGTTCCCACTCAGCCGGGAAGACCACACAGGCCCTCAGCAAACCTCTCTGTTTGCTTGGCTCTCGTTTCCCTCCTGAGAACCACTGCAGTTCATTTGAACTGTGTTTGCATGTTTATCTCTGACACTAGACCGTGACTGTCTTGAAAGCAGAAGCTCTGTTTTATGTATTTGTGTATTATGATTCCCTCCATATGTCGATGTCTGGAATCAAAAAGATGCGCAATAGATGCTGGTTAATTAAGTGCAATAAATGCAGTGGCCAATCAAGACAATGCGAATGCAACTTTAAAAAGAGGGTTTTCCTCCAGCCTTCTGATTAATAAAAATTACCAGAAAAATCAGATGAGTGAGATGATGATTAGAATGGCATGAATATATGAAAGAGTAAAAATTGAAGGAACTTAGTAGCAAGATGCTTTAAAAAATTAGCAAGTTTCCTAGATTGATGCCAATAAAATACATTTAGAAAATAAAAATATCCTTAACTTCAAATTATTGAAAATGATTAGAGTTTTTCTGTCCCTCAAGCAAACCTACTGAAGATGAAACATTTGAAATAATTTATGTTCTTAAAATTATAATTGAGAAAAAGTAAAACAAGTGTTTATCTGTGAAATCCATTTGCAAGAGGGCTATTCAACTTTTTATATTGTAGGTAAGGTACTTAACATTTGTCTAGGACTCAAGCTAATGGCATTAAAAACAAGGATGGTTTTCAATTTTCAAAAGGGTTAGGACAGTGAAATAAAATAGTTCCTTTTATTTCAAAATGAAGAAATTGACATGTGGCATTACTGTTTATGATTGTCAAAACAGAAGCTGAATTAAACCTGAAATAGAATTCATGAATTCAAAAAGGTTGAATTGGGCCAGACTGTCCCAACTCTGCAATTCAGTCTCCATCAGAGCTTGACCTCATGGTGGTGTTAGGCCACTGGGCTTTGCAGAAGCAACACAGGGAACCTGCTGGTCCAGCGAAACGTGCACACTTCAGAAGATCCAACTATGAACGGATAGGCCATGTCCAGGTACATATTCAGGTAGATGCAGCTTTGTGTAAATACTTATTATCACTGATAACATGAGTGTTAAATTTAAAGGGAAATTTCACATAAAGGGTGAGGAAGTTATCTTTGTAAACAAGAGGACAAAAGTGAGCGTGGGAGTTACACCACTAGTGTGAGAACGCATTCTTTACTTCGTGTTATGAGGGGTTTCTGAGAGGCTACCAGAGGGACATCGGAGACTTCCCCCCAGATGTTGGAACGCCCAGCACCTAGGCAGGAGGGAGTCCAGTCCCTGGGAAACTCCTAGTGGTGCCTGGGGCGTCTCTTCTGTAGGCAGCATTCATTGGCTAATTATTAGGCACCAGACATGAAATTAGAAACTGTGGGTGGAAAGATAATACAACGCATCTATGCTCTTAAAGCCCTTGGTGAGAATGAATGAATGAATCATAAATAAATGATAACACCTTCAGAATGATCATGTGCAAGGCTCAAACTTAGGAACGGATGTGAAATTTCATCCAACTGACATTCAAGAGAGTTCCCTCCCACTTTCCCAGCGTTTAATACCTGACAGGCACTAAGCTCCACCCACTCGTGTCCGCCACTCCCTTGCCCCCCAATGACCCTGTACTGCAATGTAGGGACTGTGACATTCAGGTCAGATGCAAAACGACCAGCTCATGGTCACAGGGGCAGAAGTGGTGGGTCACGGGCACATTTGGGGCCGTGAGGGCGGCCATCAGAGAGTACTCTTGACCAATATCCATGGCCTTGGGGAAGAGTCTATTCATGTCTGAACCTTGGTTCTCAGATCTGTGTAATGGGAAGTGCACCTGACAAGTGGGATTTACAAGTGAAGCAGAGGTGAGGGCCCCGGCTGGCACGTTACCCTGAACTCACAGTCATTAGTTCCTTCCTGTTTCCCCAAAACCCTGAGCAGATCTTACAATGTGATGACATCAAACAAATCCCAGAGTTCCAGGAGAATGCATTAACAGATGGCAGACTAAATCTCATCATCATCATCATGGTACATGATAGTAAAACGACACTGACCGTTTTCATTTATTTTTATAATTATCATGTGCATTTATTTTTATAATTATCATGGCCACGTCAGGAGGTAGATACTGCTGCCCCCTCAGAAGAAGAAAATGACGAATTTGACAGAATATAAAATGAGAGTTGCTTCCCCATCACAATAACTATGTGACATGTGACATGAGGCCCCCACCAGCAGGTTTATTAAACATTTTAGCAACTCTCTCCACGGGGTACAGCTCCGTAATGCTCTGTATCTGAACATGTTTTCTTTTCGAGAAAAGTCATGAAAGAATTCCTTACCTGCAGCTTACATAGGCATTCTGATATATCGCTGACCATTCTGGGAGCAGAACAGGACAGGGACAAATGGCCTAGGGGCCGCAGGGCTGATCCCCATGCCCTCCTATGATTTCTACCTGCCACCGATTTACCACATCCTGTGATTAGCTAACCACTTTCCTCAGTTGGTGAATTTGCATTCAGAGGCCCTTCTATCACTGCAGGGGCTCGACCACTCTGGGTTACATGCCCACTCAGCGTTTACCTTTCAGAGTCTTTCAAATACCTGCAGTTGGGAGGAGGGGAGAAGCCATGTGACTGACTGCCATAATCCCTTGCAGGCTAACGGTTAATCGTCCTGCAAATGAAAAATGCACCACAGAACACACAGAAACAATGTAAGTCAAAACCACTAAAGCTCAATTTCAGAAGTCACTTGACCGTTGCCTCTGGTCGATGGTCCTTTATGCCACATTTCCTGCGTACGCAGGATGCAAAGCACAACCCTCTCTGTAACCACTTTCTTCCTCAGCTCAGGTGTGCTCGTTTCTGGCCTGGGCTCCAGCAGTGCGCCCTCTAAGGCAACGGTGTCCAGGGGGGCTCCCTGTGATCATGGAAATGGTCTATCTCTGTGCCACCCAGTACAGTAGCCACTAGCCGCATGTGGCAGTTGGGCAAATGAGGAACTTTTTTTTTTTAAATTGCGGTAAAATATGCAAAACCTAAGATGTACATTTTAACTATTTTTAAGTTCAGTTCAGTGGCATTAAGTGCACTTGTCATTCCTGTGCACCCATCACCTCTACCCATCTCCAGAAATGTTTTTGTCTTGCTAACCCGAAACTCAGTACCCACTAAACAATGAATCTAGGCGCCTCATGTAAGTAGAATTATACAGTATGTGTCTGTTCGTTACTGTTTATTTCACTCAGCATAATGTCGTCAAGCTTCATCCATGGTGTGGCAGGTGTCAGCAGCCTTTCCTTTTTAAGACTGAATAGCATTTAATTGCATGTACATATCACCTCTTGTTTATTCATTCGTACGTGGACATCCGAGTGGTTTCCACCTTTTGGCTGCTGTGAATAATTCTGCTATGGACATGAACACACAAATGTCTTTTGGAGTCCTGAGGAAATAAAATTTTAATGTTTTTTTCATTTTAATTAATTTATATGGAACTAGCCACATGTGGCTAGTACTATCGTAATGGGTGCCAATCTCAAAGGTTTAGCTGGACCACTGAGCTCCTCTCAGTTGCCGGTTTACCTGTCACTCCAGTGTTGCAGAGAGAAATGGAAAGGTGGGGACAGTCTAGCCCTGTCACCCTAGATGGGGTTTCTAGTTAGTTTGGTAGATGGCACCGAGATACTGAGAAAGGAGGCACGCTCTGAGCATTGTGATCGCCACTCATGGGGGAAACACACGTTTGATTTTCACTGCTCTTCCACCCGAATCCTCCAAACCTCAGCTCGGGGCCTGTCCTCATTCTATTGAATGAAGAGCCTGCAACAGCCCCGCCATTAGCATCGATATCCCACCATTATGCTGGCAAAGAGGCAGCAAATCACATTTACGTGGATTGTCAGGCTCATTATTATAAGCAGATGGCAGCTCACGCACGGCCATGCAGGCCCAAAAGACTGACATTACTTCAAATTAAAATCTATAATGCTAATACAGCTAGCGGTGGCTGTGCGGATGTGAGTGCATTCATCTCAGGTCTGATTTGCTGCCGTGAATGCTGTTTGCACGTGAGCGGAGCAAAAAGGAGTGCTTTCAACTGAAAATGGTTAACGTTTATTCATGCACTTGGATAAAAGCTAACACGCAATTTTCCTTACTAGTAGCCCCCTAAGAGGAATTAATGGACATTTGAAAGAGAAATTCCAAGTTCCGGGGACCCAGGAAGAAACACTCAAGGTGGGTGAGGCCATGCCCTCTGCTCGCACAACTTTCTGGGTCTTCATGGTCACCTCAGGTCCCAGCCATTCTCCTTTGGCCGGACGTGGGATGGAAGTGCCGCCCTGTGCAAGTATTAGCAGCAGAGCCGTGGCTTAAAAGAGAGCTTTCATAAAGGATTCTGGAATTCATGCTTTCTAATTGGAAAAAAAAGAGGAAGAAAAGTATTTGTGAAAAAATTGCTTGCTGTCTGGTAACTCCTCTATTAAAAGCGACATTTTATGCCTCCGGAGACTGGGTTGTTTTAAACCATATAGACATAACGTGTTATCTTTTTCTTAGAAAGTGACACATGGATTCTATTCACAAGGCATTTGAGCAAATGAAGGTTAATGATGGATTTTTTGTGGTGTTCTTGATTTGGATTTTGCAGTTGTTTTCCCAGTGTGTTCTAAGATTTATAATAGAATTAAAATTTGTGTAGAAACATAGAATGTTCATGTAGGGAAATTGTTTTTATTGTGTTCTTTTTTAATAGTTAAGGAGGTGACTTAATGGTTATCAAACACACCTATTTGAATTCATTTATAACCAAAAACTGGAATATATTTCCAGTAGACTGAAAAACTGTATTTTAGACCCAATAGGAACTTTCATTTTCCCACAGAAAAGAATCCTTAAAAGTGAAAATAAGAAAATGTGTAAGATGTACTTTATTAATTGGGAAAATAAGGATGTGGTAGAATTATGGGCTTGAAATGACATTTGCACTGAAAAGATGCAATGGTTACTTTTTATTTACTTATTTATTTTCTCTACCAAGGCAGGTCAGAACAAGTGATCCAAGCCACTGGGAGAGTTTGTTCAACGATGCTCATAAGATAAGCTTGCTTCTCTATATTCCTATTAAAAGGGTTAATTATACACCCCATCTAATAAAACCAAATGAGGTCATGTCTTGTTTACCCCATAACTCAGATGTTGGCAGGCCGGGTACCCAGAGCCCAGCACACACCTCCTCAGAGTTGCAAGGAGATCGAGTCTCACCACGCCCCTGCACGTAGCTGCAGAAAGAGTCAGTGGAATTTCAGAAACCAGAGAACCTTAGGGATCATTTACCCCACGCCCACCCCCTAATTTTGCAGAAGAGAAAACATGACCAGGAATGTTACACGTATCATAGCACAGCACGAACTGTCATGGTCTGGGTCAAAGGGAACAGTGAGGGCGAGCGTGAGGATGGACGAGCATTTGTGGAAGCAGAAAAGGCCCTGAGGGAATTGGGCGAGGCCTCAGGGTTTGCAGGGCCTCAGCAGCATCCCAATACTCGATATTTCTCTCGTCCTGAAAACCTCTCCACCCCTCTGGCTGTGCTCATACAGCTCAGAGCTCACAGGGGCGCCTCTTCTCCCAGGCTCTGAGTCTCTTCTTTCAATTCCATCTTGACCGTCTCCTGTGAAGCTTTTGTCCCCACTCAACCATCGAAGTGCGGTTCCTGGGGTCCATAAGGAATTTCGCGTTGTGGAGTCCATGGAAAGCTTGCAGCCCTTGTCTCTCGGGCCCTGGAGCAGCATTTCGTCTGGTTGATCAGCCTGTCCCCTTAGAAGCTCTGAGTTCACATAGTCCCAGGACACTACCCTCTCCCAGGTCCCTCCTACCACATGGGCTGCCCCTTCTCAGGGAAAAAGTAACTTCCTTGATACTCCCTTCTAATTTGCCAACCTCTTAACACCGGTGTGCATTTGGACACAGTCCTTGGATCCCTTCTCTATTTAGATTTTTCCCAGCAATACTGTGAAGGTCCATGCCTTCCGATGCCATCTATATCTATACACCAATAACTCCAGATTTCCATTCCCAGCCCAGGCTGTCCTCTGAGCCTTTCTCTTTATGGAACGTGATGTGGACCGAGTCCTTGACCCTGATGGCCTCTTGAGCTAAGCGATGTTATGACCACCTTACTTTGCAGATGGGGAAACTGAGGTGCAGGGAAGAAGCAAGCTGAATTTGGAATCAAATCCAGGGGCCAGGGTCAGTGTTCTTAACTGCTAAGCTAGACAACCCTGAAAGGCCAATCACTTGGGGCAGGGGAGGGGAAGAACCAGGTTTTCCAATTGTTGGTTCATGGCGTTCCTCTTTCTTACACTACCACCCGTATATTGCCTTTGTTTATTTAACAAATAATTATCACCCTCTTCTCATATGTTAGACATGGCCTTGCATTTGCATTACACTTTTTAGTCCACAGAATGGTGTTAACACACTTCTGTATGTGATATCCCAACAAGCCCAAAAGGTAAGCAGGACCAGAGTTTTTGTTATGTAATACTCCTGGGGATTTCCTCCCTCCGACTGGAAGTGTCCGAGGAGCCCTGTACGGCAGCCTGTTTCCCCCGCTGGTGCCTCAATTTGCTCTTCCCTGGCCACCCTCTGTCTTGCTCACTTCTTGTTTGGCACACTTCACCCAGCCCCCTTAGCCGTCTCCTTGGACCGTGGCACTCCAGGGCCCTACAGATCCTTTCACCTGGGACGCTGGCTTCACCAGCTCCTCACAGCTGGGGTGGCTCTGCCCAGGAGGCTGCACAGAAACAAACCAGGAAGTCTGGGTGAGGATCTGGGAGGGAGGCTTTTCCTGGAGCTTGTGCCACAGTCCCTGAGCCGTGCTGATGTCAGATGCTGCTCTGCCGTGCAAGTCACAACATTAAGCCTTTTCACTTAGGGAGCTGAATCGTTATTCAATTTTTATTTTTAGAGCCAGAGCAGACACAATCAATTTAATTCCAATGCTCTGATCATAAACCTGCATGTTAATATTACCCCTTTAAATCGAGTGTTTATGGGTCCTATAAGCACCACCTGGAAATTTTACCTTAAGGTCCTAAAGTCATTTGGCTACAAATTACTTAATATTCTCCTGCACCTATTTCCGTGGTCTGGATTTGATTATTGCTAATTATCATAAATGCCCCTCTGTGTTCCAGTCATGCACTGCTCCAGTCACTCCACCAGCCGAATAGTTCACATTCATGTGCAGACTCAAAGGGATCAGAGTTCTAAGTTGCACCCGTTTTCCCAGCCCCGGGCTGAGACTGGTAACTGCCTTCAAACTCCTCCCTGTGCAGCAGAGAGCACTTCATCCTTTGTCCCGTTGTGGACGGTCAGGCTCTACCTGCACTGACGTCTTTTCCTGCAGGAGATGGTGCTGACTTCCCACAATACAACCGCCCACAGGATGTGAGAGGTGTCTTCGCAATTTCGGAGTGTGGCTCCTTGTAACTATCCCGGTTCCAAGCACAGTGTGCCTTGTCCTGCCCGTGGCAGAGTCGCAGGAGACAACGCCTGCTGGCATCGCACCACTCCCAAGGCCTCAGTGCCCGCCCGGTCCGGCTCTGGGCAGCACTCCTGGGACGAAGCGCTCAGGGCCACACGTCCACCCTGGCGGCACTCTTCACCCCTCCCGGCTCTGAGCCCTGCTCCTCACCCCAGTGCATCCTGCAGGCGGAGCAGTGGGATGGGGTGCTCCTCAGGCTGTCCGAAGGCGCACATACGGCAGTGAGTTACAGCAGGAGGCCAGACGCAGGCCGCCCTCTGGCTGGGCCCTGACCCTGTCTGCTCTCAAGGCCTCTGTTCTCTTCAAGAGCGAGGGGGTCTGACAGGAGAGGCCCGGGCCACAGGCTTGCACGCATGCTTCCCACTCTCTGTTTTCACAAACGAGAGACACTTCCCCTCTGCTCCTAATTCCCTTCAAAAACACTGACGTATTTCCCAGTTTAATTTGACAATGCCTTCCGCCGGCTTGCTGGCTTAGGATCGGGAATCCAGGCCATTGGGAGAGGCTGGCTTCGTGGACCTTCTCAGTCCTGGCACCGAGGGACGCCTGCTGTCCAGCCAGCCGAAGTGCTAGGGACACTGAGGACCGGCGAGACAGCCTAAATTTCCACCATGTCGCTTCCCCTTCTCCTTAAAATCCAAATTAGTCATTATCCAACTACGATTAAACGGAAATGGTCCATAACAAGAAATCAAAGGTGGACGGAAGGCTTTCACATACCCTGTGCTTCCAGGAACAGAGCGGCCCAGTGATTTCAGCTTGTGCTGTAGATTCAGGTGTTTTCACTCTAATTTCTTTCAAAATACAAGCGATAAACTACAAAAAAAATCATATTATAGAAATAATTGGGGCTAAGCTTTCAATAACTCAGTCATGAATTAACGGAATATAGAATTTTTACTTGTTCCTTAATCGCTAATATGATTATTTGTATTAATCTGGCCATTAATAATCTTTAAATGGCTTGCTATGGCCCCATGGGCCTAGAAATCAATATTACTCGCTAATGATTTTACCTGTAATTTAATGGGTCATCAACATTAATTTAAAATAAAATACAAAACAAGCGAACAGAACAATGGGGAAGATGTCGTCTGTGATGCTACACTAAACATTTGGATGCCGGAAAGCAGGGAAGGGGCCCCAACCAGCTCCAAAGAAGGGAGCGGGGAGGCCGCGGGGTCCCAGCCCAGCAGGGGAACGCACAGCCGTACGCACCGTCCAAGGGGCTCGGGACGAGAAGCAGAAGTTCCTGACGAGCAGGTGAGCAGTTCCTTTCAGGCGACGAACGATGACATCCCCGTCTCTCTTCCCTGACTCGCCTCCCGAGACCCAGGCTCCAGCCTCTGCAGTGACTCACGGAGCTTCTGCAGCCCGCGTGATTCTACTGAGCACCATTCTCAGGCCCTGCAAAGGGCACGGATCCGAGAGGCAAGCAAGCGTGCCTCTCCCTGCAACCACGCTCAGCTGCATGTCCTCGTCCCCAAACGGGAGTTCTGGCTTCTCCCAGACGCCCCTGGAACCCAGCACACCTCCCTCTCTCCAGCCTCCGCACTCAGGGGTCCCCAGAACAGGTGCATGGCTCCAGCGCCGTCCACTCGCCTGCACTCGCCCAGAGCAGGACCACGGTCCCACCCGGGTCTTGAGCTCGGCACCTGCTCTGACCCACCCATCCTGGACTTCCGGACACCCTGCCTTCAAGGCAAATCTGTTCGAGCTCCCCATCTGTTCAAAACCAACGGAAAGCAATTGCCCAAAGGCCTTCCAAGAAAAGCGCGACGTCTTTCCTCGTGCCTGTCAGCCTGGGCCGCACCTTAGAATCCCGTGTGGGCGTTTTAAAAATAGTTTCACACCTAGGTGACACCCGGGGCCACCTGAGCCAGGCTGTGGGGGGGGCGGGGGCGGGGTTCGCGCTGCCCGCTGACGGCTGAGCAGCCCGGGCCGAAAGCCCATCCCATCCGGGCCTGGCGCAGCTGGAGGAAGCGGCTTCGCGAAGGGCGCGTCTGTGCGCATGCGCGCCCTCCCGGCGTCCTCTGCTCCCTGCCATTCCTGGGCACTGACGTCCACTGGGTTCATTGATTTGTTTACTTGACTATTTATTTATATTTTAATGAGGTTCAGGTGCAGAAGATTCAATTGTGCATAAGTTGCATTTATGGCATGCTCTCGTTGTCCCATGTCGGCTTGTTTCATGAAGGTATTTGTTTATTTCTTAATAAGGTAACTAGTTCTCATGAACCCATCCACAGAAAGCAAGTGTGAGCCTGATAAAAACTTCCACGTAACCATAAGCTTCACTCCATCCTGCTCTCTGCTTTCCTCTGCCCCTAACAACCATCGCCTTTTGTCTGATGTTCATTACCTTCTGGCTTTCCTTCACTTCAAGTTTTATTACAGTCATATGTATTCCCCAAGTTATTATATATTGCATCCTTTTTAGTTTGTAAAAATTCTTTTAACTTATGAAAAAATGTTTTACTGAATGAATCTGTTTTACTGTATTAGTCAGGCACCAGGAAGACAAAGGGAGACAGAAGGGAAGAACCACAGAGAGAGGGAGAGAGGGAGAGAGGGAGAGAGGGAGAGAGGGAGAGAGAGAGAGAGAGAGAGAGAGAGAGAGAGAGAGAGAGAGAGAGAGAGAGAGAGAGAGACAGGGAGAGGGAGAGAGTGAGAGGGAGAAGGAGAGAGAGAGAAAGAGAGAGAGAGGGAGAGAGAGACGGAGAGAAGAAAAACTTATTTTAATGAATTTCCACGGGATGGTGGAGGCTGCCCAGTCTGAGATCTTTCTCCCCTTTCTCCTCCTCACCCCCTTTTTGCTCCTCCTGCTCTTCTTCTGCTTCTCTTCCTTTTTTTTCTTTTTATATATCCCATCCTTAGGGTACCTGTACACCATGAACTCAGCATACAAATAAATACTTACACTCATATGAAGATTATCCAGGACATCGACTTTGGCCTCTCTGCTCCGAGGTCTATTTTTCACAGCACAGCCCGAGGATATTTGTCGATATCTGTACCAGATAGAATCCTCCAACTTTAAATGTGTGTAACTGCTCCACCTCCTAGCCACACTGAGGGTCACACATTTTCTTACCTACATTGTTAAATTGGGGTGTGTTATTCTAACATAAATTCCAACTTACACATCTTGTGTTGAACTAGTTCAGTGTAACACTGTTGTATGTTTTTTTTTATTTTTTTATTGTTTGTGATTTCTAATGAGCGGTTTTCCTTATTTACTTATTTATTTTTCAATTATGGTTGATATTTCATATTATTTTATATTATTTTCATGTGTACAGCATAATGGATAGACATTTATATAATTTAGGAAGTGATCCCCACCTGGCACCATACATAGTGATTGCAATACTATTGACTCTATTCCCTGTGCTGGACTTCACATCCCCATGACTATTTCATAACTACCAATTTGTACTCCTTAATCCCCTCACCTTTTTCCTCCAGCCCCCCAATCCCCTCCCATCTGGCAACCATCAGTTTGTTCTCTGTATGTATGAATCTGTTGCTGTTTCAATTGTTTATTTTGTTCTTTATATTCCACATATAAGGCAGATAATATGTATTTATCTTTCTCTGTCTGACTTATTTCAATTAGCATAACACCTTCTCCTCTAGTTCCATTGATGTTGTAGCAAATGGTAAGATTTCATTCTTTCTTATGGCCAAGTGATACTCCATTGTATATGTGCACCACTTCTTCATCCAGCCATCTATCCATGGGCACCTAGGTTGCTTCCATATCTTGGCTATTGCAAATAATGATGCAGTGAACATGAGGGTGCATGTATCTTTTTAAAATTTATTTGAATAAATACCTACACATGAAAATGCTGGGCCATAATGTAGTTCTATTTTTAATTTTTCGAGAATCCTCCATACTGGTTTCCATAGTGGCTGCACCAATCTGTGATACTACCAACAGTGCACCAGGTTTCTATTCTTCTGCATCCTCCCCAGCACTTGTTGGTTGACTTATCGATGATAGCCATTCTGACAGGTGGGCAAAATGGCATTAGATGGAGTAGACATAACGGGATGGGTGGGTAAGTGTTTTCAGCTGGAGACAGACCAACCACACCCATCACAAGATGAACGAGATCAAAGACAATATTGAAGTGGGGGTCACAAGTTAGAGCTAAGGATGGATTGGAGAAAGTCAGAAGCAAACAATTGCTTCTTATAAATAAAAAAAAAGTTAGGATAAGCACCATTGGGTGCATAGATCAGCAAAATGTTCAGACACTGATGCCCTCCATGCCTTCCTATGGGGGAACGGTCACCAATTTTCATCTTTTCTCTCCCAACCAGTGCTGCAGCAAGCTGGAAACCTCTGCTGCAATGAACTTGAGTTCAAACACAAAGGATGGGCAAGAAAAGAAGTTTATTTTACAACTGCCACGTAATAAAGAGCTCTTCGAAAAGAAGCATGCATTCCGCACCATATACTATTGTTTCCTGGAATAATGCTTGCCCCAGGTTGCAGGACAATACGTGCACTGTGCTCACCGTGGTGTGTCCCCTAACTATCACAGCAACACTGCAAAGTAGAGGGTGGAGGAGGTGACCATGGATGGAATGGGAAATGGTTCTGCAGCAAGGTGGGGACAGCATTCAGGTTTGGCCCGAAGTGTTTTTAGGACCAATGCTTCTTTGACTGAAGACTTCGCAGCTTCATGTCGTCATGTGCTCACAGAGGAAGAAAACATAACAGCTGTCTAGTTCATGCCAAAGTTATACATTTTGTCCAGGTGCACCTCATTTCGGACATAAAACATAGGTTATGAATACTTTCCAAGTGATAAAGAAGATACCTAAGATGTAAAAGTCTTTTAACCATGCAAACAGCAGAGCCTCTGAGATCAATAGCAAAGTGTTACCTAAGGAATAAAGTTTTTTTGGTTGTTTTTTTTTCGTATGATCCATTGGTAAATAAATATTCTTGTATTCTTGTCTCTTGAGTGCTTATATTTTAATACAACTAAAGTATTTCATTATGCCCATTGTATGCTAAAATCTTTTGACAACTTAAATACTTTGGACTTCCCTTTTTAAATTAAATATATTATTTCCAGGAGTTGATGTGTGAGAGGAAATACAGGAGAAAGGAGAGAAAGGCGAACACCAAGAGAGAAGAACATAATTAAGACTAAGTCACAGCAAATTTCTCAGAGGAAAGCCTTTATTTTAGCACACGTAGCAACCACATTAATACCGAATAGCTACCATGTTGATTCATGTTGCTACAACATGTACAAAACACATTAATAAAGCTTGGGAAATTATTTTTAAGTGTGAACAGAACAATGGATTTTAGCGAATGCCAGTTCTGTCGTACTGACAGTACATGTCCCCATCCGCTTATGAAAAATTAGACAATTTCCTCCAGCTTGCAAGGAATTTTTCTTCATTTCCCATGTAGCTGGATTTTTCCTGCCACTCTGTTCTCACAGCCCATTCTGTGGGAGGCATTGGCCAGAATGTCTAGACATCGTGAGTCTTGTAGACTTTCTTGATTGGAGAGAACCACAGGGGTTCATTGCATACACACCTTCTGTGATAATGAGGGTGCTTCACAAGGCCTCCTTTGCAACATTTTCAACTCACTAAGATTTTCCATTTTATTTTGTATCTTCTTTTGTACAAAACTAAGGTTAAGAAGGGGTTCCTTTGTTAAGTACAACATAAGAGGTCCAATGTGTATATATCACACTGGCATTTACTCTTACAAATATCTGAGCATACTTAATATTAAATTTCTAAATAATCAAATGGAAGAGCTAAGTGACAGTGTTTCACATGGTACATTCTTTTTTCATTGCTTCCTTTATCATTAAACTATTCTGTATAGACTGCTGCATGCTATGCACTGTTCTAAGTGCTGGGGACATAGCAGTCAATTAAAATGAATGCTTGACTTCAGCTTCCACTTAGGATGGAGAGAGGAGCACAAGGCTGATCCACCTTCATGCGGAGGAGACAGCAGTTCGTCTCCAAGGTTACGAATTTAATTTAGGCCACAAGAGAGCTGATGTTGCAAGGCAACCAAAGATCCAGAATCCAGAGAAAAACAAACCCTTCAAAGGGAGGCCACACAGATGAGCGGCTGTCCTTGGGTGGAGCAGGGAAGAAACAGGTGGCCCCATTCTAAGTGGATAGAAAGAAAAGGATACAATTGTCAAAAAAAAAAAAAAAACAAAGAAAAAAATTCCTTTAGACCCAGTGCAAGCTACTCTGTTAGTTTGGAATAGCTGGGGTGCCCAGGAACAAGCAGTGTCCCCACTCGCCTACAGGCATTTTTCCATAGGCCTTCGTTGTGGGCTCCCAAAAAATGGGGCAGGCAGGCGAGCTGGGTGAATGGCACCGGCAGGATAGTGACTGGAAGCTCCTGGGCAGAGCCGTCAAGGCTGACTAAAGGCACAGAGCAATTTAACTCCACACCCCTCAAAACATTTCTCAGTACACTCATGGTCTGGAAATTATTTTCCCACAAAGCTGTGAGCTGAGTAGATTTCACATCCAGTCTATCATTTAAGTCCAATCCTTCACACTAAACTGTCCAAGATTCCAGAGGATTTGCAGGGCCCAGAAAAGGTCTTTTTTATATCTACATTCAAGCAAGGTAACGCCAGATACTGATCTGTGCCTGTCACCTTTGCTTCAGGTGACGAGGCTGCACTGTAAGGATTAGACTTGTGCCATCTCAATGTCTCAAGGCTATGTTGCTGATCCAAATAGCTGCTCAAGCTGTCCATTTACCTGGAGGTGAAAATGACCCTTGCACCAGTCCTCAGCTGGGGCTCTGTTCTCACCATCTCGCCTTGAGCCCATCGATGAGGAAAGGATTCCCACCCTAGGGTAATGGGAATGGATGGACACACTGGGCAGATGAGACTGAAACTGTTCATTAGTTCCATGTACTCCCAGCCAGGAGCAGGATACCACACACCATGCAGGCAGCATTACCCACCGAGGTCACACTTGGGAACAGAGCAAAGCAGTGGGAGCTGTAGGAGGCAGGCTTTATAGTAACGAGGTGGTGAGGCGCCACCTGGCTCCCACGACTGGCTTGTCTGAAATATCTCTTATGCTAACAGAGAACTGAAACGCACTCCTTTAGGATAAACAAAGTTGCCCTGGTCCTCTCAACAGGTGTGGTTGTTTGGTTGGGAGCCTTATCCATTGGAGCAAGCGAGGAAGGGATCTGAGGTTAGGAGCTGTGGTATCAGTTTCACCAGGTATCGGCAGCCCCCAATATTGGCCTTTAATTTTAGACCCCTCATTACAAGTTCCCAAGGTTTCAGCAGCCCACCCCTGCTGAACCACCCCAGGATGTTGCATCAGGAGTAATTCCCACATTTGCCATCTTGCTGACCCAGAATCAGTGTCGCATTTCTGTAACTCCCTCTGGCAATTACCATTTATGCTTTGGGGGAGTGTTCCTTCTAAAACCTGAAATCCCCCAAACTCTGATGATATCCTCTTCCTCAAATCATGGGACCCTGACTACTATTCTCAGTAACTTTAGGGGGCCCTCACTCATCCTTCTTGAGGAGGCTACCACCATCGTCCACTTAGGTGATGTAAGAAGTCCTCAGATAATTTCAAGGGGTCCATGCCTGCCCTCTGGCAGGGCCAAATTAGGATGCTGAATAAGGGTGATCTGGCATCCCTCTCGCTAGGCAAGAGACATATCAACATTTAGCCTCATTCCGCTTCTTATGATCTCCACTTCCTAATAAAAAAAAAAAACAGGGCATAAATGTAGGGGGATTTAAATGTCATCCTGCTCTTCAAAGTAAGTCACTCCAAGTTTTGATATTTTCCTACTGTTATATATGTCAGTCAGTAACCATAACTTCCAAACATATAGTTACTTGATGTGTCATCTATTCATCGCTGTGTAACACACCACAGAAAGATCCCCAGCTGAAAACAACCATTTTATTTGCTTAGGAGTTTCTGGATTAGGAGTTTTCCATGGGATTTGCTGGAGAGTTGTCTGCTGGTATCATCTAGGGTCATATCTGGTGGCTCACCTGAGACTAGATGGTCCACGATGACACTACACACCTGCCGAGTGTTGGTGCTAGATGTTGATGGGTCATGTGTCACCAGGATAACCTTGGCCTTCTTTCCATGGTGGCTTGGTTTCCACGTCAGAAGCTTCAAGGACTTTGCCAGCTACATTTGGCAGTTATGTGACACGACTTCCAAGTCAGATGTCCAGGCTGGATTGAAAGGGTGAGATGATGGACTCTACTTCTCAGTGGGAAGAGCTGAAAATGTGCTGATACTTGGGTTACTACACTTAATATCTCTGAAACAAAGTTTTACAACAAGTCGGTGAAGAACTATTCTATCCAAAAGGTATGGTAGATGCTCTGATGTTATTTCATTGCGTATCCATAACCCATGAGCTCATTTCAAACTCAGCAGATTTTTTTTTAAATTAAATGGTGATCTCTTCAGATATTTAATATAACATCTTAATAAATCAAAGATTACAGTCTTTATTACACAAAGGGGCCTATCACCGTTTTCTAGCTAGTTATGCTCTTATTTCTATGTTGCCCACCTGACAAGTGTAAGTCTGAATGCTTTAGAAACCCAAACTAAGTCAAATGTGAATTGAGAGACGCCCAATACTACAGCTAAATCTCATTAAATCTCAGAGCCAGGCATCCATATTCAGCGAGAGGGGGCAGGGCAGTGTATCTTTTATCACTGTGGATTATGAGCCTAACAAATTTGAGCTTCCATGCCACCCTGAAATGCATTAATTATATGACCTTGAAACCATTTTATGACCTCCTCTGCCTCCTCCTTGGGACAGGCATATTGATGATAACCTGACTAGTTAGTTGTCCAGAGGTTTAAGTAAATTATTTATGAATTATCTGAAAGTATCAGAATTTTGTATTTCAGGTGTTAGAAGCGGTCTAGCCCTCCCCCGACCCCGGCCTGCCCTTGGGGACTTGCCCTTACAACTGCATCAAAGCCCCTCGCAGGTTTTCCGGATTTTACTCTAATTCCAGGCACCCACTTTGCCCCTGGAAGAAGAGTTTGCTCCCAAATCCAGGAAGGGTGACTGAGTTAGCAATAGCCCTTGCTCCCCCTGGACACTGTGCGGCTGGTCAGATGGCGGCCCCCAGGAACCCAGGCGGGACCGCGGGGCATCCCCTCCGTGGGCTGGGACCTCCTTGCGCAGAGGCAGGTGCCGATGCCCATCAGGGCCGCACTTCCGGAACCCTGAACTGCTGACGCAGTTTCCTTTCTGAGCAGGTCACATACGCTGTTTACCTCACTTTCCACTTGGCTTAAAAAGTAAAAAATGTAAAATAGTTCTCCATCATCACATAAGAAGACAAAAATTTAACTATGTTTGAAAAAGAAAAAAAAAGAACTAGAATTTCACATATATTTGGTTCACTGGTTTGTTTTTGTTTATGTTTTTGGCCCGTGTTGTTGAGTACATGACAACATAGGAAAATATGAAACATTAGGGGCCTTCTTCATTCTGCCCCCCTTCTTAGGTATTTTGAGGGAGGGAGGTCATCCTTTCTTTTTATCCCAGATTTGAGAGAGAATTAGCATCCATTATTGTATAAGTGTAAGGCATACAGTACAATGACTTGACATACATATACTGTGAAATGATTACCATAAGAAGTTTAGCTAACATCCATCATCTCATAAAGATATTTTAAAAAAGGGAAAAAATGCTTTTTGTCCTTGTGATAAGAATTTTAGAATTTACTCCTGTAGCAACATTCAAATCTACCACATAGCAGAGTTAACTGTAATCATGATGTATAGTACACTTTATCTATCTATTATCTATCTATCATCTATCTATCTATTATCTATCTATCTATCTATCTATCTATCTATCTATCTATCTATCATCTATCATCTTTTAACAGGAAGTTTGTACCTTCCAAACACCTAAGACCACCTTCAATGCTTTCCTGTCCCCTGAAAATGTCTGCTTTCTCCCCTAACAATGTACATGTGTTGATGATTTGAACCTCACAATTTAACTATGTGAGAAAAGAAAATCTCATGACATTTATTGACTAGACAAAGAAACTGAAACAATAAAAATAAAATGCTGTGTCCCAAACCACAGAACGTCAGGAAAAGTTTTGTTTTCTCACACATGGCAAGGACAAAAGACCCCCTTGCTCACACTACTGTCCCCTACCCTTCCTATCTACCTCAGCACTGCTGTTGAGGGGGCCCTTCCCTGACCTCACCTTTCAGGTGACCTCTCTGCAGCCTCATCCAGCTCTATCCCTCCCCATGAGGTTAGGATGCCTCCCTCTTTACCCCGTTAGGATGCTATTTCCATACCCAAGACCCCAGAGTGTCCTCCCAAATGACTGAGATGGATTTGTGAAACCTGCATGGGGTCCTTTCTTGTGTCCACACTCGGGTGGCCCCTGCATCAATGTGTGTGTTCCCCTAGGCAGAGAAGGCAGCCGAGGGGAGTGTGCTTGAGATGGGGTGATGTTGGCACTGGGTCATGTGGTTGGGATGACTGACCACACTGTGCAAATAAGGTGCTCCAGGTGCCATCTGCCACCTGTGTCAGGAAGAGAAGTGAATCGAGCCAGACCAGGAACTGCCCCCCGAATCTGAGAATTCTGCATTGGAACCTGGCTTTTCTGGTCCATACAGAGATATGTCTGGCAAATGGAAAGATGTAACATGTATTTTTAAATAATTTGCTAACTGGATTAATTAAATACTTATAGAGATGGCACGTGGGCTTTCTTTTCAATCCTTCCCCAAGGCCCTGCAAATATAAGGGCTTGGCACAGAGGTGTTGGCCTCATACCCCTCATCCAAACTGTAAAGGCCTATGTAGGTCCGCTGCCTCCAGAACACATCACAAATGTGTTCTCTATTTGATTGACACCTAGTAGGCCCAAGCCCCACATCTTCTTACTGGGAAAAGTTTCCTAAATGCTCTTAGCTTCTGCTCTCTTCCTCAAGTAACAACACGATCAGACCACGGCTTTCCCATTCCTGAAATTCCCCAAAGATATTTTGTGTGGTCATACAGTACTGAAATTTGGGTGGGAAAAAACTAAATCTAATCCCCCCCAAAAAATGGCACTAAAAATTGTTCAACTTACAAATATAAGTGATACAAGTATTATATCAACTACAGCTGCAATTCTTATCTGTTACATGTCATTCTATTTACATGTAAAAACATTTTTAAAAATACAAAAATCATACATTATTTCATCACCATTTGATAACCATCTTTAAGGATATGGTATATATCCCTCCAAGCATATTTTCTATCCACATTTTTGGCATGTAGTTGAAGAATAACAAATGCAACCCAGAGAAACTTTTATTCCACTTATAAAGTGCAACCACCAAGATGGAGTTGACAACCAAATGCCACTTTCCCTTCTGGCACGCCCAGCCCTAATGCCAAGCTTTGGGCTGAGTATTTGTATGCCTGTAATTTAAAGCCAGACCTCCAGAAAACTGCATTTCCAAACTAGCAATTCATTTGTTTTGGAATAATGAGTTATTGGAAAATTCATTGTAATCTGGTATTTGGTAAAGACTTTTGTTTGTTTAGTTATTTGTCTGTCACTAGATGCTTTTAGTTTTTGTTCCTAGAAAACACAACGAAGTTATGAGAATTGACTCAAATATTCGAATTGACTCAAATATTCCAGCAGCAATACCCTGGAGAATTATCTTCTCTGCTTAGAAATTTAGAAGATCTAGTGACCTATATTTATAAGCCATGCCTTATATCATACCAAATATTATAAAGCTATCAGGTCAAACTATGTTCTACTCTACTGATATAGACAAGTCTAAAAATCTCTGCACAGTGAAGGACATTTCTTAGACTCCTATTAGAAACTCATCATTACAAATATAGGAACTGGTTTATATTAAAAACACAATAAAAACATAATTTTCATTACCCAGTAAGACGATGGGAAATGATAGATGAATTTTCCAGATGACCATCTGCACGTGATTTTGGAGGTGCCAAACTGCTCTCTCCTCCCATACCTGGGCCTCACCTGGGGTACAGAGGTACACAGATGGAGACTCCCTCATGAGTCATAAACAAGATTTTGGACAAAGGTTTCCTTGCAAAGATGATGAAATGCTTATGAAACAGAGTGAAAAGTTCAAAGTATGATGGATGGGCCAGCCCCACTGAAGGTGACACTGTCACCAGCAAACCAAGAAGGACTATGGAGAATCAGCCCCTCAAAATGTATTAGCCAAAGTCGTGGCAAATAACAGCGCTTTCTCCTTTTGAGTCCTGTTCTCAAGCTTCGATGGAGGCTCTGTGTGTCTAAGGAATGGAGGTGACACTGAGCCTGGAACCTAGGGATGGTGACAATGCCTGTGTGCTGAGAGCAACGTGAGCCTCACGTGTTAGGCTGCAGGACTCCTGGCCCCCACACTGTGCTGGTGTCATCACTGCTGTTGGTGCAGGAGTTGCCCCATCCTGAAGGGAACTAAATCGGTAAACAGAGTCAGACCCCAAGGCCACTCAGCTACACATTAACAATAATGTGTTAACAGTACTGGCGGTTTGGAGCTCAAATAGTTCATTCTAGAGCAAAGGTGGGTTTGGCTTGATTATGGATGTACTTCTTATTTCTGATGTACAAAACTACCTGGATTCTGTAGGAATTGTCCATTACTCCATGTTCTTGTAATATGGGGTCAATGCAGAATTAGGGCTGAATGGAGTCGGGCCACCTCCTAGACTCATATTTCACCTTGATTGATGTGGACTCGGGGTCCACAGCCACAGAGTGTAGAGTGAGGAAGGCTGGAGATTGAGATCTTACAGCCAGAGTTTTTATTGTGCCTGGAGAATTGGTATTAAAAGAAAAAACAAAACAAATCCAAAAAGTGCTTTTTTCGTGAAAAGATGCTATTATTTAACAACTAGTGATAGTGCTGATGTCCAGCTAATCATAGAGAAACAGTGAAATGACACCACCCTGATGGAGCAGTGTTTCAACTGTTTCAAAATGGCCACAGCAACTGTCCACAAACACACACCCAAGTGAAGGGTTTTAATCTATGGGAAAGCCACACCAAGGAAATCTAATAAGGTATGTTTTCAACTCCACTATAAGCTAGTTTTAATCATTAATGTTAATGGTTTCTACTTTCTGCCATCTTTGTCGGGTACAACCTCTGATCTATGAAATGCTTTTCAACGTGAGCAAGCCCAGGGAAGCTGAGAGATGCCCATTGTGTAATTAGACGTGAGGAACAAAAACCAGGCAGAAGTAAATGAGAAGAATTGAAAAGGAGAGGTGAGAAAGACAAGAAAACACTGAAAAACACGCCCAAGGGGAGAAACCTCTAGTCTTTGAGTCACTAGTTCCCTGTTTGTACCGGAGAGTCGGTAGGAATTCCATACATGCTTACTGAACTTTTGCATTTAAAATTCTCATCACTAACAGGAAAAATGTTTTATGTAGTTCAAATGACAATCTGATTAAAGAATGAGCACTATATTTATTTATGGAATAGTCTACACTGATTAGAACAATATAAATAACACTACCAAATTTCCTTGAAAATAATAGGTAAGGGGTTTTTAATTATGGTTATTAAAATCTATAAAAATGTTGGTCTATCCTAACATTTAAATTATAAATAATCATAACTTATATCAATTTACATGTCCTATGGCTTGCTGAAATAATTTGAAGATAGAAAAGTTATAAGAATTGGCAAATGTGTTAGACATGTGAATTCAGAATATGTAAATAGCATTATTAAAATTTAGAACAAAATTAAAAAGGTAAAGAAAGATAGGCAATGGAGATGATAACTGAAAGAAAAGACACTCTCTCAGTCAAATCAGTCTCACTGTAGAAGACCCACCTCATAGTCCGTCTCATCCTGAAGAACTGTGGACATAAACACCAACCCTCAAATGTGGCTAGTCTGGGTGGGTTGGTGCTGACCAAATACGCTCTCAAAACAATAAAGATGTTTATGCCTACAACACTTATGTAATCTCTCCATATTTCCATCTCTATATTGATAGCTCAAGAACTGAAAAAATGCCTACCAATTTCATTTTTATTTCATTATACAAAGTAGGATGGAGTCTTACTGGGAAGGAACTTGCTAAGTTGCTGGAGTGTTTCATTGGCCCCAGCATAAAGCAGAGGAAAAACACGCAGTGTGTGTATCCTGGGCATATGGTCACAACATGGGGACTCGGGAGGCCAAGGGAGGGGAGGATGAAAGACTGAGAACAATTTCAAATACCAAGAGAACTCCTTTTGGCTAAGAATAATGTACCTTCTGTGTCTTTCAAAAATTTCCACAACAGATGGGCTGCTGGGCCTCGCTCCCCACAGAAAGTTAAAAACAGTAGGGCCGATTTCAATTACTCACTTGGATTTTAAGGAAATGGAGAAAAACGTTGGCCCTCATTTTTTCAGTGTTTAGATGAACCACAAAAGTCAGTAATCAGCTGCGATAGAGTCAGCATACCGCATGCAAACAAGAGTGCGGTAAACAGCATGGTCGGAAGCCATGCTTCTCCTTCAAATGCTGTCCTCACACAATACCGTAGCTTTGTGAGGAGTTGGACATGGTGTTTTTCTCTGCAGGCACCAAAGTTTTTTGTTTTTTAATTTCATTGAGTGTGGGTGTGGGTCCTCTAAGAAGTGAGAGATAGGTGTTCACAGTTTAGTCTTGGTGAGGGGAGGCCGACCGGTTATGCCTCCTACTTTGAACTCAGATTGGAAAGTTCAAGACATCTCATTATTTCCTTCCTTCTCTTTCTTGGGGCCGCCGTGGCCTCAGCAATGAGGCTGACCAAAAGGCAGCCCATTGAGGTGACAAGAGCACATTAACTTGGGCTTAAATTCACAAATCGCTCACCTTGTACTGCCATCAAAAATAGCTTGCTGTGCAATGAAGTGAACCCCTGACTGACCGTGTCTGCAACACATTTTCAGCAGGAGGAGCTGTCTGTCCAGTAGGTGATGCACACTTCTCTTCTGTCCTTTTCTTTTTCAAGCTCAATTTGGAAAATGAGCCTCACGTTGTGGAGGACAGCACATCACAGCTCAGTCGCAGGCTGCTTCCCCACCTGACGCCCACGAATGTTACTAAGTGCTTCCACCACCTTCCAGACTTTCGGGCATAATTCTCCTCATGTACTCAGCTGCCCTTTTCCAGATGCTGCTCCGAAGGCACCCCAGGGAACAAGGCCCACCTGATCTCTCTGGCACATTTATGTTTTAGGATGTCACTAAAGAGACCGCTGGAGATGGAAGAGAAGGCAAGGGGGAAAAAAGGGAGTTTAATGTTTGGGCTAATTCTCTTCAGAACTGCTTAACTTCGACATCAGGGCGGCCGGAAGCAGAAGGCTGACTCCTGCCCAAAGCCACCAGCACCTCATGACGCTCTGTGGCCCGAGGGGCTAGCTGCCTGCTGTAAGCACCAAAGAAAAATGGTCATGTGCACAATAGGAAAGGGGAAACAAAGGAATGTAGGAACGCATCTATCAACACGTCTGTTTTCCTCCTTGTTTATTTGATTCTCCCACCTCTTTTCTCATTTCTTGCTGTGAAACGTCAGTAATTACTGCGTGTTGGTTTCTAACTTTTAACGCATCTTTTTCTCTTACAAGACTTCAAAAAACATGTGATCCATTGTGATTAATTCAGACGAGAGGAAACATGGTGTTTGTTATATCGTTCTTTGAACTTTCTCTGTATGAAATTATTCTCTGAATAATAAAAAAATGAAATAATGCATATGAAGGAGATTTGAAAACTAAAAGCAACCTACAAAGGGGAAACCATTTGGCAGAAGAAGAGGTAGAAAAAGGAGAGTCTGTCTGAATCTGAGTCTGTTTAAAAACATCTAAGTAGAAATCTTTCAAAACCACCACTTAAAATAAAATAGGTTTCTTTCACCAGGTCTCAAATTCAAAGTTTAGGAAATATGAATCACTAAGCTAAGATGCTTAAAACAAGGAAAAAACAGTTATACACAAAAGATACATAATTAAGATTTTATAAAATTTGGATTCAATTAAGGATACCGAAGTCTTCACATCAAACACACATGCACGCGCATGCCCATACAAACACTGAATTATGGAACCAGAACAATTACCTGTGAGAAATACAGAGCACTGGCACGCGTTTTCAGTGAAGCTGAACTTAGAAAAATATTGACATTAGTTGAACACTTCCCATTCTGCTGCACTCATGCCATTACTCAAATTTAAATATTTCTTATTGCAGAAACCATCATGTACCAGGACAGATCCATAGACGGGGTGATAAAAGACACATCTCATAACACAGGAAAGTTGATGCCTGACCACGAGATCACAGAGCTAGCCTTTAACCTGTTCAAACGAAAGGCAACCTCTCCTTACCATGCACTGATTCTGAGTAGGTTATTACACACACCCATTTCAGCTGTGACTTAAAGCCATGATTTCTGGGGACCTTCCCTCTATTCCTCACATCACATGACCCCAGCAAGAGCCTCTCCCATGGGTAGAAATGAAAGGCTAAAAGTCACCCAAGCTTCATCATGGAAGGAAGCACGGAATTACCCATTCTGTCCATAAGGCTCACAATTGGCCTGACTGGTGTGGCCTTGGTTTGCAATGCATTGGTTTTGGTCCTCTCAAAGATATTAGCAGAATATTGGCTAACAGGGACTCCCTCCCATCTGGTGTTGATAAGTGTCCAAAAATTTAAGAAAGACATTCCCTTATTAACATTGTCCTAGTTCTGCCCTCATGCTGTCCCATCGTCAGCACCTGTACTCAGTCACCCAAGGCTCACAAACAGCACAGAGCATGCTAACTTGACTGACAGCACAGCAAGAAGAGACCCTATGCTTGGAACCTGTTTCCGACATCGCACAGGGGGATGTGCTGTGCAAAACCCTGTCACTTCCTTGTTGTGTGTTCCTAAACACATTAATTATCCTTGTCATTCTCAGTCTTCTTCTAAGAAGTAGGTACAGTAGCCCCCTTATCCAAGGGGGGAATATATCCCAAGACCCCCAGTGGATACTTGAAACCATGGAGAGTACCAAACCCTCTATATACTGTGCTTTTTCATATATATATATGATATGTACCTATGATAGAGTTTAATTTATGAATTGGGCACAGTGATAGATTAACAACAATAACTAAGAATAAAGTAGAACAATTATAACAATATACAACAATGAAACTTATGTGAATGTGGTCTCTCTCTCAAAATTTCTTATGATATTGTACTCACTCCTCCTGTCATCCTGTGAGATGATACAGTGCCTGCGTGATGAGATGAAGCGAGGTGAATGCCACAGGCCTTGTGATGTGGTGTTAGGTCCTTATTACGATGACTTGAACAAGCACTGTGATACCCAGACAGTTGATCTGATACCACGAAGGCACTAAGTGACTAACAGCTTATACAGTGTGCAGATGCAGGACAAAGGGATGAGTCAGGTCCTGGGCTGGATGAAGCCGACAATGCTAGATTTCCTCAGGCTACTCAGAGTGGTGCATAATTTAAAACTCACGGATTGTTTATTTCTGGAATTTTCCATCTAATATTTTTGGACTGCAATTGACTGCAGGTAACTGAAACTGTGGAAGGTGAAACCAAGGATAAGGAGGGACTATGGTATAATAATAATACCTCCTTCCAGGTGAGAAACAAGTATTAAGTGAGACAGTGAATCTCACTCACTCAGCACCATCGTTGGCATGGTTAACCTTCAACAGGTGTAATTGTATTTGGTGGTTGTGCAGAAAAATCTGAAACAAATCTGCTTTACAAAATAGTATATTAAAGATGGCCATAAAAGGGTAAGGAAGAAGAAGAAGAAAGGGAGGAAGAAGAGGAAAGGATGAAAAGGAGGAGGAGGAGGAGGAAAAGGGAGGGAGAGAGAGTCAAAACCAACAGTCACTTTGGAGATCAGTTTACAAGATGCAATAAAACAGACATGTCCACTCGGCGTAGCCCAGGCGTCCTGTCTCCGGACACTCACTCAGGAGCCCTTCCACAAGTGTGTGGGGCGGTGAACAGTGTCGTCTGACCGTGAGCAGAAGACCCTTTCCAACCAGGGGGTTAATTTTTAGGACAACTGCTGACTCAGTGACTTTAATATATTTATATTACCTATGGGAGGTGACTTCTTTCTTAACACCAAGAAAACAGTTAAATGGTTTAAATGCCTCAAATTCAAAATTGTTTGTTCCTTACCCAAAACAACATAGAACACTGATGGTGAACTGGTGATAGTGTCAGGGAAGATGTGTCTGCAACTTTGTTTTTTCTTTCATCCAGAGATCTTGAAAGGACATTTGTGTCCAACACATTTGGAGATGAGTCATTTCTAAAAATAAAATGGTGTGTAATTGTTCAGAAATAATTTTTAAACATGTTGTGATTATTTGGCCTCAGCTTAATTTGGTGGAATGAAAAAAGTAATGACCAAAAGTCCTACAAATATATATTGACAACCCCCCCCAGGCTCATATTTTAGAAATTTTTTGAGGCTAAATTTTATATAGAGCCAAACAAAACATAGTGCTGGCCCTCTGGCTGCTGACAAGTCTCTTTGGGAGACACGCACACGTGCACATACAATTATGCTGCAGAGCACTGAGTGTTATGATGAAGATGTGTATGTGTATGTATATGTATATATGTGTGTATGTGTACGTGTATGTGTATGTATATGTGTGTATGTGTACATGTATGTGGATGTGTATGTATATGTATATGTGTGTATGTGTATGTGTATGTGTATTATATGTATATATGTGTATGTATATGTGTATGTATATGTATATATATGTGTGTATGTGTACGTGTATGTTATGTATATGTGTATATGTATATATGTGTGTATGTATATATGTGTGTATGTGTACGTGGATGTGGATGTATATGTATATATGTGTGTATGTGTACGTGTATGTGGATGTATATGTATATATGTGCGGATGTGTACATGTATGTGGATGTATATGTATATATGTGCGGATGTGTACATGTATGTGGATGTATATGTATATATGTGCGGATGTGTACATGTATGTGGATGTATATGTATATATGTGCGGATGTGTACATGTATGTGGATGTATATGTATATATGTGCGGATGTGTACGTGTATGTGGATGTATATGTATATATGTGCGGATGTGTACGTGTATGTGGATGTATATGTATATATGTGCGGATGTGTACATGTATGTGGATGTATATGTATATATGTGCGGATGTGCACATGTATGTGGATGTATATGTATATATGTGTGTATGTGTATGTGTATGTGGATGTATATGTATATATGTGTGTATGTGTATGTGTATGTGGATGTATATGTATATATGTGTGTGTATATGTGTATGTATATGTATATATGTGTGTATGTGCACATGTATGTGTATGTATATATGTGTGTATGTGCATGTGTATGTGTACATGTATGTGGGTGTATATGCATATATGTGTGGATGTGTACGTGTATGTGGATGTATATGTATATATGTGTGTATGTGTACGTGTATGTGGATGTATATGTATATATGTGTGTATGCGTACGTGGATGTGGATGTATATGTATATATGTGTGTATATGTATGTGCATGTGGATTTATATGTATATATGTGTGTATGTGTACGTGTATGTGGATGTATATGCATATATGTGTGTATGTGTACGTGTATGTGGATGTAGATGTATATATGTGTGGATGTGGATGTGGATGTATATGTATATGTGTGTGTGTGCACATGGATGTGGATGTATATGTATATATGTGTGTATGTATATGTGGATGTGTATATATATGTGTGTATGTGCACGTGTATGTGTATGTATATGTATATATGTGTATGTATATGTGTATGTGTATGTCTATGTATATATGTGTGTATGTGCACGTGTATGTGGATGTATATGTATATATGTGTGTATGTGTACGTGTATGTGGATGTATATGTGTATGTGTATTTGTATGTTTATTTTCCACGAGAAGCCAAGGTGTGAACATTTTATAGTGACTAAGACAGAATTTGCAAAGGGCCCTGAGCACCCAAGGGCCGCGGAGGCTGGATGTAGAGTGGGCGCAGTGATGGGCTACCTAAGGGCATTTGGGTCTAGATGGGCCGCATGTGGGGGTGCAGACCACATTGCCCAGCTTCCTAGTGGCTGCACCATCTGGGTTTGGGTAAATGCACGCTGCGATGTTCCCCCAACAGCGCAATCGCCAAGGACGCATTTTTCGGAACGAACCCCTGTCATTAAGAGGTGCGTGACTGTCACACCTCTGCCATGTGTTCTGCTTCCCTTCACCTGGGAATTTGGAGAAGACTGACATTGATTTACAGCATGAGGGTCTTTGCAGCTAGAGGGAAATCTGCAGTAAAAATGAAAGAAAACATTCCCTCCGTGGATTTTTAAAACGCACCGTGTAGGGCAGCACCGTGCGGCCCTCCAGGGACTTCTCAGGCGTCCGGAGCCCCTGGCCGGAGAAGACGCACACAGGCCTCCTGCAGCCCCAGAGTGGACAGGGCGAAAGAGGTGTCCTCAGATGCTGCGCATCTCCAGCTCCGTGCAAGGGAGGGAACTGGCCTGGCAATCAACACAGCGAGTGAAGCGATTTTGCTAGGTGTGTGTCAGGTTCCTTGTGGGTGGCGTATTAGCTCATGTGGAATGGTCCTTGTTAGCACTGCTAAGATACTTCTGTAGCTTACACGCTTTCTGCTTACTAAGAACTTACAAAGCTGTGACAGTATTGACCATGTTAAGCCTGTTGAGTCAGGTGTGGTCTACCTTATAAAACATAAAACATAACAGCTGAGGATGGGTGTTTGCCCTGAAGTTCATCCCAAAGAGGGGGTCACTTCTCAGTGTTCTACACACAAATGCTTTTGCATAAACTGTCAGAAGCGCATAAAATATAGTGCTTCCAATTAAGTGAAACCTTAAAAGTAATCTCTAGTTTTTTTCTTTTTTTCAGTTCAATAATGACACGCACCGCGAAACTGCAGTTCTTTTCAAAGGGGCAGTTGAAAGCTTGACCTTGCCTCTCTCTGCACAAGAGTGGCCCAGATGGAAGGATGCTCTCCAGAGGACCCCTTTCCCGGCCAGAGCGCTGAGTGCAGCCTCTGGGCTTCGCTCCCTGCCGCTGGAACACGTTAAGCTGCTGAAGCTTGTGATGTTAGGAGAAGTGTGCTGCTTATACGCAGGCCTCTGGCATTTTTCAGACGCTGAGGCCAGACAGGTCATACCTTTTAGCATCGTGTTGTGAGCTTGGCAACACTTGGCCCCTATGCCGTGCACACAGCAAGCACGGTGGCTGCACCGCAGACCTTCCCACTGGGCCATCGCACGGCCCAGATTGGGTCCTCATCGATCTGATGCCAGTCGCCGGTACAAACAGGCCCAGCCAGACATGTAGCATCATTTAGAGGATCACGGATGGGCCGGGGACCTTGAGGTACTGATGACAGTGACTCCCTGTTGAGAAATGCTTTGTCCCCGTAGGGGCAGAAAGAATAACTACACAGACCAAGGCTGTTTCAGGCCACCACTTTATTTTCTCTTCCTGCAAGGCAAAGTCTGTTACTTAATAAAAGATAACTTTTTCTTGAATGTCTTGAAATACCTAAGGATTAAAAAAAAATACTTGGCTATTGTGAAACCCAAGATTCTTTATTTTCACATAGGCAAAAACAAAACAAAAACCAAACAAAAACCCAAAGTTCCCTTCCAGTATTGTTCTAGCCTAAATTATTTTCATGCCATTGTATCAGAAGCATTAGCAAATAACAAAGAGTAAGAATTATGCCAATGACACATCCGTGTGAACAGTCAAATACACACTAGGTTTTTTAAGGTGAAACTGTTTTATGATGCATACATAAAATTTAATAAGAAAACAAAAATTAATTCCTTATAGTCCACTGTACAGTATTAACTGAAAACTATTGCGTACATTTGTAGTCATGGTCTTGGGAAGATTTGTGCCCCAGTTTTTACTAGCAGGACTTGTGATGATTGCAGGCCTTCTGAGCTGGCTGTCTTCATTATTGTAATTCCCTCTCCCTCTCAGAATTGTGTCCTTCTCAGCGGGGCAGCAGTGCAGCCCCTGTGAAGCTGGACCAGTGGGAGTTTCTTAGCAGAGCCACGTGTGGAGATGCTACCTGAGACCCAGGCATTGGCACAGACAGCAGAGCTGGGAGTGGCACAAGAAAAGGGCCAGGGCCAGGTGACATTGCTGGGACTGCCACATCATGTTGCCCCCCGACTGGAACTGTGGATTTCTTAGTGACATCGTATTTGAGGTTATAAATGCACCCACAACACAACTGATTTCCCTTTAGCTAATTTTAGGCTCTTTCTGTAACTCATGACCCAAAGGAGGCTGATGCTTGCCAAGACAGAATGTTGGGCTAGTAAACTGGTCTGGAAAAGTCCTGGACTAAGAGTGGAAGTGACTGCACTGCAAAGACGATCAGACAAGACCGTGAGGGAGGAGGAGGTGATGGATGGACCATAGCTCCCCACGGACAGCTGCCAGCACAGACCCACCCTCGCACCCCAGGAACGATGCCTCTCAGGGCAAATGTGAATTCTAATGCGGCTTAAATGCCCACCCGGAGATCACTCGTGAGGAAAGGGGTCATCTAGTTTGTAGTAACCAGGACTTGGTGAGGTGGGGAAGGGGAATCATGGAAGAGGAGGGGAGACAGAGGAGATGGGGAGAGCGGGAGAAGGGTGGGGGGAGATACATTCTAAGGCAGAGAAAGAACTCTTTTACAGAAAATTCCCAGGACTACACTATTTTAAATTACAGCATGTT
This sequence comes from Aselliscus stoliczkanus, assembly GCA_033961575.1. Taxonomy (NCBI): domain Eukaryota; kingdom Metazoa; phylum Chordata; class Mammalia; order Chiroptera; family Hipposideridae; genus Aselliscus; species Aselliscus stoliczkanus. The sequence continues at coordinate 110,969,481 of CM066728.1, forward strand.
TTGCAGTTCTCATCTACATTAGTTGATTACTTGATTGGAAGCAACTGAAACTCGCCCTGTGTAACTTAAGACGGATATTGGGGGCTCAGTCTCCAGGGGTCTAGAGAACCAGGCGTGGGGTGCGGTGGAGGACAGAGAAACAGAAGTCCCACGAAAGAAGGAACCTGCCGGTCCGCCGCTGCTGCTCCGCGGCTCGGGCCTGCAGCCGCCCTCCTGCCCGCGGCCCCCGTGCGCCAGGCCTCAGAAACACAGAGCCGCCGCGGCGCGCCCCTCTGCGAAGATGCCCTCCGGGACACCTCGTTATTCCAGGAGACACACAGGTCCCGGGAGCAAGCGTGTCCTTTTGCTCTTTGGGAAGCACGCACCATGAACAGTGGATCGAAGGGCCTCGGTAGCTAATCACCAATGTATCTGAAAGTGTTATCGAGCTCATGGTGGTCATGGACTGCTGCCATTTAGCTCCATTTCATACACCTGAGAACTGATGCTGTGAAGCTATTGATGTCACAGGAGTGTGTGGGGGGGTGTCAGCTTGTCTGCCCGCATTTGGACCTGCTGGCCGTGGTGGGGGGCCCATGGGGAACCTGCGGGGCGCCCGAGCGTCGTGCTGGCGGCGGTGGGCACGGGCTTGCACCTCCTCCTGGCCCTCGCCCGCCCTGCCCGGGCCGGTCCTGCTCACCTTAGCGCACAGCCAGGACCGCAGGTTCTGCAGGAACCAATACCTTCCCCTCTCCCCGCACCAGGATGGCGATCCGCGTCTGTGCTGGGGAGCCCTCGGGCGCGCGCTTGCCTCCCACCCGGGGCCCGCAAACGCCCCGTTAGGATTCCCAGCCCGTGGAAGCGGAGGCACAGTGAGTCACTTGGCCAGGCGCACGGGGCTGGCAGGTAGCGGAGCCTGGACCTGACGCCGGGACATTCCTCCCCGGAGTTCAGGCCCCCGACACGCGCCCTGCTGGGTTTCTTCAGCCGGATCGCTGGTTTGCCACGCTGCATCGCCAGTCGGTGCCATCTGGAAAGAATTGGTTACGGGCAGCAGCCACAGGTCTGGCTCGCAGTTGGCACCTGACAAACATCAGTGGAATCATTGATTCACTCATGACTTACCCCTAAGACACATCTGCCTTTTGCTGTGAGTTCCACATTTAGACACTTTATCTCAGTGCGGTGGAAGAGATAAGACTGCTTAAAGGTTAGAGCTAATTCTTATTTATTCTGTGGAAAAGAAAACCCTGATTGCAGTGTGAAGTCCTTGGACCCCAAACCTGTTTCAGGCAAGGAGACCTGTGGACTCAGTACAGCTCCCGCAGCTATTTATAAACAGCCTTTCCTAGAAGTGTTTATCATAGAGCACAGGCAGGGCAGCCCTGGGGGACAGCGCATGGCCTTCAGAATTGGTGTCTCTTCCCTTTGACCCAGTAAGTCACATACTCCAGGGTCATGAGAAGAAGGCAGTGGAAGCGACAAGACATGACTGTGGCACTGAGTCGCTTAGCAAAGAACCTGTGTTGCCCCTGTCCCTGGCGGCCCATGGGGGACGGACGAGCTTCCCGTGACCCATGGGCAGGGGGTGCTGAAGCAACACACGCCCACACCACACGAGCCTCCTCCCCACCACGCATCTGCTGTCATCCCTGTCACGCCGCTGTGTGCAGATTTGAAAGGACAATTGTTCCCATAAATTAGAGAAGTTCTCACATTATGTCCCTTTACTGGTGGGAGGGCCATTATCAAGATTCATTGACTTGGAGGAGTCACATTTTCTTGGGCACTGCAGAGCCTAAACATTAGTATCTAGACTAAACATTTTTGGTCTTGAAAGCTTTCCTTTCTTTTAAATTGGTTTTCATGCCAAACCTCTTCTTTTCTCCTTGGAATACATGCTTTCCTCTTTTGTGTGGGAGGGCTGCACCATGTAAAGTTCCATAGGACTTCCCCTAAACTTTGTCAAATAATCATATTAACTGGTTATTTGATAAAGTTGCATTTGTAAGTTCAAGGCAATTCTTTTCTAAAAAACACCATTAATCTTTTAACTTTCAACAGACTATTGACTAAGCCATTACGAACATTGCTTATCACCGAATATACTTTTTCACTCACAAAATCAATGTCACAATAAGTAGACTTTTCTGCATCTTAAGAAATTAGGTTGTATATAAAAAATATGAAATGTAGAAGGAATTTTTACGTTATCTGGTTTGGTTAATCAGGATAAATATCCCAAGAAGATCACTCAGACTTTCAAGATTTGCTATGTCTTCTGCTCTTAATTATCCAACAATGAAATCACGTATTTTGATTATGTATATGTATATATACAAAACGTTTTTACAAAAAGGGCAGGGCCACGAGCCCTTCGGGAGGGTCCCTGCCCTTCTCACAGTGACGACTGCCAGGCCTTCCACGCTCTGCACACGGACACAGTTCTGAGCTCAGAAACTGCAATTCCTGTAACTACATGGATAGTTGTGGCATGTCACCTGTGTAGAAATGAAAGGCTTGCCCAGTGAGTGAAAGCAACAGGCAAACAAACTCCAGGACTAACACACATGAAGGTGCAATGACAAATACATTCATATTCTGTATTCTTCAAGTTGATTATGTCTCTGGACTAATCAGCAAAAAAAAAATGCAAAACAAAATGATGTCACAGTTTCTCAGCTGATCCCCTCACCACACATTCACACTGTCATCTTGGGCACTTCTGTGGCTCAGTGTCCTCAGAGGGTTTGGGGACAGTTAAGTGAGATGCTTTTTTGTACAGCAGGCTGCATGTTCTTGTCATGGTATCAGCAGTAGCTTTATCTCCCCGCAACACACCCCTTCTCCTGCTCATGCATATTCTCCATCTGCGTGGTCTGTATACTTCCATGTGCATCCCGGTATGCAGCTGTGTAAAGAGTGTGCAGCAAGATACTTGTGCATGACCTCCCATGTCCTTACTGCACGGCACATGAATCTTTTGTGTGTTGGTTTTGGTTTGTTTTATACACTTCACTGGTTCTAAGTTTAGGCTATGCCTTAGCAATGTATATATTCAATATGGTGGTGATTTTAATTCATCCTAAAACACTGGTATTCAACTAATGGAATGAATTAATGTTTTAGAGTCAAGTGGTTATGGTAACGATTCTAATGTCATTATCAATGCTTTATTAGCAATGCATTCTGAATTCTGTAAAGGCTGTTCTAGAGACTTCCTCCCTTCTGTAAACTATGTCTTGTTACTGAAATGCACAGTTATTATTTCATTATACTGCTGACTGATTTCCTAATTGTCTCTATAATGATATTGCTTACCTTATTTAGAAGTATATAATGCCATGATATAAATAGCCTTTTGGCTTCACCCTAGAGTTCTTATTTGGCTAAAATTTACTCCAACTTTTGCCATTCAGGCTTCAGTTCTCTGTACGGTTCTCGTGCCTGAGTCAGTGCACTGGCGACATTCAGCCCTGCGCCGGATCCCCTCAGGCTTCCTGTGGTGCACAGAGGCGTTTGGCTGATAGATTTACTAAGACTAAATTTAAATCTTGGAGATGTTTTCCCAAAATACACAAAGCAACCTCATAAAAATCTTGCCTTTATATGTCTGCAGTGAATGTAGAAAAACTCTGTTGTCTTGCTACAATAGTATCACATTTCTCTAATGCTACCTTTCATTTACAAAGGAAAGTTTCATTACATGTACAGAATAACACAAAATATCAACAAAAAATAGAATTTACTATGAAAAGGGAGGTGTTAAGAGAGAAGGGAGTATTCTGATGAAGATTTTGTAGAGATGAAAATATTGGTACGTGAACTAGAGAGAGCTATAGAGGTTTATTAACAATCGCCAGAATTTTTAAATAAAAGTCAACTAAATTATGTCACAAATCCAGATAGTAAATTCTCGCTTTAAATCAGTGAATAACCGTAAAAACTCAGGACACTCCTAGCTGGGACTTTAAGTGAGAGGCTCATATATTCATGCATTTGCATACTATTGTTGATTGCTGTATTTGTGTACATTTTCACTGTGGATAATCTGGAAATTATAGTGAAGATTTTAGAAAAGCTTAAGAACTGGCCTGTTTTCCTAAGGATATTTTGGGGAAAGGAAGGACATAAAACAGATGTGTGTGATCCACTGAGTGATGAAATGATGTTACAGGGACTGAGAGGAGAGAGATACCCACCGCCACCAGAGCAGTTAGAAAAGCCTTTTTGTGTGTGGTGGGGCCTATGCTGGTTTCGGAAGTTTGGAAAGTGGGAGGAGGCCAATTATAACTGAAATCTTAAATCGCTGGAGAAAAATATATCTTCTTCCCTGGCAGCTCTGGTGAAAAGAACACTGGATGAAATTCCAGACATTCTGGGTTTAAAACTTAGTTCTGTCTCTCCCTAAAGGTGAGTCCTTGGGCAAGTCACTTTATTTCTCTGCACGTCCGATTTCTCATCTAGAAGCCCAGGGAACTGGCGTCTGTGAGCTCTTTCAGCTCTTAAAAGGAATCTTTTAAAGTGTGGAGCTGAGCTGGGGCAGAGGGGCAGCTAGCCCGCGCCTCTCCCAGTCACAGCTCCTGTCACGAGGGGCCAGACATCTGCCCCCGGGTAAGGGGGGTGCATCTGAAGGAATTCTCACAAAGCATCTGTAGGCAGCGACAGGGCTCAAAGTACACATGGAGGGCAGGCTCCACCACTTTCCTCTTGGCTTTCCTGATAAAACATATATTATGTTTTTCACCCTGACACAGATTATTTGTTCATCTTTCTCCTGGTAGCTGACCCCAGAGGCTCTGGAGTGTTTCATCAGAAATTCTTGCCACTGATTTGAGATCCCTGAAAGCATTTCCTAAACTACTTTGAACTCCAGCTAGACTGCTGAGTTATTTCTTCTAATGATGCATCTTTAAAGTCAAAGGAAAACGTGGATTTAAATGCATAAGTTAGGGTCTTAAGGCTATGAGTGTGCATGTGTGTGTGTGGAGGGGCGGTTTCTGTCCACACAGGCATATAATGTATGCATATACATAAATATACTCGCATATGCTTTATCTCTGCAGTTTAACATGCTAGTGCAAGCTACTGTTTAATATAACCTACAATCTAATTTTGCCCACAAGGTAAAATTAATAATGGAGTTAGTTCTAAAAATAAACACAAGTGAACATGAAAATAACCACAGCACAAATCCATGTGAAGGAAATGCACAGAATTTCACAAAGTGAGGCTTTTCATCAAAATCCCAGAAAAAAACATAATTATTTCAGTTGGTCCAAAAGGAAGGTAACTCAGAGGAAGGACAAAGAAAGAGGTGGGGTCAGCGCCAATGGTCAGAGGATGAACACCGCTGTCCGTATGCAGAAGCCTGTGTGTGCTTCAAAACCAAACGCTTTACACTGACCATGGGGATACTGCTTTTCCTCATTGTTACAGTCAGAAAGCTGTTTTAGCCACTACAAATAATAAGCTGACGCTTATCTACTATAAAGCAAAGGAAATGGGAATTTTCACTGAATTCGTGAATGCACGTTGTCCAGAGGAAGATATATGTACTGTGAGCAGGGAGGACCCAAAAAACGATGGAGAACCCCTCCGTTCTACACCCAGGATCCGCCCTCAATACCTGGGAAGATGATTCACAGACCCCAAGATTCGGTCTGAAATAACCTGCCACCCCTCGAGTGTCAGACTGGCCTTCCCTCAGTTCAGGGCTGGCCTGCCCTGGCACCTTTCACACTCGGGGCAGGAAACCCTTAGCTGTAGAGAGCAATTCAACAATTAGCAGCATCTCAAGATTCTACCCACCAGCTGCCCGCAGAACCTCTCTCTTTGCCCAGTTGGGACAACTGGATGTCTCCCGACATTCCAAAATATCCCCTGGTACCAGAGCTGGTGGGAAAGGAGGGCTATTCCACCAAGAAACACTTCAGAACTCCTCTGGCTGGGGCAGAGGGGTACCAGCCCAGGACCCCAGGGCTTTGTTGTACCACCCTGAAAACATCATCAAAACAAGCTGTGGGACCCCACTTCTAAACCTTGGGCAAAGTCTATTTACTGGATGATATAATGACCTTATGCAATGCAACGGCAATTTAAAAATTGCATTATTTGGGTGAGGATTTTTCTTTCTAAGTGGACATGGCCACAATTAAATGAAGTGCCTTCATCATTTGAAATCATAGAAAATGACCCATTTTTCTTGTGTGCATATTAAAAATTATTTCTGTTGATCAGAGAACAAATCTAAGTATTCCTTTTCAAAGAAGTATGACATAGCACACAACTATTTATAAAAATAGAATAAATAGCCAATCCATTACAGTCCAAACAATAATCACCTCAATTAGAAGGCCTGCATGGAGAACCCCTTCTTCTGTGCTGACTCAGTGACCACGACATGTACATGTTTAAGCATTTGTTACATCATCTCTTTTAATCTCTATTAATCCTCGGAGGGCTCAGCTACCACCATCTCCATTTTCAAGAACAGATGATGGAGACATAAGGCAGTTACCAGCCTTCAAACCCTGGAGACGTGATGTCAGGTGTCTGCACCTCTGGGGTTAGCTGCGGCCTTCCCAGCTGCTGACTGAGGACGAAACCACAAAGTAACAAAAGTGTTGTCTTTGGATGGTCTACTCAAAGTGTCCATTACTTGTAATGGCCTGGCAAGTATAACTTATAGAAATGTGTAAAGACATAAAATTAAACATCACAAATGGCTATGACCTGCAAACTTACAGGACCTCACTTTCAGAATTATTTTCTTCCTTACAAACTCCCAGGGAATGGGGTCTTTTGGTGGTTGTGGGACAGTCACCAGGGAAAATGTAATGAAAGAAATGCTCTCATTATGGAACTGCTGGAAAAGGACACTTGTTTAGGGTCTTGGGCTCCACATGGACCAAATCCAACATTTCTATGTCTGTTTCCCAGGATTGGGTTGTCAGTCAACCAAAATCTTGAGTGAAGCCTCACTGTGATATTGCTGAGGCTTGGTGCCACCTTACAACCTGTTTGGGGTCCAGGCATCAATTCAGGATACAGACTCATCTAGAAATGTTTCCTACGTGGCCATGCTTGCCTCACTCTTTCTCCTATTGAGGTCCGTTGGGATTGTCATTCTGTTGCCACTCCTTGGCTCTCAGTCTGGCCTTCCATCAAGTTTGAAACTGATGAGCCTGTGGTCTGTGCCCTTGTGTGAGGCAATGCCTGCATGGGCTTCCCAGCACTGAGGCTGGGCTGGAAAAGTCACGTGAGGGATGAGGCTGTTTCACCTTGGGATCAAGCCAGCCCTGCACACCACCACCTACGTTACTGTGCTCAGCAACATGCCGAGAGAGACCGCCAGCGCCTGTGTAGCCCAGGTGCCCAGGGCTGCCGCTGCCCTGGCTCTTGTATTTGGCCTCTTGGACCTCAACTTCCTGGACCACAGGGTGGTATCTGTCATGTGCAGTGTCACTTTGCACACTGCCTGACACATAGCAGACACTTAGTAAATAATTATTGAATCAACAGATGAGTGAATGAATGAAAACAAATTCTATTATAGAAAGAAAAAACAAAATGGCATTTTGGGACAAAAAAATTCTAATTAAAAAGTATAAACTGTCAAGAATTAGCAATTGGATACTAATTAAGGCATTCCGTAGGATAAAGACCAGGTTTAACAATGCACAGGTTTGGCAAAACTTTCATACTCTATTGAACAATCAAAACTATATTTGAAACTCCATTGTTCCTTAATCTTGGTCAGTGACTTCATCTGCAAAATTTCAGTTTATTTTAATATTATATACATAGGATAGAAAGTTTTGTATTAGTGTAGAGCAACTCAGGCTACTTTTATAAACTTATTCTGTACTGGGCTTCATTCCTTTATATACATATTTTCCAACATTTTCTTATAAATAGTCAACATTGAGCAAAGTCGAAAAATTACAATGCCAATATACCCACCACCTATATTCTGCCAATAACACTTGATTAGACTTGTTTTGCAGATTTAGTCACACATCACTTCATCAGTCATTTTTTTTCTGATTAATTTCATAGTAAATTGCAGAATTTAGTATTTAGAGTTTAATATGTGTTTGTAGGTTCTTGTGCAGCTATAAATTCACATTTAATGAAATGCACAGTATTTATTTGCTGCATTTTGGCAAACACCTCCACCTGTGTTGCCAAAGCTCCATAAAGATACAGAACATGGCACAATATCAGCAAGCTGCCTCAGGCTCTGACCAGCCAAGCACCATCCCCATGGCCTCCGGGACAGCCTCTGTTCACGTGTTTTCTTTTTGTTGTTGTTTGTTTATCATTGATTAGATTTTGGCTTTACCTGATTTAGAATTTTATACTTTTATGTACTATGTACTATTTTGGTGAACTTTCTTTCGTTCAGCCTAGTATTTCTGATATAGCCATTGCAGGTAGCAGAAGTTCATTCCTTTTCATTGATCAGTAACATTCTGTTGGTTGACTATCTCAATGTTTATCCATTTTCCTGTTGATGAAAACCTTGCCTGTTTCTAGTGTTTTGCTGTTATGATTAAAGCTGCCATGACTGTTCCTACACATACATTTTGTGAACACGTTTTCCTTTCTCCTGAGTAAATACCTAAGATTAACATTACTGAGCCATAGGACAATTTCTTGTCCACTTTATAAGAACCTGGCAGGCGGTTTACAAAGTGGTTGTACTTTTACCCCAATCCCACCAGCGATGTGCAAGAGTCCCAGTTGCTCCACATCCTTAGTGACATTGGGTGTTACCATCGTTTTCATTTTAGCCTCCTGGTAGGTGTGGTGGTGCTAACCACATTCCCTGATGATTAGTTGGGTTGAGCACCTTTCCATGTGCTCAACGGCCATTTTTATATCTTCTCATCTAAAGTGGCCACTGTAATTTTTTTTGCCCAGTTTTATTGGGTTGTCTTTTTATTACTGAGTTACCAAAGGTTAAGTCTCCCCCATACATATCTGAAGGATAATATCCCCTGCAGGTCACTATGATGAACGAGGATTTGTGAAGTTCTGTTTTCAGGACACCTTTTCCTAGCAGAGTTTCTAGATATTTCTTGCACTTCCTTTTATGATTTAAAACATTGTCTGAGAAGCTAATTTTTCTCTTTATCAGTTTTGAAAGCCTCAGGTCATTGTGAATATTAGCTTTCCTGTCAAAATTCTTAAAATGTGTGATCTTAATTTTCTTACTGTTCTTTATGCACAGGCACTTTTCTTAATCTTTTCTATATGTCCTTATGAAATATGAGTTTATCAAAGACTCCATTATGTATGCTCACTATTCTCTCTCTCTCTCTCTCTCTCTCTCTCTCTCTCTCTCTCTCTCTCTCTCTCTCTCTCTCTCTTCCCCCCTCTCTCTGTCTCCTTCTTAGAATACAAATAGCCACATGATGTATCAGAATCACACCTTTGAAATCCTTTAAACCTGTTCCCCTTCGTCTGAGAATTTCAGAGTTCCACTTGGCCTGCTTTCGCCTTATCCCTCCAAGGGGACTTCTCTCCGGTCATGGTAACCTCCACAACGATAAAGCAGCTTTTTCCAAAGATTCCTGCCTCTTTCACTGTAGCCACAGCCAGCTGCTGTTGCTCATCGTTCATTCTGCAGTACCCATTGCCTTTGATTCTCTCTCTACTTTCTGGGAGATAAAATTGTCAGCAGATCAAGTTTGAAGATTATCAGATACAGTATTTCTGTTGAATGAGACTTCCCACAGATGCCTGAAAACTGGAATCTTCCATCAGGGCTGTGTCGTTTTGCTGTCATTCTGGAGATCTGTGCCACAAATGTGCACAGCTCACTTCTTCTGTTTTGCAAGTGTGGTCTGTCATATTTCTCAGCCACGATGTGGGTTCTCTCTCTCTCCCCTTTTATCTTTACATGCGTCCTTTGGAGTGGGTCTTCACCCTGGATTTTAGGGAATTTTCATGCAATTATACACTTTTTTCACATAAAGACCTCATTGTGCTCCATTCCTAGGAGATCTGTTCTTTATACGTAGCAAGTACATTGGAGTTTTCCTACAAACAGCTCATCCTGGTCCCAGTGATAGTTCATAAATCAGAGTCCCCTCCACGTGCGAAAACCAGAGGCTGCCTCTCCTCGCGGCTCGTGTTCTGAAAGCCTGTGTGACATGGCCCATAGGCTCTGGTCTCTCAGCAGAACCAGCTCTGATGTGCGTCCACTCACTTTCTTTCTTGTTCTGTGGACAACGTGACGTTACTTCTGGTTCAGAAAGTGCAGGTTTGGTACCCAGGAGAAGTGGCCCATTCTCACAGATTCACCTCAGTGTTTTCGATTTCTGAAAACACATTTCCAGTTACTTCTGCCTAGGAAACCACCTGGACTTGGGGACACTGGGCTGAGTAGCCCGTGGATCTGCACACAGGGTGGGTGGGTGCGTCTGCTCCTTAAACTGTCTCTGCATGCTTCTCAGTGTGACACTGAGGACTGCCATCCTGATTTCTAGGTTGTGGTTGGGACATAGCAAGGAGGCTTCCTGTGAGCTGTGAAGTGCAACACATGGATAGTTTGTGATAATTTTGATTTTTTTTAAAATTCATTGAAATATTATTTAATCTTGATTTCTGAACTGTTCCCCTGAAATGTTCCCCTCTATCTTAGTTCCTATCTTGCTCTCCTTGGTTTTAATGCTGTAAATATTCTGCATATGTTTAATGCTCAAATAATCCACAATAAAAATGGAAAATGAATGGCATATTCCTCTGTCTATATGATTTATTGGCAGTGCTAAACCACAGTCATTCTAATGTTTCTAGCCGTTACTCCACCTTCCTGCTTAACACTTTTAAGGGTGTCATATTGGTGATTAAGTGTGAAAACCAAGGATCCTGCTGACAAAGAAAAGTCCTGGGAATTTTTCAGTTTAAATTGACCAAGTCTAGAAGCACATACTGTAGCAAGAAAAATGTGATTTCCAGGAATTGGGATGTGGGCTGCTTGGGCACCGTGGGACTGGGGCCCCAAGTCTCTCCTTTGGGGGCACAGAGTCCATATTTCCTGGACACCCGCTCGTTGATCACAGCTGGGGGCAGCAGGCTGTGTGCTGCTTTCTGAGGTGGGTACCACTGTCCGTTATGTCCTGATGACACACACTTTACCAACAGGGTTTGCTACATGATAACATTCTAATGCTGTCACTTTGGGAGAATATTTTGTCTTTAAAGCAGAAAAGGTCAACCCTGCAAAGTTTTAGATCGCTTTGATAGAAATCAATACAGTGAAGGGAGAATTTTCTACAAAATATTTTTGAATGTTTTATTTATTGGACATTCAGCTGTACAAATTAGACACATGGGATGTAACAACTGAATCAAGGTTGCAATTTTTATAAGATAGCTGTACGTTCCCTCCAAAGAAATCCAAATTATCCTAAAAGTCTTATCACAAATGTGGACTTAGACTAAATAAATAAAGAGTGACTTTCACTAATTCCACATCGGACTGAAGCTGCTGGCCTTAGGCCTTCCATCTGTCATATTCCCATTTTGTTGGTTTCAAATACTGGGTCAAACATATTGTGGAGAACATGGTTTCCTAAAATTTCTAAACATGGCAATGGCACGTATGGAAGTTAAATTGTTCCTGGTGATGACACAAGTTTGATTTTTTTTGTCCCTCTTTCTATATAGTGCCATGATTGAAGACATTCATCCCTGCATTCCCCTATGTGGTATAGGATTGCAGACATCATTTCCTGGAGTTTGTTTCTATAGGATGCTGAGGCACATATAGATTCCTTCATCCAGCAGTATGTAAAGAGATGGATGTTGGCACCTGTAAGGTACGTAAAAGCTCACCCCACCCTCCCAGGGGAAGACATCTGTACACCTACTCCCCCTTTTCCAGGGGCGAAGGTCCTGGTTCACAGTAATTTTACCTCTCTCAGCTGGCATCCTTCTGCCAATCAGGGGACTGGTGCCATCTGCATAGGAAGCCATAAGGGTTATTGGGAGATCAGGAGGCATCATACAACATCATCAACCAGTTAGCCACGAAGATCCCTGAAGCCCACCACGCACTCCTGGCAATCATTAGTCTCAGAGGTTAAGATCTTTATCAAATAGACCTGGTTCAAAAATCAGGCAACTGCTGAGGGAATAAAACTATCTTCCAATAGCAACAACTTCACACAGATTTGCTAGGCAGTGGCTCCACCTGAAATGCTTTCTCTTCAGAAAACAAGGCCACATGGGTTATGCCACCTCTCTTTATCTGGTGTGCTTTCTTCCTGGGGGTCTTTAGCAAACAAGACCCTAAATATATGTTAAATGAAACACAGAGACCCACTTTGTGCACTCTACCATAATTGTCATCAATTTATTATACAAATATTGTTGCCAGTTACTGATGAAACAAGTACTTTTTAAAAAAGAAAAAAGTACAGATAAGATAGAGAGAGAAATCATATTATTCCTGGTAAAGAGACAGTTTTACCAAGCACTTTACAGAAAAAAATATGTAATCTGAGAGAGGAAACGAAGACTTGAGTTGATGTAGACACTAATAGAGTTTATAATGCAGTTTCCTTTGGAGCTGTTGCAGAGAACCTAGGTTTTCTGTCATCAGGATCAAACCCTGCAGAAGGGCCAGGGTGGTACAGCTGGTGGGACCGGAGGAGGGTCTGCAGTGTCATTTGAAGGTGTCCTCGACTGCACCGAGAGGGGGAACCAGCCGTCCTTGATAGAATGCTTAGAAAGTTAACACCAACACTAACTGGCTACATTTAATCACACTTTATTTGATTACTAAATGGCATACAGAATAGTTTGTTCCATGGTGTGAATTTAATGTTTTCAAAGGCTGTGTTTATTGTCATTGAGAATACCAGAGGCAAATGTCCTTTTGTAGATGTTGACAAAGAAAGATGGCCAAGCTTAGTTGACTTCAGCTCCCATTTCAGACAATAGGGAGGCGCCCAAAGACGTTAGAAATGCAAAACAACATCTTCTTGAGACTGGGCCCGGTCCAGGAGTGCCACCCTGGGTGGACACGTGAACCATTCTCTGCCCCCGAGGATGTCTTTCAGGGGTATCGGACCCCCTAAGAGGTGATGCCAGCTTCTTAAAAATTGGGACTTGAGGGACAGACTCCAGTCCACGTTCTCCTAGAGAGTAAAGCTGTAGGATGTAAAACTCAAGAACCAGGGGCAGCCCTGCTCCATCCTGTAGCTCATGAGAGCTGCCCTGCAAGCCTGGATGCCCGCCCGCCTGCTTTGTCCGTCTGTTTGCCCCATCTGAAAGCCTAAGACCCCGTACCCGCGGGCCGGGCATCCTGCCCGGCTCCTGGGGTTTCTGACCTAACCTTCTTCTGGAGCCTCTTACTGTCCCCTCCTTCGATCTGGAGGCCAAGGGTGCCACACACCAAAGACTTGGCTTTCTGTCCTTCAAACATAAAACAGTGATACAAGATGCCGCTTTGGAAGGTCGTGCGCTGAATGGAGGTGGAGCGGGACATGAAATGCGCAGTGAGGGCCTGGCGTCTAGTATCAGGTGCCGGTTCCGCTGTAGCCGTGACTGTCAGTGTTGACAGAACCCCAGGGAGACCCCAGTCAATGCCCCCTTCCAGGTTAGAGAAGGGCTTGGGCAATTTGCTGCTTTGCTCCAGCCACCAGTCAACAGGACACAGTTCAAACTATCTTTATCCGTCTCTCCAAAATGTGCTCTCTCTGCTCTGCTCTCCGTTGTGTAGCGATCAACGCACAAGGCTGCAGGCAGCGGAATGAAAAGGGTCATTCAGAGCTTGACATTAAAATAAAAATAGCATCCTCATTACATGGAATCCCACAACAATATTACTATTTGAGTACCTACTATGTGCCCAGCTCCATCAGCATCTTCTCAACAGGATTCTACTTCTCACAGCCTCTAGACAGGCATCCCAATATGCCTAAAGATGAAAAACCAGGATGTGGAGAGATTAAATAGCAGCTGGATTTCACACAGCTGCAAAGTGGTCACTCTGGGCTACAAACCCAATGTCAGCCTGTCTCCACAGCAGGAATTCTTCCTAATACCTCATGAGTCCCTCCAAGATGCGACAAATTACCCAAGTATATTTTATCTTTCATCAACTTACCTGGGAAGAGGAGTCATTCAAAATATATTGTAACTGGAAAGAAGTCAGAGATGACGAATAATCCCTGGGCTGGCCCCTGACCAGAAATCCGTCTTCCTTTTGGTAGAGTTGATCGTCTCTCTTGATGACTATACTACTCATCTCACATTGGCTGGCATTCACTCACCAGCACGAGGAAGAATCAGCTGCAAGAGAAGCTGAAAGAGAGGCCCTTCCACAGCCCTCCGGCAGGATGGGCGACAAGAGAGTGCGCAAGATTTGGGGAGTCCAGGCATAGATATAGAAATCAGTTACTTGAGAGTGATGGGAATAAAAGAGGAAAAATGAGAGAGTTTGGTAAATTTTGGACTGAGCCAATAATCAAATGTGTTCTAAGTTTGACATTCTCCTTAATTAATATAGAGGGTCTTTCAAACTTCCCCTTGGTTTACATTTTTGATTGTTATAGAAAACCTCTGTTTACTCCTGAGGATAGTTTGAACAAAGTGTCAAGATGCTCAAAATCCTATGTAAGTGCCCTTTCTTCTTCAGGAAGAATCTGTTTGAATGAGGTGTGTTGTGTTGACTGTACTTGTGTGGAAAGCCTTTGGTAGAAAGTACCATTCCCGACCAAGACACATTGGAGAGTTAGCACAAAGAAGACGTGTCTGTGAGGAGATTTAAATAAAACATGGAACAGGGTCTCAAAGGCATTCTAGGAGAGGATTTATAATTAACATGAGGCTCAAGGTTCCAAAAATTGAATTTCATGCATAATTGCCTGTTCATTACTGTCGGTAATTACCATCACAAAACATGAAATGTAACATTCCAATCACTGGGAGACTGAAAGGGTTAATAAAGCTGCTCTCTGATTGTGGTAGCAGGAGCTGGAGGTAAAAATAACAAGGATGTTGTCATAAGTTGGAATGTGTGTTCTTGTCCCAAAAGGTTTCTACACACACTTATTTTTAAGCATTTGATAGTTACAGGGAAAATGTCAGGGAGACATTTTCAGAATTGCTAAAGGGCAGAATCCTCAAACAGACAGGTCTCTTGTGTTGTTGTTTGTGTGTCTTTTACAGGCAAGAAGGTGTAATTCCCATCACCGAACATGTGTGCTCATATGCTAAGCTAGCGCCCGTGCGAAGAATACATCAATATGAAGACACACGTTCAGAATCTACTAGTCTCCTTCGATTTGATTTTAAAGATGTAACAATATTATTAGGCACCTTTCCTTGCCAGTATCATGGTGATGTCTCCTGATAGTCATGTAGCAGTAATCTAGACCGAAAACAAATTCTAATTTACTTAATTCCACTTTGATCAACAGTTATATTTTTTTACTTTTTTTTATTGGCTATTATGAAGGATGTAACCATGGCCATTCTTGTAATGATATATTTATTCATGTGTCAATGTGTCAGGATACACACACACACACACACACACACACACACACACTAGATTCCAGGGAGGGGGGCCTGTGGGCCAAAGGGCACACTCTGATGTTCCTGCCCAATTCTCAGCAGTATATGCACAGTGCTACTCACCTCCCACCCCCGCAACCCAGCACCTTTAGACATTATGACTATTTTAACAGTTGTGAAGATGCAGGTCAATAGCGTTTACCTTGTTGCTGCTTTAAGTTGCATATTGTGGGTCACTTGTGAGGTTGTACATCTTTTTTGAAGGATTATTACCCATTTGTATGCCTTCTGTACTTGGCCTGTTTTATCTGTTAACCATTTTTCTGTCTCCATATTTTGCTTATCTGTCAGTCATTGTATTTGGTGAATTGATCCACATTGTTCTTGAGACTTTCTCCTGGTGAACGGCACCCCTCTTCTCTTAGTCTGTGGGGTCCCTCCTTTCAATTGTCTGGTGTCCCGGAGTTGTGACAGGGGTAACACCAGATAGCTGGGAAAAGCTTCACGCACAAACATCTGTAGCCCTGCAGGGCCAACAGGAAGTGAAGGATGCCAGGCAGAGAGGATGGAGAGACCCTGTGTGACCCTGCTGTCCCCAAATGTTTCCCCTGCCTTGGGTGCAGCACCCTGAATTTCTGTTGTAAGTCACCACCCAGGGGTAGAGGTTTAGGAGTCCCGAGTACTACAGCCAACTCTAATAAAAGCAGCATATCGGCACTTTCATAATATTTTTCTCTACGTCGGGATATTTTGAAGTAAATTTCCAAGGTTCAATTTTTGGAAGATATACAAACATCGTGCGGGCTAGGTGTAGGGCCTGTTTGATGTGATGGTAGACATACGATAGGCATACATCCTTACATGAACTGTTTTCCAGGTTCAATGTGAGTGGCACTGGGCTCAGAAGGGTCACTAGGAATTGCACTGGATGTGCAGGCTCAGCTCCCATGGGACAGACAGCACGATGCTTGATTCGTGTGTTACTGACCCATGTTCAACCAGTACTGTGGGTGACACAACCGCCACTGAGAAATAAGCTCATTCAGCATCCACTCTGGAGACGGTGGTGACACGTGCTAGCTACAAAGATGAGTGGCTTGTCTTGGAGGAGTTGGCCATCTACGCCATCTTTTCAAGATACCTGCCATTGGAAAGTCCACGAGACTTCATATGCATTCGTGTCTTTCTCCCCTACGGGCTAACGTTGCTCCAGAAAAGAGTATCAAAATAAAATACAATGTCAGGGTTTTAAGAGGGCACAACCCAGCCACTGTTTGGGGGTTCAGAATTGATTTGTGAAGCTCAGGTATGTTAGCTAATTCTGTGGGCGAAGCTACGGAGTTGGTAACAAATAGAAAATCTGGGGTCCCTCCTGGCACACTTTCTCAGGGGCTGCGGACCTGAGAGCAGGGTGGCCTGGGGCCAGCTCTGGTGACACCACCATTTTGCTCATGAGGAACTGAAGCAGCTACCTAGGGACAACCAGTGTTGGCACATTTGTAAGTGAATCAAAACTCAAGTCACTCAGATGACTTTCAGGCCCGACTTAAAAGCCCCCTCTACAGACTGTCCTTCCTCTCCCAGGCAACTAGCACTAGTGTTTGGTTGTGTGTGGGAGTGACTGTGTGTGTCAGTGTGTGTGTGAGTGTACGCGTGCAAATTTGTGTGAGTGTGAAGTTTTACTCTGCGTAACTGTGTTCACAGGTGTGTCCATGTGTCAGCATGCCTGTGAGTGTATATGTGTGCCAGCGTGTATGACTCCTTCACTGTGTGTGAGTGTGTCACTGCCTGTGTGTGTGTGTGTGTCTGTGTGTATGTGTTGCTCTGTGTGCGTGCATCAGCATGTCAGCAAGTGTGGGTGTGCACAAGCATGTGTTGGCCTAGGTGTATGTGTGTGAATGCACGTGAAAACGTTCCTGGATTGGATGGCGTAACGGTAGTTTATTACGAGGTGCAATTATTTTGGCCACCAATAGTTCAGCTGCAGTACTAATTGTTACAAATGACAGATTGACCTTCATTTCAGTTAAAGTAGAATGCGTTAAAATTAAAAATTGTGTATGAATAATGTAAAAGCCTGGGTAGATAAAAAGGAATTTCTGGGGTCTAGCTGCCCACTCCGGGGTGCCATCTTATAACAGCCCAAGAGGATGATCACAAATAAAACCCTCCTAGAAAGGGCAGTATACACACGTAGTGTGAAAGTCCCTTACGTAAACCCACACTATCCATTTTAAAATGAAACTCTTTAAAGAATTAAAATACCTTAAGTCTTTTTATCTCAATATGTTATTTCTTCCCTCAGTGTCAAATCACTCTTTTCTGCTTCCTGACTAATGATAATCTGTAAAAGTAATACAGAATAAAAAGCAGTATGCAGGCCACTCAGAATTCCTCATAAGCCATCCTGGCGCAGATCAATTTGGGTTTCGTCACCCTGAACATTAGACTAAGGATGCACCTCCACTTTCTGGTTCCTGTTTTCTCTCTTCTCAGCCTAACTCTGGAAAATATGCACACGCTTCTCTCCTCATGTGGAGAGTGTGTGGTGAACACATTGTGCAAATCACATCACAGCTCCAGCAGGACCGTCCATGCATGTTTTCATCAACATCAGAGAGATATTTCTTCTCTCCCCGTGAACTTTTCCCCTCCCTTTATACTATCGACATTTGTTTAACACGACGATGATCTTTCTTTCATGTTATTTTTTGTGCAGCGCAGCGAAGCTAAATTGCTTGTAGTTAATTTTGAGTGCACCGTGTGTTGCTGTTTTATTTATATTTCTTCTAATAAATACCTTGCTTTAATATTTCACTCATGTGTTAATACTTAACACATTGTAAATACAAACTGGGTCACAGTGCTATAGTTCAGCTAGGAAGTACCAGCTTATCTTCTTTATTATTTTTTCCCCTTCCTTCGCAAGCAGTCTCCCCATCCCTCCAAATCTAATTGGAGATAAGCAGCAAGACATCTGGGGCTCTTTTCCCCCTTTGTGTCAGAAAGGATACTTCCATGTTAGGTTTCTCTGGGGGCTTGCCAGTAAATATGACATGTTACTAAAGCAACAAACATAGTGATGTCTGCACATTGAATTACGCACAAGAAATTATTTTCCAACTTGCTCTGGCCGCCCTAACCTCAGTCCCTGGCAGAGCAACGCACGCAGTTTCGTTTGCTATTTCACAGGAACTTTGATAAGCGGTAAAATGATATGTGTCCGCAATTTAATAACTTAAAATTTAATAAAAAATAAGGGAAATGGATATTGTTTTTTCTTTGCGTATGTCAATACGAAACAAAGTTCATGGTGTTTTAAACTTTGGTCGATATTTTGATGGAAATGCTTAATTTATCCGACACAGGTATCATTTTCATTATTTTCATTCTGTAATGCAATCTACATTCCAAGCTCACATGTGCTGGGGGTGTACTAACTCAGCCCCTTCAAGGAAAGCCTCTTGGTTCAAGTTTAAAAGCAAACTCCTTCCGGAATTTCTCTCCACTCCAAAGCCCTAAACCACTCAACATTAATTAGTTCTATCATGGCCAGACGCGAGACACATCTGCTGGGGCCAAACCCTCACTTGAATATGGACAGCACCAAAGGCAATGGGAAGATGAAATCACCAAAAGGTGCTCCCTATTTAAGTGTAGGACAATTGTATAGAAAAGGTAGAAAGCTTAGCTTTTATAGGTTTGACCTGGTTGACCCAGTCTAGCTCTGAGGCTGGGGAGATTCACTCCCTGGAAGAATCTCAGCTACATCCAGCTGCATCTCTTTATTTTGCAATAAAATGGGGGGCAGGGATATGTGACAGTTTCCCAGTTTCCATGTGGCCTGGTCTCTGGATGAGGCAGGCAGGTCCACACTGCAGGGCGCACGTCCCAGGGCATGCTGCCTCAGGCCACGGACCTCCTATGCCTCAACGGCCCATCCTTCCTCTTCTATAAAGATAAATAATCCCTCCCTTTTGTGCACATTTTCTGTTATTTACTGGGTGTGTACTTTAAGGACTTTACACATTTTCTATGGATCTAGTATTCATTGGGACGTATAGTTTTAAATGGGCCTATGAGTTGCAAATTTGTTTAAAAGGAGTCCTGGGTTGCTGGCATGGAGGGCGGTGAAGTCCCTGGTCTTCTGAATTCTTTGGAGTTTTCTTCAAGACCTCGTCTGGTGGTGGGTTGTGATGTTTCATGGATGTATTAAATGAAAGGCATAGTTTCCAGTTTTCAGAAATTCAATTGGGCGAACCTCTGGAAGTCAACTTCTTTGTTGGAGTAATTGAATAATTAATAACGTGGTGTGCTCGGTCACTGGCGACATCCGCCTGAGTCTGTGGGAGAGGCTCAGAATGCACGTCCGGGAACCCCAGCGGTGTCCCATGGCACCTCGCGGGTCGCTCCCACTTTGTGCTGGGGGCTGTGCTAAGAGCCTCGGAATCCAGCTGATTCCATCCTCACAGCAACCTTGAGAGGAATCTCCTCCCGTGGGCTGGACTGTGTGCCTCCAAGGTTTCTGTGTGGGTGTCCTAACCCCTAGGACTTCAGAGTGTGACCTGGTATCATTGCAGAACTAACCAGTACAGATGAGACCATATGTAGGTAAGTGGGCCCTACTCCTGTTTGACTGGTGTCCCTATAACAAGGGCAAATGTGGACACACACACATGCAGAACGCCATGTGAACATGCAGGCAGAGGCTGGTGGAGCCTCCACAAGCCCAGGAACTCCAAAGGAGGCTGGGAAACCATTGGAAGGAGGCTGAGAGGTATGTAATGCATGCTGCTCACGGCCCAGGAAGGAACCAGCCCTGCCAACAGCTTGGTCTAGGCCTCTGGCCTCCAGAACTCTGAGACAGCTCGTTTCTGCTGTTTAAGTCACACTGTCTGTTGTGATTTGGTACTGCAGTCTTAGCAAACTAATTCAGCCCTCGTCGCTACCCCTTTTGACAAATAGAATGAGGCCCCTTTCATCAGCTCCGTTTGCAGACACGTGTCTCAGCTAATGAAGGTGGGGTCTAGCTCCAGAAGACTCCTCCTTCCACCCCCTGTCCCACTGCCGCCTCGGTGCCACCTGCATGGGCAGGCCCCTCTGTGGCTGGAGAACCCCTTCTGGGGTGTCTCTGCAGCTCGGGAGCAGCCAGCCTCTGCCATCACTCCCATGAGACTCACTGCTCTGTACCCGTCATTGTTCTCTGCCCACATTTTCCGTTATGAATTGATGTGATTTGTCACACAGAGGATCAGGGTTAGGTCCTGACGTTAGAGAGGGCGCTGTAAATTTCAGCCTCTCCTGGGGACACTGATTTACACGTCATCTGCACATAGATCTTTGGCTCATATGTTCTTTTCGTTGTTGTTGCTCTTCAGGCCAAGGCATAGAGTCAACCTGGAACAAGTAGATTGTCAATAGTCATTTTTTTTTTGAGGGCAGTGTCACTGGCCCTCATATGTGGGACCGAACTGGGGCCTCTGGCTTCCCAAGCCAGCGCTTAACCACTGCGCCACTCGGCCAGCCCTAAGGACACAGAGCTTTTTTTTATTTTTTATTTTTATTTTTATTTTTAGCTGAGCCATCCTGCCACCTGTTGGCAGCTCAACGGCAACTCAGCTCAGGCTGGCATCGAACCGCCGTTGCTCAGAGCTCAGCTCGCACTCTTGAGAGAGCTCTTAACCAACTGAGCCACTCGGCCGGCCCTTCAATAGTCATTTTTAATGGTGATAGGTTTTAAGTGTCTTCATACAGGTTTTAATGAGTATTTGGGGAAGTTTTATAGAAGCTGTGCCAAGTAGACTATTTAAAATTCTTTTTCTCTTTAAGGTTTTAAGGACACAGATAAGTTAAGATCAGACAGGGATAATGTGAGAGTGCCGGGAGTTGTCAGCTCCTAATTCTGGAATCCCACCTATTCAGTGTGTCTTGGAGATGCTCCAATGTCTTCAGCCTGGAAAGAGCGGGGATCCCACTGCTGTCTGCTGCTGACAAATGCAGGGTTATGTCTGGTTCAGTCCATGCCTCCCAATTTCCGGGAAGGGTGTGCACGCCATGAAAGGTATTTTATCTGCAGAAATTCTCAGAATGACTCTAAGTAGTCCGGCCCTAGGGTCTGTTAACTTTGCTCACTTGTTGATATGTCTGGGAACATACACAGACTGTTCCCCACTGTGGAAGCACAGTGTCCAGAGATGGCAGATACATCACTGATGCGGGTCCCCAACTAGTGACTCACTCAGTCACTGCCTGGTTTATAAATGGCCTCATCCTGCGTTTCAAGTTGGCTTCTGTAAAGTAGAATTTTACCCAGAAGACAATTGCAGTAACGGTGTTTCCTACCCATGCGGATACTGAGAAGTACTCTATCGTGGCCCCTCTGTCTTGCCAGCGTTCTGTTGAGGTGATTAAGCAGGGCTTGGAGCCCTGTCTGTTCCGCCCTGTGGCCACGCTATAGCCTGGTCTCATGTTGCTGCCCCTGTGGCTTGGTCTCTCTCTCTCTCTCTCTCTCTCTCTCTCTCTCTCTCTCTCTCTCTCTCTCTCTCTCGCCTCCTTACCGCTTTCTAAACCCAAATTGCAGGAACTTTGTTCACCTTGAAGCACATATTATACAGTAAATGCTTACTTACTAAGTGCACAAAATCATGAATGAATGAGAAATAAAAATGGCTATTAGGTACAAAATAGCAGTAGAATTTTAAAAGACTGTAAAAAGAAGCATGGACAGGAGGTGATAGATAGATAGATAGATAGATAGATAGATAGATAGATAGATAGATAGATAGATGGCTTAATGTTACAAATTAAACTCCCCCTCCATTTACTCTCACAGACATGTGTTGCCACAAGCTCCATGTGGCAGTGACAGTGGCAGGTGGCGAGCTGTATTCCTGTGGACTGCTCTGGGAGCCCTTCATGAGGTCTCCATGCCATCTCCCACTTCACCACAGTACAGGAAGGAGCCCCCCAGGTCCACTGCTAACAGGAGGGGAGGCAGGCTCTGACCTCCAGGATGTGGGAGCTGCGAGCTTCCTTGTCTCACTTTTTCTCAAGTTCTAACCCAATAGCTTGAACCCTGTGGATGATCAAGTGATATTTGGCGATCACTGGTAAGAAATCTCCTGAGTCTGTTGCCTGACGTATGGGTCACCTAGAGTGTCTTGCTAACCCCCCACATGTCACTTCGGAGGACAAAAATGCAGTGGGTGATCAAGAAGACATGACTGCCATGATCAGCCCTTAGATTGAAAACATATGGAGACTCCCACATGAGACGGTGGACTGCCAATGCTCTTGCTTTTTACTGAAGGCAGAACGAAAGGAAGTGGGCTTAAATGACAGCATGAAGAATTTAGGTTAGATATGGGGAATGACTCCCTGACATTGAGTTATGACTCATTAGGATAGGTTACCAGGGAAGATAATATTCTTTAAAGCTTTTAATATATACACATCCCTTGGCACAATGCTCACATTATGACCTGGTTGATTTTCAAATAAAATTCCATGTATCACTCCCCCTTTTCCCACAGAAGTCAAAGTTACAGTGACAGGTGGAATTGAGTGGGTCACCAGATCTCTCCCCATTCTGAAAGGAGGCCTGATGGGGAAAGGACTTTCTCGATGGACCATCACCTCTGTGCTTCCCTGGGCACTCCCACTGTGCTTCCGTGCTCCCCCCCACCCCTGGGATCTCCCCTGGAAAGGGCCAGGGGTCAGCACCTGCTGTGACAATCTCAACGACTCCTCCGTCCATTGAGGTAAAGAGATGGCGGCCTGTGACTCTGATGGCACAGAGGTAGGAAGGGATACATTTTGGTGGCTGCATAAAGGGAAGCTCAGATCTCAAAGGAATTAGATTACTGTCATCCCTGCAGGAATGAAACGTGACCCTGTGCCTGTGTCGTCTAGAATTACAGCTGCTCTTATTATAGGAAGGTGAGTTTGGCCGGATATTGTCAAGTGACCGTCTGGCATGTGGAGTGACTCTAAGGGGCCCTACTAAGGACGACAGTCACCGCAAGAGCCTCGGACTGTGTCTACTTTAATTTGGCTAAAATAAGACTTTTGTATTTGTTTATTCTCCTTTAAGATGTAGTTTATTTATTTTTTTCTGCCTATCACAGTCAAGAAACCAAAAACAAGTTAGTTTCAGTCATTTTCAAAATATTTGCATATTTACTCCAGACATTGCATTTTAACTGATTTTAATTTGGCAACTGATATGGTCCGCAGGGCCTGTGTCCCCTCCCTGGTGCCCTGTCAGGTGTCTCGTCACTGACAGGGAAGAAAGATACCCCTTGGCCCACACTTAAAACCCCTGTGGGACTAGCCCTCCCCTGGCAGGTTCCGCCAGCCTCGCTGAGCACCTGAAAAGGTGCTGATAGACAGGCTGAGGCTAGGAGATCCCCTTACACCGGACTGACCAGGCTTCCCCACACCTGAGCCGCCTGGACCGTGCAGGACAGCCACTTCTGGGAGCGAGGAGCAGCGGCAAAGACAGCCCCAAATGCGTTCAGTGTGTTTGGTTTGCTCTTTACTTTCATTTGCTTTACTTCGTGAAGTTTCAGAGAGGAAGCCAAATGATGCCTTAGAAAGATGGAGAAATGCAGGCTGATGGCCATGAATCAGGACGATGAAGTGAGTGTCTAAGAGAACACAAAAGCAGGCAGCAGGGTTAAGCTGAGAGTCACACCCTGAGCCCAGTTCAAACACTGGCTACTTTTCCTGAAAGATCTCTGAGTTTACAAGGATCTTGGCATCTACCCAATTCGCACATCTTGAAGTGAGTCCGGAAGTGAAAAGATAACAACACGAATATAAATGGTCTGACTTTATCTTCCTGTCATTCAGCTTAAAAGCATTTTCCTTTTTTGGGCAATTTACCAACTATTTTAGGCAATTAAAGTTACAAACTTACGAACAATGGATCTCAGGTCTTACTATCTAAATTACTTTGGGATAAGTTTAGCAATAGCGTCTTTTGTACAGATCTTTTAAGACTGCAATTAAGAGCAGTATATATATATATATATATATATATATATATATATATATATATTTTTTTTTTTTTTTTTCTGTCCAGCTTAGAGGGTTTCTGAGCACCTTATTATGGAATTTGATTAATTATACAACTACAATGTGAGGAACGGAAAAAAAATAAAAACTCGTAAGTTAACATTATCATATCAGGCCCTGCTTGTTTTCAAAGTGAACTCTGTAGGAGAGAAATCTGGGTTTTTAAATGTCTTTGTTGGCTAGTGAACCAGTTCCTGAACATTCTGAACTGGAATTGCCAGGTTGTGGGGTTCTGTGGGGACCTTCAGAAGCCATTAGACTGGCTGAGCACGTGTCTGAGGTCACGGGGAACATGGGGTCGAGCTGGGAGCTGCGAGCGTGGTAGATCGCAGGATCGCCGACAGAATCAGCACTTTCCAGTTTGTGGTCTTGGGAACTTATTTGATTTCACTGACACACAATTTATTGGTACAGTTTAGATATCAATTTCTGTCTTGCAAAGTTGTCAGGTTTACAGACAACACATATAAAAGATTTTTAACACGCAGGCCTTTAATAAATAATGTGAATCTACTATGCAAACTCCCAGCTTGGCCTTTTACGGGGTCCACTTGACTGCACCCACACATGATGGTGCAGCTGGGAGGTCCCCTGGCCTTGGATTCCCATCAGAGTTCCAGAAGTCAGCAAAGTGGGCCGTTTTCACATCCAGCACCCCCTCAGGAGGGTTTCATGGTCAAATGTGCAGATCTGAATCTCAGAAAAATGTTAAGTCATTTCATTCAAAAGCCACATATACTACCCGAAGGTTAGTTCCTACGTTTGCACATCCATCGAAAGCGTTAGGAGTAAGAGATGAGTGCTAAGAGTGTGTGTGGCCCGGGCTCTGGATAAAAAAGTTCTGACTGAACTCAGTCACTTCCCCCAGTATGTGTGTGTGAGTGTGTGTGGGTGTGTATGCACGTGAATGTGTGTGCATCTTAACTTGATCATCTCTTTAAAGGCCCTATTGAAAAAATGCAGTCATGTTCTGAGGCCCTAGGGTGAGGGTTGCACCCCATGAATTCGGCCCATACCACTGACTTATCTACTTCTCTATTTAACCCCAGTTGTCTCATCTTTACGTGGGTGCATCAGAGTCGCCCAGAAAGCCTGCTGGACCTTCCCAGTCACCAGCTTTGGATTCAACAGGTCTGGGTGGGGCTGAAATTCCTTTCTCACATGTTCCAGGGAACACTGATTCTGTGGTCTTAACACCACAGTATGAGAACCACGGATTTTAAATACAATCGCTGAGGAGAGACGGGGCCAAATCAGTGGTCCATGTGCACTGCGAAGGCTTGAACCTGACCTCACAGAAAACATTCAAGGAACGTCTTCCTTCTCTTTGTCCCCTTATCTCTCTCTCTATGTCTCTCAATGGGAATACGAATTGAGGTTATTTTGTTCTTAATGTGAAAACACACACTTGAAATTCCAAGGGACAATCTAATAGATCATGATAATGTCTCACCTCATAGCAGAGACATAAAATAATTAAAAATCAAAAGGAAACATTCTCAGGAACCTAGATATAAGTTAGCCCAAAAGAGGCTGGAGTGATTCTGCTCAAAACCAGCTGTGTAAACGAGCGTGATGGGGCGGCAACCATTCAGTGCATTTAAAAGTGTTTATTGTTTTCTTTCTCACTTTTCCCTGCTCCTTGCCCTTGGAACCCTTCCTTTTCACAGTATTTGTCCTACACTTTTAGAAGGAAGCACCCTGGGACCCAGTGAGGATCCAGCAGTGAGCTGGCCTTAGACATCTGTCACTAACAGTTCAGGGAAGTTTTCAAGGTCAAAGATATCTGATTCAAGTTGATCATTGTTTTCCCTCTGCTGACTAAATTAAATAAAAATATTCGGTAATTATTATATTACAAAATTATTTCATAGCAGATATTATGTAATATAAAATACTGCGTTGTATAAAACGTTATAAAACCGCAGTGCCTCTCAGAAGAGGATAATAAGTCTCATCCTATTTAATTATTTTTCTAACCACTCTCAAGCTAGGATTTTGGTTGACTTTAATCCCTCCGTTATTCTAGTGGAAAATGTGAGCTCAGAGAAGCTGCTGAAAGTAGAATGACAGCCCCAACACACAGACTGGGGATGTTTCTTTAACTATCCATTTAGAAGGCAAACTGGATCAAACCATACTGTGTGCTAGCTGAGGCTTTCCCTAAAAATAATCCAGGAATGTATGTCTGAGATCACTGGAGGCCAGAAGCCACCACGTGTGCTGTTTCATGTTATCCACCCTGCGAAACACAGGCTGACTAGGTGAGACCACGCGGAGACCAGGCATATGAAGGAAAACTAACACTCTGTCACCAGGCCCTTCCCAGTACAGCCAGTGTGACACACATACAGCGACCAGCAAACGGACAGGCTTTCCCAGTGAAGCCTGTGCTGAAGGGAATACCGGCGCCAAATAATAACAAAACGGGTGCATCCTCTGCAATCCTGTCACCACCACGTGGGCCTGTCCTCCTGCACGCCCGCGCCTCCGCAGGGAGCCCGCATGTCTAGTGTCAAGTTGCTGACACCCCCAAGACTGGCCTGGAGGAGAGGAAGGAAAGCTTACAATAAGGTCAGTCTTTCCTATGATAAACAATCTGTTTTTGTGCTTTTGATTAAAATTTAATAAAAACATATTTCAGCGAGGAGAAGACTCGTTAAAAGCAGGTGAGGAAAGATCAACATTTACTCGGCACAGGCTAATCGCCCTTGTCTCCCGCTTCTCAGGTTCCCTATTCATCTGGGCCAGTCGGGTGTCCTAGGAAACAGGACCTCGCCCCAAGCAGGGCCCTTTTCACTCCACAGCCAAGCCCTGGAGGAACCTAAAACCTGCATTGGGAACCCCCACCTCCACAGCTCACCTTCCGAAACCAGAGTTCTTTTGCCAACAGCTGCAGACACAGAATTCCAGTGGCGGGGGAGGGGTCTTAGCCTCTTTTGTGCAGACATCCACCCCGTGCTAGTGAAGGCAGCATAATTCAAGAACGACATGGCTGAGCCAAAGTAAACCGAGGCGTCTAACCAGGAAATCCCAGTGTGAGTGGGGAGCTGAGGGCAGGCAGGCGTGGAGGCCGGAGGGGCTGGCAGGGCAGGGCCGCCTGCACCACCAGGATGGTGCACTGCGGGGCCATCGGAAAGCCCACTGGGGACTGATGGAGCGGAAGGCCGCCAGGCACTCCCTGCCCCGACCTCTCCAAAGATGAGGGGTTTGTAGGAGTGGAGGGCAGAGTGTTCGTGGCGGGAAGGGTAATTGGTAATCTTGAACAGCAGTGCTCTGAGAAGAGGATTTTCCCAAGAAAGACTGAAGTTCAACTCATGTATGTTCCTGCTACTAAAAGCTAAGTGTATTAAATCGCACACATAACATGCATTTTGAATACATAAGCCTTTCGTATACATGTGCATATGTGTATTTTTTTTTCCATCTGAATTTGGCAAAATGGGCCATGATTGGATACGTGGTAAAGAAGAGATGGACAGATATCATGTGGCAGTAGTAGAATGAAGAAGAAATAAACCAGACGGGGAAGAGGAGTGAAAAGGAGCGATCACAGATACTCTTCTCATAAACTCAGCACTCGCCTTTCGGGAAAAGAAAAAAAGAAGAAGAAGAAGAAGAAAATTCACTGAAATCACAGTGGCTGTCGTTAGAGCGATGGGTCTCTGAGGGTGTATCATAAAAGCCAAGGCAAGACCAGCTCTCAGGAAGGGGACTCCGAGTGTGCATTCTGTGTTCGATAGCGCAGCCTACGTTTGCCTTGACCAGTTAGTGAGTGTGCACTCCATTCCTCTAAGAGTTGGGTGGCAGCCTCACAGGTCAGGACTAAGCTAAGCTCGAGTGCATGTCATAGCCCACGTCTAACACATCCCTTCTCTGCCTCAGACCCCATGCAGTGAAGGACACACTTCTTGGGGGGCATGCGCCTTGGCCTGGCCAACAGCCCTCCAGCCCACTGGCCCCTCCACGGCCTCTGGCTTTTGATGTGGAGTGACCCCCTCCTTCCTGGTTTTGGGGCAGCCACTGTCCCAGTGGGCCTTGCTCTGACAACCGTGGTCTCCCTCTATGCCGGACATCCTTGTCCAAGCCCAGCACCCCCAAGTTTCTCATGACCCTCCAGAAAATGTGGAAACTTTTGACATCGGGTCAGCCCTCCCCCAGGCTGTGCAGATCTCTGAGCCTCCTTGCTGTTTCTCCTTTGGCCTCCTCAGCCCCAGCTCTCTGGCATCATGCCTCTGATGGACATTCTAAGGGGCTCCATGCTCTCAGGGCTGCATCCCTACCATCAGGGTGTGAGGACCTGCTTTCCTTTGGATGCGCTCATGTTTCTGCGTTTGCTTGGTTGGTTGGCTTTGCTTTTCATCATGTATCTGCTGCCATCGTCCTGGATTTAGGATGGGAAGTCCAGAGGCAAAAGCTTAGGACTGCTTCTCGCTCTCATTCCATCTCTCTGAGCCCTGATCGCCGATCAGGGTGACTCTCCTCTTGGGAGAGCCATGCTCTACCCTTTCCCACCTTGCACTTCACTGTGTGGACCCCTAGCTCCTTGGAATTCAGGGAGCTCCTGATCCCAGGAACCCGGAGCCTCACCTTCCTATACAGTAACTCTAAAAACACATCCCAAAGGGCAGTTGACATCTTTATTGCAGGTTGTGCTCACCATTCTTGTAAGGCAAAGAGTGTCTCCAACTCCCTGAGTAGAGGTGAGATGACTCAGGAAGAATGGGGACAAGGAAGCCCCTTAGGACCTCTAGGTGCCCATATCACTCTACTCCCCATGTGCATCTCTGCTCCACTGTCTAAGAATTCCACTTTAAATTCATTCTGTTTGGGAGATGGCTCTCTCAACTTTCTCTTTCATTTTCCTCTCTCTTTCTGTTTATTCCCAGCTGTGGAGGTCAGTTTACAAACATCCATCACAGAGCAGAAGATAAACAGACTCATCACCATCATTCTAAGTCATCTCCTTACTATTCCGAGACCAGAGAAAATGAGAGTATGGAAGTTCCTTTCTCTCTCTCTGTCTCTGTCTCTCTGTCTCTGTCTCTCAGTCTCTGTCTCTCTCTCTGTCTCTCTCTCTGTCTCTCTCTCTGTCTCTCTCTCTGTCTCTCTCTCTCTCTCTCTCTCTCTCTCTCTCTCTCTCTCTCTCTCTCTATATATATATATATATATATATATATATATATATATATGTTTTTTTGTTTGTTTTTGTGGGTTTTTTTTCCCATTGTATTGCCTACTGAAGGAACAGAGTTGGAGAGGGCAGTTTGGTGCTGATGTCTTACAGATTTTAAATATTAACATGTGTGTCTAGAGAAAAGGGAAAATAATAATGTTAGAGATTAAAGAATATAAAATCAGAGGAGAATTGCTCCCTATTTGATTGTGGCTGTAGTTACTTGACTGCATGCACGTGTCAAACCTCATCGAGCTGTACAGCAAAAGAATATATTTTAGTCTTGTAAATAAAAAGTGAAAAACAAAGGAAGCACATGAGAGGGAGCGAGGGCAGAGAAGAAAATACCATTTAGGAACTGAGATCAGTGTCCACAGACTGGGTGAACTTCTGGGCTAGACCCCCGAATCCAAGTTGAGAGGAACACCCAGCCCTTAACAAACTTGGACAGAACTTATTTTTAAAGACCTTGAGGAAAGGATATTCCATCCTTTCCATGGTAACCCA
Source organism: Aselliscus stoliczkanus (assembly GCA_033961575.1). Taxonomy (NCBI): domain Eukaryota; kingdom Metazoa; phylum Chordata; class Mammalia; order Chiroptera; family Hipposideridae; genus Aselliscus; species Aselliscus stoliczkanus. The sequence goes on from CM066728.1 coordinate 110,999,761, forward strand.
TTCCAGCCTCAGGAAGTTCTTTATAACTCAAATTATTACCTTATGATACCGTTTCAGCTCATTTCCGCTCCTGTCTCCTTTGCCCACTGAAGGCAGAGCAGCTGGTCGCCATCCTTGGGGGAAGGCTCGCTCCCACTCCTGAGCGTCCTTCTCAGGCCGGCTGTCAACCATCTCATCATTAAGCTAAACATGCACAGTTCCTCAAACCTTCTAGACTCCTTGCCAACTCATTAATCATTGCTCACGTTCTGGTGCCTAAAGCTGAGCACAGGCTGCGGGACGGCCCGTGGCCCATCGCAAAGGGAGGCGTTTGTGCTTCCATGATCCTCCGGGGCTTTCCATGCAAGTGGATAGCAGCACATGACACCACACTAATGCCCCATGGTTGAAGGGCTCTAACACCCAGCTCCTCTGGAATATATATGTTAAGAGGTCATTGGTATTTGCAGAAGAAATATCTGTCATTTATGGTATGCTGTGTTACCCTAAACCATGACTTGTAACTTGAAAAGCAGGTGATAATAGCCAAGACATCAGACTGCAGTGACATTAAATGAGATTATATGGAAGGCAGAGCACACACACACAGAGGCCTTAGCCACCAGTGACCTTACCAAAGGGGTCTCTAATATGAGGACTCGGAAAGCGCTGGGGAGGTGTTCCTTTAGAATGCTAAAAGCCCACTGGCATAAGCCATTGTTTTCAGTAATGATATAAATGTATTATTTGTGAAAATGTCATGTGTGAGTGTGTTTGTGTATTAACCTGTGGTGTTTCTATGAGTGTGTGAGAGAGTGCCTTGTGTTTATGTGTGGGTGGGTGTGTGCATTTATACATGTACACGATGCATTAGGAGGAGAAAAACTCTTCACATACCTAATTGTCAGGGGTTTCCAACCAGACCCTGGAGGGGTCCATGATCCAGGTGCTTCTTCATAAGAGGCCCCAAATGGCACTTCACTGATGCATGGCGTATGAGCTGTGTGATGCAGTTGGTCATGTTGGCTGGCCGTGGAGGCCACCTGTGTCCGACTTCCTCATGGACTCTTGGCCTCCTTGTCTCACTCACCCCCCAATAATGATGAGCTTTCCACCCAGGCCCATTTCTGGACAGCGTAGAAAGCTGAGTTTGCGTTGCCCCTAGTTCTCACCCTCACACTTCCCATTCAGACTCTTACAGCTAGCAGCATTCCTGTATCCATCCACTCAGCAAGTGCCCCGGACCACTGTCTCCTGAGGAACCAGGACTGGTTGTCTGCTGGGGTGAGAGTAAGTAGAGGGTCAGTCATCGCGTGGTGAGATGGGAGGAGTCAGGGTGCGAGTGAGTGCATTGAGCTTATACGAGAGGACAACTGATCTCTGAGGATGACCAGGAGATGTCCAGCTGGATGCGGAGGGGACCGGGGGTGGTCCTGTAGGAAGGGGTCCAGCAGTCAGACTGAGGTCAAAATTCAGGTGGGAGGGGCAAATTCCGTTTACTTAATGAAGAGTCTGTTAGCCCATATGAGATACTTCACACTTTATCCTAAAGGTCAGGGAGGTCCAGGGGAGGTAACTAGCAGGGTAGGGAGATGATTGCAATTAGGAAATATCACCATTTATGCAATTAGAGGGGACAAGTGTGCAAGGCTAGAGTCAAGGAAGTCAGGGAGGTTGGTGCCATAAACCAGGTGAAAAGATGGGAGGAACCTGAACGTGGGCGTTCTAGGGAGTTGGTGGACAGTAGACACACACGGACAGCACTGGGCAGCTGGGTCAGCACTCTTGGTGATGATTTAATTGGGGGTCTATGAAAGAGGAAGGGGGAAAAGAATGGTGTGTTTAGCTCAGTCACACTGAGTCCGTGCCTATATGTCACCAAAATGGAGACGAATGGCTGCTGGACCACTAACCAGATGGGTTTATATGTCTGGAATGATCATCTCTATATATTTGCCCTGCCATGGACCACATGGGACCCTTCTTGTCTTGCCCAAAGTTCTTATATTCCTCATTGGCTACACTTCTTTTCTTCAAATATATCTCACATATTAGCTATTTGCATATTTGCTGCAGCACATCTGGCATAAGTCTAAACCAACTTTTTATCCAATAAGTATATATATATATATATATATATATATATATATATATATATATATATATATATATATTCTGCCTTTTACTTTGGTGTTTATTATTTACTCATATTTTAACATAGTGTACATTTTAGTTCTGAAAGCAACCTCCCTGGTGAGCTGGTTTTCTTTTTAATGGAAGCATTTGAAAAAATTTTTAAATTTTAAATTAAACCACAGAAGAGATAGAAATGGTAAAATAACTGAGTTTGGAGCCAGATGAGCAGTGACCTTGCATTGTCCTTGAGGGAAATGCATTACAGGACATTACAGACCCCAGTTTGGGGACAGCATGAGGCACACCCAGGAGGAGGGTGCCTGCTCCACCGAGGCTGGCACCAGAGGCACCCCTGCTGCTGCCCACTCCCCACAGGTGTCTGGTTGGGAGATTCCAGCAGGTTGCTAAGCATGGAGCCCTATGCTAAACATAGAATAATTGAGAATGTATAGAATCATCTACAGAATGAATTAGAACACAGCTTATTAAAGAGATGGCTCAAACCAACCCCAGAAGAGTAATGCTTGTTGGCAACAGTACACGTGCTGATGCTCAGGGCTTCTTGGGAACACGGAAGCAGCTATGTAAACCACAAGCTTCTTTTCTTGAAGAAACTGGCCAAAGCCTTGGCCAAGCACAGTTCAGGAGACACCAGAAGGACCTCCGCTTTAGTGTCATCTGCTCTCTCCTCTTCCTCTCCTTTGTCCCCTGTCACTTGAGCGTCGTGTTCCATGTGCCATCCTTCAACCACCTGCTGGGTCTTCCTCAGGTTGATGGTGACCATCCCATTGTCACAAGTCATGAGTCTCTCCTGGCCCCAAATTACCCAACGTTTACTTTTTTAAGAGCAGAATCTTCTTCACATGTCACTCTGGCTCCAGAGACACATGCTTGCTCCTGCCTGGCTTAGTGATGTAGCTGCCTGACACCTCCCAATGAAGATGACCATCTTGCCTTTTTCAAGCAGCCTCACATGGGGTCTGCCTGTTTCTCTAGGCTGGAAAGGCCTCCCTCTCTCTCTACTGAATTGCTTATTTGTACTGCCGGGTTTCACTGAGCTTTTCCTTCCGAGGAGGTTTTAAGCCCCCCTAGATTTTAGAAGGAAAGTAAATGCTTCCAGAACCAGGACTGGCGGACAACATCTTTCTTGCTGAATAGAAATTGTTGGCCCCATGAAGCTTCCTTTTCACCCACCCTCAATGCCTCTTCGGTCCCTGGTCCCCTAGGATGCCTCCCTGGCAGCTATGGTCTGAATGCTTACCAGTCTAAGGTCTCTTGCTCATTTGCCCCCCCCCCCCAACATTTGAACTGACAGTGCAAATTTACTCATAGAGAGCAGGTTACTGAGACACAGAGGTGGCATGCAGACCTGGAATGTCACCCGGGATTGGAGTCAGGAGAAGTGCATTTCAGGTTTGACTCTTGAGGGGAAAGGAGCCCTGAGCTGGGATGTTATCCCCCTGGGCCCTCGGTTTTCTCACCTTTCCTATTAAAATATAAGTTTCCCATCCTGTCCATCTAGAAACCCAACTCAACAAATGTGAGAATGTTTTCTGTCCCAGATCCAGCATTAACCATTGGCCAGGCTTTAGGAGTCCGGCCACAGGCGGGGTACCAGGGCCTCCAGCAAATCCTCACATCAGAGAACATCGCTGTCATCTGGGCTGCAGGGTTCCACTTCCTGGCTGGTCCTAAAGCCCATCATAGGTATGGTGTGCCTTTGAGGAGGAGAAACAGACTGGGAGACGGGCCTCTGTCTGGAAAAGTCCAGGAGCCTCAGGACCCTGTTAACCCAGAGAAGTACGGGATGCTAGTGGATTCAGGGCCACCCTGATGTGTGGAGCTTCAGCTGGGTTTAACTGGATTAATAAAAGGACTAAATCATGCCTCTCAACATTTTTTCCATTTTTCCCTTTATTCTTAGTGTATTTCTATAAGTCAGGCATAGTGATAAGCAATTTACACAAACCATTTCATTCGCCTAAAAGCAACCATATCAAATGGTCATTATTGATATTGGTATATTTTTCCATCCTCATTTTCAGAATAGAAGTTAGCAGCTGAGATTCTGAATCCAGAGCCTATGAGGTAGAGATTTAACACAAGAACACTTTAGTCTCATACGCAAATCCCTTCAAAACACCAGTACATCAATTTCCCCAGCAACTGATGTTAGAAAAGTTTTGTAGTATTTTCTGAGTCCTTTGAAAATAGGATAATAGTGATTCTATTTGGATCCTAACAGGAAGCTGGCACTTCAGGAAGAATAAAATCAAACCCAAAGACAATGTAGACGTCACAACCACCGATAAGAGCTTCATGTAATTTTGGGTGCTCATCTGCATGCCCCAAGTGCGATAAGACTGGAGGGGCACAGCTGCTGCTCACGGCCCAGGGAAGCCCTGAGTCAGCTGGCACCTGCATGGCCAACTCGGAAGAAATGCCAATAGATACGAAAGGATGAGCATATTTTGCATAGAGGGAGTGTTTAAGAGCAGGTGTTTTCAAAGACATTTACCTTGTGATAAAGCACAATCATTCATTAACAATAAAAATAGAGCTTCAGGGGAAGTGACCCAATCCAAACCCTTTCAGCCTCTCTCACTCCCCTGACTTCTTAAGCTGGAGCAAGACAGGCCTTCTCTGCATAGAAAAACACTCACATCGGAGCAGAAGACAGCAGACACAGGTGCTCCACAAAGATGCAGGCTTTTAAATGCACCAGCTGTTAGATAAGAATTTATGATGAGCCATCCCGATCCTGCCCCATGCTTACACAAATGTGAGGTCTATAAATGTCCAGTTTGTCACAGGTTGGCCACTAAGCTTATAGGTAAAAATCCTGATTTATAGCAAGACATGGTGCTTCAGATTTTCCTGTGTGTGTGTGTGTGTGTGTGTGTGTGTGTGCGCGCGCGTGCGCGCGCGCACTAGTGTGTATCTGACTCTCTTTCTAATGGCAAACACACATCCAGAATAAGGAAGAAAATACCACCTACTCAGTGGAGAGAAGTCAAGGACTTAAATCCTTGACCCCTAGACCTTCATTGCTTATAGTTCTGCAATGACAAACAAACAACCACATCATGTTGCATATTTCCTGAGGATAAAGGAATAATTGGGCATCTGCTGATGTCACCTGCTGACATTCCTCCAGAAGTCAAGTTCTTGGGTAGTGTCTCTACAGCGGATCTTTCTAATCCTGTGATTCCAAAGAAATCAGGACCTGGGCCTCTGATCATTTTTTCCATGGAGCATGTGGGAGAAACCAAGGTTGACACCAGTAAAATGGAGTTGGGGTAAGTGTGGTGATGTCCCTCATTTTTACTATTGCAAAAGGTATTGCCTTTTTGAGATATTCTAACAATGATTTCAATTCACTGGACATTTGCTGACTGACCATTCTCTCTGATTTCCAATAACACAGAAAATTTTCTTTCATGACTTCCTGGAATTACAGATCTACTCAACTGTTAAAATGGCAGACTACTCACAGGGCATTCCATGTCTCTTTGCTCATTCAGCCTGGACACTAGCAAACATGCAGCACTGAGAGGACACCTCGGGAGGCTGCATAGCTGGGTTCAGGTCATGGCCTTCTGGCCCGAAGCTTTGCACAGAGCTTTATCAAGTACTGTGTCCATTCCACACCTATGTCGTCTTGTGTTACATATTATCACAGGGGAGGGGCCTGTCCAATGAAACATGATGTGTTTCATCACGTGTGCTGACCATGAACTAAGAACTCTGCATTTTTCTGGATCCTGACTAAGCTCTAGGGTAAGGAGATTCTAGATGTAAAATGTTGCTGGGAAAGTCGGGAAAGGGTCTTAGCTACATGAGACTTACTGCAGAGCGTTCTAGAAAGCCAGGCAAGTATTAACATGAAGGGAGAAAGGAAAAGAAAAAGGCTTTAATTCGCTTTAAGTTCATGTCCTCTTTTCTCAAGAAATTACAGAGAAGATGGTTGACATTTTCCCATGAAATATTAGAAATAGTGGATAATAATCATTTGACCCTCAGCAAGGGGAAAGGAGGAGCCCCTGATGTTCGCACCCTCTGCCTCTCAGCCACTGGTGTGAGCTCCGGGGACCCGTGTGTGGAGTGCTCAGCCCCTGAGTGTGGTAGCTGAGGGCCTGGATAGCACCTGGCCCCTCAGGCCTCCAGCCGGGCCACCACAGCCAACCACAAAGGGCCTAGGTGGCAGGGCCTAAAGATGCACTCGGGAACACTGAGTGACGTGGGCTGAGCCATTTCTTACACTGAAAAATAATGCTAGTGGCATTATTATGACCCACAAGTAGACATCGCTATGTATTAGGAAATATACATGAGAAAGTGCTTTTTCCTAGAATATTTGACTTAACATCAACCTCCATTTGTTTGTGTGGAGTCTTATTTTCTTCCTTTAGGGTCTGCTTTACAAAAGCAATGTTTCTTACTGCTGAGTAGAGGTGAAATGGAGATAGAATGATATTCTCCGCTCCAAATCAAATGGGAAAAGTGTGTTCTCCCACCTTTCTTCAAGATTCAATGTGGTACACCAAAAAAGAAAGGAAAAGAAAACAGAAGGCATACACCATGTCTAGTACAGCAATTATTATGATGATCAAAATGGCAGCTGCCGTTTATCATGAAGATGCCAGGAATTCTGCTAAGAGTTTTACATTTATTGTTTCGTTTAAAGTCTTTACGATGAACCTGTGACAAACATTATTATCTCCCTTTTAAGGATCAACATGACTGAGAAGCTAAGCAGTGCAATGGCTTGCCCAGTATCACGGGGTACAGTGAACAATGGGGATTCATTCTGGTCCCATTGTTTACTGTGCATTCTGCCTTTTGCAAGAAACAAAAAGGTTACGTTGCATGTTCACAACCAACACTGCCAGCATAACATTGATTCTAACTTGTCTGAGGCTATTAAATTATTTTAATGGCTGTCCTCCAAATTGCATGAAGTTAGTTTCTGATACAAGCATGACAGGTCTAGCTGCTGTGTGATGGAAATAAGTGGAAACCCTCCCAGCGAGATCAGGTTCTCCAGTCACTAAAAAGGCAACAAGAAAAGCTGAATCCAAACCACCAGAATGCCGTGAGACTTTGCATGCATTTAAACAGCGAATGCATTTGTATTTATTGGCCTTGACTTGAAAGAAACGTGTCTGGCTATGTGTCCCTTGCTCCCATTTCTTTGCTCTGGCTTTTACGCCATTAACTCCTTGATGTCAAGTTTCTCCTCATTTTAACTTTGTATCTCCTGAGTTTGGTAAGCATAGTGTTTGGGGTGTTTTAGGGGCTCAAGAGACATGCAGGTAAGTGAAGGGTAGGCAGGTAGTGGGCACACACAGCTGCAAATGCTCACACATACCTGGCCTTATCTTGGACTGAACCCAGAGTAAGGGGCTGGCCTAGAGCCAACCCTTCTGAATGCTGTATCAGAGGTTGGTGGTCGGCTCATGTTGCCGCCTTTGTTTCTCTAAGCTGACCAGCCCTAAGAGGCTGAAGCTCCAAATTAAAAAACAAACAAAGAAACAATCAAAACAAACAATCAGGGCCTGCCGAGTGGCTCAGTTGGCTAAGAGTGCGAGCTGAGGTCTGAGCAACGGTGGTTCGATGCCCAGCCCAAACTGAGTTGCCGTTGAGCTGCCAACAGGTGGCAGGATGGCTCAGCTAAAAAAATAAATAACAAACAAACAAACAAACAAAAAACAAACAAAAAATACGCAAAATAACAAAAACAAACAGAAAGACTATTTTCTTCTCTTTTGCTCTCTGCAAACTATGGTTCCTGAGAGAATATGAATCCTAAAATGGAAGACTGAATTTCTTTTATGGCTTATACATGAGCAGTACACTTTTTTAAAGTTTCTGTTGATTAATCTAGCTCTCTAGAATAATTTCACACTCTGACCAAAATGTTGCACTTGTATTTTACTTAAGCTAATACCTTGCCTTTGGTTTTAACAGAAAGTCTAAACATTATTCAAGTGCCAGCAGAGAGAGTGGAGAGGAGTGGGGTGGGGAGAGGGAGAGAGAGAAGGAGAGAGAGAGAAACTGGGGCAGAGAAAGTACATTGATTAAATACGAGGCATAGTCAGAAAAAAAAGCAAAAGGTCAAAAGTGGAAAAGAGGAAGAGTTGTGGTTGGAGACGGGCAGGATTCCATGAGAGCTCATGATTCCCCCCATCAATGTGTGTCACATAGTCTCCACGAGACAATCAATCATTGTGTAATGAAATAAATTACACATCCGGTGCCCAGGAAAGTGGCCAAAGGGCATAAGGCAACCAGGTCTTGCCGATATCTATTCTGATCCATTTGTAGCCCAAGATTTCTCAGCACCTACTTTACACAATCCATGTTGTCAGGGATAGGATATATATATATATATATATATATATATATATATATATATACATATCATCTCCAAAAACACTAGAAAATATTGATCAAATGGAAATCATTAAAAAGAATGCTTAAAAGGTAGATAATTTTCCCAAAGAAATCAAAAAAGAACAGAATCTAGAGATATGGGCTTCTGTCCTCACTTTATAAATCATTTCAGGTCCCTGGGCCTCATTTCCTGGTGTTGGCTGATGGTGTCTTGGAGCCTGAATGCTCAGCCAAGATGTACTGAAATTAGTAGATTACTCATCATAAGCAGAAGTAGAGAGAGCAAAACACAGCCAAACACAAAGCACCCCTGTGTTTGCATGGCCTCCAGAAATCATCAGTACCAGTGGTTTAGTTGATGCAATACACTCAACTAATTCAACTTCCACTAAGGAAAAGTAACAACTCTTTTTTTAAAAATTTCTGTTATTGTAACACAGTATAAAAGATAATTTTTTTAAGAAAGTGTATGCCCACCTCTTGAACCATGACCCCTAGACACAGAGTAATCATGTTCTACAAGAGACTATGAAAAAGCCTGAGTCTTACTGCCCGGGGAGGCAGGAGGGTGTCATAAACCACAGAATCCAGAGCTCCTTTGATCTTTCATCCTTAGAGAAGCACAGTGAGTGAGTGGATGGCATTGACTGATCTTCATAAGGAAATGATAAAGCCCTCTCTACCCTAACTCTAGAAAGGCTTCCATTTTGTGATTTTTAAAAAGCTGAACAACTTGATTAAAGATAGCCCTTTAAAAGATGGATGTGTCTGTACTGAAATGTCGGCTGTCCTTCATCTGAAGTGGTCTGACCTCAGAAAAGGGACACGTGCTCGCCAAGCCAGATGAGCAGGCCGCTCCCCACACCAGCGACCTGATCTCCATTCCACTCGTTCATTCATGAAAACCATGTGTTAGTAAGAAACATGTCAAAATCAAAGTGTGGATGTGCCAGGCTTGTGTAATGTGGAATTGCTGGGTTTTCATATCCTATTAGGGAGTGATGAAAAAAATGTCTTGAATTAGTGTTAGGTTCATAAGACTAATTTGGTACATAAATATACATTTGTGATTGAGCAAAAGGATTAATTAAAAGTACCCTTTCGAACTGCTCACTCATGAGAAACTCTGCCTATCTACCGGGGTTCAGAGAGCTCACATACACTCCACAGGCACGTGAGTTACCTTGGTCACCTGTATGCGTTGCAATGAGGGCTCAAAGCACATCAAAAAGGACATCTGTCAGAAAACGCAAACTGGAAAATGGGAGACATATGGTGCTTAGACCACTTCATATAAAAACAAGAAGGAACAATTGAAGGGGTGTTATATGGAAACATGATTCCCATTATGAACTCAAAAACCACAGGACAGGTCTCGACTATGCAGAGCGCAGAGGAGGCCTGAGCAGCACGCCAGCGATTAAGGCAAATGGGCTGGAATTGGGCATTCTGCGCCAGCCCGTGGGAGAGAGAGTGGAGGGCCATCTCCTGTTCCAGACAGGGTGAAGGTTTGGCGATTTGCTCAGCCTGAAGGGACAATCTCCTCAAAGTCTTTTGTGGAGAGAGTTGTGTCCACAGCGCACATTTTGCCTGCTGGGCGTGCTCTTCCCAGCTGCCCGCCCTCAGGGGCCTCTGCTGCAGACCGGCTCACGGCCCTCAGGTGTTCAGGACCCTGGAGAGGGCCTCGCGGGGCGCTGCGTCAGTCTCCGGATCAGAACCTCTCAGGCTCACCAGTCTGCTCTCGGGTAAGATGAGCAGAGCATCATCCAGCCCGGGGCAAGGCTGTTCAAGAATTCCCCCCACATCCCCACCGTCCAGTTCAGTCGTGAATCCCAGCCACAAACTCAGATCCCACTGGGCACCTCCCAGGGGCTGGAGGCCCTTTGTGCAATACAACCCCAGTCAGCACCTGCACCTAGGCTCTAAGACACGGGACCACAGACAGGCAGTTCGGGCGCCCACCCTCTTCTTCCTAGCGAGTTCCGCGACTCCCTGTAATGTTGCCTCCCTCCTTGCAAGCAGCATTTGAGCTCTATATTCCAGGTAACGTTAGGAAGGGGATCCTGGTGGCGCCTCCACAGAAGCTCTGTCACCTGTGACCTACAGCAGGGCTGCTGGCTCAGAACTCAGAGGGGTCATGAAATATCTCCCTGCCAAACAAAGACTTGCGTCTCTAAGGAGCTCACTCTGTAAATGGCAAATGTATTACTTTTCTAAAAATTAATAAGTTATTAGAATTGTAAGTGCTGCCAAACTAGGCACTCAACTGTGTGTGTGTGTGTGTGTGTGTGTGTGTGTGTTCAAATATGTATCACCTGGAAATTTGAGCTCTGTTGCCATGAGGTATCTATGAGGTTGCCAATATTTCTGTTTTCATGAGAGATAAGGGAAGGTGATTATCTTAAAGATATCGTTTCTACCAACTTCCAGCTTGTGATTATGACAGACTGTTGACCACTGAAAAGGTTACCTTTATCATGGTCTGCATTGCACACACTTCCCTTGAGGATCAACCATTTACCCAAAGTCTTAAATGCCAATCATTGTACTGAGTCCAGGCAATCGGAGAGTGGACTGGAGTGCCCTTTTGATCTTTAATGGAAGAGGACAGCAGAAGATAAAGTATATATTATATCATAATGTTGGGGGCCCTGGAAATAGCCCTGCAGTTCTGTAATCTCACCAATTTACCCGATCCTACCAATGAAGAAAAAGGTCTCTGCAGCCAGAATTAAATATACAGATAGCAATATAAAAAATGACCACACATGGCTTATACAAGGCATTTTGTAAACCCTCTTTCAAAGGCGCTCAAGGAGAGAGCTGAGAATAGACAGAGAGGAAACCAAAATAAGGGCTGTCTTCCAGGCAGCCTGCTGCCTCCATATATTTCCCCACACAGAACGAATCAGATGTACTGCTGGAAAAAGACAGAGAAGAGATGTTCTGTGATCTTGGGACCATCTTCTGGGATAATTCATGAGAAACTTTAGTTGTCGCTGAGACATAGGTTATTAAGAGGTCAAGCATATTGTACTTTGTAGTCTTTTATACCCCATAATAAAAATTTATGATAAGAAAAGTATATTGTTTCCTATGTGAATTTCTGCCTCTGGTTTTTGTTATGAAGACAGGGTCCAGGGCTTTGAAGTGGATCAGCGTGATCATTTCAACCAACCAAGCTTGTATTATATGACTCCAACCAATGCACACATTTCTCATCAATTTTTAACCACTGCAGACAACAATATCAACAAACTGACTTCTTTAATTTCAGACTTTTCAATTTCAAATTTGAACTCTCACCTTCTTTAACTTTCTTCAAGACATTCAGTGATTTTTATAAATTTGCACTTTTTCTATTGTTTAAGCTTATCTTCTCTCTTCGTTTTCCCTTTAGCTAGCGGTGCCCATTAAACTGATCAGTTACTTGTATTCTGGAAATCAAATTTTAACAGCAAAAACTCATTTAATACTCAAATAGTTAAATCCTAAATAAGTGGTTCAAGATAGGTTATTTTTAAATTTTTATAAAATTTATTGCAAAAAAAAATTATTGCAGTAACATTGGTTAATAAAATTATGTAGATTTCAAGTGTACATTTCTATAATGCATCATCTGTATATTGTATTGTGTGTTCACCAGTCAGAGTCAGTTCTCCTTCTATCACCATATATTTGACCCCTTTGACCCTCTTCTACCTCCCTCCTCACCACTGAACTGGTCACAGTGTCTATGAGTTTTTGTTTGTTTGTTCGTTCTTGTTCATTTGTTGCTTTCAGTTTTATATCACACATATGAGTGAAATCATATGGTTTTTTACTTTTTCTGTCTGACTTATTTCACTTAGTATGATGTTCTCAAGATCCATCCATGTTGCCACCAATGGCAGTATTTCATCTTTTCTCATGGCTGAGTAATATGCCATTGTATATATTGTCCAGTCGTCTATCGAAGGACACTTGGGTTGTTTCTATGTCTTGATCTCCATGAATAATGTTTCAGTGAACATAGGGGTGAATATATCTTTACAGATAAGTGTTTTCAGGGTTTTTGTTGAGTAAATACCCAGAAAAGGGATTGCTGGGTTGTATGGTAATTCTATTCTTAATTTTTTGAGGAAACTCCATAATGTTTTCCATAGTGAATATTCCAGTTTATATTCCCACTAACAGCATATGAGGGTTCCTTTTTCTTCACAGTCTCTCCAACACTTGTTATTACATGTCTTGTTGATAATAACTGTTTTAACAGGTGTGAGGTGATATCTCATTGTGGTTTTGATTTACATTCCCCTAATAGTTAGTGAAGTTGAGCATTTTTTCATATATCTGTTGGCCATTTGTTTGTCTTCTTAGGAGAAGTGTCTATTCAGGTCTTCTGCCCAGTTTTTAATTGAATTGTTTGTCTTTTTGTTGTTGAGTTGTATGAGTTATTTATACATTTTTGATATTAGCCTCTTATGAGAGGTGTTGTTTGCAAATGTCTTCTTCCATTCAGTTGGTTGCCTCTTTGTTTCGTTGATGGTTTCTTTTGCTGTGCAGAAGCTTTTTAGTTTGATAGAGTCCCATTCATTTATTTTTGCTTTTACTTCCATTGCCTTTGAGGTCAAATTCATAAAATCCCCTCTGAATACAAGGTCCGTAAGTTCAATATCTATGCTTTCTTCTATGCAATTTATTGTTTTGGGTCTTATGTTTAAGACTTTGATCCATTTTGAGTTAATTTTGATACATGGTGACAGAGAACAGTCTAGTTTCATTCCTTTGTATGTCTTTCCAATTTTCCCAGCACCATTTATTGAAGAGGCCTTCTTTTCTCCATTGTATGTTTTTGACTCCTTTATAAAAAATTATCTGTCCATATATATGTGGGTTTATTTCTGGGTTCTCAATTTTGTTCCCTTGGTCTGTGTATCTGTTTTTCTGCCAATACCATGCTGTTTTGATTATTGTGACTTTTATTCAAAGGTGATTTAATACCTGTCCTCCTCAATTTTTTCAAAACATTGAAGAAGAGACAATGCTCCCTAATTCATTTTATGAGGCCAACATTACCCTGATACCAAAACCTGGTAAGGGTAACACACAAAAAATGAAAACTACAGACCAATATCTCTGATGAATACAGATGCAAAAATCCTAAACAAAATACTAGTAAATTGAATACAACATATAGTGAAAAGATTATACATCTCAATCAAGTAGGGTTCATTCCAGGGACATAAGGAAGGTTCAACATACGCAAATCGATCAATGTGATACACCACATAAACAAAATAAAGGATAAAAATCATATGATCATATCAATAGATGCAGAAAAAACATTTGACAAAATACATTCATTTATTATTAAAACACTTAATAAAATGAGAATAGAAGGAAAGTACCTCGACATAATAAAGGTCATTTACAACAAGCCCTCAGCTAATATCATAGGTAATGGTGAAAAGCTGTAAGTTTTTCCTCTGACACCAAGAATAAGACAGGGCAGTCCCCTGTCACCACTGCTATTCAACATGGTCCTGGAAGTCCTAGCTGGAGCAGTCAGGCAAGAGAAAGAAATAAAAGGCATCCAGATTGGGAATGAAGAAGTTACATTGTACTTTTTGCAGATGACATGATTCTTTACATAGAAAACCCTAAAGCCTCCACCAAAAAAATAAAAAATAAATAAATAAAAAATAAAAAAACTACGGAAAAAATCCATTGCATTCTATATACTAACAATGAAATTTCAGAAAAAGATATGATACAACCAATTTCTTTTTCAATTGCAACAAAAACAATAAAATACCTAGGAATAAACTTAGAAATTGAAGAAGACACAAATGGAAAGACATTCCGTGTTCCTGGATTGGAAGAATCAACATAGTTAAAATGGCCATATTACCCAAAGCAATATACAGATTTAATGCAGTCCCCATCAAAATCCCTATGGCATTTTTTAAAGAAATAGGACAAAAAAATCATATTTGTATGGAATCACAAAAGACCCCAAATAGCCAAAGCAATCCTAAGAAAAAAGAACAAGTTTGGACTTCAATTTATACTACAAAGCAACAATAATCAGAATAGGTTATTCTTTAAATAAGGTAATTCTTTTTTCAGGAGCAAAGAGGGAGGTGAGGTGAGATTAGTGAATAGAAAAAGTATCTCACCTTGCAAGATGTTTTGGTCAGCATGAAGAGGGTCTGTGTGTGCAGATGTGTTTGTGTGCATGTGTGTGTTCCTTTGTGTGTGCATGTATGTGTGGTATATATGTGTGCACATGTGTTGGTGTGAGTGTATGTGTGTGTTAGTAGAGGGGAGGTGTAGATGGCCTTTCCATGGTACAAAAGAAAATTAAACTTCAGTGAAACTGGAGTGGCCTTCCTTAGCAATAAAATAGTTTTAACTCATCTCAAAGGTCTGATTATTATGGCTGGGTCTGGATTTATTTGCAGAATGTGTTGCCATTTATCAGATTAAACTGTGACACTTTCCAGTGACAGACTGGCCCAGGACAAAAGGGCAGGGAATTCTCCATGTAACGACTTGGAAATGCTAATCTTCTCTAAACCTGCAATAAATATCTGTACCCAGGATAGAGAGAGGCAGGAGAATGAGGGAGAAAGCAGTCACATAGAGGGCCGCTTTCTCCTTCCAATCAGTGAATGACTGTTTCTGTCATGTAGATCCACCAGCCAATATTTGTTCCCAACTGATTGTCAGAAACAGATTAATTGAATAGACAGTTTCTGTATTCAGTGTTAACTATTCACTCAATTGTTTGGTTAATATTTGCTGAGCACCTACTATGTGTCAAGCACTGCCCTGGAGTTTGGCAGGGGTCATCAGTGAGAATAAATTCAATTCAACGTAAATCATGAACACAATAAATAGGAAAGATGTATTTGTCAGATGATAAAAGTTACAGAAAATAGTAAAATGTGGAAGGAAAAGAGCAAGCTCAGAGGCAAAGGAGAATGTCAGTGAGAAGACAGCATTTAGCCTGGCTCCTAAGAAGTGAATACCTATCTGAGGAGGGTTGTTCTAAGCAGATGGGAGAGTAACCCCAAAGCTTGGAGGTAGGAACATGAGGCCAGCAGGGACAGAGAGAGCAAGGCGGGGTAAGATAATGTGAGGTCGAGACCATACAGAGAGACCAGACGAACTACTAGGCCGACAGCTGTTGAGAGTTTGGCTGTTCCGAATCAGAAGAAGCATTCGTTATTGGCAGAAATGATTGGCAGATATGATATGATTTATATCATGTCATTCTCTCTTCTGTGTTGAAAACAGAGGCTGTACTTAAAAAACTAAAAACAAAATCAGAGACCTAAAACTGATCTGAAGTTACACCGTATTTCTAAATGGGAAGTCCCAACGTCATAAATGTCGCCTCTTTCCAAGTTAGTTTGTAAATTTATGTCATTCCAACTATAATGCCATCGTTTTCTTTTTTGTAGAAGTAAGCAAGTTGATTTTAAAATTCATACAGAAGAAGAAACGAGAAGAGTAGCCAGGAAAATGCTAATGAAGACGGGCAACAGTATTCAAACATGGCTTCATTTACTGTGGAACCTCCATTCATGGAGGTCCAGTGGTTGCTGCTCATAAGTATGTAAACACATCAGTGAAACAAATGACAATATCCAGAAATGGGTCAATTGCCATTGCACCAATGGGTGAAAACTTGTTACATGATAAAGGTGACATTTAAATCAATAGGAAAAGTGAACTTTTTAATAACTGGTTTTACAGTGATAAAATAGCAGATCAGATGAAAACGGTTAGGTTGAATCAAATTATCTCATCACACATCAGGAGAAATTCTAAATTTGTTTATGATGAAAAATGAAACCATATGAGTAGTAAAAAAAAAAACAGAGATGAATTTCTGTAAAACTTGAAAGTGGATAATTGATATATTTTACAACATAAAAAAGCTCTTGCAAAAATATTTTTGTAAATTATAAGCAGGATAAAAAAGAGATGAAAAACTAGAAAAATATTGCAATCATGACAGAAACTTAATATCTCTAATACATAAAGATCTAAAAGTATAGGGAAATATCCTATGGACATATGAATAAACAGATTATAGTAAAAAAATGTAGGTAGTGCTTAACTTCTCTCATAATTAGCGAAACTATGGTGAATTTTTTTTTTTACCTTTTCTATTGCATTGGTAAATATCCAAAAGTTTGGCAGCAAACTCAGCCGATGAAGTTATGTGGAGACAAGTACTTTCAGCTATTGTTGGTGAGAGGCGAACAATATGGCTCCTGTGAAGGAGACCTGGGCATCATCCGGCGATATTCCATCAGCATTTGGCCCATAATCCTGTGTCTCAGTCTCTCCACCTTGGCTGGCCGAATCTCCAATGTCTGTGTGCCATACATGGTCCTGTAGTAGTTTGATGTAAAGCTTCCCGCCAGCTGTTGTTCGCCAGCATTGCACCTCTATCATCTCTACCGACACACAGCTTATAGGTGGGCATTCACCCAAACACTAAGGAGGACCCCATGTTGACCTCCAGGGCTCTGTCTCTATGTTCCCTCTTTCTGGGTCCTGCTCTTGAATCCCAAACACCTTAGCTTTCCTTGTCCCAAGTTTCTCTCACTTCAGCTCAGTGAGACTGCTGTGTATGACTTGTGTTCTCGTTTTACACTGCTGCCGGAAAAACGTCTCCTAAAAGCAGAGCTCACCTTGCTTGTTTCCATTCTCTCAGGGTCACGGTCCTCTACAGTGTGTTACCCAATGTCTCACAATAGTCATTTCATAAACAGATGATTGAAACTAGATGCATACATACATGTATGCATACATATACACACAGACAGACAGATCATAGATATATAGATACATATATGATAAATAGGGAGGTGATAGAGATGGATAAATGGATGGAGGGAGGGAGGGATGGATGGATGGATGAATAGATAGATAGATGATAGATTACAGATGATAGAGATGATAGATAATAGATACATACATACATGCATACATACATAGATAGATGACAGATAATGACAAATGATAGATTACATAGACTAATAAACAGATGATAGATACATAGATAGACAATAGATAGATGATAGATAGATATTGATATAAATGTAAATATGCACACATACATATATATAATATCATCTGCTCATATTAAAAGTAGATAATAAACAGATAAATCATAACATATGAACAAGGTTATTTTTAAATCAATGAAGAAATATTGTGGAGTGGACAAGGATACACTTATTTGTAGATTTAACTTTGAAAACATGAAAATACTTGTGAAAATTATAGAGCAATTCAAAAAATCAAAAACAAGATGAAAGATATAAACCCAACTGTGTATGAAGTTGGTACCATAACAACAAACAGAGAAACAATGATACTAAGAGATTATAAAATACGGCCATTTGATTCTTCAAGCAAAAACAGGAAACAATATTTAAATGTTTTTAGCATTCCTATTGTTTGTGGTGCTGTTGATGTTATTCTGCTGGGATGGTAGTGAGCCTATGTTGGAAGGAAGCCAAGTAGGCATCACATCCATGATGTGGAGAACTGAGATTGCTTCTTGGCAGGACACCTGGCTATTCTGTCCTGTTTTCTACTCATTTGCTGCCCAGACAGCAGTTCTCTCATCATGCTCAGAAAAGGAAGACATTATCTTTTTCAAATTTAATTATTTAAGAAGTTACTTTGTCCTTGTAAAAAAGTAATGTTTGGTGGGGGGGGGATTTGAATGTGGACACACAGGGGAAATGCCATATGAAGATAAAGGCAGGGATCAGGGTGATGGTCTCCAAGCCAAGGCCCTGTTGGGGGAAGGACAAAATGCCCTCACTTCAGCCTGGCCCCTTGAGGCAAAGAGTTCTGGGTGTTTCATTGTAAAGGTTTTCTTTATGTGGATGGTAATCATGACTTTTGGTGGTGCTGTCCAGCTGGGAGAACCATAAAAGAATGGTTCTATCAATATATAGGATCAGATAGAAGGTGACAGTTTCATGCCTTAATGGAATCTCTTTCCTCTGAGTCAGTGTGGGTCTTACAACTTGCTTCTAATCAATATAATATGGCAAAGCAATTGGCTCTCACTCCTGATTGTGTTACATTATTGGCAAAGGTGAAGGGAACTTGCATTGTAATTAAGTTCGCTAATCTGTAGAGTTTAAGTTAATGGAAAGGTGATCATTCTGGGTGGGCATGGCCTAATCAGGTAAGTCTTTAAAAGCAGGTCCAGAAGTGAGAAGGTGAAAGCCGCAGGGAATCTCTCCTTTGCTAGCTTTGAAGAAATAAGCAGCCATGAATTCTGCATCCAAAAGGAAATGGGTTCTGCCAACAACCTGAGAGCTTGGGAAGGGGGTTTTTCCCCGATCGAGATTCTGGATGAGAACACAGCCCAGCCACCTGGATCCCAACCTTGGGAAAACTTAGCAGAGCAGTGTCCAGATGTCTGACCTACAGAAACTGTGACATAACAAAGAAATAAGAGTGTGTGGTTGTTGGTTATGCAGCATAGAAAACTAATATATGTACATTACTTTGATACTAGGAGAGACTGATTGAGAGATGAAGGGAAGGGAGAGGGTAAATGAGAAACAAATAAGAAAAAAGAAAAAAATGCATTTTCCATGTGTGCACTGTTACAAATTTCTTTAAATATGCATTAGTTTTAAAATAAAATTTTAAATCATGACTGGGTTCAAGTAAGAGATGCATCAAGCGTCAGCTATTGTACTTATAAATACCATTTATCACCGTATGTTTTCATTCATTAAAAAAGCAAACATCCAACACAATTACTTCACTGTTTTGAAAATAGGGCAATATGTCAGCCCAACTCCTAGATGCTTGCATGCATGTGTGTTCACACGGGCACCGTTGTATGGACATGGCATCCATGTGTCTGACCTTCACTGCTAAGGTGCTTCGGCTGGCACCCTTCCTGGAACGCTGTGCATCTTCTAGGTGTGCGGGGTGTTGGGGGGGGCGTTTCCTGCTCCTCTATGCTTGCTTCCCTGAGCAAACGAACAGCCAGGACACCTGACCGACACACCTGTCTAGGAAGTAGAATACAAGCTACACATGGCCGGGTGATGGAAGAAACAAGTGCAAATGAAACATGTCACCAGGAGCATTTTGGAACTGAAACCAGGGAAAGTCAGAGCGACCTGCGGAATGTCTTCCCGCCCCTGCTAGCATCCTTGGATTGACCAGGCATTCCCGACTCATGTAGGTAATCTAGGAAGATATACTGGATGGTATAGACAACAGATTGGGAGGGAGACAGGACTGGCCGCAAGCTGAGTGAGCAGGGCAGCAGGCTGGCAGGACCCTGGCTCCTGAGGTGACCCGCTACCCCACAGCCACCATCACCTGTTATCATGGTTTCACCTAGCGACTGGGGAAGGAGACATGTTTTCAGTGGTTTTTCAGCCAACCTTAGGTCATATCAGATCAAATTTGCTTTAACTCAGTGTTTCAGTTCAGGAACATTTTCAAAATAGGAGAGAGGTAATCAACCCTATACAGTGCATTTTACGAAAATTCTGATTAGGTAACTGCAAAAGCAATCAATGAGGCCAACTTTTCATGTAAACTGTCCTGTCTCTTCAGGGTCTTCTACAGTAGCATGACAAATATCATACTCGCAAACTGTGGGAGACTCATGTTCTCTTCTCATAGATGAGTTTTTACAAAGCATTTACTGTTCTTACTCAGAAAGCCCTTGGATTTATTCATCTTAGCTCTGCCTGCCCCCATCCAGACACCCACAACCCCCCTCAGAATCAAGACCTGGTGACCAGTTCCAATCACCAAGGCCTCCCTGAAGGCCCTGTAAGTGACACACCTGTACCCAGTTTGGCATATATTACAGGACATGCTGGCTCAGGACAGAGCACAAGGAATGCATACTGAGTATTTTGGTTTGGACACCCAGCCTCACAAGTGTAAGTCTGGAAATGTACATTTCAAAACATGATTTTACAATCAGGTAATCCTCAATTATAAATAAATGAGGCCAGATCTCCCAGTCATGTGCCTCTTTGACAAATTCTGGAGACAAGAAGGATGCATGCAGCTTGCCTTTAAGAAAACACAACAGTGTACAAAATACAACACAGCGTATATTGTTAACCAGGCCAAGAATCCCAGTTACATAAACTGTACTATGTGCTTAATGCTTAACCACCAGATGATGATGACTGAAAGACAATGAAGGTGTATAAAACAGAAGCTACATTTCGGCAGGCTAAAGTGAGAGTTCTGTTAAAATTTAATAGTAGGTCGAGTCTGTTGTTTGGCTAGTCACAGGCATTTCACTCAGCCTCACTAGGCACCATTTATGCCCCACCCCTTGCTGTGGAAGATGGAGGATGCCGAGGGCTTTCGGAACATTTTCTGGGTAAGGAAGGAGCAGGGATGTGGTGAAAGCTTCTGTCCAACACAGATGTTCTGAGGAAATTAGGGATTTTCCTGGTGTCTCCTGAGGTTGACTCCATTAGCCAGCAGGTGAGTCTGTGTGTCTGTCCCTCCCTCTGCCTGTGCCACAGTCAGAAGCCCAACCCATCAGCACATCCCATTAACACTTCTCACCAGAATGTGTCTTCAATGCTGAAAAGTGAATCTCCTCATTTTGGTGCACTTTTGTTTGCTAGGACTGCTGTAACAAAGAACCACAGACTGACTGCCTTAAACAACAAAAATGGATTATCTCACAGACCCAGCTCCAGGAGTCCAAAATCAAGATGTCAACTGGGCGGTGCCATCTGAAGCTCCCAGGGCAGAATCTTCCTGGCCTGTCCCCACCCTCTTTTGGTGTGCATCCCATGGCTTGTGACAGCATGGCTCCAGTCTTCATATGGGATTCTCCCTGTGTCCATGTTTCCCAATTTTATAAGGACACCAGATAGGTTGGATTAGGAGTCCACCTTAATGATCTCATTTTAACTTGGTCACCTGCAAAGATCCTATTTTCAGAAAAGGTCACATTTCCAGGTCCTGGGAGTTAGGAGGTCAACATATCTTTGGGAGAAAATTTAACCCATACCAGTGGGCCATGGCGCGGCCATATTGCTGATGAGAAATGCCTTGGAGAGAACAAGCTAAAGACTTAAAGGAGGAATGGGAACATGGCGCAGCCAGGAGACTGTTTGACAGACCCCGTGACACTCCGCTTGTCCAGTTTCCTTCCCAATAAACACCTGAGCAGCAAGGAGCCAGGGTCTCAACTAACAAGTGATAGCCATCCTGGGGAGGGTCAGGTGGAAGGGAAGACTCAGGACAGCTGAGTGCTTGACCCTGTCCCCCAGCTTTCTCTCTGTGGTGAGTCTTTACCTAGGAGTCAGTGTGTGCTTCAGCTCTGGCTGAAATGGACTTTAAAGAAATGCCTCTGTTCATCTGTCACATGTTCTGTGCTGTTCTCATCCTAGGCTAGTCTCCTGGGCATCCCAGGCTTCTCCTGACTGTAGCTGCCCCGTTCTCAAACATTGCAAGTGGTATGTAAGGGTGGGTGGTGACTTTCATGAACCAGGAGGAAATGGCTGTAAGGATGCAGAATTCCATTAATATAAACAAGCATTCCACCTTTCCTGGTTTCCGAGGGAGGCAACATAGCCACAGACACTGATGGGAATGGGGTTGCTAATATTTCATTTTTAAAAACATCATGACAGATGACTTTTTTACTTTATTTTTCAATTATAGGGTCTTGGGGAATTGTTTGTCATCTTAAAGGGTTTGTGCAGATGTGGTATTTTTTCATAATATTTTTTCAATCAGTTTTCAATCTTGGCTTCACATGTTATCAACAGCGATCTCCGTGTGGTATGCTTCAGGAAAATATAACTTAAAGCTGTTGCTCCATATTTTCATTTTTGCTAGCTCAGGTGATCAGGAAAAAAGATCAGAAAAATGCAAATGTTGAAGGTCAGAAAAAGGAAATATAGATGATCAATATTCACAGTGATTTCACAGCATAACTTAGGAAGATATGGAAGCTTAGAAAAGGTACTTGGCGATATTCTCTTAATTGATCACTCTTCTTTTAAAAATGTGACCCATTACAAAATGAATTCCTTCCTTGTTTTAAATTCCAATGACATTTCAATATGACTTTATGTCATGCTCCTTAAATCACCTTCCCACTTGACGCTGACCTCTCAAAATCCTATTTTCCCACTGAGCTCATAGGTAGCCTTAGCTTTCATCCTTTGAAAGGCCAAGCCATCCATTCCTCTCCCAGAGTCCTTGAGAATGACAACAGACCTTGTCATGCCCCAGGATCCCTCTCCCACCTGGATTTGCTCCAGGGTCCTGGCTGGTGAAGGGCCCAGTGGTCTGCTGAGCAAATGCATTAATATAACAAGCTGATTTGCACGTGAACTCATCCTGCTGGAGAAAACAAGGACCAAGTCCAGAAAATCTATTACAGTTTGGAAATTTTCAGTGTATACCTGTCCTTTTCCTTAGTTTGGGGATAATTGGATATATCTGGCCATCAGTAAATAATAATAAGCTCAAACACTGCAATTAATGAAGTGTGTTTTACATAATAAACCAAATACAGTTACATGTTGATGAAAATTTATGTCTAGTTTCCAGCAGCATTCAACAAAATTAAGAACATATTTTTTTCTTTGCTCAAAAGGTGATCTAAAAGGAATTCAGTGTCCCAAATTGCCATTTACGGAAAACCAGCATGGGCTTAGTATGCCTACTGTATGCAGCATGCCAGCTCGTACCCATGGTATATTCAAACAGCATCCTGTGGAAAGCAGATTGGATTATGAGATATACATAAACAGAATCGATATTTAGTACACTCAGTTCTTACTTATTTGTGGGTGTTGGATATTTTCATCCTCCTCATTCTACAATACATCACATGTTTTTCTTCATTATGAAGTATAGGTCAATAATGCATATTTCGGAGTGATTACTAGTGTCATGAGAATTCCATCTTTCTCTTCCCCTATCTATGGAGACTATTTCCTGGAAGGCCCCCCAAGAATGATGTGCCATTAAATTGCAAAGGTCTTTGTGTAATAGGTTAAATGATAAGCATATTCATAGGTCAAATGTTTTGAAGCTGAAATCATTTTAAGGCAGCATACTGATTCCTGACAGGTCCCAAGGTCAAGCAAAAGTACCTTCATCATGCAAGTAACAGGGGATTAAAATAAAATAAAAAATTTAAAAGGCCCCAGCACAATGATGAAATCCAGTGTACGTGTCCACTCCCCCAACTTCTCACTGAGATTTATGTTCCAGAGAGGGAACTGCTTTATGTTATCTTGACCATGTCAGGGTCCCTATCCCACTCCTGATAGCAAATGCCTCAGACTAGGAGAGGAGACTGGATGCAAAGGATCTTGAACTTGTCAAAACAACTTTTCTTGTCAGTAACTGTGCTGGCTCATCAAATGCTACAGTGACGACTCTTTCAAAGGGTTGTCCACACTGGGCTTGCTCACATCTTGAACAGGAGCATCCCCTGTGTCCCCAGGTGATGGTAAATCTTGCCAGGACAGCTGTGCTGTCTACGAGCAAATCAGCAGCCATCGAAAGAGGCTGAGCAGGCCGACCAGGAATGCATTCTTCAGCTCCTTGCTCAGCGTGCTTCTGACAGCAGGGCTCTCGCAAGTTCGGAGCTCATGGCAGAGGGCTGGCCTTCTGGTATTCTCAGCAGCCTCCTCCTTTTCATCCTCACTGTCAAATTCAGTGAATTTCTTCACACATGGTGTAAACCCACCAGTGAAGTGAACCGAGGGAGCCGTCGACCTCCACGGCCCCTCACGGTCTCAGACCTCTTGCTCCCATGTCCTGGTTTGGTTTATGCATGTTTCCATGCAAGTGCATCTGGGGTCCCTACAAACATTCTTCTCACCAGGGATGGGTAGCATCGCTCTCACACGTGGTGTTTTAATGTGGCGTGAAAGGTGGGACGGCCACCAAGTTTGTAAAATTCTGAGGATGTAATGAAGGAAGGACCCAGGAAGAGTGCCCTTTGCACTTTATTTGATTCCCCTTGGCACAGGTCAGCACACCGCAGCGGGCCCTCAGACACACAGGGACTGGCACGGGTCAGCACACCGCAGCGGGCCCTCAGACACACAGAGACTGGCACAGGTCAGCACACCGCAGCGGGCCCTCAGACACACAGAGACTGGCACAGGTCAGCACACCGCAGCAGGCCCTCAGACACACAGGGACTGGCACGGGTCAGCACGCCGCGGCGGGCCCTCAGACACACAGGGACTGGCACGGGTCAGCACACCGCAGCGGGCCCTCAGACACACAGGGACTGGCACGGGTCAGCACGCCGCGGCGGGCCCTCAGACACACAGGGACTGGCACGGGTCAGCACGCCGCGGCGGGCCCTCAGACACACAGGGACTGGCACAGGTCAGCACACCGCAGCTGGCCCTCAGACACACAGGGACTGGCACGGGTCAGCACACCGCAGCGGGCTCTCAGACACACAGGGACTGGCACGGGTCAGCACACCGCAGCGGGCCCTCAGACACACAGGGACTGGCACGGGTTAGCACGCCGCGGCGGGCCCTCAGACACACAGGGACTGGCACGGGTCAGCACACCGCAGCGGGCCCTCAGACACACAGGGACTGGCACAGGTCAGCACACCGCAGCAGGCCCTCAGACACACAGGGACTGGCACGGGTCAGCACACCGCAGCGGGCCCTCAGACACACAGGGACTGGCACAGGTCAGCACACCGCAGCAGGCCCTCAGACACACAGGGACTGGCACGGGTCAGCACGCCGCGGCGGGCCCTCAGACACACAGGGACTGGCACGGGTCAGCACACCGCAGCGGGCCCTCAGACACACAGGGACTGGCACGGGTCAGCACGCCGCGGCGGGCCCTCAGACACACAGGGACTGGCACGGGTCAGCACACCGCAGCGGGCCCTCAGACACACAGGGACTGCAGCGCTGCCTCCTCCCTGAGGCAGAGATCTCCCCCCTCTTGGTCCAATTAGGGTCCTCTCTCTACGGAGACTGCTCCATTTTCCAATAAGGCAGCCAAGCCCACCCCAGGGAAAACCCAAGAGCACCCTGCAGAAGGGCCGGGTGCGGAAATGCGGCAGCAACACTCCAGCCTCCCCGCCCCACTGCTATGGCTTCCGCGTTGCCGCCTGGCTGCTTGTCTCCAAGAACACAAACAAGATGCCAGCACTCTGCCTTCACCCCCTCTTCGCTCTGATACACCGTAGGGAAGACTGGAACATTCTCCATCCGCACCACATCACTTACCTCAGTTTCTCCATCTGAACAAGTGGACGATAATAATACATGAGAGAGTGAATCAAATACGACAAAGAAGAGGGGTCAACAATGCATCCTGTTACAATTACTCTTTGCACACACCTATTTAAGACTGTGACACAAGCTCCAGAACTTCAACACTTGCAGGTGCATGTGACATCTCTGGGAAGTCCAGCTTCAAAGCCACAGCACTAGGTGCAGACATATGAGATGACAAGAACCTTACACAGGATGCTCCACGCAGGTTCCGCAAGCTGGGCCAGGTCCCCAGTGGACATAAATGATAACGGCTGCCTCTCTGGGCTCCCACTGTGTCCTAGGCTCCGTGCCTACCTGAACTCAGCGCTTAACCTCCAAACCAGCAGGCCTGACGCAGCTGCCACCACGCTGTGCACTCCCATGGGGTTTGGCCACAGCTTTTGAGGTTTCTCTACATTTATAAGGACAGTGGCTGCATGTACCTGACCTGAACGTCTACGTCATTGCCAAATATAAAACAGTAATACATGGTTGTCCAGTCCGTAAAACGTATTTTATACATTGCGCTGCTCTCCCCAGTGTAGCTAAGAAATCAACAGTTGCAAATCTGTGACAACCAAAAGACTGTTCTGATAGATCAGTGCTTGGATGACCATGGCGGTATGAATTCAAGTAGCGGACACTGACAGGCCCTCAGGACAAAAGCTGCCCGGGGCCACCTAGGGAAATGACTGTCATCTCTGTAATGAGGTAACTGTTACAGTAGAAAAGCAAAGCTATCTGTTGAGGTTTTGCCTACTCACTGCTAACGGGAATCGTGATGGTGTCTTCCATCTCTCGCATGTTTGTAAAGTTCCAATAGCTGTATAAGAGTTGGGCTGAGATGAGTGAAACTGTCCCAGAGCCTTCTTTCCTAGGGACGTACCATTCAGCCCCCACCACTCAGCACGGGGGTGGGGCTGAGCCCAACTGTTGCTGCCACTGCTTTTGCATTTTTGTTTACTGCACGTGATGGAAGATCGCTGCCTGTGTGTGCAACAGTCAGTGGTCAAGTTCACTTCTGTGCAGTCCTCTTGAGACCTAGGCAGGTGCTAAAGTGTCTCTTCCACACCACTCTGCCTCTTGTTTGTATCAGGAAGATCAGGTCCTTGACCTGTTAGCATGTGCGCTGAGGGTGTGCTCACTGGAGTGGTCTGCAGCCTTCTCCTCTTCTCTCTCCCCTCCCCACCCTGTTTGCCCCTCCCCTCCCCTCCTCTCCCCTCCTTTCCTTTTCTTCCCATGTGGTCCTCTTAGGTTACCTGAGGGAACTTCAGTGACACTGGAGCTGGTAGGCATGTCTCCCTGCTCATCTATTCTCACTAACTGTAATGGCAAACTCCATCCGTGGTTTCTCTCACAGGGGAATCACATTGATTTATTCTGAAATTTTTTTTAAAAAAATCAATAATATTAACTGTCTCTTTTGCTTTGACTTCCTGCTCATTATACAGCTCCTAGAAGCAGAGTTACCTCTTCTAAACATCAAGATTAAGACAATGAAAACACAGATGCAGAAGAAAGCTGTGATCCCACTCCCTCTCATGCTTAGCACTCACAGTGGGAGCTTTGTCTGTGGTTCCGCTTTACCAGTGCATGCATGCACTGAGCGCAGTACCTGCCTCAAACTGAGTATTAACAAGATGTGTCATTACTCAGCCTACATGACTTGTTGATTCTTTCCAGTTATGAATTACTTGCTGGTAATGTTCTCCTTTTTGAAGATTCAGTAACACATTCAAAGCAGTAGCACATTTTGTTGTCTAAGCTGCTACCCAGGTTATACTCAACAGTACCCAACTTACTAAGGTTCAGCTTGGCTGTTGGGAACATGTGGCTTCTTCAGAGATGACATAGAAGTGATGGAAAGAGAGGGTGAGACTCAAAAGGAAGTGACATTCCGGGAGCTACAGCTTGCTGTGGACGTGTGATGGGCCATTTATCTGGTAGACCCACAATGTGACAGAGGAGAGCTCATCTTTGAGATGAGAGGGGGTACAGAATGATTAACCACTTGTGGGGCTTGTAGTAAGTGGTAGAACCAAATGCAAGAACAGATCTATCTATGTGCCGCTGGCTTTTTTAAGGAACATATAAAATATGACAAATAGGTGTCCAAAATGGGTTCTGAATTACAGCTAAAATCCAGTGATAATGACAAGGGAACATTAAACAACAATAATATAATGGAAATAGAATGGAAAACTGCATGGAATATGAATGCAGTGAGGAACCTTAAGGAATGACTTCCAGAAGAAAGAGAAGCAGGGCACCCGCTGGAGAGAGGCTGTGGCAGGTGGAGAGACCTCCCGAGCCCCTGTAGAGGGAGCCACACTGCGGGCCAGGGACTTCCATTCATTTGACAGACACTTAACAGAGTGCTGTTCAGGTGCAATCCATCCGAAATCCTCCACATAGATCTTACACTCCAGTTGTGCGGATGGGTAAGAGAGAAGATAAATAAAATAACAGTCTTTTCATTCACTACCTTGGTCTGCTCAGGCCGCCATAACAGACTACCACAGACTGAATTACAGAAATTTATTTTCTTAAAGCTCTAGAGTGTAGACATCCAAGGTCAAGGTCTCAGCAGAGTTTGGTTTATGATGAGGGGCCTTTTCCTTGATTTTGCATGGCTGCCTTCTCACTGTGTCTCCCATGGCCTTTCCTCAGTGTGGGCCTAGAGAGAGAGATCTCTTGTTTCTCTTCCTATGGGGACACTAATCCTATGGGATCAAGGCCACACCCCTACAACCTCATTTCACCTTAATTACTGCCTCAGAGGACTTTTCAGCCAATGTCTGGTATGGGCTTACTCTGTGCCACATAATGTGAGCAAGTTAAATTTGTAATAGAAATTAGTATTGAGACTTGAATTCATTTAAGCATAGAATTGTATCTAAACCATTGTGGTACTTAAGTTATAGAAGAGAAACCAACTGTAATGGTTCCTGCAAAAACAAAAAAAAAATCTACATAATATGAAAATAATAATATTTTAAATAAAAACAGGCTGGGGCTAAAATCCCTGGGCATTAAAAGACAGGAGGCAAGGTGGCCGTGGAAATAAATTTGTAAGGATTGTAGCATGTTATTATTCTTGTCTAACTTAGGGTTTTCAAGATACTGTGTTAATAAATTGAGGACCATAAAGGCATTTTTTTCAAGTGTTGAATCACAATGGACACTTCACCAAGCACAAGTCGGCAGTGGCGTGTGAGAGCCCATCCGGTGGAAACACTGGCTGTGTCTGCATCTGTCACCGATGGTCACACCTTGGGCCTCCAGATGCTAGAAGCGCGCTGCTCCTGTGCTCGCTTCTGGGCAGCTTGGCTGGCGGCTGTCTGCCCCCTGTAGGGTGGTCAGAGGCAAATGGCCTCTCAGTTCCTGAGGAAGGCTCCTCTGCGACCTTGGCTCAGGGAACCACCCAGCCTCTCTCGCCTGCCCTGCGTCCACAGTTCATTACTGTTCTAGAAACTTACCATTGTCAGCTACACAATGAAAAAGATAAAACTTATTTCATTCATTTTTAAGTGAATTCTATGGGAAGGACATTCTCTAAATGAATGGAGTAAGTAAAATTCAATAAGACTCCCACAGTTAGCAAACCACGTCTGGGAAAAGCACATATGGACCTGTTCTTCTCATGTCCAACATCTATATTCCCTTTTTATGCTGTGCAGAGAGGCATGTATTCTATACCAAGATGACAGTCCACTAAATTTCTCCTCTGAATAGGACAAGTTGGTTCTACTCATTTCTATCCATGTATTTGGGGGAAAAAAATCCCATGTAGACAATTCATTCTAATTGAAAGGGCAGAGTTTAGAATATATTATATAATCTAGGAAATATTGATTTTACATTATCCAAAAAGCCCACCGATAGCTTCACTTCTCTCCCTAGCTGATATTATTGGAAAACTACGGAAATGAGACTGATATCGGTTCCACTGGAGCTAGGTTCAGCAGGCTAACTATTATTAAATACAATTTGTGACATTCCAACTGACTCATACATTTTTACTTACGTCGGTAAGTGAAGATTAACTGTGGTTCCCTACTTAATTTTCATCATTGTACTAGATAATAATTTACAGGATTATAGACTAAAACATTAATACCTTATTTGTTCATAGTTAAAAGTGGTTTTGTGTTGTTTTGCTAAACTCTAGCACATTCCTGGCTAGGCTGATGAAGAGATATGCACTCATATCTCTCTATGCATCACTCATCACCCATCATGTGTGTGTAGGAGGCCACCGTGCCTGAGGTAGCACTCTCATTTGGAAAACCATCAGGATGACTGGATAGGTCTTCAGGGGAGCATACGGCATGGACCTAGAATGACAAGGCAGCAGGAACGCCACCAACCTTCCTGCTCCACAGAAGGAAGTATTTTGATTCACATTATCCATTCTACCATGACTTTCTTTCCCTCCCGTGCCCCCGCCCATTACTGTTTGAAGAATTAGAAGGAGAAGAAAGAAGAGGAGGAGGAGGAGAGTTATAAACATTTTTCATGCACCTTCCCATCTGAGGGGTTAGTACCTTGCTCAATGATATTAAGGGCTAATTTTGCCCACCTCCCATCCCCCCATGAGGTGTGTGCAGAGCAAGGCCCTGAGTGTTTTTGCAGAAGGCATTTCCCATCCTGAGAGGCCAAGGGGACACAGTGTTTGCAGAGAGACCATGACTTAGCTGAATACAGGCAAATGGAGCGCTTTCTCTATTACCAGGTGCCTGTCCTGGGCATGGTGAGTGGGGCTGAATACCTGTAGGCCATTTTATTTGGATTCATATGAGCTCTCCAGGAAGCTCTCCAAATTAATGTATTTGCAGGCCTACAGGCCTCAGAGCTAGAGCAAAAGAAGTTGGCTCAAAAAATTTGCTTCTATAGAAAATGTCTGAAAACTAGTTAACCTCTCCATCAAAATCTTCAGATGAGGTGATGGATAGTTAGGGTAACTGCAACCCTAACCATTTACCACTTGCAACAGGTGGGTCTGTGTATTCACTCATGTGAAATGTTGCTTTCACTGTACATATCTGAATTTTCTAAGTAATTTGAGTGATTCTGATGTGAGTGAAGTATGGTAGTAACTCTAATGACTCCTCTTCACTCATTTCTGACTAACCAAAAATCGAAGCTATCCAACAGAAACTCATCAATTGCTCACCATCCATTTATCACTTTTCCCTTCCTTTCCCTCCCTTCTCTCTTCTCTCTCTCTCTCCTCCCCCTCCTTCTTTCCCTCCCTCAATAAGTAAAAATGATATGAAAACTAAAGAAGCCATAAAAACTTCCTCCATGTTTTCAGTCAGGGTTTCATCTAAATTAATTCAAAGATATGTACACATTTTACATAGGCATCACCAGAAATGGTGCCCCACTTAGTTTTCAACAATTTATTTTCTTTGCTAATAATAGCTACTACAAGAAGTAATTATTCAAAAGTTATTTTTAGCTATGGAAAAATAAATAAAAATGAGACAAGCTTTATAAAAAAATATATATTTAGAAACATAGATGGGGTATAATTGTTTTGAATGCTTTTCGTCCTACAAACTAATTAACTTTAAATGCATAAATAAACCAAATAAACTTCAGCTGTGGAAAATAAATAAAACTCCAACATTAACAAACAGGATTTTTTATTTATTTATTTATTTATTTTGAGGCCAGTGTTACTGGCCCTCATATGTGGGACCCGAACCAGGGCTGCTGGCGAGCATTCATTTCTTAAATGGACCCTCCAAGAATTTTCAGTTCAGCTGCTGTCTCCAGCATAGGGTGTTACACCGTCTGGAGTGACGGATGGGTAATAAGCTAATAAAACACATTCCCAGCCCACAAGTGTAAAAGCTTCATACAAAATGAAGTAACTGGTTTTGCTTCATATTGTGGCATTTATCTGGAGGGGGCAGTTTGGACCTCCCTATCACCAGAGACCTGTCCTAAG
The DNA here is from genome assembly GCA_033961575.1 of Aselliscus stoliczkanus. Classification (NCBI taxonomy): domain Eukaryota; kingdom Metazoa; phylum Chordata; class Mammalia; order Chiroptera; family Hipposideridae; genus Aselliscus; species Aselliscus stoliczkanus. The sequence continues at coordinate 111,031,534 of CM066728.1, forward strand.
GCAACATGTTTAATTTGAGTGACACAAATGACAAAGTCTCAGGGATCCAGGCAGGCATGGGGACACCCTATGTGGTCAGGGCCTCACTACTCAGACACATCTCGTCTTGCAAGAGAAGAAATATGTCATGTGAGTCCCAAGAGACTCAGTTTGTGGAAGGAGAGAAGACCGCGTGTGAAAATGTTACAAACTCCCAAATTTTAAGGGGTCAAATCATACCTCATTCCCTCCAAGTTAAAACCCCTCTCTACAATTCAGGTTTCAGAGTTTTCTGTTCAGATGTGTGACTGGGACATTAATGAGTGTCTTGGACACTCCCCTCCGAGAAGCGTCTTCAGTAAAGCTGTGCTCATAATATCTCGTCACCAGGTGTCTGAAGCCATTCTCCTTATCTCCTACATATGCCATGTTTGTCCCCCTATGGGGGTGGGCCAATGTGATCGATTATGTGTGAAATGGGAATCAATTCAATGGTGGTGTGGAAGATGTATTTACTTTTCATTGTATTTCCTTCAACTGCCATAAATCCTTTCACAACGAGAAGGTGCATGGAAACTGAGGAGCAGTAAACAAAGGGACAGAATTAGATGGTGGCAGTGCAGGCAGGCCTCTGCCTCTCCTGGAATCCAAGGCGGGGACAGGGGAATCCATGGTGTTACATGTCTGCAGAGCCTCAGACCAGGGCAGAAGACTGGATACAGAATATCCCTGTCACTGTCCTGATCAATTAGGATTCCTGGTGTAATCCTGGGACCTTGATTCCACCGTTACCCAAGAACTGAAATGCGGATCCACAGAGGCAAGGTTTAAGCAGGAGCAGTTTTATTGAAAAGAACAGCTCTCCCCAGGACCCTGAAGATGGGGATTAGAAAATGAAGTGCCCCGTGGGTGGGACGAGGCTGGGGTGGGCTTTGCTGTTCGAATTTGCTTATTGATTGGCTCTCCCCTTGCCCCTGGGCTGATATGGTTTTTGTGGGCTTTTCAGACTTTCTTTGTTATAAGCTGGCAAAGCCATCCTTCCCCCAATAGCTGAGTTGGGTGGGTCCTGCAGTTTGAACCTATTAGCCAGCCATGGAAGTTATTTCCTCTTGCCCTAATCGCCTCTACCGTGGCCATTTTCCTGACTGCCTACGGTTTTCCACCTCCCTGACAGCACGGCCGCCACCATGAAACACGGGGCCTCGGCTCCCCCGGCTCCTCACCAGCACCCCTTTAGAAGTTTGACTGGTGAAGTCTCCTTCGCCAACTTTATCCAGAGAAACAGGAGTTGCTGAGATGCCGAGCACTCATACTAATACGGCTGAAGTATGACCTTTCATTACACAGACCCCCTTCACGTTCAAAGAGCCGCACTTTCTAACTACATGCAGGGCTTTCAAAAGGCCTCTTGCGTTTTTTATTTTATTTCTATTTTTATTAATTATTATTATTTTTGATTCACCTGTTCGTTGTAGCGATTACGCATGACCCCTAAGATGGAAATGTCTACGCCCAGTCTCCTCCCCCTTTCTTTCTCTGGAATACCTTAAAGTGGCCACTTACTCTGCTCATCATTAAGGATATTATCAGAGAGGAAGAGTCCACTCCTGAAATTAAGCAAACTAATTGTCATAAGGATAAATGTTAGACATAAGGATATATGGTACAGGAGGGTTATTTGACACCTTATTTGTAAGTTTTAAGAAATTGACATATTTTGGAGTTTTGTTTGTTTTGTTGTGTATATGTGTGTTTACTGAAACAATCCCAAGGCAGACTTATTTCTAGAGAGCATTGGTTACTAAGATTGGGTCAGTAGCAGCCCTGTTGATTGGAAGTTTTCCAAAAAAAAAAAAAGCCATTGACTTTTCAGAGCAATCCTGAGAAGTCTCATTGCTAGACTGTGCAATGCTGAGCCAATTTTAGAAATAAAAACAGTGACAGAGTGACTCAGTCAATATGTATTATCACCCAGCATTAAGGGAGCCCTAAGGCTGGCACCCTGACAGCAAGCAGGGCCCAGACATACTTGGCGTATGCTAATTTCCCACGTGTGTCTGTCACCAAGGAAACCCAGGCCCTAAGAAACCCTTCCTTAGTTTGCCAGGACCGCAGCTCTTAATCGCAGAGCTTAACCAAACCAACTGATGGAACCTAGTGTAACAGCAGATATGGGTGAGTTTTGATGCATTAGATGGAAAACAAAGTCTACAACGTGTTTGGAAAGCCCGCGCTACTTACACGTGAAAGTGGTGTGTCTTCTAGCTGCTTCCCACAGCACTTGTTCCTGGTAAATGGATTCCAGGCCACTCAGAACCTTCTGATTGACAGGGTGAAAGCTTCTGAGCTGTTAGAATGTCAAAAAGGACTGTCTCCCCTCCCCTCTCCACACACAGTTTAGGGCTTTGTCAGATTTCCCTTAATTAACCCTGATATTTGACATTTCATATCCCAGCCATTCTCAATCATGCTGGGTTACTAGTATTTGCCAGACAAGTGTTCAGAATACATGTAAATCTTTCAAGGATACTGCCAGAAACTTTTTGAAAATTAGAATGGATTGGAAAAAAACAATGCTTAGATGAATCCTAATGTTTTTCCATTTCCTCTTCTGAGTCACTTTTTGAGTTAAAAAGAGGTCTAATGTACCTTGTAACTGACTGAATATGACATCACTGTCTTCAGTTGTTCACTCCTAGCATGTTATGTGACAAAGCAAGCAAGCAAGCAAGCAAGCAAGAAAGAAAGAAAGAAAGAAAGAAAGAAAGAAAGGGAAAGAAAATCAAGGAACTGGGAATATTAGCCAAAACAACAGCAATAATTTTCCAAAATCTAACACAAAATGTAACCTAGAAGGTGTTACAGTGACAGAGGAAAATTCCATTCTAAAAAGCTGGAATGGGGTATCTCCAAGAGTTACAAATGCAAACCTACAGAAAAACACTCTTTATTTGTCCATTCATTCATTCAACCTTTAGTGGCATTGACTATGTAGGATGGATAAAGCCTCAAGAACCACGCTTGTGTGGCCCAGGGAGTCTGCCAGGCACAGCTTTCACAGATGTCAGCACTTTGCATGGGGACACCACTGCATGGTGTTATTTAACACCCCTTAACTTCACCATTGCTCTTGATCATATGTCAGGTACAAGCGTAGCACACAGCTTCTCATAATAGCCACCATTTACTGAGTGTTTCCACTGTTATCTTAGGAGGAGCCTGCAGGCTTTAAGGGTACTGTATTATACAGGTTACCATTAACCCTTGAAGGACCCCCTTATCTAGGTGATTCACCTGAGACTTTGGTAAGCCAGGTTGCTCACCTGATCCAGGCAGCACACACTCAGCTTTGACTAAATTGATGCTGCCTTCTCTTACATGGTCATGCTCTAGCCAGGTGGTCAGTGGGCAGTTACTTTGCAAGGGGACTAACATGTGATTAAGACATATGATTGAACACATTTGGGGACATGCATAATAATTACCATATTGTACAACACAATTCCTTATTTTATGACCTCTGGTTTAGGGCAGAGAAAATCACTGCATAAGTCATACAATATTCATAAAACAGGGTGGGCAGGGGATGGGGTGAAATGTCCTGAGTCTCATGGATATTAGAACTATCAATGGCACCAAAGCAGTTTAACACGGATGAGTCGGAACTCACTAAGCCAGTAGGTTCCATTCCTATTAAGGGTCAATGGTCAGGTACAAAACAATACATCAAAGGCTACCAAAGAGCTAATTACATGCAGGGAAACATCAGACCCTATGGCAGGCCTCCCAATAGAGTTTTCCTGCTGAGTGAGCTGACATCAGTGCTAAACCCAGAGCTCGGATGGACACTTCAGAATCTCCTGGCCATGGATGTCTCTGATTTCTACTGGTGATAATTCTTCGTTCACCCTGGGCAGACAAGATAACACTTTTATCTAAGATCCAGATATCTCCTTCTCTGTTTTAGTCTTTGCTTTCTCATCAGTCATTTCAGCTCACCTTCCACTGGCAGGTCCAAGCCAACTTCAAATTCCTTCCAGCCTATAATGGGTGGAGGGAGTTCTATGAATCACTACATGCTTCTGGATTCTAAGTATAGTTCACTTCAGTTTTTACAATTATAGAAACCACCTCCTCAGGGTTGCAACCAGGCAGGCAAAGGATGGTATCAGGAATAAAAAAAGTTGCCATCATGGGGCTGCTGAGAGCTGTGGATGCCATGTGGGGCAGATGACACTGGCCAATAGTGACCCTAGAGTGTGAGGCAGGTGATGCTAATCAATAATGACCCTGCACGTGACAGATGGTATTTACCAGTGCTGAGCCCTCAGTGTGACACAGAACATCATAATCAAGACTGAGTTTTCAGCGTAACACAAGTGCCTCAGATGAGGCAAAGGTTCCTACAGTTTACCTGCTGAGACATGGGAGGGGTGTCCTACGTGTGCCTGAGGCCAGTAGACCAACATGAAGGAAGCCTCAGGTTATGGGACGCAGGGATATTAGGCCTGACAGGGAGCCTCCTCAGAGCTCAGCCCTTGGCGCCCCTGAACGTGCTTGTGGAGCCTTGCAGAAGCACTCTCCCCGGCTCAGTCGGTCTCCCAGCCTACCTGCCTTCCCATCTATTAATGTTTGTGGGTTCCCATTATATATGGTAGGATTCTTGGCAGTGCTCTGGACTCAGGGTGGGGCTCGAGACCCACACAAAGAAACTTCTGCAGGAAACAGGGTGTGACAAGTGCTGTAGGTTCAAAGCCTTCCACACAGGTAGGGCAGGTGAGTCTGCATGGAAACTGATGTCCAGCTCCAGAAGATATGAAAGGCAGATGAAGAGCTGAACTTGCTCAATCATGGAGAGAGGAGATATCTGTGAGATGCCTTGGGTACAAACGTGCTCAAATTCAATGGCTCTGAAATATATCAACCCTGGCTTCAGTGTACCAAACAAAGTGGAAAACATAAAGAATGGACCAGAACGGCCTTCAGGCTGTGGGCTTAGCCCCAGTGTGAGGCCCAGAGCCCGCCCATCTTGGCTGCTGCAGAATGGTCACAGTAACCAGCTGACACTCTGGAGCAGAGGTGGGCAGGAGGAAGTGTCCACTGTGGCTCCAATCAGAGGGCTGGGAGGATTCTAAGCCTGTCAACGACACAAAGTGGAAACACCTGGTGGAGACGGGGATTTTTTTTCCCCATAGATAACTACAGATGACAGAACACATTTTAGACATTTTGATTCTTAAGAATAAGTGGAATATCCAAGAAGAACAATTCAGGAAAATGAGAAAATGAATGGGCAGATCATGAAAAAGAACTCCAAGTTGGGAATGAGCTTCTTGTGTTGATAACTGAGGACAAGAAAGAGGATAGAGAAGAAGAACATGCAGAAAGAGAAGAAAGGGGTCAGGGACTCAACGTGACCTGGAGACTGAGTCGTCTGGGAGGAGGAGGGCTGGGAGAGGGAGTCTTAGAAAGGAGAAAGGAGCAAGTGTTACCAGGAGGGCCCCCCTACCCTGCCGGCTCTAATGTCCACCATGTCATTCATTCCTTAAAACATTTCACATTGAGTTGATGTTATAAATTTTTAAACAAACAAACAAATAAATGAGCAAGCTCTGAGATGTTAAGTTACCTCCCTAACATGTGACGAGCACTGCTAGTGAAGGATGACCGGATTGATCCATATCCATGTACCTTCAATCCACCAGACAGGGGCATGTTTTCAAAGGAAGAGAGGGTGGTTTATGTCACTGTCATCAGGAGGTTTAGAAGGTCACCAAGGCCAACCAAGTTGGCTAGTTGTACAAGTAACTGAAGGGATTTCATGGACAGAAGGAGCAGGAAATTAAGGAAGAGAAGACATGAAGGTTGGAGCCTCCAGTACACATGATTCATTGTCTCCGTAACCCTGTCCCACCTGCCTCAGCAGCCCCACTGCTCACGGGACTGGTGAGGCTCAGAGAAGTGAGGCCACAGCCAGCTGGCTCGAGTCTCAGTATGGGCCTGAGACACCCTGGGTCTGGATTCTAAACCACCTTCTTAACGGAAATCCCCTTCCTTCTTTAAGGAAAGTCTCCTCTTTCTTTATGGAAGTCCCCCCACTTTACCGGAAGTCTCTGCCTTGTTTACCGGATGTCTCCTAGACACCTGGGCTTGGGAGGTGGGGGAACCAATTTGGCTCTGATACCTGAAGAGCCGGTTCTAAAAAGTCAATTAAATTAATTCAATTTACAGGACCATCCTTCTTAGCTTCCAGAGTCCCAGTTCTTCCCTAAGAACATGAGCTTACTGCCCCACCCTCTTCGAAAAAAGCTGCCTGAAAGAACCTTTATTTTGCTTCTCTGGCCACTGTAGGTGAGTTTCATTGTTATGTATCAATCCCTTCACCCAACAAGAGGAGCCCTGTTTGCTCATTCCTCCTGCAATCACTCCCCAGCTCTCCCTCCTCCTCCCCAGGAGAGCCCTCCCCACCCCAGAACACAATCCCAGCCACCCCCCTAAACTGCTGCCTGGATTGAGGTGATCCTGCTCAATGTCAGTCATCAGGTGACCTAGCTCCTGTCAGCGGTTACCCGGAGCTTCTGGTTGGGGGTGATGGAATGCTTTGTCTGCCTTTGGAGTTTTCTAAGTTGCAAAGTGAAGGCGATATCGGGGTGATATATTGGTCCTCTGCATGGGAAGTGGGGCTGACGTTTGGTGGGCAGTATAGAACAACCCCTGATCAGAAGGGCACAGCCACCTCCGAGAAGCAGTTTCCCTTATCAGAACACAGCTAGCAAAACATTTTCATTTTTCTGTCTCTTAACCATCTTGACTTTTATCAAATCTGCTTTGTGAAGGTTAAATAAGTAAATAGAAGACCAGCCGTTTGCAGCAAGTAGGTCATGCTACCTGTCAATGTTTGCCTTATTATTCATTGCAGTGTGTTTGTCATTTCCTTTGTATGTTAGGGTTACAGCCTGCAATTTCCACCAATCATGTTCATTATTTAAATGAGACAAATGAGGTGTTGTCAAGGAGCACGATCTGAGTGGCATTATTATTCTGGCCTAGTGTAAACGGCATGACCTGTCTTGGGTTTCTAACTGCAGCAAGAAAGTGGCAGGCCATCGAGTTGACGGCAGGCTCTCCATAAATCAGGCATTTCAGACGTTACGATAACTTTTATTAAAGAGCAAATGGATTTCTTGACATTAGGCTTTTATACATACCAGTCAGTAAATGTAAATGGAGCTGCATTCCCCTAAAGAGATAAAACCAATTCAGCTCATGTGAGTAGAGCAGGAAAAAGCTGCTCAATTTACTGAATGCAGTCAAATTGTTATGCATGTGCAAGGATTTGAAAAGACACAAACAGTAAAGGTACAGGCAATGCACTAGCATTTTATCCCTACAAGGGACTTACAGCCAGTAATTGTCAGTAATCGATCCAAAATTTAACATACTACATCATTGTACTTTAAATTGTTATTGGAATAGTTTTATCATAAATAGGCTGCAGTAACTAAATGACAAAGATGGGATAATTTTTATTGCTTTTACTCTGCTTCAAATAATATCCTCTTTGTCCACAGGCTAAAGCACCAAACTTTTATTAGCCAGGTGTTTATACTAGGATTTCTGCTATTTTTTTTGATCTATATTTTTTTTCCCTTAATCATCATACTCATTGAGATGTGTGAAATGAAACATGGCTCTAAAAGTAACTTGCCATTTAAAAAACTTGTAATTATCGGTTTGCATTTTGGAATTTTTAGCCATAAACTGGAGGATTCAGGCAACATATTAGTGGAGGTTGATATAACTCCTAAAAAAACATAAATTAATATCTGGTGTAGAAAAGCAATCTTCAAAAGTTATAAAATACTTCATAGAGTAAAACTCAATAAAATTTTGTAATTGCACAAACAAAGATATTTAATTATGACTTTATTCCTATATGGGACAAAGACAGTTTCTGGATCACGGGTGAGACGCCATTAACATGCCCCAGCAAAGGTCATAGTTTTTGTTGTAATCAACAAAAGATGGATGCAAACTATGAAAGACTGATCCTCAATTATATTGTGTACCAATTCAAGGACCTAGGACAAAAAAATGTCCTAGGAAGACGATACCTGGAAAAGGACAGAAAGCATGTCTCCTTGTCTGGGGCTGGGAATATCCTTGGAGTCCAAAGTTGAAAACCTGCCTGCCTCAAGGAATCTTTGGTGATGATTTAAGGAGGGCTCTCTTGTGTCAAGAATCTATCGATGGTCAAAAGTTGTGGCAAATTGCTAGAGGTTTGAGAAAGTAGAAGGCAAGTTGGTGGTACCTAGAACCCTGGGCACAGGGAACTCTAAGTCCCAACTTTGATGGTTGAAAGCTCTGAGACTTGGAGGGGTCAAAGTTGTCATCCTGGTGGACAGCCTGGGAGTAACAGAAAGGAGCCAATATGGCTTCCAAATGTCTAGTCTGGTGGAATCTCTACTTGATTTATTTTTGTGGCTAGATAGACTTGTCTGTTATCCACATATACTCTACACTCAGGCAGAGCAGCTACCTCTAGAAGAGAGTATCTGAAAGGTTTGCCTACTGCCAAAGAACAGTAGGGAATTTGAAAGACGTGGACCTTTCTTAGGAGGGGTTCCTATGGGTCAAGCTAGCTCTGGGAGTAAACTTCCCCAAGAGTGAATTCAAAATGTTTCACGCAACAATACAACTGAAATACTTCTTCAAGCAAGTTGGTCTCTTCAAAGTCAGACAACAGTACTTTCTAGATAATGGATTTTTGCTGTGAGACTGACCTCTTCCTGTACAACTGGTTGTTTTCCCTTTTATAGTACTTACTTCGAGGGAGAGTGGCCAGTTTGTTGGGGTTCTTTGATACCATTCACACAGTTCCCTGTAACATGCACAGGCCCTGGCATGGGGAAGGCACAGAATAAAATGAACAAATCATAAATGTGCTTAAATAAGATAACACCTGCGGCCAACATGTCCATTTTTGAGATACTGATGGGTATGTTTCTGCATATACCGCTTTATTAAATCATGCATAGAAAAAGTCTATATTCTATCCCAAATTGTGTCTCCTGATATCTTCTTCTTTTTTTTAAAAGATTTTTATTTGGGGATTGGGGGTGGAACAGTGTTGGGGAATTGGGGGAATGGACCAGCGTTGGGGAATTGGGGGAGGGCAACAGACAAGTTGCTGTCCTTTTGTTCTTCAGTCTAGTTGTGGAGGACGTTGCTTCACTGGCCCATGTTGGTATCGTCATTGCGCTCTTTCCGGATGAGGCAGATCAGTCACTGGCCTCTGGACGGCCACTCATGCAGGCTCTCGGGAGCTCACACTGGCTGCCAGCCACTCACGCTGGCTGCCGGCCACTCACTGTAGCCTATGGCAGCCCACTGCAGCAGGGGCTGCAGCTATGCTGTCCCGGGGACTCACAGCAGCCCAGCTCCAGGTGGAGCTGTTGTTCACCATCTTAGCTGCAGAGGGCAGTGTCACTGGCCCTCATATGTGGGGTCCGAACCTGGGCCACTGGCGTCCCAAGCCAGCTCTTAACCAACGTGCCACTCAGCCAGGCCTCCTGCTTTCCTCTTCAAAAGAAAAAGACTGAGGGTCTACATTAGTGTTTCCTCTCCAGAACAGGCAACATGGTGCTGAGGTTGGAACAAACATGGAAGTCACCCGTTACTTTTTCCAAATAAAGCTCCATATTCCTCTTTCTGGACAGATTTTTCTTGACTGAGGAAAACTTCAGGTATTACTTGTTATCAACTTCAGGTAATTATTCCCAACATGAATACAGTTAGTTGGTGAAGGAAGTGGATAAAGAAAGAAAAGAAGAATTCATTGAAAGCAGTGTCACTGATCAACATGTTTAATTATTTTTAATTCTTTGACCTTCATTGCTCAGAATGTGTGTGTATGTGTGTGTGTGTGTGTGTTGAAAGACCCACCCACTCCATATGTGCATCCCCTCTTTCCTTTGTTTTCCTCTTTACTCCTTTACTTTTCCCCTCTTGGTGTCTAAGAACACACATACACACACACACACACACACACACTTGACACAACACAGAAGTAGCTGATCTTCATCTCCATGGTGTGGTGTCTCCTTTTTGCACAATTTCAGCTCCGTGGAAGTCAGTGACCATAGTGACTGGCCCTGCATTAGTTTGTGTTGCATACAGACCCACAGTGGGGAGGGGACAGGGAAGGGAGGAAGGGGAGAAAAGACCAAGTCTCCTGAGAATGGGGGAGACACCTTGATTCTTAGCTCAGCCCATTTGACTCCAAAATGTTTGAAATTAAATACATCTTTTTACCGTATGCATGAATTTCCTTCCAAAGAGCTACATCTGTTTTTCATGAAAAAACTTTTAAAATAACACAAAAGTTAATGACCTTGACCCTATTTCTTGTAAACTAATAAACCTGTATTTGATAAGATAATTTGACTCTTCTAGTCCTGGGTCACAATAAGACATTTCTACACATTTCCCTCTGTCCTTTGTCACTGTAACTGACATTGAAGGGTAACCCGTAGCCCAACTCTGCTCACCCAGCCTGAGGGTTTCCTGCCTGAACTGGGCCAGGGGAGGGAGCAGCCCCGCCCCCATTCGCCCTCGCATCTGCGCTAGTCCAGGTTCTCCTCTGTCACATGCAATTTATACACCTCATCCCAGAGACGATCAGGGGGCAGGGTCTCATTTGTAGGCTACCTTGGTGTTACCTTAGCAATGAGGAGGGCATAATTTCTCAGAAGTAATGTGCACAAAAGGAGAAAGAAAACATACACTGGAGGGGTGAAAAGCAAGTCATTCTCCTGTCCCATTGCCTGAAACCTCCTCTTTGGCACCTGAACACAGTCATTTAGGCCTGGCCATCTGTTCCCAAATCTGGCTGTGGCTTTATCTCCCCCATTCTGACACCAGATTTCCATACCAGCCTGCTAGCACTCCGGGGAGGGGTGGGGGTCTGCCTCCAGGAGACTGCTCTCTGAAACAGCATCCCCTGGAAACCCCTATCCCTAGACCCTGTTTATTGTTCTTATGGCCCATGTCATCATTGCCTGCTATTAGACTGCACATTTCTGTAATTATATGGTAGATGCTTCCACTCGCCCTGTGTGCCACGGACCAGAAGAGTCTCTGTACAGAACAGACTCTGGCTTCTGCTGGTCGAATGAATGAGTAATTCAAACATTGATTTCTAGGTCCCCATAAAGCATTTTATTTCTTACCAGAATAGTTACATTTCTTAGCTAAGATTCTCCCTCTGCTTACCCATTCTTTCCGCCACTTTCCTGTGAATGGCTGAACATAGGAATAACAGTCCTTCAGCATCTAGGTCGACTAATTCCAACAGCTCTGTCTTCTGTGGGTATGCCATTGATTTTTTTCTTTTTTCCCTTCTGATGATGGGCTGTTTTTTTTTCCTGAGTTCTTCCATACTTGGTGATTTTATAGTATATATTCTCTATGATGTAAAGAAGCTGGATTCAGCAAACTTTCTCTCAATTGTTGTTGAATTTGTCCCTACAATCAATTACATTCCTGGCAAGAAATCTTGATCCTGTGGAATCAGAGTGCTAGGCACTCTAGAAAGCCAGAAAGAATGACATCCCCAGAATTATGTGTGTCTTCATTAAAAACAGCAGCAACAACGAAAAGGAACCCTTACTTTTAAAAAATCATTTCCCTATATTACTGTGAAAAGTAAATATTCAAAAAGAATTGGATTTCTTTCCTTTGTAAAACTCAAGCTGACCCTGTGGATGGCCTTGCTGTTAACTGTATGACACCCTGGTCTCCTGAATGAAGCTTGTTGCTACCTGGAGCCATGTCTGCTGAGGGCTTCCCCTGCCTGCAGGTTGCAGGAATACTGAACACGCTGTGGATTCAGCACTTCAGGAGCCAGGAGCAGCCCTTGCCCCATGAGGGCAGAGTGTTGGAGGGTACACCTCAGCTTCTCTCCCCAGGGGGACCCTCCAGAATGTGTACTTCTCAGCTCCACCAGCGGAGTTGCATCCAGTTGTCCCCCTGGTACCTTATGGATTACCATCCCTCCTTTTTTCCTTTCAACACTTCCCAGTTTGTTCATCCTGGACCACCTCCCAAACTCTTGCCTCTGATCCTGCCTCTGGGGGAATCAACCTGAGAAGATAGTCAACAAGTCATGAGTCTTTGTTTATTTTTCTACCCAATAGAATACTAAATAAAATCAAGGACCATAGCTACATCTCCTGAGATTTCATAGGATCTGAGATACTTACCTTCAAGAAAATTTGAGTGGAGACTGTAATTAACATATATTGCATTGTTATGTGTTAATGAAACTAATTTTAATGGAAAACTGATTATGTGTCATGGGTAAATGCCAAATTCCCAGCTATGTTTTCTTTACTGAACTATCATTTCATATCTCAGTTTCATTGTGATTTTGATACTATTACAATAACATTTTAGAATATTTTTTTCTTAATATTGGACCTAAAAAAAGAGGTAACGAGAAATGGTTCTACCTAACAATCAATGGATGTGAATTAATTGTTAGTGTAATGGTAGAAGACCTTCCATTTTATGAATTCATAACACAGCGGCTTCTGTCTTCACTTGCTAGAGTTCCGCAAGTCTAGCAGCAATCTAATCAAGTTCTATGAGGATAAGTAAATGTCCAGTCCTGTTTCACATTATTTGTTTGTTTGTTTGTTTCAGAAACAGCTTATTATTTAGCAACTTAAACATCACTGAGTCAACTCTGATTGAAGCTTCATCAGTTCATCTGGCTATTTTTCTTTTTAACTACTTTCTAACAGATGATAAGGTGAGCATATTGGTTGAATTATTCCATCAATTCATGTATTTATTCACAGAACAGAGACTACTCAGGAACTTATTCTGGGCCCCCACCCCCACCCCAGTGCTGTAGGCACAGTACAGGTGGGGACTCAGCCCCTGTCCTCATGAAGCTCCGGGTGGGCCTTCCACTATCGATCCTGTCCACAAACATGGGATTTTCTCTTGGATTTTACACACAAGAGCTTTGGTATAATTTTGGTTGTTGAAGAATTGAAAACAGATATAAGGATATTTTTTTTATAATTGTCAACACACATAAAAGTTGAGGTGTGCACACTCCTGTACTTCTTGTTTCCACCAAATTCACCAATAAATCAGAAGCACGGTGCCGGTAATTAATCATGGCTAGTCCCTCAGCTATGTACCCACTTGATGGGAGAAACGAGAAAACCATGGTCCATTTCAGACTGTACTAGACAGGTGGACAAAGGCATCTTAGGAAAGGAGAGTGATAGTCTTAGTAGAGATGGGTAAGATTGCTGGGTGCATTATTTCATACATTTTGAATATTCTACTCAGTGTGGGCAGGAGCTGAGGACGCACTAATCGTGTCATGAAGCTCAGGCCAGGTCAAGGGTGACACCTCAGGCTTAGAGATCTCAGTGCTTGTTTCCTTTAGGTGGGAGTGTTTTGCTCTTTCTTTGAATTGTTATCCTTAGACTAGCAATGCAATGTATTTTGGAAACACAGTGCTCAAGGGAAAAGGTTATGTGTGTGTGACAGCCATGGGTGCAGGGAGACCTGCTGTGCTGGATAAATTTTCCATTCTACAAACTTTTTAGACTCCAGTGATCAAGGAGTATGCAGGACTACTATCGATTAAATGTACAGATTGGGAGAGAAGAAACGAATATGTTGAAGGCAATGAAGGTGGATGAAGAAGAGACAGAGAGAGACAGGAAGAACTTGCTGGAAGCACCAGAGTGAGGAGCAAAGGCAAAAGGGAAAAGTCTGCACTGCAAATGGCCATGCAGTGGGGACTGCGTCGGCGGTGGGAGGCTGGACTGAGCATAATCGAGACGGGTAATGAAGAGCTTGAACAAGAGAGTTCTGAAATAAAAAGTGTATATATTTAAGGTGTTCAGCATTATGTTTAGATGTACATTCACACTCTGAAATCAGTACTACAGTTGAGCAAATCTCCTCACAGCTGCCTTTCGTGCGTATGTGATGAGAACACCTGAAAGCTCTCTTAGCAAATTTTCAGTGCACAACACAGGATTACTGGCTGTAGGCACCATGCGGCGTCGTAGACCTCCAGAACATGCCGATTTTACATGACTGAAACTTTGTACCCCTTGACCAGCGTCTCCTCATTCTGCCCACCTCCCCAATCCCTGAAAACTCATTCTGCTCTTCTGTTTCTATGAATTCAGACTGCTTAGATTCCACATATAGGCGAGGCCATGCAATAGATTTTTATTCTGCGTCTGCATTACGCTACTTCTGAGTCTATATTCAAATGAAATGAAATCAGTATGTTGAAGAAATACCTGCACTCCCATATTTCTGGCTCTTACATTACTCACAATGGTCAAGACATGGGAGCTACGTGAGGGTCTGTCTACCTATGGACAGATTGGATATGGTGGGCTCTATCTCTATGTTTATCCATATCCATTTTCATACCTGTATCTGTAACTAGTGGAATACTTTTCAGCCTTTAAGAAGAAGGAGAGGAAACCAATATAATGTTACTAACCAATGTCACCTCAATAAATTCAATTTGAAAAATGATCTTAAATAAATAAATAAATAAAAGAAGATCCTGCTACTTGTGACAAGGTGGATGAACCTGGACGACATTATAGTAAGTGAACAGATCTGGTTCATGACCAATATTAGTCTACAGAGACTTTCATCTCTTAACATTCAGACTGAACAAATGGGCAAATCCAGTCTCCTTTCTGTTGGTGTAAAGGAAGTCGTATGGAACGCAGCTACCCCCACTGCTTTTGTAACTGCCTACGGCTGCCTTTACACTCTAGCAGTGGAGCTGAGCACTTGCAACAGACGGGGCTTCATGGTCTTCAAGTCCAACATGTCTGCTCCCTAACTGTTGACAGCTGGAGTTTGCCCACCCCTGACTCTCCCATCATAATGTGGCGAGCGGCATTCTAGTCCCAGCTTCAGGGCTCAGCTGTTCTCTTCCACACCGGGGGGTTCCAGGAGGTGTTCTAGTCATCAAATCACATGTCCAGAGGCAAGCAGGGGCATATGATGCCACTTGACAAGGACAGCCCTCAATGCTGCCACAGGACATTTACACTGACATGACCCACTGAAGCTTAGTCAGGTGTCCTTATGTAGCTTCCAGAGACCTGAGAGATTCCCATAGGCCAGATGAGCTGAAACTAGGGCTCCTTAACGGAAAGCAAATCAAAGTTGTCTTGAATAAAAGTTGGAGAATATTGCCTGGCATTATCTATTAAGATGTTAACAGTTTTTGAATAAAGTCTGTATAATTTTAAAAAAAACAACAACATCCAGGCTTACTAGAATAAACCACCAAATAAATATCTTCTCATTTGCTACCCCAAGTGCTCTGAGAGTAATGGTCTAGTCACGCCTTTAACACAGTTATAACAGATTATTCCTTTGCACATTTCCTTCCAATTTTTCTTAGAGAAAAATCTGTCACAGAAATACTTGAACATTAGAGCAAATTTCAGACTATAATTTATAGAACGTTGCATACCATTTAGCTAGCAGATCATAGCCGTTACTTTATAAATGTCATAGAAACCTTCCATTATATACTGCAAATGTGTAGGAAGAGAATTTTGAAACATAAATTACGAGGACCCTTGAAATGTATAATACTTTGCAGACAGTAATGCTCCACCAGGCTGCGGTGATCTTTCATGTAAGGACGGACCTAATGTCTTTTTAAAGGACTGTTTTGTCTTCCCCGTTGACTGCGACATCTCTAAAGAAAGCGTATGTTTTAAAATTATATTTAGGAAACTGGGAAAATGAATTTGAGTCAGCTGGCTTTTGAGAATGACTTTGGGCTGTTCTGTTTGGGGCTGGTACTTCGTATGAGATTCGTTCACACCCCTCTTACCATCCCTTCGTGTTGGAACTCAGGGGTCCAGAACATCACTGCAAAGTCCTGCAGCGTGGGGGCTGCGGGCCCCCCGTACACCCCCGGCTCCCTCGCAGCACAGGAAGGAGCCTCAGTGACCACGGGGACGGGCCCATTGGAACCGGCTGCCCATATCATCACTAGTATTTTAATGTTTCCCCGGATGATGCGTGGGTTTTACCTACAACTCCCAGGCGCTTGGCTCCGCGTGTTCGCTTATTTTCGTGTGACGGTGATAACTGACCAACCGCCCCCACCCGCAAACAATCACAGCCGGACACGCCTGCGTCCCGCATTAGAGAGCCGCATGCAGCGACGTGAATGAGTGACGATTCAGCACGCGAATCAGAGTAGCCGAGAGGAGACCCCTCTTGTGGTGGCCCCGACCTGTGACCGACGCCTTCAAAGGTCCAAGCCGACTGTCATGCATCGGCGCTACGCTGGGCCTCCCCGTGATGCATCCGCGCTGCTCTGCCTCCGCATGATGCATCGGCGCTGCTCTGCCTCCGCATGATGCATCGGCGCTGCTCTGCCTCCCGTGATGCATCGGTGCTCCTCTCTGCCTCCCCATGATGCATCGGCGCTCCTCTCTGCCTCCCCATAATGCATCGGTGCTCCTCTCTGCGTCCCCATAATGCATCGGCGCTGCTCTCTGCCCTCCCAGTAATGCATCGGCGCTCCTCTCTGCCTCCCCGTGATGCATCGGCGCTCCTCTCTGCCTCCCAGTGATGCGTCGGCGCTCCTCTCTGCCTCCCCATGATGTATCGGTGCTCCTCTCTGCCTCCCCATGATGCATCGCGCTGCTCTCTGCCTCCCCGTGATGCATCGCGCTGCTCTCTGCCTCCCCATGATGCGTCGGTGCTCCTCTCTGCCTCCCCATGATGCGTCGGTGCTCCTCTCTGCCTCCCCGTGATGCATCGCGCTGCTCTCTGCCTCCCCATGATGCGTCGGTGCTCCACTCTGCCTCCCCGTGATGCATCGCGCTGCTCTCTGCCTCGCCATGATGCGTCGGTGCTCCTCTCTGCCTCCCCGTGATGCATTGCGCTGCTCTCTGCCTCCCCGTGATGCATTGCGCTGCTCTCTGCCTCCCCGTGATGCATCGGCGCTGCTCTCTGCCTCACGTGATGCATCGGCGCTCTTCTCTGCCTCCCCATGATGCGTCGGCGCTCCTCTCTGCCTCCCCGTGATGCGTCGGTGCTCCTCTCTGCCTCCCCGTGATGCATCGTGCTGCTCTCTGCCTCCCCGTGATGCGTCGGCGCTCCTCTCTGCCTCCCCATGATGCGTCGGTGCTCCTCTCTGCCTCCCCGTGATGCATCGCGCTGCTCTCTGCCTCCCCATGATGCGTCGGTGCTCCTCTCTGCCTCCCCATGATGCGTCGGTGCTCCTCTCTGCCTCCCCATGATGCGTCGGTGCTCCTCTCTGCCTCCCCGTGATGCATCGCGCTGCTCTCTGCCTCCCCGTGATGCATCGCGCTGCTCTCTGCCTCCCCGTGATGCATCGCGCTGCTCTCTGCCTCCCCGTGATGCATCGCGCTGCTCTCTGCCTCCCCGTGATGCATCGCGCTGCTCTCTGCCTCCCCGTGATGCATCGCGCTGCTCTCTGCCTCCCCGTGATGTGTCGGTGCTCCTCTCTGCCTCCCCGTGATGCATCGGTGCTCCTCTCTGCCTCCCCATGATGCGTCGGTGCTCCTCTCTGCCTCCCCGTGATGTGTCGGTGCTCCTCTCTGCCTCCCCATAGCGCCACGTACAAGGAACTGCCCTGAAATGTGGCCTCGGCAGCGCGTTCCACTGGAGACCTGACGAGGATCCGGGAGGCAGGAGCCGGGTGACCGGGGCCCGGTCCTTAGGAGCCGGAATCAGTACGGAATGAGTTCCCTCTCACAGCGGAGGCGTCCTGGGGGCCTTCTGAAGGGCACCCCGTGAAGGCTGGTGTGTGGCCAAGCGGGCGCCCCTCCGCCAGGGCGTCTGAGCCCTGTCCCGCCGCAGCGGCGCGGACACGTCCACCCTCGGGGCGGGCCTGGAGGGAAGGGCCCATGGAGATGCCTTCCGACAAGCCTTTCTCCCGAAGGCCTGGGACGCGGCGCCGGGGGAAACAGCGACCTCGAGCTGTGCGTGAACTTCCCCGCAGGGAGGGCGCGGGGCCCCGGGGATGGACCGTCGCCGCCCTCCGCCCTGGGCCTCATGCTCTCGGCAGCCTGTGCCTCGGAGCCCCGCCCGCCCGCGTCTCTTAACCGAGGCTGAACCTGCCGTCACGCTCGCCCTCGGGGGCCAGCAGGGTCCCCGCGGCCGCACCCCGCCGCCCTCCTCGGCCCGCGCTCTGCATTGCGGAGCGGACACCCCTCGTTCCCGCTGATGGCCATGCGCTCTTCCCCTCCGTTCAAGGGGCCAGGGGGGCGGCTCAGTTTGAGATCCCGCGGGACAGCGGGATCCCTCCCCGCCGCCTGGGACCCCGCTCCGGAGGCGCCCCGCACCCCGAGCGCTGCGCCCCGCGCGGGGAAGCACAGCGGCGAGCACCGGAGCCAGGCCTGAGCCAGGGGGAGGCGGGAGGGTCCCCGGGCGCAGCGCCGCCTCCGCGCCGGGGATGAAGCGCCGCCCTGGCCGCAGAAAGAGCGCTTGCCCACGACTTCCTCGTCCCCTAGAGGCGCGCGGGAGGCCAATGAGCACATCAGTTGTCATTATGACAGGATCAAAATGGAGCCGTCATATTTCAATAACGCGACGCGACGAGCCGCCCACCGAGGGCTGAGAGATGGGCTCGCGGGCCCGCGCCCGGCTCTGCGCTACTGTTACCTCCCCGGATAATTACAGCGACGGCAATGGCTGACCCCGCGTCCCACACCGCGCTTGCCGCATTTATCTTCCCCGCTAACGCGCCGGATCTGCGCGGCGTCGGCGATGCCTCCTGCGGCGCCCCGGAGCCCCCTGCGCTTTCCGCCAGTTGACGCGCCCCTTTGTGTCAGCTGATTGCGGTCACTTCCGACGCGGGGTCACACGAGCACTTCCCCCAAGGTCACTGGCTGCCCAAAGCGGCCGTGCCCACCTGCCCTTGGACCGTCAGGGGTCCGCTCTTTTCTATGCCTGCGTCTTGTTGAGCTGTGCCCACAACACTGCTGTTGGACGCCTATTTATTTCCACGGAGAGGAGGCTCGTTAATCTTTAGTAAGCTCCCAGGGCAGCCCCCAAGCCTCCTTCAATGCTCATTGTCGCTTCTTACTCTTGCTGAAGCACAAGGAACCCCACCACATCAGCCAGGCACCATTCAGGCGTCTTCGGATGGGAATGATAATTAAAAGGTATTGTGTCTGCAAAGCCGCTGAAACAGGTTATTAAGTCAAATAGACTTCCATTTGAAAGCCATGCACATATTACAACTTGAGATTCGCAACGGCTGAAAAGATGAAAACTTCAAGCCCCATTATCTTAAGCTGTTTTATCTATTATAAAAAGCAAAAAGTCCTCTGAGCCCATTTTCTGCCATAGCCACGAGGCCTCTTAGGGATGGTCCCGCCACTCTTTTCCTCATTGCCCATGTCCCACATGCAGTTTACAAAACTTGATTTTTAGAGAACCGAGTGGATCACAACAGTTTCCCATAGGACTAAACAATACTGACATTTTATCAGCCTCTCATCTGCCCAAGTGACTCACATCACAGATTTTAGGAAAGCCTGCAGGGAGGCCCTCTCTGGACCCAGGGAAGTCTGGGTTTGAATCCCAGACTCTAAGCTTCACGTTCGTCATCCATGTAAACATCTGCAGCACCTTCAAGCCATCGGCCATCGGCGATTCAATGGTAGGCTGTGCGGTCCTTCTGTGCATCGTAAACGCTCGTCTAAGGAGCATGCGGCAGCTTCGTTATTCAGAGAGAGCCATTCCCTCATTCTGGGATCCCTTTCAGCCCACTGCACACCAGCTCTTCACATCCTTAGGATTATTTTAATGGCGCAAATTGTTTAGCTGACTTGATTACTTATCTGAGCACCGCCATGCATGATGGCTGTTTTAATCCCAGGATTTGGAAGACTCTAGACTGCATTTGGTAAATGTAAAATGTTACTATAATAATCAGTGCTGATATCTACTGTGATTGTTTTGTGGTCAATTTTAGTATAATGGAGGACTTTGATACGCTGATGACCCTTGAGGAACCACCAGGGTGATTGTGGCTGCCTCAAAATCCTTTCTTGGGCCTCATGCAGGCCCAGCTGTAGGTGACACACAGGGTGCACACCACGTCAGTGCTGCTGGAATGGCGGGTCCACGACATGGAGGAGACTAGTGGGTGTTTCCTTCCCACTGTGACAGTGGGTAAGCCTGATGGGAGGGGGGAGGTTACTAAGGACTGAAGGGGAGATGAGATAAAATAGTCTGTCTTCTCACAGTGGAGAGACGCACGTCCTTTATTCATTCCCTTGTCAGTGTCAAGGGCAAGACCGAGACAGATGCCTAATTTCTCCCTGATTTGTTCACCTTGTTGATATCATAGAGAACACTCATGCCCACACCAGCAAGACTGAAGCAGCCACCCCAACCCCAAGCCTGGCTGGGCAGGCAAACACTGGATGTGCCTTCCACAGATCGTCCCGAGAAGGGGCTCTCTGAAAAGCCGCCAGCTGGCTCTTATGTGTCAAGACACTGCTCTAGTATGATGTCTTCATGCTGATGGGCAGCAAGTATGCACAGGAAATTTAGTCATTGACCAAGAGGCTCTCAGATTGCTTAAATCTGGTCACCATGTGGTCAGGAGAGCCCACCTCCAGCAGCCAAGTCGGGATCCTCAAATTCATCTCCTAGTGTTTCATTGCATCGTGTTCAGATATCAGAATGGATCCTTTCACTTGAGAAGCCGTGAGCTAAGTGGAAGTGTTTGCATTTAATTCTATCTGGAAGCAGGGTTAAAAACAGAGCCATCTCCTAAAGCTCTCCCCTGGGATTCTTTTCTTTGCAAAATTACAGTTGCTATCAAACTCTTTTGACGTGGATAGGATAAAAGACCTGAGTAAGCACATTGCAAGTCGCAGGTGAAATACTCTAAGTACTGATGACAGCAGTGACAGATGAGTGAAGGAAAAGAATCTTTCAAACTCACCAAAAAAAAAAAAAAAAAAAAAATTGCCCGGTTGACGTGACAGAAGCACAGGAGAGCTTAAATATGCAAGAAGGAGAGGCAGGAAGTGTGCTTCAGCTGACAGGAACTCCATGCATAGAAATGGAATGGATGTCACAGCTGCTCTCCCAATGGTGCTCTCATTTCCATTTGTCTTCCAATCATCAGACCAAATGGGTGCTGCATGTGTTGCTTTCTTCCTCTCAGAGCGGGGAAGGCCCCACGTGGATGCTGTTACTTTGCACAGTTGAAGCTACCTTTTTCCTCTCTCTGCATTGTTCTCCAGAACAGACACAATTGCACATTTTCGTTTTGAAACCCTCGGTCCAGGTGTTAGCCTGCTGCTGCTTTAACCAAAAGTGCAAACTTTTTTTTTCCCTTCATGCAGAACAACATCTGTTTTCATTCTGAAACTGTGCTTCTATCCCCTCCCGTCAGCTGTCCCCGGGGCTCGCTTCAGCTGCATGGTGCGTTCACGCTCAGCACATTTCCTTTCGGAATCAATAATATGATATTTGTACTTTTTAACATGAAACAGAAAACTTTTCTTTTTCCACTCATGTGTTGCTGTGGTGGATGCTGGCAGCCAGACGGGTTGAGTGGCAGGGCAGACTTCTGGGAATCAGAATTTTTGGGACACCAAAGGGGCTTCTCACGTAGGGGCCACGCAGCGCAATCTCGTCTGCAGGCGACCCACAGACCCAGGCATCAAGCGCTTGTATGAAACTGCGACGGCGCAGGCTGGGGCTTTGAGCTGAACTTCAGACCAAGAGCCAGGTGGCTCCTGGGCACCAGTGTCCTCCAGCGGGACGGGCCCTGAGAGAGGTGACAACTATGTTTCTGTGACGTTTCCTGTGGAATTAGGCCTAAAACAGGCAGAAAAAGGGCCATGGGGGCTTCCAGCATCCCTCACTGTGTCCATGTAATACCCGTGGACCTTCAAAGCCAGGAGAGTTAAAAAAAGGAGAGGAAGAAGGAGAGCAGAAAGAAAAAAGAATGAAGGAAGATGGAGATCAAGGCGCCCGACCGACAGGGAGGGGGAGGCGAGTGAGACCCTTAGACACACAGCACAGGGAGGGCGATTCTGGAGACATCCATACCCACTTCCATGTTGGGCAGACGCAGGTGCCCCTGGAGGCCCAGGGGATTCCTCATTGGGCGCGACCCTCCTTAGTTCCCTTTCAGAGCCCTGCCGCCCAGGCATTTCCCCAGAGCAGTGGGTGGGGTGAAGGACGGAATCATGGCAGGTGAAGTGAGTGTGCTGCCCCTCTCCCCCCAAAGCCCACTCCCTTTCCTCCAGGAATGGGCTAGCCTGCAGCACCCCCGCCTCCCACCTCCACACATACCCAAGCCTCCACTGGCTAGCTGTGAACCCAGGGCTGGAGGTTGATGTCCTCATGGGAAAAGGCAGCACGAGCTTCTTCTAGGGCCAGCCCCAGTGTTTCCCTACAATCCTTGTAGCTTTCTCTTCCCTCTGCCTGCTGGGTGCCCATGGCCAAGATTGCCTGTGAAGGCACGTGGTGAAAATAGCAGGTGATGCTGGCCTGGCCCGGGATTGTAGGGACAGCAGCCCCACTGACACCCAGCCACCAGATGGGAGAAAAGAGATCCTCCAGAATTAAGGCTCAGGTCTATGACTGCAGCTCCAAATGCATTAATTAAAAGAGGATGTTTGCAGGGCTGGCCGAGTGGCGCGGTGGTTAAGTGCTGGTTAAGCGCTGGCTTGGGAAGTCACCGGCCCCAGTTCAGGTCCCACATATGAGGGCCAGTGACACTGCCCTCAAAAAAAAAAAAAAAGAGGATGTTTGCACATCCTGCTGCCCAATCCCCTTCCTTCTGAAAGGGCCTGTCTCCAGTATGCAGCTTTTCATCCAAAAAAAAAAGAAAAGAAAAAGAAAAAAAGAAGAAAAGAAAAAAGAAAATATTGTGAAACTTCTATTTGCAATTAAATTGAAGTCTGTTGTGTCTCTGATATCAAGTAAGGTGCTTGAAGGGAAATCAAATAAACAGAGACCCCTTTCACTCCATCTTGTCATGAAGTGCTTCCTTGTGTCTGTCCTGGTTGTCCTTTAGCAGCAGAGGTTAATCATTCACTGCCATTTCCTGTTATTGCCCTGGCATGATGACCTCCAGGTAGAAGGGGCTCTGGAGAAATAAATAAACAAACAATTCCATTTATGTTATCTAAACTAAAATTCCAGACTTTCAAAATTCGTAGACACCCTTCTTGAACACAGATGAATCGGAGGCTTTCCTGAGTCCGTGTTGTGTGTGGACTGTATTTTTCAGCAAGTCCAAAGTGACTCCACTTGAAAGATGTTAAGCTACTTCCTGCACACATTTTCACAGAGCCGGTTTTTAGGGGATACTGAAGTGGTGCTTTCTCTCCTCCTTGAACACAGGCATTCTTGGTGCCTTGCCCCAAGGCGGTTCTGCTGCTTCTATGTTGAGACAGTCTGTTGATTTTCCCAGGGTCCCAGGCAGCTCCCAGGATGAGCTAGAATCCATGCACCTCACCCACTTTGATGCTGGGGTGAGTCCATCAGACCTTGAACCCTGAAAAGCAGCAGGGGTTTGAATAACCCTCTGCAGGCCCTGGCTCTGAGGCCCCCAGGAGGCTGGTCTTTCTGGAGCTGACTTGCGGCTGACTGATGGACCTCGGTGCTGCCCGCCCTCTCTCCACACCCTTTGTCCATCTAGGCTGTTCCTCTCTCCCTGACTCCTGTGGGTTACACAGCCCATGGTCTTCCCGTGCTGCAGGGCCAAGCCCAGCCTTTGCGGCCCGCTTGTGCTTGCCAGTGACTCACCACTGCCTTGTGCAACATGTTTGCTGCTTCCTCTCTGCTTCTGTGATGTAGATTCCGTCTTCATCGGTGCTCCCACAGCTTTGCACATCCAACATCCGTACATCTTTGCCCACAATGAAGTCAGCAAATATTTGAAAACACATAAAACGAAGCAGAACTATGGCAACCAAACATGAACTTGGCTGTCATGAGCAGTGACCGACATGCAGGGTATGTCCTCAGTATTCCTTCCCACACAACAAAGCCATCCTCCTGGGGGGGGGGGTGGCTCCACAGAATTGCTTATCTCAAGACTATAGAAAATGAAGAAAGACTCTGCAAAAACAGCTACCTGAATCTTGACATTCCTACCTATTCAAAGCCGTCCTTAATTTGAAGAACCTGTCCATGCGGGGAAATATTCTTTTCCCAATGCTTGAGATTAAATGCCCGGAAATGGCCTCAGTAACGTTGGTAAACAGGGATGCCTGATTTGGATGCAGTTTGAACCTCCTTGAAAATTTATCTGAAATTTAGACATAAGTTCTTACAGGTTCATTATTTTTCTTTTCCAGAAGTGCCTAGACTCTTTCTTGTGGTCTGGATTAGATGCTGAATTACTGAAGGATTTAGCGGGAGACTGTTCCAGAAGCCGGAAGTATTAGAAATCTCACACAAAAAAATCTCCTTTGGTGCAATTCCCAGAAAGATTTTAGAGCCTGGAGAGGTTTATATAGTTGGCTGAGTTTGGAATAAACATCTCCAAAATGTTGGGCGTGTTTCCAAACTGAAATGAAATTTGAGGTCCACCCATTTCACTAGTTATTAAGATAAAGCGAAATCCCCTGTTGAAATTGGATTACACAATTGGTAGTTCTTGCTATTGTTGAAACAGATCTACCCTCAAATTTCATGCCTGTCTTCTTTTCTAAGGCCAGCTGCTAGAGGGGAAACACACACAAACACACACACACACACACACACACAGCTTCCTCCTTTTCCTGACATTTTGTTTCACGCTGTCACTACTGAGACGGCCGATGTTTGATAGCATCAATATGGAAAATCTGATACTTGTTTGCAGTGGGGCTCAGGTAGGAAGCCTGGGCTTCCCTTATTGGAGTCTTTCTTGCAAGACCTAGAAATGGGGCAGAACGTGTCCAGTGTGCATATGGTTATACGTCCTGATCTTAGGCTCAAATGTTTGGTAATCATGTGTGTTAACAGAAAAAGAAATAAAATGAGACATTGCAATGAGTTATGGATCATCTTTCCTTAAGAAAGGGAGGCACGTCAAGTTTCCCTGCCTTTAATTCCCACCTTCAAAGGCCAGAGGCACACCTGTGTGGCTTCTAAACTCTTCCATGCTCAGGCTAAAAAAAGGAGCACCAAATTACCAACGTTAGCTGGAATAAAACATGAGGTGAACGGCATTTAGAGTTTATATTTAATATCACTATAGGCCCTAAGAGTTGACAGAATGTTAGTGGTCTTTCTAGCCCAACTCACCCACCTATGGCCAATTCCTCTGGCACCTCCTGAAAAGGAGGGGGTCCCGGGGTGGGCTTGTTACCCTGTGATGGTACCCTGTGACTACAAGGTTGTGTGAAAAAGATATCGTATCAGCTCCTCCTTAGCAGGGAGTGATGCCAACCGTTCAGTTCTGTGTTGTCAAGTTAAACACCATGAATTCTTCTGAGATAACTTGGCCTTTGTGTGAATGAACTAGTCTAAAGGGAGTAGTCGGCTTGTCTGTTGATGAGAGGCTCTTGTCTCCGGGAATGCTTGTTCCTCTCCACCTCTGTCTGTCTCAGCTCTGCTCTCGCTTCATACCACGGCTTGGAGTGGAGCGCCTTTGCTTCCCAGGTCATGGAAGTGATCAGCAGGAAAACATGTTTAACGCCCATTGTATTATTTTATTTTATCCTATTTTATTTTATTTTTTGGCAACAAAGTGTTTTCACCCAAGATTTAGTTCTATTCTGAAACGGAACAATTTAAGGTAGCACAACATAAGCAAACTGGAAAAAAAATGAATTGGTAAAGACCATACAGTTGCCATGGATTCCCACACTGGGGAATTCCGAATGTAGGAAACTCAAAAGTCTGGTCCAGGTTTCCTGATGTTTTCATCCACTTCCTTGTTGTGTGTGAAAAGTAAAATTTCTGAAGTAAATTACTCTGTAATATTTTTGATTAAAACCCCCTCATTTAAATATGAGCTGATATTAACTCAACAGGTGGTCCACAATAATCAAAAGGGTCGTAAAACTCAGCTTTCAAAAGCTGGCGAGATAAAAGTCAAGTGATTAAAAAACAATAAAATAAAGCCTATTAGAAGAGCTCAGAACTACAGGTGGACACTTGAGAGCCCCACTGGATGAAGCATGTGGTGGCCGGGTATAGCACCAATTAGGTAGACATCTGTTAAATGCTATACTGGGTGCACAGTCTATTTAAAAAATTACCACTAGTAAAGCCAATACATTCCACAACATGAGGCATCTTTTTTTTCTCCGTCTTTATTTAGTTACTGCTGAGTGTGGTTGATTTTATGCCCTCTAGGCTGGAATCCAGACTACCCTCATCTCTTCTTCCTACAAGCAGTATGGACACCAAGCCCTGGCTTCTAGTCACTTCCTCTGTGGCCTTGATGGCAGGGACCTGTTCACATCTTCGGCATCACCCAGAACACAGAGCTCAGGACCCAGTTCTCAGATGGGCCACGAATAAGAACCAACAGTGTTCTGTTAGGGGTTGGGCACTTATGGAGAGATGGCTCCTCCCCGCAGGAAATGGTAACAGTGGCTGAACCTCCTCCCTACAGCACACCAGTGCTTGGTGCCACTCGCAGTCAGGGGCCGGTTTGACCACAGTGGGCTGACCTGACTCAGGGTGACTCTCTTCTTCCACATTTCAGAGGATGCCTTCTAAATTCCAGTTCATTTGTGGATCTTCCCTCCCCTAAAACTCCAAGAAATGGGAAGAATCAAGGTTCCCCAAAAAGGATTTGAGTCAATGGCCCCAGTCAAAGGCCACCTATGGCAAGTTAGGTTATCAGGGGACACCAGATACCACCGGAAACTTGAGGAATCTCAGATGGGCATTTTAGGAAAGGCTATATATGAACCTGTTTAGGTTTAGAGAAATAGAGTTATTGAAAAGGTACCTTGGCGGGACTGATCAAAATTTGAAACCTTTGTGTTTCTGGAACAATCACTGGTCTTATCAGAAAGATTAGTGCACATGGGGTTAGCTATGCCCCAGTGAGTGGTCCCAGCTTGGGTGCTGGGGTGAGCACACGGCGCTAGGAGCTTGAGCTCAGATGATGTGTGATGGGTGTTCCACAGTTTTCTTGGAAATTATCTGGTTTGTAACTCATACTTCAGAAAGTTGTGGTTTCTGTTTCAATCCCCAGCTCCTCCGTCACAAACTTTTAGGAGGGGGGCCATTTTTCACTTTCTCAAACCAGGTTTTTGTTTCTCCGTTTAAATTTGAGTTGCTGATATGTTAAGGGGCCTGTCGCAAAGGCCTTTCTAAATCCAGATTCTCCCATGAGACTTCACTCTCCAGCCCTGAATGGCAGCTCTGCTCCCAGCAGGATCACAGATTGTTCCTATGGGCATGTGGATCCTTCCTTTCATGGTTCTGGCCTTGGCAATGATATTAAGAATTGTTCTATAATGAGCATGGGTCCAAAACGCTCACCACCCCTTCTGAGTATCTCATGAAAGGATTCTTTTTCTAGGCTGAGCACCAGTGTCCCATCTCTAGTACAGTGAGCTGATGAGAATAATTCTTGTTTCAATTTTCCCTAAATGTTCAACATTCTACTCTAAAATTTTGTCTTAGAAACATTAAGGAGTGCCATCTATGCCAATTGAAAGTCTAACGTCACATTTTTTAAACTCTTAACTTATCACACATACACATGGACCTTGGCTCTGGTAATCATACGAACCAATATGAGTTTCCCTATCAAGTAAATCCATCTGAGTTATAGTTTATACCCTAGTTAGAAGGATATCATTACGAAATTCAGAGTCTGCTAATATGGTAATAGAAGTTGACAAAATGTGTTTTCATTTTTCTCAAAATCTTCATCGGCAAAAGCAGCAAGAGCAACCCTGGTGAAAGTGGGTTCATCAACCCCTCCATTCCCTGTGGAGTAAAGGGAGCAGGCTTGGCCAGCTCTTCAAATGTTGCCCCTTAAAGGAAGTCAGCTCTGTGACTGCATCCCTTTTGGAATCAATACCCCCATTATTCTAGGGACATCTTTTTTAAGCAACATATATTCCATTGATTTTCTCGGCTCCTTATAACCAAGAACCAGCCATGTTAGTTTTGCCACCAGTAGTTGAGTCTGTAACTCACTGTGACACTTAGGAATGGTCAGCTTGGAGAAAGAAAGCCCAGACTTGGGGAAAAAGAATGGCTAGAGATGGAAAGTGAAACGAGCCTGACCAGGCTTCCACTGATTAACCGATTCTACCACAAGACTATGCTGTCTTGCTCACATCTACCCAAGATTCTTAGCTTTGAATAAGGGTTGAGTTTGTTCTGTGTAATCAATGCCTCTGTGACCACATGCTTGCAACCAAAGCAAGTGCTGAGCCCTCTCTATGGTGAGTCGGATAAGCGTCAAGTGTTCAGGGAAAAGAGACTTCCTCCTTTTGGAAATACCAGCCTAAGCACGGGGAGCTGCCGTCAATTACGAAGACTTTTGCAGGATTGATCTCGATAATCAAGCCATCTCTTGATTTTACACGTCACCAAGTGACTGGTATTGTCATATTTCAGAAAATTGAATTCAGCTTTATGAAACATATGTTTAAAAGCTGTACACTTTCAATAATTATGCTATAACATC
Organism: Aselliscus stoliczkanus; assembly: GCA_033961575.1. Classification (NCBI taxonomy): domain Eukaryota; kingdom Metazoa; phylum Chordata; class Mammalia; order Chiroptera; family Hipposideridae; genus Aselliscus; species Aselliscus stoliczkanus. The sequence goes on from CM066728.1 coordinate 111,060,212, forward strand.
CCTGTTTTTATGCAAAGCTAACTAGATATTGTCATATTAAAATAGCAAATCCAATTCATTTCTTATGAAACACATGTTAAAAAAAAAATAAAAGGAACACTTTAATTATTTCAGGAGTGTTCAGGCCAGCTCGCCAGCCGACTGGATATTGCATTTGTTTAAAACTCAATCATGCAAAATGAAGACTCGATTTGAAAAATTTTAATAAAGATAACCAGCCTATCATGATATCATTTGAATGCTAATCGGCACCCCCATTCAGCCCAGGGAGAGTGGTGTCAGCTTCGCTGGAGGCTCTTTATTCCGCAATAAAAACATTTACATTCTAATGATTTTATTAAAGCACTGAGCTGTCAGCAGCCCCAGATGACTCCCTGGCAAACTGTATCAGTTATCAACTCATATTGCCTTTATCAAAACCACCCAGTGGTGAGCCCAACACCACAATGAGATGTCTGCTGCTCATGGAGCTGGTATTTAATCATTTCTTCTCCAGTATTGTTCTGCTTACAGAGCATAAATAACCCCAGAGTGCTTCTGACAATGAAACAAAGTAGGGGCCCTATTTATCTTTCTCACATTCTTCAGGAACCCTCTTCTCCCACACCAGCCCCCACCTTTTATTTTGTTGTTGTCGCTCACACTTATTATTATTATTTTTTAATTCACTGCCCCTATCATCATTCAACAGCTCTGAATCTCTTCTTCACCCTGAACAGCAGGGCTCAGGAGACAGCCAGGCGTTGAGGTGACCCCGTTGGTGGCAGGAAGTGATATGGTGGCCCATGGGGACCTTGGAGTGGGGGCATCGCAGGCCTGAGGGGAGGGGGGCCTTAGCAAGAGGAGGTAGCTGCTCTTTTTGTCTTTGTCACATAGCACCGACTGTCAGTCAGATGGGAGAGGGGACGAGGAGCAAAGGGTCCTGGGCTGTCGCCTGTGTCCCCTCACCAAAAAGGCCACTGAAAGCAGGTGTCTGCTGCCAAGGGCCTTCTCTCCTTTCTTCTTTCTTTCGCTCCTCTGTGTGCATCTGCAGCACTCGGTTTGAAGTATGAATCGATAGTGAAATCATGTTTTGATTCCTAGAAGAAGTATCTTTCTCTGCCTTTAAATTTTTCAGAATAAAAGCGAGGAATTCTGAATAAACTTCAGACACCCTTCCCAGGAAAGTGTGAAGCTAGGGATCTTTGTAAGAATTACAGATCAACATCCCCTTGAAGTCTCATAATTTGGAAATTAATTATTTCAGTTCACCAGAAGTTTAGCCCTGTTATGTAACATTTTCCTTTTTTTTTTTTTACTGTTTTGTCACTGCTAGGTGTTTTAATAATAATCTCCCTAAAATATATAATGTGCTTCCCTTCCGTTAATCGGCTCTGGAGACAGGTGAGTGGATCTCTGTGGGTCACCCTGGCTTGGAGTCAAGTAGACACATGACAGCGTTGGTTTAAAAACTCGATCCGTGCTTTGGATGTGAAATTTAATTAAAACACTCCTGAAAGCTTTGATTGATCATCTGGAACTTGCCCCAATATCCCTACGACAGGGTGAAACCCAGGTGCGACTGGCACTGAGTTTCCCAGGGACCCACTTCTAAGCAGGTAACCTTTTCTCCTCCTAATAACGAACTGCTTTTTATTTGCTGACAGCCGGAAATCCCTTTAAGGCCACAGTCTGGCTACACAAAATGGGGCCTCCCACCTGGGACCCCTGTGGGTAAGGCGGCTCCTCCTCGCCCCAGAGCCCACTTTCTGCCTGGCCTCCTGCAGTTTTGCCCCCATGTCCCCTTACTGTACAGGGACGACTGATGCCATAGCCACCTGGTGCCCACCCGGGGCCCCCGTGGATGGGTCTCTTCTCTCTTCCAGGGACTGACACCGCCAGGAAGGGCCGAACCCAGCAGGCTGTCAGTGAGGCCCTTCTGCCCCAGCCTGTCCTGGGGGGTGGCCAGAGCCTGTGGCAGGAGGTCCCACCAATGTCCAGCCTCTGACCGTCCTGAATGGAGGAAGGATCGACGCAGACAGAGCCGCTTGGCTTTCAGCAGCCGTAGCACACACCCGGGAGACAGAAGCCCAGGGGCCTAGTCCCTCCCACCACGGTCTCCGGCACCCATTTATTAGGGGAGGCCGAGCGGCGTGCGGTCTCCAGCACCCATTTATTAGGGGAGGCCGAGCGGCGTGCGGTCTCCAGCACCCATTTATTAGGGGAGGCCGAGCGGCGTGCGGTCTCCAGCACCCATTTATTAGGGGAGGCCGAGTGGCGTGCAGTTACTCCAAAGCACATTTCCATTGCACACACCAGTAAGTAAAGCTGTGCAGGGCCCTAAAAGCAGCAAAATTAGAGGGGTGCCCATTGCACTGGCAATCCGTGTTTTCCAATAAGATATTAATAGTAGCATTGGATCTTAAAATATTTACAAAGGTTTTGCAATACTTCAGCCCACGATCTCTGTTTTAAAGGACACTTGCTGGATAAGGACAAAAAAAAGCCCCGCAAGGAGCAGTTCGCTGGTGGAACTATTGCCAATATTTATACAATCGCTTTGATATCTCATTTGCCAAAACATTTAAAATCAGCCCTGCCCCTTCCAGGCTGTCGATGGAGAGGTGAGTGAGGCATGGGAAGCCCCATTGGCTGCAGAGACGCTGCTGGGAGTCATGTGGTTGGCAGCAGCTGGCTTTCACCTTGAGCACCCCACGTGGAAGCCCCTTGGGTGGCCACTCTTTGCTTTGTCCATCTAGGCCCCCGGGCTTTGAAATACAGACAATAAAACTTAGGGGCCAGTTTACATCCAAACAAGTTGATGGTAAGGCATGTAAAGGATCTTTGATGATTGGAGTCTTAATAGAAATAAGAGAAATTAGTTCTACCAGAACTCACCTTGCCTCACACCCACTCTGTACCCCTGAGGCTTCTTCCTCTCTCTCCCTGGGCCTGGCATCACCTCTGGTCTCTGCCAATGAGGGCATGAGGAGGGCGCACAACGACCGCAGTGAGAGTCCTGCTGGGTCCCAATCTCTCTCCAATTCCCATGCGTGCTGAGTGAAAATCTGCCAGGAACCACAGGGCACGGAAGGTAAAGGGGTTTAAACCAGGTGCCATCTGGGTGGGGCTGCACACAGACCTGCATCCCTAGCTGCCCAGGGCCATTGAATGGGGTATCTATCGACATCTGACAGGGGACCGCCCTGAATTGTTCAGGGTCTGTACCTGTGGGGTTCTCCCCAAAGCCCTCCGCTGTAGGGTTCACAGCCAGCCTTGAGGAAAGGCTGTAGCTGAGGGGGCAGCATCTCTCAGTGAACAAAGCGCCGCTCTCTCAGGGGTAGGGCTGAAATTTTAGCTGCACAGCACAATTCACAGTTACCATGGGAAGAGTGCTTCCTTAGGGAAAAAAAAGACACAGTTTTTCTGGGAGTGAAACGGGACTTTATCCTCCTTGGGAGATGCTAAGGTAGAATGCAGGTTTGTGCCCATTGAGAACCACCCTGCTTGACAGGGGCTGGCTGGCAATTTGAGGGCATTCAAGGCCCAGTTTAGACTTGTGATCGATTCTACACCAAACCCTGCAGCTGGATGGCCCAGATCACTACAGGAACATAAACCACGGGACGCAGAGCGGCGGTCCCCACGAGTGCCTGGTGGGCTCTCAAGGCAAGCCAGCCGAGTGTTTAGAAAGTACAGTTTATTTTTTTATGGTCACCCCCTATTTTGGCATCTTTTCTCAAATGTCACATCTTTGTAGTTTAACTTTCAGTTTGGCCTTTTATTACTTTAAAAAGTATTGCTTTGCATATGTCAGGACAAAAGATAAATATCTATGCCTAGTCAATTTGTTATTTATATATTTCTTTCAAGAAGTCAAATATCAGATCACACTGAAAACAGATTTGCAAGCTTGTGCTGAAAAAGGATTTAAATATTATAGCATTATGCATTGGTGTGCCTTTGTTCACAGGTTTAAAAGAATGTACAGCCTGAGACTGCGTCATCCTTGACAGCTTAGAACTAGGAAGAAAGAAGGTGGGAGGGGGTGGTTCTGGCTTCACACATCTTTAATAGTAGAGGCTGTGATGATTTTTGTAATCAACTCAAATGTGCACCACAAAATCAAATTAGTTTGCAAAGAAATGTGTCTTGTAATTTTTTTAAAAAGTCAAAATGAGTCTGGATGCGTATTAGAGAGGAGAATTGCCTAGTGACACAAAATTCAACAAATACTGGAGATGGATGTTGCGTCTGCAGTCTTCGTGGTGTGGACCTACCTATATCTATTTGCCTCTCGTCTGTGCACCCATTTATCTATCTACCTGTTTGTATGTCTGTTCATCCATCATCTATCCAGCCAACTGATTCATCATATAGTCCTTCATTGAATTATACCGAGCTATGTATTTCATTGCACTAAGTGCTGACAATGTTTTCAATTCCTCTTGAAAACTGAGATGCAGCCTAGGGTTGGAGATGGGAATGCTGAAGTCAGGTGACATTTTCAATCCAATAATAGAGAGTTCACTCACCCTCTGAGGGGTAACAACTGAAGAACGCTGCCAACACATTAGACGACCGTGATGCCTGCCTCATATGACTACCAATTAGTTAAAAATCAACGGGCTACTTTAAGATCCAATGTCTGCTACATAATCATCTCTTTCTCTGTGGCTGGAGTTGGGATGCCCTTGTCAGGTGGCTGTGGAGTCAGGAGGTGGAGCTGGAGAAGGAGGGTGAGGGAGTGTGACAGACTCCTTGTCCTGCGTGACTGGCAGGGCCCACTCTCTGTCGGAAGGTCCCAGGGCCAGGCTTCTCAAACCCTCCTCCATCCTTGTGGGGTAAGCACTGTCACTCCCCTTGCTAGGAGACAGAGGAACAGAGCAGGAGGGCCACCCAGCCAGTACCCGGAGGGGCCGGATCCACCCGGGCCCTGGGCTCAGACCCGCACTCCCAGTCCTGACTGAGCATGGCAGGGAGGCTCTGAGAAGTGGAGCAATCTGCTCATCTCACCCACTGTGGGGGGCAAAACCCCAAGAGGGCGAGACCATCTGCTCCTAGTGGGGGCTGCGTCCTCCACCGCATTCTAAGGTGTGTTTTGTGTTTCGTTAACACACTGTCACTGCTTAGGAAGGTTCCTATTTACGAGACAAGATGGGAAGCCCTGTGAATCTTTCCCTCAAGATTTCTTAGTGTAGCACAATATACACATCAGATGAATGTGGATGAATGGAGTTGTAAACCCTATCTTGTATTCATTCAGCAAATATTTATTGAGCAACTATAATGTGCCAGGGATTGGTTTAGGTGATGGGATATGACAGAGAGGATGGCATAAATGTCCTGCCCTCCTACAACTTTCCATCCTGTTGTGGAGAGATAGTAAACACACACACACACAGACACACACACACACACACACACCCCATAATATAATACAATATGGCATAGTAAAATATAATATATAAAATATTGCATGACTTTGTATATTATTATTATATGTAATATAGCCTAAAGTAATAATATAGTGCCAGGTAGAAATGAATGCTGTGAAAACGAGGCAAGATAAAAAAGTATCCACTCCAAGTCCAGGAAAAAAAAGAGTTGACACAGATTCTTGAAACTCGGTGGAAAATGTTAGGATGTTTGAATTAGATCTTTGGTAGATATAAATCATAGACCCATGTCAGTCAGGGTTCTTCAGAGAAACAGAAGCAGCAAAACACGTATGTCTGTAGATAGAGATTTAAATGCATAGGGATATGGACACATATAGATCTAGAGACATGGATAGATAGGTAGGTAGATATATAGATAGATTGGTGATGATAGATAGATAGATAGATAGATAGATAGATAGATAGATAGATAGATGACAGATAGATATTTTAATACAATTGTGGGAGTTGGGGAGTGTGGAATCCACTGGCAGGGTGGCAGGGTGAAAACTCAGTTAGGATTTCTATGTTACTATCTTAAGGCAGAATTACTTGTTTCCAGGAAAATTCCATTTTTTCTCTTAAGGCCTCCAGCAAGTTGGATGAGTGCCACCCACATTATGGAGAGCCATCTCCTTTCCGTAAAGCCAACTGGTTGTAGATGGGGGCCACATCTGCTGGGTACCTTCCCAGCACCATGTAGACTAGTGTTTGATTCACTAACTGGTTTCTATCATCTACAACGGGGTGTCCAAAGAGCTCAGGCAACAGAGCCTCCATAAGACACTGTGATGAGATGGAGGGAATGGGTGGCCCCAAAAAAACTCCATCAGCTGACAGACAGTCCCCTGGGTTCAAGATCCAGGCTTCTGCTTCTCACTAGAGACTCCCCACGAGTGTCCTGCTCCCAGATGGACCTCACAGAGCTTTACTTATCACCCTGCTGCCCCTGCCCCAGGTCGCCGCTTTTGGCGCTCTGTGCCCCGTCCCACCTCTTTGAACTCAGAGGTACCATTGACGCTTCTTGTAGGAAAACCAAAGCGAGGAAAGAATACTGTTTCCTTGAGGTTTTGCTTCACCTGCTACCCTCTTCCCAGCTGTTTAAATGCAAAGTCATTTATTCTTTCAATTTAGTATTAATGGCAAAACGTTGCCTTTGATCTTTCAAATAAATATGACCCAAGTCAACCAAAACCAAACCTGTTTGTAGCCAGCCACTGGGAAACAAAGGTGTTTGCATATTGATTTCTCCCAGCAGGCTGAGCTTCCATCACACCTGTCCCCTCACTTGGTGGCCAGCCCCACTGGCCTCTTGAATGTATGTGTGTCGGTGAACATGGGCCCTGGTGGCTGCATCCTGATGGAGGCTGTCACACACGGACCTGCCACTCCTGTCCACTGCTGCCTACCCGCTATTCAAATGAAGACGTCGGCACAGAAGAACACATTTTTATAAGGTGAAGTAAATGTCAAAATGGAAAAAAAAGGGTTTTATACACATGAATAATCGAGAGGAAGTTTCAAAACTGCATAAATCATTATTTTGGCAGGTAATTTTTTATATCTTTGCATGCTATCTTTTTTCTATTAATAAATTTATCAGTATAAAATATAGACTATTTTTATGAAATGAATACATATGAATTTAAAACAAGGTACAATTATGGAACCAGAGCATTACAGAAGCAGCTCCAGGAGTGAGTTTGAGATGCCATCCCTTTCCTGTATCTACAGGAGTTTATTACTTAAAACAAAATAAATAAATAACCTTAGGGCTTATATATTCTGAATATATTCTGAACGCCTTAAGGTGGATAGCAATTTCCACCTGCAGTTTGGACGAAAACAACCAGTTGCAGTTGTTTGGAAGCAGAAACCTGGTGTTTCTTGGGTCGGTGAATCAGCAACAAAAATGAGCATCGGCTCCCAGAATGAAGTAAGGCAGGGGGCCCAGTGGGCAGTGTGCTCGACCTGTTTCCTTCCCTCAAGCCCCTGAAACACTTTCTCTTGCACATCCACCAGTGAGGGAATTTGGAACCTCCTCTACTTGAAAACCAGAGCAGCACTGATCTTTCTGGGTGAATGTCATTTTCCTTCTGTTACTGTGACCATGTGTGCAGTTGTGTGCACGTCTGTAGTGTGTGCATCTATGTGCACATGTGAGCCAGAGTGTGCTGAGTATATGTGTGCATATGCAGATGTGTGTGTGCACGTGTGTGTGCATGAGTACCCTGGTGCATGTGTGCAGGTGTGTGTGTGCATGTGTGTGTGTGTGCATGAGTGCCATGGTGCATGTGTGGAGGTGTGTGTGTGCATGTGTGCACACAAATATGTGTAACTGTGTGCCCACACTGGTGAATGTGTGCAGGTGTGTGTGTGTGTGTGCATGTGTGCTCACACATATGTGTAACTGTGTGCCCATACTGTTGCATGTGTGTGCAAGCACGTGTGCGCATGAATGCCCGGCCTCCAGTCTAGCTGTCTCCTCTACTGAGCTCCCAGAGAAATCGTTCTAGAAAGCAACCATGGTGATGTCAAGCTGGAACAGCTCCGGGGGTCGCCCATCGCCACCAGCCCGAGTCCAACTGCCTGTCCTGGCAGACTCAGCCATTGCCACCCCTCACCTTGTGAGCAGCTGGCACCACTCATAGTGTGGCTTGAAGCCAGTTGACCCAGAAGCTAAAGACGTGTGAGCTTCAGAGCCCCTCCCATGGCCTCTTTCAGGTCAGAATGTGGGTTTTGCTTAAAGATTCTATAAGCACCTCGTTCCACAAAGTCTGCATCCGGACCCCAGCTTCACTCAATCACTGTATGCCCCGACTCTGCCTGTTATGCTCCTGGTCTCGCCCCCTTCGCTGCCCCAGGGACACTCCTTCCTCACACCACCTGCAACAAGGCCCTTCGATGGCGTCATACCCTGTCATGCTCCAAATTCGGTGGCAATTTTACAATTGTTATAACAGCCTTTCCTTCCAGTCTGTATTCCCAACCGATACATTGCTGCCAATGAGGACCTGGTAACTGGATGAATCAATGCCAAGTGAAAAAGCATTTTGATGTGAAATACCGATATTTCACAGTGTTTGGGGCCTGAATCGAGTGCCAGGGAATGGAGAGATAAGTAACCCCGGTGCATCAGCTGACTTGCTGGGGTGGTGAGCAGAAGGCCCAGAGCCCATGTCATCTCATGTGCACCTCCTTCTGGCCTCTTTTCTCAAAGCAGGTCCGCGTAAACTGGTCCAGAGCCGTGGTTCCCAGCACATGCTCTAGAACCGGCTGCCGCTTGGAGCTTCTGGCGGCGCCTTGCTGAGCGTGGGGTGACCTTGGACAAGTCGCCCTCCACCCCAGCCTCAGTGCTGCCATGGCTAAAACCTACAACCCAATATCACCTGCCTCACAAGGGTCACGAGCAGTCAGCACAGGACAGAACATCACATCCCTGGAGCAGAGACGGCCCAGAAGGAGCCCTCATGAAGGGGCTTCTCCTTATTATGAGATCTTTCGTTCTCTGCCAATGGAGGACATGGAAAGTGCAGCCACATACAGACACAGGGGAGGGTAAAAATGAAACTGTGATGACTGAAAGCAATTGCAGCGTCTGTGGGAAGGAGGCTGGGTGCTGCAAGGGACATCGGAATATAATCCTTACGCTCCTCTTGTTTTTCCTATCTGTCTTTTGCCCACCTAGCTCCCGTGTAATGAGAGCAAACGTATTCCGCCTGACCTGAGATGTCATATTAGACATTTATGAGCCTTGAATTTTGATGTGAAGTATCCAATATTTGGAACTCGCTGCTGTTTCTATACCTGCGATAGACTCAGAGGAAAGGAAATGGGTGGTTCACGCAATTAGAGCCCAGCCCCCAGCTGAGGCTCCCTGAGGCTGATCTGACACAAATGCAGGGATGCCAAGTGAGTGGCCGTCCAGCTCCCAGGACGGGAGAAAGGGCAGCCCCGATGGTTTCCGGCGTGTGGACCTGGACTCTGCACCTGGTAATGGATGGGGGCCCGCAGGAGGAAACGCCAAGCCTGGCCGGCAGGTCACGCGGCTCCAAGTGAGAACAATAGAGGGTAATTCATTTAACAGATTGGATACCCAGGGACCACACATGACAGCTGAAAAGACCGAGAAATGCACGGTGCTCCAGTGGGAAAACGAGTCTGTAGGAGAAATCAGCCCGCCCTTCGTGGCTGGGGGAGGGGAGCCATCCCTGGGAAGGCAGGCAAGAGCAAGGCAGCTTGTGGGCTTCACTAACGTCAAAAAGGCCCTTGATCACCACTTCGGTGAAACGCCCGGTGAACATATCTAGGCCACCGCCACGCTCTGCAGTGCTCAGCTCCACTTCTGATGATACTTACAATATGGGGTGTGTTTAATTGGCCACCGAGCCTTTCCTTGGGCATTTTCCCCTTGTTCAGCAGCTGTTACCTCGTGTCTCGTGCCACTGTCATGATGCAAGCCAGTAACATGGTGGTGGCCTTCAGGCACGAGGGGTGTGTTTCTAGGAACTGGAATATATACAGGAAACTTGACACACATTACTCAGTGTGTTAATTCCGTGTCTCTTTATCTACCTTCCTCATAAGTCCATGCTTTCTGTTTTTTAATTTGCTGCCACTTAGTCCTTGAAAAGGATTTGACATGGCAGCTACAAACATAATACATTTTATCAATAGTTGGAATTCTAAAGAAAAGGTTATTAGCATGTTTTTGTCACCCTTGGTAGGCTATTGTTTAGTGACAACCTCTCCCAACAGATTTCCTGACCTCCCCTTCCGCCCACAGCGTTTTCCGTCCCAGCAGACTGGGCGAAGGGCACCCAAGGTCAAGCTGACCGCCGGAAGACCGCCACGGCTCTGGGCCTACTCCCTCCTTACTCCTTCATCACTTCACTTTCCTCGGGGACAAGCTGGGCTCCAGGGAACCTTCTGGAAAGCCCTCCCTTGCAGCTTTCTGCTCTCTCTCTTCCTGGCACCGTGTGGCAGCCCGATCCTGATGGAATATAAGCAGGCACCGCTCTGTGGCTCCACTTGTCCAGTGAGCAGCCCGAGAGGGGCAGGGGGACACCCCCAGGCAGTGGGCTGGACGCTGGCTCAATCACAATGGCCAACCCCCAAGGCCTTCCTCTGACAGTCCTCTCACTCTTGTGTGTGTATCAGCATTCATCCTCCCCGTCACTGTGACGTCATTTCCTCCAGGAATCCAAGGTTCTCTAGAAGCTTCTATTAAAAACAAACAGCAAAAGAACACAGAATGAAGCCCCCTGACTCCCCACCCCGCTTAGCTACACCTTGTCGCCATTGCTTCTCACTGCCCAGGCCACCTCCTGCTGACCCCTAAGTGGCACGTCCCTCGGTGCGCTCTGTTCAGCCCCTCAGCTTTGGTGGGGCTGCAGGGTCCAGTCCAGGACCCTCACATTTCCCGTGTGAGCCCCACATTATTCGGCGTCTTAGAGGCATTCACACAGACGACCAGCCCTCCACCCGCAACCTCTCTTGCCCCCGGGTTTGCAGCCTAACAGCCAGACTCCTTCTGGGTTTGCTTTTCCCTTCTTATCCAAACACTAAATTTGCTAGTGTTTTCCGAATCAATCCTAGGCCCAGTGAACTCTAGACCAATGTGGTTTTCATCTCACAGGACAAATCACAAACTCCAAGGTGTGTGTCAGTAGTACTCCCCTCTCAAAAGGTGCTTATGGGTGCAGCTCAGCCATCTCCAGCCTTGCAAATGCACTCTTGGTCTTTCCAGAGTAAGCCTTTGCCGGCATGTGCTTAAAAAGTCCCCATGTCGTCAAGTCTGACTTCATAAAAGGAAAGCAGTCTTGGCTGAGAAAATGTGTGTTAAAATCTTTAATAAACTGTGATGCATAATAAAACTAATAAGAGTCATCATTACTGCTGAAGTCAGCCGTTTGGAGGTGACGTTCTCTTCAGGAGACAATAGCCATGGTGACGTAAATGCCAGCTGTTCACAGCATCCTGCCCAGAGTGGACTTCAGAGAACTGGTCCAACTTCTCGAAGACCTCTCTCATGCATCTAAGCAGTTGTGAAGTTCAGTGACCGTTTTTAGACAACTTTCCTTCTCGGCACCAACTCTGGATACTTAAGAAGCGTCTCCATATCATAAATAAACAAACCCCAAAATCAGGCATTTTAAGCCATTTTAAACTCTACCACATCTGGATGCAAAGCTTTATCTTTGAAAGCCACTCGGCCTGTGGCAGCAAGGCCGTCTGCTCCACAGTGCTTTGTCCCCAGCCTCAGAACCCTTCTGTGTTTCTGGGGACACCTCCAGAGTGATTGTGTCCTCCTGCTGCCCTTGGCCCTGAGAGAGGGGCAGCCTCCATCCAATCTGCTGCTCCACCTGGGAGTGAGGGGCAGGGCAGTAACCACACGCCAGGCCAACGTGCAGACCTTCCTGCGCCTTTAAGACTTTACCATTTGGGCAGGTTTTATTCTCTGATTCAAAATGTGAATGACTTAACTTTCTTCATTGTATTTCTTCATTCCCATGAAACTTGATTGTTTGATTGTCCTGTGTGTTACAGAAAGTTTGCAGTTCGGGCTTATGTTGGACGGCAGATGGCTGGTTGTAGAGGACATTTCTCTCTCTCTCTCTCTGAGGCTCACGGAGATTCAGTGCCTATGGCTTCATGCTGACCAGGTGTAAGTTTGCATATAGTTTGGGCTTCTGATTGGATAGCACAGCACTTATTTGGAATATTAAGAGAATAAAAGACTTAACACGAGATTTATCTCGTAACAAATTTTAAGTATATGTTAATAATATAGTACTATTAACTATTAGTACTATGCTTAGAGCAGGTCTCTAGAAATCATTGATCCTACGTAACTGCCGCTCTGTAGCCATGAAACAACAGCTTCCATTTCCCTCTGCCAGTCCCTGGCCACCAGCCTTCTCCTGTCTGTATCTGTGAGTTTGGCTATTATCAATTCCTCACGTAAGTGAGACCTCGTGTGCCTGGCTTACCTCGCTCAGCACGAGGCCTCCAGGGTCACACATGTCAGGACATGTTGGTGAAGGTTGAATAACATCCCACTGTGAATACCTACGAGTACCACACTTCCTTCACCTCTCCCTCTGTCGCTGGTCACTCAGGGTCTTTCCATGCCACACGTGTCGCATTGTGAATAACACTGCAATGAACATGGGAGCACAGATATCTCATCAAGACCCTGATTTCAATTCTTTGGGATAAATACCCAGAAGTGGGAAGTGGTTTATATCCCACTGGACATGCTGGATCCCATAGGAGTTCTACTGTTAATTTTTTGAGGACCCTCCATGCTGTTTTCCACAGCAACTGAGCCATTTTACATTCTCACCAATAGTGCATGAAGATTCCCTTTCCCCACATCCACTCCAGCTCTAATCATTCTTCCAGCAGTAACCATTCTAACGGGTGACATGTGATATTTCATTGGGTTTTGATTTGCATTTGGTGGGTGATTAGTGATGTTGAGCACCTTTTCATGGACCTTTGGCCATCTGTATGTCTTCTTTGGAGAATTTTTGTTCAAGTCCTTTACCCATTTTTAAATTGGGTTACTATTTTTTTTTCTACTGAGTTATAGGCATTTCTTATATATTTAGGATATTAACCCAAGGTGACACTTCTCTTTTTTATGTGACTCCTGGAGTCCTGATGACTTTGCCTATATCCTTAAAATGGATGGACTAACAAAGTTTTGTTAAGTACCTCTATTCAACAATGACTTTGAAGACACTGAAGCAAGACATGGGCATACTAGTCGAACCTTTAGGCAAAATGCTGTGCTACTTAGACAAACATAATGACTTGGAGCTTAAACCTCTGGAGAAAACTCCACATACGTAAAGACAGCAAATCCCCCCAGGAAAGCCCATGTTCCCCGGGGAAGGCAGTAAGAGTATTTATTTAACTCTTGGGCAGTGCCAGTAAATCAGAAGAAACTAGGAAATTCTGTTGTAATGTTGAAATATAATTAAACCACAATTCCGTCTACCTTTAAATTGAGACCCTGGAACCACTCAGAAGGCAGAGTCTGCCATCTTAGTAATGATCAGACATTGCATTATATTCTCGGGTATCATTTGCATAAAATGTGATTGAAAACATACTGTTGGCACAACATCCATCATCTTCTCAACATGTTGCATCTCAAGCACAGAGATTTGTACCAGGAAGAGAATAATTTTGGTCTATTTTTGTGACTTACAATTATAGTTCTGGAGATATTAAGACAGTCTTCATTTTTGTGAAAAAACGCTAACTTGTTGAAATGGTAATTCATGAGTAATTCCCTGAGCTACTTAACTGGTTTTTTCTTGCCCATTGAACTTGACCTCACCATCCACAGGAAGTGTTATAAATTTTTAAGTTTTCCTATGAGTTGGACATTTTAATGAGCAGGCACAGCAGTGGCCAGTATGCGGGAGCTGGCCAGGGGAAATTTATCTCTCTGGCACAATACACAGCACTGCTTGTCACCCTGGACCAATTTCACTCTGCGGTTTCCCAAATTAACAAGGCTCATCTTCCAACCTTCGGACATGGGGGCGCTCTGCTCCAATCCTACGTGATAGCTGGCCTCCCACCTCCCCCAGGATGTTGGGATTGAATCCACCTGGACCTTTGGTGACCGAGTGCTGCCTCCTGACCTTTAAAGGGGTGCTTTATCTATGGGGGGGTCAGTGTTTCCCTACTCCCATTGCACCCCTCCTCCACTGGTAAGCACACACCCCGTTTTGGGGGAAGAAAGGATAAACATATGACAAGTGAGCTGTCTGTCACACCAGCTCTAACGCAGCTGCAGTGAGAGGGGACTATGACAAGCCCTAAATGCTGATAGGTCACTGGCTGGCACTTGGGCAACTGGTAATTCCAGCGAGGGATTCCACCATTCTAGGGGAATATGACACACTTCTTTAGGCATGAAATCAGCCCTGCCCAGGCTCAGAATAAAAGGAAGTAAAATACTTATGCATCATATAATTACTCCTGGGTTCCACGTAGGCTGGCACTTATCTCTCTGGGTATATGATTCTTTAAGAAAAACTGGGGAATGGAAGAGAAACAAAGAGTAGAAAGCAGCAAAAAGGGGGACTATGGGCAAAGAAGAATTTACATACTGAGCATGAGTCTGGAAATTGGTCTTCTGTCCCGTGGCAGTCCTTGCACTCTGCTCATATGCTTCTTATCAGATTACACATTGAGCCCCCTCCCCCATCAGGTTCCACACGATGATGCTGATAAAATGGAAGCAAATTTCTCTGATTAGTGACTGACAGCAATTTGAGTGAAATGAAGTTGTACATTGATATTGTTATATATATAAGGTGCAAATAACCTAGTTTGAATAATCACAGTCTGTGTCCTTTTAAATGATTTTTCTCCCTATTTAAAGGAAAGCCTTTGATGTGATAATATTAATTCCCTCCATGCTGGAAGGAAGAAGGAAAAAAGCTCACAGAAGCGGAAATTAAATGAGTAATGCAATGTCAGTCAATCTTTTAAGCCAAGGCCTTATTAACTGCTAATCATTTTGTCATTTTGTCGCTCAAAGTAATAAATTTGATAGTAAAGGCCGGGGATGTCTTATGTTTACTTTTATTAGCTTTAAACAGAAACAGTTGTGGAGATATTACATTATCGAGACGTGTGGCCTTTAAGTGGTTTCTGTTAAACCTATCACCATTTTTCTTCCTCACCAGTGTCTGATTGCCATAATTTTGAATAACTTGTCTGCCTAAAAATATATATATATATATTTTTAATTCTACACAGACCTCGCCCGGAGTTCTCTCTGTGGAGCTTGTCTCCCTGAGTGTTATCAGGATCACACCGGGCATTTCGTCATACCCAATCTGTCAGTGGCGGCTGCTGATTGTGAGGAAGCTCGTGGTACCTCCCGCGAGGAGCACTCACAGCTGCTCCTGCCATCACTTTAAAAACCGTCAACTTTGGAAAATCCCGAGTCCTTGGCCTTCCCCACGTTGAAACCCAGGATGGCAGCTTTGTGGAAGGTATGCCAGGGTGTGTCATCTCACGAGAGCATCAGCTGCCACTTGCTCCTGGCACGAGAGTGGTGGCACAAGCCTGTGACCGAACACACACCCTGCACACACTGAGTGTGCTGACACCTCCGGGCATTCCTGCCCCAGGAGACCTCAGCTCCCTCTGATGGCTCGGGCTGAGGGTGGCTTGCTAAGCCGGCGGCACTGCCCGCATGGTGAGAGTCTTATGGGCCCAGGACAACCCCGTGGAGCCCATGCAGCCAGGCCACATCCCTCCCCAGCTGTGACTGAAGAGCCTGCTGGGATCAAAGGCCCCACGCTGCCCTTGCACTGCATCCCCAAGAGAACCAGGAACACAGAAGGAGACAGCTGAGTAGAAGCTCATTCCCCATTCAAGCGAATAGGTGCTTCTGAGGCCATAGGATGGGCAGGGTCTGTGGCTCTCTGGGTATGACATTCACAAGCTGCCCTGGGCGTCGCTGCTGGAGTCGTCCGTATGGAGATGCCATTGCTGGCACGAGCAGCCTGGGGTGGCCCGGATCTAAGGCTGTCCAGAGAGGCTGAAGGCTCCAGGTAAGCCACGAGGCCCCCCTTTCTTGTCTGCCGGTTTCATCTAAACCAGCCCTCTTCCCTGTTCCCAGAAAAGCTGAAGGGCTTTCTGTTTACAGGGTTCAGGAGTCTCCCCTCTCTTGGCGCAGCGAGGCTTCTATGGGGACTGTTTCCTAGGAGGTTTTCAATGGCTTTTGCGAATGAAACAAGTCTGGGTTTAATATTTGAGTTGGCAAAAATGCTATTATTTTCTGATGAAAAGAAATGACACATATTGGATATTTTTTTCTTTCTCTCTCTCAAGAGTTAATTCAAGTGTGTAAAGTGCTTTTTTTTTTTTTTTTTTACCTTTCAAGTCATAATCTTTTCGAGAGGAGAGTAGGATTGCAGATCTTTTGAAATATCTTCAGCTTTTGCCCATCTGCTTACAACCACCAGAAAAATGTGAATGGATTTTGACTGGTGAGAAATGTTGAATGACTACTAATGAAAACATACAAAGAAAAAATCTCATGAAATGCCAAAGCCAGATCACTGTGCCACAGGCCTTTTGTGCAGAAATGTGTGGAGGTGCTTTCTTCATTTTTCCTGTGACATGTTCAGTCTCTCACTTAATAACAGGCAGATGATATTCTCTGGGCACCAGCACGGACCAAACCATGGAGGCAGGCCTGCAAGGAGGTTACAGTCTTCAGATGGAGAAAACATCAATTTGAAACACTGTCGGACAGATATCACTCACAGACACTTGTCATAAATGTTTCGTTTCACAGGACATTCATTGAAGACACATGAGTCATATCTTTTTTTAACTTGTGTTCTGTTATCCTTTTAACATTTGAGTGAATCCTAGCATTCATTTAAAAATACTTCATACGGAGACACGAGGAATCAGTAGCCTCTTTTCAGTCTGAACATCAGAATAAGAAACACATTATTGTCCCTTTCCTGAAATCACATGTAAAACTGACACGTGGAGCTGTAAATTCATGAGACATGGCTGGATGTGCCACACTTTCTGTTTTAACTCTAATGATTTGTGCTTTCTCTTTACTGTGTCAGTCGTTGCCCCAAACTGGTCAAATATGTGCCAAAAAGGGAATTCCTCTGTGAACAATCACGGTTGTAGCTAAGAAAGGATGATTTATTCCTAATTGAAAAAGCCATTTCTATGAGGCATCCCTGGCCAATACACTCAGTATAGAAAACCTCCTGGAGAAAAGGGGTCAGAGCAGTGGTTCAGGAACGCCATGGACCCGACAGCGCTGCCCCCTTGCAAGTTCCTAGCAGGCTGAGCTGTGAAAGGCCACCCATGACCGCTAACCCAGGGGACTGCCGGACAGACACGCTCTGGACCCTGTGGACCTGAGCATGTGTCCGAACACACCGAGCAGCCCCAGAATTATGCTGCTGTTTTCCCAGCCCTTCACATTCAGGGGTCCATCGAGGAGCGAGCAGGAACTGGTTCATTAAAACAGCCCTCATCTCTGCGGCCTTTGGTGGAGGCTTTCCTCAGTGATTTAAAAGACCAAAATATAGGAAGAACTAAAACAAGTATCAGGATAGAATGGAATAGACTAGGCTGGGATGGGGTGGGATGCGATGAGATGAAATGTGATGGGATGAACTGAAAAAGGAGTGGATAATACATGCTAGTACATGCGCCTAAATCCTCCCTGGCACCTAACCCAATGGCAGCCCCCTGAAACACTGGTCAGGAACAGGGCTCTGAAGTTTGCCATCCCCCAGAAGCATGGGGACATCACCTGCAGCACCAACCCATCAGCTGTGAGGTGTCCTTAGAAGAACAGGCTGTGTCTGAGTCGAAGCCGTCCGCCCGAGCTGCTGACTTGGCTGACCCAGAAAAGTGAGCAACGGGCCTCCTGGCCTGTGAATCCGAGCACCGGCTCCCACCCTCTCTCAGGCTGCCCTCGCTGCGCCAGGTGAGCCCTGGGGCAGCCCCCCGGCAAATACACTAAGGGCCAAGTGGTGGGGACCAAAGGTCTGAGTCATGATGCCCCCTGGGGAATGTGGTAGCTCACCATCTCGCTTCCAGGCAGAAGCCATATGAACCTCACACAGAATGAAAAGGAGGGCTGTGTGCTTGTGGAACATGGTTGTGGGGTTTCCTCGTTGTTGTTGTTATAAGACCCCAGCCGCCTGCATGCAGCGAGCTGCACAGCCAGAGCCTCCCTGCACTGCCCTGTGGACCGGTGGGACGGCTGAGCCCCTCTGATGCACAGCCTGCGTTGGCTGCTCATTCACGCCGCATCGCCTGTGAGTCACTGTCTTCACACCACATCACAGCGCCCAACGCTTAAGCCCCTGTCACACGTCTGGGAGGCCCCATTCCAGGCTCACTTCCTTACTGACAAGTGGACCCGTGGCATTGGGGTTGGAGCTCCCATACACATGGTGACCCTCAGTAAAAGGGTACATGAAGGGTGATGGCTCTCAGGGGTGACATGGGGTGTCCTGAGAGCATCTCTGAGTCTCTGATGTGTGAGCGTGTGTGTGCCCATCACTGGAGAACAGTCCTTTGATCCTCCAGAGGTGCTGGCATGCCCCCAAAGGATGGGTTTGTCCCCATCCCTGAGACTATGCCAGGAGAGTGGTCTTTTTATGGAAGGAAGAATGAGGTTACAAAATTCACATCACTGCACAGAAGAACACAAGGATGGCGCTCGCTCCCATCTACAAATTCAGAGCTGACCATCGCCTATCCAGTTGTTGTTGAAGGAAAACAGGTTTAATTAAAACAACCAATTCTGTCACCTGCCTACTTAGGTTTCCGGCTGGATCTTCCTAAGAGTGTAGCCACCCTGTCACTACAGCCATTTCAGAGTGGATTCGATTTATTTGTTGCTGCCATGGGTGGGTAGTCAAGCTAGTTTTATGACAGCACGTAAGTGAAGTGGATGGTGAGTTTTTCTTGTGCTTATTTATTTATAGAATGATGATTGATGGGTGGATGGGTGGGAGCTCTGATGCTGACGTGTGCTTCTGCCCTGCAGTGATGGAGTCAGATCTTAGACTCCCAAACTGGAATGTACTCCCATGGAATGAAAACCAGGAAAGTCAGCGCAGGCAGGAGAGCCTCAGAGTCAAGTTTGGAAAATGTACCCTCTACTTCTAACAGATGGGCTAGCCCGCATGGGAGGGGCGACTCCACCTGTGCGCCCCATGGCTTCGACTCCATTCTTTCCAGAACTTGCCGCTGCCCTCTTAGCAGCACTCTTCGACTCAAGTGGTCTGAAATAAGTTATCAACCAACTAATTCATTCCAACATACACTTTGTATTTAATAACAGAAATCATAAGAAAAAGAATTGTCCAATGTAAACACAAATTATGGCGCATTACAAAATGCATAAGAGAGATACGTATTTTTTTCCTATGGCAGCCATTATTCATTCTCGAATTATTTACAAAACAGTAATGGCAATTTGCATTTAAATGATATGTTTCTTATGAAGAGCTCACCCTGACACGTGTGTATTTATGCATATGCGCACGTAAATTATAGCTATTAATTCCACACTAATACAAGAGGAAATACCTTTTCTTTATGGAACACGCTGATAGTGATTATTACTATTATTCACATATTACATGGAGGGATTCCTGGGCTCTGAGGAATGAAATGATTTGCGCAAATCCACATTCCATGTCCGTGGCAGAACTGGGGATGAGAAGAGGGCTCGGGTTTCCTGTTCAGGGCTTTGGACTCTGGACACCTCGCTGATCAGACAAGGTTAGCTGACTGATCCCCATGATCGCAGGTACACTTGACCCACAACTGCTGTAGATTTTTTGGGGGAAATACACTCACAGGCATCTCCCTACATCTTTCTGAATCCCCCAGGGCTAGCGAGCCCTCATAGAAGGTGTCATCCCACCACCTCCTCCCTCCCAGGCTGAACCACTCAGAGATGACTTGTTCTTAAGGATCAATGAACATTTCTTTCTTCTGCTAATTGTTCCTCTTTTCAGATGCTACATAAACTGAATTTTGAAAGCAATAGAAACAATGCTAAGTTCTGAGAGCCGCCTGCCATAAAGGCAGCATTGACCCAGGAAGTCCCCTTTCTAAATCTGAAGTCTGGACATGAATTTCAGGTGTGGCTAGAGAGCAGCTGTCATTTTTTATCATTTAACCCCCAAATGCCTGTGCTCTTTGTGGCCCCCTCCCTCTGCATTGGGGGTGTCTGTAGTCAGTGGGTTAATAAGGAAGGGACAAGAGAAAGGGGTCCCTCTTGGGGGTGTGTCTGCATGCATCACTCTGTGTCAGGGACTTCATTCACTTCTGAGGTCATTATGTAGAGAAGGGGAGAGAGCACTCAGATGCTGTGACAGTCCAGCTCCGTGATTTACTGGAGTGATATCACAAAGGGAACTATCATGGAGACATAACATATATATCAAACCCATTGCCCTGCCTCACCTCTGAGCCTAACAGATGGGAATTTATATATTCACATTAGAACTCTGTTACCTATGGGCCGGCCAAGTGGCTCAGTTGGTTAAGAGCTCGCTCAAGAGTGCAAGCTGAGCTCTGAGCAACAGCTGTTCGAAACCAGCTCGAGCTGAGTTGCCATTGAGCTGCCAACAGGTGGCAGGATGGCTCAGCTAAAAAAAAAAAAAAAAGAACTCTGTTACCTGTGTATCCAAATGTCATTTGGAGACAGTGTGGTTTTCCATAATGGGAAGTGATGGAGTAATAAAGAGATGTGAGTTGACCGGATGGGTCCCAACCGCTTCTGCTGATAAATTTCAGGTAAGGGTCTCAAGCATGCATGCGTGTCCAGGCAGGTGGAGCAGTCATCTGGTAATGGCTTTAGGCTTGGACTCTGAATGTTCACATGTCCATTGATACCATTTCATAGACTGCAAGCAGTGCACACATCTTGTGCTGGGAAGCTTCATACACGACTTAGATCTAAAAATGTTGGTACTCAAAAGAAGAGGCCCACTGAGCATATTAGATCTTTAAATGTGTGATGCATATTAGATGTGTGTATAGAAAGTATATGCTTTTCCTTAGAAACAGAATTTTCTCCAACCAGTGTATCACGCAGGTTGGGTTTATCCTCTGATTCTGTCTACACAGAGATGTGCTCTGCTGCGGACAAGGATTTACAAATAGACACCAGCACGTGTCTCTACTTGGATTCTCGTCTGCCGTGTAAACTAACAGCATGTCCTGGAATGAGAAGGGCAGGGAGAGGAAGCTCAGTGGCCCCTCTGTTTTGCTATCAAATAAAAAATCAAGTTTAGTCCATCTTTGAATTGACAGCAAAATGTGTAAAAAATTGGTATAGTCTAACCTCAGATTCATTTACCTTTAATTCCTCAGGGAAAGGGAGAGAGGTAACACATGACTATAAAGCCACGTCCCAATCGTTCCCCACCAGCCTGGGAATGGGCACAGAGATTGATCAGGCTCTTCCAATAATTTTACAATAAAGGCATTGGGGAATGACCAGTGATAAGGGGCCTAACTGCACACATTTGATGTCAGCCTAAGGCCACACAAGTGCATTCTAAATGTCCGCCACTATCTCTCCTCTAGTAATCAGAACTACCAATATACCCTCATTGGCATCTTCAGTTTCTGTGACTTTGCTGTGAACTATTTTTAAAGAATATGCTCTACACCCTTTGCTCTATTTGGAGACCTCCTACCTGCCTTGCCCAGGCAATAGTGTCCAGTTTCCAGCCCTAGCTGATGACATGTCCGGAGGGGGAGCGGTGCTCCTGTCGGCCTTAACACCTGCCATGGAGATGAGAGGGAAGGTGTGGCGTGGTGACCTGGGCTGCTGCTGATGGCTCTGTGGCTTCCTCAGGAAGAGGGTCTGTCCTCACCAGTAAAGGGCCAAGGGGGACAGACACAGTTGTCACTGCAGCACCTGCACCCTTCTGAGTGTTGGTTAGAGATAGTTATTGAACACCAGCTGCTTCTTTGGGCTTCAGGCTGTTGGAGGAGTAGGTTTCCTCATTCCAGTGGGTGGGTTTACATATCGGCCTTTGAAGGTCCATTAGCTCAATGCTGAAGACAGCTGATGTCACAAACATGGACGTCTCTTTAACCCACGCTTCTGAGTAAAACACGCGTGGACCCTGGCTGCGGACCTGAGATGACTCGGGGTGCTGCCACAGGCCCGGGGCCTTTCCCTCCCGTCTCTCATCTCCCCGTCTGTGCTGTGGCCCCCTCCCTTTCTCTTTCTAGTCCACTCCTCACACTAGATTTTTTGTTTTGTTTTGTATTTGTTTTCTATAACTTGTCAAATTTTAAACCTCCTTTTCTCTAAGATGAGTGACTAATTCTCAGTTGGCTGTGCAGCTAGAGCATTAAGCCGACTCCTATATCAATTGCAGAGTTTTATGAAGCTTCTCTTTTGTTTGGCTCATTTGTTTGGCTCATTACGAAAACCATTACCGTGTAATCAGAAAAGAAATAAAATGATACTTTGCAAATCCTACTGTAAGCTTCCTTATTATTTGTCTATTTTCATAGATTAAGAAATCTAAAGAACTATCTAAGTTTTTAAAAAGAAGAGAGAGAATTCTAGTTACTAACACTTTCACAGATTAAAAAATGGAGGGGGGAATAATGAGTTTATCAGAGAGGTGTGTCTGAGCTCACCCTGATCACTTAAGCTTCCGTTTTCTGTTTTGGAGCAAGCACCAGGAAGTGGTAGGGGGACCTGGGACCCAATGGGCGACTGCCTGCTGAGTACGGCTCAGCGCCATCCAGCCACATGCCCTGTACTCTGTCACCGCCTGAGAAACATAATCTGTGTCAGCAGCTGTTTCTGTAATTAAGATCACTTCCAAATCTTTCTCATCGATTCATGCCATTAACTTATTGACCAGGCTGCTTGTGCTGAGAAGGGGCATTTCATCCAGAGGCCACATCTGACTGCACATTTCTGGATTACAGTAAACAGCTTCCAGGCCAGTGGGAGAAGTGCTCCAATGAGAGTCAAGGTGTAATTCATACATTTTAATTCAGGGGCACTTTCATGGGAAAGGCATTGGGACCCCGCCGAAGCACCCTAACGTGTTGATTTTCAGATGGTCACAGAGACCTCCTATAACTGACAACTTAGAAAACCCAATTTGGAGCTAGCTAACCACACCATGGTGCATACTGCAGAGCAGTTATAGCCTTCAAAGAGTAAGGCTGGCCCTTTCATTCGAGTGAGACATCAAAAATATATGACATGGTTTGCTGAGGTTTTTCTTCAATTTAAAATAAAATAGATCTTTGCCTCTGATGAAAACCCAAGAAAATATCAGTTAAATTATAGAAACATATGTAAAAATTAAATCACACAAGCTAAATAAACATAGCCAAATAATTATCTGATCTCTTGATGATAATACATTTTCTAAGGAAGAAAACCAGTAATATGTCTCAGAATGAAAAGACGACACTTAAAACACCTATATGGCAGCAATAAAATTAAAAGGGAAAAACTATGAAATCAATTCTGTAACACATATAGCAATAGCCATATCTTTAATATACACGGTACCTATACGAATAGGCATTAGGTACCTATATTGTAGGTACTTGCATGATTGTTGCTAAAAACCCCGATATAAAATGGGGAAAATAAAACAAATATAACTTTAACAGAAGAGCAAGTGAAAAATGGTAATAACCATAAAAATAGTTTCATATTTCTAGTAAAATCAAAACAAAAATAAAATACCTTTCAGCATATCAAATTAATAAAGCATGAACATTAAAATAGTCAATATTGGAAGAGTTTGGCAATATAACCTCTTTTAGAGACTGTTGGTTGATGTGAGTAAAAATTGATACAATATTTCATAAAATCAATTTAGCAGTGTATCCAGAAAGTTATACATTTTAAAAATGTATACATGCATAAGTGGAACCAGTAATTCTACTTGCATCCAATGGAAATATTCAAGAAAAGATTTATATGCAATGATTTTATTATAGCATTATTTTCATAAGAGATTTGAAAAAAATACAAAAATAAGAAAATAGTTGCATCAACATGGTGCAGTTGAAATTGTGGACATTAAAATGATATTTTCCAAAAAATTTTAATAACCAGGTATAACAGTGAAAAACAGTAAGAGCCAGGTTTGAAAAATATTTCCCACAATGAAAATATGTCATTTTCAAAAGTAGGAACTATTGTTTTAAATCTCCTAATGGACATGTAGCCGTGAAAACAACAGATTTTATTAGTGTTTTTGGAGATAAGAGAATTACACAGGCAAGATAAAGAAAACAGTAAGAGTTACAATTGTTGAGTGTTATTGTGGTGCCGGGCACTGGACTACATCCTTAAATTATGTGATCTAAATTAACCTTCCCAACTTGCTCACGGTTTTGAGGTCTTATCGTTTATAGCTCTACTGTGAAGCTCACGGTTCCCAGCGATCAGCCCCAGTCCTTTGCCCACTTTGCCCACTTTGACTCCCCTTGTATCTTCCTCCAAGCGTTGTCAGGTGTGACCTGTCATTCCATTTTCACAGGATCCTTGGGAAGATAATTTTTTTTTAATGCACTTATGTCACCAATGAAACAAACTGGAAAACAAAAATTCAAGCAAAGAAAGACAGAGGTTCTGTGTATCAATAAGGACTAAGTGCTGCCCAGTGCCTCACCAACTGTCCTGCAGAAAATACCGGTCAGGGTGGCATGCCCGGGAGCATCACGCCCCAGGCCAGTGTTTTCATAGCAGTGGACGCCATGCAGGAGCCGGGCGAGGGGCGGGGAGAGGGAGTGAGATGGAAATAATCAGCAGAGTAAAACCACATGTCCTTTTTTTTTGGGGGGGGGGTTATTGTTTTTTTGAGGGCAGTGTCACTGGCCCTCACATGTGGGACCGAACCGGGGCCGCTGGCTTCCCAAGCCAGCGCCTAACCACCGCGCCCCTCGGCCGGCCCTAAAACCAGGTGTCCTGAATCAAACGCCCCTCACCTCCTCGGCCATTTCCTAATTATGTCTCTAATATCAGCACCTGCCTGAGAGCCTCAAGAATAGGACCCTTGCTTTATTCCGTAGGGCGGAGTAAGTGCTCAAAACTGCTTGGATTGTGTGGCCGCGAGGTCTCGCATCTGTAAAAGTACCAGGATGTAGGGACAGCCATGCCAGAGCGGGTTAAGATTCTGCGGCAACTGCTGTTATGTCATAGCCTTGGAAGCTACTGCTAACAGTTCCTTGGAAACGGAACACTCTGAAAAGAACTACAACTTTTTCCTCCTGGGGGCATAACATCTCCTAGACACAGCATGAAACATAGCCGAGAGAGAAAGCACCATACGAGCATGGGACCCCACCTGACTGAAACTGCAGCAAAAGCAGAGACAACATTTAATGGAATTATGGACATTTTATTTAATATGTCCCTTCAATATCAACTGTTCCAGAAACCCTGTGTGCCAGTAAGTATGTCAAGCCAAAAGCAAATGAGTAGAACTGGAGTTAGAGCCAAATACATTATTGTTTAGTCTTTGCTAAATAGGGTAATCAAGGGTATTAGCTGATAATTTATATATAGTATCAACCTGGCAAATGCTAGATCTTACCATTTCAAATACCATTTCAGGGATTTGTAAGTCGGTGCAGCGCTGCCTTCCATGATACGTAATTACAAGGTTGTGCTTTTATTGCACCAGTGCTATTAGGCACCTCTCTTGGATGGTTTGAATAAATTGGCATCTAGTATACTATATAATCATGAAATCTAGAATCTAGCTTTTAAGGCCTTAAGATGAGAATGACCACAAATAGTCAATTTTTTACAATGTATCAAAACATTTTGAAATTCAAGATTTATGGAAGTCCCAGCCATGAGAGATGTTAATTGGTTTGCTCTTAGCAAATAGAGATATCCTTTTTTGAGATAAATGCTTTAAATGGCTGTTAAATCAAATTCTTAAGGCTTCTTGAACTTCTAAGACCTCTTACAAATAAACATTTTAGTAAGCTAACATTAAATGGATTAAAACCACATGGCCAAATTGTCCTTAAAACACACAGGACATTTTTTAAGGCAAATATATTCAGCGAAATGCATTTTATATTTGACAGACCCCTCCTAACACAAAGTATGGAATTCTTAAGAATTTAAGCCATAACTAATTTTTCACACTTAACACCCAAAGCTTTAGAAAATAAATTCATGAATTAATGATGACCATGAGATAACCTCAGACACCTTTGTAAAATAATGTACCTTAGAAACTGTTGTATTAATCGATATATACTGGGTGTTTATATATAGCATGTCTGTTACACACATTTCTCATGGACACTTTGGGAGAGAAGACATTAATGGCAATTGTTTTCATCCTACGTGGAACTTTTTTACAATGGTAATTTAATAGATGACGGAATATGTCATCCTAAAAGATGAAACAATTTGTAACATTAATCTGTCCAGTTATAATGGCCAAGTATTTAAAACACTATGGAAGGCATTATGAGATTATAAATCAGAAAAAAAAGTTTATCATCTCCAGGAGGAAGGACACAGACACTCGTAGGAAAAATCCTGAAATTCCAGATCCACAGAGAGCATTCAGCTGGCATACAGTCCGCCTCTCCCCACACCTGGCACTTGCCTCCTGTGCTCAGCGTGCTAACAGTGTGCACACACCCTGAGCCACCTTCCCCGATGTGCCTTCACTCCTCCCCGGGCGGGAAGTGGAAAGGCCAGCATGCTTATGAATTTTTAATGCTATTACTGCAAAGCAAATTTCAATTATCACACCCAGCTCTAATGATCGCTTAGCATATTTCAGTTTATTGGCTGGCCCTCCCTCTCTCAAGCATCTTAATTCTGATAATTTGACATAATGTGAAAGATTTCACATGTCTTTATTAGGGATATATACTTAGTAATTTATTTTATTTATAGACGAGAATATATTTAGTATATTAGCTCTGTTAGCAAACAAGCAATTTATGTGTAATTCCTTTTCTAGGAAACATAGAACCACCTCTCCCCCTCGCTTCTGTTCCACCAGTGAAAAGAGGGTGTCACAAAGACCGGGACACAATCAGCCAAATTTCGGTTCAGTACAGGAAATAGGAGAAAACCCCGCCGTGTTCTGGTGTGACAACACCCAACAATTAGGACATTCACGTGGGATGGGAACAAAAAGCATGAAGGCCCGAATGGAGCCCCGGGGTGCCTGCTGGCGACTCCTGCGAACCCATTAGCTCAAGCAGAGCAGGTGCGCTTTTCAGCGTTCATCTGTGAAATACCACGAGTTTGGGGCATTTTTCTTTAGCTATTAATTTTTGATAACAGCACTGCGCCTCCCTTCGCCCACATGGGTGTCCCACGTAGCATCTCATTACTTGTACGTGTTGACGTCGGGTGCTTCCTGCAGCCCTGCAGGCGTAGACACAGGTGTAGACTGAGCCGTGAACACCGTGTGATGGTGGCAGCAGTGCCGTGTGTGCACATTTGGGAGGGAACGCACTGGGGACACAGCCTCTGCTCGGTGCTTTCATTTGGCTGCATAGCATGTGTATAGCGTGAATTTCCAAACAACTTTTTTTTTTCTTGGAAATAAGTGACTCCGTAGTACCTTTTGTCTTTCTCCTGAAACAAAAATTTCCTACAATTTGAATTACTTATTCAAAAGTAATCTAATAAATTTAAGAAAGGAATTCCATGCCCTCCATGTTTAATCTGCAGGATGGACAGCGTCTATATTATTGAATCATGCTTTTTAAATGGAGAGGTTGGGAGAGACAGGCTTACATTCCAAGTGCTCCAACAGCAGACGCGTATCCTATTCAAACTGTAATCCACAGACACTAAATAAAAGCTTGGAAAGCATAGTGCAAATATAAACATACGTGTTGATGAAAACAACTCAGTCTAATATTTTTTCTGAACAAATTAAGTAGAGGGTAAGTAGGGTCAACCAATGAGAATGCCCTGAGTTTCTCACCTTATGCACAGTAGGTACTACTTTATTCTTCATGCTGACGGGTAACAAAAATAACTGATAGGCACCCTTTAGTTTAAGTTAGGATTCTACTTTTGAAATTACTGGGAGTCAAAACAACAGAAAGGGTGTAGTCTAAAAAATATATAAATGAATCATAACTGAAGGTAATAATCCAAAAAATCAGTTATGAGTATGAATGCAGAGGAAATAAACAACCATGTTAAAATATAAATTAATCTCAGCTAAAACCAATTTACAGAGAAAAGACTACAACCAAAAAATACAGAAGAGTTAAAAATAAAAGAAAGAGTGAATAAGTACATTAGCAAACAGAGACCACTATCAATGGCAGGTAAAGTAGAATTCAAAATTTAAAAACCTAAATAATAATTTATATTGATCAAATTTTCATATAAAATGATGATCAAGTTCTCGTAAAACTTTACAGGCAAATAGTATGAAAAATGCATGAAGAAAAACAGCTTGAAATATGAGATAACTCCAGTTTTATGTATCAATTATTTTTATGTATCAATACTTTGAGAAATACATAATGTGGCAATATACACAGAGCTCTAGATTATAGAAAGAATAATGAACAAGTAGTGAAATTCACTTATTTTCTGAGGTAAAATTTGCATAAAGTAAAATGAAGAGTTTGTAGATGTACAATTAAATGGGTTTTATAAGTGCGTGGTCTGTGTAACCCATACCCTAGTCAGGAGTTAGCTCATTTCCATGATCTCGGAAATTTCTTTTATGTTCTCCACACACCCCATAGACCACCACTTTTCTGATTTCAGTTCACATGGATTTGCTACATAATTTTTAGATATTTATATGAATGGAATCATACAGTATTTAATACTTTATATCTGTTTTGTGTCACACAGCATAAAGTTTGGGAGATTTATCCATGTTGACAGATGTATTACAAGTTCATTCTTTTTATTACTGAGTAGTCTAAGTATTACATAAATATAAGCAAATCTGTTTCTCCATCCTCCACTTGATGGCATTTGAGTTGTTTCCAGTATTTGATTATTATGCAGAAAGCCAAAATAAACATGCTTGAGCAAGTTCTTTGGTGTGTGTGTGTGTGTGTGTGTGTGTGTGTGTGTGATTTTTATCTTGGGTATATGTGTAGGAATGAAATTATTGGATTATAGAATACTTGTAAACTTAACTTTATTGACAATTGCTGAACAATGTGTCAAAGTGATTATAATATGTACTAGATTCCCATTAGCAAACTATGATGAGCATATTTTCATGAACTTATTGGACATTTAATCTATCTTCTTTTGTTAAGGGAATGTACAAGTCTTATACATATTTTCATTGTTTATTGTATTGATTTATAAAACATTATGCAATATGGATATAACTGTAGATATTTTCTCTTTATCTGTGACTGATCTTTTCATTCCCTCAGAAATATCTTTTGATAAGAACAAGTTCTTAAATCTGTTTGAATTTCAATTTGTTTTTTTAAGGTTAGTCCTTTTTTATTATTTTCTAAGAAATATTTTCCCATCTCCAAAGTCATGGAATTACTATCCTAGATTTTATTCTAAAATCTTTATAGTTTTAGATTTTATGTTCAGGTAGATGATGCATGTCAAAATAATTTCTGTTATGCTGTAATATCCAGGACAGAGTTCTATATTTAAGGCATATTTATCCATTTTTTTTTGTGAGTGTTTTCTACCAAAAACATATAGATATAGGTTATAAACTAGAGACAATATTTTGAGGAAAAAAATTTGTGGATATGCCAGGTGAGAATTGAGTGTGTGTGTGCAGGTGTGTGTGTGTGTGTGTGTGTGTGTGTGTGTGTAGAATACCGTGTGTGTAAAATACAACATCATTTGTTAAAAAGATTATCTTTTCCTCATTGAAATATCTTGGGATATTTTCCAAACCCAATTGACCATATTTTCATTGATTTCTGGACTGTCTTTTTTAGTTCATTAACCTAAGCACCTATCCTTACACCAATAAGACTTGATTAGAGTAGTTTTACACTTAGTTAAATTATCTAAGTCATCCAATTGTATTCTTCTAAAAGTTTTGGTTATTATTTTTTAGAGGATATATATATATATATATATATATATATATATATATATATATATATATATGACACATGAAGGCAGCAAGAGAAAAACAATTAGCCACACACAAGGTAAGTCCCATAAGACTATCAACTGATTTCTCAGTAAAAATTTTACAGGCCAGAAGGGGGTGACAGGATATATTGAATGTGCTAAAAGGAAGGAACATACAACCCAGAATACTCTACCCAGCAAGGTTATCATTCAGAATTGAAGGAGAGAGAGTTTCCCAGACAAGCAAAAACTAAAGACGCTTATAACCACTAAACTACCTTTATAAGAATTGTTTAAGGGAGAATAAAAATATATATATACATATATATATGAAAAGAACTTATGGATAAAGGCAAATATATAGTAAAGTCAGTGAATCAGCCAGTTAAATTGCTACTATGAAGGTTAAAAGATAAAAGTAGCAAAATCAAATACAAACGCAATAAGCAGTTAGAGGATACATGAAGCAAAAAGATCTCAAATATGATGTCAAAAACATAAAGTTTGGAGGGGGAAGTAAAAATGTAACATTTTTAGAATGTGTTCAAACTTAAGTGCCTACCAGCTTAAATAGATGATATATCTATATATCTATATCTATATCTATATATCTGTATATCTATATATAAAATCACAAACCAGAAACCTACAAAAGATATGTAAAGGATAAGAAAAAACAACCCAAACATAACATTATTGAAAACCAGCAATCCGCAAGGAAAGAAATCAAAAGAAAAAGAAATGAACAGAGAACTACAGAACAGTCAATAAAATTGACAAAATGGCAATAAGTTCATACCTATTAGTTATTACTTTAAATGTAAATGAACTAAATGCTCCACTTGCCTCAGATTGAAAGATACACTCAGACTGAAAGTAAAGGGATGGAAAAAATACTCCATGCAAATAGAAACACAAAGAAAGCCGGAGTATCAATACTTACATTGCCAAAATTGACTTAAAAAATAAAAAGACAAAGAAGGGCATTACATAATGATAAAGGGACTAATCCAAGAAGAGGCTATAATATTTATAAATATTTATACACCCAACGCAGGAGCATCTAAGCATATTAACCAAATAATAACAGACATAAAGAGAGAAGTTGACAGTAATACAACAGGGGATTTAATACCCAATGTGCAGCAATGGCTAGATCATCCAGATAGAAAAACAGTAAGGAAATATTGGCCTTAAACATCATAAATGGATTTAATAGATATTAACAGAATATTTCTTCCAAAAACTTCAGATAACACATTCCTTTCAAGTGCATGAGCAATATTTTCCAAGGTAGATTACATGTTGGGCCACAAAACATGTATCAATAAATTCAAGATCGTTAAGGTCTCACCAGGTATATTTTCTAACCACAATGGTATGAAACTATAAATCAACTCCAAGAGGAAAACTGAAGAAAAAAAAAATACAAACACATGGAGATTACACAACATGCCACTAAACAATGTGTCAAACAAGAAATTATAGAACAAATTAAATATATATACATATATATCTTAAAACAAATGAGAATGAAAACAGAACTCTTCAAAAATCTATGAGAATTAGCAAAAGCAGCTCTAAGAGGGAAGTTCATAGTGAAACAGATCTACCTCAGGAAACAAGAAAAATCCCAAATAAAGAATCCAATATTACACCTAAATGATCTAAAAAAACAAAAAACAGATACCAAGAATAAACAAAAAAACAACATTCATAGAAGGAAGGAAATAACAAATATCTGTGGCAATAAACAAAATAGAGACTATAAATAAATAAGTCAATGAAACTAAGAGTTGGTTCTTTGAAAAGATAAACAAAAATGACAAACTAGCAACATTCATCAAGGAAAAAAAAGAGCAAACCCAGATTAAAAAAAAAATTCAGAAATTAAAAAGAAGTTACAACTGACAGCACAGAAATACAAAAGATCATTAAATTATACTATGAACAAACTATACACCAACAAATTGGATAGCCTAGATAAAATGGATAAATTCCTAGAAACATACAACCTTTAATGCAATCCCTATCAAAATACATATGACATTTTTAGCAGAACTGGTACAAACAATCCTAAAATTTATATGAAGGCATAAAAGACTCCAAATTGCCAAAGCAATCTTGAGAAAGATCAAAGTGGAAAATATTACACTCCCTGATAACAAAATACGCAACAGAGCTATAGTAATCAAAACAGTACGGTACTGTCACTACATGCAAATCAATAGAACAAAATAGAGACCTGAAATAAGTCCATGTTTATATGGTCAATTAATCTATGACAAGATTAATACACAATGGGGAAAAGATTGTCTGTTCAGTAAATGTTGTTTGGAAAACTGGATAGATACAGGCAAAAAATTTTATATGGACCACTTTCTTACACCATATACAAAAATAAACAAAAAATGTATTAAATACTTATATGTAAAATTTGAAGCCATAAAACTGTAAAATAAAACATAGGCAGTAAACTCTCTGACATAGGTTTTAGCAATTCTTTTCTTTTGCTCTATTTCCCCAGGGAAGAGCAACAACAGTATAAATAGGCAAGTGGGACTACCTCAGACTCAAAACCTTTTGCAGAGTAAAGGAAACCATTAACAAAATGAAAAGACAACCTACTGAATGGGAGAAGATATTTGCAAATTGCATATCTGATAAGAGGTCAATATACAAAATATATAAAGAACTCATATAACTCAACATAAAAAAAATCTGATTTAAAAAATGAGAAAATGACCTGAATAGACATTCCTCCAAAGAAGGCATACAGATGGACAACAGACATGAAAAGAGGCTCAACATCACTGATCGTCAGGGAAATGTAAGTCAAAACTATAATGAGCTCTCACCTCCCACCCATCAGGATGGCTATTATCAGAAAGTCAACAAATACAAGTGTTGGGGAGAATGTGGAGAAATGATAGCACTCATGCAGTGTTAGCTGGTGTGTAAAATAGTGCAGCCACTATGAAAAACAGCATGGGGGTTCCTCCAAATATTTAAAATAGAACTACCATAAAATCCAGCAATTCCAATTCTGGGTATTTATCCAAAGAAAACAAAAACACTAATTCAAAAATATATATATGCTCTCCTATGTTCATGGGGACATTGTTTACAATAGCCAATATATGGAAGCAACCTAGGTGTTCATCAATAGATGAATGGATAAAGAAGATATATATATATATATATATATATATATATATATATATATATATATATATATATTCAATAATCTTTGATTATATATATAATAAAGAAATATTATTCTACTATTCTACAATAAAGAAGGAAATCCTGCCATTTGTGACAACATGGATGAAATTAGGGGGCATTATTCAAAGTGAAATAAGCCAGGCAGAGAAAGACAAATATTCTATGATTACATTTACATGTGGAATTGAAAAAAAAATGAATAAACAAAACAGAAATGGACTCATTGGGTGCAGAGGATGAACTGATTGTTACCCTAGGGTAAAGGTGTGAGGGATGGGTGAAAAGGTGAAGTGGAATAGGAGGCACAAACTTCCAGGTATGAAACAAATAAATCACAGGCATGTGATGCACAGCATAGGGAATATAGTCAATAATAATAACTTTAAAGGTGACGGATGGTTACTAGACATACTGTGGTGATCGCACTGTAAGGTATATAAGTGTAGAATCACTATGTTGTACACCTGAAACCAATATAATAGTGTATGTCAACTATACTTTAATAAAAAATGTCTTCAAATATTTTTAAAAGATACTCTTTTATGTTCACTCATAAAATGGCCATTTATTGTGCCCTGTTCCATCTGTTTTCACTCTCCTTTAGCATGAAGCATTTCCTTTAGCGATCTTTGTAGTAAAGATCTGTTGGTGACATAATCTCTCAGCTATTGCTGATGTGAAAAACTTCTTTTCCCTCTATTTCCGAATTACATTTGAGTGAATTTTTTTCTTCCAGAACTTTAAACATTTATTGTCTAATTCTGATGTCAATTGTCTTTGATGACAGGTCAGCCATCATTCGTTGTATCGTTCTCCTGAAGATTATATGTCTTTTCTTTCCTGTGTCTAAGTTTTAGCTGGTCAGTTATCTTTGGTACATAGCTGTAGTTTGAATATTTTGTGCCTAGGTTCAGTTCCATGTATTTCTCCCTCGTGGGTATTAAATATTCCTTGGTTGTCCAGGTTGATAGTTTCTATCAAATTTGGGGAAATTTTGATCATAATTTTTGTATTTGCTCTTCTCCAATTTCTGTCTTTTCTGCCTCTGGGTCTAAAATTACTCATATTATAGGAAAATATTTTTTCCACAGTTCACTGAGGATCTATTTATTTCTTTTCAATATTTTTTTCCCTGCTCTTCATATAAGAAAATTTCTGTTGGTTTATACTCAGATTCATGACTCTTTCTTACATGAACTCCTATATTGTATTAAGCCTAGCCAGTAATTTAGACAAACTTTTAATTGTATAACCATTTTACTTTTACTGGAAAATGATAGTACAGCGAGTTCCTATACACCACACACCCAGTCCTTATTATCAACGTCTTATATTAATTTATCAGAATTAACGGACCAATATTGATATACTATTAGCTGGAAACCACACTTGACTCAGATTTCCTTAGTTTTAACCAGGTTGCTGCTTTTCTATGAGCATCCCATGTAGGGTAGCACATTGCGTTGCTAGGTCTCCGAAAGTGTAACAACTTCCCAGACTTCCCTTTGCTTTTGATGACCTTGAGACCTTTGAAAAGCACTGGCCTGGTACACAGTAGAATGTCATTCAGTGGGTATTTGTCTAACTGTTGTCTCATCCTCAGACCGGGTCATGTGTTTGAAGGAGGAATGCAGCAGAGGGAAGCTGATATTCTGCTCGCACCGTGTCGGTGGTGGATGCTGTCACCACGACTTGGAACTGCCAATAGGAAGGAGCTGAGGAAGTGCCTCTGTGGTTTCCTCTGGAAGTTCCCCTCTCCCTTTGCACATCGCATCTGTGGAATGACAGGCTACATGCAGCTCCTACCCAAAGTGGGCGGAGCTTTGTCCCACCTCCTCCGAACAGGAGTCATTTGGAATTTTGACACAAAAGTTTGTTTTCATTATATATCATTTATTTATTTGTTCATTCGTTTATAGCAGTTTCAACTCAAGGATATGTATTTCATACTTTGGATTATGATCCAACACTCATTCATTTTGTTGCTCAAACTGTTTCAGCTTTGATTATTGATGACTGTATCCCTCTGACATACCTCTATGGAAGGAAATCATTTTTTCCTCTCAGAACTTCCTTTTTCCAGCGCTGCAAGACCAAGGGAGTCTAGGCTCATCTTGTCTGTTTACTGCCCAAGTCCAACAGCAGGCTGTTTTCCAAATACCCTGATTTCTATTACTGAAGAACGGTATTTGAAACCAAGATTTGAGTGTTAGCTGGTTTTGTTGTTACTGGGGTGTCTTTGCTTCTAAGCCCTGTAGGCAAGGAAATACCTGAGTATATACTAAGCTATGTATATCCATTTACTTACATATATTTCTATTTCTGACCCTATTTGTTATCTATACAAATTAAATATGGGTTCACGCTGACATCTCCAGCTTGGATTCATTATAACATGGATAATTTTAGCCTTCTCCTTTTGCTTGTCTGTAACCTCCCATGCCTGCAGTAAGAAACCTGCCTCCCCGCATCTACCATCCATTTACTTAATTGCTTAATACCAGGGCACATGTATTTCTTTTCAGAATTGTTAACATGTCTCTGTGGAAAACAATTTTATCAGCTCGAGCACAGTAATTATGGACAGTTCCTCTTTGCAGGGGTCTTACAAACCCCATTTATTTCCAAAGACAGGTCAACACCTTTCCACCTTGCTCACCTCAGTGAGGTAGTTTCAAATATTTGTATGCAGCTAGAGTCTGGTAAAGCCCTGCATTCCAACATGGAATTTCTCCTCATTTTAAACAGTTTCATACAATAAGTTTACTCTTTTTTACGTAGAGTTCTATGGATTTTGACAAATGAAAAGTGCAATGTGCCCACCATTACAGTAACATGCAGAATAGTTCCAGTGCCTGAAAATATTGCCTTTGCTTTGCCTATTTGGCCCCTGGGACTCCTGACAACCACTCATTGCTGTATCATCTCTGTAGTAGCACTTCTTCCAGAATGTCATATAAATGTCATCATACAGTTTGTAACGCTTTCTGTTTGGCATCTTTCACTGGTCAATGTGTTTTAAGACTTGTGCATGCTTTGTGAGATTTGTTAGTTCATTTCTTGTTATCACTAATATTTTATTAAATAGAGGTACCACAAATTGTTGATTCATTCTATTGAAAGACAACTTAACTGTTATCAGTTTTTGGCAATTGTGTATAGAGCTGCTGTAAACATTAGGATGCTGGGTTTTGTGTGAATGTAGGATTCTAGGTTGTTAATTTTTTCCTTTCAGTGGTTTAAATATTTCATTCCATCTTGCTTGCATGGTTTCTTACAAGAATTTTGCTGTAATTTTTATATTTGTTCCTCTAAAGGTAAAGTGAGTCTCCTACTCCCAACTAGGTTCTTTCAAGATTTTCTGTTTTTCTTTCATTTCTGCAGTTTGAATATCATTTACGGATATGTATGTGTGTGTGTGTGTGTGCACGTGCTCGCGTGCGTGCATGCATGCATGCGTGCGTTTGTGTGTGTGTGTGTGTTACTTACACTGGTTGACATTCTCTGAGCTTTTTCCTTCCTTGCATTTTGGCAAGCCCTGTATTTATTTGATTTTTTTGTGGCAGTCTTCTGAGATATGTAACTATTATCAGGTACCAGAACTGAGGCAAATGGGTCTTTTCTGTGTGTGTATGTTGCTCTGGCTAGGAGTTGGGGTTTTTTTGTTTGTTTGTTTGCTTTTTACTGCAGATAAAAGTGCCAGAGGCTATACTTTCTTCTGCTACACATATGTCTGTCCACACTCCTGACTTTGATCTTTCCTACACATTCCACCTGTGAGAGAATCTGTGTCTTTCAGCTCTTTCATTTCTAATGTACTCTCTATATTGGATCTGTCTGTGTCTTTGTGGTGATGAAGTAAATAGGAAAAAGGTAAACTGTATTCTTCTGATTCAATCTTAGTGTTCAGTCAGTCTGTGTCTCAGGCTGTGACCTTCACAAGTGCTACAACCCTCTCCATTTCCTTACCCCTCTCCCTACTCTTTTCCCTGGATGAGGAAAATAGATTTCCAGAAATTTTCCTTGCATCTCTGACCTCTGAAAATTATGATGTTTGTCAGGTGAGATAGGAGGGCTACATGGGTCTGGAACGGGGGCAATGCCCATCTCTCATCTAGGATAAGGGGTTCAAGAATATTCCTTTCCCCTGGAGCATAGGTCTTTGTAACAGAAAAGACTCCAGATATTTTTCACAATGATTGCGCTTTCCCTCCTGCCAAGGGATCTGTCTCAGGCCTTCACCATGAGGACCTCCCAGGCTCTTTGCAGATAAAGTTCATGGAAGTATTCCCACCCCAGGATATCAGTCCCCAGGAGGTTTTCCCTCTAATGCTAGTCCACACTGAGCCTCCAGAAATTCATGAAAATTAACATTTCAGTGTTTTTACCAGATTGTGTCTCTATGGCTTTTGCTTTAGGTTAGCACACCACAGGTTTACCTCCCTGGATAAACATTTATTTCCAAATTTCAGGCTGGTATTTTAACTTCCAACCTCTGTTCTTTGGTGGGTCGAATAATATTTATTGATTTTCAGTTTCGCCAACTCTTTCTTGGTCTACGTGTGGAAGTGATTAATTCCATGCTCATTACATGCAGGGGCTGAAGCTGGGAGACCCTACACTAATTTATGTTTTTAAATTCAGATATTTATTTTCAGTTCTCATTTCTACTTATTTTATTGTTTTCATATCTGATTGAGATTTCCTTTCTCCTTAGTCACTTTATCATGTTTTCAGTTAAATCTTTGAATATATTTATAATTACTTCTTAAAGTCCTTGTTTTGTAATTCCAACATTTGGGTCATATTTAGATGTGTCACTGTTCACTCTTTCTTATTCTTAATTAAAAATCATATGTTCCTGCTTCTTTGTGTGTCTGGTGATTTTTTTCATTGTATTTTATGGTAGACATTGTGAATAACATATTATGAGCAATGAGTACTATGCTGTCTTCCTCTAAACAACACTGAGTCGTTCTGGAAGGCAAATAACTTTCCAGGTGTTAGTCTAGTCCTGTTGGTCTGGTTTCATTCTTTTTAGTGTGGTTTTATTTAGTAGACATCTTTATTAAAAGATGGTCATATGATTATTCAGATAAGTTACAAAAGGATGTTTTATGATATATCTGGAATGAAAATGAATGCAGAATCCAGCGTTTTCTCTTATCCCATTGAAGTCACTCAAAGGTAAAAGGGGAAAGCAAAAGCATTTTTGGCAGAAGTAGAAACTAGATAAAATCCACACACTGGATCTCTCCTATATTGCTGCTGGAAATATGAAGTGAGACAGGCACTTTGGAAAACTGTTTGGTGCTCCTTAAAAAAATGAAGCATGCAATTACCATGCAACCCAGAAATTACATGCCTGGGACTCATTCCAGATAAATGAAAATAAGTGTTCACACAAGAATCTGTACATGACTTTTCAAAGCAGTTTTATTCGTAATAGATATACAAACTAAATACCCAGATGCTGACAGACAGGGAGATGGCTAAACAACTTGTGGTACCTCCACACCGTGGATGACTTTTCAGCAATAAGGACATGCATGACAACCTGGATGGATCAGCAGAGAATTGAGCCAAATCAAAAGAGCCAATCCCAGGTGCTGTATGATCCCATCTATATAGCATTTGGGAAATGGCAAAATTATAGAAATGGGGAACAGGTTTGTTGTAGCAAGGAATGAAGGAGGGAGTGGGTGTGGACAGGAAGTGAAGGTGGCTATAAGAGGAGCACAGGAATTCTGGTGGTGAGGAAAATGTTCTGTCTTTGCTGTGCCAGTGTCAATGTACTGCCCATGGTTTTACACGGCAGCTTCCTAAGGTTTTACCATTGGGAGAAGCAGGAAAAAGGTTCTATGGGATCTCTCTGTATCAGCTCTTCAGTGTAATAAATTAAATTAAATGTATTAAATCCATAATTATGTCTAAATATACAAAGTTTAACTAAAAATAAATGAACATAAAAAGTATGGAGATTAACAAATTTTGCTTATCGAATCACAGTATTTAAGACAGTATTTAAATTTGATAGTTTTGGTGTGCTCATAGATAAATTCATGGAACAGAATACAAAGTCCAGAAACAGATGAACTATATAAGAACTTAATAAATAAAAAGATAGAAATTTAAATTGCTGGGATAGAAGAGTGAGTAACACCTGGATAAGTAGTCAAGAAATATTTCTGGTTCTATTGCTATTTGGATAAAATAGAGTTAGAGCATTTAATTCTAGATGCATGAAAGAAGTAAATGTAAACATAATAAAACTAGGAAAACCATGTAGTTAGACATTTATCTGATCTCTACTGGGAAAATGGATCATTTTGATCAAGTAAAAATTTAAAACTTCTACATGACTAAGTTATCTAAACAAAATTTAAAGGAAAACAACAAGTCAATTTAAGATATATGCTATCACATATCATGAATAAAAGATTAATATATTATTTAGCTCTTACAAATGAACAAAACATTCACAATAAGCAGATGAAAAGGAGATTTCATTAGTACAAAAAAAATTCAAGTAGTCAAAAATATAAATATACAAACTTATTACTATTGATGAATAAAGTAGTTAAAACATCAAGTTGACAATATTTGCGCCTCCCAATTGGATATTTGTGTCCTATCACAACAGAAAAACACCAGTATTGATAGAGTACACTAAAATACACATTTCTGTTGGTAGGAATATACATTAGCAAATTCTTTCAAGATGTTAGTTGAGCAATATGAATGAGAAAGTATAAATAACTTCATATTCTTCTAGCTCAATCAGGCTTGCACAACATTTTTGTTTAAGGATGTTCCTTATCACCGCATTTATAGTAGTGAATAAATGGAAACAATCTAGGTATACAACAAAAGATTATATTGGGTTGTTGGAACAGTCATGACATATTTTTTAAAAAAAAGAATATATGTTAATAGCCAGTTTTTCACAACTGTTGAGAAGTAAATTCCCTCATTAGATGCTGTAGGAATACATTAGAATGTATGGAATGGAGAGAAATTTGAGAATATGTACTCTGAATGTTTCACTCAAAGATATTATTCTAGAAAGATACTTAGAAAAATAATCAAAAAACACTAAGATTCATGTTGGAGAACTTTGGTGAATTATGTGTTGGGGGAAACTGGTGATATAAATGTTCAGTGGTGGAGATTAGCTAAAGAGAGTCCATTCAAATACTAGAACAATATAAAATGAATACATTTATAAATAAAATATATTTAAAATATATTTTAACATATTATAAAATAACATTTTATAAACTATAAAATAACATTAAATTTAAAATGCAAGATGTAAATGTGTTCATATAAGAATGTCAGTAGGTATATAGAAACATAAATTTCTAGGATAGTTTATCAATATTACCTATCTCAGAGAATCATTATATATGTTAAATAAGGTAATGTGTAGAAAGAATTTAATACATAAGATGTTCCATGTACTCTTTGAACGTTAGCTCTTTTATTATTTTAAAAAAACAACACACAAACGCACATCTAAAAGAAATGCACTGAAAAAATCATAAAGTGAACAGTAAAATTAGTCTTTTTGAAGTTTGTTTACAAAATGAGTCATTTTATAATCAATTTAGAAATTAGTTTTAAGGCATAATTGTAAACAAGCTTATGCAGTACAGTAGAGTATATTAACATAAAAGGAACATAAAATGTTTTTATTCTATTCATTAGTAAATAGAGTTCCTGGCAAGTTTTATTTTTCTAAGAAATTGGATTTTTACAAATATTACTTAAAAATACGGATACCAAATTCCTCAAAGGAAAAACATATTTCTCTGAATGTACAACATTGTGTGAAAGCATGTATTTTCATCCAAAACGTTTGCTTCTGCTTTTCCATGTTCGGAAATCATTGAGAAGTTAACCTCTCCTAAATCATTTCAGTGAATGTCTTGGAGGCTTCATTACAAACTGAGTCCACGGTCATTTTAAATGTTCTGAAGTGCAGTTTCTTCAATGTGTTCTATTATTGAGAAAATAACACAGAGCAGGTTTACATTTTCATCTTTACTATGATCAGAGCTAAAATATTAGCTGAAGCATGTGGCTAGCTCATTCGAAAACAACTTTACTAATCAAATTCAATAAGCTTTTTCTTTGTCATTTAGCTACTATTGACTTTCCTTAAGAGTACTTTGAACTTAAATCAGTTTATAGTATGATTTGCATTGTGCATCAATCGAACCTTTAAAAGTGTTTTTAAAATTTCCAGGCCAGTGCAGGAAATTGTTCACCTCTGCAATGCTAACCATCTTATATGTGTCACAGAGGTGGCTGTGTTATGCACTGAAATCTGTGTCGTGGAGCAACTGACATCCATCAGGGAGCACGAATGGGCTTGAGGAAAGTTTGCTCCCAGAAGGCAAGTACCAGATTCATCTTAATTTTATTGTGTTCCAAAGCATGCATTTCATTCGATCCTTCAGTATTTGGAGAACCCAGTGGTCATGACTGCTTTTCTGAAAGGCGTGGACTGTGCCACTCCCAGCCTGGTGCCTGCAGGAACAGCAATTATAGGTAAAAGAACAGACATCACTGAAGCCCACTTAGAACACGGTTCCTCTTCCGGCTCCCCTAGACAGGCAGAGACCTCATGTTCATCACACTCCTCTACCGACTTTATTTGGAGAACACACCGGATTTCACAGCCCCCAACTTGTTTGAGAAGAAAAGAGGTGGAAGCCATTATGGGGTCCCTGAAGACAGCCCAGTCGCATTTCTGTTCCGCCTCAAACAGGTTGGCACTTGATGTCAGCCTACTGAATGTCATTGCGCATGTCTCCATCTACCTCCGGTGCATGTGGACAGGTAAGATCCACAAGTTAGGCACTCGTTGCGTGTGCACCAGAGGACCCTTTCTGGGGACACGGAGCCATGCGGTTGTTCCCTGAGCCAAGCTGTTTGGCGCTCACAGATAAGTACCGGACAATGAAGCCTGACAATGCTTTGCCCTCACCTCCTCCAGTTTGTCTGAGGACCTACGCCAGTGCCCCTCAGCTGGGGGCCGTTTTGCCCCTCCTGGGAACACCTGGCAATGTTTGGACACATCTTTGATTGTCACAACTGAGATGGGGTGTGCTACTGTCATCTGGAGGGTAGGGGCCAGGGAAGCTGTTAAATATCTTACAGGATGGCCCCCTACAAAGAAGCTCCTGGCCCAAGATCTCAGTAGAGCTGAGGTTGAGAAACCTCGGTCTTACAGATGCAAACCTGCTTAGAAGAACCATGCAAATGTTTCTCACACAACCCTTCAAATCTGCGGTTCCAAGGAAACCCTGCTACAGAAAAAGAGCAATTATCCAATTATTTATGTGTAACCACAAAGTTTTCTTTAATATCATCACTCCCCCCCACACACACACACACAAAATCCATCATTAGTAAGCATAGCCAATATTTATGGAGATTTTACTTTGTACCACAGTTTCTTCAAAGCAATTCTCTGAAAAGCAATACATTTTTCATTTTATTATTAATTACTAATAATAATAATCATTTTATTACTAATTACTAAAATTATTTTAACTTATTTGTATTTTGCAAAAGAACTTGTACCATTTACCAACATTGTCCATTTTCTTTTTTTCTTTCCCCTAACTCTTTGGCTTTTCCTTAGGTTTGTGAAGCTGATAAGTTGGGGGTTTTTTGTTTGTTTGTTTGTGTTTCTGTTTTTTTAGTCCTATGTCAAGATAATATTTCTTAAAAGTATTTCCCAAAGTTTCTCCAGGTCTGTTTGGCAACTGCCAGGTGCTTGGCATTTGCTGTTTTGCATGTGAACTTGAACATGGAAACTGTCCGTGCTGAGTGGTCTCCATGGTCCCCAGCGCCTTGCTGGTTCCGTGCTTGGCTTCTTCCTCAGAGCCCTGATTTTCCAGCCCTTGTACATGCTCTCCTTTGCCCAACATTTGTTTTTTATTTTTTATTTTTTAATTTTTTTTTTACTTTTTTTTGAGGGCAGTGTCACTGGCCCTCACATGTGGGACCGAACCGGGGCCGCTGGCTTCCCAAGCCAGTGCTTAACCACCGCGCCACTCGGCCGGCCCGCCCAACATTTGTTTTTTAAAATAATCTGCTTTAGATGAATTTATCTTTTATTTGGTAAGAGCCAGATGACCAAAGGACAGGCGTTCCCCACCTTGATGCATCTCGTACCCTCCCTCCCCCCGACCACGCTTATGGAAGGTTGGCTCACAGTGACAGGACCTGGGTGAGACAGTA
This sequence comes from Aselliscus stoliczkanus, assembly GCA_033961575.1. Taxonomy (NCBI): domain Eukaryota; kingdom Metazoa; phylum Chordata; class Mammalia; order Chiroptera; family Hipposideridae; genus Aselliscus; species Aselliscus stoliczkanus. The sequence continues at coordinate 111,103,757 of CM066728.1, forward strand.
CCTGGCAGGTAGGAGGTGTGATATCTCAGTTCTTTATGACACTGAAAACAGGTACTGTGACGTGACACTTGAAGAAGAGATTGTGCCCAATGGACTACCCTCATCCCCTGACTGGCACTGCCCCAAAAAGTAATGCAGACGTATTTATCTTATTGATGAATGTCACCATTGTTAGTATAAGCATGCATCAGGACATTTTTTATCACCTCAATAAGCAAAATACACCCTTTTCATTCAAAATGCAAACAGGCAAACTGCCTGAGAAGCAGAGAGCTATTAAGCCCGTGGCTGGGTCTGGTCTGTCTTGAAGGTGACTGCCGTGATTCAGGCTCTTGGAAGCCATGGGGGATTGGTCTTTCTGTCTCTTAAGAACCCCACCTTTGTCTGGAAAAAAAAAACCAAAAACCTGTATAAGAGACACACATTTTCTTGCAGGGGCCAAAAGCTCTGGTTGCCACCTCTCCACCTCTTTTGATGTTCAGTCTTCCAGGGAAAGTTTCTAACCTGAAATCCACCCACCCCTCTGATTTACCGCCCTGTGAGGTTCCGGGAGAAGAGGCATCATGGACGGACAAGGGCAAAGGAAAACAACACCGGAGTGATTGGTAAGAGGTTGGTGTTCTTTAAAAACGGTAGTGTGCTGGATAAAGGGGTGAGGTTGGGGGCTTCCGCCCCCGTGCGTCTGGAGTCAAGCCTGCTCTGGTCAGATTGGGGTGGCTCACAGATCGGGGGCTGGTAATCTGGTCACCGTCTTTCTCCTTTTCATGCTGTGTTTTCTTCGGAGCCCCTGCCCCTGGTTCCAGCCTGTGACAGTGTGATAAGACAGTGGGAATTTAGTCATCATGGCTGCAGCAAAGGCGCTCAGCGAAGGGATTATGATATCCCATAACCCTCCCATTAGCCACGGACCCGGGCAGCTCGGCGGCGATTACAGGCCTCAGCACCACTCTGGTTTTCTCCCCCTTGGCCTGCTGGCTGGTATTTTTGGCCTGTTTTATTTCTACATTCACTTTGTAAAAGAGAAAGCTTTGCAAGATAACCCAGAGAGAGTCATCCTCGCAATCAGGCCCCTAAACCTGGGTGCCCAGCCCTCCAAAATGGAGCTGCAGAAGTGAGCCCACTTCTCGCCAAGGAGGCTGGAGGGCTATCGGGGCGTCGCAGCCAGTGCCCACGGGCCAGCCATCTGTATTAGGCTGTCATGGGGCACGGAGGCATGGGGCACGGAGGGGCCCCAGGGGGCGGCCAAGAGGGGAGGCAGCGCGAGCAGGCACCGCAGACAGGGCCCCTCCCGTCACTGCGACGCACGCGTTCGTGGTGGCTGTCGCCTTTTTCTTTGTTTGCACCGAGGCCATGTCTAACATTGAATGACACCTTCTGTGAGGGGCCGTTCAGGAGAGGAAGCTGGTCAGAACATGGAAACGCCTCCAACGAGCCTCGGTGTAGGAGTGCTCGCTCTGCAAACCTTTCCTGCACTGGGCTCTCAATGTCAATTCTAGCAGTTAAAAGCAAATAGGGAAATATCATTAATTACAAATTTAAAGCAAATATATTCCATTGTATTTCTTTGGGACAATTAAAAATGTTGGAAAAACACTAGACTTTGTTTCTCTAGAGGAAATGTGATATTAATATAACCTACATATGACACACAGGGGAAGTAGAAGATAACCTACGCATGGCATTACATCTCACCAAAAGGATTTGCAACTTTTAGGTGTTGAAAATAGGACCATGGATTTAAAATAGATAAGCTAATCATAGTCTTAAACATCAATTGAAACCAATAGAAAGCCATATTTACTGAAAATCTCAGTCCCAGGTCATGTGTAAGCAGAGCCTACATGTCATGTCTTCCATTTAAGGATGGGGACCTTGGGCGCCATGTCTCATCAATGGACAGATATGATTACGCCTTTCTCAGAAGGTTCCGGTGAGGATTTTATTAAATGACATAACACAAGTCAAGCACTGGTGACATAGTACGTGCTCCCTCACAGCAGGGTAGCCAAAATGCCACTGTGACTGCCCAGTTAGGGGGAAGTGAACAGAACCCAGGAGGAGGGTGCAGTTCTGACCCAAGGGACCAGGGAAGGAGAGTAGACTGGGTCGCTTGGCCTGTTGGGCCAACTCTGAAATGGGCTTAATGCCGGGCAGACATTCACCTTCTCTCTCTCTCTCTCTCTCTCTCTCTCTCTCTCTCTCTCTCTCTCTCTCTCTCTCTCCCTCCCCCTCATACAAATCAGATAATACCCTGGTTGGCTGCCCATATTTCTCACCTCTGGGGATGCTATGTTCTATTTTAGCATGTTCCCCGACCTTTCTAGGCCAAGGTACCCTGCTGGCCACCATGCCTTGCTGCCTCTTGCTTGTCACTGATGGTTAAGCTCTGCTGTGGGAGAATTCTGCCATTCCCATCGGTACTTGGGATTTACATTTCATGTCAGCATCTTTTATGGGCCAACCAGATCTATGGATGGAAGCTACCACGGAGCTTCTCAAAGACAGATATTTAAACCCCTCAAGCAGGCGTTCTGCGTAAACCCATCTCCCAGTCCCACATCCCTTGCCTCCACAGTCTGATGGGACTGTTTCTTATTTCATTTATTCCAGCTCATCTAGAAGCCCAAGCTTTAAGAGGCCAGACAGCAAGTCCATTACAGTTCTTCTCAGGGTCCTAAACTGCCCCAGATCAATAAGCTCTCCCATACCTAGACTTAGATTCTCACCTCCCTCGTCTAACACCTTCAGGAGCCATCCATGCAGGGCCGCCCACGACTGGCTCAAGCATCTTAGGAGAAAGCTGTAATTTTTTTTTTTTTTTAAGTAACCTGTCTGCTTTCAGAGCAGGGCACATAATTCCCTGCTCACCTGTGCTGGGACATGTGTGCTTATGGGTCTGGAAGACATGAAGAGATGCCTATTTCTGAGACTGACACATAAATTCAGAATGTATATTCGGGAGTGCTCTTGGGGACAACATGTGTGTTGGGTAAGGGGAGCAGAACTGAGCAGAGAAGGGAGTTCAACCACAAAACAAACACAGCAGAGGCCTTGATTGATCCTGGCGGAGTGCAGACGCTGGAGTGGCCCTTCAGAGCTGTCCCATTAGGGCAGAGGGCCAGGCCTTTGCACTCCTTCATGGGCCTGTCATTGTTTGTGCACCGTCCCAGAGAGGAATACAGGCTTTGTGCTAGGCAGCCTCTCTTGGCTGAGTGAACTTCCTGAGAAGGAATCAGCTGAGCCATTAAATATCTGGATAGACAACTTGAAAGGCACAGAGAGCAGATAGGTGAATCATGAGGATGTGTATGATGGAAAAAACTGGGCCATGGGTTACACCTCCATGGAGAGTGTGTAAAGAGAAAGGCAGAAGGCAAAAGGGCACTCATGGCACAAACACCAGAGATGTGGGGGTGCGGGGGGCCTGTGGATAAACGTGAGCATCGAAGGTGGTGCCATGGGGGCCATCGGAGTTGAGCATTTCACAGAGGAGAGGATAAGAAAACGCATGCGATGGGGATGGGGACGGTAGTTAGTAAGATATGGACTGAAATGTGACCTTTCACTTGGAGAGAGAGAAGGCCATACCCTCAGCTGAAGCCATCGGAGCTGAGCGGCGGGCTCAGCAGAGGTCAGGAATGAGCTGAGTTGAGGGAGGAGAGGCAGTCATCCTGAGTGCATTCTGGGAGAGGCTCGACTAGAAGAGGCGACGAGAGAGCATTGGGCTGGTAGGCAGCATCTCAGGCAACGGGTACGTTTTCAAAACGGAGGCCATTTTAGTGCATCTCGTGACTGGGAGAGAGAAGCCAATGTCGTGTGTGTGTGTGTGTGTGTGTGTGTGTGAGATCCAGTCTCATAAGTAACTATGGTTTTTTTACATTTTAAGTGCTCTAAATAGACCACACTTTTCTGCCAAGAACATTTTAATTTTAACAAACTTCTGACTTTTCTCAGACATTTTCCTCTGCAGAGTTCCTCCTTTCATAAACATTGGTGGTTTTTTTTTCTTCCTCAAGGCAAAAACTCAAATGACAAAGCAAAACATAAGCCTTCCAAATGCAGTAAATGACTAAATTTATCAATGTACACTCAGTTTATGTGAAGAATTAAGTTAAACCTTAATTGGTGTGTTTTGTTTATTTTTCTTGGTTTATTTGCCTCCATCCAAGGGAAATTTATCACAGAACAAAGAATGATATCTCCAAAGCTTTATGCAGTTGAATATATTTCTTGGTGAAAACCACAGGGTGATCAAATTGGGAATCTACTCTGTTTAGGATCTAGGTTTAAATTGGAGAATTTAAATTTAAGGTCATTTTCTGTTTTCTTTTTAAGTGAGTGGTACATTAAAAAAAAAAAAAATCCTGAACTTCCAAGCTGTCACAGTCGGGGGGGGGGGGCGGGCGGCAGTTAGAAATAACATAGAAGCAGCCCAGGAAAAAAATAGCTGTTTTCTTTCTGGTATCAGAATAAAAGGGAAAGTTGTTGCAGCATTGTTGGGTGGGGTGTAGGGCATGTCCACACCGTGAACAAAGAACAAAAATGGGTGGGTGCCAATGAACTCTCTGTTAGTATATTGTAGGCAAGGGTCAGTGCGTGGGCTAACTGGTTTATCTATTACAGTCAGCCATAAAAATCTGTCTTATCCCAAGATGCTGACTTCAGGCATGCCCCTTTAATTTGATGCAGTGTAGATACAGACACACAATGGATTCTGAGGTCCAAGCTAAATCCTTGGTATTTAACAGTGTGGTGATGGACTTTTTCATGCCAATGTTAAGGTTTTAAGGAAAGAGCTTTCCGTTTCTGAAGAAATAAGATGTTTAGTTTCAGTCTAGTGAAATATTGATAAGGTTCTGATTTGCAATGATTTCCTGTCTTTCCTGATTTTCTCTGTCTGAAGTCAGTTCACATTTCCCTGTGATTTGCACACATCCGAAGTCAGGTGAAATTAGGCCAGAGCTAGTTCACTGGTGCCCACACTGACAGTGATGTCCCCAGATAGAGGGACCTGCCATCACGCTGCTTCTTTATTTGGCCCACCATAAATATTTCATTCAGCCCTAAACGAGGCACCTACTCCATGATGACACATAGAGTGTACTATTGTTCACAGTGCACTCAGAACCTGCAACTTTTAAACTGTCTGTAAAATAGGAATTTTGGACATTTAGGTGATCAAATTAAAAGAAAAAAAAAGATGTATCTGTGTATGTTTTCCTGAGATAAATGTTAGGTTAAAGTATATGAAATTGCCAATATTTGACCACTGTTGACATTTTTTTAAAGCAATTTCTTATAGTCCAACATAAATATTATTTCTTATAGTGTATGTGAATATAAAAGTGATGAGAAAGAATTTGTAGCAGAGTTTATAGTTTTAATGGAACAAATAAGGATATGCAACTTATTAGCAGAACTTTAATTGAGATTACTTGTTTTAATGACATTTTGCACATTTGATATTGAAATTGTACTTTTTCTTTTTCAATAGAAAGGGGTGGTAAGGAGATAGTGACCCAAAGGAAAGCATATACACTCGTAAAAACTGTAAGACCAAGGAATGATATGATTCCCCATTTTAAAATAGGCTGAAATCCTCACTGAAATGTTTATTGTATTAAAATAAAATGTGTTCATCTCTATGAAGATTTTGGTTATTTAGTGACTTGCTTTGGAAACTTCACCAAAATACTAATACAAATATTTATACTTCTAATGATCACATCCAACAGTTTTTAAGCACAAAACAGGATGTGTACAATGTCATAAATATTCATTTGTTGTGCCCTGCAGTCACATTTTTATCACCGTTTTACGACTGAAAACAATCATGGCTCATTCAAGTTATGAAACCTGCCAAAATCCCACAGCTTTTTAGTGCTCCATCATGGCAAACTTTGGGATTAATCTGTGTGTGTGTGTGTGTGTGTGTGTGTGTGTGTGTGTGTGTGTCTGTGTGTGTGTAACTCCAAGTATTTTAAAATAGTATTTATTTTGCTACAATGTGTGTAGAGGGTTCGAACTTGTGTCATTATACCTGTAAATTCCCAAGATTATCTTCACATGTGGAAAGATAAATTAGCCTAAAGAAAAAATGCTGCAAGATGGTGGAGAAGAAAGGAGGGTCTTGGAAAGAATCTTCTGGTCTATACAACCTTGTGCATAAAGAAGAGACGGGAGTAATGAGAGCCCAGTGGTGGCCATTTCCCTTCCTGTGCTCCCTAGGTCATGGGATGGGTCGCGTCAGGCCCCAGACACGGTTCTCAGCGCTGACACTGGCTGGCAGGGAGACACGGCACATCCTGAACCCCTCTGTGTCCCTCACGTGGTGTTACACGGTCAGATGGTCACACTGCACTCCATCATACAGCCGTTGGGTCTTGGCTCAGCGGAGAAGAGCGAAGCACATGAATTAATGGGAAAAGAAAGCAGCCAGTGGGGTGAGGCACTGGTCTGACCACCAGCTCCCCAGGAAGGAACGAGTGAATGGGGACCGGTCCAGCTGGCCAACGCGTCAGCAGGGCCCCTGTGGTGTCCCCCTGCCGAAGAGACAAGCATCTTGATTTTTTAATAAGCACTTGTCAGTTCTCTCATGTCTTTTTGGCAATTTGGCCATGGTCTTAGGAGAAGGCCGTTAATTACTGCATTTGCGCATTTCTGCAACTCGGGCATGAGGACACTGAGCTCGGAGGCTGTCAGGTAGAACACGAACCCCACACAACAGGACGGGATGATAAGCATGACCACTGATTAAACTGCCGTTGTTTTACTTCATCCTGACCAGACACATTCCTCTCAGGAAGCTGCCCAGTGGCAGGCTTGGGCGCTGGAAACAGCTGTGCCCACCATGGCCGACACAGGAGCTCCCTGGAGGCCGACAGCCTGAATCCTGGACCCCGTGTTGTTCATACAAGAAACTGTAGATTGGGGTTTGCCCTTTTCCTTCTAATTGTGATATTCGCGTTGCCCTCACTTGGGGAGAACCTGCTCCCAGAGCCACGGCCAGCTTACCATCGGCTTCTCCCCCCCACTCTTTCCTGTGCCCTGTGTCCCCCTGCAGTGCCCTTCCCAGCATGGAAGAGCATTGCAGATGGCTCAGACACACAGACCTTCCATGACGGTGGGGAGGCCCAGACCCCAAAGCGGGATGCATCCCAAGCAGCCCCTGAGATGCAGCCCCTGCCCAGGCCCAGAGCAGGATGGACTTGAAGTCAATCAGAGAAGCACAGGGAGCTATGCAGAGGGAACACAGATCCGCGGGTTACCACACCTTCCAGAACAATCTCAGCAGCAGAATAGACCACAAACGGTATTCTCCCCCAAACAGTGATGTCAAAGGCTGCTTTCCACATGCTTGGGGGGTGGGGGATAGCAGGGGGCCACTTTAGAGAATAGGAGTTAGGATGTTTCAAATACTCAGAAACTCCAAAATTATTATTCTACCCAATTTAATTCAATTGTCCTTTTCATTTTTTTCCTATTTTTCAGATTGCAATCATTATGTAGTTTTATAATTTCATTGATTTTGCTTGCAATGTTTAATTTTATTTGTGTTTTATCTTTGTTTTACATTTGTATTTTATTTATATTGGTTTATTTTTTAAATGGTCACCTATGTTACACTGTGACACATTGAAGTGTGCATGAAGCCACTTCCCAGCTGGGACTGCAGGCCCCTCGAAGGCAGCTTGTTCTACAGGACTTGCATTGCTGAGCTTCTATGTTTTTGTGGGTGAATTGACTTGACTGCCAAGTGCAGTAGAGTATATGATAACAACGTAGCCGAGGTGACAGACAAAGCCATCAATCACATGCTGACAGAACCGAGGAGCGATCTGATGTCACAAATGACTCCACTGGCTCTTATCATCTGTTTCATGATCTGGAAGATGTGAGGGATGGTGACCAATGATTTCCTCATTTTGAGTTTGGTTTGGCATTTAAATCACATAACGTAAAAGCAAATAAAAGACCAGCAGGCTCAGGCCCATGTGTCTCCTGCACAAAGTCTGCCCTGAGCCTGTCGCCGTCTGTACAGGTAGCAGGGCCTGACTTTGCACCTGAGGCCCGTGCATTTGCACAGCTGCCCCTCCATGCCCGGCCCTCACCTGCATTGTTCTCCTCTGCTGTTTTCTAATAGCATGCGTACGCCCCATCCATATTCAGGTTAGTACTCTAAAATGAGACTATAAATTTCAATTTGGAGAAAATAAGCCCTCATTTGGGTTCATAAGTTTCAAATAACACATTACCATTGGCTACATCAAGTTTGCATTTCTAATGTTATTTTATGCATTTGACAATAGATGTTCCATTCTGCTCGAGAGAGGAGAGCAAGTGCATATGAAATGCAACTTCGCTTAAAAGGTAGGAATTTATTAGAGCTGTCAGTCAGCCCTGACAAGAGAGTGAAATTATTTCTGAGGGTATTTGAGACATCTGTGTACACGCCATTGTCCGCAGGTTCTGAAGTCGCAGAATCCTATCTCCAAAACCTCTTCCAAATGTCGTCGCCACATTTTAAGGGCCTGAGGAAGAAAGCACAATGTTAAATGCGTTGTGAGAGTCGGTCCGTGCCAGTCTCCAAGTGGAGGGAGAGCTATCAAGGGCAGCGTTGGGTGCCCTGAGTAGAGCCAACCCAGGAGCTCCGCCTTGCTCTCCGCAGCACCCACGCCGTTGCTTCCCACATAGCCGGTGAAGTTGCCTCTACATGCTGCCGAGGCAGGGCAATTGTCCTATGGACCCGTCTTTTGCCTTCATATCAGGATTGACTGTGGGACTGATTCCAATAATTATTTGGTCCTTTACTGAATTGTAAAATGCAGACATTTTAATGAAAAGGTGTCATATATAATCTTGAAGAGCTGCCACTCAGACCTAAGTCTGGGTAAATACTCTACGGTAATTTTTCTCTTGCTCTCAAAATAGCCACCCTAAAAAGCTGAAAAGTAATAATACAATATTTTAAAAGCAAATCAGCACATTTGTATGCGTGAGTGGTTTGTGACTGAGGTATTTTCATGGGAAGGTCTCCGTATTTTGTCTACATGTCTTTCGATGTCATGAACCTTTGCTTTGCAAAGTCATTGTAAAACATCGGTTGATAGGTTAAGAATGTCATCATTGTATGTTTGCTTCCCTGTCATATTTGAAAGTGAGACAGGGCACGATTTTGAGGCCAAGAACCACCACACATTCGAAATTTGAGAACCATTCTTTTCACAAGTGCCAGCCAGAGGTATTTACTTGACTTATCAGAAAGTGAAATTGCAAGCAAGTTGAGCATTGTGATCAAAGACTGGGATGGACTGACTTCACAATGGCTGTATTTTCACTCCCTCTGTGCCCATCATCTTTACCACGTGACCTGGCTGCCATTTCATTCAAAGGTGGTGCTGGAGTTCCCCTCCCTTGGAGTCAGGCTGACCTCATGACCTGCTTTGGCCAACAGAATGTGGGGAGGTGATGTTCTGTGGGCTGTGAGGCTCAGACAGCTGTGCACTCTCTCTCTTTCCTGGCGCCCAATAGCACTGACATAAAGTAAGCCCAAGCTAACCTGATGGAGATAAGAGAGAACCTAGAGAGAAGCCCACCATCCCAGCCTCCCCATCAAAGCCTCCTGGATGGGCCACCCCCCACCCCCACCTACCAACAGTTGATTACAGAGACATGCCTTCAGTTATAAATGCCTGTTGTTTAAAGTCCCTGAGTTTGCGGATGCTTATTACACTGCAGCTAACTGATACCTTAGTTCCAGTGTCATTATAGTTACAATTTATTAAGATCACACTGGATGATTTTTTTATGCATTCATAGTTTTCATTAATTCCTATGAAGTCCTTAAAGGAAGATAATGCCATCCCCATTTTAAAGATGAAGAGACTGAAGCGAATGTTTGAACCTAGATCTGCGTTGTTGCAAAGTTTCGGTAACTCAATTTCCTCTTTCTACCAAGTAGCATGGCCCCTCTAAGAACTGGGGTACACCTCATTACTTTCACTGAAATGCCATATGGTAGCATGACCCTGCCTGAACATGTCAGTCTGTGCTCAGGCGCGGAGGTGTCCTCAGCATCGTTTCTCCTCTTGGCTCCAGGTGGCTCTGGGCTTCCTCCTCCTCCTAGTGGCAACAGGTAGATGCAGACGCCAGGCTAGCAGCAGAGAAATGCAGCTGCCTCTTCTCCATCCCTTCAGAGCGCTGCAGGAGACTGGCTGGCTGATGTGACTCAAGGCGTCAGGATTGGCCTTGAACCTATCGCAGAGCATGGAACCCTTGACCTTCGCATGTCCTCTGTTAAGGACCATCATTTTGTAGGTGAGGATAGTGGGAGAGGAGAAGTGATATCATTGTATGATTTCCTACTGCTAATAGGTCACTGCTCCAGCAGGAGAACCCATTTTGATGGGCTCCCAACCACACCGGCTTGCCATCAACTTAGGGCCTTTCCTGAAGGAAAACGTGGAGTGTCTCTTTGTACATTTCCCCAACAGCATGTGTAGGCCTTCCTTTGACATTGGTGCATGGGGTGAGACATACCTGATGCCACACACACATGCACACTCACACACTCACACACATGCACATGCAGATACACACATGCAAACGCAGACACACTCACACGTGCACACACACGCACACACACGCATGCACATGCACTCACATGTGCGTGTGCACAGACATGCACACACAAGCATGCACATGCACACATACATGCATGCACACACATGCACACACACGCACACTCACACACTCACACATATTCATGCACACACACACACATACACATGTGTGTGTGCACACACTCACACATGCCTTCACAGAGGACGGAGCCTGGGCAAAATCTTCTCCTGCTTCACTCTTAGATAAAAACGTCTTTTTACATACGTACGCATCCTTATGGCTATCCTGTCCTTAGAAATTTCAAGATTAAATTAGTTTAAATAAATAAGGTTTTCAAAAAACACAACTATTTCTTAAGACAAAAAACTCATGCCTGTTCTCAGACGCCCTGTGGACAGGTGCTGCAGCCTCATCTGTGCAAATCTGTACATTGGCTCATCACGTGCCTGCGTGTTTTCAGTCTGCACTCTGTGTGCCTGTTTCTTCACACCAAGGAAGATGAAAGATGAATGTTGAAACCCTTGTTTTATCACTTTTTAAAATAAAGAGCCTTGCACAGAAAAACATTAATATGAATCACAAGGCATCCAGTATAAAAATAAAGGAGTGTTTTCCACAGCTCATGACTCGATATTATAGTGGGAGAGTTTCTTTCACTAGTAGAAACCTCTATTATCATATTCTCTCAAGAGTAGCTCTAATGGTCTGAATCCAGAATTTACTTTCAAATGACAGGAACAAATTGGCTTAATAGTCAACCATTTGTTGCCAAACGCATTGACAAAATATTGGGCCCTGCGAGGACCCCACATTCGCTGACGGAAAGCCTAGCTTATTTTCCAGCTGCTGCAACAAACCCATTCGATGAGCGAGACCTGGACAGAGCCAATGGCACACAGCATTCCTCTGTGTGGTTCTGGGGTGGGAGGGGAGCTCTCTGCACCCCATTCCCTCCCTCTCTACTTTCTTGTGTCTGCAGATGGGGACGCTGTGCCCATGTCCACCTGCACCCTCACCTTCAAGCTGGTCTTTATTAACTTAATAGATTGCTCATTTTTGCTGAGATGACATACTCTTACCCCGGGGATACGAGCATGTGGAGAGCTGTCAGGATTTTAAGCAAAAATGTGCTGTTCAGATAACAGGCCAGTGCTGAATGGTGGAGCGGGGACCTTCAGATCCGTGGGCTCCTGGGTGTCCCCAGGAGCAGGGCTCCCTATGCAGAGGGGCGTGCCTTCCAGAATGATGCTCGCTGTGGTTACAGCTTCCACGTCAGTGCTGGTGGGTTTCTCACAACCCAACCTCTACAGAAAGCTGTTTCCATTAGGTTTCCTGACTTTCAGTGGCGCTCTTCTTTGTTCAAATACCGTCGAATTTTAAATTATGCTAAACATGCATGGAAGGAGGGTGTACTCCCAACCCTCCCTTACAGACACAAAGGGGTCCAGGGTCAGGGGCCTTGTCCAAGGTCACCGGGCTGCGTAGCATGGAGGCCTAGGGACCCTGCACAGCGATAGCCCCTCATGCTGGCACTGGCTCCAGGGGCCTCCAGCGCTCCAGCCTTCCAGGCACAAGGTTGAGAACCGTCTGAGCCCTGCGGACCCCAGCCTTTGTTCTACAAAACCAGAGACGATGTTACATGGTCCTTCAGAAGAAGGCAAATGGAGAGCTTGGAAACTTTCATGAAAACCATGAAAAATACATTTACGTTTAGAGTGCTTGGTGTTTGAACCCTTGACGAAGATCCTCGATGTCCCGATAACTTTCTGTCCGTGGTCTGGCACAGGAAGAAAGTGCAGCCCAGGTGGAAGAATGGTGGCATGGAGAGAAAGCCCGGCTCTCGCTCATGCCCTGCCAAGTTGTCTCATGAAGCTACAGATGAAAGATTAAACGAGAACACAGGTTTCAGATAGACATACACAAAGATACTGAAAATTTTTATGATACATGTCCTTATTTTCTTTAAAGATGTGACAGTATTTGCAAACAAAAGGTGACACTCATAATAAGATGTTTAAGTGGAAATTTTAAAATGACTGTAAAACACAAAAAGGGAGAAAAAAACCAGTATTAAAAATACCTGTTGTAGTTTAGTTACAGTGAATTTAATTCTACATTTTCTGGCAACAATGGCATTAGAGGAAATGTACTCTGACTTCCCATTGTCTGATAGAAGGCAGCACAGTGCCTGTCTGTTCATCATGGGAGATTTGTAGAAGTTTTATTCTGAAAGGAAGTCATCACTTGATTCCTTAGATGAAGGCCCTATGCCACATAACGGCCAGTGTCTTCCCCCATGGATTTCCAGAAGGTTCGGCCACCCTTCTGCATGAGTTCCTGCCTCAGCTGCGGGGCTGTCCCCCGCACTCCCTCTGAGACCCTTGCAAAGGCCAACCTGGCTGGGCTGCGTATGTGCTGCATTGGAGGAAACTTCTGGCAACAGCAACCCTTGCACGCCCTCTCCCACACCCCGGTGACGTGGGATTTAACCTGTCAACCTGACGAGGCCATGAGTACCCAGACATCTGGTCTAACATAATTCTGGCTTTGTCTGTGAAAGTGTTAGGATGAGAGTAACATTTGAATCGAAAGACCAAGTGTAGCACATTGCCCTTCCCACGATGTGGGTGGAGCCTGATCCAATCCATGGAAGGCCTGAGTGGACCAGAAAGACCAACCGTCCCTCGGCTGCAGGGGAGCTCGCGTCCCTGACTGCCTGCTGGGACATCAGCCCCTCCCCTCCTCCAGACCGGATCTACACCGTGGGCTGTCCTGGGTCTCAAGCTAGCTGACACCTTGCAAATCTTGGGATGTGCCAGCTCCATCATCACGGAGCCAACTCTTCGTCATAACTCCCTTTCTCTCCGTAGATACACTTGCTATTGGTTCGGTTTCCCTGGAGGACCCGAATGCACCCTTCTCGTGGAGGGCACACCAAGGAAACTGCTCAGTGTCACCCATCTCTTTCCTTCCGAGACCAGGGGAGGTTTGTCTCCACTGAGAGAGTAAGAGGGCCGGGGCCAAGCCAGGAAAAACTAACCAAGGCCACACAGCCTTCCTTTGGGGGACGTGCCCTGTTCTCTTCTGCCTGTGGAACCGTCTCCCGCCTCAGCCTTATTTTCCCTTTGCTCCCTGGTGCCTCTTCCCCACCTTCTAAATAGGAGTTTAAATAAAGCTTCCACTTTCCTTACAAGGTGTGAGTTTATTCTTACTCTATAGACATTATTAAATCTTGGTCACAGATATCACAGAGCTCCCAGGCAATTCTGGGAAAGCTGTGCTATAAAGAGTAATAAACTTTGAATTCCAGCCCTTCATGCAGCATTTTGCAAAAAGAACTCCTTCTCCATCATGGTGCTTAGAAACACCCTGGGCAGGCCCTCCGAGCCATTCCTTTCTCAGCGACTCTCTCTATCAGGACTGTCAAGGTGCCTCCAGCAAGGGCAGAAACAAAGGGAAACGAGGAAAAATAGGTCAATTGGATTGTCCCCAGGCAACGACACCCTTTGTGTTCCCTGGCTCCGACTATGTGCTTCAGTATGTCTGAATCGGACCTGACATGTCTTTTCAAGTCGTTGTGATTTGGTCTTGATTCTGCAGAAAAGGTCAATGCACCATGAGAAATTCTGAAAGAGTGAAGCCTGGCCAGCCTCTGTCCCAAGGAAGCAGCCATGGACAAAAGGTGGCAGGCACTGCCAACCCGCCCCAACCGTGCGACTGCCGTGCTGTGCCTTTGAACTCCGCCCAGCGTGGCCTTTTGTCTCAGCATCAAGCAGGTGTTTTGCTGTGGCCAGAAACACAGACTGTGTGGAGCCTCTCAAGTATGCGGCTGTGCAAATGAACGTCACAAACACACTGTCCTCGGGGGGTCAGCTGACAGTGCAGCCTGCCCCAGCTGCACCAGTGTGGCTCAGGGACACGTGGCACATGAGAGCTCTGATTCCTGTAACTCACACCTTTTAATTGATATATTCTGCCCACTGCTGACGTCCTCTGCTTTTCATACCATAGTTTGACTGTTCGCAGGACAAATGCATTGAGGCTGGACAAGGAACACAAAACCAAGGATGACATGTAGCCACCACGGGTGTGCAGTCGTGGCTTCCTCTTCGATTTTGGGCTGACTAGATGGGAGACATGGTCACCTGCAAACTGAAAACCAGGGAAGATGCTGGTTTAATCATGGGACTAGTGTGGCGATAACCCCTGTGTGTAATAGAAATGCACAATCCACAGACTACTAAATTCTGGCTGGAGACATTTGTGTTTTAAATCACCAATTATATTTTCACTGGAAATTTGAGGAGCTATGCTTGTGGCTTGAAAGGAAAGTGGGTCACTTGGAAGTCCTTCACGTAGAGGTGGTGTGGTGACAAAAGGTAGGAGAGCATGAGATCCCAAGGGACACGTGGCGAAGAGAGGAGAAGAGAGTCAAAAACGGGATTGACTGGGGTGGGGAGGAAGGAGATGGCGCAGGGGTTAAAAGAGCTGCCTCAGAGGCAGGAGACAGGGGCAGGGACATTTCACAGGGCTGGGCAGGGCTGCCCCACGGCTGGCCACCGTGTAGAAATGAAGGGACAAAGCCCTCTGTGAACACCCCTAATCTGAAAACATAGCAGGGCATTGGGCTGTCCTGGTCACTCCATTACAGAAGCTCAGGTTAGAAGATGAGGGGACAACCTCTGTGAAGAAGGCCGTGGATTGTCACCCTGGGATGCTCTGAGCAAGTGACTCCTGAAGGATGAGGGTGGAAAGCACCATCAGGGGTACCCACTGGGGGGTATTTCAGATTGTTCTCTCCCAGATGTACCAGACCAGAGGAGGCCATGCTGTATACAGAGGGGGATGGAGTCAGAGGGAGAGAGAGCCACTTGGTACAGGGGGCAGGAGTGAAGGTCGCCAAGGGGTCGGGGGCAGGGCTCTACCCAGAGCAAGGCCAGGTATTCCTCCAAGAGACCAGTGGTTGGGGTTTGCTCCTCTGGACTGTGAGCTCTCTGAGGCCCATCTGGGGACTAATGTAAAAGACCACAGATTCGAAGAAAAATGAAGTGAAAAACAAGAATAAAGTCCTAGAGCAGGTTGGAGTCTAAGAACATTTCGAATACCTTCTCTTGTCCAACAGTCAATAGGCAGCCTCTGGAAAGTGAAGACATTCCCACATCCGCGGTTTTTCTTCATGGTGTCTTGTAAAGAAGGTGGGAAAATATGAGGTTATGTCAACAGAGAAGGATTTCAGGTCTAAGGGTTTTGCAGGCAAAGCAATTCCAGTAACATCCAGGCTGGTGGAAGGAAAGGTGTGTGGGGCATTCACTCATGGCTGACTAACGGCTGGGCCATGCCGATGCTGTGAGGACAGCAGAGATGGAGGCGCTCTCCCTTCTACGGACTCCTCCCTTGAAAGGATGAAAGTAAATCTCCATGAAGCAACCCAAGTAGCAAAGCAAATTCTTACTGCTATGTCCCACCTGAGCTCTAAGCTTGGAGAGAGGTGCTATGTAGCGAGTGGAGGGAGGCAATGAGATGAGGCTGCCATGAGGATGGACGCTCAGCGTATCTAGAGGGAGGCCCTGGAGGATGAATATGAGGGAATGACTGGGGTTTCTGGGGCACAGGCACGGCATGCACGTAAGAGCAACACTGACAGCTAGGAGGGAAGGACTGCCTCAGGTGGGTAGGAAGGGTGGGCCAGCGGTGGGTCTTGACTTTGGAAGTCTAAGACCAACCCAGGTCTTGATCCTGGTTGACTTAAAAATCATTCACTTTAAAAATAAATAAATATGGGCCGGCCGAGAGGAGTGGTGATTAAGCGCTGGCTTGGGATGCCAGCAGCGCCTGTTCGGATCCCACATATGAAGGCCAGTGACACTGCCCTCAAAAAAAATAAAAAATAAAAATAAAACATATATATATATATATATATATATAAATAAATAAACAAACAAACCATGAACCAAAGCCAAACGTACCTCTGTCTAAACCTGACAAATCATCGATGTTGTTAATGAAGCCATAAAAGCAGACGCTGGCACACGCAGACTCCTTGACTTTCAGCAAGGTGGCTGCCGTCACACAGGATGTCCAGGGCTGTAGGACATACGCTTGGGCAAGTAGCCAGGGAAGTGACGCTGAAACGCAGGACGTGCAGTTTGGCCTTGCTCTTTCTTTTCGTGCGGTACAGTGGTCAGTGTTTTAATTAGTGGTCCACCCACCTCATATCACAGGGGCAGAAATAATTGCTTCATTGTAGAAGGACCTGTTAAAGCAGCCACATGGGAAAGTGCCAGAGATAGATCATTCTGGGGCTCCCTTACAGACGGTTTTGTAAATAAATCATACTTTTTAATTGCTCTGTCAGAAGAATCCTTCTTTGAGCAAAAGGTGACTGAGGCTGCATGTGGGAGCGCCACAGGACATCTGTTTGGTCTGGCAAAGGGCTCCGTGTTCTTGTACTCAATATCCACAGCGGCCCCTCGGATTCCATGTACATAGTAACAATTAAAAGCACACAATGGCGCGACCATGTTCCCTGTGACAGAGGCAGGTTGGCTGCTTCCCATAACAGCCTCCCGGGCGAGCTGAACAAAGGGCCGGGGCCCATCTGCACCGACGCTCTGAATGCCGCCTGTTCCAAAGGCCGGCCCTCCTCCGCGCCCTGGGAAGCCCCTGCACAGACAAGACTCAGCGGACCAGCGGAGCCCTCCTCCATTAGTATGGTAATGAATTCTGCATGCCTCTGACACACTCCACAAAGGGATGGGTTCCTTGGATGGAAGCTTAGCGGGTTCAGGGCACAGTGACTCAATCTGGACAGAAGCCGGCTGAGCATCTCCAGGTGGTCCCAGTGCTTGAACTGTTTCTTCCAGGAATGGTAGAGAGGTGAGAGCCCTACGGTTCTGTGTAGGTCACAGAGAGTCCCAGGGTCCTACCCCACATGTGGGTGCGCCCGCCACCTTGCAGCTTAGTCACTTCCCAGGGTCTCTCACTTGAGTCCAGGACTTCAGGAAAGACAGTTTGGTATTGTCAACCACACGCCTCTCACTTTGGTCAAAGGTTGGGGAAAAGAAACAAGTCCACAGTGCGCTCTTTGGGATAAGGTCCAGCCACGCCAGGATCCCAAAGGTGAAAGCTTCCTTCCCAGCTAATGAACCACAAACTACTTCTGATTACAATCACTTTGATTGCCAACTACCCTCCAAGAAAAGGCCTGAAGGTGACAAAACAAAGCTCCAAATGTGGAACATGAGAGACCCACTCCAAAGTGAAGCAAAGCATCCCAGGATCATCAAGACAGGCTTTGCCTTTCTCAAGCAATCTCTTAAATTTTAGAATTCAAGGAAGTCTTAGGTAAATCACACAGGTTGAAATGTTGGCAACGCCAATAACAAAGAAGAATAACAACAACAAAATATGCCTTTGGCGCAGGGGTGGGGGGTGGGGAGAGGAGTTGAACCCAGTGTCACATCAAGTCCCCACACGCGGTGGCACCAGTTCGCGGCAGTTAACAACTATTATATAAACATAATGGAATGCGCCCGGTGTTCTGACTGATGGAAAAAACCCGGTCATTAGCCACTGGGGGATGCCCGATGCCCGCACAGCTCTCCAGCTGCGATCCAAGTGTGTTTCCATAAAAACCCAGCGCTCTTAACAAGGCGTTTGATGGAGTGTTAACAATCCTGAGCTTCAGGTCGAGCTGTTAACCAACAAAGTCGTCATTAACTGCTGGTAATGACTGCGTTTCTGGGGATTATTGCTTAATTACCAACTCCACCGCCACAGCCCTGCCTCCTGACTCAGGAAGTACTTTTCCAACACAGTCGCTCAACACAACCTTCGTGTCTCCGAGGTGCGTCTGCGCCACTTGAAGCCACAGAAGACGCCAGAGGCGACAAGGGTGCCCCAGGCGCCGTGGCGGGCACAGCTCAGGTGGTGTCGAGGCCCCAGCGGGCCAAGTTCTCTGCAGACAGCACACACAGGGGGGCTGCTGGTCACACTTGATTTCTTCGGGAGTATTGATTGATTATAGGCAGAACTCAAGCCTCTCCAGTGAGGTGATTCTGAGTCCTAAGCAGCTGCAGTGACTGAGGATTCAGGAAGGGCCCCCCTCCCCCACCACACGTACCCCTGTGTCTTGGTCATGTCTGGAGGTGCATCCTTTCAGGGGCTTGTCTGCTCTCCTGCTCGCTCATTGCTTGTCACTGTGCGGGAAAGTGGACGTGGACTTTCAAGGTCCACAGGAATGAGAGGCATGGATCTATTTCTGGGACTGTTCCTGGACCCGCAGCTATGATTTCTCCCAAAATCCTGGCCTGCAGCTTTACTTCCTATTTTACATTAAACCAAAAGTGTCCATGGAATAAGGGCACGTAGTTTCTTAGCATCATGCTTTTCATTTCCTCTATCACTGGGCTGCTATTTCCTTTGCAGTCATATTTCTGAACGTCTTTGAAATTTGGGAAATTTCGGTTTCAGACACACAGCCGTGGTGCACTGAAGGAATAAAGGCTGTCTGTCCAGTTGAAACTGGGGGAGGGGTTTACATGTGCCTCTGTGGAGATGACCCTGCAGTTGTAAACAGCTGGCTGCTCTCATTAGCCCCATCCCTCCCGGCCACCTACCAAGCTCAGGCCACGGCAGCATCTCCCAAACCATCTGCTGATGGATGCACTTGTGTTTCCCCACGTCTCTCTACACTTATATCTCGAACTGCAGACGTGCTTTTCATTTGGGCCCCTGGGAGCACCTGGTCCACACCCTCGTCTCCCAGAGACAAGCCTGTGCCTCTGGCGGGGTGATGTTTGTCACGGAAGGAACGCAGACACACAGTCTCTGGTGTAGGCAACTGTTGATGTTGCAGAAGAGGCCTTGCAGCCAAAGTTAGCTCAGGGAGCAGGCTGCGGTCTGGAGACAGGACAGCCGCATGCCTTCGTCACTGACCCCTCAGCTCCCCATTGAGGCCCAGGCCTGATGGAGGCTCAGGTCGGGTCCCCGTCAGGGGTGGGTGCTGAGCTCACCCCCTGGCACATGGAGGTCATGGGAAGGAGGAGATAGATGCGAATTCGGGAGTGACAGGCCTCCCAGTGCCTCTTAGGACCTTAGCCAGAGGGGAAATCATTAAGCCTGAAGTGAAGGGGTCCCCAAAGGAAGAAGTAAACCCCTCCCCTTCTCTGGGGACTCTGTTGGGAGGCTGCTACAGGCCACCCACTCACCTGGCACTGCCACCTCTTTGGAACTGGGAGATGGCCTCCGCTGAGGTCCCCTGAGATTCCTGGCCTGTACACGGTGTGGACAGGGACCCACGTGAACAAGCTCCCTGGGGAGCTGCACAGACAGGGCGCTGGTGCAGGGTCAGGAGAGGCTGGGAGAAGAGGGCAGACTGCTGCCCCTGCCCTGCCCCGTGGGTCAGCAGCCCATGGAGGTCCCTCACAGGGGCATGGCCAAGGGAGAAGTGTCCTGGCCCTGCCCACATGGGAGACACACAACCCAGAGGGTGAATGCAACAGGGGGAGCAGGGCTCAGACAAGTGCCAAGCCAGAACCAGAGGCCGGGGGTCCTGATGGCCCAGGACCCCGAATCTCCCCTCCTGCCTGGGGGATGGCCATTCACCCACTGCTGATGGAAAGAAGCAGGCGGGCTCCCTGCGGCCTGAGCTTTACAGGGACCGGGTTGTGGGTGTCCCTGAATCAGCCTGACCTCAACACACCATGGACAGCGTGACTTGGCTGCTGCCAATCAGCAGGTGGGCCAGAAACCAACGACAAAACGCGGTCATCGGCTTTCTGGAGCATTCGATTGAACTGGGCATCAAACTGTGCTCTCTGAGCCCTGGTGCATGTGGTCCATGTGTCTTTGCCTGTAGCCTCTTTCGCGTCGCTTTCCAAAGCTCCACTCACTCTCATTTTGGAATATGAAAGGCATAACTGACATTTTTTCCTGTCCCCTCCCCGTCTTTGTAAGAAGCTACTAACATGGATTTACGGGAAACTATTTTGCAGACGGAGTTCTCTGTGCCAGGATTAAATGAAAGCAATATTAAAAATGCCTTTGAACGCGTTCCACCAATTTGAAAGAGTATTTCTAACCGTGCTCAGGAACACACACTGCTCGGGCCTCCCCATGAATGGCACCCCGGGTTCCCTGGGTGGAGATGGGGCTTTCGCAGCCCAGCACCTGGGAGCACAGCCTGCGTATGCACCGCCACCACCGCAGGCAGGGCCCCAGAGGGGCTGACGCCCAGCCTCCCAGGAGGGCTCCACCCAAACTGGGTTTCAGACAACTCGTGGTAGCAGTATGCGCTATGTATTTAGGTTCTTACTCTAAATGAAACCAAAGAATAGCAGAGTTGAATAACTACTACAAACTGGAAAAATTCTCTCTCTCTCTCTCTCTCTCTCTCTCTCTCTCTCTCTCTCTCTCTTTCTCCCTCTCTCTCTCTCTTTTTGTCTCCCCCCACTTTCTGAAAGAGGTAACACTGAGTCGGCCATATTTTCTCCATCTCATCCCCTTACTCACCTTCTGCGGCCACTAGGAGGAGGCACGGCTGACCTTTTCTCACTAAGATGGATGGGTGACAATATCCTTAGCATAAACCTCAGCTGTGTTTGGTCACCTCCCCCTTGGGTTGGAACCCTGGAGGCTCTGGCAGTCGGGGGAAGCCAGCAGCTGTTCCTTGAGCCCCTGTATAAACATCACTTTGCAATGAGCAATGCAATCGGGTTCAATTTATAAGCACGGCACTATGTATAAACTGAACATTAAAAAACATGTGAATTGGCCACGCAATGCTTTTTCTTTGTGTTAGGACCATGATAGAGAACGTTCTGCATTCTTTGAAAGGCCAACATTTTCTTTAAAAATAAAACACTTCAGGGCCGGCCGAGTGGCACATTGGTTAAGAGCTGGTTTGGGACGCCAGTGGCCCCGGTTCGGATCCCACATGAGGGCCAGTGACACTGCCCAGTACAGCTAACAACAGCTCCACCTGGAGCTGGGCTGTGCGAGCCCCGGCGACGACGGTGTAGGCTGCAGCCCCTGCTGCAGTCGGCTGCCATAGGCTACAGTGAGTGGCCTGCAGCCAGCGTGAGCGGCTGGCAGCCAAGCGTGGGCTGCCGGTGGCTGCGGTGAGCGACATCCAGAGGCCGGCGACCGATCTGCCTCATCCGGGAAGAGCGCAATGACGATACCAACAGTGAAGCAACATCCTCCGCAACTAAAACTGAAGAACAAGAAGACAGCAACTTGTCTGTTCCCCTTCCCCGATTCCCCAACGCTGTTCCCTCCGCCAATTCCCCAATAAAATCTTAAAAATAAATAAATAAATAAATAAAACACTTCACACTTACACAACGCAAGAGAACTACAGTTAAACCTTGGATTGAGAGTAACTTGGTTTGTGAGCGTTCCACAAGATGAGCAAACATTTCTGATACATTTTAACATGGTAAAGAAGCAATGTCTTGGAATACAAGTAGCTTGTTTCCAGAATGAATTATGCTCACAAACCAAGGCATTACTGTATTTTAAAGGAATTATTGTTCTTTCCTTACTCTTTGATTTATTTCACATTTCCTGATACTCAAAAGAATAATGCTAATATACCACGTGGTTTCCTCATGTGTAAACAAGGAAAAGATCAACAGGTGCTACTGCTTTGCGAGCGGTGATGGTATGTTAGTATAAACTGAGGGCTTGGGGGGGGGGTTGTCTCTTGAATTGCTTAACATTATGCCTTATAAAATTATAAGCCAGAATATTCTCACATATGAGTTCAAAGAATAGTTCCTTGATACTGCATTAATAAGGCTACAGACTGGTATAGAACTGAAATTCATGCAGTCATAACGTTTTCAGGAAATATTAATGTTTTCATGAATAAACAACCCAGCAAAATTAGCCATTTTTAACATTTGAAAATTCTGTGCTTTCAACCTTATTTTAAGAATGCCTGTTCTAGAAACGATAGATAATCCATCAGGAAGAAAAAGCACACATACTGTTTGAAGGGGTTCAGATAGCTGTTATATCATTTTTGACCTCATATCCATATCTGCTGTGGGTCTCAAATGTGCTTTGAGAATAAATTCATAAAATATGATGTCAGTATACACAATGTCTGCAAAACTAACACAGTGACCAGCTCGAAGCTGCAAACTCAAAATATGACCAAGACCATCAAACTGGCTGCCAGAGTTCAAGGCTAAAATAATGAAACTGGTAATTTCATGCAATCTACACCCTAGATCTAAAGAAGCTATATCTCATTAAACCAAGAGACACAAAACGACACATGAATAATTATGTTTTCTTTACATGTGTCCCTCTCATTAACAGAGAATGCTGCTGATTTCTGCAGTAATTATCCAACCATCCCTAGAATCTTCCATCAGAATCTGACACCCCCAGAAGCCTGGCAATCCACTGGAATGTAAGTTCCCAGGACCAGGGGGTGCTACTGGCTTTGCTCATTTTGTCCCCGGTGCCTAGGGCAGTTCCTTACACAGAGGAGCCACTCAATAAACCATTTACTGAATGGATCCATGTAAAAGCAAGAAGGATCAAGAATAGAGTGGGCAGAGAAGAACCTCTACTCTCTGCTTAGTGTGGATGGCATTCTTTGTACCGATGATTGGAAGACACCTGATTCCTGAGCCTCTAATTTGCTCCCACACTCATTGTTAAGGTCTAAGATATTTTGGACTAAAAGACATAAATCAAAGGCGTACTGGAACAGGGGATGGAAGTCTAGATAAATAGACTGGAAGAGGGTGCCTTTTGAGCTGTGAGTTCTGAGTTCCAGGCCATCCTGGGACAGTGAGGGAAGTTAGAGGGATAGCACTGATCTCAAGATCCCCAGGGCGGCGCCAAGGCAGGGGGACATCAGAGGAACAGGCGCAGTCACGATTCTACATGAGAAGAAGGTAGTCTGGCAACTGTAGTTCAGAGAGCGGGACACCAGTGCTGGCTCAGCGGTGGACAGATGGCCAGGAGCGGGTAGAAAAGGGGCACTCCTGTCCCCCACCCCCACAGTTAGCCCGGGCTCACCAAGGACCTCGGGCAAAGGACTTATCTTCTTTGGGGGCAAGAGTCCTGGGTCTCTAGATGAGAAATATAACATAGACAACAGCTGAGCGCAGATGTCAGCAAAGCAATTGAAACTATCATGCTCTTTCCTTCTGGACACGAGGGAGGAACAGAGTCAGCATGCTAATGCAATTTAGATTCCTCACTAGTTCAAAGACGGCTCCCCAAGGATGTGGCTCACTGGCTCCAGGCCAAGCTGGAAATTGCCATCACTTGGATGTGGGCATTGAGGTCAATCGGCCCAAATTTTTTGCATGACATATAGCTTGAAGTAATCATGATGTCCCCTGATGACAGAACTAGCATCCTAAACATCTTTCCTGCTTAGACAATGGGCTGACTATATGCCAACGGCGTTTGCAAGGAGTCCACGGAGTCCACACAGTCCCAGTGTTCCTGGGCGGGGGGGGCGTCCTCAGGGCCCTTCTCCACTCTGGCTGGAGGGCCTCCTGGGGTCACTGCTGAGGAAGCGTGGAGCCACCCCAGGCTGCAGTAACAGAGCAAGGAAGGCATACCGGTCCGATCATAGCTAGAAGGGCTCGCTCGCTCCGTGCTCTGAATTTGAAAGAGGCAGAGATGAATTATGTCCAGAGAAAAAAGAATGGGGCAAACCAACCAGGTCAGAAGGAAGCCATTAGGCCTGGGCAGCTTAAGAGAAGAAAAGAGCTGGGGAAGTTCTGGAAAAAAAAACAAAACACAAAAACATATTTGAAAGTATTTTATGTCAAAAATAAATTAGCTTAATTCTTGGCAGCTCCAGGAGCCAGGGTTGGAGGGAACACATGGAAACGACAGACAGGAACTGTGACCTAGATGGCGTGGGGGGAGGGGAGGTGAGGAGGGTGGAATAAGGATGATGACACTAGAAACTGACCCCTTCAGAACGCAGCGGGTTTCGTGTCGTTCGGAAATGTTTAAGAGGCTGGTGATCCCTTATTGGAATGTTGGTGAAAAGCTTTTGATGGCTGGTTCCGTCTTGAGCTCGAGCTGCACTTTCCAAGACGGTGGACCATGTGGCCGTCGGACCGGGAAGCGTGACTCGTCCACGCTGAGATGGGCCCACTGGGCCAAATGTCTATCACACCGCAAGGAATTAGGATACGCCATGAAAAGTAAAAGGGCTCATTGGTACATTTATAGAATGAGTATATGTTTTATTGGTAATATGTTAGCTATATTGGATTGCATACTGTCTCTTAAAATAATTGCCCCTTTTACATTTTTTACTTTTTCAATGGGGCTATAGCATGTTTAAATTTGCTTCTGTGGCTTATGTTCTAATCCTACTCGACAGCCCCGGCGCAGATCCTAACCACCCAGGCTCTGGGCGGAAGCAGCACCATCACCTGGGAGCTTGTAAGACATGCAGAGTCTGCATCCTTCCTGGGAGCCCTGAACCAGGCTCTGCATTTTAACACGGTTTCAGAACCACTGCTCTAGCTTACGGTTGTTCACAAACCTTTTCAAAAGTGGAGAAACCTATCATTTAAAGAAATCTAGTGAGAAGAACACTATGAAAACAACTATAGGAGACTCTCTTTTTTGTGTGGACGATTGCTTTTTCCACCTTGGCATACCTTCACCCCGGGTCCTCTTCTCCGGAGCACAGCACAGTGTGGTAACCATTGGTCTGCATCGTTTCGATGGTCTCTGAAGTCTCTGAAATCTATAATGCCCAATATTTCATAATTCAGTCTTGCGTTCTAGTTTATTAGAAACAGACTTGCAACAACCTATTCATGAGTGTGGGTGTGATTTCATGGTCTAGTCTTGACCTTTCCAGTTCACTGGCTGTCAAATTTGTCAAATCATCAGAATCATTAGAGAACGTAATTTTAAAAATGCAGGTCCCATTGAATCAGGATTGCCAAGGGTGGTGAGTTAGTGCTCTGTTTATTTAAGAGCTCACTAGGTGAATTTAATAGGAAATTCAGCTACAATGTTCAAAAGAGTGACACCACCTCGCTCAATGTTTTTGACTTGAGTTATTCAAGTAAATGCTTCAACTCTACACCTTTAGGTAGAACACCAAATTTTTCCCTTCTTTATATTTCTAATTCTCTATTTCTAAAAAGTAGAGGGGTGTTAATTACCACCTGATACTGTCAATTTAAGATGATCTCAATCACAGCTAGAAGCTGCCCACTCTGTTATGAATAATTTCCTTATATAAATTGGAGCCCAAATGTTTATTTTGGAAAGGGGTATGTGGAGAGAGGGCTGCCTTGGGTAGGACAAATATTTTGTATCATCCTGAAATATTTTTCAAAGTATTATCTACAATGTACAAAAATACAAAGGGAAAATAATTTTTTTTAATTTTTATAGTAAATTAGCTTGACGTCCTATTATAACTGGAAATGAATCCATAAATAAAAAGGAGAGGGTATAATATACTGCAGGTAATTATTCCTGAACACTGAGCCATCCACACACTCATTGAAACTTATTTCCCCCGGAGTAAAAAGAGACAATTTGTGTTGCTATTTGTCATTAAACTCCCTGATTTAGGAAAATACAAGAAATTTACTATGAAAATTGTATCCCCTTTATATAGTAGGCTTAAAATAGTACCAGGAGCTGAAACAATGAATGGAAACAGGGAAGTGTGGTGACAGTAAGAAAAACATGGGAATAACTCAGTGTTCTTGAGGTCAGATGTGTGTGGTCAGTGGGTTTGGTAACGAGGTCTTTGTGACAGTAAAATATGTCCCTGTCAGAAGCAAAACTTGTAAGAACTCTGTGAGGAAGACAGGGAAAAGTTTGGATGGCATATTGTTAAAGAAAAACATTATCCTGACACTTATTAAAATGGGAAGGCGGCCTTTATTTAGGACGACTCAGTAGAGAAAGGCAGGTGCCCGACTCCAAGTACGGAGATGACAGGTGAGATGCACAGACAGCGAGCAGAACGAGGGTCAGTGCATGGAAAGGTCCCAGGAAGAGCCATCAAGGGAAGGGCATTCTTAGAAGGAACCTGACTTAGCAGGATTCCTGGGACAGCTGGGCTGCAAGGCCTGGCCAGGAGGGGCCAAGGTGGGGACCCGGTCAGGAGGGAGGAGCCTGGGTAAAGTCGGTGGAGGAACGTCTGCCTCCCAATATCTATCGTGAAATCCAGCGTGGCTGTAGGCAGAGAGAGTCAGATTATATATTTTAAGGACTGGAGATATATATAGAGTGTTGCTTGTTTTGATGACTCGGCAAGTTCTTTGGAGGAACTAGAAATTTCCAAAGGATGTCTTAGGTAAGAAATGCCATGAGTCACTAACATTGTAATAATGGTATATGGTATCAGGTGGGTACAAGACTTATCAGGGTGATCATTTCGTAACTTATACAAATGTCCAATCATAATGTAAAATGCCTGAAGCTAATATTCTATTGTATAATTAATGTAATTGAATTGAATTACATGTAATTGAAAATAAAGTTAAAACAAGAAAAAAGGCAATACCATGAGTCATAATTGGTGCTGGCCATGAAACAATGAGGAAGCAAAACATGTGCCCTGTTGATAACCCTCTCCTCTAGGCAAAGGTCCCTTCGCACACACAGTAAATGCCACCTTCCCCCATACCCCACGAAGGGGGCCCACAGCCAACGAACAGCCAGCCGGGGCCACCTCGTCCTGCCTGCCTGCGAGGGCACCCCCCCAGGTGCAGCCACTCCGCCTCCGACCGCAGGACCGTTCCCTGCACCTTTGCTTCGTCTCCCGCAGGACCACAAACCGCGTTCGCCTGAATTGCCAAATCAGAGTGCCATGGGCAGCAAGTTCCCACGGGCATTAGCATTTTTATGTCATAATCCCTCCATCATCCCCCACCTCACGTGCTCTGAACCCATTACGTTATTGAAAAATTCTCAAGAGATGTCATCTGAAGATGAATGGGGCTGGCCCTTGGGTATCTGGGCTGGAATCTGAACATTGCTCAACTGGACTAAACATGGCAGGGGAAGGGGAGTCGGCTCGAAAACGGCCAGCAGTGCCAGCAGCGGTCACTTTCACGTGGCTCCCACTGGCCGCTGGTGTGTGAAATCTTTGCGTCTAGAAGCTGCAGGTTTCCTGGCGGCTGTCGTCAGGACAGGACCAGGGCAGGTAAGGAGGTGGGCAGGGAAATGGAGCTCAGACCGGGCTGGATTTTAAAGGAGCAGGTCAATCCCAGCAACGTCGTAAGCCTACCACGTTCCAGCCCTCCAGCGCTGGTTTCCTCCCCTCGGGCGGGCGCCGGGCGGGGCCGGCAGGGGATCAGGAGGTGGCGGCGCTGCCCTCTGGCCCTCATTGCAGCTGGGCAGCCGGTTATGAAGCCCGGACTGCAGGGAGTAGGTGCTGCACCTACAGGAAGAGAGAGAAACCCGGCCCCGTGTGCTCGGGGAAGCACTCCCAGGAGGAGCGGTGCCTGGAGCCAGGGATGAAATGGGGAAAGAGAGGTTGGTGAGGACGGCAGATCCTAGGAATTGGACACCACTCCATGACCATGGCGACCGTGAGCTCTGCTCAAGACCTTCTCTGTGTTTTAAAGAACCCAGTCTAGCCTGACATGGATGCACAGGTGGGGGGGCGATAACTAGAGCCAGGCAAGCAGTTAAGGGTTAGTTATGATGGGACAAGTAACAGCGGTACCAGGACTGGGGTAGGAAGGAAGGGCATGGAGCCAGGCAGTAGGAAGAGTCCTGAGAGAACTAAAGAGCCTCAGCACTCCCTGCAGACAGGTCGGAGAAAGAGGGACATGGACAACTGGAAGCGCCCGGCATGGTCAGTGGCCAAGAAACGGCTGCGGAACAAGCTTGGGGACAATGGGAGAGACCTAGTTTTGTGCACAGCGAGTGTCAGGGTCTCGGGGACATACTAGGCCAAATGGAGATCTAGAACCAGATCATCAGGAGCCCCTGTGTGATATTTAATGACAGGCGTGTCGGGAGAGCTCAAAATCAGTGAAGTAAGGATATACACAGGCCCCCTGGGATATACGGAAAAGGACCAGGACAGAACCTTGGGGAAAGTGCCAAAGGAGAACATGTTTGAATACCCTACAGACTGGCATGTCCCAGACGCCAGGGGGAGCTGGGGGAGGGCCATCAAACACAGGTCACCTCCCAAAGAAAGCTGGCAGCAAGGGGAGGGGAGGGCGAGGGGGTGGAGAGAAATCAGAAACAAGAATAAGTGCTTTTCCAGTCGGTTATGTTTAAGCACGACTTGAAATTGAGAAGAAGGGTCCAGTAGAAAAGGAAAACGGGACACATCATGGAGGAGATAGCCTGGGCTTATGACAATGAAAAGATAATAATAACTCTTTCTTTTCACCTGGTTTTGTTGGGAGCAAAAGCTTGAGCTATGTTATTTTTCGTCTAGGACCCCCTCAGCATTGAACTATCTAGTGACGGTGCTTAAAAAGCTGTCCACGTGCTGTCACCTGACAAAGGCATGACCCAAATCTAATGTCTAATTTAGGGACTTCCCACAGCCTATTTACAGGATTATCAGAGATAACTGATGAGAGAAACAGGTACTTTCAGTGGCCTTGAGAGAGCTGTTTTGAATTAAGGAGCACTCCACTTTCTTTTTCAGCTTTACTGTCATAAACTTGGCATATAACATTGCGGAAGTTTAAGTCTGTAACATGTACATTGCATTGTATTTACCACCATAGCACCAGCTAACACCTCCAACACCTCACATAATTACCGTTTCTTTTTTGTGTGGTGAGAACATTTAAGATCTACTCTCTTAGCAAATTCCAAGTATATAACCATGTTATTAACTCTACTTATGAGCCCATACATTTGATCCCCAAAACTTACTCATCTTATAACAGGCAGTTGGTACCCTTTGGCCAACATCTTCCTATTTTTCCATCCCTCATCCCCTGGAAACCTCCATTCTAGTCCTTGCCTTTTCTCTGAGGCCTTGGATAAAGCCTGGCATCGCCGCTCCATGCCTCTGTTTCTTCATCTGTAAAATGGAGTTTCTGGGAGAAATACTTAGTTCCTTGATGCCTCCAAAGGGTTTGTATGAGGATTTAAGTGTACATGTGTGCATCCCACACTCTGGGAGCTTGTCTGCCCCGAGTGCTCGCCTGTGTGGCTGCCATTTGGGCTCCTCCTCTGCTCTGTCCCATCTGTTCAGGGTCTGCTTAGCTGATCACTGGCTTCCCTTAACATGTCCGCTTCCCCTCAAAGAGCCTGGACACCTCTCGTTACTTATCAGATGTTACCGTGGCATATATTGCCAAGTGTTATAAGAGAAATTTGTTGTTAATTAGTTCACAGACGTCTTGCTCTGTCACTTAGAGACAAATAGTTCCGGGGACTCTAAACTAGAGCAGGAGAGTGTGGCTGATGACCACGCAGAGCCTGAAGGACGGTTCACCTGACACCGTCCTCCCGGGTTCCCCAGGGCTGCCAGGGTCACAGAGAATGAACCAGTTGAACCACAGACAGGGGTCCTAGAGCCTGAACTGTCGGAACCCCTGTCCATTGAAAATCAATCAGAGGGTAAGAAAAAGCATCACTGAAATGATAAAAACAAGTCAATGAGAAAATAAGACTTGATTGACAAAATACTCAGCCTTTCGGAATACCTAAATTGAGTTCTATTTACGTGATTTTTTTTTGTTTTAAACTTGCTGGTTTTACTTTGGCCCAAGCTTTAAAGATGTTTATAAATGAAACAGCGGTGGGGTCAAGAGAATGAAAAACCCAGAGGCGTTCTGAGTGGAGAGAAGCGTTTGCCTCCCAAGGGCACATCTGAACACGTATTTCCTGCAGCCGTTCCCAGCATCGTGCCATTGTCTTCTGTGCAGTCACTGAAGGGAGGCCCCCCGAAGCTCAGGTGAACTTTCAGGCCAGGAGAGCTACCCAGCTCTTTCACAAACGGATGCGTGGCGGTCTGAGCAAGCTGGCTGCCTCCCCGGAGTTCAGCTCTGCTGCCGTAGTGTTCAGGTGCATTTCATCCCTTTCTTCCACTGAAAGAGTCGCGTGTGCCGCCATCCCCAGCGACCCGTCAATGCGACTGCTCTACAGCTTTGTTTTGGGAAGACCACGCCACCTCAGGGGCCCCCTGCTCCCTCTGGGCGGGGGGCAGCTCCGGGCTGGTCCTCGCCCCTGAACTCGCCGCTGCCCCGGTCCCGCCAACGCCACGTCTGCAGCCGGCTTCGGGGCCAGGACCCACAGTCCCCGACTGAAGCGCTCCTGCAGCCCCCGCTCTCCTAGCCCCTCGTCTAATTATCCTGTGCCTCTCTCATGATTATTTGGACAGCCCCTTCTTAATCTGTCTCTTAACCAGACTGTTTATTTATCCTTCGGAAAGCCTTCCACTTACTGGCCAGGCCAGCAGTCCCACGGAGCTGCCGCCCTGACCCCCTCACCCCTTCCTGTTGGAGCGCCCGGATGGCTTTCAGCTGCACAGCCCCCGGCCTTCTTAGCGGCCCTGTCCTGCCCAGGGTCCTCCCACCGTATTACCCCAAAACCAACTGTTTGATGAGCCTTTCAATTAAGAGGGATCGTCCCATAGCAACTGCTTTTTGTTCTTTTTTTTTTTTTTTTTTTTTTTTTTAATATCTGCAACAGCCTGCAATCCCGTAAGTTTTGAAGGTTCTTTTGGGGGAGAGGGGCAGAAATTGATGAAATCAATTCTAAATTATCTCCAGGAGAGTGTGTGCTTCTCCAACGACATAGTTTTTCGTCTCATCAATGAGGCATCATTGAAAAGCCACGTGGCCCAGGCGCTGGCCTGGCTAGAGCGTTCCTTTCCAAAAGAGGCAAGAAAAGAATTTCATCTAGATTCTCTAAGAGTCATGGCACTTCCCAAGTATCAGACCAGCTATGTCATCACTTTTTAAAATTAAATTTATTGGGTGACATTGGTTAATAACACTAAATAAGTTTCCGGTGTTCAACTTTATATTATGACGTCTGTGTTCTCATTCACATGCTCACCACCCAAAGCCTAGTCTCCTTCTGTCACCACATATTTGACCCCTTTTACCTTCTTTGTCCTCCCCTCTCTACCCTGACACTCTGGTAACCACCATTCTGTTGTCTGTGTCTATGAGTTTGTTTTCTTGTTGTTTTGTTTGTTCATTTGTTGCTTTCTGCTTTATATCCCACATATGGGTGAAGTCATCTGTCTCTTGTCCTTTTCTATTTGACTTACGTCACTTAGCATGATACTCTCAAGATCCCTCTATGTTGTCACAAAAGACAATTTTTCATCTTTTTATGGCTGAGTAGTATCCCGTTGTATATATGTACTACCTCTTCTTTATCCAATCATCTGTCAAAGGACACTTAGGTTGTTTCCATGTCCTGGTTTTTAAAGGAAAGAAAAAGAAAAGACTATAACTTCTATTCAAACTATCCCACTGCATCAGCCAAAATATTTATAATAGTCCTCTCATTCCAGTCAATTTCATGTCTGGCTAATAAACCATTATCTGATCCTAGGGAACTTGATTCTTCTTTGCTCAAATTCTATATATGTTAAACTCTATCTTTTAAAATTAATTCTAACCCAGATCAGCTACTTTTGGACATAGGTTAACAATCAGTAATGTTATTATATACACAGGTACAAATCTCTGCTTATGGTGATTATTTTATTACCATTTAAATATGCCAGTGTGTATATAAATTACTTACAGTGAGAATATGTTTGCAATTAAACAAAGATAATGTTTAGTGCCTCAGACACATTCTGCAGAGTGCATTAATGCACTGACCAGGGTGGGAGAGTTTTCTATTAGTTTGGGGAGTGAAGGTTTAAGTGTGCTCATCCCGTGAATTTGAGCACTGCACCAATTTCAGCCTGTGGGCCTGGCCTGGCAGACGTGGTGAAGACACCGTCATTTACACGGCCCCACGCTGCCAGGCAAAGTGAACATTTGGAGAAACAGTTACCATATACTGTTAAAAAGCATTGTTAGGAAATACGAACAGAGGGCTTGAGGGGCCCAAGGAAAAAAGGAAAGACCGATGTGCATGTGACATGAAAGACCATGTTTGCTCCTAGGAAACACTCGGGAAGTCTAAGACAAGCTGTGACCAGGGCCCAGGCCAGGCCAGGAGGGCTGGGACACCTCCACTCCTTTGTCTAAAGTGCCCCCAAAGCCTGTGGGTCTTTGTCTTGCCGCTTGACTTCAGGACAGTGATTGAACAGTGAGTTTGAATGTAGGCCTGTGGCAGGCATTAGCAAGCACTTCATTTTGTTATTTTTATTTTTTAAATTTTTTATTATTAGTTTCAGGTGTACAAAACAATGTAATAGTTATGCTTTTCACCCCTCACAAAGGGACAAGGCCCCTCCCCCAATCCACCGCCCTCCCACCCCTGATATCCTACATATCTGTTACAATTCCATTGACTCCACTCCCTACACTGTACTCCACATCCTGTGACTATATATATATTAAATTATAGTTGACATATAATATTAGTCAATGGCAGCTTCAGATGTACAGTGCAGTGGCCAAGCATCTACACTGTCCATGAAGCGGTCTCCCTAAAAAGACGAGTCCATCTGGCCCCCTAAAAAATATTTACAACATTGTGCTTTAAAGGAATCAGAGAGTGGCCTTGGCAGGCATTGCTGGCTGTTACAGCCCAGCCCCAAGCCCCCCGATCCTCATGACCTGCCCCCAGTACCCCACACACCACTCCCAAGAACCACAGGGACTGGACCCAGATGGGTTTCTAAGGCTGAGGACCACACAGCTGACTTCCTCTAAGGCTGAGGACCACATGGCTGATTTTGTGGACCACCCGAGGCAAGGGGAAGGGCAGCCTTTGCTGCTGCCTTTGGAGGGTGACCGAGGTGGGTCTGGCTGGGCTCCCTCTATCCTATCTCTGTGGTCACTGGAGCAGGCACTGCTGGCAGCAGTTAGAAACGTGCCCTCAACTTCCCCTCTTCAACTAGATGGCCATATCATCTCTTTTTGCTCTTTCAAAGGTAATAATGCCCTAACCCCCTGTAATTAAGTCTCGATTTGGTAACATGGGGCTCAGCATAAGTGGCTCCATGTTGGACATATGGTCTTATTTTTTTAACCAGTTAGCTACAAAAATACCTCAGATAATCTAAATATCATTTCTAGCCTGTAAACTAATTGTTTATCAATGAATAAGAATATTCAAATATTGAGTTACACATTTGAACACTGAGCAAAATGGTATCACAATAAATAAGGAAATCTATGAATGAACCAAAGAAAAATTTTAGAAATTAAACATGTGTGTAATGAAATTGAAACTCAGTGGAGAGGGTGGGTTAAGCAGTGGATTGAGGCACAACTTAAAGGAGTTCATGAATCGAAAGCATAACAGGAAATTGCCCAGAATTCATGACAGAGAAAGCAAGAGATAAAAAGTATGAAAGAGAAGAATGACAGACAGAATGAGGTCCTGCAGCGTCACTGGAGTTTGCGAACGAAAGGAAGAGAGGAAGAGGGAACAGCAGTATTCAGAGAGGCGATGCCTGTAAATTTTCATTAAGGAACATAAGACTCCTAAAATTCAGGAAGCATGATGAATCTCAAGCGAGATAAATTAAAAAGTAAACACAAACTTGGACAAAGCGTAGTAAAATGGAAGAGCATTATGGCAAAACAGATCTGAACAGGAACCATGAAGTGTCCAGGGGTCAGACAAGCAGTGCTGATGGGAGCTTAATAAAGAACATGTGGTTACTAAACAGTAAAAATGGAAAAAAGAAAAAAAAAGTGAGACTCGCATTTGGTGTGTGTGATACTGGGATTCATAATATACATTTATTTGCTCTTAGCACCTTTCTAAACACAGACTCCTAAACCCCTTGGAATTTCCTTAGTGATAAGGGCCATAAAAATGAAAGAAACATCTTTTGTTATTTATAACAAGCCCTTCTCACTCCGAGGTTATGTAATGAGGTGATTTTTGGAAAGCCTCTAGCTAACCACAGGATGGGCCTGGTTGCCAGGGTAACCAACCTTCTGACTAGAAGGTCAGTACATGCGGCCCACCCCCACCCCCAGGGAGAGCAGAGGGGTTGGATGTTGAGTTCTTCACCGATGGCCAATGATTTAACAAACAATTCCTTTGCAATGAAGCCGCCACAAAAACCCTAACTGAAGGAATTCAAGAGGATCCTGGTTGGGGAAGATGCCAAGGGGCTGGACAGACGTGAAGCTCAATGTCCCCTCCCCATACCTTGCCCTGTGTGTCTCTCCCATCTGACTTTTCCTCAGTTGTGTCTTGTAGACAAACCAGGAATAGTAAGTGAACTGCTTTCCTGAGTTATATGAGACATTCTAACAAACCTGAGGAACCCCCAGTGTCCAGATGGTTGGTCAGACGCACAGGTGATAAGCCGACCTGTGACTGGCATCTGAGGTGGCAGCCTTGTGGAACTGTGTCCTTAACTTGTAGGGTCTGAGCTAACTTCAGACAGTGTCAGAATTGAATTGAGTTGTAGGACACCCAGCTGGTGTCTGGAGAGCTGGAGAAGTGTTCAGTGTGAGAGGAAAAAAAAAAAAAAATACACACATCTGGTGTCAAGAAGTCAGAAGTATTTTGATGTAGAGAGTAAAACAGTGAGTTTTTTGTTTATTTGTTTTGTTTTGTTTTCAGTGTGTTACAAGGTGAGAGTGTTATTTTTAAATCACTGGCCTAATCTCTCCTTCGGGATGAAGGGTCTTTGGGGAAATATTTGAATAACCCATTGGGGAAGAAGGTGCTGTTTGGGGTGTGCTGGTTAGTGGATGGTTAGGCCACAGCAGAATTGTTGGGTGAAGGCAAAAAATGGGAGAATGCAAGACAGAAGTATGGAGATGGTGTAAGCCAAAGAGATGCCAAGAACTAAAATCAATAGGACCACGTCACTGTTAGGACGGCCAAGGGGCAGGTTGTGAGTCAGCCCCTGGCTTTGATTTGTAGTTTTCCCAACAGACTCTTTGGTTCCCTGTAACCTCCTCCCATGACATGAATGCCCACCACATGGACACTTTGAGTGTGAGTGTATGAGTGTGTGTGTTTCCCCAATCAGGGAAGGGGTTGTGTTTCACCGCAGGGCCAATATGCAGCAGAGAGGAACTTGCACTTAGGTATAAATCCAGAGGCAGATATAAATGTGGGAGAGCCCCAGACATCCACAGGTTGGAGAAGAATGGGTGAGCCATGCTCTGACCTGCACTTAACACAGTGGCCCAACATGGGCATACATGCAGCTGCTACTAACCAACATGATATTTTATGTTTAACAAAGTGCATTTCACAAAATAATGTCATCTCATTGAATTCTCAATGCAGTCCTGTGGTATAGGAGTTCTTATTGGTGCCGTGTTACAGAAGAAGAAACTGAGTTCTAGAGAATACAGTAACCTGTTCCAGAGCACATGGTGACTAAGTAGATGGCCCAGTATCAACAGCACCCCTAAAACTTTTCAGGGAAAAGGAAATGGCTAAGAGGTCAATTACAGAGAGGAGGACAAGGAATCAGGGGAGGGCCTCCCCTCACTGCAAAAAAGATGTCGCTAAACCGACAGGCTTGAACTTGGGCACATGAAAAGGGCCAGCTGACCAAATGGCCAAACTTGATTGTCCTTGTTTCCTTCTAAAGATTGCACTTTAAATAAAATGTAGTTAAAGGGCCAGCCGAGTGGCTCAGTTAGTTAAGAGCCTGCTCAAGAGTTTCAGCTGAGCTCTGAGCAGCAGCAGACGGATGCCCAGCCTGAGCTGAGCTACAGCGGAGCTGCTAACAGGTGGCAGGATGGCTCAGCTAAAAAAAAAAAAAAAAATGTAGTTAAGCATGAGAGGTGCTAGCATATCACCTGGGAGTCATCCTAGAGGGGGTAGGTCATCCAAGAAAGAATCTTCCAAACATGCATGTGGGTCCTCGGGGCATCCAGGCTGGCAGCCCCACATGGAGGGCCAGTGAGCAGTTCCAAATGCCACAGTTATGTTTTGAACATTTAAGAAAAGAAGGAAGCACTTCTTGGGTGGTCTTACCGATGCCCCAAGGAGCTATAGCTATGAACCTTGTTCCTCAACTTGAAAGATGTGATATCCCAAGGCAATCCCAAAAAGGTTATGATAATCTCATCTTTCATCAGAACTTCAGAGAGGGTTTAGTTCTCAAAGTCCCAAGAGACTTAAAATTACTTACCCACCCAGACACTCACCACCAATGCTCTCCAAAATGAAGAGGTCTGCTCAGGTTTAGAAGTCTACTCCAATTGAAATGTCATTTCTGCCATGAAATGTTCCAGAAAGCCCCCTCTCCTGACTTAACTAACACTCCCCTGTACTGTCACAGAACTTTGTCCCTCTCTTCTTCTCATTGTCTTTTCTGTGTGCTTTCATATTTCCTATACTAATATTTTTGCAGGCAGACACTTTCACAACCCTCTCATTTGCATATAATGGGATTTGACAGATGTTTGCCTGGTTGAAGGCAAAGATAGTGTAGAGAGTCCCCATATCTTCTAAACAGAAGAGATAGATGGAAGACGCTGGAGAAAGAAAAAAACCAGGTAACGGGCAGTTGCAAGGTTTTTAAAATAAGAGATTGGAGAAGCTCAAATGACCAGATTTGTTATAATTTTAATAATTCTAGAATTTCCTTTCCCCTCTTTGACATCTTAGCAAAAGTAAAGTTTGCCTCAAACAATTAACAAGCAGTGTCTTGGTCTCTGACCATAGCTATTTGAATATCTGTAACTTCCCTTCAGCCCTTGGGAGTTTTCCTTCTGACCAATAGCTGTAACTTCTTAAGGACACTTAAAGGTTGCTTCTAGCCAATGGCTCTGTTTTAACTCCCAGAATATTGTGAGAAGCCTGAGACAAGTCAGATGAGGGACCTACCCAATCTAGGAAGCTTCGACATCTGGCCATAGTCACATGCTGGGTTAATCCAATTATATGGAAATGGCAGTTTTTAAAGAAAACAAAATTCATGCTGAGTTTTGGCAGGACACTTATCACAGTCGGTGAAAGCTCCCTTTTTAGAAATCACTGGCCCTGGTCATATAAGTAATTGAGTTTAAATGAACTGGTGTCTCCGAGGTGAACAGTTCAGCTGGCACAAGTTGGCTATTTTACACGGGTTCTTCGTGTAATTGGAAGGGCATAGCCCCTGAGAGAACATTTAAACTAGCCCCAGGGACTCTGGTAGTCCAGCTTTTCGTTGGCTGTTCTTGTTATCTTTTGCTGTTATGACTCTCCTCCAAACTCATAAATGCTATTATCTTGAGGCCCACTTCTGACTTATTTGTATTTGGTGTAGCTATATAAACACAGGGCTGTAAACACCAGCAACTTAGTTGGGGCTGGGAGGATTCGATCGGCATCAAGTGAAATTAATTCCTGTCACATTGCATGTGCTAATAATCCTAACCAGATAAGAACATCCATCAGATTAGAGCTCTAATCTGGTGGCTGAAAGGCCATCTATTTCCCTAGTTCCATCCATGGTCATCATCATGGTTGCATGTTTTCATAGGCAAGATATTCTTGCTAACTTTTATAGCAAGCTTGAATAAACAGATTTTTTCAATACACATTTTATTTGAGAAAGGTTTATATTTAAGGAAAAAATTGCAAAGATAGCACAGATAGGTCCCATGTGTCCATGGATTCATCTGTCTACATTTAACATCTGACTTTAGCATGCTATGTTTACCATGATTAAAGAACCAATGTTGATAAAGTATTAACTGAAGTCCATAGTTCATACAGATTTCCTTAGTTTTCCCTAGCGTCCTATTTTTCTGTTCCAGGAGCCCATCCGGGAGCCCAACTAGATTACAATTAGTCATCAAGTCTCCTGTGGCTCCTTCCAGCTCTGACAGATTCACACTCTCCTTGTTTTTGATGACCTTGACAGTTCTGAGGAGTCTTGTTCAAAGATTTCGTAGAATGCCCCTCTATTGGTTTTTGTCTGATGGTTTTAACTTTTGCTAAGACTTCTCATGTGACCCATAAGATATTTGGATAGCTATTGCTTAATTTCCCAGTAACTGGAGATTTCCAACTATTTGCCTGTTATCTATTTCTAGTTTGAGTCAATGTGGTCCGAGAGCATACTTTGCACGATCTACAGATTTACAGTATTCTAAGTTTGTTAATGTGCGCTATGACTTACAATGTGGTAATTGTGAATGATCCACATGAGCTTGAGAAGAATGCTCTCTGCTGTTGTTCCACGGAGCTGTCCATAAACATCAATCAGGACAGGTGGATTGGTAATGCTGATTAGATCAGATGGATCCTTGCTGGTCTTCAGTCTGCTCGATCTGTTTCTGACACAAAGGAGTCCAAATTCTCAAGCAAATGTGCTTACAGCTACTTCCCTTTTGTCCTATCAGTTCGCTTCACGTATTTTGATACCCAGCTGCTAGCATACAGATGTCATGTTGCTACCACTCACCAGAGAACTGATCCCTTAATCATTGTGCCATACACCCTTTTATCCTTAACAGATTGCCTCACTCTAAGGTCCTTTTGTCTAAAATGAATATAGCGTTAGCCTAGTTTATCTTTCTCTATTCCTTTACTTTTCACTATTCTGTGTCTTTATATTTGAAAAGGGTTTATTTTAGACAAAAAAAGAATAGGGTTTTTTTATCTACTTTTTAAATCTATTCTAACAATCTTTGCCTTTAATTCATCTATTTAGGCCATTAACATTTAAAGTGGTAACTAATATATTATAGTTGGATTTATTTCTATCAAATTGGTAATTATATACATGTGCTACATTTGTTTTTGATTCTCTCTTTCCCGTTTTCTGTTCTCTCTGGTTTTAATTGAGCATTATATGATTCCATTTCCTTTCCTCTCTTAGCAAGTCTTAGCATTTTATTTCTCTTATATTTCTTTTTAAAAAACTTTTCACAGTTGGCCTATCGTTTCCAATATGCATTTTTAAGTAATCTAAGTCCATATTTGCATGTGTATCAAGCTAGATGTTGTCAAATTTTTTTAAGTCAAGGTATACAGTGCCTCGCTCCCTCTATTCCGTCATCCTGTAGATTCCAGCTGCAGTCCCATTCCTCAGCAGAGCCTCCCCTGGAACATGCCCTGACCCCTCACAGGCCAGTTCAACGAACTGGACACCCTCTTATAGAAAGCTCCCTGCCTGGCTCGGGTGGGTCTGGGTGGTCCCTGAGCATGTGAGCTCCTTGGACGCACGTCTCACATCTTCCCCAAATCATCATTGTACTTCCATGCCCTAGAAATGCCCAACACACAGGAGATACCATATTTTGGGAAGATTGAATCAATTAAATTGTAATATACTGACAGAATTTCAATTATTACCATAGGATCAAATATCAGTGAGAAAGTACATCCTGGGAGAGGAACCAAAACCCTGATGGCAGAGACAGACCACTCAGAGCCAGGCCACTGAGGTGCTTCTGCCTATCCTTGACTCACTTTTGTCAACTTGCACATCCTTACTCAAATGTTCTCTCCATCCCATTGTCTTCATTATTTACATACATTTTTGTGGTAAACATTTGCTATGGTCTGAATTGTGTCCCCCGCCCCCCCAAAAAAAATTCATATACTGAAGCCCTAACACCAGTGGGATGATATCTGGAGGTGGGAGCTTTGTGGGGGAGTGTTTAGGGTTAGATGAGGTCAAGAGGGTGAAGTCCATGGTGGGATTAGTGTCCTTATAAAAACAGAAAACAGAGCCCCCTCTCTCTCTACCATGTGAGGACACAGCAAGAAAGCAGCCATCTGTAAGTGAGTAAGGGAGCTCTCACCAGAGCATGACCCTGCCAGCATCCTGATCTCACACTTCCAGCCTCCAGCACTATGAGAAATGTCTGTTGGTTAAGCTCCCCATCTATGCTATTTTATTACTGCAGCTTGGTCAGACTATGACATTTCCTTCTAATTTTATTATTATTCACAGGTCCTGAGAATGTTTCCAAATCGCTGTATGTTATTCCTAAGTTACTTCATTAACAATTCTCACAGTCCTGAGGTATGAACAGTGCATGACAAGAAAATCATTCTCATTATTGATTTAGCCCATGACCTAGGTGGTCCGAACCTCAGTCAGTGCGTTATCTCCACAAAAAAGACAATGGCAGTGAAATAATGGCCCTCTCCAGTATTTCATTTAATACATCATAATTTTTGCTAGACACAATTTGTCAATATTCAGTTCAAAGAATTCTTCAAATTAAATAAACAAATACATGTTTCTACCCTAAAGAGTGTCTCCAATCCACACACCTGTTTTGGGGGTGCTCACTGGCTGGGTGTGCTAGTATACAATGGAGGTGATGCTAGGACCCCGCCAACCCAGAAATAGTGCTTACCTTGAGCCTCATGTTGTTTTTATGAGCAACGATCGCTTGATACTCCCTCCTCCCGGGAAGCTTCCAGGCCAGCATGGAGACGGAACTCAATACAAAATAGCACGCAGCATAACTAAGAAGGGAATCTTGCATCAGGATTCACAGATCAAGGGCAGGGAATTTGAACTTCATGGAAAAAAACCTGCTGATTTTCGTTCCCCTCAAATAAGTTGGGTCAGCAACATAACCTGACTGTGAAAAAGTGAACAGTCTTGGACATATCGCCAGAGGTCACAGTCATGAAGATTCCAGTTGCTCTGCTCACATTGAGGGGACTGAATTTATTGGGCCGGCGCAGAGGCCGACATGAGGGGCCAGCTTTGGGCATGCCGATACCAGGAGGGGCATGGGGCATGTGGCCCCTGGCACCTCCTCCAGGGCCAAGACCAGCTATCCCCAGGGAGCAGTCACTGTTTCTCCAAGGAAGAAAACAGACGTTTTCCTGAATCACTCTAGACGCCAAGGGAAGGGGAGGGAAAATCGGGGGCATCTTTCGGACCAGTGAATGAAGACAGTGAAAATAGGGTGTCATAGTCCCGGGCTGTCCATTGCTGGCCAGCGGCTGGGAGTTACCTTTCTCCAGATGGCACTTAGCTGCGGTGCGATGGGCAATTCAGGCTAACGCACACTCGCCTCCCATGAACCCAAGTCCACAAGTCCTGGGCACTCTGGCCCCGATGGCCCTCGCAACCCCTGTTTCTGGAAGTCCCAGGGGGAAGGGTTCAAGATCATTCAATTGCCGGAAATCCTGAGCTTTGTGTCCGGCAGGCACGCCGGCGCTTCTGGGCTGCTACCAGCCACGACTTAGCGCGCGTGCGCTGAATGACTACCTTCCCTGGAGCGGCAGAAATCATGGCCCACCGCGCACCTGAGCGGAGCATCCATCCGCGCTTGCTCTGCTGTGGGCGGGGCAGTGGGAGAGATCACAGCGCCCAAAGGGGGCTCAGGTGGGCCTGGGAGGCCGGAGACGGGAACTAGGTGCCGTATCCTAAGTGACTGGTTAGAGGAGTGTGTTTGGCTTTCTCTGGTTGGTCTTGAGTGGGAAATGGGTGAGGTGCAAAAATAAGGGACGCTGGCTGCGGTCGTGGAGCCAGTCCTGAGCTTTCAGCTTTTTTACCTGGTTAGTTCTGCAAAGTTCGTGAGTCTGAGTTCTACTGTCACTATGGTCTGGCTATTGTCCTTTGGTGCATTCAGTGTCTAGGGGCCTTCCCATGCTAGGATGGTGCTATCTGCTGGCTCCGAGGGAAACATCACTAAGTTGCAGGAACTGTGTGTGGCCTTCAGTGGGTGGAGGACACGGGCTGGCTGTGGGATTGCAGGTGACTGCAGTCCAGGAAGAGGCCCCAAGGTTGGAAAAATGCTAACGTGTTGGCTGGACATCAGTCTACTCTTACAATTCAACCAGGTTGGGAATTTATCTTAATGAGAGAAAGCTGAGTTATTTATTTTATGATGAAGGTGACATTTCTGTTCCATTTAACGCAGGGACAAGGAGCGCTCCACCTCCCCCTGACGCTGGTGATCACAAAGCTGGAATTGTGCCTTTCCAGCATTCACTAAGTAGAAAAGTCCCTTGTCAAAAGGGAAAGTTCAATCTCTCTGTTAATGGTTCTCTTGCTAATAAGCTAGAGAAGGACACAGTGTAACCTAAGTGCCCCTATAATGTTTCTCTAGGCGATTTAATCTCCAAAGAAAAGAATACTGCAGTCACTTCCACATAAATCACACCCCACCATGATGTCTGTCTTTTCATGTTAATAAAATCCGGTAACTATGACACAGATGTCCCCAAACCCTTTACATCTTAGCAGCATGTAACCAAACGAAACAGAGGTGGATTTTTAAAAAGCCTTTTCATTGTTGTGTCTGACTCTCTCGAGTCTAAGGAACACACAGCTCCCATGCAGCCCCATTAGGGGCCTGACCCCCATCACGTCTGTGCGGAGAGAGGAAGGGGCAGCAGAGGCCGTGCTCAGAGGCTGGTGGCTGAAGCGCCAGGCCTGCTGCGGCTGAGCGTGGAGCCGTCTCGGCCCACGGGGACCTCGGTGCCAGGAGGCCAGGCGGAGGCTTCCTCTCACTCATGCATGAGTCACTCAGGGGTCACTGCTGCCCCCAAAGCTGAAGGGCTGGCAAGGCAGTGGGGCACTGAAAGACAGGTCTTCCCCCCATCCCGGGGCCATGGAGAGCCCATCTGCGGGTCAATGAGGAGGCTTGAAGACGCAGAGTCCATCCCCACACGGACTACTGCTCCGTGGGACCATATCCAAGGTCACCCACTCCGAGCAGCTGGCACTGGGGCCCCGGGTGGATCCTGCATTTGCATAGCTGCCAGCCTCTGGGAGCTGACAGCCACCCCACTGCACACCCCAGGGATCAGCTTATTAAAGAGCTGTTTGCAGAGGGCTGTTCATTGCAGAAGGGTTTTTAGAGACGTGCGGAAAGAGACAGGAGGCTGCGGGCAGGACAAGGCCCCTAGCCGGAAGCCCCTAGCCGGAAGCACTCGATGTGGCTTCTGTGGCGTGGTGTGCATGCAAAAGCCCCACACCACCCAGCCGAGGCCTCATGACACAAGTCCTATTCATTGACTTGGGTTTCCAATTGGGGGGTGCCAAGCAAGGGCTGAGTTCTGGTCTCAAGGAGCCTCTGTGGAGCCAGTTTTCACTCACCCACTTGCTGCCTGCACCGGGGTCCCTCAAGGGTTTTTTAAACAGCTGTATTAAGTTGAATTGATATGGAAAGAACTGCTCTTACTTCATGGGCACAACTTGATGAGTTTGGATGTGTGCAAACCTGGGGACACCACCTCCCTGAGTCTCCTGTGCCCCCATGCTTGCTTCTTTCACTTGTTGTTGTTTGAGTGATAAGAATAGTTAGAGTAAAATCTGCCCTCTTAGCAAATTTTGAAGTGCACCTCAAAACCAAAAAGGACTAGGAGCCCTGATGGTGTGAGAGGTCCCCAAGACTCAGGGAAACCCCCACCTGCACCCGAGAGAGAAGACACAGACTCCCCAGGAGAGAAAGTCCAACCAAGGCTCACAACTTCACTGGAAACCATCAAATGCAAACCCAGCATCAAAGACACACCTGACACCCGTGAGTTCTGAGATACGCAGCTACAGCAAATATAATCACCCTAACTGGGAGCAAACAGCTCTTGGCACTTGCCTCATTTTCATTTTACCTAAATGTCTAAACAGCTTGGAAAGGTGGAGTTCCCAGAACAAAGGAATCAATAATCAGGAACTAATGCTTTTTTTCTATGGAAATATTATGGTGATAAAATGACGATTGTAATTATGGGAATTACGGAGATTTTATGATGCTGTCCAAATAAGTACCTATTTTTGTAGAATCTCTGGGACCAGGTTTATTTTTAAATTGAAATCACCTGAGTGAGTATTATAACTTACTAATTATAATAAGGTTAATAAATAAATTGTGAATAGTATTATCAACAAAAATTACACATACTATATAATAAATGAAGTAGTATGTGTTACTATTTATAATACTTAAAGACACAGGGAACCAAGAGCTCAAATCACCTCAAACTTAGTTTGTAAATATTGACAATAGGTGTGAATCCCCTTTTGTTGACATTTGGGGGAGCCTGTGACCCTCCACCCTGAACCCCGGCACGGCTGCATCTGTGTTGGAAAGCCCGATTTGTGTCTTAGATCACAACGCTCCAGAAACCATTTTCCTGACCTTCACATTTGACTTTGATTCCACATCAACCATTTAAATAGGAAAATGGGAAGCCGGCGTGAGTCAGATAAAGCCTGTACCTGGCCGATTTATAAAATGGAACGGAGATGCTGGTGTTTGCCACAGGCATATGGGAGAGATAAAAGTCAGATAAGAGCCTTTTTAACGACAGAAAATAATGACTATGAGGAAAGGGGGAAAAAGAGGCATTTTGGTGT
The DNA here is from genome assembly GCA_033961575.1 of Aselliscus stoliczkanus. Classification (NCBI taxonomy): domain Eukaryota; kingdom Metazoa; phylum Chordata; class Mammalia; order Chiroptera; family Hipposideridae; genus Aselliscus; species Aselliscus stoliczkanus. The sequence goes on from CM066728.1 coordinate 111,148,728, forward strand.
TTTTATTTTAAGTGCAAAGCAAAAGTCTACAAAAATAGCATAATTTTTCCTTCCCTGAGAAGTTGCTGTCTGTTCTGGTCCTCGCAGATTAATCGAGTGTTTAAGTCAAGGGCTTCTTGACATTTTGAAGTGAGTGGAGGCCGGAGTGCTTTAGCTCTGACATCCAGTCCTACGGTGGTGAATTTTTACATTTAATGGGATGCAGGGTCATTTCCCCTGAGCTGTTTAGGGGACCTTTGTAGCTTCAAAATGTGATTCTTCTCTCAGAAGTGCCTAAAGCTGATTATTAAGCATGATTCATAAATTCTTCAGAAGGTGATCAAGTTAAGTTTATACATTCAGACAGGGAAGAAAACAGCCTTCTCCCTAACTGTAAATACCCCACATGACCACTGCTGGGATATTTTTAAATGTTTTCTTGTTCACTGCCTCTCATTTGTACAAGGTCCTTTTTAAAATGATTAAGAATCAATTTCCATGCATTTAAGGATGGGAGGGTGAAGATGACAAGGGATGAGACGTGGGATGGTGACCATTGGCTTCCCACTACCAGCTCCAAGTTGTGTGATCCCAGGAACCCTTGCAGACAATGGCAAACAGACTTGAGGAGCACAGGAGACAGGCAACAATACCAACAGGCGGCTTTTATAATACACCTTCAGCATTAAATGCATTTCAGCTTTGCAGTATAATTTATGAGCTTGACTTGCAGCACGCGTGTTTGGGGGGACATTAGTGCTGCTCCCACGTCTTGCCACCAGCTTTCTGCACTCCAGGAGCTCACCCCGCCTAGGGGCATGAGCTGCTTCCATTTCACAGAAGAGCGGCCTTTCATTGCCTGGCCAAACAAATAAAAAGAAGACCCAAGCCAAATGTATTCACATGAGAATATTTAAGTTATTTGTGTTTGTCACGTGGGAACAATTATGAAAAAACGCATTTGGAGTCATGTTCACTCTTCCACAGACTTTGAGGGAGTGGACAAAGATGGCGCCCTGGCTTCTGCCGGCCACGGTCCAGGCCAACTCCGGAACCATCAGGAAACTCCCACGGAGCGTTCTAAGAAAGAACGGCTATTGTTAGGAAAACTTTTGTAAAAACTATCTGGCAGAAAATTCCTTGCAGTTGAAAGAAAAATGGACTAAAAATATTTGCCTGTCAAGAACTTGAGGCAGTGTTCCATTCCTTTCCCACTCTTCCATCTGTAAGGGGCAGGATTCTCACCCCAAGGCTGTTAGTGAGCCTGCGCACCTCCTTCTTTCCTTCCCTTTTCCAAAAGTCCTCACTTTTGTTGAACATCCTTTTCATGTCTGGTCTAATAGGAGACAGTTGGATTAGCTCTCTGCCTCACATTTAATCAGCTTGGACATCCCAGTCCTGTGACCTTCGCAGAGGCCGCTGTCCGTGCGTGAGGAAATGATCAGCAGGCAACCTCTTCATCTGACTGTGGGCGTTGTTGTGACAATGGATGAGCATTTATTGCGCAGAGATGTGAAGCTGAGGAAAACACAGTTGCAACAAATCGTAATGTTCACATCACATGGGGAGAGTTGAATGTTGAAATATGGTGAGTTGTCAGGAAAAATTTTCAAAGATTTTACTAGGAATAACTGAATACAGTCTTCTCAATTCTCAAATGGGGAAATGGAATGTGGGCAAGTTTACGTAATAATCAAATTCACAAAATAAGCTGAAGAAATGGGCCTGGAAGCCAGGTCTCAGAAAACAGGACCCATTCTGCTTTTAGAACTGCTGTCTTTCCCCAAATCATTGTAATTCATGAATTCTTCAGTAGATTTCAGAAGGAATCCATGTTCTCCGTCTCTGATGTGGGTTCCAGGGAACTTTGCCGCCAGGCCTAGGACCGGGTGGGCCCTCAGCGTTCTCCTGGGTTGCACTGTGAGATCCAGACTAAGCCATGGTGCCATGTCACCAAGCCATGATTCAGTTTCTGTCTATGATACTTTGATGTGCAGGATCCAAAGCCGATAGTTTCCTGACTCAGCAGCCAGCCGGTGTGTGGGGCTATCTGAACATTAACAACAGCCTCTATAAAGGGGGAAAACTAAGTCCCTTACAGGGGTCCTCAAGGGTTAGCAGAAGTCATTGCTCACGATGATTCAATTCCTTACAAAATGGGGCTTAACAACATCTCTGCCTCCAGCCACTCGGCAGGCCCCAGACGTGAACACCACCCCCCAGTGAGGTGGGAATGTGGCTTTTTGTAGATGGTAAGATGTTTAACATTGTTATGTATAGGATAATCAGCCTGGTACACTGTACCAACGATTAAAATCATAAGGGCCAGCTTGCCATTATTCCACAGCATCCAATTTATAAACGTAAGTCAGCGCTCTGCTGCCAAATCACTGCTGGTGACAACGCAGTCATTCTGCTCTCACTGTATTTTTTAATTTTTATTTTATTTTCAATTAAAGCTGACATTCCTATTATTTTATATTACTTTCAGGTGTACAGCATAGTGGTTAGACATTGATATCATTTACAAAGTGATCCACAATAAGTCTAGCACCCACCTGGCACCATCCATAGTTATCACCATATTACTGATGGCACTTCCTGTTGCTCACTTTACATCTTCATGACTGTTTCTGAACTGCCCTTTTGTACTTGTGAATCCCTTCCCCTTTTCACCCAGCCCTGCAACCCTTCTTCCTTCTGGTGACCATCAACTTAGTTTCTGTAGCTATGGGTCCGTTTCTGTTTTGTTAGCCTGTTTATTTTGTTGTTTGACTCCACATATAAGTGAGATCACATGGTGTGTGTCTTTCTCTGTCCGCTGTGTCTCACTCAGCGCTTTAGCTGTGTTTGGGGGGTTGTTCTCTGTGATAAGTTTGGCCTCTCTGCTTCTCCCGTGTCTGTGTTTCTGTGGACTCCCCTGGGTCTCCACGTAACCCAGATGCACCTGGGCACAGCCTGTCTTGTCATCTGGAGGCAGGCAGAGGGGTCACATGGGAGTCAAGGCCTCCTGCCTGGAAAGTCAGAAGGCGGCGACGCTGTGTGCCCTGGAGGCCCCTGGCAGTGACCCTGGAGCACAGGCTCCTGTTAGAGGGTACGTGGACATGTCTTTATAGAAAGGGGTTACACATTGCAATGCTTTGCCAACTTTCGAAAGCAAAGCGTCCTGTTGGCTCTCATCGTCCACATAGTGATCGATCTGGAGCCAAGCCCTCTTTATAGGGCATCATGCCCCAGGTCCTCAGGGCACCTTGTGGCCAGCGTGGCTGCCTGCTGACGTTGGTGGCCAGTGGGACTGAGGCCCAAGCTCCTTCAAGTGCTTTGTCCCATCACCGCTCAGCATGTGGATGGTACAACTTCATCTCTTATCCTGTGACTCCTGGAGAATAAGATGAGAATCTTTAAAAGATATTAAAATAAGCTCCGAGGCTTAGGATGTTCCCTCCACATCTGCTGATAATCAGGAAAAAAAAAAAAAAGAGAGAGAGAACAGTGGCAGACAGAAATGTAGAATTTTATGTAAAGGGAAAAAGACTAAGTTACCATAGTCAGATCAAAAATCGTTTCTTTTTTTTTTTTTAAGTATTATGATAAAATGTGTCCTTGGGTACTACTACAAAAAAGAGAAATATTCATTTGTGGAGCTCTGCACGGCCACTCTTTGTCACCTGGTAAGCTTTTCCTTTTCAAGGATGAGTGTGTGGGTGGATACACATGGGAATCTTTTAACCCTCCTTTGCTGGTTTCAATTGTCTTGTTGGCATCCTCTGTTTAAGGACTTAAGTCTCATAATTTAATAAGTGCAAATGGAGTGAGTCATCTCTGTGTTGATCCCAACATTAATAAACTCTGATCCAAAGCTACAATTCTAAAAGGATGGAGTTTTATCTCCCTTGCCTCCCCCCCCGCCCTTTGTACTGAATGGAAATTGGCCCACTGTACATTTCCAGATCACGCTTGGAGCTCAGTTTAGATTTGCACACACTCAAAGTTCTTAAAATGCCAGGCTCTATTCAAATGGGAGGTTTTCATGCACACAGAGCCTTAATCAAAAGTTGAGCTATATAGAATGGTTTAAATTTAATCCAAATCTCAACGAATTTCATGAGCCTGCCTACCCAGCTTCCCACGAGTGGGCTCATAAACGCTCTTTCTGCATTTGCAGGTGATGGAGTGTGGCCACCACCATGTCAGGCACCGCAGCCAATACCACGGAGTCTGTTCCTTTCCTCGTGTAATTTTTACAGCATAAGCCAAATAAAACTCCTGTTTTTTGATTGATAATGGGTAATAAAGTGTGACTTTACCTTGAATGGGCTTCAGTAGTAGCTAGCTTGGGCCAGACAGTGAGATTAGAAATTTGAGGATCCAGAAAAAACAATATATGTGCAATAAAGCAGAATTTGGGGTGTGTGTGTGTGTGTGTGTGTGTGTGTGTGTGTGTGTGTACGCGTGGAAATACCTAGATGGTGGAGGCTGTGGGACACTGGGCTAGGCAGGGCTTCAAGAGGGAGGAAATAAAAGCTTCATCAAATAAGAAACTTGGGGTGCTATTTTATACTGGAGTAGAATGGTTCATCTCACACAAGTAGAAAGTACTGAAATGCGTCCAGGTTTTAAAATTTTAAAAATATAACAGGAGTATGAGCAGTTTTGAAATGTTAGTATTAAATTAAACACATTTCTACCATCTCTTCTTGTCCTATCTTTTTCAGAAAAGTCGGAATGGAAAGAGCTCTTTGTCAAGGAGTTCTACAGGAAACTTGAACTGAAAGTGAATTAACCTTTTTGCATAAATATAACTTTCAATATTCCAAATGGAAAGTAATTTTCAAGAAAAAGCCCACTTAGACAGAAAGGCACACACAATGGCTGTGGAGAGAACTGAAACGGCCCCTGGGAAGGAATAGCTTTTGACTTGCCCCAAATGAAACATTTCTCCATTACACACACCTGTAGGCTGGTCCCAAACCACTCCCCGATGGGGAAAATGGCATTTAGCTGCCCATGCCCTCAGCATGGCTCTGGTTTTGCAGTTCCTAGAGACACCCCGTTTTGCTCTGTGCCCATTTCCTCCTCTCATTTCCGTGGGGTTCCCCCATGTCAGCATTCACAGAACCACAGGCGGAGCCCTGTCACCTGCAGGAGACCATCCCTGAGTCCTTCCCTGGCCTGTGTCAGATCAGGGAGACCATCCCTGAGTCCTTCCCTGGCCTGTGTCAGATCAGGGAGACCATCCCTGAGTCCTTCCCTGGCCTGTGTCAGATCAGGGAGACCATCCCTGAGTCTTTCCTTGGCCTGTGTCAGATCAGGGAGACCATCCCTGAGTCCTTCCCTGGCCTGTGTCAGATCAGGGAGACCATCCCTGAGTCCTTCCCTGGCCTGTGTCAGATCAGGGAGACCATCCCTGAGTCCTTCCCTGGCCTGTGTCAGATCAGGAGGCACCCTCCATGCTCCCTGGCACCGGCAGTGTTCCCTTCTCCCCTTAGCTCTGCACAGCAAATGTTATTTCGCCTTATGCCAGAGAGAAGTGGTAAAAATCAAATCCAATTAGAAAAGAATTTCCTTTGAATTCAATATGGTTTTTTATTAAATCAGGTTTATTGAGTTATAATTTACATACAGTAAAAATTACCTCTTGAAGCATATGGTCCCTGAGTTTTGACAAATGTTGACAGCTGTGTAACCACCACCACATCAGGACCTAGAGAAATGCCATCAGAATGCCCCTCCTGCCCATGTAGGCATTCCTCTCCTCGCCCCTCTGATCTGATTTCTGTCTCTCTAGGTTTGCCTTTTCTAGAATGCCACATGTGGAGTTATACACTTGGTATCCTTGTGTCTGGTTTCCTTCACTTAGCATCATGCTTTTGAGTGTCCCCATGTTGTGTGAGCCTGTGTGTGACCACAGCTTTCCTCTCCTTTCTAGCTGAGGAGCACTACATTGTATGAACAGACCAGACCCGGGTGTCTACTCACCGGTTGATGGACACTTCATTTGTCTCTACTTCTGGGCTCTTAGGGAAAATGCTGCTGTGAACATTTGTGTCCAAGTGCTTGTGTGGCTGTATGTTTCACTTCTCTTGGAAAATACCTAGAAGAGGAATGGCTGGATCACGTGGTAAGAGCATGTTTAACTTTTTAATAAACTTCCCAACTGATTACATCATCTTACATTCCCACCAGGAAGGAGAGTGTGACAATCGTTGATTCATGGTCACTGGTACTTGGTACTGTCCATTTGTCTCCCTTTTTTACCATTCTAATAGGTATGTAGTGGTGCCTTGTAGTGCTTTAATTTATGCTTTCATAATGACGAATGATGTTGAGCATTTTTATGGGCTTATTGGTCCTTCTTACATATTTTTTGCTAATGTGTTTCTTCAAGTCTTCTATTGATTTTTTTTTTCAGGGGGTGGTGGCTGTGAAGGGTTTTATTTAACAGTGTTTTGCATTCTATGCATTTGGACAAGTGTTTAGTAACATGTGCCAACCATTACAGCATCACACAGAGTAGTTTCACTGCCCTGAAAGTCTGCTGTGCTCCACCTGTTCATTCCTTCTTCCCTTCTAACCCTTGGCAGCTACTGATCTTTTTACTGTCTCCACAGTTTTGCTTTTTCTAGAATGTCACATAATTGGAATCATGCTGTATGTAGCCATTTCAGATTACTTCTTTAACTTAGTCATCTGCATTTAATGTTCCCCCATGTCTTTTCATGGCTTGATGGCCCTTTGGTTTTAGTGCTCAAGAATATCGCGTTGTCTGGATGGACCATGGTCCATTTAACCACTCACCTATTGAAGGACATTTTGGTTGCTCCCAAGTTTTGATGATTATGAATAAAGCTGCTATAAACATCCATGTGCAGGTTTTGTGAAGGCAGAAGTATTGTTTCTTTTGTTTTTTGTAACCTAATATTTCCACTTGACTTTCCTGTGAATCTGAGTGTTCTCAAAAATCAATAGAAGACCACCCCAAATCTTCCACTGATTTTTGAGAGTGCTCATAGATTCACAGAAAACTCATGTGGAAAGTACAGACTTTCCTCACACTCACAGCGTCCCCCACCATCAACACCTCCCACCAGGTGGGACATTTGTTACAATCACTGAACTGCGTAGACACGTCACCATCACCCAAAGTCCACAAATCTCGTTAAGGTTCACTCTTGGTGTTGCATTTTTTATGGGTTTGGACAAATGTGTCCCTCATGACAGTGCCACACAGAGCCATCTCGCTACCTGGAAAACCCTCTGTGCTTCACCTGTTCATCCCCCCAACCCACCCAACCCCAGGAAACCACAGGTCTTTTACTGTCTCCATAGTTTTGTATTTTCCAGAAAGTCATACAGTTGGAATCGTACAGCACTGAGTCTTTTCACGTTGGCTTTTCTCTCTTAGGCATATGTGTTTAAGGCTCCTCCATATCTTTTCCTGGTCTGATAGTTCATTGCTTTATGCTGCTGAATAATATTCCATTGTCTGGATGAACCACAGGTTATTTATCTATTCAAGGACATCTCAGTTTCTTCTAAGTTTTGGCAATTATAAATAAAGCTGCTATAAACATTCATGAGCAGGGTTTTTTTTGTGGACATAAGTATTCAACTAATTTGGTTTGTAAAACCAAGGAGCACAATTGCTAAATCTTATGGTAAGAATATGTTTAATTTTGTAAAACCTGTCAATGATGTTAACTGAAATTTTGGACCACCTAAAAAGAAAGCACTTGGAATTTTCTAATACTTTGCAGGGGAGTGCATGCATGTACCAAGTGAGTGAATTTCCTTTTAATAAGTAGCGGTAAATTACGTGTCCAAATCTCTGACACACAGTCCTGACATGGACCTATGGAAATGTAGTGTTTTCCTGCCCTTGCTTTGTGGCCCGGCTGCTCCTGCCTTTGTCTTGGCCCATTGGCTAGCGTGCTTCACCACTGCCCCAAAGCACCACCAGGAGTGTGGCTCTTTTATTTCACATCTTGAACAGCCAAGGGTTTCTTTCCTTTGTTGTTCTCTTGGAGCTAATGGTTTGAGTCTTTCTTTTCAGTCAGTCTCGATTTCCATGTTGACACTGCACCAAAAAAGCATTTGAAAAGAGAAGAAACTCTTGAGTTACAGATGTGCTTATTTTCATTAAAATTTTACTTGAGGGCGATATACTCTTAAGGGAATAATTTCACCTTAAATCCTTGTGTGACTCCAGTTGCAGTACGGTGCACTCCAGCTGTGACTTGTCTATGAATATCATCTCCATTCCACCTAGAATAGTGCAGCAAAGGGAAAGTGTGGCCCACGAATGATTCGGCTATGTTGGCCTTCCTGCTCTAAGCATCATACGGTTGTTCTGTTCTCTGCTCTTTTTGGTGGGACTTTGGGTATCAGGTCATGTGTTTAGATTAGCATCGAAGTGGGGAGGGAAGGGCGGGTCATTGTCATTCATCTTCCTGGTGTTAGGGTCCCATAACTCTGGTCTAGGGAGACAAGATGAACCTGTGCCAGCCTGCAGTGCAGGAGCTGAAGACCGGTGGCACACTGCACGAAGGAAGGAATCAATCAAGAGCCTGGAAAGGGAAGAAGAGAAAGAAATAAAGGGAAAGTGTCCTCAGAATCAGAGCTAGACGATAATACTTCCCAACAGAAAGGAAAACACAGGAAGGAGGCCCCTGGGAGCGTCGGCCATTTCACGGTCATGATCATGGAGATGGCACAAGCCCCCTCCCTGGAGATGCGTTAGCAGTCACTGCCGTTAAAATCTTTATACATTGGATCATTGATATTTACTCACACCATTTAAGCTGTCATTTAACTAGACGACTAAATAATTCACGGTTTTATTTTTCTGCATTGGTTTTTAGGAAATCTGTAAGTCTGAAAGATGTTTTCCATCATTTTATATCACTTTATGTTCTTTCTAATCCAGATGTTTCTCCCTAAACTTTGGCAGTGGTAGTTTTTACATAAGTTATTCTTTTTATTGTGGTAAAATATGCATACCATACAATTTACCATTTTAACCATTTTTAAGTTACAGTCTCTGGGTACCATTCATAGCATTGTACAGCCATCACCACCATCTATCTCCCAAAATTTTCATTTTCCGCAACTAAAACTCTATCCCCATTAAACAACCACTCTCACCCTCTCCCCAGATTTCTGTGTCTATGAATGTGACTACTAGAGGCACCTCATCTAAGTGGGATCATGCATTTGTCCTTCTGTGACCAACTTCCTTCACTTAGCAAAATGTCCTCAGGGTGCATGAACATAATAGCCATGTTACAATTCCTTTTCTTTTCAAGGCTGACTAATATTCTACACAGAGGCTGCACCATTTTACATTCCTGTGAGCAATGCACAAAGGTTCTGATTCCTCCTCATCCTCACCAACACTTTGATTGATTGATGATTGATAGATTTTTAATAATACCCATTCTAATGGATCTGAAGTAGTATCTTATTGCAATTCTAATTTGCAGTTCTCTAATGGTTAGTGATGTTGAGCATCTTTTCGTGTACTTATTGGCTATTTATCTTCTTTGGAGACAAGTTCTTTGCCCACTTGTTAACTGGCTTGTTGCTTGTTGCTGAGCTATAAGTAATGATATTTTCCTTATGGTTTTCAAATGCCCCACTGTCCTTCTACAGTTGGTGAGGATAATGATTGGGTATAGAACAACATCCTTATTTTGTTATGAGAATTTCTCTGGAACATGGGTTCTCATCAGTATCTGTGGTGTCACCTACGGGAAGCCAAATCACATCTCTGTGCTGTGGGGTAAAACTTGGGTTTGATAATAACGTCCTCATCAATGAGGGAGTGTCAGTCAAAGCTCTGGGTGCCACGTTTGGGACACGCAAAGCATTTGATTCATTTTAGTTGAATCTGAATCGGAATGATCTGTTCTAGATATTCTGTATGTGTACTCCATTTCTGAGAGGAGGAAGAAAAACAAAGAAAAGAAATGCAATTATCTGAAGTAAGATATGCTGGTAGTGCTTTTTATTCTGTAATGTAATAATAAAGTGAAAGGGCAAGATAAGTGAATTTAATAAAATACTGTACAACATTGAGTGTTTGTATATATTAATGGTGTACTTAATGTGTAAAATATTGTATATGTAGCAAATACAGATAATTAATTTTATTTCCTTCGAGAACCTGCTTTGTTTCTTTTGGCCGGAGTGTTGCTGAGGCAGCTGCAAACCACCCTCACAGTAGGTGAGAAAACACATGGTTTGTTTCGCCGCAACAAATGGGGCCAGTCTGCTGGTGTGCCCTTGATTTTTTTTCCCCAGAAAGTTGAGAAAAGAAAACTTTTCAACAAAATGGTATAATGCTTTCCAAAGAGTAGCACAGAATATTGTGTTCTGAGGAAATAATGGTTAAAACGACGTATAAATTTTAATTTTGGGGTCATATTTAAGGTATTTTCCCTGATTCACATTCTCTAAGAATCCCAGTAAGGCTGAAGGTTCTGGTGTGAAAAAGTAGGATGTTTTTTCTGTTTTTTTTCTCTGATCTCCACCAAGATGAGCAAAAAAGGGGACACAGGTTATATTGGTACTAAAGACCATTTAAAAATATTCTACTTTCCTTCATGAATGGTTAGTGTAATATACTTTATATATGATTACACAGAAAAAACACACAGTCTTCCTTCCTCTGTTTCTCCCACACCATCATACTCAAAACGCTTCTGACACCAGATGTGTGTGTTTCTTCCCACACCAAGCGATCCTGCGACACCAGGCTGGGTGTCCTACCATTGAACTCAGTTCTGACACTATCTACCTGGAGATAGCATCAGATCCCACAAGCTAAGGTCTCAGTGCCAGCAGACTGTCGCCCACTTCAGATGCTAAGTGCAAGTAGTAGACCCTGAGGTCACCCATACTTCTGTCCAATTTGGTTACAAAACAGAGGTTCCCAAGACCCCCTTCTGGCTCCATTAATTTACTTGAGTGGCTCACAGAACTCAGGGGAATAGTTGTGAGTACCAATTTAGTAAAAGAAATGATAATGAATGCATAAGAAGAGACGGATGAGGTGATGTATGTGGAGGGTGGCGCAGAAGGGTCCTCAGCCCAGGAGTTTCTGTCTCTCTGGAATTAGGGTACATCGCTGGTCTGGAAGTTCCTGGAGTCCCGTACTATTGGGATGGTATGGAGGCTTTCTCAACAGACCTGATCAATTATTAACTCTTATTGGCTCCGATGAGGAGTCCCTCAGCTTGGGGGTTGATGGTCATGATGACACTGCCTACAGGATGAGAAGAGTCAGCCAAACCCCAAATTGAGGGATCACATGTTTTGGCAGCAGGGGGAGCATGTGCATGGAATGGAGATCTGACGATGACCCTGGAGTCCCAGGAAGCAGACGTCTCTGAACATGGCAGAGAGTGTATATGAAGGGTTGCCTGATGCTCACTCCCTCCCAACACTGCACTGCCAGAACCCCTGATGTAGACACTTATGCAAAGGAATTTTAATCTGTGCAATTACCCACCCTATTTTAAAGGCAGTGCATACAAAATTCCGAGGTTTAAAATATGTGGTTATCCAAACACATTCAAATATATTTGTGAGTATTAATGAGGTTAATTAAAGAAAAAAAACTAATGACTAAGTTTAATGCCCCCATTGGAAGCACTGTCTGTCACCCTTGGTTTATCTTCCCATAGTGGACGTTGCAGTGGTCAATGTCCCACAGTGAACTTGAGCACAGACTCACTCTTTTGTGTTTGTGCTCTCTGCCAAAGCAGTCAATACAGCTCAAAGTGAAGTTCAATGCAGACTAATAATGGACACTATCAATGCCTCCTTCTCTACTCACGCTCAATAGCAGTGTGATTTACGTAAGTCATGACATCCGCACAGCCTCAGACACCGGGGAAACAGAGGGCTCCCTGCGGACTTCCTTCCCAAGGCAGGATCCTTCTACTTGGTCCTTTCAGGCTGGCACTCTGACAAAGCACCGCAGACCAGGGGGCTTACAAACACCAGACATTTCTCACAGCTCTGCAGGCTGACGTTCAAGATGCCAGTTCGGGTGAGGGCCCTCCTTCAGGTGAGATGGCTGCCTTCTCCCTTGTCCTCAGATGGCAGGGACTCCTGGAAGCCCTCCATGGGTCCTGCCTCTGAAGCTGACACTATTTCTGAGACTTTCCATAAGTTTCAGTCAGTTGATTTAGAACCCGTTGACATCATGGCCTGGCTAAAGAGTTCCTTTTTGTTTACCTCCACACATCCGAAAACTGCATGCTACCTCTTCCACTGACTTCTTGTTGAAAAGTGTTGATGGACAAGCCAAGCCTTACATCTGTACCCTCAGATCCAAGACCTCTGTGTGGAGGGCACTGTCCCAGAAGAGGCAGGCTGCTAGAGTGGGGGGAGGAAATGTGCACTGAGGGTGGAATCCGGGCCAATTCAGGCCGATTACTTAGAGATAATCTTTGTATGACAAGACTCGGCACATGGGGAGGTACAGTGACAGGTGGCATGAATGTGCTCTGAAACCGCCATGCGGTGAACCTTGCACTAGTCACTCCAGTAGCAAGGTCCGTGTGTGACTGTGTGTGGGGACACCTTGGGTCTGTGTCCTTCAAGTGGATCCTGACCTGGCCTCAGTCCAGATGTGCTGCCCAGTCTGAGTGCTCTTCCGCCTCGGAATGGCTGTGGTCCCGAGGGAGGAGATGCCGCCGACCACTCTTGGCCTGGGACCAGAGAGACATCCAGCCCCATTCTCAGGAGCTTTGCTTTTAATCACAGGGGTTGATAAGAGGGATTCAGGTGGGTCTCAAACAGCCCCTGAAAAGCAGGACATGACTTCATTTAGTTCTCGCCATGCTTCCATCCCCAGCTTCTGTCCAGTTAAGCTAGAGGGAGGGGTAACATTCCTGGGGCAACTGTATTAAGCTGCTCTGTCATCAGCCCAACTACTTTATTTTACTCAGGGAGGTACTTTTCTATAGTATCGGGGTCAGAATATTATCTGGCAAGACCTCTGATCCTTTATATATTTTAAACCAAATTATTTTAATCATTTAACCCTAAATATTGTTATAGCTTGTGTGTCTCTTTCAAGAGGGGAAATAAATGCTATTTCAAACGGGATAAATCCTAGTGTGTTGATTGACAACTTATATATTGCTTCATTCTAAGCACCAAGGTTATGTGATCGCAAATGGATCTCTGAGAAACATCTTCTGTGGGTTAAAAGCATCTCTTTCATGGTGGGGCAGCCATGCTGCCTTCATGGAACACCATCAATGGCAATCATTCTTCTAAAACAGTAAAAGTACTATATTCTTTGTGTTTTTCCTTAAAACGATTGTCATTTTGTGTGTATATTGAAAACACCAGCTGCTAGAAATAGATCTCAAGTGCCACCTGAGAATGAAATACTGTATTGTATTCCAAATGTCAGTTTATTCTTAAATTAAAACTCAAGCCCACAGCAACCCTGCCCCTGAGTTGTGGATGGTTTCATTCAAGTCACTTGCTTTCCTAGCATCTTAGTTGCCTCACTGGAAAACGGCAATGAGGACGACATATGGACGTTTTCACGTACATGAAAGCCTTTGTAAACTGTGAAGTGTCGTGAAAGTACACATGGTTCTGTGGTTGGTGTATTCTTACATGTCAAAATAGCTATTACAGATGTGATCCTAAATTTGGGTGTTCAATGTCGCTGACATAGGTTTAGTTAAAATGGTGGCATAAGATTTAAGAAAGAAATAAGCAAGCAATATAAGTGAAATATTTGAAAGTGTCCAATAATAGCTAATGGATTACTCAAAGGAAACCCAAACCTTGATCAGCGAAGGTTCCCAGGTCAGGGGAAGGATGCGTGGCCCGAGGTCATCTTGGCAGATTCCCGAGTGGGATTGTAGATGAGCTTGCTCAATGGGCTGGTGGATTCAGGGGTGACAAACCTCTTAAAATGCCCTTTCTCAAAGTTGAGCATTCTTTAAGTATAATGACCTACATGGAAGTTTCCAGAAATCCCCTGCTGTGCTCAGTGATTTAGATTCCATTGTGAAATGGTGTCTAGATTATGCTTTCCCAAATGCTTTTCCCAAAACTAACACCCTAACTGGAAGTGGTCCCAGCCTTCATGCCTGAATAAATGCATCCTGTAACAATCCCATGTACACTGCTATGGACTGGTGTGCCCCACAAAAGTCACATGTTCATGGCCTAACCCCCAGTGTGACTGTGTTTGCAGTAAGGAAGTAATTAAGGTTAAATAAGGCAATAAATGTGGGGTCTTGATTGGATAGGACCAGGGTCCTTATAAGTAGAGACAGCAAAGTGTAAGTTTGAGCTCTCGCTCTCTCTCTCTCTCTCCCTCCCTCTTTCTCCCTCCCTTTCTCTCTGGCCCCTCTCCCTCTCTCTCTGTGTCTCCACCCCACCCCACCTCCATATGAGGACACAGCAAGATGGCAGCCATCTACAAGCTGGGAAGAGAGCCCTCCCTGGGAGACAAAATGGCTGAGCCTTGACGTTGGACGTGCGGCCTCCAGAACCATAAGTAAACAAGCTTCTGTTGCCTCAGCTCCCCAACCTGAGGTACTTTGTTATGGGTGCCCAAGTATACTAGGACAGATTGCAGTAAATTCTTAGAAAGTCTCTTTGCCACTGAGTGTAATTCAATTGGAAGGACCAGTGGCTGTGCTGTGACACTGTCATTGTCACTGAAATTTCTCTCTGGTATCTGCAGGCTGCCCCCTTTTGCATCTACATGTGTTGATATGTATCCAAAGATAATAAAGCCCTCAAAACCTTAAAGGAAGAAATCATTATACATAAAACTTTTTAAGGCAGAGCCAATTTTGTATCAGAGGTTTGTGTCCCAGACACACACTTACAGCGAGGGGTGATTTTTCTTTCTTTAAAAATAAACCTGCATTTTAATTTGAAGCAAAGTTTGGTTTAAATTATTTTCTTTTCTTTATTTATCCTGCCAGAGCGTGCTCTTTCCTGCTTCAGAACACTTTTTATAATATTGTGTTTTATTCAGTGGACTTTCTTTTTTTCCAGAGAGAAAGGCTTGATTTAATATTTTCCGTTTCTTCAGCAGACACCAGAATCAACGGAACCCTGGGCACTGTGATTGCTCTGGGGACAAAAAGTCTCTAGTAGGTAATTAGGCAAATGCCCTTACACACACACACACATACACACACACACACACACACACACACACACACGCGCGCGCGCGTGCCTGTGCCAATGTTCATACATAGAAACCCACTAGCCTGCAAGTGATGCTCCTGTGCCCACCCAACCCCGGTGCGTAAAGAGCTCAGCAGGTAGGACACTCCCCCACCCCCACCCCCACCCCAGGCAGCAGCGAGCCCCTGGGACCGCCCTCAGCAGGGTGGTCAGCAGCCTGGGCTGCCTTTGAGTCCGTCTCATCACTTGTCATGGTGTAACCTAGGGTAACTCTCTTAACCTCTCTGAGCCTCTGTTTTGTTTCCACACCTGGAAAAGGAGACCCCCGCCGCCCATAGGGTCATCACGATGAAATGAGTTCAAATGTGTCAGGCGCTCCTAGCAACCCCTGTTGTATGGCCCTAGCAGCTATAGCTCTTTGATCCATGGTCTGATTAAGTCATGGCTTGTTCCAGGGAAGGGATACCGCTCTTCCTGACTGTAACAGGCTGAATTGTGTCCCCCAGAAAGCCACATGTGAAGTCCGAGCTGCAGCACCACAGAATGTGACCTGACCTGAAAATGGCCTTCTTGAAGGAGTAATTAGTTAAGATGGCTTCATTGCTAGAGTGCGGTGGGTCCTAACCCAACAAGAAAAGACAAGGGCCACACAGGCAGAGTGCCATGTGATCAGGGTGATGCAGCTACCAACCAAGGGACACCAGGGGTGTCAACAACTGTCAGAATGCAGGGGACAGGCCTGCAGCAGCTTCTCCTCACAGCCCCTCTGACACCCTGACCTCAGACATCCAGCCTCTGCACTTGTGGGACAGGAAAGTTCTGTCATGATAGCTGCCCGGCTTGTGGTGCTCTGTGAGGGCAGCACCGTCTGTGGATGGTCTCTCAGCACACACACTCTGCCCTCTCCCAGGGAAGCGTGGCCTTGGACAGGACTAGCTATGCCATAATTAACTTTTCTAGGCCCACAACAGGGACAGACGGGGTCTTCTTGGGTCTAGATTTGGCCCAGCTGGCAGAGGTGAGACAAGCGTCCTCCGATGTGACATCGTGTGCCGCCTAGTGCCCCCGGCCAGGTTTCCCAGGATGGCTACCTGCAATCCTCTGGCACAGTCTTCTCAGAGTCAGGCTGCTGGGTCTCCTCTCTGAGCCCAGCCCCACCCTCCAATCTCTCCCGCCCACCTGCGTCTGTCTGGGACAGCCCAAGCCTGGAGTCCCTTCTATCTGTTCTCTGAGCCCCAGTACTGACTCCAGGGTCCAAGAGGGTCTCCCTCTGTCCCTGAAGCACCCTCACCTCTCCCTATGAGTCTGTATTTCTTGGGAACCACAGTCTCCATGGCATCTCTCTTATAGGGGCCATAATACTTCCCAGATTCTCATGGTGACAAAGACCCATGAGCAGGGACACAGCATCGAGTGCTGCCTGCAGCCTGCCAGCTCTTGTGAAAATCCAGAATGACAGTTGGACAGTGTGCCTAGGGCTCTACAGCTCTCGTGATGCCAAAATGAAGGTTGGTAACGTGCCTCGGGCAGTGAGGGTTCACCCATATGGTTGCTGTCACACACAAGCTGGCTGGGACAGAGCCTTACAGCCCGTGGGGACTCTGAGGTCAGCTGGAAGAGCAGGCACCCACTGCCATCCCTGTCCCCAAACACTTCGATGAGCTCACATCTCAGCCATCCTAGCAATGCTGCCTTTGAGGACAGGGCAACCCAGTCAGGATTGTGGAAAATCGCAGATGGAAAAGGTAAATTTTAAATATAAACAGCATGCTCTCCTCCAGAACAAAACAAAAATAAACAAACAAAACATGAATGGCATTCAGGTTCCTCACCTGCATACCCAGTTGAGAATGAATGTCAAACAGCAGTGACCGTCTAGCGAGGCTCACACCCCGAGGTTCCCGGAAACACAAAGCTGCGAGGGGCCCAGATCCGCCTGCCGGCACCCTCTGCCGGGTGGCGCCCTGCTGCCTGGTTCGTGGTCTGGGTGCAGCAAAGGCTCCAACGCCCCTGGGCTCTTGAACTATCAGCCTCTGCCTTGACATCTGCTTTGGAGACACACAGCCGGCAGTTCCTACTTGGAACAAAGTGCCATGGGAACAAGTCTGCACGTTGGGCGCCCTCCCTCCCCCCCGGGCCAAGTCCAGACACTCATATCAACCGGCAGAGCCAAGAGGAAGACAGGAAGCCCTCGCCCCACACCAGGCCCAGCCGTCCCCTCCCGTGGGCTTCCGCGGTCCTCCCTTTGTGACTCACTTCTTTGGGTTCCTGCTATCACTTCTTCCACATAAAAGCAAAGAAACAAATCCCTCCCCTTGGACCACCCCCCTGCCCCTGGATTCTTAGCTGGATTCCTTGGTGGCAGGCCTGGTGCCGCGTGCTGCCTGGTTCATCGGACAGTCCTGCATTGTCCTTACACGTGCCCAGTGAGAGCATTTTTGCCACGGGGAACTCTCCCTTCCAGCCCTGGGTTGTCAGCCTCCCTGGACGGTCAGGGCTGGACCCCTCCCCCCACTTCACCATCTCACTTTGGTCCCTTAGCGATCTTATCAGTGCTATGGCTTCCAGCACCATCTGAAGCAGACGTTTTCCAGGTTCATCTTTCCAGCCCAGCCTTGGCTCCCATATCTGCACTGTCTACAGCTGCCTGAGCAATAACCCAGAAGCCAATAAACATTCCAGTAACGACGTTCCCAATCGTACCCAGAACCGGCTTCCCTTGCAGATTTTCTGGTGTCAGCCACTGCGGCCGGCCCATTCCTCAGGCGAAGGTCCTCACTGCTCTATTCCTTTCACACCCAACTCCAACCCCTCAGGGAAACTGGGGCTTCACCCTCCCCCCATCCCGAGTCAAACCAGGAGCAGGCAACACATATTTCTGGATAAAGTGATGGGGTTCATATCTCAAAAGGAGAGAAAAATACGTAGAACACGTTTGACTCGGGGAATTGTAATCAGGCCCTGGAGTCGGGGACCCTGTTCACCGTTGGGATGTGGCCCGTCACCGCATAGGGGTCCTGAGCGTCACTGGGCATCAGCGACACTCAGCTCCCTGGCACTGGCCCCCACACCCCCAGAGGAGCCACACTGAGGAGCATGCCCCCAAGCCCCCAGCTCTTCACCTAGAAGCTGTTTGGGGAAGAAATTGGACTCATTATGCCTCTAGTTCTTGCCTCATTTGGGGATTGGCCTGATGTGTGTGGGACACACGCTCCACTCCACAACCAGCTGCCTCCCAGTGGGGCCAGGCGAAGGCCACCGCGTGTCTGTCCCCCTGACAGTGATCCTGTGGACGTGGACAGAGCAGTGATGGCGGTACCTGGGGCCCCAGCTTTTGGTCACAGCAGCAATCTCCACGTCCCCTTCACCAGCAGCGGAGCAGCTATTCCAGGACTCGCTGGTTGGTGCCCCTAAGTCCGCGTATTTAACTGACAGGAACTCATCCGGCAGCAGGCAGAGTGGGACTAGGCTCCAGCACCCCCGCTATACATCGAAATCAGTTCCCTAGGGCACCCTGTGATGGCAAATTGTCAACTACCCTTTTCTTCTCCTCTTAAAAGCCAACCCAGCACCCTGATAGCAATTGTGCCTTGATAAGTGTGGCTGAGCTGGAAAACAAAAAATAATACTGCGTATGATTTTACTCATAAACATCTCTGATGTACCCACTGGGAAACTCTTACATAACTTTGTTTATTCTTGTTTTAATTGGCTAAGAGCTGAACATCTGTAATGCAGGCATTTTCAAGGATCCTAGCAAAAGATATTGGGAAAAGCATGCATTTGTCACCCGTTTATTTGATCATGTGCTGTTTCTTTCCTGGAGACAGTGTATTATCAGAGCCGAAGACTGAATGAGCTAAATTGCTAGATTAGCCATTTTGGATGGTGAAGATATTTTCTAAAAGAATTTAAAGAAGTGATGTAATATAAAGGTGTTTTTTTTTCATATCTACATTTAATCAAAATTCACCTTGAAATTCCAATATGCTAAACTCAACTGAAATAGTACATCTTGGATGAGATTATCAGTGAATGTACCAGATGTCATCTCAACATTCTAAGGTCTCCATATTTTCTGGCTCAAGGTCAATGTTAAATATGGGTCAGTATTAAAAGGCACAAATGCCCTCAGGAGATGGAGATTATGGGAAGGCGGATGACATTCCGTCACTGCTCTGAAGCTGAGAAGTGTCCTAGGAATGTGACGGTGGATTAAGAGACAGAATGGCACCCCTGCACTTCCTGCATGTTAAGCGCATTCTCTGCGTGGGCACACACGTGCCATGCAGACCGCTTTCTCTTTAACAGGACAGATGGAGCAGCCCTGTCTCAGCGCCCACTAGAGCCCCACAGAGGGGTCAGCTCAGGGGGCCCACCGAGATCCAGTGGCCGAAGAGCAGCCACCCCGCTGCAGTGGCGCTTGGGCTCTAACATCTTGCTGTGCATCTACTGCCAGGGGCAGCGGGCGAGCTTCAGCGCGCTGAGGGAAGTCAGGAGCCGCCACTTGTGTGGCAGCGGGTGGCTCCAGCACGCTGGGAGCGCATTTCAGGGAGACACCCTCAGCTCCACAGGGCTGTGATGTTCCCCTCTCCTGACTTCAGTTTAAACAAATGCAAAGCCGCCCTGTCTGTGTCCCTGGCAGTGGGCCCGCCACCATTTATCAAGCCAGGGCAAATCTAATTAGCGTGTGGCTACCTCCCGACCTTATTAACCAGCTCAGCTTCGACAAGCTCCACAGCCCTGCCAATCCCTCATTCGTCCCCTGGCCGATAAGATCAGCGGAAGATATTCAACGGGCTTCCTTTCACCTCACTCGGGCTCCTCGTCCCCGCCAGCCGCTGCAGTCATCGTGGCCAGATCTCATTTCAAACATGAAATAGGATGGCAACTCCAAGGCCCAACGAGCGTGCTGGGACAAACGTGCCGGGCCTTGGCGCGGGTGACAGGGCAGCCTGATTCCCCTTATCAGGGCCAGCCCACAAAGGCCAGCCGGCCTGGGCGATTAGCATTCCTGGGTGCACGGCGTCAGGCCTATTTCTGTCACACAGACAGATTGAGGCTTTCACTCAGGCTCGCGAATGAGTGACACATGGCCCGGCTGGGAGGGCAACATTGTTATTTGAGTTAAGAAATCAATTTGTATCAAATGTACACTGTAATTTATTTGTTGGCTTTGAAGGGAACGGAGCTGAGATAAATGGGAGCAGGCTGCCTTCGCCCCCCTTTCCGCCAGCTGATAAAGTTCTTCTGAAGCCCTAGATAGCTCCAGTCAGAGCCAAAGTGACAAACATGTTTAAAGTTGCACAGTGATCTTTAAATCTCAAAAAGAACACCTTGTCGGACATGATAGAACATTTTTTACCTTTTCCCTCTATCTGTCAGAAAGCTGCTGTGACACATTGCTTTAGTATTTTTGCTGACATTTTCTTTATCAAGCACATCTGTTTGTGGTCGAAAGATGCTTAGTCCTATTTTCTGCAATCTACAGCAGCCTAAGAGACTGCCGAGAGGAGGGCGGCCATGAGCCGGCGGCCCAACGTCACACTCAAGCACCTGCAGGGCTGCCTCTGCCTCCTTGTTTCAGGGCCGACTGGTGGGCGCCGTCACATCCGTCGGCTTCGCTTTGTCACCAGTCTCCTTCCTCCTGCCATTCCTCCGTCTCCTCTTCCATCTCCTTGGTCTTCATGTTCATCTTTGTCTCTATCTTCATATTTATAGAAAATCTTCTTTTAATTTATTCTTGTCTTAGAGCAAAACCACAGGGGGTTTATTTTCTGCCTGCTGCTGCTATGAGCAAACATATCGGTCATCTGCATACTCATTGTCATCATGAGGCTGGAAAAGTGGGTGGAGGCCCAGGCACCATTTCAGGGAACGCGCGGCCCGGGGCCGAGGGCTCACTTGCTTCTTGACAATCCTGTTGTTGACCTTTCCTTTTCCTTCTAAAACAGTCTGGGACTCTGCTTCTTCTCAGAGCCAGAAGGAAAAATGCATGAGCTTAGCTCTTTCTGTCTCTGGCCGTCCGTGTGTACAGGCCATGTCTGTTCTCGCTGAGTGTTAGGCCAAAGCTCGATGGGGCTTCCACGTATGTGAAGCAAAGGCCAGGGTCATCCTGAGACACATGGTCACCCCTAGCTGGGGTGCAGGGACCACTAGCCCCCGGTGACCAGGACATCCGCCTCTCCCTGTGATCGGGCCCACCAGCCAGGGGCTGATTTCCTGTTTAATGAAACGTGTCTTGCCAGCTGAATGCATCTCTGGAATTGGCTGCACATGGGGCCAGTGGTCTGCGCATTATGAAAACTCACGTTTGAACATTTTTGGGGCCTGAGGGATTTTCGACCCTGTCCATCTGTGGTTCAGTCTCCAATGGGCCCATTTCTCCTGTGGACATTGGAAGGGTGGGGACAGGGAGAGCACAGTGCCAGACATTCTGCCACAGGGGCACCGTCCCCAATCTGGGACAGTGAGGGTCACCACATGGTGTTGCAAAGACCATGATCCCGACCCCGGGGTGGGCTGGTTAGGAAGCTGCTAGGCCACTGCCCTCTTTGCGCCCCCCTCTTCCTGAAGCTACCCCCACTCCCCACTCCAGCACTTCTGCCTCCCTACCCTCCTGTCCCAGCCACCCCCAACAAGCTTCCTCTGTGTTGTCCCGCTCAAACGCACTCACCCTTGACATGTGACCCTAACACCACCTTACTCGTTAGCATCAAGATGTCTCATTTGCCGTGCTAAAATATGCGTCCCCAGAAAAATTAAAATAATTAGCCTTCAAAAGTGGCAGAATGTCCCCTTTAGAAAATGTGCAGGAGCCAGGCCATCAAGTCAGCGAGTCAGGGACAGAAACTGGACCGGCTTCTGGATGCACGGCGGCCTAGCCCAAACCCTGACCCAGGGCTCGTCCACAGCTTGACTGAGACATAACTCACACAACACGCGCCTCACTGTGAGCATGTGTGATGCTGCGGCTCTGAGCATATTCACAGACTTGGGCAGCTATCACCACTGTCAGCGTTAGAACATTGTCACCGCCTCAGAAGAGGAATGCCTGTGACCTTATGTGTCACACCCTGACCCCTCCGTTGGCAGCCCTAGGCAACCATGGATCTTTCTGTGTTGATGGGTGTCTATGCCTGCCCTGCACAGGTCAGGTGAATCAGATCGTATAAGATGTGGTCACTTGTCATCGCTTCTGCCACATAGCATGGTTTTCAAGGTCCATCCCTGTTGCAATGTGAGTCTGAAGTGCATTCCTGACTGTGGCAGAATACCATTCCATCGTAAGGAGACGCCACAATTGCTGGACACTTGGTTTCTTTCCAAATTGTGGCTGACATGGATGCCGCTGCTGGGAACACTCGTGGAAGAGCTTCTGCATGGACTGCGTCTTCATTTCTCTAACGAGATACCTCGCGGTGAAACTGCTGGGTCACACGGAAAGTCTCGGTCTAACTTCGGAGAAACTGTCAGACTGTTTTTCCAAGTAGCTGCATCTATGCAATGTTTCTACATGCAATTTAAACAAACTTGGTGAACCCGTTTCCAGGGACCCGCAGATCAGAAGCAGCTAATGAAAAGCAACACCAGAAAAGTTGTTATGAAAAGGAACAGTGAAGCTGTAGGAATCACCCCCATGAGTGACGACGAGGGCAGAGAAAAGAATTAAAACAAATAAACTAGTGGGGCCATTGATGTGTGCTAAGCACCTCTAGCTGTGTCTGCAGTCCAGGCAGGCTCGCTTATAACTGATATTTGAATTAGATTCCTGACATTATAAGGAAAATATAAAATTGTACTCTGTATGCTCATCTTAAGAAGTCACCAAGGGCATAAAATTATGTGAAATATGATACATGGTTACAGATGCTGAGATTGACATGTAAGCACCGTGTATGTGAACAACCCCTCCAGGCGTCCTGCTTTCTTTCCAGGTGCCACCAAACAATCGTGGGGTCCCTGAAAGCTCATCTGCACCCACCGTGGTCCACTGTGCTTATACCCGTTGGAGATCTGGGCCATGACAGACAGATAACTGCCTTGCTGAGAGGAAAGACAGGTCTTTACAAAATTGCAAAGGTCTCTTGAACATTGAAGTTTCAAGACATAGCGCTGATCATCTGGGTGCTAACGGGGAAGTGAACGAGGACATGTTATAATTTGAAAATATCCATTCCTGGCTGTTCAGTTAGCTATGGTAAATGTTGTTTCTGCGTGTTTGAAATTATTTCTAAACTTTTAAGAGACTGTTGGCTTTCTCTATGCTTGGTTGAAGGATAGCATTTGTTTTTCAGTAACAAACTGTAGTAATAGCTCAAAAAGGTAATCCCAGCACTTTAAATGTTAATATTATAGTGACTACAGAACTGTGTTTAGACTGGAGACCCAATTTAAGCATAAATGGTCCCATGACTAAATCAGAATCACAATCCATGGCCTTGGAACTGTGGGCCCACGATTGGTCAGTCAGCTCCACTCTTCGGGGCAGAACACTTCTCCATTTGATGTGATGACGTCAGATTTTATGGTAATTCCGTGGTGTGGTCAATTAAAAAGAATGCCCATGCAGCTAGCCCAGTTCCTTCTAAACTGTGAAAAACAGGAGGGCTGTTGTTCCCCCTACACACACACTCAGGAAAAAGGACGACTTCATGCACGTGCCAGAGAACACTCTTTTGAGGAGCACACCATCTAGACGGCCCTCATGCCTGGAACTGGCTGGTAGCTGCCATTACGAAGGCTGATCTCACCTCAGGTTCCTGTTACTGTACTGGAGTCCCCAACCCCTGCCCCCACCACCATCTTCCATTTCTCCTCTGCAAAGCCCAGCGACCGCAGGGCTTCTAGGAAGCAACCATTTGAAGCCATGCCTCCTCCCAGCCCGAGCGCACTCACGGTCCAGCCCGGGTGCTGCCTTCAGGAACAGTCTCTGCCCCGTGTGTTGGCCACATCCTGCTCAGAACGAATGAAGAAAGGAGCAAGGGATGAACACTTTCAGTGCTCCTGGGGGAATAGGGGCTGTGCTTACTCACATGACACTGGCACATCAGTGGGTCTTTGAAGTACTGTTATTCTTTTTCATTAACCAAAAAAACAAGGCTACCGATTTCAACCTGGAAAATGCACGCCGTGCTTATTGGGCTGGGGGTTGGGTCCTTGGCAACCCGACTGGGGGTGTCTCGCATACATCTTCAAGCACAAGTAGGACGCTTCGTCATCCGGAGTAATGACGTGCTAATCCTGAATTATGAAATGTGCATTTAAATGCCCTTTTATCATTTTCCCGTACATTACAGACTACTAAGCAAGATATAAATCTGTATTACTATTAGGAGGCAACTTAATGAAAAAAATACAGTATCGCGTAATATATAACAATTATAAAAACCTGGTAGCATATGGAAGTTAATTGCTAGGCCCAGAGCTGAAGTCATGCAGAGGCATTCTCAATCCATTGATTCCTTGTTTTGAGACCGAATTGTTTTTAGCCTGAATTTGCTGTGTTCCTCATCAGTGCCTAGACATCGCTTTGAGATACGTAAATGTCAGTCAAAATCCCATATGCTCGGGGAATGACAGGAGGCTGAGTAAGTGGGGTGCAAATTACTGTTCAAATAGCGCGCCAAGATTAGAACGAGCACCAAGGCGATTCTAGAGAGACCCGGCATCTAAAACACTGGGGCAACATCGACAGAGCTGGAAGAGGGAGAAACTTTGAAAATGGCCACTTATTAAGATCCTGGAACAGTTTCTAGCATTTGTCATTTTAAAAGAAACTTCATCAAAGGGTCTACGCTTTATCCTGCACGGTGAAGAACTGACAGGCGTTGCTGTGACACGAAATGCTTCACTCTGCGGTGGACTTCGCAGAGTCCCGCAGATGAAGCGCCGAGCAACGAACGGCTGGGACGCTGGGAGCCGGCGGCTCAGGCCCCAAGGCCCTTTCGCAAAGGTGCTTGGAGGGGGCTTGGCAAGCCCAGCGGGGCCCACTGAATGCCCCGCTTCCCACGGGCCGCCCCCAGGCTGTGTGCAGGCGTTTGAGCACCTCGTGGCGATGGGCAGCCCTGTCCAGGGCCGGCCGAGGGCATCAGAGCGCGCGGCCCCGGGTGGCCAACGGCGTCACCAGCCATGTGCACGCCGTCGAGGCGTCTGCAGCCCACCCCGTACACGCGCGTCCTGCACACGACGAAATGTTTGTTTCGTTCACCCACCTCTGCCTGCGAGTTCTGAAGATGTTCTGGGGGAAAAACGGCTCTTAGTTACGAACATGGTTTGTTACAAAGAATTTCACAGAGAGGCCACCGAGAAGGGCCCGCGGGAGATAGCAGCACCCGTCAAGAATGCACAGCGTCCCAAGGAGAGCGGCTGGCGGGGCTCAGGCGGGAAGCCCTGCCCAGCAGGATGGGACCCACCCACGGGAAGCTTACACGCTACTGGGGAACCGCACACACATTTCAAAACTGAATCTCTATGGAAGCCTACACTTTCGTGTGTTAGTCCTCATGACATCTTGGACATCGCGTGGTTATCCAGTGACCTATTTATGCTGAGTTACATTCTACTCAGGCCTTAGCTGCCGCAGCCTTCAGTGCAGTGTGCATGTATGTCTGGTGCGGGTCAACACGAAGGCTTGGGGCAGACATGAGTCGTGAGTCCTGCTTTGCAAGGCTTCAGGTGTGATGAGGGCCGTGGTTTCCTGGAAAGTTAAATAGCCCTGTATCTCGGGCTCACTTTCTCCCTTTGACGAGGAAAGCCAGCTCTCTGCTCAGCCTGCACCCATCCGGGGCCCATTAGTACCGATGGCACTGTCCGGACCCCACTGAGAACTGGTCAAAGGCAGGGTGCCTGAGGTGGGGGTGGCAGGTGGTGGGCGTGGGATTCTGAAACATGTGGCTCTGCCTATGTCACAAGACAGCTGTGAGGTTCAAATGACAAAAAGTAAAACACAAGTCACCAACTCTGGCATCTGTCACTAGGGCTCAGCCTTCCTGCCCGGAAGACCCCTTCACCAAGGTCAGGAGCCCAGTACACGTCCCCACCCCCACCCTGCGCTCATCCCTTGGAAACACCCAATCTCTAGCCCAGGGGCCATCGAGGCCACCCCTGCAGATATCACAATGCACCTGACACATCTGTCTTCACGGTCATCCTTGCTGACCAGGAAGGATGAAAGCCATACCTTGTAAAGCTGATTTGAGCGAGCGGAGTACGTGCAGCTAAGCAACGTGACAAAGCACTGCTCTGGTGGGCAGCTGCCTTTCGTGGTGGAGCAACCGTCTCATATGTGGGGCTTTCCTCACATGAGGAGTTCATGTCCCCAAAGTGCAGGGGGAACTGGCTTTCCCAAAGTCTCTTGCAACTGGGCTGCTGTCCTATGATAGCCCCAGTTAGATGCCCCAGGGAGGCTGAGTTTGGAAGGGATCCCCATGAAGAGCAGGCTCTGGGGACCCCTGTTTGGGGAGGAGGCCAGGGAGGTAGCTCGCCACTTAGAAAGTGGCAGGTGGGGCTTCTGGGGCCTGGTGGCGAGTCTCATCTGGAGTCAGTAGCAGTGGGAGTCAGCTCCCCATGGCTCTGAAGATGCCTAAGAGTCTTGAATAAACATGGTTTTCTGATTGAGGTCACTGCAGTAGGTTCTGCTACTTAGACTTAATTGTGATTTGCAAGGTGGAAAATGAGACTAGAGGCTAGGATTCAGCATAATTTCAGCCATCTACATCCTCGCATATGTCCCCATTCCAATGCTCAGCTCCCATCCTGATCAACGTCCCAGCTTTCACACCAGGTGCCTGGAGAGGCTGTGAATTCAACTGCCCTTGTCATTTGTCAGCCCACAGTTCCCAACTTTGAACTTGCTTTGGATTTCTCAGCCTTCATGTGATGTGAGAAGAGGGAAACTGTTAGCACAGACGTAGTCAGTGCCTGGTTCTCTGGCGGGGCGTGAGCCCTGGGCTGCAGACTCTGAGCTCAGGACCGCTGCCTTACGCTCCCAGCACACCTGCGCCAGCAGCCTGCTCCCCATGTCCGCATGCCTGCCGCATTGCTCTATTTCATGGCCACGTGGTATCCCGGTCCGTGACTTCAGTGGTCACTTCAGGGAGCACACGTGTCACTTAAGTACATCTTCATTCCTGAAGACCAAAGTGGCTGAGTCTCACCCCCTAATAGTATCAGCTCTTAAATGTGTTCAAGACCCCAGGACAACTAGCCAGTGCCAAATTCCCTACTCCTTGATGGCCAGTGACCTGCAAAACAAGCCACATACCCCTGAATTAGGGTTCTTAGATATCAAAGCACCCTGGCGTCTAGCCAGTTAGAGCAGGACAGGAATTCACTAGGTGACATGGGGCAATGGCTCAGACACAGGCCAGCCTCACACTGGGCATTCTGACCACAGGCACCCTCTACTCATGCAATGGAGACCCTGTTCAAAGTAGACACTCTGTCCAAGGGGCAGTGTGTTAGACCCGCTAACCTTCTGTGCTGTGTACCAGGTTAACGCAGTGACTGCGGGGAGGAAGGACTAAACAGGTCGTGCTGTAGGCATCCTTCCCTCTTGGGAAGGCCAGATGCCGGAGCGTCTTTCTATGAGGAGCAAGGCCTGGGAAGTTCTGAGATGAGGAAACGTGAAAATGTCCAGAACAGAATGAGCTTTTGGTTCCTGAGTAAAAACAGGGGCACCGCCAGGGCAGGAAATTGCTGAAATCAGAAAGAAGCGGCATGACCGACCCCAATATCTCCCAAGTGGCCCTGGCTCTTTCGCAGTTAGGCTGCCCCTTGAAAATCTCCCCGTGTATGCAGAGATCAACTTTGCAAGTGTCGGTGGGACCACGGAAGCTTCTTCCGGAAGGATGAAGCTCTCCCTGCAGACAGCTGCGTCAGCTGCGGCCACGGAGGGAGCCGCCCTTCCGGTCCCCTGCAAGGCGTCCTCAATCCCCTAAGGGGTCTGTTAGTAAGAAGCATGCTGTCCTTATTATAATCCCACAAACAGAGTTCGGCTTTCCTTTCTGTTCATTTACTTTTTCCTACTGTGGGTCTCGGGGGTTGACCTCCCACTCGCACCCTTTCTGCCAGGGCTTTGAGGCCTCCGCCGACCAGGAGTCACCGTGGAAGGGTATCTTACAAAGTGGTTCACATCCATTTGTGAAAGGGGGGGATGAAACCATTGAGCAAAGTGTTGCCCGTCATTGGAAGGCGTGCTCTGTCACCTGTTTGAAATCAGCAGCATTTGTCACCGACTCCAAAGCTGAGGATCTAATGACTCTTCTGGGGCTTTGCTCACACACACACACACACACACACACACACACACACACACCCACACTCACTCACAGATGCGTCCCCAGCTTTCTTCTTTCTTACAGACTTTCCTCTTCACACTTAAAACAGAGCTGCGTTTTCTCTGAGAAGGTGCTGACAGCAAAACTTGCTTTCTCAAGGCAGGGAAGTTGCTTGCCCCCAGGCTGTGAGCGTCAGGCACACGGGGCACATGGCTGGCTGCTTTCATGGCATCCCTGCATCTGAAAACAGCCCTGCCAGCCCCTGGGAAGGCGGTGGGCAGCACGCGCTGCAGGGCGGAACTTCAAAACCACACTGCTAACGTGGAGACAAAGTTCCCTGGGCACCCTGAGGGTTCCTCACAGCTGTTTGTTAATAAAACAGACCTTCCTGACATGGAATACAGGTACCATCCATGTTTTTCTATGTGGGGGAAAAATAAACAACAACCGCCACCTAAGCTGAAGAAAACCGAAAGGATAGTATGATGTTTTGTTATATTTATCTTATTACTAGACATCACTGAAGATGAAATTTCATTCTGTTGTAATATATAACACTGATAATTAACACATGTGTGAAGGCAAAGCAACAACTTGGTTTAGGGTTTGTGTTCTTATTTTTGGCCTTGGGTGTAAGCCAGTCTTGCACTTGATCTTTATTTTGATACATCTCATTTAAAGCCGGGACACCAGCTCAACTTGGATCTGAGGTTTTCCCTCCTCTGATAGAGACACAATGCAATAGAAACAAAACAAGGAGTTTAACTGATGTCATTTAAGCCAAAGTATGTGAGATACAGATTTCTCCATGAAAACTTATTTATGGAACTGCTGCCCTCTAGACTAGCTTCCATTTTCATTCCTCCATGGTGGGTAGGGTTGAATAAACCCCTTTGCAGGCCTCTGGAGGAGGCGGATGTAAATGGCATGAAGAAATACATTGCTACGAATCTAGCCACTTGGGGCTTTAGAGCATGAATTATCCTACAAAGTGATGATGTGGGTGGTGTGGTGTGTGGGCCAGAGGATGGAGGAGCCAGGCATGCAAGTCCCCTGGGAAGAGGGCCTCCCCCATCCCACCACCCTGCACAGGGAGCCCCTGGGAACTGGGGTTCTTAGTCACACCAGGAAATGCACTCTGGCAGAGGCAAAGAGCGACAGCAAGCTGACTGTGAGTGGGGAGGGCCAGCACTGTGCCCCAGCCGTGGATCCTCTAAAGATATATCCATTCTGAGCCATCCGCTGGAGAGCCAGGCTTCCCTGCAGGGTGTCCCAACAGCAGCCTTCTTTAGAAAAGGACCCGTAGACTGGGCTGTCCCACAGAATGTCAGGCTGACTGTCCCACACCTGGAAGCTCGTCGGGTGGCCTGATCCCTGTGGGAAACAGCCACTGTGATAGGTGTTGGACTGTCCATGCATGCCATCTGTGACAAACAGTTACGAACCAAAGCGCCCCATGAATATGCTCATGAATCCTTTTGAAACTGTAGGTAGAAGCCATATGTACTGAAATCCATCACACCTTGAGGCATAACCCAGACGATGGCATCACATCAGATGCGAGTTCTGTGCAAAAAAAGGGAATGGGGTTAGGAGAAAACATAGCACTGTGAGCCAACAGAATGTAATTATGGGTCGGACTTTTCACTTCCAGTACAATTTTATAAAACTCCAAAGTCGCTAGTATTTATCCATATTTTTCTAAATTTCTAAAACCACAATTCGGCAGTAAAATGATCTCCAAAATAAATACAGACAGAAATTGATTCTTTAAAAATGTGAGAGAGAAGTCAATCCAAGCTTAGGATTAATTATATAGCAGCAAACCCACCCTCTCTGTTACGATTATGCACTGAAGTTATTCTGAGGGATCTTTCTTCTACATGGTGTAAATCATCCAAAAGCACATTTCTTCCTAAGGCGTTTTCCTCTTGTTGAAATATGCGTATGTCGCAGTTGGGGAGCGCCTGATGTAGGAGCTAAGCGGCTGAGCCCCGGATCCTAGGCAAGAGGCTCAGCGTCCGTTCGGGCACAGGTCTGAGTGACCACAGCCCACTGCTGCCTCGTCGGGATGTTCCTGATGGAGCGTATCCAGCATGGTATCTTTTCCTTGAATTTTAAAAAGTGAATTAGTATTTTGTATTTGTGGCTCAAAACGAAGAATTTCTGCCTCTAACATTACGTAAAATGTGGCAAACTAGCCCTCACTGTGCACGGGGTAGAAAGGTTTCCTTTTGGGCCCTTAATTTCCTGATGTAGGGAGTAAGTTGGGCTACAAGGCGAGGTCAGAGGCTGCAGCAGTGAGGTATGAGAATAAGATAAAAAAAGACACAGATACTTAACATTTTATGCCTTTTACTGAAGCCTTGTGTATTAGCTATATTTTCACATAACTGTGTAGAAGATGTATGTATATAAACATATAGAAAATAAAGCAATATGCAGCAAATAATTTAATTGGGGTTGATGGCCCCAGGATTTGCAGTGGCTTTCCAATAGATTTTCTGGGATTGCTCACCTCAAATTTGTTCCTGCCTTCAAGCATCTCCTTCTCAAGGAATAGTCCCTGCATTGACTCAAAGATGACCTTTTGCATCATTTTTGGTGTCATTTTCCTTCAGGTCTCATTCTCCACCGTTGACAAGTCTTCTGTTGCCTGCTCCCTACCGTCGCCCACAATCTTTCAGACTGGGAACTCCATAACCATGTGAGGACATAGCTCCTGGACTGGACTGTATGTTGAGTGGCCGTAAGGCCCATGAAGATGGTCTCGGATGACGTGTGGTCAACACTGAGAACAAAAAAGTGTGTAAGATCATGGTGCGTCCCAGGAAAATTCTTGCAAAAAAAATTAGATAAATAAATAAAATGTTACGGTGTTAGAAAAGAACATAGTTGGTGAACAATCAATGTTCAATGAAATTCTCATGGTCCAAGGACTCTGTTAAGTCTGAGAGATTCTGAAAGTCTCCAAAAGCACTAATAAGGTCAAGACACCTTAGGTCTCAGGCCGTCGACTGATTGAGGTCTCTTCCTGGCATTAAATTTCTAGGTGGTGTAACCTGAGACTCTCTCATTTCTCCACGGACATTTTTCACATAGTATACTGAAACTTGTAATAAATTAGTAAAGCAATGACCAAAAATGTGTTTAATTTCTTTGATCGAACATGATGTGAACCTTGATCTCATGGCAGAGTGTTTTTTGTTGTGTTCACTCTTATTTTCCAGAACATCTTGTCTTGTTCAGACTCTAAAAAATGCACCAGAACCATTTTGGCTCCCAACTTGTCAAGGCTTGGCACAAACAATTTGTCAGGAAAGAGCCTAATTATGTCTGGCTTGGGGCTGCCATGTTAAACAAGAACAATTGCAGGGACTGAGAAAGAATCTTCTGGCACGCGGGCAGCTCGTGGAGCATGATGGGCCTGCTAGGCTTGTTTCTATCGGCACCGAACGGTTGGCATAAAGAAAGCTCTCCTTGCTTCCCTCTCTTTCAGCTTTCTAAGCTGGGGCCCTGGGGGGCCGTGCCCGTCCGGCTGGCATCTCCCAGGCTCCCGGCCCCGGCCTGCTCTCTGAATGCAGAGCTGGCCCTCACACTGTCTTTCAGCCCAGACAGCCTGACATTACCAAGAGGCTCACTCGGAGCCTTCGCGGGTGTGCATATTTCTGCATACAAGAGCCTCCCCGAGTTGACTTGTGAATAGAGTCAGTACAAAGTATCACAAATGCAGAAGTAAAGTAGTTCCACATCATCTGTCTGTGTTGTAAATGCTGCAAAACACTGCTTTTTAATTGGGAATAACTAAAACAAAGACTCCAAAACAATGTACAAATAAATATTATACAATAGAAACATTGAAATTGAAAATAAAATACTAGGAAATGTGTATGCAACAAGACACACCGAAAAAGAGTTTCCTATCACCTATCTGTCAGTGAGTGAGTGAGGAGGTGGAAACAGAAGATAATCTATAGGTATATGAACAAAATCACCCAATAGAAAAATGACCAATGGATCGGTTTTCAGAAACATTTTGTGGCTCATCTGATAGTGAAGAAATTCATTTTAATGGTGTAATTTCAAACTTAAAAAAAACAACAACTATCATTTGACAACATGAAAATATAGGTCTTAAAAAAATGCAGTTTATTTACCCAGAAGTAAAGAAAATAGTAAAATTACAAAAATACAGTTGTTTGTTCACCTACTCATTCATTCAATAAATACTTCTGTGTGCTTTTGATGTCACTGAGTTAAGTTCTTGGCAATTTTCTACTCAGTAACTAAAAAAGTCATCTTTCTATTGAAGTTAAGGTTTTAGGTTGTTTCTTTAGTTTTTAGAATTCTGAATCTTACAACCAGAAGTTAGATAACAAA
Organism: Aselliscus stoliczkanus; assembly: GCA_033961575.1. NCBI lineage: Eukaryota > Metazoa > Chordata > Mammalia > Chiroptera > Hipposideridae > Aselliscus > Aselliscus stoliczkanus. Next base: position 111,181,550 of record CM066728.1, read on the forward strand.
GAACAATTCTACTACATACTTCTTCAAAAATTGGTTTTTAGCTTCTAAAAGTGGGCAATTACCTAATTACCTGAATTAAAAATAAGTGTTTTGCAAAGGGTTCAAATACAAGTCATGACACATTAAGAAACATACAAATTATGAAATGAATCAATATATTGAAGGTCAATTATTTAATCAAACATGGTCTATATTAGCGACAGAGAAAGAGAGAGAGAGAGAGAGAGAGAGGAAAAGAAGGAAGGAAGGAAGGAAGGAAGGAAGGAAGGAAGGAAGGAAGGAAGGAAGGAAGGAAGGAAGGAAGAAACCTTTGACTGGTGTTAGTTGATCTAATGGCTGCTTGGGCATCAAGTTTGGCTCCGAAGATGATGAAGGGAGGTGGACACAGGATGCACTCAAGGGAAGCCCTGGGCAGAGGGCTCCTCGGGTGACCCCACTGCTTGCTGCCTCCCTCCCAGTCCACAATCCGAGTTCCTCCAGCAAGCTCCATGATTCTGGGTGTGTCCATTTCCCGTGGCTGCTGTAACAAATCATTATACATGGATGGCTTAAAACAACAGAAATTTGCTCTCTCACAGTTCTGGAGGCCAGAAGTCCAAAATCAAGGTGTCGGCCGGGCTGTGCTTTCTCCGAAAACTCTAGGGGAGGGTCTCGTCCTGCCTGTCTCATCCTGTGGCCCCTGGCACTCCTTGGCTTGTGACTGCATCTCTCCAATCTCTGCCTCTATCTCCACCTCCTCCTCTGTGTCTCTCTTGTCCTCCTTTAAGGGTACTTGTCACTGGATTTAGGACCTACAGAATTATCCAGCATGCTCTCCCTAACTCAAGATCTTTCAATTAATTCCATCTGCAAAGGCCCTTTTCCCAGACACAGGTACCAGCAATGAGGACATGCATGTATCTTCACTCGTATGTTTCTTTCTCTGGTATGCTCTCCCCACAGATAATGTATCTGCATGGGGTGAAATATGTACAAAGTTGTTAGTACAATTTGTGAACTCCTGTTTCAGGTAAAATCATGACTTGCGTTAGCCCAGCACCTGTGGGCACCCAGCTGGCCTCTAAGGGGTGGTCCTCTTGACCAGAGCCTCACTTACAAGGGGCAGCTCTTTGGCCACCGAGGTACTAAAGGCCGTTCCATCCGGAATTAATGAGGCCTTTGCTTCCACATGGTTTTACTCAGAGATACAGCAGCCCTCTTTCACATCACCAATGGTCACTGCCCACCAAGTCATCTTCTTGTTGGCAGCTAGACCAAACCTGCTTCAGAAAAGTCACCTCGAACGGCTTTTTCTTTCAGCTTCCACAACTGTGCTGTCCTTTTGCCCCCAAGCCCTTTTCTAAAACCATCTCCACGAAGATGTTTAAACCAGCTTTGGGTTCTGCAGTCCTGTTCTCCATGCAGAAGCCCTCCCCCACCCTGGGCATGCCACCCCGGGGGCATCCCAGAGCCCTGAGTGTGGCCCTGAGCCCTCTCTGCCCACGGGCACCAGGCACCGGCCCTGGCGCAGTACATGCCTCACCAAACTCTCGGATGAAAGTCCTACTACGTTCCCGTGATGCTGCCCCCATCCGCCCCCAGCACTGTCCTACCTTTCCATTCAGACTGGTTTTAGAGGAAAAAGGTGTTTTCCCACCTGACAGAACCTTCCCACAGCTTCCATGGGGGATTTCACTGCCTTTACTAAGTACAGGTAAAAGTTAAATTAATGTGGCAGTTTCTATTTAATAATTCATCCACTGGAAATTCAAAATGCTTCGCTGAGACATTTATGGGGCCGTGAAGCTCTTCCAGAGGCCTGTCATGAACATGGAGGCTCTGCGGGCTCTGTGGAGGATTTATAGGCTCACATAGGCAGCCCACTGGTTTTGTCGCCTGTCCATTACTTCTAACGGCCACAGAGTGCTAGAATTCTCACTGTACAGAACACAATCTTTGACCATGAATACACCTTTTAAAAAAACATGGCCATGCTTATGAGATCTCAGACAAAATGGATGACAGCTATCTTACCTACATATGCTGTCTAATCTCTTCCCCTTCTCCCTCATTCCCACCCCCTCCCAACTAGCAACCCTCTTTTTCCTCTATGTCTATGAGACTGTTTCTGTTTCCTTTGCTCATTCATTCAGTTTTTCAGATTCCACATATGAGTGAGTTCATATGGCATTTGTCTTTGTCCGACTGACTTATTTCACTTAACATAATAGTCTCTAGGTCCATCCATATCGTTGCAAATGGTATGATTTCATTCTTCTTTATAGCAGAGTAATACTCCATTGTATAAATGTACCACAGTTTCTTAATCCAGTCGTCTACCCATGGACATCTCGGTTGTTTCCAAGTCTTGGCTATTGTAAATAGCACTGCAATAAACATAAGGGTGCATATATTTTTTCAAATTAGCGTCTTGGATTCCTCTGGGTAGATTCCCAAGAGTGGAATTGCTGGGTCATACAGCAGTTCCATTTCCAGTTTTTTGAGATACCTCCAAACTGATTTCCATAATGGCTGCACCAATTTGCAGTCCCACCAACAGTGCACTAGGGTTCCCTTTTCTCCACACCCTCACCAGCACTTGTTGTTTGTTGATTTGTTGATGATAGACATTCTGACTGGAGTGAGGTGGTATCTCATTGTGGTTTTCATTTGCATTTCTCTGATGATTAGTGAGGTTGAACATTTTTTCATATGCCTGTTGGCCATCTGTATGTCCTCTTTTGAGAAATGCCTCTTCATATCCTCTGCCCATTTCTTTAATTGGGTTGTTTGTTTTTTTGGTGTTGAGTTGCATGAGTGTTTTATAAATTTTGGATATCAACCCCTTATCAGATATATCATTGGCAAATATCTTCTCCCATTCAGTAGGCTGCCTTTTTGTTTTATTGATGATTTCCTTTGCTGTGAAAAAACTTTTAAGTTTGATGTAATCCCATATGTTCATTTTTTTCTTTTATTTCCCTTACCCGAGGGGATATATCAATAAAAATATTACTCAGGGTAATATCTGCAAATTTACTCCCTATGTTTTCTTCTAGGAGTTTTATGGTTTCAGGTCTTACATTTAAGTCTTTAATCCATTTTGAGTTTGTTCTCATATATGGTGTAAGTAGGTGGTCCATTTTCATTTTTTTGCACGTGTCAGTCCAATTTTCCCAGCACCATTTATTAAATAGACTATCTTCACTCCAGTGTAAATTCTTGCTTCCATTGTCATAGATTAAATGACCATATATAGATGGGTTTATTCCTGGGCTCTCTATTCGATTCCATTGGTCTATGTGTCTGTTTTTATGCCAGTACCATACTGTTTTGATTACTGTAGCCTTCTAGTATGTTTTGATGTCAGGTAGTGTGATGCCTCCCACTTTGTTCTTATTTCTCAACATTGCTGTAGCTATACGGGGTCTTTTGTGGCTCCATATAAATTTTAGGATTCTATGTTCTATTTCTGAGAAAAATGTCCTTGGTAGTTTGATTGAAACTGCATTGAATTTATATATTGCTTTAGGTAGTATTGACATTTTAACTATATTAATTCTTCCTATCCATGAGCATGGTATGTATTTCTATTTATTTGTATCTTCTTTGATTTCTCTCTTCAGTGTCTCATAATTTTCTGAGTACAGGTCTTTTACTTCTTTAGTTAAATTGATTCCTAGATATTTTATTGTTTTTGAAGCAATTGTAAAAGGGATTGATTTCCTGATTTCTTCTTCTGATCATTCATGATTGGTGTATAGAAATGCAACTGATTTCTGAATATTAATTTTTTATCCTGCTACCTTACCAAATTCATTTATCAGTTCTAGCAGTTTTTTGGTGGAGTCTTTGGGATTCTCTATATATAGTATTATGTCATCTGCATATAATGACAATTTTACTTCCTCTTTTCCAATTTGGATGCCTTTTATTTCATTTTCTTGTCTGATTGCTGTGGCTAGAACTTCCAGAACTATGTTAAATAGAAGTGGTGAAAGTGGGCAGCCTTGTCTTGTTCCTGATCTTAAGGGAAAAGCTTTTAGCCTTTCCCTACTGAGTACGATGTTTGCTGTGGGCTTATCATATATGGTCTTTATTATGTTGAGATATGATCCCACTATTCCCACTTTGCTAAGAGTTTTTATCATAAATGGCTGCTGGATTTTGTCAAATGCCTTTTCTGCATCTATTGATATGATCATATGATTTTTATTTTTCATTTTGTTAATGTGATGTATTACGTTAATTGATTTGCGGATATTGAACCAGCCTTGCATACCAGGAATGAATCCCACTTGATCGTGGTGTATGATCTTTTTAATGAGATGCTGAATTCGGTTTGCTAGTATTTTGTTGAGAACTTTTGCATCTATGTTCATTAGGGATATTGGTCTGTAATTTTCCTTTTTTGAAATATCTTTGTCTGACTTAGGAATCAGGGTGATAGTGGCTTCATAGAAAGAGTTTGGGAGCCTTCCCTCCTTCTGTATTTTTTGGAATAGTTTGAGGAGAATAGGTACTAATTCTTTTTTGAATGTTTTGTAAAATTTACCTGTGTAGCCATCTGGTCCAGGGCTTTTGTTTGTTGGAAGATTGTTGATTACTGATTCAATTTATTTGGCAGTAATCAGACTGTTCAGAGTTTCTGTTTCTTTTTGGTTCAGACTTGGTAGATTATATGCTTCTAGAAATTTATCCATTTCTTCCAGATTGTCGAATTTGTTAGCATATAGTTGCTCATAATATTTTCTTAAACTTCTCTGTATTACTGTGGTATCTATTGTCACTTCTCTTTCATTTCTGATTTTATTAATTTGGGTCCTCTCCCTCTTTTTCTTGGTTAGTTGTGCTAAGGGTTTGTCGATTTTGTTTATCTTTTCAATAAACCAACTCTTGGTTTCATTGAACTTTTGTAGTTTTTTTTGTTCTGTATTTCATTTATTTCTGCTCTGGTCTTTATTATTTCCTTCCTTATACTCCCTTTAGGCTTGTTTTGCTGTTTTGTTTTTTTTCAAGTTCCTTTAGGTGTAAAGAGAGTCTGTTGATTTGAGATTTTTCTTCCTTCTTTAGGTAGGCCTGCATTGCTATGAACTTAGTCCCTTTAGGACTGCTTTCACTGCATCCCAGAGATTTTGGGTCGTAGTGTTTTCATTTTTGTTTGTCTCAAGGTATCTTTTGATTTCCTCCTTGATCTCATTTTTGACCCACTCAATATTTAGTAGCATATTATTTAGCCTCCATGTATTTGTAAGCTTTTCAGATTTTGTCTTATAACTGATTTCTAGTTTCACAACATTGTGGTCAGAAAAGACACTTGATATGATTTCAATCTTCTTAAAGTTGTCGAGACTTGTTTTGTGGCCTAACATGTGGTCTATCTTGGAGTATGTTCCATGTGCACTTGAGAAGAATGTATATTCTGTAGCTTTGTGGTGAAATGCTAAAAATATGGAACGCTTCATGAATTTGCATGTCATCCTTGTGCAGGGGCCATGCTAATCTTCTCTGTATTGTTCCAATTTTAGTATATGTGCTGCCAAAGCGAGCACAAGATGACAGCTATCTTAAATACACCTTCACTGAGTAGGAAGCTTAGGTTCTTGCCTTTTACTTTCTAATAGAAACATTTGATTGAAGTTTACATTAGAGCTTTATCACACACAGTCATCATTTTGAAAGAGCACATGACATTGTACCTGTATTTATATGAAGATTTTTTTCCCATAGGTAATTTGTGTTCAAATCAAATTTCATACAGCTTTTAGCTTTTCTTTATTAGTCATGTACAGTTTGGTCCCTTCCTAGCCATTACATATTACTATGCTTCTAGTTCAGTAGTTTCTCTGAGATCCCAGATATGCCCTACAGAAGGAATAATAAAAGTAAGTAAAACTTTATTACCAGGGAAAATGCCCATGGCTGTAAAAGCCTTTTTATAGTGGTAATGTTTAGTTTAATATTTAATAAGCATAAACCACCATAAAGAAACATAACATTACACTCAGTCCCTTGAAGGATGGTGAGATTTGAAATTGTACAGGTGAAATTTTATCTGATATCACTAAAAAGCCTTTGGATGTACTTCAAACTTAGATCCAAAACCCAGATGCCGTCTAGCTCCAGGGACCCCCAGTGCTTAACGATAACAAGTTCATCAAATGCGTGTTTTACAGAAACAAAAAGTCAAGAATTTGCAGGTATCTGGCAGGGACTCACGTCTCTGACATCTGAGGATGAAGTCAGAACATGATTTGTTGAGAAAATAAATCGAAACAGATAAATGGCTTAAGTGCCTCTAAATTGAATCAGAATAAGTGATTATACTTTGAAAATTGAATAACTGCTCCTGAAATTCTTTGAAGAATACTAAGTAAACAATGATACTATTGTTCATAAACATTAATTCCATTCCCATGATTATGCCATGGAGCCTAATTTCACTCTATATTTTTTTTAATGGTGAAAAAAATCACTATTAAATTACTTAGAGTAGAGAGGTCAAAGGTTATTTATTTCTACTTTGAAGGTACTTCCTTTTCTTGATTTTTACAGTTGTCAAATAATACAGATTTATAGCAGTAAGTTTCAGAACCCCCAGGGTTCAAGTGTTGGTTTATATTTTTTCTGTCTTTTGGTCGTGATTTGTGTGGGTCCCCATCTCCAGTGCAAAGCACTAACTGAACTTACAAGTGCTGGGGCCTAAGGGTGGAGAGAGAGAGAGAGAGAGAGAGAGAAAGAGAGAGTGTGTGTGTGTCAACTGAAATGAAGTTAATTTTTGGAAAGTTAAGAATGTAGGAAAGATAGCTTTGTAGCTACAACACAGAACAAGAAGAAAATTGTGTTTACTAGTTAATTGGACACTCAGAAGAATGAATGAGATTCTTATGCTTGCTCAGAATCAGGTGGGAAACTCTGAGTAAATATACTATTTTATGAAATGTGCTACCTAATTACATCAATCTATTGCGTAAAAGAAAGCAATCGCTCAACATGGAGTCTCCCAGGTATGGTTTTCAGGGCTGTTCATTGGAATGACCAGTCCATACATGCTGATCAATTTACAGAAAGCTCTCCAGGGAGAGTCCTCAGGAGGTGTGGCCCGAAGCTGAGTTGGGGTTAAGGTTGCACAGTTCCCTTCCTGTGACACAAAGTGATTGCAGTTTTAGGGTCAGGAGTGGTTTGATTGATTGCAATGGCCAGTGTCCATGTCTATTAGAAGCTAATATAGAGAGATTTAATAAGACAATCATAGATGTTAACTATTTCTAAACAGTCACTTTTAATAAGTAGCCTGCTTAGGATTAGTCCCACAACTAAGAACTATAAATTTAGGTCCTTAGGAAATAGGAAATAGACAAAACCCACTAACTATCCTCGGTCCAGGTGAGTAAGCATGTGCCCTTTCCAAGGTCAGCCGAGTAGGACCAGCTGGGGGCCCCCTCAAGGAGGACAACCAGGACACAGCCCAGCTGGTGAGAGCCTGGGCCGGCCCTTGGTGCAGGAGGTGGGCTGTGTGTGCAGGTGTGCTCACTGAAATGCTAAAAAATTAGTCCAGCAACACAGGAGTGTGGTGAAAGCTTCTTGCAAACTGCGTTATGTCATCTCACACCTATAATTCTGATAACACACCAAATTCCCCCCTTTGGAGCCCGGCCCTCAGGTACTCGATGTCGGCAGTTTTATGAAATTACTATGTCCCAGCAGTGTTTGATTTTCATTGTTTCAACTCACCCCTACAGATGTTGAATTGACTTGGATATTTATGTACTATTTGATGTATAGCAACATAAGCAACATTAAGCTAATTTAATTATTTTAACTGGGTAATGCCTTAAAAAAGATTATGATTCGACATAAGGGCATTGCTTTGCATTTCAAACCATATTTTCCTTGCAATTTCCTAGGCTTAATTTAAGGCAGTGGCAATGAAACCTTAGTGTGATAAGAAGGACCCAAGACGTCTGCTAAAATGTCAGATTCCTCCTCCTGAGAACCTGATTCAATAGATGAAGCCCCAAATCCTGAATACTTGAAAAGATCCCAAGTGCTTCTGATGCAGGCACCTCATGGGCCACATTTAGAGTGATGCTTTTGGAAACTAAACTTTTTATCCTTTGTAAATGTTTCTGAGGACATGGCAGTAGCCCCTTATTTGCACTGACATTCCCAAAGCATTTCAGAGTCATCTGAGCGTCATGCCCAGCGTTGCCACCTTCACACAGCGATGGGAAGAAGGTACAGCGCTCACCACGCTGTCTGGAGCACTGGCCCCTTGAGCGCAAGCCGTCGGGCTGCCTCTCAGCAGCTAAGTAACCTCCAGCCATGTCTGGTTGCGCAACTTTTCAAGCGTGTCTGCCGGTGCTTCGTGGGTGTAACAAGGGACCTCATGCGTCAGACAATGGCCAGCTCTCTATGCGTGAGAGACAGCCCGTGCCTGGCATGGAGCTCAGGGTAAGAAACATTACTTATTGTTGGCGCTCGTTTCTCATTACTACACTCACTACGTGCCGAGACAATCCCTCGTGACACCAACACTCTAACACAGCTATGGATTCTTGATACTCACCTGTCCCTGTCCCAGCCTCTGCGTGGTTCTGAGATCCTGGCTGGGGCACAGCCTCCAGAGGCCACGCTGACATTCACCTCAGTACCGTCCCTCACATCGTCCCACAGTGGTGCTAAATCTCGGTGCCCACAAAAGGCATCATTTGGCTGCCAAGTGTGAAGTGAAATCATATGCCAGTGGGCGTCATAAGCCTTCACATTCATGTTGAATGGATGAACCTCTAAAACGGGTAATATAATAGGAACATGTTGCTGTTTTCTCCCTGTTTTGATCAAATGGGAGAAATCTTAACTATTGAATAAAAAAAAGCAGTGAAAGAGATGGCCAGGACAATTTTTTTCTCAAAAGAGCTCTGACCCCAAACAAGTTCAGGTAGACATACCTCCCCTAAGGCCTACGCTGAACACAGGGCACCATCACGCCAGAAAAACAAACAAAGAAAACAAAACAAGGAAACAACCTCAGGCTGTAGAGAGGGCTGGTGCTCAGCATGTAAGGTTTCGCTCTGGGGCAAACTTCATAACCGCAACCCCAAACCAGCACCGCTGAAGTTGCGTGAGGTCATGGAACAGGTAGAAAAGAAAGCCTGCTGTCACTTGTAAGTGTGTGCTTAATCTTGCATTAGAAAAGAAAAAACTAACGACGGCCTTCAAGAACATTAAAATCCTTCAGAAACTGAGCGTTTCAGAAAGAAAGGAGGATTCCTGATGTGAGTGTGGAGAGATCTTTTGATGGGAACATGTCAGCTACTATGGAAAATCACAATGATGAGTTAGGACTTCATCTTAAGGGGACAATTGTTGGCCAAAGGATTCTGGCCAAGTGGCATCTCCCTGTGCCTGCTGTGACTTCACTTAACTGCAGACTCTGTCCCTTGGCTGAGAGTAGCCCCGATGCTCCCTGGGGGTGTCACTCACTGGGCTGCTCAGGGCCCCTGGGGCTCAGTGTCCCCAGCTGGGTTCACCATCTCCTTTCTGGCAGCACCAGCTGCCCTCGCTGCTTTCTTTGTACTCAGGGTTGGACAACATTTGGTCCCGGGACCCAGGCGGGGAGACAGAAAACCAGGACCAGCTTTCACTGAATTGCATGGGAATCAGCTAACTATTATGCCAGCTAAAAACCTCAGCTCGAAGATGAACTTCAGAAAAGATTTTGGACAATTAACCCAATTGACCAGTCCTGCTTGAGACATTTCTTCGTTCAGAACCATTCTTCAGAATTTTGCACTTACATGATGTAAGTATGCACACTTTACCTCAATGCCACCATCAAAATCCAATGTGTCCATATCACATGTAGGGGGACAAGTTCACTGTTTTGTTCCAGGGGTGATAGGAAAAAAATGAATGCACCCCTCGTGACACCCCATTGTGAAGTTTCCCTCTGTTCTGTGTATGGAGACAAGAGCCACACACCAAACACACCGCTTGGAGCCTCCCTCTTCTCATTGAATGCCCTAAACTGATCATTCTGGTTACAAAGGGGCCGTGCTAGGTTCCCGTCCAGAGGGGTTTCTGCCAAGCCAGACTCTCATGGAGCTCGGGGCTGGGCTCCAACAGGGAGATCCGCACAGCCAGTGTCCTCGCAGATGCACTGGGAGCGCCAGCCCCCAGCCATTCATTATCCTGAAGCATCCTTCGGATGGATGCATTGTGCTGTGAGCCGGGAGGGCTCTCCCTTGCCTGTATGAGGAACCACCCGGGTCCCCATTGTCAGAAGCTGCAGGGGGCACGCATACTTGGCATTGCCGTGCACTGTGCTTGGGAGAGTGCTCCAGGTCCCAGCACAGGAAACAATGCAGATGACAGCGCCCTCCCAGCCAGCGTCTGCTCAGGTTGCTAAGGTGCCTACAGCACAGATGACCAAGTAACCCAGGAAACGGGCTCCGGGGCACGCTCCTTCAGGGGAATTTCAATAAGGACCAAGGTGGCTTGTTCCAACCCTTGTCACTCTCTGCGCCTGCCATATCCCAAGTTCCCAGTCTGCTGAAATGGTTCACACACACACACACACGGGACGAGGCCCAAAGAAGTGGTGTGTAAGCAATTCTGTACAAGGACAGAATGAGACGTTAGAGAAGTGACTCACTCGGTAGGAGGATGGCCTGCCAACCCCCCAGGATGGTGGCAAAGCCTGGTGTCTATAGTCAAAGGACGCCAACTATTGGAGAAAGGCAGAGTGGACGCCAGTTTCAAGGAACCGGATGCAGTGGTGGCTGATTTTTATCAATTGATGTCTTAAAACTAAATCACCTTAACATTTCCCACTTTAAAATTGACCATTTCATTGCACCTTAAGTGGTTTTTCTGGGTGCATCTGCAGTTCGTCTTATCACAAACTGAGTGCTCTTAGTGGGTGCCGATGGAGAACAGACACAGGAAACCAGCCTACACACCTGGACCTCATGGGCTATCATGACAGTTATCGTGACGGCTATCGTGGGACCCAAGGCCTCCCTCCTCAGACTGTCACAGGAATTTGCACAAACCCACTTGCTCCCATCTACGTGACAGTTGGGTGCATTAGGTTCCCAGGGCTGTCATAACAATCACCTCTGACTTGGTGGCTTAGAACCACAGAAGTTTATCTCCTCACAGTTCTGGAGGCCAGAGGTCTGAACTCAAGGTCCACAGAAGCACGTTTCCTCGGAGATCCAGGGAAGGGTCCGCCCTGCCTCCTCCAGCTCCTGGTGGTTCCAGTGTTCGTGGCTTGATCCCTGCTTCCATCTGCACACGGCCCTCTCCCTCTGTGTGTCTGTATCCAAGTGTCCCTCTTCTTATAAGGACACCAGTGACACTGGATTGGGGCCCATTTTAAAAACCTCATTTTAACTTGATTGCATCTGTAAAGACTCTATTTCCAAATAAGTTCATGGTCACAGGTGCAGAGGGCTAGGGCTTCAGCGTATCTTTTGAGGGGACACAGTTCACCCCAAAGCACTGTAAATATCTGCTAGAGAAATGTTTTATAGTTCCTACCTCTGAAGTAATACATTGGAGGGAAAATCATCCATCACCGTATAGGCACCATTGTCACATAATTATTAGATCATCCATCCAGCCTCACCTTAGACTCACTTTGGAGGGTTCTGGAAAGAAAAAGATGCTATCGAGCTCACCTCCCTAAGCCAGGCTCACATCCTGCCCTCCCTGCTCTGGCCCCTGCTTTAGGGGCCAGCACCCCACCACCACCACCAGACCCCACCTGGGTACCCCCAGGTGCCTTCCAGCTGGCGCTGCCTGTCCGTGTGGAGAGGACTCTCAGAGGCTGTGCGAGCCATATGGACCAACAGAAGGGATTGGGGCCGGTGGCAACAGGGAGCGCAGGCTGTGCTGGGCTGGGGCGCCGGAGAGGCGTCATTTTCCCAAATCCTCACAGCTGCTCCGGTCACCCCTTCTGTTTCCAAGTCACACCGGGGCGCTTCCCAGCCCCCAGCCCCGCGTCTGTCTGTCTGGAGACCCCACGCCGGGGAAGGACCCGCAGTGAGGCACCGGGGACCCCGCACCTGCCACGCCTAGGCCTCGGGCCGGCTCCCACGAGCAGCTTTGGGCAGCGGAGGTTTGTACCAACCTGAGATTCAGGGACGAACCTACACCTTTCCGCTGACATCGCCAGCATCACCGCGTCCAGTGAGCGCATCGATCTTTTCCGTTTCTTTCAATTACTTTCCTGTCCCTTAAAACAGGTATTGGGTGGATGCATGGTTTAGAAGCCTCCTTTCCGTTAGGACGGCAGTGTTCAGAGGAAGGGTGTGTGCATTATTTCTCTTTACACCATCAGCGGTATTAAGTGCTTAATGAGTATTTGTCAAAATACTCATGCGTTTTTTTAATGCAGTGTTTCTATGTTTACTTGTTTTCATAATTGCTGCATGGCTGCCTGTGTGAATTTTTTTTTTAATGGAAATTAATTCTGAGTCTGCTACAGCCAGTATTTCTTTTGGCACAGATTTTCCAGGATGTAAATTTTATTTTAATACGGAAAAAAGTTAAAGAATCATTTTTAATGCTGAGTTCATGTTTGATATTGTCAGAGTAATTGCTGTTCACGTTTCACGATGTTACACAATGTAACCTTTCCTATTAATCAATTTAAAGGGTGGTAATTGTACAATTACTTTGGGTTTGAAAAGATAAGATATAAAATTCAATGAAAACTAAAAAATGATGACTTAATAGATAGGAAAGGAAGCTCATTGGTTTTCTTCTGGTAGAATACAGAAATCAAGTTTACGTCTAATAATAAATCCTACCTAGAGTGAATTCAGAAAAGAATACTCTGCGGTGGGGACTCCTGGAATTTGAGATGTTTAAAATGACAAACATGAATTGAGGGGTTGTCCGAAGTGTAGAAAAAATGATGAGATAAAGACAACAATACCGAAAGGGGTTGAGGTCGCCATCGCCGCAGCCTCTCCTGGAAAAGTAGAACCACCCCGACTAAGGGTTCCACTCGCAGTTCTTGTGGAAATCCGCGCCGCGTCTCTTCCCTCAGCAGCACATTTGGAAACCGAGGCGTGAGCGCCAGGGTCCGAGGCTTCCTGCAGCCCTGCCGGGCCTCTTGTTTCAGAAAGGGCAGGGTTTCCCTTGGCACATCTGCGGGGGTCTGCGGGGGCCACCCCTGTGCAGCCCAGCCTCCCCTCCTGTCTGGTCTGGGTCCTGAGGACGTCCGGTCCCACCTGGTCACAAACTCTCCAGAAAACCATGGGCAGATTTCCAAGGACAGCCATGTGCAAGATGTTCCATTTAAGCCAGATTTTCAAAACAAAGGAGTCAGGTATTGCCAGTGTTCTTCTAGAACGGTCTGCATTGATTTCAGTCTGAGAATGGAAGTTGGTTGTCGTAGGGTCTGTTCCTAGATCCGCAATACAGCCCGTCGTGTGACATGCAGATTCTGTGCACGCGAGTCCGCCCACTCTCTAGAAGCTGCTTTAACCCCCGAGTCAGTGCGGGTGTGGCATCCTTGTCCTTGCAGACAGGAGCCTGCGCTGATCAGGGGACTCTGGAGTGGCGTGTGCGTCGCAGCCCAGGTGGGGCGAGGCGGCGCTTGGCCCTCCTGGTGCAGCATTCATGCCCTGAACAAGTGTCTTCTCTGCGGTCTGTTCAGTGCCAGGTTCTTAATTTTTGTGTGTGAGTAAAGCAACAACATACAGTACATAAGGTGCCTTCAAAGAAAAAAACACACATAAAACAAGGTGATGTATTGATGGGTTGCCAACATGTTGTCACCGGAAGCTCTCAGGAGGCTGACCGTGTGTGTCCCGGGCAGCAGTGTTTGCAGTGACAGCAGAGTGGACAATCACTGGAGGGACCCGAGTCCACTGCAGTGGAATAGCTTCCTTTAATTGTCGCCGCCTCTCTCTAACCTCCTCCTCCTCTTTCCTTCTGCATTATCCTAGCGACTTGCTCAGGGACTCCAGGGTTTAGAAAGAACAGTGTCTGGCACCTCATACATGTTTAATCGTTGGCTCGCTTGTACCCTCACCAAACTAAAACTGAAAACACTGCTCGAGATTATTCCACTCTGCAAATGTACGAAAGGCTGACAAGTGAGCTTTGAAATTTACGTCTCCTTCTCATTGGCCCCAAAACCTGGACTTCATTTTCAGCCCATTAAGGAAGATCCTTCTGCTGTTTCAATCCCCTGGGTCTGTCTGAGCAGGTGCGCAACCCAGCTGATGACCAGCACTTTTTGAAAGATAAAATAATTCATGGAGGTTACAGGTGTTGGGGATGTGAGGTGTCCAGAAACACACTGAGGAAGATTTCCGAATTATCATGAAAATTCTTTCTCACATTGGGATTTTAGCATCATTTTTGATATACAAACAGGAAGCCATTCAGAAAAGAAAGAACCAGGAAGAAAAAGAGAAGATGCTTTGCCCTAAACCTGAAGACTGTCCATTAAGCAATTTGAGTGGGAAGTTTCCAGATAGTTTTTGTATCCCTGAAATCGTTTTAAGAGGATTACACACTTTGTCTTCCTTGCTCACTTTTCACTCTCAGATGAGAGGTTGGCAGTTTCTATGGCACCTCCGGGTTCGGTCCCCCGATGCAGTGAAGGAAGTGTCACCTGAGAAGGGGGATGGGAACCTGGGGTGGCGCCATTCACCTTGAGAAAGAAAATCTGCTGCCTACTTGTAAATAGTAAAATGGAAAAAGGGTACTAAAACACCCAAGAGACTGATGCCTGATCTGTCCTTCTTTGATGTCACACAAGCACAAGACAAGCCCACCTCCGTTTAGGCATCGTGCGGCAAATAACCTCGTTAGGTTAGACCAACAGTGTCTTTTATTCAAGGGCCTCACTTTATTCCTTAACACAAGCCTTTCTCAGGCTGAAATATAACCACCTTGGTCCATTCGGGCAGCTATAACAAAAATACCACAGACTGAGTGGATTATAAACAATAGAAATTTATTTCTCACAGTTCTAGAGGCTGGGAGTCCAGGATTAAGGCCCCAGCGGATTTGGTGCCTGGTGAGGCCCGGCTCCTGGTTCATGGCTGCCTTCTGGCCGTGTCCTTACATGGCACGAGGGGGACAGAGCTCTCTGGGGTCACTTTTAGAAGAGAATTAATCCCCTTCATGACAGCTCTCCTGAAAGGCTGTGCCAGCCGCAGCCTCCTCCCCACGGGACTGTTGCTGGGCCTCTCCCCTTTGGCGCAGTCCTGCCCCCTTCCCTTCCACCCTGCAGACGTGACACCCCTCAGAGTCTTTCCCGAGTTTAACCCCTAGCTAGTCACAGGGCTCTGCATTCATTTCCATAGATGGGTCCCCAACACTAACTCCGGACACGCCGGTGCTCGTTCTAAAACATAAATCTGTTTTTTTTGGTTTCTCCTTTATTCAGATAATTTTTTTGCCTCAGGTTTTAGGTGATTGTCACAAGACCTAAGCTCTATGACAGGAACAGTAAAATTGTATTTTAGGAGATTATCTAGCTTTTCCATATTTTAATTTATTTGTTATACATTATAGATATATAATATTAATAACTACTAAAATAGTATTTAAACTATATATTTCCATTTTTCTACTATTTAGTCTATAAAAGTACATCAATGGGCCTTTTAAGCTCTAAAATCTGAATGCTTCTTGCTGCCTAATATTTATGTTATAGTTTAAAGTCAGAAAACACTCATGTCAGTCCCAAATTATGGGAGTTCAGCTTTTTTGCATTTAGAGTTCTTTTTGCGTGGTTAACTTTTTCCTTGTAATTTATTGGAATAAAATCCTGGGAGGAAGATAATATTATCTGGTATCCTTTGCCCCATTGTCAAAGTCACAAATGGAGAAAATTTGAACAATTAATAAATATTTGTCCATGCTTATTATGCTTATATATTCAATAGCAAGGGAAAAGTTCAATGAATTCAGTTAAATATTTGTGACATGGTTTGATCCTTAATTATTTAGTGATCCCTGGCACAGCATCGTTTTCATGTCATTCTAGGAACCCAGCTGCCTACCAGTGCTTAGAAAGGGACAGAATACAAAATATTACATGTTCTAATATTTATTCCATAGAGTTAACAAATACTATACACTATTTGTTTCACTAAGTTGAAATCTGGACTGGTTCAGCTCAAATTTAGGTTCAGGTCATGTTCTGAGCTAGGCAACCTGAATGCACACATCTCTGGGCTAAGTGTTTTCACTAGAAGGAAGCACTTGATAAAGATCCAGTCGTGACATTGGACCTTGAATTCACAGTCCATTGATGACAACCCATGAGCATGTGCCCAGAAAGACAACAGAGGGTCTGCTCTTATGATGGCAAACCTTCCATTTAGCAGCAAAATGATTTCTCCACCAGCAAGCCATTGGAATGGAATTCATCATATTTTAGATGTTGGCCCTTGGGAGACATGTGGGCTCTGGGGTCCTGGGAGAGTCATGACAAGGTCCCAGTGTGGTGTTTTCTTGAACAAAACCACATTGGAAGGATCACAACAGTTTTTTAACTTTATTTTGGATAGCAGTCATAGTCCAGTCTTCCATTTACCTAAACATGTCAGAAGCTTAGGTTGAGTGAAGTGGATTATTCAAAGGCGACTGTTTTCCTACATAGTTATGTATCTCCAGTTTAAGATGAGGGTGGAAATTCTGAAAAATGTTTTGTTCCACTGGAAGGATATCATTTCATCCAAATAAAACATATGGTCTGATGACAGCTTGAATCCTAAAACATTTTAATTTTTAAAAATGTCAAAAAACTCAATGTGTTTTAACAAAATAAAAGGCAATGAGAATCTTTTTCCCATGATATTACAGTAAAACACAGTGATGAAACCATATGCAAAGCCTCTTTTCCATCTGACTCCAGTACAAGCAAAAGATCTGCCCTTGATCAAGAGGTTTTAGACATGAAAGACCTGGAATCTTTTCCATGCTCAACATTAGCATGGAATACCAATCTGGATTCATGTGAGAAGCTAGAGAAGTCAATCCTTTAATTTAAACTTTTAGTAACCCATTTTTCTAGGGCTCTGCATTACTAAGAAGTCCACCTGAGAGAAAGTAATTTTACTTACTTCTGCCATCGGGTGGCTATTATCTACGTTATAATAATGATGCCAGGCATGAGTGCAACTCCCTACTCACCAGGGGAACCTGTTATGCTCTGTAACAATGTGTTAATCAAATGCTGATTTCAGAGCATTTGGTATCATTAGAGACTTCGCCGTTGTTGGACTGTAACAAGGCAGAGTATGCTGTGTCCCTCCCCAGCTTTCTCAGAACTCAGTCCTTCTCAAGTAAAGAGTACAGAGAGGAAGCAAGAATTCCATTTTGGATTGGATTCCACAGCACTGGATGAGCCACACGCCCTGGGACCACTCTTAACTTGCCCAGGGTTTGTCAGACTTGGCGCAGCATTCCTGGCCAGTCACGTTAGGTGTCTAGGGGATGGGTTGTTCTGGCACGAACAATCGTGAGAGGGTGTGGATTTGGTCTGCAGTCCGGGGAATGTGTTTAGAAAATCCTTTCTCATGACAGCAGAGTGTGATGGAGCCCAGAACCAAACGCGCTATCTTGTTTGCCAACCGTCTCCTTGACTTCCGTGTTGGATAAATGTGTGCTAATCAGCAGTCACTCAAGATGAGAGTCAGTGCCACCCCTCTCCGTCACCCTGACATTCCTCCTAACCCCCGAGTGCCCACAGCCAGAGCCCTGCTCTCCTCTGCCCTGTCATCCCAACTCAGCCTCACCTCTGGCCCCTCCCAGGTGGATCGTCCACACGCTACCACATGTCCTGTTTAGCCATGCTCCCAAACGCAGCTCCATGTTCTTCCTGGAGCCCCTCAGCTTAACGCCTCCTAAAACCTGACCTTGCTGGGATCTCTCCCATCACAACCCGACATGTATCTGTGCTCCAACCAAACTAGACTTAAAATAGTGGGTAACCTTAACACCTTCTAAGGCAGACACTTTTCCCAACACTGTATAATGCATGTTTTCTCACGGATGGAGGTGTGGATTCAAAAATATTTCAGGAGCACTAGTCTGAGACAGACCTTGGCTGTTTGCCCTGGTGAACTTTCCTGGACTAAGATTCATCTCAATGTCCCCATGCCTTTCCTAATGCACCCAGGAAAGTGAGATCACTCCTGACCTTGCTTGTTTTCCCCGTATGGCCCACAGTGATATCTTGGTTTGCAGTATATTTGTGAAGTTGCTGTGGTCTCCCCCACTCCTACTCTGGGACATCTGGAAGTTTACTCCTCTGGTTTCTGGGCACACAGTCTCATGTTCCCTCTCCTGGCTAAGAGGTGTGACCTTGAGTGCCATCTCAGGAACGTGGGTAGATGGGATGTGTACTGCTGCCAGGCTTAGCCCACAGAAAGCTCCCACATATAATCTCCAACTTTCTTCCTGATAAATGCAGAAGATGACACCCCCTGAGGGGGACAGATCCATAGATCCAGAGTCGCCACTGCCCACCCTCCCTCCAGCTGGCCTTCATGGGACTCCATCTTCAGGAAGAAACTTCCTTGCACTAGTGACTGAGATATTTATTTAACCTGCTGACTTGTCCTCACCCATATTCCTGTTAGGCAAGATATCTTCACTTGTCCCTTCCAATCCCTCTGCCCCATTTTCTCCCCTCTCACAGGGCCTGCCTTCTGCTTGGGTCAGGCCAATGGGGGTCAGGGGATCATGTGGGAATTTGGGAGCGTGAGGTCTGGTGTCTGCTCCCAGCTCCCCGCCTGGGCTGGCCTCAGCTCCACTGAAGATGTCCAGCGGGTGGTCCTTCCCACATCTTCCTCCCCATCCGGTTGTTCTGAGAGGCAGCGAGCGACTTCCTCTCCATGCTCACCCCACTGTCACCAGCGCCTTGCCCCCTGCGGCTCCCAGCACACCACTCACAGCTTCACAGTCATTTTGCTACACTGTCCTCAATGTCCTCAATCCATGGGTGCTCTCTGCTTCCTACTGAAGCCCTGAAACTTCACCCAGGGGACCTGAGAGTCTCCTGATAGGGGACACTCACTGAAGACGATCATCTCTCCTCAACAAACACTTGCAGAAGTGGGGTTCGGCTGCGTATTCTGTACAGGGAGTGAGGCGTTATGTGACGATCCCTCCACCCGAAGTGAGTGATGCAGCTACTGCAATGCATTTTGGTGTTAGAACATATTCATATTTCCCCAAGTCATTGATCTGTTTAGGAAAGACAGCTGTATATAAATGCATCAAGTCAACATGTGCCCATCTTAAATTTATACAATGTAATGTATGTCAATTACATCTTAATAAAGGTTTTGAAAAGGACAGTTTATTTCCATGATAAGTAGTAGAAGCTCTATAAGCAAAACAACTGATCTTAGTAAAAATATGTTAGTATTATTTTAAACTTACGAAGCATTAATCTCAAGTCATTTACACCATTTGATGATCCCAGCAAAGATACTGAAATCTCCCTTCATTTTACAATATTCCTAGAAACAAAAGTATTGTGTGTCAGGGTGCCATACGCACCAGCGTGGAGTGCCGGGGGGCCCACACGTGACCCCGTTAGTGGTGAAAGGACGGAAATCCAGCTGCGGTGGGAGTTCCCGCTTAGGACATGAGCATTTTCTCTGATTATAAATACTCGTTGTTGGAAATTTAGAAATAAAAGACAAATATTTTAATCATTAATATTTTAATCATAGTCTCTACCCAGAAGGTATTCATATTTTGAGATACATTTTCCTCTATCTCCTTCCATATAAAATATATTTTCAAAAGATGTTTTAAATCATAATGTGTGTAGATACATTTTTTCCTTTAATAGTATATTGTGATCTTATTATCATGCTATTAAAACTATTTAAAGTTCTCCTTTTAACACCCGTGTACTACACATTCCATATTATGAATGAAAGGCTGTTTCAAGTAACCATTTCCACAGTGTTAGTCATGTCTTTATAGGTAACATATATCAAGTATCTTTATTGTTACTTCTATATTTTTAGAAATTAAATTCCAGGACATTTATTTAAGGAGGACTATTATGAATAGCCCTCAAAAGAAAACAGCTGAAGCCCTCCACATAAAACATGTGCACAAAGATTTAAAATGGATCAGAATTCACATAACTATACCCGGAGCCATGGATGCGATCCACGATTGCTGTTAAACCCTAATTAGTTATTGCATGATTTTAGGTGATAAACATGAATGATGTAAATAAACAGTATTTTCAACTTAGTCTTTCAGAAGATGTAGAATTCGGTGATTAAAAACAAAGGCAGGTTAATGCTCCAGTCGAATAGATCGCTGTCACGCCCATTAAAATGTCAGGGTCAAGCTATGATCTGTCGGGGTTGGCATCTACCATCCAAGGATAAACCAGCTTGGCAGAGCTAAACTCATTCCCTAGGTCCTTGACTACCTGGGCACACTGTGAATCCAGAAATATAAATGAATTGAGTAGTGCTTTATTATTAATTATACATAATTGTATTACTTTTGAAAATTCCTAAGCTGTGTGAGGTGCTACAGACACATATAGAAACACACATAGAACCGAGTGTATAACTCTATGGGGGACGTCTCGGGCATCTGTAAAAGATGTCGTTTAAGAATGCAGCTTGTGCCTGTGTATCCACCCACTACCCAAGTGACTGTGGGTTAATGGGCAGAATGGAGAGACATGATTGTCAGGGAACCAGGCCACGTGCAGAAGCATAGATGCCAGCAGCAAGCTCGCTGCACTCTCCTAAGCCACCGTGGCTCATTACAGCAGCTGCAGGAAAGGCACTTAACCTCCGCGTCTCACCTCTGTCAGCGAGTGGACAAGGTGGTGATAAGAGCCGGCTCTCGTCTCACAGGCGTGACTGGGTTTCGGAGTCACATGTGAGAACCTTTGATAAAAGGCCATGTGTGAACACAGTGCTGAGGCTGCCTGAAGGACAGCCCCGCTGCAACCCTGAGCCCTGTGATTGCAGGATCCAGGGGTGACTAAGTGCCACCTTTCCCTGCTGCTGCTTTTTGCTTTCCCCTCCCAGGGATTTACTTCCATCCGACTTGGTGGGAAGCTCTGGTGCCGAAGACATGTTCTGCTGTTATTTTTCCAGCACACTCCTCTAATTTTTCTTTAAAAGCGGGAGTATCATTAAAGTCTCACTTAGAAGTAATAGGATTACCTTACGACAAGGTGGGGACGGTGGGACTGAGGGGTTCATGCCAAGCACTTTTCAGTGGGCTCAGTCAGTGCCACTCTCTCCTCGTGCGTATTGCATCTCACATTCCAGGCCAAGTTACCAAAACCTATAGGTGACAGTATTGAAGTGATGACAAGGACTGTGCAACTCTGCCAGCTGTAGAATGCAAGCCGGTGTCTTACTCCTCTAAATAGATTATAAAAGAGGTTGATAAAAAACCATCGCCTAGGAGTAGGGAAGCTACAAAATCACTCCAGGCACCAATAAGCCTTGCTGCAGATGTTGAGCTGATATGCTCGTGTAACCCAGGAAGGTTACACAAAGAGGTATAATTGTCTAAGCCTGCTGCTCAGGTTATTTAAGATACCTGTGAAAATCTTGTTTGTGAAGAAACTTATGGAGGTTTCCTCAGAATATTGATTTATGTATGGTATCATAGCTGGAGAGTGAAGGTGGCATTGTTAATTATCACTCAGGCAGGACAAAGAAAATTCGGCAGACGAATGGCTTTTGAAAATTAGAGACAGTTTTTTGACACTCTAGACAGACACACACACACAGACACACACACACACACACCGACACACACACACACACAGAGACACACACACACACAGAGTCCCTTCTATATATTTGCAATGACACTTTATGATTCTAAATTGGATTTTCAAAGTAATCTTATCATGATCCAGAGAGAAATTGTGTAATAAAGAAAGTTAGAAACTGAATTTACTATAGATGTAGTTTTTCTTATTAGGTATGTTTTCATGTGTTATATTTCTTTGAAAACCACTCTGGTCTTTTCATAGTGTATGTGGTACCTCTGTTTAAGTAAGAGAATATTTGATTCCCAAGAACATTCACCACAACCATGATGAATAAATGAGAGTCCACTGTGTTTACAAGCATAACTGGGGTTCCAGACGACGTAATCCGACCACCTGAGGGGCTGGCAGACATTACATTGAATGATGTACTAAGGAAGTCAAGAATTCCTTTTTGTTGTAGTTTTAGGATATGACTTTAAACATCATCAGTTATACTCGTTTTTGGGTTTTGTTTTTTTTTTCTTCATCTTAAATTTATAAATAAGGTTTATCTCTTTTCCAGGATTTCTGTGAAGAATCAACATAGTCACTTTGATGCATTTAAGTGGTGTGAAAATGTTGGGCTTGAAATATAAAATAGAAGATATGTTATCAAAATAATTAGTCACTCAATTTTATGAATGTTGCAAGTTTATTTGACCAAATAAAAGTTTAAATATTTTACTGAACTTAATGCAATCAAATATTTCCCTCCTCATCAACTGTGCCTGCGTGACCTTAATTTTAACTTTTATTTTAATTCTAAGTTAAAATTTTCTAAAAATTTGTTTCAGTCCCAATGTCAGTTGAAACCATTTTTTTTCCCCTGGGGAATCCCATCTAACTGGGTCAAACTCCCTCTTCTCTGTCTAATGGGAAATGCACTATCTGCCCCAAGATCTGTCCACATCTGCGGGGGTCTCCGAGCCTGACGAGCTCTCTGTTTCACTCTTGCCTGATCTTGTGTCTGCCCTCCAGCCTCCTGTCCAGGGTTCCTCCAGAACACCATGCCTGCTGGGCATTGGGGGGCTTGCAGACTTTACTTGGCAGGAGCTGGGGAGGGTATTAGCCCAATAGCCCCCCCACTGGGGTTAGTGGTTCTTTGTAGAGCCCTCGTCTCATGTGGTGGGGCTGCCCCTCCCAGCACTACTCACCTTGCCTTTCTTCTCTCTTTCCTTCTCCAAATCTCCATGTATTCCCTGCATTTGGAAGTCTTGTTATTCTTTGTTTTCCTTTTTCCTGCCAAGATAACCCATCAAAATATGCTGTTTCAAAAATGGCCATAGACTTGGAAGGGAAATCATACCATGCCCTTAGGAGTAGAAATGACCAGTCAGTTGTAACTTTATACAGCGTTTAGCAGAATACTAATATTTTAAAATAAATAATTCAAAGATTTTTACTTTAAACTGTGTAAACACAAGATGAGTTTTGGAAAGAATAGTCTGACTTCTTTCTCATACTTTGTCCAGGGTTGCAATTCCGTTGTCAGCATTCTGACTCTAGCTGTGCTTTTGGGGTTGCAATACTCCCTTCTCTCACTTAGACCCGTGCCTCCTCCTGGAACTCACTCTAGAGGCTGATGTACCTGAGGCATTCCCATTTCCTCTTGAGTCTGCCCGGTACAAGCAGAAAAAGTGGTGCGTCTATAATTTTGTCCCCTCCCTGGACCCTTCTCTACAGGATTTATGGGACGGTATCTGCTATAGGGAGTCAGGCAGTCCCTAGAATGAGCTTTGTGGCAGCTGCAGAGAGGACTCTGCAGAGGTGGGTGTCCCACTGTCCCACTGCAGACCCTGCCTCCAGCTCACCTGACCGTCCTGTGAGATGGGAGGGGCCTTCTTCCCATACCATTGATGGATGAAAATGTCACATCTCACTCAGGTATCCCATGACCAGGTGAAAACCTCATGAAGCAAAATGTATCAAAAGGAAAACTAAAGAAGCAACCAAAAATTCTGGTGTCTCCAAGTAGGTGATGTTGGCAAGAATCACATAAGTTAGAAGACCCAAGGGCAGAACAATTCTTGAGATTCGAAGAGAGATACAGAAGCTCCCTCTGGACTCCAGGTTCTTTCCATTCCACAGATTTAATTGAATTGCATGTTAAGGATTTGACTAGCGTGATATATTTTTCCACTTTTGTAGATATTCAACACACCAGCTACTACCAAGCCCCAAATACAAGTATTAGCTCGCATACAGAAGCACCTTTCCCTTTATATGGATTTATTTTGTATTTATTTCAAAACACTCCCTGAGGAAATTACTATTGAGATCTAGTTGGCGTGCAAATGTTTCAAGTGCCAAGGTTATACAGCTATATTTCAATCACCACTGTAACTGTAGGTAAGATAGTTTTTCTGACATTTCTGCTATAGGTTAGCTGGTTTGTAACGCACGTAACACCTCATAAAATCTCAAAGGGATGTAAATATTTATTTCAATTTCATTGAGAAGTATACAGAATGTTTCATCCAAGGACAGGACAGGATCATTTAACTGATTGCTGAAGAAAGGCATCTACACGATGAAGTAGGTTCTGACTGGCTCGGACTGTTCCCGAAAAGAAAGCTCTTTGTGAAACGCGATCAACACTTTTGGGATTGCTAAGCACATTTATTCAAGCACTAAAAATAGACTAGTAGATTAAAATACTGTGGCCTTCCAAATGTAATCTTTTAATGAGCTAAAATTACCTTTAATATTTAACAAATTAAAAATGGCATCTATGTCGACACTTAAAAAAATAATTCTGGCACTAAAGATTGCTAAACCAAGAAAACCACAAAAAGAAAAGCACTTACACATAAAATCTGATTTAGTGGGAAAATAAAATAAAACAACATTGATTCCCAGCCCTATTTTTCTGTTTCCTTTCTCTGATTGAGGAATATAAGGTTTGTTTCTAATCCAAAGGATTCTTTTTTTAGCATCCATGATAAACCCAGAACAACAATGTGTAGTATGGAACATGCTGAGGAGGGTCTTGCAATAATTTGTTCTGTTTAAAGTTTTTCTTGGTTCTAAGAGTGGTTACAAGCTAAAGAATTAGGTCCACTCATCAGAAAATGCTAAAGTTAACAATACAGAGTCTAAAAAACACATTTACAGCCAGCAGAAAAAAGGAGGAATAAGTGTGCTACCACTCGAAAAACAAAGGGGGCTGAGACCATCCCCACAACCTGCTTCTGCCGGAAAGTCCCACTCTCTCTAAGAAAACTGTTAGTGTTCAATTTAGAAATGACAGAACAAGAAAACATTTTTAGGATAAATTAGATTAAATTTATTAACCAGTCCTAGATGATTTCTAGAAAGATGGGTTGTAGGTTGCTTTTGGAGTGTGTGTATGTGGGGGGTGGGGGTGTTGTACCCTTGTTTGTTGCAAAGGCACAATTGTAATCACAGATTTTCTAAAATATTTGAGAATGCATGGAGAAAGTAAGAGGACTAGATCAGCAGAGACACCAAACAGTGGCCAAGTTTCAAAAAAAAAAAGGAAAATAGTATGAACTAAGATTAAAAAGCGGTTAGCATTATATAAATGTGGCAAAATTACCAATGATGAGATATTGGTTACTCTACATTTCGTAAATTACAAGTTGTTAATATATACAACCAATCAATGGGTTAATCAATACCGAATAAGGTAAGACAAACCTAATCTGAAGTTCTTATCGCTCATGCAACAAATCACAGAAAAGCCATGTAAATATTGATTGCAAAAAAGTTACTGGAAATGAAGCTCAGGACCTACTTGTCTTAGGATATTCACCGTACATGAGTGGACTGTAAGAAAGGTCTGACTGCTTCAAGAGGGGGCCACTAGGGATTGGTCACTCAGGGTTCTTGTTGGCCTTCAAAAGAGATCAGCAGAGGGACTTTCAGTGAAGGCACTGGGGAGTTGGCTCAGAGATTTCACAGCTGTGTCACAGAACTGGAACGCACGAACCACAGCCACAGCCTCATCGCACAGAATGCCTGGGCCACCTTTGTTCATTTAAACAAGTGCCAGGTCTCCCTGCAGTTCTTGCATTGCTGGTTTATGGTGCAGAATCTCAGGAGGGGATCTCATTGGCTGATCTCAGGTCATGTGACTATGGCAGGAGGAGATCTCATTGGTTGATCTCTGATCATGTGGCTGTGCCAGGAGGTCATCTTGCTGGCTGAGTCCAGGTCATGTGACTGTCACCAGGACCTTGATCATCAAAATAGGGAAACCACACATCTGACCTTCTTTGTGTTCACCCTCCTCCCACAAAGACTACTCACAGTGGAAGGCAGAAAATAACCCGCCACACAGTATTTTGATTCAGAGAAGTAGGCGGGATGTTTGCAGCAAAATTAACAAGTGTTCACTACAGGTGGTGCGTCACAGAACTGTCTGAAGAAGACATGGTAGGTGAACAATCAACGTGGCATTTACAGCAGTGTTTTCTTGACTACAACACAGCACTTGTCATATTGTAAGCATTTAATACCATTAGTGAAGCAAAGAAATATACTACATATGACCCCATTGCTGTGTTCTAAGGTAATGGGCTACGAAGCGGCTGACTCAGAAAATAGATGTTGTTCACAGGAAGAAAGGGCACAAATATGTTTGATGTAAGACCTCAGGAAAGCCTTGAATGAGTCAGTGGAAGAAAAATAGCAGCTACACAGGGAAGCAGAAAACTGGAAATGTGAAGTTCTAATCTTGTCTTATACTTACAAAGGGACATCTTCACTCATTGAAATTATGCCTGATGTTAAATGTGGAACAATTTTGGAAATCTTCTGTGACTAGTTTACTAATGAGCGATGTCTGTGTGGAGGTCCTTCCTGCAGACATAAGAAAAAGGCCCTGAGCACAGCAAGCCAGCTGCTGAGCTGCCCACATGGTTCAGTTTGTAATGTGGAAGAATATATTTTTAAGATAAAAGGAAGCAATCATTCTACACCACATTGATACTGGAATATTCCAGATGCCACATTTTCAGAGGTATTTCAAAAGAGATATCCTCATAAATAGACAACAGACAGAAAAAAATGACAGTTGAGAAAACTAGAATTGTGATAAGGGGAAGAGAAGACAACATTGACTGTTATTCTTTTTCGAAAGGCCTGAAGTGTCACTGAGTGAAAGATCCCCATTTCTCCATTGTCCTAGAGTGCCATTTTTGTTCTAAATCCACTGTGTCCATACATGTGCATCTGCTTGTAAGCCCCCTATCTGTTCCATTGTTCTACTTGTCTGTCCCTGTACCAACATCACACGCTCAAAACAGTTCCTGATAGCCAGTAGAGCAAGTATTCTCTTTTTTAAAGAGTGTCTTGATTGCTCTTGGGTTGTTTGTTTGGTTTTATTTCTATGTAAGTTTTAGAGTCAGCTTGTTAAATCACACACACACACACACACACACACACACACACACACACACTCTGTTTTTATGTATAGTAAACCATTTTCCCACATCACATATCACTCATATGCTGTTCCATTTCTGTTTCTTTTATATCTCAGTGTTTCAGTTGCGATATTAAATGCTGACCTGTCTTTGAGTTTATCAATTCTATTTTTCTCTGTCCAGCCTGCTGCTAAACCTATACACTGAGTTTCTTTTAAATCAGATATTGTATCTAATAAGTCTAAAATGCCCATCTGATTCATTTTATATTTTTAATTCTTTTTTGATATTTCTCATTTTTTATTCATTTTATCCATGATTCTTCTGTCATCTTTAATTTGTTAATTACTGTTGTTTTGAGGTCTCTGTCTGCTTATTTCAATCCGTGGATCATCTTGGCTCTACTTCTCTTGGTTATTTTGTCCCCTCGTGATTGAATACTTTCTCCTGTTCCTTTGACTAATGATTTCTGAATGTGTGCCAGAATATGTGTAGGAAAGCATGTAGGTGCTCAGCTTTGTTTTTTTCCCCAAAGGATTTGTTTTTGTCATTAATTGGACAACCAGCAGCTCACTGAGGTCCTGCCAAAGCTTAGTTCCAGGCTTTATTATTCTCAGTTTATCTTCACTCTGAAGGCATAGTACTTAGGATTCTTTATGGTGTGGTGCTGAACTGCCAGTCACAGCTTTCTTGAGTGTCAGCTCAATGACCTTCCCACTCTGGCTAGGCACATTCTAACATATCTTCAGGACTGGGATCCCTGCTCAGATCTCAGCCTTTCATCAGCTGTTCTCTGCTGGGTCTTCTGGAATCTTACCTGAACACTGCAACTTCTGACTTTGTCAGACATCCAAGAAGAATTCTTAAACAAAATTTTCAGAGTCCCTCTCTGTTGTGCCTCTTTCTTGGTAGCCTGCCCCCACAAATCACTGTCATCCTAGCATACCCTATCTACATTCTCTTTTTTCACTTTCCTGTGACACTGTTACACTCTGCTTGGGATCTGTCTGCTTGCACAGTGAATTTGGAAGATGTCCTCAGGGAAAAAGATGGACTGCATGTGAATTTCACCTTTGTGCTTTGCTTCTCACAAATAATATAGCCCTGTATTAGTTACCATCCCATGACTGCTGCTGATGGTTTTTTACAGTTGTTGTGTTTTCTTTGTATTGTTTTGTTTTGTTTTGTTTTTCAGTTCTTATAGCTGTTTATCTCCACTAAGTAAGTCTAATTTCAACCTCTCTGCCATGACTATAGTTAAAGGTCCATGCAGTTACTTAGATGTTAGGGATACATCAGAGATATTCAGAAGAGAAGTAAAGGGTTAAAATCCACAACACAAAAAGTTTTCTTACACTATGTCAATATCCACAATACCAAAAAAAAAAAAAAAAAAAAACAAAGTAAATGACATAAACAGACAAGTAATAAATGATATCCCAATAGCCAACTATCTCATGAAAGAAAAAGTACCGACATTTTAAATGAAATGACATTTCATTTTTCTCCCATCAAACCATCAGAGATGGAAAGGTTATAATTCTTATTGATGATGAGGTTGAGAAAAAATTAGAGAACCCTCATTCCCTGTGGCTAGATGTATAAATTAAGCACCTTTTCTGGAGGACAATCGAGCTGTGTATGTCAGATTTCGTCCAAAAATACGAATATTGTTGTCCAAACATTTCTGTTTCCAGGAATTTTCCTGAGGACGTAGTTCAGCATGCAGTCAAAGCTACAGCTACAAAGATGTTATCTTGGCATTGTTTATATAAAAAATAAGGAAATTGAAACAAGCTAGTTTTTTATTCAAGTATAGGACATAAATCTTAAGGTCATTAAAAAGAATTTAAACATAGAAACATAGAAACATGTCCATTTGTTAAGTGAAAAACTATAAAATATATTACTCTATAATCACCTTTTTGAGGGAATAGATATGTATAGGAGGATTGTAGTTGATTTCCCATTGCTTCTATAAATACTCCTGTTATTTTTATAATAAATATCTATTGCTTTTAAAGCAGGAAAAAAAGAGTATTTTTATCTTTAAAAAAGAAAACGTTTTCAAATGCTAAAATAAAATATGAACATACAATTCTATGAATGTTGACAGAGCACATAAAATATATATTTTTTGGTTAATAAGAAACATCTTTAAAGTTGTTTTCCATATATTACCCTGCTGGTTACTTTTTATTGTTTTGGTTTTTTTCTTGATAAAGGAAGTGGGCGAGAATTAAAGAAATGATGCAAATGTTCCAAGATATTCATTCATTTGGATAAATATTTGCAAACTCTTTGGATATCAGTGTTTCAGATTTGTAATGATGCTATTATTCAGATAAGCTTTTATGAAATTTCCCAAATATATTATTTTAAAAGGTTTGAAGGAATTGATAGTACTGCAAATGTTTTGCTCTGCTGAAAACAAATGCTTAGATCTTGCCTACTCACACTTCTCGTGGTATTTTTCTAATCCTTGACTTTACTGCTTAGGTATAATTTAAACAGTAGTTTAAATTCAAGCCACCAAGGGTTGGGATAAATATGTCTTCAGCTGCATGAGATATATGAAAACAGCATGTGAGAGTAGGCTACAGTGAGTAGCGTCTATAGAAAAAAATTGACAGAAGTTATTTGGGTTTGAGAAGCACGCATGGAGATTTTTCTTCTAAGGCCATTTTGATTAATCTAATCCACCACAACAAATTCACAATTCAATATGAGAGGTAAGGGTGCCTGAAGATGCCCTTTACTATCATCCAAGGGGAAAAAATATGTCTAAGTTAGAGATGAAAACATGGCAAGCCTAAGTAGGGCGATAAGGATCTGAACTGTGGCTGGTGTGATAATGTGTAAGTGGCAGCTCCCGGGAGAAGATGAGGGCACCCTGTGTTCTGACTGGTCACGAGGACTGGGATAGGCTTTCCACATTGAATGCGTTCCTCCCAATACCAGTGAGGGGACGGAAGATAGTGCGTGCTTACCGTATGTTCCCAAATGAGCACCTGCAGAGATGTGTTTATTAAAGAGGAATCATGTCCCTAAGTCATTGTGCCCTTGGGTTTTCTTGCATTATTCCTGAAAGAATATGGTTCAGCTTCTGAAAAGCAATTGTTTCAATCTGCACACACACAGAAAAAAATAAGAGACAATTAAAGAATGTAAAGTAAATCTAGATTAACTGAGGAAAGGTGTTTATCTCTCATTTTCCAGTTGGTTAAGTTTGGTTTCCTTTAGATGCTCTAAAATGTATTTTTCTCTGAATGCTCTAAAATCCCTTGAGGTTTCCTCTCTCCATGCATCCAGCCATCCTTCCATCCTTTCGTCCATCCCCTATGGAATACCCCCCTTGCCAGGTGTTGAGCTGGGTATACATACAGTAGGAAACGCATGCTCTTTCAGACTCAGGGAGGCACGGGTGTGATGCATAAAGGTGATGAGCATTCTGAAGGAAAAAACAGGGCATTGTGAACACATCATATAAAGGCCATGTGATATTCAGACAGCCTCAGGAATGGGGTGAAGCTAGCTCTGGGGCAGATGGAGGAAGTAACATTTACACTCAGACATGAGGTGTGGGAGGCAAAGTGTCCCAGACAGAAGAAAGAGCATGGGGGATGCTTGAGGCAAAGAGGAGCTGGACATGTGTAGGAAAGTGAATGAAGACAGCTCTGTGAAAACGCAAGGAGCAGTGGAGACTGAGAGGCGGGGGTCCGGCCTGAGCCCTCAGGGCCTGGTCAGCCATGGACAGCTCTTCACTTTGCTAAAAGTGATGTGAGAAACTATTGAAGGGTTCAAATGTACTGGGGCCAGGTCTCCTAAGTTCAATATTTATAAGATTTAAACTGAATTCCTGCTCCCACAAAGAAAATATCCTGGACAAGATCCAAGCAGGAAAATGAGCTAGCAGTGAGATATGAGGAGGAAGGCAGGAGGGTGGTGAGACTGCGCCGATTCTATAAAGAGCTGGATGGCCAAATCAACTGTCCCAGTGGTGGGCTGAATGCCAGGGCCAAGGTAAAAAGACCTGGAAAGGATAGACCCTGGTTTGGACCTGAGCAGGTAGGTGCAGAGACATGCCATCCTGAAAGCAAGGGGTGTGGGAAGAGTTTTGTTAGAGAAGATCTGATGTTCAGTTCTGAGCATGTGATGTTTGAAATGTCCACCCAAAACCCAAGTCCAAGTGAATATGCCAAATAGACAATTGAATATATAATTCCAGAGCTAAGCCAAAAGGTCTGGGCTGGCGGGCACATTTAGTGTGGGTTACATCATTTATAAAATATGCTCAAGTCTCTTAATTCGTAATAACTAATGATGCCATTAGGTTACCTCATTAGCCAAGAGGTAAGGGGGAAAAACTCAGATAAGGAATTGTATTGTCTCCTGGAAAAGTCAATTAGAGTAAATTTCCCTTCACCTTAAACTAGGATCATTCATCAAAATATGAGAAGACGTTGGGAAGCTGCACAGCCCCTCCCGGGGGTCCCAAGGTGCACAGTCTTTGTCTGAGCCTGCCCAGGCTGCTATAACAAATTGCCATAGACTAGGTGGCGTAAACAACAGAAACATTTATTTCTCGCCGTCTGGGAGGCTGAAAGTGAGGGGTCAGGGTGCCAGCATGGTCAGTGTCTGGTGTGAACTTTCTTCCTGGTTTAGAGACGGCCACCTTCTCCTCCCGTGCTCACATTGTGTCTTCTTACAAGGGCGCTAACCCCATCCAGAGGGATGCACCCTCGGGGCCTAACCCCCTCCGCCTCCTAGAATTTTCCTGTTGGGGATTAGGGTTTCAGTATCTGAACTGGGCAGGACACACTCAGCCCGTAACTGTCTTCATGGCACATCGAGGACTTCTATTCTTATGTAGTTACCTGTGTCCCTAAGAATGGGGCTTAACTGTCTTTTATGTAGTGAACTTTACAGTCTATAAAAAGGGAAAAGTGGAAATTTCTACTTTTCTGTGGAATTTCCATTAGAAAAGGGATAGTGAGTCGGGTACGAGTCCATATTGCCCACCTAGCACACGGCTCAGAGGTCTGGGTTAATATCAGCAAAACACTGACAGGGAATCCTGAAGCCACCTGATGAAGTGACATTATAAAGCATGGTATGGCTTTTTCTACAGGAAATGTGGTTTTCTTATGGTACTGTAACAATTTTTTTTTCCTAGATGGACAGCTTTTCGTTAAATAAAAACAGGAAAGAGGACAAATATTGCTAATCACCTATTGTGTGCCAGGCACCGTATGGCTTCTTTATGGAATCAGCTATTCCTGAGCTGGCACCTGTCATAGGGCCGGGATGAGGCCGTGAACAGGAGACCGGGTCCTGCCCTGAGGGACTTCCGTCACAGGACAACACTTGGAGAGTGCCAGGTAAACATGTGTGATGAGTGGTGGCATGCTCCATCACACCTTCTAGGAATAAAAATAAGGCAGAACAAGGGCAGCATTTGAGATATGGGTCAGGGAAACCTCCTCAGAGGAAGATTCACGTTGATAGAGACCTGAGGGGACAGCAAGCCTGGGAATCCATTCGTCAGTGGAGCCAAGGATGGAGTGGGTCTGGCGAAGTTCTGGAACATGACTATTTAAAGGGTCTTCTAGGAAGACAGAGGTGATTATGGATGGGGAGTGCCTTTGCCAGGCATGCTAGGTGAGAGGGGAAATAGGATCACTGAAGGCCTGGAAATAAAGGGACAGAGAACAGCGGGTCAGGCCTGTGGAAACGGATGCCAGCACGAATGAGGTCGTTGTTGATGGGAGTGCAGCTCACGGAGACTGAGGGTCTTGGCCTTGCTCACGAGGATATGTGGAAAACGGAGCATTGAGAGAATATGAGAAGCAATAACAGCCCTTGACATAATCAATTCTGTTAATTTTTGCGTTATCTGTTGTATCCATCGGAGTCAAGATCTTGCATTGACATGCCAGTGGTGGCTTGTGTAAGCTCCTGATGTTGGGGATGGGCCCCAGGGCCAAAACATACGACTACAGACTGGGGAGAATGCCCAGAAGCTCTATTATTTTGTCTTATATTCTCAATCATTTCAATAGTCTATATATTTTCATGCATTGAGTGTCTGTCCTAATCATTACCTTTTATCTAAAAATAGTCAACACAAATTGGCTCACTAAAAACATAGTCAGAATCCTTCGTGCCCCACCCCACCTTGGACACCATATTAAGAAAAACAGTAACAAATTCATAACACAACTAGCAAAAGCTGTTTATGAGAAAATAGTCTTTATTACATGTGATAAAAAATGATTTTACAGTTTTATATATATGATTTTGCACATATATTTTTTTCCTGTTAGGAACTTTTATCAAAATAATACTCAGTCTTGAAGATCTGGGTATAGATCTTTTCTTTTTCATCCAGAATTTATATTTTAAGTATTCACTTTGAAAACAACAACCAAATAAGTGCTTCTTTGGTAAAAATCAGGGTAATCAGATGTTTTCATACCCACACAAGTTAAAATCCATAATCACAAATATCATCTTTTCCTTTTACGGAAACCCCCTTTAATCTTTTCTAAATCATGTGTACTCACCCAGCACATTCAGAGCTATTTAGAAACCAAATGAAATAATCACTGATTTACTTGCTCCTCAAAGAATGTGTAATTTAAAACACCAATCACATCGATTTTCCCCTTCACACAGTAGGAGAAACTTCACTCTTCATTTAAATATAATTGTGCATGGGCAATGGACTCCAAACCATGACATGCCAAAAGGATGAGGCACTTTAGTGCCACTGAGCAGGGAACACACTTCTTCACTGCAGCTATTTATTTTTAGCGTGAACATGCACTGATAGTTTATTGAAAAATTCTGCCCGAGACACGTTAAGGGGACATCTTGCTCACGTGCAGGACTGAAAGTCATTCTGCCTCATACACACAGTGAGGGCCACACAATAATTATCGAACGCCTCACGGGTTTATATTTGTTAATTTTCCAAGGTGGAAGGCAATGCATATGAGGTTACAACACATGAGAAATTTGTGTTTGAAGGAATCCATTCAGACAATAACAGTGACCATTTTGTTAAACAATCTGGACACATCATTAAAGGTCAGCATTAACAGAAAGACTGTTAAGCAATGCACATATATTCTCTTATCTATGTTATTTATCAGTCAATGTTTTCATCTTCATAATGTTCATATATCAATTAAAATGTAATGTTTAAGGTCTTTCTTAAGCCATCGAAGGATCAGGGTTACAAACCACTGATTCTAAGCAGTTAGTGACAATAGACATGCCATTCTGGTTAAGAGAGCAGATTAAGTTCTCGGTTTTGAAAATAACAGCTTTCCCTTTTGGAAAAAACAACATTAAAATTATTTTTGCAACTTACAAGACAATACTGTTCTTCTGCTGCCAATGTTTCACCTGAAATAGCGAAACTGAGAATGTCTTTAAATCTCAGGTTGAAGGTATCTTTAGTTTCGAAGCTCACATTGGGTGGTAAACGTTTGCTGACCCCACTTCACCAGCTTCCTGTCCGCCCTGCTGATTCCTGTCCAGGGTGATTTTTACCTTCCCTTCAGACAGCACAGTTGCCTTCAGCTCGACCTTCCAGGTCACCACTTTCTCGTCCTGTCTGGTGGCGGAGCTCAGCAGAGGCCACCGCTTTCAGTTCCTTTACTTGGGAAACGTGAGCGATGAGCAGCCTCGCTGCTTCAGCCGGGGCCCAGCAAAAGCCTCTGCGCTCTGCCTGAGGACCCAGCTGAGTGAGGACGGCTTAGGCGGCCACCATGGGCCCGGCGGCTAAGGGCCCTTCCGACCAGCGACTCTGTGCTGATGGTTCAGGAAGCGAGCCTTGTCCACTGTCGCATGACCACACATATATGGATTCCAGAGGGAAGAAGTAGCTAAGCTTGGGGGGTCAGGTGAGCCCCTCTCTGTTTGGGGTTGTCAGAACCTTCTCAGGAGTCCATGGGTAGCCACAGTAGACCTGAGAGTGGTCAACCCAGCAGACTGCATCACGAGCGGCGTGATCAAAACTACACTTATTTCAGAAAAATGTCACACGTTACCTTTCGCACACGTGAGAGTAGGCTAAGCCTATTACGGCAGCCAGCATCAGAAGAGGGCTGAGTATCAGCCCAGCATGGGCCCTGAATGCCAGGTAACCTCTCTGTGACACTTACATACTGTGACTGGCCCGGATGGTGCCAAAGGTAACTCCCCCACTCTACAATGCTATGATGTGCACAATCACCCTAATTCCTGAGATGCTGTCCAGTGGAAGCTGTCTAAAGGGACTCAGAGCCTACGGCCCTTCCACGGGGCCGCTGCCGTCTTGGCTTAGGAAGGAAACCTGGCCAGAGAGGTGTGTCTCCTTTGGTCAAATGCATTGAGCCTTTCAGAGTTATTCCTGGCAGGTCCCAAAAAGAAATGTGTTTTGGGCTCTTACAAAAGGAAGCAGTGTTCACCGTGAGAAAGGCTGGCTTGTTCTGTGTGTTTGTTTCTGTGTGAAGGCGCATGAGGATGCACTTCAGCAGGCTCTGGGGTACCCCGTGACACAGACAAATCCTGGGAGGGGCACACCATGCCACACTCAGGCGGGGAACTCACGAGCCTGCGGGCGCCTCCCCACGTCACTGGGCAGTTGTCCTGCAGGCTGGGTGCCCACTGAGCTCACCCATGCGGGTCTTTCTGTTGTCCACGTGCCAGACACTCACTTTGGGGACAGTGACCTCATTCCCCATCAAAGGCACCTCCAGCCTGAGCTGCCCAGGTAGTGACCATCTTCCCCCACCTGCGTCTTGAGTGAAAACGCGGTCATGCCCCCTTCCGCTCCTCCACGTCAGCCCGCCAACAGGGCACGCCCGGCTCCTCCCGTTAGTCCG
The DNA here is from genome assembly GCA_033961575.1 of Aselliscus stoliczkanus. Lineage (NCBI taxonomy): Eukaryota > Metazoa > Chordata > Mammalia > Chiroptera > Hipposideridae > Aselliscus > Aselliscus stoliczkanus. The sequence continues at coordinate 111,217,603 of CM066728.1, forward strand.
CAGTCACCGTCTCCAGAACTAAGACCCCAGCCCAAAGGCAAACGCCCTCACCGAGCGAGGCCCCTGCACGCTCCCGGCCGCCCGCCCCGCGCCCGCGCAACGCCTGTCACCCGTGAACCGGGCCAGCCGGGTTCCGCCCCAGGAGGCCGTGGAGGCGCGCCAGCCTCGCTGCACATCCCCGTTGGTTTTTCCTCACCATCCCACCTGAGCCCCGTCCCTGCAAATGGCTGCTGCCTCTCCCAGCGCCCCTGGTTTTCCTGCTGCGGGGAAGCCCTCCTCAGCCGCAGACCTTGGCAGACATTCCTGGAGTCATCAGACAAAGCTGCCCCCTTCTTTAGCATCGCATAGGCTTATCCAGCACCAATCGATCTGCGTCAGGAGCACTTAGCCAAGAACTTGGCACAAAGCACGGGTGATGGATAGTATCTTGTCTTTAGTCTCGCTATTGATATTGCTGCAATCATTGCTTTTTTGTTACTATTTCACATGGGCTTCCTTTTCTTTTTCTGTTTTGTTTTTTTTTAAACCTCACTTCTCTGTATTACCATAATTAAATAATAAGAAAAGAAGTCTAGTGCCACATATATTATACTATCTGGTTAAGAAAGAACGATCACCGCACAAGTAAATTTAATAAAATCTATTTGTGGCCTAATCATCTCAGAGATGTGTTAATTTCAATTTCATATATTTCATGCTATTTAGGGAGAAAGGTAAAATCAAGCATTATTAACTCCAGCTGAGAATGAAGAGAGTTGAATAGATAAAAATTTCATTGCTTATGATTCAATTTTATTTTTATGCTAAAGTCAGCTAGATGGGGAAGAGGCTATTTCCATAGCCTGAGGAATAACGTCCCTACAATCGAATCAGCCTCGAAAGAGCTAATGGTGATCGGGATTTTTAAAGTAACATTAAAAACCCAAGTGACCAAAGTTGAATTTAGCATAGCTGGAGAAGCTTGTAAATGAAAACGAGGTTCCTAATTGTCTATCTTCTCATTCGTTCCTATAGTCAACACATCTATGCACAAATTCATTAAGGAATGTTATGTTTTAGATCAAATTGCAGGTTTCTTAAAACTGTGTCTGCAAGAAAATGCAGATCAGAAAGGAGCAGGTGACCCCAGCCCTGCCTCTCCTTCATTTGACCTCTGAGCCAGTAACCCAAGGGGACCAGAGCTGTGCTGAGAATTAGCTTGGTCGCTGGTAAATTAGATCACCCAAGTGCTGCCAGTGGCAAGAGTGCTCCCCAGAGTCCGCTTCCGGATGTTGTCACCGACACAGAGTCACCGTGGTGGCTTTCCACTCTAAATAAACACGATCAGAAGTGGTGACTTCATTTTAAAAGAAGAAACATCCAAAGTAGCGCTTCACAGCTGGTGAAAGGCTCAGAACGGGCTCTGGGCTGGGGGGAGGGGCAGTGGGGGCCGGCAGGGCTCGCTGAGCTGGCTGCGATGGATGATCAGTATTAACCATATCACACACGGGGAGGCTCCGTTTGCAGAAAAAAGAGTTAGAGCTGTACTTCTTTTATCCCATGAAGGTCATAATAAGATGGGTGAGATGATGAGAAAAATTGATGGAAGGTAGTTGGTTCAACAATAGAGAAAAATACCTCTGTTCTGATGAGGAATTCTTCCCAGCAATCTTGCAAAGGGACTGACCTCTACTGTAAATTTGCTTGAGAACTAGAATGGAAAGTTTAAATGAGATTTTTAGTGATTTCTGGCCTCGTTGAGAGCTGGAAAATGACAATTATTCAATTTAAGAGACTTTCTGCCTGGAAAAGGGAGAAGGAGCCCCTAGTTTGATGGCCTGGTGGGCTAATGCGGCCGTCTGTCACCGCCTTGTTCCAGAAAACACCAGTTCTAAACACTGCTAATCACGTCAGCACACGTATTCCCTGTGTCTAGAAATGAAGGGCTTGGGCAATGCGTCCTGATTCAGGGAGGGAGGCGAGGAAGAGATGGAGTTAGCCCTCAGGGGAGCATTCAGGTAGACAGATGCAAGTCATTTCACCAAGCAAAGCTCCCACAGGAACTGTAAAGCTGTCCCAATGTCTCACAATTCAGCGCATTCTTGTCACGGGAGGTCTGCAGATCTCCGTGTGAATGCTTTCTGAAGCTCCGTTGTGTACCTTGGATGCAGAACTCACAGCCATTCCTATGCAACAGAGACATTTTAACAACACGACAGAAAATCGGGACATGGGCCGTGTGGAGCTGGGGTCTCCTGTGAACGCACGGCCCCCAGGGTGGACACAGGACTGGTCAGCGACCCCCCAGGTGAGATACTAGCACACTGAGACCCTGCAGGAAATGCATACACCTGCAGGCAATGGGGTCATCCGTGCCATGGTCACCTGGGGAGGCTGGGTTGTTATTTCTAGACTCAGACTTCCCAGGCCCGAGAGCAGTCTGTTTTCCTTCAGATCAATATTAGGAAGGAAAAATGACTCTTAAAGGGCCTGTTGTTAAAGGGAAATTAGTATGCCTTTCCTTGGCCATCACTTTCATGAACATGAAGTTCCTAGCTACTGCTTTAGGAACCTACTACAGAGGCAGGTGTGGGTATGGGTATAGGTGCAGGGGTAGGGGTGGGGGTAGGCATGGGTGAAGGTATACCTCATATAGATATAGATAGGTACAGATAATGATATAGCTATGAAAACAGTGCTGATACTGACATTGATATTGATGTATTGATATAAATAGATATGAGAGATACAGATAAATATATATATTGATATAGATATGATATTGACATAGATAGTTATAGATAGATATTGATATTGACATGATATATAGTGATATAAATATATTGGTATAGACATTGATATAGGTAGATATATAGCTATAACTAGATATTGATCTGATATATATATATATATTGATATTGATATGGATAGATATGGTCATAGATACAGATATGTAGATATAAATAGATACAGATACAGATACAAATGTAGACATAGTTAGTGATTCAGTTCAACAAAACTGCCGTTAAACTTCCACTGTGTTCCGTGCACGAAGCTACGACCATAAGCAGATGATGAAAATTCAGTTCAGTCTTATCCTCATGTTGCTTACAATCTAATGAAGAGAACTTGGGGGGAAAAATCACTGGTTTAGTCATAAAATGATCATATGATCACTGATATATTTCTCACCTTGATAACAAAATCTGTATCCTACAGAGCTTGTTACTTCACAGTTCTAGAGACGCCATTGCTGTCTGTGCTGCCAGAGGACCCATCAGACAGTTAGGACACTGGCGCTCCCACTCACGACACACACTGGGCCTTGCAACCCACTGAGGCTGGCAGGTGGGGACATCTGACCCCAGCCGCTTGATGTGGAAACAAAGGGAACAGGTGGGACTGACCAACACTGCTGGCCGGAAGCCAGGTGACCTCTTTCCTGGACTCGGCCATGGCTCTCTTTGGGCAGACTGTCCTTCTAGCTCTCATCCCCACCTCCCTTTTGGGACATTTCAATATGAGGACAAATGTCAATTGAATTTTCCCCAAAGGAAAATTCTATTTGCAATTTTTGAACCTAATATTGCTGTATATAAGAACATAGATGGATAGAGTGGCCACAGGCGCTGTTGACCCAAGTGGACTGTGGATATCAGAGTTCAGGATTCTAATGCAGACTTAACATGCCACTCTCAGTGACGGTCACTGAGCAACCCCACTCACACTGGTGACAGCATACGCCTTTACGTTGGTCTTTGCCAGGGGTCGGCAGACTGCAGCTCGCGAGCCACATGTGGCTCTGTGGGGACGTACACGTGGCTCTGAAGGAATATTGAAAATGAAAATAAAACCATCATAGTTTCATTTATAACATTTTTAAAGGATATTATTGACATAATGGTGATTTCATTTGTTTGATGGCTCTCGAATAACTTCTAAATTGTTGTGAGGGACAGGACTGGCTCTTCCGTCTCAAAAGTTTGCCAACCCCTGGTCTTTGTAAAAGTGCCTAAAAAGTATGGCATACCCCAAATGCAACTTGATTCAAAATATTTTGGTTATGCGAACAGTGTTCCTTTAATACAATAATAAGAGCTCTTGTCACAGAAGAAAATTGTCTGTCTGTGAGGAAAAGTTCTATGAGTTAGGAAATGAGGCCTGTGGTAAAGGAAAGCTTCTGGAATGTTAGGTATTTGCTTTATCGGTAACATTTGGTGACATTATGTGTATTTGCATGCACGCGCGCACACACACACACACACACACACACACACACACACACACACACAGTGACAACTCAGGCACTCTCCCCAGATGCTCTTCACTGTCTTTTGAAATATTTCTTTTCATTTAACCCACCCAACAACCCTGTGAATTAAAAATTAGTATTAAATTGTGGAGACAGGAACCCGTAGCTCAGAAATACCCAGTAACATGACAGCCTCGGACAGCTTGTGAGAGTCAGAATCAGGATTTCAAACCCAGTTGTGACAGATTTTAACTCCAAGTTCTCAGCCACTCTGATGTTAGCTGTTTTGTTCAGGGAGAATGAGAGATTCATGGAAAGGAATTATTCTATGTTCTGCCCATCTCCGAGGTCCATTCATTCCCCTCGTCAGCTAATGAGACAAAAAACAGACCCCAGTATCTGACCATCACAGCTCAGACCAGCCACCTCCTCCCCCTGCAAACTTCCAAGTAGAGTCTCCCTCTCCCAGATTCAAGGAAAACGGTGGTAGTCTCAGGAATGGTGGGTGGACCAAGGATGCACAAGCACATGATTTAGAAAAACGCTTCACTGATAAACTGGTGCATAGTGTGGTCCTCAAAAGATGACAAATAAAAGGCACACCTAAGGATTTCTCATGCTTTAGTGCAATACCCTCAAAAAAGGTTACTTATTGTGCAAACCCAGGAAGGTGCCTCTGAGCGTCCACTTAGAGCAATCTTTGCAGCTCTTCATTAAAAGAAATGGAGGTGGGAGTTTACCTACAACTTTAAGCCCCATCTGTTCTGGGAAGCTGCAGCCATCTCAGCCTGCAGTTGGCATGGAGCGAGGCAAACGTTACTCCACAATGCCCTTTATGTGACACCAAAGCACTTGCAACTCCGTAATGAAGTGCCACCAAGCATCTGTCTGGATCCCCAGGCAGTGTAAGGGCCGGGCTTCTAAAGAAGGGCTCCCCACATCTGGCTGAAATGAACTGTGTAATTTTAGCATTTTTTTATACTTTTATTTTGCAAAAAGAATCATGCCTTTCATGTAATGATACCTTATTTTTTCACCCCCAGGCTTAACTGAAATGGTGACTCCAGGTTGCAAATGTGTCTTCGGGGCTTAAGTGTATTTTAGGAACTAGCCAGAGAGGCCCTCAGCTGACCGCGCCTCAGAGCCTCCCTGCTTCCAGCGAGCAGCAGCAGCAAAGGGTCTCAGCTCCCTGATGTCCATTTGACGGAGAACTGTCACAACCGTGGCAGTGTTTGCTTCCCAGAGTCTCTCTTGTCTTTTAATCACAGAAATGTAAAATTATGCACATGCTTTACTGTGAGTGTTCTCAGCGCATCTGAAAGACAGTCGTCCATAGCAGAAGAAAGCCCTGACTCTGGAGGAAAGCCAAAGCCAGCTCAGACGGGGGTCAGGAATTGAGACTGTCCCATTCGGCAGCAGGTGAAAGCCTTGGCTGGTCTGTGCATCCTCTGTCACGTGGCCTGGGTTGTCTTGCCCCTGAAAAGCATGACATGCTTTTGAGGAAGGTCAGTGCTGTCCCCACAGGTGTCACAGTGTGCCCCCTGCCCTCCCCACTTCGGGCAGCGTCACGCTCAGGAAATGTCCACTGTGTGGTGGGTTCCGTCTGGGAACCCCAGTGTTTCCCGTAACAGATCACACACTAGCAATTCCTAGTCCCTCTACAGCCACACCAGGCCGTGCCGGGCAGTTGACATGGAGGTCATGGCATCCTCAGTCCAATGTGCTGTGGCATATCTGGGGACCAGGACAGGCACAAGCAAATGGGCACATTTTGGGGGGAATTCCCTGAAGTTTGGGAATCCTAAGATTCAATATTCACCAAACCTTCCCAGACACATATATAGGTGACCATTTTATAAAGGAAATACAAATGTATCTTTGCTTTAACTGTATTTTTAACCAGGTGCTACATATTGGTGATAACTACGTCTTCACAGGCATTTGAACTAAGGGAAACTATGGTGATGTCCCACAGCACCGGAAGTGGTTGGAAGGGTAGATGGCCCTGAATTCTGTGCGCTAGTGATTTATATATGTACATTGAGGTGCTCTATCATTTCTGTCTACAATATTACAAACTAAATAACATGGGCCCACATGTCATGATGATAAAAGTGGCACTCTGCCCCACAGACTGACAACCAGTGGCAGAGCAAAGATTTCAACTCAAGCCTATCCAAGACCAATATTATATTCTTATTTTTATACATACATAAAGGCCCTTTCTTTTTGTGCTCAGAAGAGTCATGAGCTAGTGGATCTCCTCAGGGTGAGTCACTCACTCCGGTGTACCCAGCCTGTTTCCGGTGGCATTTGTCCTCATCGCAAGCAAGCACACTCTATTTGGGACCAGTCCTGGAAGGGACCCGAGGCTAAAGAATGAAATGGAAACAGCAGCTCTAGGCTGTGCACACTTGGTCCTGCCAGACACCACAGACATTTCAGACGCATCTGCCAAGCCTCTTACGAGAACGCCGGCCAGTGAAGCTGCCGGCCAAGGCCAAGTTCTCTCCACCCGATGGCTCAGAGTCCCCAAACGGCCGCGTAACCAGGCAGCGAGCTGTCGGAACAGAGCAGGCCGCTTGCACTGTGGTTGTTTCAATCTGCTCCCTGGCAGGGAGAGAGCTCCCCAAAGCCACTCCTGGTCTGTGCGTACGTTCCCTCAGAATGGACCGGAATGTCTGCGAGGAAAGTTCAGCAGGAAATCTTCAGAGGTAACCGAGCAGCAGACACTTAGCTGCATCCTGTGGAATGACCATGGCTGGCACTGCTGGGCTGGCACCAGCCTCCCACTCCACTGGAGAATGGTTTCGTCCTCAGCTAACAGACAGGGGACCAGAGGCGCAAGGCTGCGAGGTCGCCTGGCGGGGGATGGGATGCCCTGGAGATGTTCCAGCAGCAGCAGCAGAGCTCACAGTGGCGTCCGCTTCCAGCCTGCTTCCCGCATTTAAAGAATCCAAGAAAATGTTTATCATGGGCCCCAACAGGAAGGAGAGGAGGGACCTTTGCCTTTGGCTGGCCCTCTTTGTCTCAGATGAGAGCAAAGTGAGGTAAACTGGGGTGCCGCCTCTTCCTTGGGAAAGACAGCTTTGAGACAGTCCTCCACCCTGAACATTCTCTGATGGAAAGTTCCCTTCCCAAGATCCCATGCAATAGGCAGAGCTGTTTTGAAAGTCAATGCCTCACTCTTTAGAAATCTCCACTTACTGCTGCGTGTTTTCAGATGCAAGCTTCAGACTGTCAGAGTTTTGTTGCTGTTGATAAAGCCGGCCTGGGATTGATGCCCAGAGGGTGGTCTGACTGGAAATAAGGAGACAAAACTTGAATGAAATGAATTCTTTCGGTAGCCCACGGAATAAAGGCAAAGACAACAGTCTCCCAGCCATGGGGATGGGTGATCCATAATTGTTATTGGTCAATGGACATCTTGCTTTCTTAGCTTTAATGACACTTCTTACACACTCTATATTTGCCAAGATAATATTTCTGGCGACATCTGAATCCAGGGGCCTCCAAGTGACATTGTCAGCAGCTCACTTAATGCTGCTCAATGCTAGCTGGCCATTGTGTGAGTATCGGTATTAGAAAGAAAGCAACTGGCGTTTCTTCAACAGTCTTAACTATTTGCACCATAAACTTCGGTTAGCTTTTGATCGATTTTAAACGACTTTACAGTACAAATTTTTCTCTTCCAATTTATCTATTTTAGGAACTACATAAAATTGTCAACACTTCTCAATAAATATTGTGGTCACATAAATGATTTCAGGCACTCTAAGCAATTTAACTGTGAGATTAAAGTAGAGATTCTTTGGGGCTGATAAAATTACCCTGGAATTAGATAGTTATCATAGTTATACAACTTGAGGAACATACTAACATCCTCTGGATTGTAGACTTTTAAATGGTGAGTTTTATGGCATGTGAAGTATATCTCAATAAAAATAAAATGAATTCAGGGGACCAGCATGACTACCAATTAAATCCACCAGCTATTCTGTGGGGGCATCAGCCAAACATCCATCTGAAGGGTTTGTTTCTAAGTGTTCTTCCTAAAATGTTTCTTAAATGCTTCACTTTCACATTTCTGCCCATTTGAGCAACGAGCCTGGACTTTTCAAGCTGAGTCCTCACATGAGTCCTAAAACAAATTCCTTGGATGGGCAGACTTCTATCAGAATAAATCAGAAGAGGAGATAGTGTGTGTGATGGATGGCCATTGCAGGTGTCACCTCACGAAGTTCTGGTTTCGGATCTGCATGTACATGAGTTTTTATTGGACCACAATGTGAAATGGGTTACTTGCTGTGGTTCCCATTTAGAATTCAGAAGGCATCCACACTCAGCCCCCCATGGAGCTGCCTGTGTCAAGCATGGTGCATGGCTGTTGCCATCTCTAGGCATTTCAAGATGCAGAAGGGTCACTATGTGAGGCTGCTAACGCCTTAAGTGCTTAGTGGTACTTACCGCGCATAGGAGACTTTTAAACATAAAGTGAATCAGATCTCTCCGTCTGCCGGCTATTCATGGGACCCACTTCCTCTTCCTGTGGGCAGAGTGCTGTTCCCCTCAGCGCGTGGATTAGCACCCCCATGAGCAGGTGCAGGCACAGAGGCCGTGAACATGCTTACCAGCCCATACAGGTGTGAGGCCCGCTGAAGAACGCGTGTTCTCATCAAAACCGTTACCCTTGTCAAAACCATTGATTTCATCAGCGTCCGCGGGGCTCTCCTGACCAGGAGGGCAGCAGGCCCCAGGCAGCCAGAGGCAGCTCCTTGCAGAGGGGGCAGACACAGCAGCGTGTCTGACAGCTCAGGCTGCTGTCACAAAATACCACAGGCTGGGGAACCTAAACAACAGACGTCTAGTTCTCAGAGCCCAGAGGATGGGAAGTCTGCGAGCATCCCTGCCAGAATAAAGTCTGCGAAAGATTGGGCAATGACTGTTTCATTCTGCTGATTTATTGTCAGTGTTTATCAGCCTGATCTGGGGGGAAGCAGCATTTGGGATTTCAGAAGCCTTAGAGAGTGCCATTGTGCAGGGGGCTGTTTCTCTAAAATTAACACTTTGTAAGTGGGCATTTGAGCTATGTGACGAGTTTACTCGTTTCCCACAAAAAAAAAATGTGTTAATAAATAATTTTGTGGATCTGGACGAGTGAGGAAAGCCTAGAGGTCGTGAGTGCACATCAAAAACTCGCAGGATGCATGTAAAGAGCTGGGTACCCTGAAACACGAGGTGACTTTCTGTGTGGCAGGAGGCAAGACTGACATAGATGCACAAGTCAGGGGCGGCTTTTCAAGGATTATTTTCATGTTGTTTTTCTACCGTACCCCTGACTATCCTCATCTCTCCATGTTGCAAATTGATTCAGTAATTGATAGTTTAAGAAAAACTAAACTTCTGACCTGTGACAATAATACACTCTCTTACCATTATAGAGGACATTTTAAAAGACTATTTAATATATTCTGAATTTTTAATATACTAAAAGACATTTAGTATATTCTGTTTTGAAATCCCCATCATTCAAAATCTTTCTCAAATTCAACTGCATCTAAGAATTCCTTTCTGACGAAAGAGTCTCAAGGTCATCTCCCCAAGTCCCCAGCTCTGTAGTAACTAATATCCATGACATGATTGTTAATTATATGTGTTCCATATTTCAGGATCTAAGGCACTATTCCAGTTTCAGAGTTTCAGAACGAGGGAAAACATGGGCAACTTGGAATCGATGAGCTGCGGAATGCAGCTAACGCAAATGCACTTAAGCACCGTGACGAGGCACCCGTCCCGGGTCTCTGTTGCCAGTCCTTCCTTCCCCTTTCCTCTTCCTGGGTTCTTCTTGTCTCCTGAGAGTGTCTGGTAAGCACAGTCTTCCTCAGCTGCCAGCCCCATGGCCACTTCTTCAGAAAGACCCCTCCTGCCCCACCACAGTCATGGCACGAAGCTACTGTATCGTCCCATACTTCTCCTCCATGGCAATTGTCACTTTACGCTTGCTTGCAAGAATTTAGAGGATTGTCTGTCCCCACCCTGGGTGGGTGCCATCTTGCTTTTTGTCAGCCGTTCCCACACCTCCATGGCAATGTGGCATCATCCTGGACCCACCACTCACCAATGACCCTGTCATGGTGGGTAAACTATGGCTCTGTGTCTCCTGTTGGCTTATCTATGTCCAGGGACATCCATAGTATCTATTTCACACAACTGAAATAAAACACTCCATGCAGCCAGTGACACTTAATATGCTTTAGCTTATTTTTTCTGATACCAGTAGCATTGTTGTTTAATAACACATACTTGAAATCAGGTAACCATCCTGTTTCCAGGTAAAGTAGTTTTGATTGAGTCTGTAGCATGGAAATAAATAAGCAAAACAAAGAACAAAATATCAACAAAGGGAAACATGGCTATTTCTGTTTGCGAAGAACAAGGTGCAAAGCCAAAGCAATTTCAGGAAAGGGTTTTCAAAATGGGAAACACTGGGTACCATTGGATTGAGTGCTTGCTGCCCCTCACCTCCTGCTGTCCTGCAGCTGCCTGAAATCTTGTCCCCAAAGTCCCATCAGCATGTGTTCCTCGAATCCATGGCTTTTTAAATGATGGAAAGGGAGCACCTGTCACAACCTCTTTTCAAATCAGTGGGAAATAATCCAATCAAAAACAGTCTCTGGGGCCGGCCAAGGGGCGCATTGGTTAAGAGCTGGTTTTGGGATGCTGGTGGCCCCGGTTCGGATCCCACATATGAGGGCCAGTGACACTGCCCTCCACAGCTAACAACAGCTCCACCTGGAGCTGGGCTGTGCGAGCCCCGGTGATGGTGTAGGCTGCAGCCCCTGCTGCAGTGGGCTGCCATAGGCTACAGTGAGTGGCCGGCAGCCAGCGTGAGCTGCCAATAGCCGCGGTGAGCAACATCCAGAGGCCAGAGACCGATCTGCCTCATCCGGGAAGAGCGCAATGACGATACCAACATGGGCCAGTGAAGCAACGTCCTCCGCAACTAGACTGAAGAACAAAAAGACAACAACTTGTCTGTTCCCCTTCCCCAGTTCCCCAACGCTGTTCCTCTCCCCGAATTCCCCAATAAAATCTTAAAAAAAAAAAAAAACAGTCTCTGGAAGTCTGAAGTCGTACATCCCCACCGCAGTGGATGGATGCACCGAGTCCTCACGGGTACTGTCGCCATGGTGCTATCCCAGCGAGTGGTATGACCCCTTCCTGATGATAGTGTGGCCGCACCACCTGCACACCCTTTAGAAAACTCTGCCACCAGTTCCTCACACAGGAATGGTTTTACTTTCATTTACTCAAAGACAGCAACGTTTTGCTTCTACCAATGGACACAAGAGGTTGTGATGTGATTATTCCTGCCCTTGCAAGTCATCGGTGACAACTGATGGCTGAAGACTTGACTTCCACACAATAGGTACTTGCTGTAGCTATGCAGGGACATTTGGCAATGGCCTGATAACTGAGTTATGTGAAGTGGCCCAGACCAAGTCCTTCCGGAGGGGTGTGGGCTGCAGGCAGAGAGCAAGGATGGCTCCCAGATCTTTCCGGGAACATTATAGGGAGCCTGTCTGTGTGTTGTGTCCCCTGTTTGCACCAGCAGGACCGCGGAGCCCCCCCTTCTGGTCACAGTACTCCTGCTCAGGGTGGCTTGACTGATAAGCAATGGGCCGGATTTGGGGAACACACGGGCTATCCAACTACAAGATTTGGGGAGCACATTGACTGCCAGATACGAGAATGGCTCTTGTCCTAGTTACGTCTTAAAACTCCAAACATGTTTTTGTGTGTTTTACAGTATTGGAGTCATGCATTCTTCTTTACTTCTCTAGGTCTCAAAAATGTCCTTTTGAGGTTGCCCAGGGCCATCTGTGGATGCCCAAGAAGGCAGAAGTGGCCAGAGTCAGATGCACAAAACCCGGGCACCCTCTGCTTCTCAGCCCCTCTCCACTGGGCTGATTTTTAACTTACCACTCAAAATCATGTCTGTCTTCTCAACAAACCTTTTTTAGCTTTTGAGCAGGGAGAAAGGCCTTGCTTTCTAACCTGTGAAGCAATGCGGTGCTCTCACCACACGCACGGTCACGGCTCTGAGCCCCAAGTCTGAGGAAGGCCCTGCAACCCCTCTGCCCACATATGCGGCCACGGAAAAGAATTTTCTTGGCTCAGTGTACATTGGTCTGTCCCTTTCAGAGGCATTTGTGAAGGTTACGATGCTTTCAGAATTAAGGTTTCTGTTTATTCTAAGACAGAAGCCGTGTGCATGTCTCAGAAACACTGCAGCCCTGAACGAATGCTGACCTGTTTCTATAGACGCAATGATGTTGGGCCGCGAGCGGCATGCCCATCAGTGGCGATGAGGTCACATCATGTTGCTTTTGCAGCTGATCGGACCTGCCTGTGTTGTGAGCTACGGGAAATGCATTTCCCATCTGTGCTTCTCTAGCACATTGTGTTGTAAGGAGTTGGTCACTCACTGCCATGTTTCAGGGGATCCTGGTGCCCCTATATAGCAGGGTCTTTTATATCAGCATGGCTCTGGCCAACTCGCAAAGGGAGCAAAGCACAGGAAAGAAACCATGTGCTCAGTCTGTCCCCCCGCCCGCCGCCATCTGTCCAGCGGTTCCCAAGGTGCCCCAGGTTTCCCATCCCCGCAGCCAAAACAGAACAAGATGGGAAGACTAGAAAGCACCCCCATCAGGTGTGGCCAGGAGTGCCTGGCACTGCGACGGCCAGGAGCGTGGGCCCTGGAGCAGAGGCCGTGCGTGGCGGGGCTACCCATGGTCCTGCCTGTGACTCGGGCCGGCCCCCGCTCTCCTCCACCTGGTTTCCTTGCCCGCGGGTAGTGACCATGCAGATATCACCATGTCCTTCTAAGGATTCCGGGAGTACACTTGGGTCAGTGCGTGGCATGTGGTGAGTCATTATTAAGTGGTGGCTGGTGGGCTGTCGATGGTCAGGCAGAAGCAGTGAAATAAAAGGAGGAATACATCATATAATGAACATAATAAATGTCTGGTTTATTAATTCTCAAAAAGAAAAATAAAATAAGAAAAGAAAGTTCAGGAGGGATGAGGACAAGAAACCTGATGCGTGTTTCACACCAAATGCTATAGAGCCTCTGTTAGGGACTTCCTGGGACCAAGCGGCGCCTTGGAGAGCGCGCCATCCACCCAGCTCCCCTGAGGGCGCGCCGGCCTCCCTCGAACAATCACAGGTCACCGCGCGAATCACTTGTATCCCTGGGAATTGTGGTCTGCGATTTAAAGCAGGGTCCTAGATGTCTGAGGGTTGCTGTCGTTTTGGGTCTTTTTTTGTTTTCTTTTGTAGTTTTTGGGTTTTTTAAATTTATTTTGGAAATGTGTTGTTACGAAACCAATGAACGCTAAATATAACTGCACATTTGAACCTAAACTATTAAAATATATAGTTCCAAAGAAAAAAAGTGTACTTAAGTCCCTCTTCATTTGTAGCGTCAGAAGTTATTTTTGGATTTTACTTAAAATCTATTTTCATATAAAATAAGTCCATGTTGCATCAAAAACGTGTCATAAAGCCTCTGTAAATACACACCTGAAAACACAAACTAAAAAACATAACATGAATGATTATGAGCTATGTGAAATATGTTAGTGGCTAGAATTTTTTTAAATTAATAAAACATTTAAAAGAAGGATGTAGCAATTTGTATACATTTCAAAATACAGAAAGGGGTCGACTGTTAACAACTGCACTATGAATTTTCAAAGTGTGATGTTTGTGAGTAAAGCAAGAAGAATTAGAGAAAACCCGTAATATCCACAGCAGAAGAAGGCATGGAACAGAACCCTGTTTCAAAGTGCCAAGTCTAACTCTGAAACCGGGACACACCTCTAAGACTCCTTATGTTACAGCCCATTTTTAGGAACCCGAGAGGGATTGTTCCAGACTCTAAAGTGAAACGCGTAGCAAAGGTGGTAAGTGTAGCCTTTCCGGGGAGGGTATGTGCTGCCCGAATATTTTCAGCAAGGAGGACGGATGGAGAGCCTTCATTCAACAAGGGGCTGGTTAAATTCCCTTCTTCCCCATCAGAAAAGCATCCCGTCGGACAAGCTCCACGTTTCAGGCTGCCTCCCCGTTTCAAAGCACTGCTGGCTAATACGCCGCCATATCTGTAGGCATCTTTTTCCACCAGTTTAAACTATTAGATGCTATCAAATGGTTAAGGACAAATGCCAACAATACTCTTTTAAGAATGAAGTATTTTAATAACCAATCTTTGCAGTTGTTTGTTTTCTAGACCAAAAGAGATCAAAATGGTTTTCTCCCACTTTGGGTATTTAGAAGATTTTCACTCATGACACAGGCCAGGCCTGAATGCCTATGTGTGTGACCCAGCGCGTGTGTCTGAAAAGGACAGTGGTATCCGTTTCTTTTGGCCCGGCGCGCTGAACGGCGCTCCTGACCCACATTCCACTGAAGTTATTAGTCAAAGTAATAGTTTATTTTGTTCACCAGAAAAATAAACCATGATGCACTCAGCACAGCGGTTCCCTGAGCTTTGTTTGACTTAGGAAGTGCTCTTATTGTGAAAAATTATTCAATAATGGATGAGGAGTCTGTGAAAACTTCTCCCGAACAACATTAATTTGCCAGAATTATATGGCACTGCCACTGAAAGGGACCACCAAGGGTTATCTGGGGGCTGACGGGGCCAGAGGAGGAAACGCCACCAGGGTGGGGGGATGGCGGTGGGGGCGGCGTCCACAGCGCCCCTCAGCGCCCTGGGCCTTCCTGGGAAATGGGGGCTGGGGTGGGGGGTGCCTGCTTCAAACACACAAAAACAGTATATCAGTTTTTTTTCAGGTCACACAGAAACCGTGGTACAAGGACAAGATGAAAGTTTGGGTTGGTTATGGGCGGGAACAAAAGCCCTGTTAGCTCTTAGAATTCCCCAATTTATGCTGTACTGTTGTTCACTCTTCAACAAAATGTCCCCAAATGCAAGTTTAATCCAGGACCCACACAACTCTTATTCTAAATGGAGGGAGTAATTTAGGGTGGTGACGATTCAACTTTACTGTCTGTAACAATACTTGTCTTTTAACATGCTCTTGAAAGACCCACTATGGCATTTCTTGCAAGAAATAAATGTCTCGCAAGCACAGCGCCGTCACACCTGCCCGTCCCAGGCCCTGCCCCTCCTCTGTTACCCTCTGCTGAGTTTTTCTTGTGACCCTTGACACGCCCTTGCCTCCTGGAAGCGAAGGGCTCCGGAGATAATAGAACGAGAGACAATTTCCACGTTTCCCCGAGTGGCGGCCCACACTCAGGAGCCTTCCTAGGGGTCAGCTCCATTCTCCCAAGGCTCTGAGACCTTGAGGGAGCCACTTATGCTCCGAGTTTTGTCTCATCAGAAAATAGGCGTGGCTCCAGGCTGTCCCTGTCATTTTCCTGCTCAGTACTGACCGCTGGTCTTCTTTGTCCTTCACTGGGGCTTTAGCTGCTGCCAGCCCGGGTGGCAGGACGCTGTGGCCACACAGAAGGGGCACCCCCGGCATTCCTGGGAACATCCGAGGACACTGAACAGAGGGGTGTGTCTCCTGCTTTTCTACCTGACAGGCCCCGACTGGGAGAGGGGACACGAGGGACAGAAAAATAGCCCAGAAAACTCCGAGTCCCGAGTCGTAATGCACCATACCCACGGCCACCACGCTGGTCTCTGTCGGCATCCACAGGCACATCAGGCTGCTCCTGGGCCTGCCACAAACTCAGGCACAGGGTCATGGCAACAGACCCATCTTGTCCAGGGCCCCGATTGTGACAGAGCCTGGCTGCCTCCAGGCTGCATCTGGGTTTTCAGGGCAGCCTGCTCCATTCACCATTTCTACTGGGTTGTCGGAAAAGTCATAACACATTTTTGCAACGAAAAACAGAAAAAAATATGTCACGGCTTTTCCGACAAGCCAATATATAAGATTTAAACAACCTAAAACAGAATGACTATATTATGCCATTTTTGTGGACATCTTTAAATGCTGGATGCTGTAATATTTGGGGGTAACATAACCATTTCTGCTAAAAATCTTCCTCAAGATTAGGTAACTTCACATTCAAATGCGTATGAGTTGTACCAGGGGTTCAATCCATTATGGAATAAAAGTGTGGATGAGTGTACGTTCGGATGGGTGAGAGATTTCAAGCTTTTGGGTGAAGTTTCAGCGAATTATGATGCATGTTAATTCAAGGATGTAGAAGTCGAAATTATAGTATCAGAGAGCTCGTGAACGGCCCCAGTTTTGAGAACTAATGATTTTTGCCTCATTATTTCCCTGTCAAAGCCTCCCGACTGCACACAGTCTGGATCCCATCTCCACACTCAGGGACTAAGGGTGTGGCTGACACGGTGGGCTCTGTGGGGTGACGTAGGGTTATGTAAGAGGAAGCGGCTCCCTCCTCGGCCTCACAAGGACTCCTGAGAGCCAGGCTCCTCTGTGGCATCTCGGCGTCTGGGGGGGACCCAGAGGTCATTCGATTTCTGGCCCCATTGACTGGTTTGAGAACTGGGAGACAGAGACCCTGCATCCCAGCAGGCATGAGGCTTCTTGGGGTGGCATGGATGGACCCCTTGGCACAGGGCTGGCACACATCCCCCAGCTGCGATCCCTATAACTAGTCAACAGTGACACATAGCTCGGCCAGACCAGCCTGCGACGGCCCAAGGTTGGGGGCAGACGTGATGGGGCTCACCCCTCTTCTATTTTTCCCTTTCCATCAGAGAAGCTGAGAGCTTAAGTGCTTTTGTGTTTAGTCATTTATAAACAGTCTCTGCTATAGCATTTCTAAACACAATGGGAAGTGTTTAGCTTTTCCCAGAGTGACACGGGACCCTGGGATGGCCAGGCACAGGGCTGCCAGCATGGAGTGCCTGCTGCCCGGCGCTGGGCCACAGGAGGACCCGGTTGTCAGCACACATATTTTGTTTCCATTCGGAGCACCTCTGCTCCTAGAGTCTGGTTTCTGAGCCCGCGACGGCAGGCTCCGTGTCTGCAGCTGGGAAGGCTGATCAAAGGGGCAATGGCACAGGTGGTTTGCTGGGACCAGTGCCCCGCGGGCAACCCGCCCTGATGTCCGGCCCCTGCTCGGCCTTCCTCGCAGCCCCAGCCTTCCTCCACCGCTCTGCCCAGCCGGGCGGGAGCGCAACAAAGACACCGTGACAAGATCTCAGTGAAAAATGACAGTCACACAAAGATGAAGGAATGAAGTTGCACTCTGGCAAGCAGGTTTGAAAGTAAAAAAACAAGCTTCCCTCTCGATTTATGAAAAATGATTTACAATAGATCCAAGAAGTTGTTTTATTTGGGTAAATATGGGGTGGCGGATAGGGGGGAATGGCTTTCTGTGTAGAAGAACCTGGTTGAAAGCCTGTGGCCAAACTTCTCCCTTAGATTAAAACTAAGCGTCCTTTTTATGTTGCAACAATTGCTGCATTTACTTCATTTAAATAAAGAAAAATATCACACTGTGATGGAATTTAAACTATGAGGGGACTTTCATCCTTGAACAATTACACAACACTCTAACATATTAAGATGCAATTAGTAGGACTGGAATATTTCCAGAGCCCCAGCTTCTGATACTTTCTGAATAATTTCTTTAAAGCAGTTTTTTGTTGTTGTTGTTTTTTCTCTCTCTTATTATACCTTCTTTTTGCTTCGATAATGATTTTGATGATCATTTCCGGTGGGTACTGTGTAGCCACGGCTGGCAGCGGGGTGTCACACATGCAGGGCCATTCGCTAAGGCTGTCACAGCGCTGCAGGTCGGAGTCCCCTGCATCCCAAGGGAAAGGAGGATTTTAACAAGTCCCCATCGCATGGGGCACTTTGTGATGCATGGTTTCAACTCCACACCCCCACTTTTTATCATAAACGAGGAATGCCTAATAATATACTAATTATAACCCATTTGGGAAAAAGAGGTTTTCATTTCAAAACAAAAATTCGCAATGCTTATTTATCTAATGATTGGTGGGGGATGGGGGTCCCTGAGTACCGATGTTATGGGTCTATTAAGGAGATATTTCAGTCTTTAAAACCTTTTGCCTAGAGCAAAACTCTCCTTTTCCTGCCAGTATTGGAGCGTTTACTGCCAAGAGTGAGTTTCTATATATGAAAAGGCAGCTGCTGAAATAAATATCACACATATGACCCATTTCCTGAAGAAAAATAGAGTGCTCTTTGGACATGTTTGTACGATTCATCTATCATTTAATAATGTGTTCATTCATTTTAAATCTTCAGTGAGGAAGACTAATTTCTCTACTCCGACAAAAACAGAAAGATGCCCTGGCATGCCTGAATGGCGGGGCTTGTGCATTGTCTTCCTCTGCCCGCCCCCATCTTCTTTCCAATGTGAAACATTACCCACTCAAGAGAACAGGGGACACGAGCTACAGGTCAGTAACCCGCGTGCTCTCCTGCCTCCCCCGGGAAGGGCCTCACGTATCTGCTCTCAGCCTTCCAGCCTCACCTTGCTGGGACAGGTGGCCCCGAGCAGCTCTTGAGTCTGGGATCCCAAGGACACCTCCTTTGGGATAGAATCCCCATCACGTCATACCGTTGTCACCATTGGATTCTTGACAGGCTGCAAACAAGGCACCTGACTCAGGTGTGGGGCCAACCACTGGAACCCCAAACCTGAGAGAGGGCGGCTTTCCATGTTAGATGGCCGTGTCATCTCCGCCCTCCTCTTGTCTCCTCTCCCCTGTCCCCACCTTGCCTTCTTTGTCCTGACGCTCCCTCCCTCAAACCCCTCTCCCCACATGGTACCACCCATCTTCCTTTTCTCTTTCTCTTTCTTTCTTTTTTTTTTTTTTTTTTTTTTAGTCTTCTCTTCTATTCCCCTTTCAACATTTGGGGAAAGACTAGAATTGGAAAAATGTGAGTAGATAACTTAAAACCCAAATGAAGGCTAAGTGTTTATTATACAGTCTTTTATGAAAAAAATCCATCAACCGAAGGGTCTCAACAACACCGTTGTCCATGTGCTGTGCTCGCGCCCAGCGTTTGCAGAAAACTTGCCCGTCGATCAGTGTGAAGACTCAGAGGCAGGACCTGGAACCCAGGGGCTCAAGAAGCCCATGAATTCAAACGAGCACACAGCTATTATGTGACACAAAGCGGAACTCAGAATCAGCGGCTACACACCAGGTGTGAAGTTTTTACTATAATCCCACATGTTGCAGTGGCGTTTCCAATAGCTTTTCAATTCGTTAACGACAGGCTTTCTCACATTTTCTTATTTACACTCTTGTTTGTGTACTTAGGCAGGTCATGTTTTATAGGGAATTTTGCAACGTTTTTGCCCTTTCACATAAAACGAAAATCTTTTTGCCCCGGTGTTATTGAGAGATAATTGACACATGGCATTGTATTCCTTGTAGGTTTACGCCATGTTGATCTGAGATATACTGCGAGATGATCACCCCAGTACGGCTAGTTGACATCCATCCCCTCACCTAGGGACACATGTTTTTCCTTGTGATGAAAACTTTTAAGGTCTACTCTCTCAACGACTTTCAAATATACTACACTGTGCTCTTAACTGTAGTCGCCATGCTGTACATTAAATTCCGACCTTGTTCATCTTATAACTAACCGTTTGTACCTTTTGACCACCTTCGACCATCTCCAAGCCCATGTGTCTACCCTTGGCAACCACCAATCTACTCTGTTTCTGTGAGTTTGGGTATTTTTTAGATCCCACATATATGAGTGAGTGAGATCTTGCATCTCTGTCTGGCTTATTTTACTTAGCATAATGCCCTAACAGCTTCTATTATTGTTTTAAATTTAGAACTAAAAAAGAGAGGGTTAAAAAAAAAGAGGTGCTGTTTTTAGGCTTGAAGACATTTTCCCATCCCAAGGGAGGAACACCAAGGCACGTTGTTGCCAAGGGTGGCGCCAAATGACTTGCCCTAAAAAGGCATGTCCTATAGGGCAGCCTTACCAGCCTGCAGGGAAGGCACTTGCCCGCAATTTCCTTGGAAATCACTGGATCTAAATTTTAATGCAGTGGAGTCTGGAGAACTTGGAAAAAGAGCAAGAATGTCCTCAGCTGTCACAAGCTGGCAATGACGTGACTTGTGTCACGCAGCCCGCATGCACAGCACAGGAAAGGGCGGGAGGATGTGCCGACGGGCACCAGCCAGGGGGAAGGCCAGCTCCAAGCAGCAGGGCTCACGCCCTGCAGGAGGCCACCTTCCTGAATGGAAACCACTGCTCTGATGGCCTCAGCCTTCCGGTCACTGGCCAGTCTGGACCGAGACTTCTCCAGTGAAGTTCACTGAGGATGTTGCTTTTCACTATAGTCCTGGTACCAAAAGTTAATAATACACTTAATGTTCATAAATTGGATTTTTTCCAATCAGGACATGAGATGATGACAAATTGCTTTTTTTCAACTAAAAATTTATTTGTTTGTTTATTGTAAATCAAAATTTCATATGTTGGTTCTTGTTTCAAAGAGAGTTGAGAGGGGTTTTGTTGTTGTTGTTGTTGTTGTTTATCCTTCTCTTCACCTAAGGAGCTAGATGTTGAAAGATGATGATTTGTATCATCCCTTTAGAGATGACCACCAGGTGAGGAAATGGATAGTTAAGTCTGTTAAGGTTTTAGAAATAGATACTTGGCAAATAAATGCAAACTGTCAGCACGAATCCTATTTTATGAGGATATGATTTAGGCTTCCAGCCTCCGAGTGATAAGAAACCAACATACATGGACACTTTCAAAGGCATATCTAATTCATCAGGTCTGTGGAAGTGTGGAGGACATAAACTGAAGGACAAAGGTGGCTGTGGGCACAGAACCAGCACTGACCCTCGTGACTGGCGAGGGTGACGTGGTGTCCCACTCCTGCCCTCGAAGCCCAACAAGCCCCAAACCTGCCATGTGGCATCCAACATCAGGAAGCTTACCCACCTTTTCGGTATCAGGTTGTACAAAGGCTGGCTGTCAAGGGGAGCACACTTTCACACACAAAGCCCACTACACGTGCCTTAGGCACACGCAAGGCAGAAACCTCCCACCCTGTCCGGCGGCCAAAGGGAAGAATGGCTTCTAGCCGAGAGGAGGGAGGGAGGAGAACCCCAGGCTAGGCAGCGACAGGTGTGGAGAGAAGGGAGCCGGCATGGCCCTGGGAGGCAGGAGCTCCTCACAGCTGCGCCATTTCTGTTCGTCCAGGGGAAGGGGGCTCCTGATAGGCAGTTCTGAGCATGAGCGGGGCTGGCAGGGTGTGCTGTGGCTGGGTCATCATGTTCTGAGCATGAGCGGGGCTGGCAGGGTGTGCTGTGGCTGGGTCATCATGGTTTGGGCCTGGAAACCACCTTGTAGTGAGAGCCGCAATTCGACCCAAAGTCAGCAGTCCCCCTAATGGCACCAGGGAGACACATGCTACTGGCTGGTTGTCCAAGCCAGTGGAAAGGTCTGATACTTAGAGGCGTACGGTTCCCAGGAAAAAATTAATTTCCCAACCCCTTTAAAACATACAATCGCACAATTCCTTTTCAAACACACCAGGGGTAGTATCTAAATAGAGCTCATAACAGCACGCAAATATATTTCTAAGACCTTCATTTTGGGGGAAAATAGGCTAATAACCCAGGAATGTATGTTCTTCAACTGTGAAGGCACAGGACCAAGAAGGGAATTTCCAAGGCGTCATTTGTTAGTAGGCGCCAACATTATATACGTAACGGAATATTACTTGGCCATAAAAGAGAATGAAATCATATCATTTGTAGCAACATGTCGCTTCCGTGGGGTTCTTGAGGGGCCGTGTGGGATGGTGGAACATGGTGCCGGCTTCTGGCCTCTGGCGTCGCGTGATGGACACTGGTTGCTTCCATGCTCTGCTATTGTGAATAACGCTGCAATGATCATAGGGGTGTATATATATTTTTTTCAAATTAGTGTTTTGAATTTCTTCAGATAAATACCCCAAATTGGAATTGCTGGGTCATAAAGTATACCCATTTTTAATTTTTGGAGGAACCTCCATACTATTTTTCCTAGTGGCTGCACCAATTTACACTCCCACTAACAATACATGAGGGTTCCCCTTTCTCCACAGCCTCGCCTGTGCTTGTGTGTTGATTTAATGATGACAGCCATTCTGAGAGGTGTGAGGTGATATCTCATTGTGGTTTAAATTTGTATTTCCCTAATGATCAGTGACATTGGCCATCTTTTCATGACTATTGGCCATCTGTATGTCTTCATTGAAGAAATCTCTATTCAGGTCCTCTGCCTATTTTTTAACTGGATTGTTTATATTTTGGTGTTAAGTTGCGTGAGTTCTTTAAAAATTTTGGGTATTAACCCATTCTCGGATTTGTCATGAGTGATAATCTCCCATTTTGTAGGTTTTTGTCATTGTGTTCATGGTTTCCTTTGCTATAAAAATCCTTTCTCGTTTGATGTGGTCAAATTTGTTTATCTTTTGTTGTTGTTGTTTCCTTTGCCCGAGGAGATATAGCAGTAAAAATATTACTGTTAAGGGGAATGTCTGAGAATTTACTTCCTATATTTTCTTCTAGGAGTTTTATGGTTTCAGGTCTTACATTTAAGTCTTTAATCCATTTTGAATTTATTCCTGTATGTGGTGTAAGGAGGTGGTCCAGTTTCATTGTTTTGCATGTATCAGTCCAGTCTTCCCACACCATTTACTCAAGAGACTGCCTTTACCCCAGTGTATGTTCTTGCTTCCTTTGTCATAGAGTAATTGACCATATAGGTATGGGTTTATTTCTGGGCTCTCTGTTCTGTTCCATTGAATTTGGATCCTATTCTTTATCCACTCTTACTCATCTTTTATATTCCTACCAGGTTTATCTTCCTAAAACTCTCGCCATCATGGTACTCTCTCTTCCAAGCCTTCACCCTCTCTCTTTTTCCCAGCCCCATTGATATAATGAAAAAACCCTTAAAGAAACTCACATGCCCTTTCGTTCCTTGTCTGGGAAATACATGACTGGGTC
This sequence comes from Aselliscus stoliczkanus, assembly GCA_033961575.1. Classification (NCBI taxonomy): domain Eukaryota; kingdom Metazoa; phylum Chordata; class Mammalia; order Chiroptera; family Hipposideridae; genus Aselliscus; species Aselliscus stoliczkanus. The sequence continues at coordinate 111,240,867 of CM066728.1, forward strand.
TGTTTTTGAATTCTGACAGATTATAGCAAGTGATGTCACCTTTGTCTGCTAACCAACCTGACCCTCCGTTCTCTCATAAATCCAGTATAATTCTATTTACCGTGGATGTTCAACAGCATGTTGGAAGACTGCACTAACAGTGTCGACTCAGTGCGGCAATGATCGAGTGGCCGCCATGTGCTGTTTTCGGCAAGAAAGACAGTGAGCACGCCCAGCTTTGAAGGAGCTCCCATTTCGGTACTCCATGAAGGGCACGCACGTCAGGAGACAGCACGATTGTCCTGAGAAGCGGCTGACGCCCTCTCAAGTCAGTGGACTAGGATATTTGGTCTCTGAGAAGGTGATATTTGAGCAGAGAAGGGGATGCAGCGAGGCTGCAAGCTCTGCACACACTGTTTGCGGGGGGGGGGGGGGGGGTGTTTCCGGCAGAGACAGCCAAGGCGAGTGTCCCAAGACGAAGATTTTTGTCATTGAACTGGTCTCGCTCTTTCTATCCAATTGTGCTGTACCAGAGGTTTGTAGGTGATGCTGATGATTTATTTAGAGTGACTTATTAGGAGTTGAACTTAAGAAACAAAGTACCACAATACTTTCGAGGTGTTTCGTTAACCTTGCCAACATCCATCCTCATTACATTTTTCTTAATTTTCCTAATCAAATATAGCTATATAAGAATTCACGGTTCCTGCATCTTGAATATGAAAAGAATGTAAATTCCTCCCGGTGTGATAGGTGACCTGTGGTAATCACTGTTATTTACATGTGCATTTTTTTTCCTGACTGGTAGGATTCAATAGTCTACACAAGTTCACTGGCTCTTTGTGTGTCTGCTTTTATAAATTGAAGTCACAGTTATTGCCAGTTTTCAATGATTATGCTTTCTTATTGATTTTATGAGTTCTTATGCATTAAGATTTTAAAACTTCATTTGTAGTATTTTCTAATTTGTAATGTGCCTTTTAATATTTATGGTACTTTTAACAAATAAAAGTTTTATAATTTTATGAAGTTAAACCTCAGTATTTCCCTCTGTGGTCTACTATTTCACTTCATTATTTACAATGGCATTACCCGCCCCACGGCTGCGATTCCAGCTTTGACATTTAACACTAATCCACCTGTAATTTCTGTTGCTGTGTTGAGCAAAGTAGATGCAAAATTGTTAGTGTTGTTTTTGCTATTTTACAGATCATCAGTTTCCCCACACCATTTGTCAGCTCCTTTCTCTGTTCCACAGTCTCAGTGCCTTCCCGTGGCAATGGACCTGAGTGTGTCTGTGGCAGAGTTTTTAAACTGAAACCGCCATTGTTAAAATCTCCTTGTTTACACATTGGAGATACTAACACTTAGAGAATGGTGACACACTCGGGCCCTTGGGGCAGTGCCAGAATACAGCAGGAGGCTGGGCTCTGGTCCCGATAGAGGTCCCAGACTGTGGTCACTGCAGAGCTGGGTCCCAGTGGTCAGGAAACACAGACACACCTTTCCTGATTGGTCTGCAATGTCACCTTACAGTATCCTCTTCAAAGAGTCGGAGAACCCCCCCAAAACCCCTGAGTCTGACATGACACTGGGAACGGCCAGTGGCAAGCTCTTTTTCCATAGCTTGTGTTTGAAGGTTTGAACTGTTCTTCATGTCTTTGAAATCACATGCTCCCACACAAGGAGGCTTTGATGATCTGAGAACATTTGTTCTACTGCTTGGTGATTTGATAAGGAGAGGGGAAGGCACCTTTTATTTAAAATTGACTAGAAAATAAGATTATGGGGCATGCCTTTACTTCGTGACTTTATTTCAACATTTCTATGTTCTAACAAAGGTGCTTTCTGAAATGCATTTAAATATATCAAGGGAACTAGCATATGTTTACCTGATAATTTTGTTTAGCAACTTGTATAAGTCTTTATTGTGGACTCTCAAATTACATAATTCAAATGAGTGACATTTCTTTGTTTTTTGTTTTTTTACTTAAAAGTGAGGTTCTTTTGAGATCTGTTGAAAAAATTAACCTAATTTATGTTAATTCAACATAAGTGAGCAAGTAATTATGAACAGCTTGTGTCACGCTTCAAAGTTTCTGCATTAGCAAGTAATTTATTCAAAATAAATTAATATTAATTTATATATTATATGTACTTTTATGTAACATGTTATATTGAATTAGGATTCCTGATGTAATCCTGGGATCATGATCCCGCCGTTACCCAAGAATGGAAACATGGATCTGGGGAGGCGAGGTTTCAGCAGGAGCAGTTTTATTGCAAAGCAGGAGACAAGCCAGAGAACTGCTCTCTGAGGGACCACAAAGAGGGGGGATTCGAAAATGAAATGTCCCGTGGGCGGGGCTAGGCTGGGAACTATAAGGACCTGAGTCACAGCTGATTGGCTTCTCCCGTACCTGGGCGGTAGTTTGAAAGTTTATCATAATCTAATTGTCTGCCTACACCTGGGCTGACCACCTAGGTGGGCTTTGCTCTGTGAAATTTGCTTATTGATTGGCTCTCCCCTTGCGCCTGGGCTGATTAGTTTTTCGTGGGCTTGTCAGGCTTTCTTTGTTATAAGCTAGAAAGCCCGCCCCCCACACACACCTGAGTTTCGCCGGCTTTTTAGCCATTACAGTTACTTTCTCTTGACCTAATGCCCTCTACTGTGACCATTTCCCTGACTGCCTATAATATCAGTGATATTCCAAATCATATACAAAGTTATACTTCTCGTATAAAAAGGTACGTAATCTTTAAATTAAGTGTTTTCACGTATAATTAGTGGATAGATGTTAATACAGAAGAAATAACCTGTTCTCTTAAAGTATATACCTTGACAATCACTATAAAATCGTTTAAAAATACACCCAAGGGGCCAGCCAAGTGGCTCAGTTGGTTAAGAGCTTGCTAAGAGTGCAAGCTGAGCTCTGAGCAACAGCAGTTCGATGCCCAGCCCAAGCTGAGCTGCTGCTGAGCTGCCAACAGGTGGCAGGATGGCTCAGCTAAAAATTTTATTAAAAAAAATCCAAGTTTGATGTTTTATCTGTCATAAATAGTTTTCATATGATTCTAGTTTGTCTGAAATTGAAGTGATTGGAATCTCTAATTTGAGAAATATTATGTTTGATGCAGCTACCAAGTGGAATGTCTAATCATAAAGCCCATTTGTTGTTTACAATTTTCTTTCTCCCTTGAAAAAGTTCTTTGAAAATATTTAAGTAATCTGATTGCGAACCACCGTAACTCTAATGTTGATTGTCCCCCGAGCTCTGCCGATGTCCTCTCCTCATCAGGTCCCTCTTCTCACTGCTACAGGTGGGGTAGCTTTCTGACTTCCCTTTCCACAGAGCTGTCTCCATAAGGTTATCACAGCTGCCCCGCCGCTGGTGTCTACACTCTTTCCTTCCTTACCTAGAGGGTGGAGATGGAAAGGGTTTCATTCATCTCCCAGATGTTGAACCCACAGGAGTCTCTCTTGAGGCACCTCTTGGGTACCCATCCTGCAAGTGACCCAACTCAACCGATTCAAATCCATCCGTTGACTTATTCTGTGACCCCTTGGCATAGTTGTACTTTTCCTTATGTCCCTCTGAGAAAAAGTGATGTCTTTAATTTGAGTGTTTTGAGGAGGTTTTCACCCCTTCTTGGGTGGCACCAGGGTTTCAGGGTCTGACACGGGCTCAGACTTGCAGTGAGTGGGTGGGGAGGAGCGAGGACCGGTTTCCCTCTAGCTTTTCGCTGTCTGCCTCCTCAGGTCACCACCAAGCCCCCCCCCAACTCCTCTGGGGCCAGCAGCCCTCTTAACACCTGGGACATGGGGACTGTGCTGTGATTTTCAGGGCCCTGTGTTCCCACCCCCGTCTCACTATCCCCACGGGTGCACAGATGGAAGCCGGGCGGTGCCTCTGTCTTACGTCTCCCCATTCCCCAGCCAGGAGACGTCTCTGTCCACGACTGTGTGTCGGGGACACAGGGTGTATGAGTAAGGCCCCTCCCTCCGGCTACTCCAGGATACTGGGTCTGTTGTTTTTCTTGGTGGTTTTTTTCAAGGGTTCCTGCATAACCTTCAGGATGAATTTAGGAAACAGATTGCCCATCCACAGATTTCCCTGGCGGTGGGAAAGCACGGCCTGCCCCCCATCTGTAAGGGGAAAAGGTAAATGGAACACACAGTAATAAAAAATACAGCAATATCGCAAAGTAGTGTTCACCAACTAACATGTGCGCCTTCTCCCATGAGGGAAATACACAAAAGCAAGCAGATCCCGATCTATTTGCAGAACACCCACCTCCACGGGAAGGCGCTCTCTCCAGAGAAGACAATTAAAGAAGGAGAAATTTCGGACTAGAAGCTACGCATGACGGACGTTGCAGCAACTCTGTGTTGGTATTTTCCAATTTCCATTTTCTGAGTCCTCACAACCATTGAAACAATGACCAAAAATGGCCTTCCAACAGACACTGGAAACCACACAAAAGAAAGCCATATATCTCAAGTGCACACTAGCAAACCCACCATGATCTGTCCACTCCTGATCTGAGAGAGAATGTGCCCCCAACAGGAAGTGAAATTTGTAACCACTGGGAAACGGACCGCATTGCCTGTGGAGTTAAGAAGCAGGATGTTTGGGTCTGAGATATCACTGTTCTTGCAGGGTTGATGGTGAAGGACCACAGATAGAAAAGTGTAGCCAATCGATGGTGTTTTCATCCACTGAGTCAGTTCAGGGGTCTGAGTTGGCGAAACAATATCACCCCCGTTGCTGAGTCTTCAAGGGCATTACTGCTTTAGAATGCAGGGAGGGTATGTGCTGCCCTGTGTGGCCAGAAACACCGAGGACCCCAGAGCAGTATGTTCGTTCTGAATCAGCAGAAGCAAGCTGCGGCCACCGAGTCACAGTGCAGGAAGCCCCCTCTAGGCTGGGGCCCAGGCTCTTTCTTACAGCTGAAAAACAAGTCTCAGATGTCCAGCAGGGTTTGCATTGCAAATGTTCTGGAATTGTTTCTTCTTTGTCTTCCAACTCCCCAGCTCCGGAGGGGTTTTCCGTCCATATTTGCTTATCCTGATGTTCCCTTTGCATAAGAAACAGTCCCATAATCCTGCGGATCAAAGAGCTCCGGTTTATTGACTGACTTCCTGGTGTCAGAGGTTAGGACGCGCTGTCAGACACAGGGGATATTAGGGAATAAAAAGGGTTACAAATATGAAAGCAGAGAATAAAATGCCAGCACCAGAGACATCTTTAATGCTCCGATAATCAGCTGCAGCGGATTTTATAGGCAGCTCCCACAGTTCAGCAATCTGAATAAAAAAACAAATCGTGCTCGTCCCCATCTCTGAGGGTGGGGAGCCCCCTTCTACACCCGCAGCCCCAGAGACCACAAAGGGGTAGCTGGAGCAGTGGGGCCTTCAGGGGCCACTTTACAAACAAAGATCTGAACATGGAGGGACTGCCTCCCCAAGTCCACGCCAGGGGCTGCATGTAGATCGGCTTAAGCGCTTCTGTGAGCCCGTGAAAATCACGGCTTATCTACCGCCGACTCTGCACAGTTTGGGCAGAATGAACCTGAATGTGCACCCTTGCCTATTATGCTGACATTTTCATTAGTCTGATTAGACCCAATTAGTTTGCTTTGTGGAAATTGCTCCCTCTCCTTACTCAGAGACCGTAACTGCACAGCCAAGGTGGTGGCCGCAGCGCAGCCTGGCCCATTGCCAAACCCTGGAGCACACCTGATGCAGCAGTTTTCTACCTGTGACCATCAAGGCACCATCCCAAGCTCTCCATGCCTGTGTGCGGAGGACGAAATGACATCTACAAAGTGTGTGTGTGTGTGTGTGTGTGTGTGTGTGTGGGGTCATGAGTTTGCGTGCGTCAGTCTGTGTGAGTGTGCATGCATGTGTGTGCACATGTGTAGTGCTTATGCATGTCTGTCTGTATGTGAACACATGTTCACGTGTGTGTGAATGTGTATGCATGGGTGTGTGCACACATGTTGCATGTGCATATGATTGTGAGTACGCGTTGTGTGTGTGAGTGTGCGGCAGGGGAGTTGTGAGGCACCCAGCACTACTTAGCGCTCTGTCACTTGTTCACACACTGAGAAAAGCTCCCGCCATGTAAATCCGGATAAGGTGCTTCCCCTGACTTAGGAAGGCATCCTGGGTTTCAGAGCTACAGACCTGGTCACACAAGTATTGCACACACTCTTTGGGGGTGTAGGTTCCCTGTCAACAACCTGAGGGGCACACCATGCAGGCAGGTGGCCACCAGCAGGGTTTCCCTTGAGATTAGGGCTGAGCACACCCCTAAGGGACGATGCATACTTCTTCAGGAAGCGGCCCTTCTCCCAGATCGCACCACGAGTGTGACTCTGGTGTCCAGTAGGTCTTCCCTGCTAGGTTGGTGCTCCCTAAAGGCAGGGACCACCTGTCCTGCTCACCCCTCATTCCAGAAACCATGCACACACTCAGCAAAGGCCTGTCCATACGTCACTTGCAGCTTGTTCCTTGAGTCCAGGACTTGTCTGTTCTCCATTGTGCCACCAAGCTCAGCTAATGGGGCGCATCAGAGATGCTGCTGGAGATGGGGACCACCAGGGGACCCGCCCGCCCTCCTTCTTCCTTCCTCAACTCCGAAGAATTAGTGAAGTAACCACTGACCCAGAGTTCATTACAGCCTGTCCACTGACAGGTTTGACTTGACTGACAGAGTGGTTTCTTTCAAACACGTTTAAATGAATGGCCAAGATTGTCTAGGTCAGATGTTCCATACAGTACAATCCAGGTGCCTACTTGCTTTTAACAAGCCCCACAGTCTGGCCACTTTGGGGCTGCCTTCCGTAAGCTGGAGTCCCGCGGGTGCAAGGTACCAGCCTCTTAGGTGTGGTCAGTGCGCTCCATGTGGTCACAGCCCCTCGCGCCCCACTGGCTGTCTGATGGCTCCTGGCCACTGCAGCACCTGAGGGGCAACCTTAAGCTGAAGACTGACAGTGACTGTTGTTTCTGGGACCTTGTACCCACCTAGTCCAGGGCCTGATATAGAGCAGAGGACTACTTAATACTTTTGGGATGATGCACAAATGTGAGAACAGGTGTGAAAACGCAGTGCCTTCTAAATTGCTATAGAACGTCCATATACAGCACGGTCTGAATGAAAAATGCTGTCTGATGATTACGCTTCAGTCACATCCTGCTGAAACCAGTAATTTTGGTTAACATTTGCATAACATATGGTGTAACCTGCTGAATTATTCACCAGGCATTTGATAGAAAGGTAATTAAAAACTGTAGTAAATAAAGACTCAAAATCAGCAACTTGCTCCTCTGTGTACCTTCCTTTAACATCCTGTGTTGCGCTAACATGTGGGTCCCACGTACGTGAGGCCATCTTGGGTCACCCCAAGTGCAGACGGGTCACATGGCCTTCACGGGGCAACTGCACAGACTCCAAGGGGGAACGCCACACAGGAAGGGCTCCGCTCCCTGTCCCCAAATCTCGGTGCCTCAGACTGAGCATGTCACTGACGGACTGCAAAGCCTCTTACTGACCTGCTTGTCCACTTCTGTGGCTGCTGAGAGTTCCCTAAATGGGTGCCTTCCTTCACTGTGAGCATTGCCCTGCCCGCAGACCCATGGCTTTTGCAGTCTGTCCATCGGGAGTCCATTGCCGGAGATTACAGTGGAATGAGTTTAAACATCTCAATGATTGGAAAACCGAGCTGCTGCCTTCAGTGGACATTTTGTGGGTCCCTACTGCTGGGTGTGGACACGAGGCTGGACCTGGGTTCTGAGGGTACAGACATCTTAGTCCCTACTGCCACCTTGAAATAATAATGGGACTTTTTCTAAGAAAGCCAACGGCAAAACAGGCACTAGGAACCTTGTGTTTGGGGACAAGGACGTCAGGGGACAATCAGGCCACGGCATCCATTTTGTAAGCAGTCGAGGAAATATTTCTGCTGTGGAGGCTGCTGAATTGTTCCAGGAAAACTGAAGTCAACAGCTCCATCTGTATCCCTGAGCATGCCCAGTGCCCAGCCCGGGACCAGTGAGCTTGCCCAGTGCCTAGGCCGGGACCAGTGAGCTTGCCCAGTGCCTAGGCCGGGACCAGTGAGCTTGCCCAGTGCCCAGCCCGGGACCAGTGAGCTTGCCCAGTGCCTAGGCCGGGACCAGTGAGCTTGCCCAGTGCCCAGCCCGGGACCAGTGAGCTTGCCCAGTGCCCAGCCCGGGACCAGTGAGCTTGCCCAGTGCCTAGGCCGGGACCAGTGAGCTTGCCCAGTGCCTAGGCCGGGACCAGTGAGCTTGCCCAGTGCCCAGCCCGGGACCAGTGAGCTTGCCCAGTGCCTAGGCCGGGACCAGTGAGCATGCCCAGTGCCCAGCCCGGGACCAGTGAGCTTGCCCAGTGCCTAGGCCGGGACCAGTGAGCATGCCCAATGCCCAGCCCGGTACCAGTGAGCTTGCCCAGTGCCTAGGCCGGGACCAGTGAGCTTGCCCAGTGCCCAGCCCGGGACCAGTGAGCTTGCCCAGTGCCTAGGCCGGGACCAGTGAGCTTGCCCAGTGCCCAGCCCGGGACCAGTGAGCTTGCCCAGTGCCTAGGCCGGGACCAGTGAGCATGCCCAGTGCCCAGCCCGGTACCAGTGAGCTTGCCCAGTGCCCAGCCCGGTACCAGTGAGCATGCCCAGTGCCCAGCCCGGTACCAGTGAGCTTGCCCAGTGCCTAGGCCGGTACCAGTGAGCATGCCCAGTGCCCAGCCCGGTACCAGTGAGCTTGCCCAGTGCCCAGCCCGGTACCAGTGAGCATGCCCAGTGCCCAGCCCGGTACCAGTGAGCTTGCCCAGTGCCTAGGCCGGTACCAGTGAGCTTGCCCAGTGTCCAGCCCGGTACCAGTGAGCATGCCCAGTGCCCAGCCCGGTACCAGTGAGCTTGCCCAGTGCCTAGGCCGGTACCAGTGAGCATGCCCAGTGCCCAGCCCGGTACCAGTGAGCTTGCCCAGTGCCCAGCCCGGTACCAGTGAGCTTGCCCAGTGCCCAGCCCGGTACCAGTGAGCATGCCCAGTGCCCAGCCCGGTACCAGTGAGCTTGCCCAGTGCCTAGGCCGGTACCAGTGAGCTTGCCCAGTGCCCAGCCCGGTACCAGTGAGCTTGCCCAGTGCCTAGGCCGGTACCAGTGAGCTTGCCCAGTGCCTAGGCCGGTACCAGTGAGCTTGCCCAGTGCCTAGGCCGGTACCAGTGAGCTTGCCCAGTGCCTAGGCCGGTACCAGTGAGCTTGCCCAGTGCCTAGGCCGGTACCAGTGAGCTTGCCCAGTGCCCAGCCCGGTACCAGTGAGCTTGCCCAATGCCCAGCCCGGTACCAGTGAGCTTGCCCAGTGCCTAGGCCGGTACCAGTGAGCATGCCCAGTGCCCAGCTCGGTACCAGTGAGCTTGCCCAGTGCCCAGCCCGGTACCAGTGAGCTTGCCCAGTGCCTAGGCCGGTACCAGTGAGCTTGCCCAGTGCCTAGGCCGGTACCAGTGAGCTTGCCCAGTGCCCAGCTCGGTACCAGTGAGCTTGCCCAGTGCCTAGGCCGGTACCAGTGAGCTTGCCCAATGCCCAGCCCGGTACCAGTGAGCTTGCCCAGTGCCTAGGCCGGTACCAGTGAGCTTGCCCAGTGCCTAGGCCGGGACCAGTGAGCTTGCCCAGCGCCCAGGCCGGGACCAGTGAGCTTGCCCAGTGCCCAGCCCGGTACCAGTGAGCATGCCCAGTGCCTAGGCCGGGACCAGTGAGCTTGCCCAGTGCCTAGGCCGGGACCAGTGAGCTTGCCCAGTGCCCAGCCCGGTACCAGTGAGCTTGCCCAGTGCCTAGGCCAGTACCAGTGAGCTTGCCCAGTGCCTAGGCCGGGACCAGTGAGCTTGCCCAATGCCCAGCCCGGGACCAGTGAGCTTGCCCAGTGCCTAGGCTGGTACCAGTGAGCTTGCCCAGTGCCTAGGCCGGGACCAGTGAGCTTGCCCAGTGCCTAGGCTGGTACCAGTGAGCATGCCCAGTTCTCAGAGCTGTACCCATTCCCCAGTAAAAGGAGCCAGGCCACCTCAGAGAAACCACTCATTCTGTGACTGGGGCTAGAAACACTCACCATAGACCTGAGGCATAATTTATCTAGAACCTGTGCCCTGGAAGCCGTGTTAACCGCTGCCCTACTCTGCCCTTGGTGTGGGATTCAACTAGTGACTTGCTTCCAAACAGTCTAGTCTAGAAATCAGGTAAAAAGCGACTTATAGTAGAGAAGCCTGACAAACATGACTTCTGCCGTTGACAAGGTGACCATCACCAATGATGAGTCATGCTAATGCCACTTTCCTTGGATATGCCCTCAAGAAAATGTCACTCTGCTCCTATGGGCTTCCTCCCCCAAATCCGTACCCGTGGCCAACTATAAGGAAACAGTATAAAAGCCCAAGTTGAGGAAAATTCTACAAAATGCACGGCAGTACCCCCCAAGTTTCTCAACATCACCAAAAACAAGGGAAAGCTAAGCAGATGAGAAAAGAGTGAGGAGACACGCTGACTAAATGCAGTGTGGTCTCCAGGAGGGGGCTCTGGGCAGAAGAAAGACGTAGGAACGAAACAGTGATATTCAAATAAAGGCTGGCATTCCGTTCAGAGTAATATGGCAATCTTGGTTCAGATCGCCAAGGCTCTGGGAAGGGGCTTCCATGGGGGAGGCGCGGAGGGGCGTGCAGAAACTCATTGCCCTGTTTACAGCTTTTCTGTAAATATATAATGTAGTCTAAAAAGCTAATGACAAGTTGATAAAAAGCAAAGTGTTCATTGCCATTCTCAGGCGTGTTCTCCTTCGGAGTCGCCTGAGTCCCGGGCGTATGGCTGGCGGTGACACAAGGCTGTGTGATTACGAGGACTCCTCAGACACAGCGTGGTGACATCTGCTCTCTGGAGGACAAAGGCTCCCATCCACTCTTGCCTGAGGAAGAAGCCACGCCGCAGCTCACCTCACAGGACACGCAGCAGGCATCCCGTGTGTGTGTGTGACCCAGGACGCTAGACAACAAGCCTGCTTATGATGCTATTGTCACAGATGGTGGAAACCAACGAGTGCAAGAGTCACGAAAAATTGTGGATCTTAGAGAACAATGTTGACCTGCAGGTGGCAGAAAACTTACCGCAAGCAAAAAATTTGCTTTCAGTTGGAGTGGTTCATTAAAATCCAGCGGTGGGTGTTACAGACTGAAGCGAAATTTTAAGCTGTTTGTACTATTTGTATAAAGCTCTCCTCAGACATGTAACCGAGACCTGGGCATTTGCCAGAGTGAAGTCAAGGGAGCTTTTGATGAATAGAGTAGAGTTTTACACCAAAGAACATTCTTTCCAGGTGAGCTATATGAAAAATCCTTTTTCTAAACACGTAAGGATTAATGAATAATTAAATGGTCCCTAGCTCCAGTCTTGTCTGGTCTCCCTGTTGTAATTTGAGTTTCAATCCCTTGCCCCCGGCCCTCCCCGCCACACACACACACACACACACACACACACATCCAGGGCTGGACTGTGGCCCCACCATGTCCGTGCCTCGTCCCATTACTGCTGACCTCTCAGGACAAGATGATGGCGATGGGGCACCATGGGCAGATTCAGGAAGAGAAACAAGAGATGACCTCTCCCCTTCTCCAGGAAACCAAATTCCAGGTCCAGTTGTAGTATGGAGCTCACCAGTTATTCTAAGGGAGAATGTGCTAGGCAGCCACCACCGTGGAAACGGAGCGGGCAGCCGCCACTGCTGGGGCTGGGGAACCAACAGTAGAGGCTGAATCATTGGCCTTCAGAGACTTGGGGGAGCCCCTCCATACTGCAGAAAGGAACCCCAGGCGAGGGGACACTGCCCAGTCAGTGCTGCCAGCTTTGGGGCACCTCGTATCTGATGGGAGAAACTGGTATCTGCAGCAGCTGCCGGAACAGTGGGCACCACCGCCCAGCCCCAACCACGCCCACCCCCAGCGACCAAGGGAGGCCGGGCGACCTTCCCGGGAACGGGAGGTCACAGGAGGCCATGGAGGAAGGGGCCCACCCTGCCTCCTCCAGGCGCCGTCCACGTAGGCCCTGCTTCGGGTGGCAGATAGTCCAGGAGACACAGGGCCTGGAGGCCCGGGCCCGGAGCAGAGAAGCAGAGCATGTGGTCAGCCTGCCAGCAGACCCGGCTCCTCGGACCAGACATCCAGGGCGCTGATGGCAGGTGTGTGGGTGCCATGCCTGCTGAGCAAGCCAGAAACCCCAGGACTGTTTCAGAACTGGGTCTGAGCACTTTGCACCCCCAAACATCCCACGGTGATGGCTGGCACCTCCGCCTAAACTCGGTGTGCTAGTCAGGCTCCTCCAGAGAAGCAGATCAACAGGCTACACACACATAGAGACTTGTTGGTCCATGTGACTGTGGGGCCAGCATTCCCAAGGTCTGCAGAGCGAGAGGGCGGCTGGCGGCCCAGGAGCGCAGGAGCCGCAGTGTGGGTCGGAAGGCAGGCAGGCAGGTGTTCCTTCCTCCGCAGCCCTTTGTTCCAGCCGGGCCTTCAGCTGACTGCAGGAGGCCCACCTACATTAGGAAGGTCACCTGCTTGAGTCTGTCTACTGATGCAAGTGCTCATCTCCTCCAGACACACCCAGGTCTGGGTCTCGACCACACCCCGCCAAGGCCTCCCAAGCGCATGCTCAGATCCCTGCCACTGTCCCTCTACCGGTCCATGGGCCCAGGTTCCTGGCAGGGTCATGGCATGAGCTGGAAATGTGTGAGGCAAAAGGGGCAAGTGCAGGAAGTCCAAGTGTCCCCAAGATTTAAAAAAAGTCCTTATATTTTAGGGTGATATTCGTGAAGACACACCGAGCGCCTCCCTCCTCTGGCCTTTGTGTCACTGTGCCCCCTGACCTGGGGTTCTTTCCCCGGATATCTCTGGGACTTCCTTCCTCACTTTGCTCACGTCTGTGCCAATATCCCTCCTCAGTGAAGCCCATCTGACCACCCCTTTGCTTGCAGAGCCCTTTCTCCATCTCTGGTCCTCCACCTCTCTTATCTTGCTATTTTTCCATAGCACCTTCACACAGACTATGTAATTTACTATGTATCATATTTATTAGTCAAAGATTTCTTTCTTTTGTTTGTAACATATCCCCAGTGTCTATAGCACCTCAAGTACTCAAAAATATTTGTCACACAAATAAGTTATTCTGGAAGCACGCACTGTCCACAGGTGTCTCAAAATCTGGCATGTATTTTAATGAATGTGCCCATTGGCCACTTTTTTAAAAATACACAAATAGTCTAAAATTTAAATTGAATTCAAATGTCTGCTCTGCCTCTATGGTTGTACACGGTCTGAAAGCACATGGTCAGATGCCGGCGGGCACAGGCTGGCATCTCCCTGGGCCTCTGTCTGTCAGTATTGCAGGCACGTCCACAGCCAGGGATACTGGGAATCAGCTCTCACTCTAACTCGCTGCTAACTTGCCTTTTTCAAATACTCTTCAACTGAAAGAGTCGCTACCAGCCATGTTGAGAGAGCAAATAACGTTAGTAAGAAAAGAAGCTGCGTTCTGTGCAATCCACCTAAAGGAAGAAATAAAGACGCAGCCTCAGCGTTCTCTCCTCCTGCTGTCCACATCTCAGCTTCCTGAGTGCCAGTTTGGTGACTGCTAGGTGTCTCCCACCCCAGGGGGACCACAGATGTCGGCGGCATCCTAGGGTAGAGGCAATGAGGTCGGACACATCGTGGCAACAGACATGATCTCAGGCACGGCACAAATCACACGAAGTTCCTGCTGTCGCCAGCCGACGTGGGGGGCAGTCACCCAGTGCCCTCATTCCTGAGGGATGTAAAATACACACCTCTTCCCCAGGGGCTGGCATGCAAACTAGGAACTGGCGGAGGGAGAGATTAATTGGTTAGGAGGGCAAAATGGCAGCCTTCAACAAGGATTCTTTTTTTTCAATAACCTTTGATTTCAAGATGTAGGAAAAATCTTATTTTAAAAATTTAGTGCTAGAGGAACCGAGAAAGGGACTGATAGCGGAGACATCAACGATTGACTGGGACATTTTTCTGCCAAGTATTCTTCCACATCACTCTGGGGATGACTTTTTCTAGGGGAAACGAGATTTCGCTTTCTACGGCAGCCAGTTGTTCTGCTGTTTTATGAAGAAAAAAGGGATTTCAATATCCACTGCTGCTCTTGTGGATTTCTTTCAACACCCCCCCAAAAATCACTTCCAAAAGAAAGAAATTGATACAGGCTACATTTCAGGAGATGGAAAATTAAGAATTATCACCCTTCGTGACTTCCTACTGATACAGTTTATTCTGGGAACTTCCTTCCAATCAGCCAACAGCCGGATTCTCACTCACTCTGGGTCTGAACTGCAGAAAACTCTCTTCAGTGTGTTTAAGATTAGGCATATATGAGCAAAACAATTCTCTTGTGGTCATGGTACATTCTGTACCATACACACTCTCTGTCATAGTGGCAATTCTGGTCTGGAGGTTCAAGGCCCTCTTGTTACAGGTTTGAAAATTGAGTCCCAGAGACCTGACGATGGGTCAACAGTCCCATGGCTATGTAGAGGCAGCACAAGCACCAACTCCTGTCTCTTAATTTTGGTCCCATTCTAAGTACGTTTCCAGAAGCCGAAAGAGTTCATGCATTTTGATTCTTTGTAGTACTTTTGCGTGCCCAACTTTCCACTAGTCTCCACGCAAGCATCAAACTCTCAGCCTTGCAGGGGGCTCTCAGGCGGGGTGTCATGCCCAGTTTCAGATGGTGTTCGGAAGGGTAGCTGCTTGCCCAAGAGCTCTTAACTTCGAACCAACTGATTCCTGACAGGGGCTCGGCTCGGCCTCACTGCACAGCTCACCAGGTTCTTATCTTTCAATCTGCCTGCTGATACCTTTGCTGCCTTGCACCAGTTTGGTGTGGAAAGTAAGTACATTGCTTTTCCTTATTAAAATGGAATTTCATTTCATTTAAATTCTTATTTAACTTTAAGCTTTATTAGTTAAGTCTCATTAAAATGTTTAGGATAAATTGACAAAATGAAATTTTAAGTATTGATTTTATTAAAACGCAGTCACCATTAAATTCAGAAGTAACATAGTCCAACATGGCACAACGTTTCCTAAACCTGTGTTAAAAGAGCCATAAACTGCTCGATGGTGCCGATGCTGTGCAAATGTGTGCTCTTACATTTGAAATGGACAACATGTAACTTTTACCAGATTGGCACCAAATTCTGAAAAATTTCTGTTGTGAAACAAAGTTTATCTGGCATCCAGATTGTGCTGCTAAGAGGAACCAGAGCTCCTTGGAGAAATGGCTGATTCCTGGTCTGGGGTAAGACATGGAAAGATCAGCCTGCGATGTCTTATCAAGCAAGAGAGAAAGGATGCTAGGCTAAAAGCATGTCCGGAAAATATAAAAGCCAGCTTGAAGATGCGTGCACTGGCCAAAGATGGGCAATTTTGTCATCAAGCCATGCCAGTGTTTGGCCTTTCTCACCGCCGTTAATACTGCCTCAGCTCCTTCTCCGAGAAATCACAACCTTCCTCAAGTCCCTCTGAGCTCATAGCTCACCTGCGCCTCCCACTGCCCGATGCACACCTCCTTACACTGTCATGACTGCACATGTCCTTTCTTCCTATCATGAAGCCCCAGGTGTCTAAGAATGGAATACGTCTTTCCGTCCCCGGTTTGTAGGATTGAACGCTGCCTCTGATGCACTCGATGAATATGTAAAGAACAACATACTCTTTGAATGTGGGTTTCCATGACTTGGATGCAAAACTTTCAGGGGCATAAAACTGCAGGATAGACTTGGGACTAACAGCCCCTTCCTACCAAGGATCACTATTCTTTCATATATTCAATGGTTGCATTCACTTGCCTCTCAGTCACCAGTTGCAACAAGACTGTTAACTTTTACGTGTCGCTATTGTCAAATACAACAACAGCAAGATGTCTCAGTTAGCATGCAGAAAATTGGTCTCTCTGGTCCTCTGTGGGACTTCGAGAGGCTGTAGAGGGCTCCTGGGTGTGAGCTGGGAACTCAGATACACAGCCAAGCCATCAGTACAAGCATGCTGCATCCATGGTCAGAGTTTTGGTGATATTGTTGGCATTTACAAACATAAGCCACAATAAAGTCATCTATAGAGCATTTTCCAATCACAGTTGTCAATAAACTACAACCAGGAATTCAAAAAAAAAAAAAAAAGTGAGCATGGGTATCTTTAGCCGAAAAAGAAAAATGAGAAAGGAAAAAAAAAAAGAAAAAACTTTCAATAGCCTTAACAGTACAAAACCCTCTCACTGGTAAGGACTTGGACTTGGGAAATGGCAGGAAAGTGCCAAGCTTGGGCTAGGTGGAGACTGTGGTTTGGTTGAAGCCTAAACCAAACATTTAGTGGTTTAAAACATCACTAAATAGGCAATTCCTCTTTGTTTCCCCCAAACCTCAACCATCTGAGTCTGTTATGCAGACCCGGCCACAATTATTAAGTCCAGCCTCAGATAGATTTTTTTTCAAAGCAAAATGCATTTAAGCTTCTCTCAAGAGGATTTATGTTCAAATCTTGTATCACTTTGGGCTCTCTTTTGGAACTTCCCTAAGCTTTCCATGTTGTGCTCATTTTTTCCTCATTCCATTATATCTGTCAAACTCAACTCTGCAGTAAATGGATGTGACAGTCAAAAAACGAAAGAAAACCCTTCAGGATTCAGAGCATCAAAGGCCGCGCCTCTCTCTCAGGTTATATCTTCAAGAGCCTGGCGGCAGGGCAATCTTTGTGTTAAACAACCAAAAATGTGACAGTTAAGTAGGGACAGATGCCTAACTTTATGATATAATAAATGCTTGGCAACACTGTGCGAAATCTGTGGTGCACACAAGTAGCATTAGAGGTCAATTTTCCAAATGATCTCTAATTCTGTTGTGACAATATATCACTTTACCAATGACCCTAACAAAAGCAGTTAGCTGCCCTCATATCACACAAACCCCAGAGGCGAACAGAATGATTTCATGCATAATATAAACAGCCATTTAGAAAATAAAATCAAATCACGTAAAATCACGGTGGAGAAACAGCCACAATTGGGGCTAACAACTTCCATTCATGGAAGTATTTTTCTAATCTAGGATAACTGACGAAGGGTAAAGCCACAAACTGATGTGTGAGCCATAACAACCAACAAGAAAACAATTCACGTTCCAAGCTTGTGGTTTTCTGCCCCACAGCCCTGTGTTTATAAAGAGATGGTGTATGAGAAAATGACAGCAGGCACAACCCAAACTTCAAGGGGCGGAGTCAAGCCAGAAGGTGAGACTTGCTTAGCTCGCATAGTCACAGGGACACCCTCCAGCCCTACTGCTGCTGGCCCACATGGCAAGTCTGCCATATGAGTGTGACAAAGTAAAGAGACTTCCTTCTCAACAAACAACAAGTGCTGGCGGGGATGTGGAGACAAGGGAACCCTCATGCACTGCTGGTGGGTTACAAATTGGTGCAGCCATCATAGGAAACAATATGGAGATTCCTCAAAAAAATTAAAAATAGAGCTACCATACAACCCAGCAATTTCACTTTGGGGTATTTATCCAAAAAACCCAAAAACACTAATTTGCAAAGACACATGCATCCTTATGTTCATTGCAGGATTATTTACACTAGCCAAGATACGGGGAAAAAAATTGGTGTCAATCTATAGAGGAATTGACAAAGAAGAGGTGGTACATATATCAATGGAATAGTACTTGGCCATAAAAAGAATGAAGTCTTGTCATTTGCGACAACAATGATAAGTCCAGAGGATATTACGTGAAATGAAATAAGTCAGACAGAGAACGAAAAATACCGTATTATCTCACTTATATGTGGAACCTAAAAGCTATAAATCAATAAACAAACAAAACAGACACAGACTCATAGATACAGAGAACGAGATGATGGTTGCCAAAGGGGGGGGGAGCAAGGCATGGATGGTGAAGAAAAAATATAATAATTATAGCTTTGCATTTGTCCTTTGACCTATTTAATGAATCAGTGATGACTTGATAAAAGCATGTGCCAGATAAGTGAAGGTAAAAAAGCAAACCAATATTAAGAGAGCAAGAAAATCTGAACTGAAAAGCAAAAGGTTAAACTGTACATAAAACAGCACAGTTTTTATTTACATCATGCTGTGATTTCAATTGCTTGGAATCTGAATAATCTAAGGAAACAACTTTTCCAGAACTGTTCTATGTGAGCTAGAGAAAAATGGAGACACTAAACATGATAATTCCGATACTGGAAATTTTCTGTGTAACAATTTCTTTATTTTTGAGTTTTATTAAATTTATTGGGATGACATTAATACAGCTGTATAAGTTTCA
This sequence comes from Aselliscus stoliczkanus, assembly GCA_033961575.1. Lineage (NCBI taxonomy): Eukaryota > Metazoa > Chordata > Mammalia > Chiroptera > Hipposideridae > Aselliscus > Aselliscus stoliczkanus. The sequence goes on from CM066728.1 coordinate 111,259,251, forward strand.
AGCATACATTTCTATAATACATCATATATATATTGCATTGTATATTCACCACCCAAAGTCAGTTCTTCTGTCACCATAAATTTGACCCCCTAGCCCCTCTTTTACCAACCCACACCTTCTCTTTCCCTCTGGTAACCACCATACAGTTGTCTGTATCTATGAGTTTTTGTCCATTTGTTTTGTTTGTTCATTTGTTCTACATCCCACGTATGAGTGAAATTATATGTTTCTTGTCATTTTGTGTCTGATTTATTTCACTTAGCATAATATTCTCAAGATCCATTCATGTTGTTGCAAATGGCAGTATTTCATCTTTTTTATGGCTGAGTAGTGTTCCATTGTATATATGTACCACATCATCTTTATCCCATCATCTCTCAAAGAATACTTCAGTTGTTTTCATGTCTTGGCCATTGTGAATTATGCTGCAATAAACATAGGAGTACATATATCTTTACAAATAAACGTTTTCAAATTTTTCAAGTAAATTCCTAAATATAAGACCTAAACAATATAATACACAGAAGAAAACATATATATTAAACTCAAGGACCTTGGTCTTAAAAAGGATTTTGAGTTGACCCCAAAAGGCAAGGGAAGTAAAAGCTAAAATAAATGAATGGGACTATATCAAACTAAAAGCTTCTGCACAGCAGAAGAAATCATCAACAAAACAGAGGCAACCAACCAAATGGGAGAAGATATTTGCAAACAACACCTCTGATAAAGTGCTAATATCCAAAATATATGAAGAACTTATTCAACACAACAACAACAAAAAACCCCAACAATCCAGCTAAAAATGGGCAGAGGGTATGAACAGGAATACATACAGCCAATAGACATATGAAAAGATATTCAGCTTCACTACTATTAGGGAAATGCAAATCAAAACCACAATGAGATAATACCTCACACCAGTTAGAATGGCTATCATCAACAAGACAAATAATAACAAGTGTTGGAGAGGCTGTGGAGAAAAAGGAACCCTCATACACTGCTGGTGAGAAAGCAAATTGGTGCGGCCACTATGGAAAACAGAATGGAGGTTCAACGACTTCGTTAAAAAAATACAATTATTTCACGTCTTTCTATTCATTGAACTTTTGGAAAACAAGCATCAAGACTACCTGATGATGTAAGCCAGGTGGATGGCGCTCAGTTCTCCGAGTCCTCACAGTAACAAATGTTCTGTAGTTTATGGTTCTATCACATTAAAATTCATAGTTCTTTGTAGGGTTCAGCAAGGAAATTGTCCCTCATTCTTAGAACTGAATACCAGCTGGGGGATGGGAAAGGAGCCAGGAGAGTGTGCAAATGAACTCTGTGGTTCCTGGGGCTCACCCCTCCGGGGGGCTCATCCTAAATGGCCCCTCCTTCTCTAGGACTAAGAAACTCCGGCTGACTTCTTTCAGCAATAAGGCTTCTGATAACAAGGTGTTGTTCTTGGGTAAATCCTAGAACACCTTCACATCACTCCTTAAAAACAACATGTGAGGGCCGGCCAAGTGGCTCAGTTGGTTAAGAGCTTGCTCAAGAGTGTGAGCTGAGCTCTGAGCAACAGCAGTTCGATGCGCAGCCCGAGCTGAGCTGTCGCTGAGCTGCCAACAGGTAGCAGGATGGCTCAGCTAAAAAAACAAAAAAAACAACAATAACAAAAAACAACGTGTGATACAGCTGATGAAATCTCAATAACATCACAGTAAACAGCGCATTGACTCTCAAAAACGGTTATCAAATTGAAAATGCAGGTTTCCCCATGTTGCCACTGAACAAGATTGTTAGCTGTTTGGAAAGTGACCTCTGTTCAAACAACCTAATACAAGAGACCCAAAGATGATGATTACAAGGAGGCTCTCGGGGGGGCTTAGATGGGTTCAGAAATCCACGCTAAACTGTTAGATAAAAGGATTTGCCTCGCTTTGTTTGGACACTGAGCTATTTCCGGGTAGCAAGTGTATAAACCTTGAGTTTTTTTGTTTTATTTTTACTCTCCCTGTCAATCCAAAGTGCTGACCCTCTTGTGGAAAGTATTCGTGGGAGTGGAAATGAGAGAGGCGGTTTAAGGAGGCAATACAAGCACATTTGGGAAGAAAGCAGCCCAGCCAGCTGCCCAAGAATGGTGAGGATGGAAAGGCATTGCGCCAGGCACCTGGGAAACCAGCCCAGGTGTCCCGGCTGATGTAAGCTGATCAGTATCATTATCTAGAGCCTTCCAGCAGAGAATCTCACATTCACCATGCTCTTCTGGTCCCAGCCTCCACTCTCCCACTGGAGGCACATCAGAAGTAACAGGATGACTCAGCAGCACCCTGCATCTAGCACTGTGCCTGGTACCAACAAGGAAATGAGTGAATGGATAAATGAATAAATGAGTAAATGAAAAGCACGGAACAGGGAAAACACACATGCAACAAATTTTGGCTGATTAAGGCTGAGGGTACATTGGAACAGCTATTCAAGCAACAGAGGAGACAGACACACCTGGCTCAAAAGGATGGATGTGTGCACTTGTGTACAGGCTTGTATGTTTCCTGCTGGACCAGCCACGCTCCTCCATGAGAAAGGAGTACAGTGGCCCCCCTTATTTAAGGGGGATACATTCCAAGTCCCCCACTGAATGCCTGAGACCATGGAGAGTAACAAGCCCTACATGTACTATGGTTTTTCTTTTCCACACCTATGCTAACCTTACGGCTTCTGTGTGGCATAGCCAAGCTGCCAGCATCACGATTCCTGCACTTTGGGGCCATGACAAACTAAAATGAAGGTGACCACAAACACTGAGATACCTTGACAGTCAATATGATAAGCAGATGGCTACTAAGCGACCCTCCTGCAGGGATCATGTGCAGTGTGGAGACGCTGGACAAAGGGATAAGGCATGTCCCAGGCAGGACGGCGTGGGACGGCAAGAGATTTCATCAGGCTGCTCAGAAAGACAGCAATTTAACATTTGTGCATTGTGTATTTCTGGAATGTTCCATTTAATATTTTTGAAATGACCCTGTTTGTGGGTAACTGAAACTGTGGAAAGTGAAATGCAGATAAGGGGAGGCTACTGTGCAGTCCCTGCGTGATGGTGACATCTTCTTACCCGCCTCAGTGACATGATGACAAAGCTGCCCTGCAACAGGCACATCCTCCCCTGCCCCCAGTGCGCACCTCCCCACTCCAGCCCTCGAGAGTGGTGAAAAAGAAACCATCTCTAGTTTTAGCTATCAGCAGAATCGTGGGCCTGATACATGGTAAATGTTATAGAAGTGGGGGGTCACATAAATAAACTCAAGTCTAAGGTGGAGGTTGCTGAGAACTGAAAATGGGTGAAATTAAGAGAGGATTGATTTTTGCTGGGGACTTGGGAGAGATCAGAGCCCCTTTGAGACGATGGGAGGGTCCCCGTGGAGAGGGAGGGAGAAGGTAGAGACAGGTGCTGCAAAGACGCCTGTGGGCCTGGGGGCGCTGCAGGGAGTTTGGTCCCAGCGGGAGATTGCCCAGAACAGGCAGCGGGCCTTGTCTCTCTGAGGGAAAGACCCAGGACCTGGCCATGCCCTGTGCCCAGGGAAGATTTTTGTGAGCTAAGCACCCCTCCACACAGCCCCTTCTGCAGCCTTCTTTCCTCCAACGGGCCCCTCCCCTGTGTAAGGTTTGACCCCACAAAGCCTGGGTCCATCCCTGCAGCTCGGGCCCCTCACATCCATCTCAAGACTCTTTTCTTCTCAAATTAAGGGAGCTCAAAAAGCAACATTTAGATGTAGTCCAGGACCTTCCCCAGGGGACCTAATCCCTCATATTTTTTCTGACTTTAAATGTTTTCACTTATACCTTGATTTAACATTATTTTATTACACACCATGCATACGTAAATATTGCCTCCAGATGGTTTTGGAAATGAATGTCTGTCTCCAAGGGTTCTGCGACTTCCACAGGCTGCTGTCTATATCCATTCGCTGGGGCCACACCCAAAGTCCCACAGTCTGTGTGGCTTCAGTGACAGAAGCTTTTGTCTTACAGTCCAGAGGCCGGAAGGCCAAGACCAAGGCGTGGACGGGGTCAGTTTCTCCCGAGGACTCTCTCCTTGGACTGCAGACGGCGATCTCCCCCCCCCGCCACCGTCTTCCGTGTCCCACATGGTCATCCCTCCATGTGTGTCTGTGTCCTGATTCTTCCTATGAGGACCCCAGAACCTTGGGCCCACCCTGAAGGATTTCATGTCACCTTCATGAGCTCTTTGAAGACCCACATTCTGTGTGGCTGGAGGTAGGACTGCCTCGTGTGGAGTGGAGGGCACATCACTCCACCCAACACTGTCTTCTGTTTTCTAAGCTCTCAGTATGTTTCTCGCCCAGCAATAAATTGTCCCCAATCAAGGTTTGGGGCAAAAAGCCCTCCTGTGACCTCCCCAAACACAGCTGCAAACAAAGACCTACTCAGAGAAATCGTCTTTCCTCCAAGCAGCCCTCCCCTCGCTCCTTTAGAAATGGCTCTAATTCAGGTACAAATTTATTTCTTTTATGGTACTTCTGGTTACAAATATATGGTTATTCTAAAACAGAAGTTTAAAAATTAATAACATATTTAAGTAGAAGACTTTACAGGCTTTAAAACATAAATTTAAAGTGTTTCCATGACATGGAGTAATAACGCTCTGAAGTGAGACTAGAACTGCTAAGTCTAAACACTCCCTAATGGAATTCACCAAGACGTGTTAGCGCAAAATTTATAACATATTTCAGGAGCAATGTTAATATTTCATCAAATCTGAAGCAAATAGCTTTAATCCATATATTAAAATCCTAATGGTTGCTATTACCCTAGAGGCTAGAGGCAACAATAAACCATATGGAAATATGACCATTCCTCTCCACCCAGAGCATTCATATTTTCAGAAATTTTGTTGAGCAATTGGCTCCCTGACAGCCCTTGTTCTTATTATCGCTTATGTTTATTGCACATCTTTGTGGAAAAGTTGAAACTATTATAAGAGTACAAGCTCAACAGAATATAAGATAGGAAAGTTCGAGAGCCTTGGAGAGCCTTGGAGACCCGGGTTCCAATGAGCGGAACCACGGGCACAGTCAGGCTCAGTGAGACCCGTGTCTGAGCGGCTGAGTCAGGCGGCCATTAGGGACCGAGAGAAGGCCTTCGAGCAAGTGAATTCCTCAATATGAGAACCTTATGGGAATGTGTGATCAATCACGTTTACCCAGCGGCCAGCAGAGAGAGGCGATAGGTCGTTAAGAAAACAATTCCTAAATTGTTTTTGTACATTTGAAAAATAAAAGATACATATGGCATATTTTGCATCTATTAAAATGCCATAGTACTGTAAGTTGAGTTTTTTAATCTCATATAGGGCATTACAAGGAAACGTATGCCTTTGTTTCTTTGGGGAATTTTAGCTTTATATAAAATATGTCTCAACTCAATCTTAAAAATGTGGTGTATTTGTTTTTCATACTCATTACAAATTTCTGAGCATGTAAGTAGATGTTTTCTGTGTCTATTCATCTTACAACCAAAAAATAAGCTAACATTTACTTTTATAGTGTGAAGATGAATCATATTTAAGGTATATTAAAGCAGAAACAGGGTATTTTTCCATTTTTTTAAAATTTCGAGTAGTTTGCATCAACTATGTAGCTTTACAATTGCATCTTTTTTTTAAATGTGGTTCACTTAAATAAATTAATTAATTTAATGTGGCTAATGATTTAATGTGGCCCTTTCAGAAACTGTATTTTGGCTGATAATATATGTGTGTAAAAGAGGAGACAAAAGAAAAACCTGTCTGGATCCGAACATATGTGGACGATTGGGGGGTGGGGAGGATCTCCTGTAACTATTTATCCAAAGATCACACAGGCCTCCTCTTTCAACCAACATTGGTGTTGTTCAAAACATTTTTAGGATTTGTAATTTGGAACTGTCCCCAGAGTCCGCATCGTATAAAAGGAGGTAAACATTTACGGAGTGCCCCCTCTGCCAGGTAGTGTAAACAGTGCAAAGTCATCTCATTTATTTACCCAATACGAGAGAATAGTCCTTTGTTTCCTGCTTGCTTGCTTGTTTTGATTTGGTGGTTAAGTTCTTGTCCTCATTCTGTTTTGCAGATGAAGTGGCTGGGAGTCCCTGGGTTAAGTGATGTGCGTATCCTCAGAGGGTGGCAAACGCCATCGTACAGGAAGATGCCTTTTGATTTGGGGAAGGGCAAAGCCATTCAGAGCCTGTAGACTGATGTGGGAACCAAACGGCAGAATTCTGTAAACTCGATTTTTTTTCAAGTTGCTGTGAAATAACATGGTCACAGAGAAGTTTTGATGCCAGTTCTGCGAGCAGCTCCCACACATTTCACACTGTGCCTCCCCTGTGCCTTCCGGCAGCTGCAGAGGCCTCGTGCGCAGACCCGCCCCACGTCTCTTCCGGAAGGGGAAGCAGTCAGCCAGGCTCTTGTCTGCTCTCTCCACCCTCCCAGCCCAGGTCCATCTCCCTCCTCCTCCTGGGACTTGATGGTGTTTGTTCCTTTTCTGTCTCCTTGATTTAAATTCTTTCTAAGGGACATCACCTCAGTTTCCCCCTAGTTTTTCAGGGGCTCCTTGAGACCATACCCTGTGCTGTCTTCTGGGGAGAGATGTAATACCCCCAACATTCTCCCCAAAGAGGTACACTGATGTAATACCCCCAATATTCTCCCCAAAGAGGTACATTGAAAGAGAGTACTGCTTTGAATGTGTAAGTCCTGATGTTTTTAAAAAACGACTCAAAATTGTGCATGAACATTAAGTATCATATAAACACACACTTTATTGCATTGGCTTTGGATTTGGAAAGTTCAAATTAAGGTTCATACAAGGGAAATGGTCAGCAGACCGTCATTGAACGAAGGACAAATGGATGCTGCAGAGGTGTCTTTGAACATGGATCTCCCTCTCCTCCTCTTGCTGTGTACCTGAACATCCTCAGATAGGAGCGAAGCGAGCTTTGCCTGTGAGCCACGGCTCTGAAGCAAGTTAAAACAGATCTCCGCAGAGGAAAACCCCATTCTTGTTCCTGTCTTCTGTCAAATGCTGACGTCACACCCTACCTGTTCCAGGTACTTCCCAAAGGGATTCCCAAATTCTGAGGCCCGGAATCCTCACCATAAACCCCGAGGTAGATATTTCCATTTTATATTTTTATTTTATTTTATTTTATTTTTATTTTAGTTAGTTTTAGCTGAGTCATCCTGCAACCTGTTGGCAGCTCAGCGGCAGCTCAGCGCGGACAGGGAATCAAACCGGCAATCTTGTTGCTCAGCGCTCACACACTCGAGCAAGCTCTTAACCAACTGAGCCACTCTGCCTGCTTTAATAGATGAATGAGGAAACTGAGGTACAAGGTGGCCACAGCTCATGAGTGAAGGGGCTGGAATTCAGACCAGACGGTTTGTCCCGGGCACCTGTGCTCTTAACCCTGACTGCGGAGCCACACACAAACGCCCACTAGGCCAGGAGTGACACTCTAGGGACAAAACGGACTGCCTGCCATCAGAGCCGGCATCCACTCATTGGTGCAATCAGGGCGTGTGGCCCCCACATCTGCTTTACCGACGCCCCCTTCGAAGGCCGGCGGGGCAGCCCGAGTCTGCACGTCAGCTGGCAGCATTAGGGAGCACTTGGGCGAAGGTTTATAGCGCTTGGGCTTCTCCACTGGGCGGGAGTATCCACGTCAAGATTTCTTAAATGAACACGAACATAAATTTGAGTGAGATGCATACTCATTGCACTGGCAGACAGTTTCATTTCTAACCTCTTATGGTCTACCTATACCAAATCATAGTTTAATTCAGTGACAAGAATAGATTCACCATAAAGGGTAGATTGACAATCATGCAGAACAGCTGTAATTAATGCTGTCGGTAATTTTAAAATAAACGTCGCATCAAGTGTCTTAGAAATGTGTTTGTAAATCATCAGATACCTAATACACTAACTAAGGAATCCTTACAATACACTTTGAGGTAGATATACGGAGACACTATCTGCTCTGAGTTCCAGATTCTTCATTTGTGACCTGTGACCTCCTGGTGCCTGTTTCGTCATCTAGAGAATAGAGTTTTTGCTCTTAAAACACAAGGCCAATGATTATGATATTGTCATCCTGTCACAAATGGGTGTGCCGTTCCCCTAGCAGAACCGTCAGATTTGGATTCTCTGTCGTGACCCTTGTGATTCAGCTCCCAGCTGAATAAACACCCTGGTCAACGATTCTAGTGACCCCACCTCTGATTCTACGGGAAGAGTGTGAATGGAAATGTGAGGAGCAGCAGCTGTCCCCGTGCAGTGAGGGAATGACGGAGTCGGGGCCGGCACACAGCCTCATGTGCGGCCACACAACCAGCACCTCCGGACGCCCTTGTCCCTGGTCCCTGCGGGGAAGGGGAGGAACAGGACACAGCGCTTTGGGCTGCGTGGAGCCTCCAGGGCCGTGCTTCCTGAAGGGTGGCATCTAAACGTGTCAGGAGAGACCAGGCACTGGGACATTCTAAGTATGGACAAGGACTTCCATCTTAACAGCACCTTTCATTAAAATTGTCTTTGAAGGAAAAGAGAGAGCTCAGTGCCTGGCAGATTACAGCCCCACTCTACTCCCTTCGGACAGGCATCAAGCTTACTAATTACCCTGCAAGGCCACAGTTCTATCAGCAATAAAGTTCCCTCAGTGTTAGCTACTGGATGTTAGAAATCTGTTTAAACTGACAGGGAAGGACAGCAGGGGGCCTGAAATGAAAGCATTCAGAGCACCCCACCTTTGTCTGAGGACACGAGGTCAGTGTGCCTGACCCAATGCCTTGGCACCATTCACTCCACTTGTGTGCTGTTTCCACTCCTCCCACCAGCTCCAAAAGCAGAGGAGAGGTTCACTGCACGCCACAAATGTGTGCCGAGAAAGCTGGCCTGGCTGACAGAGCCTACCCTAGGCCTCGTGACAGCTCTCAAGACGTGAGCTTTGCATATCTGAGACATCACAGGTGCCTCAGCCGCTGCACTGCAGTCATGCGCCTGCGGAATTTATCTGAATATTTCAGCATGTTAAGCCATTTGCATATGTCCAAGGCTAACCCAAGCCTAAAATCTCCGAGCAAGCGCTCCTTACAACCTTGTTTTGGAATCACAAAGGAAAAACATCAAAATGAAGACCCACTGAAGAGATGCTTGCAGACAGTCCACTGGCTCCCAGTGCAAAAAAGACACTCAGAAACCAAACTTGTCCTACTTTCCCAAGTCAAGCACAAAACAAACAAGTGTGCTGAGTTAAACACGGCGCAGCAAAACAGAGGCACAAAACAGCGCTTGAGGAATGAAGTTGGACGGCGGAATGTGTGTATGCTGACGGCTCATGGAGGAATTTCTAACTGAACCACAGGCTACCCCTATGAACAACTAATTATCCAGCCAGCGGCTTAGGAGCCTCTGCTAGCATAGAGACGGGCGGCTTTTCTGCCCATAAACTTCCAGCGTGTGCTAAACTGTTTTATGAAATTATGTTTACGGGCTTTATTACATCTGTTCCCATTTTATTCATGATTTGTTATTTAATATATAGAAGTGTGGTTACTTCTGTGATTCATAAATACACTTTCTTCATCACACATGTTTCCAGGTTAATATAATTTGATGTATTTGCTCATAGGTGTTACTAAAAAAAAATTAAGAAATAAATTCTGTATTTTAATATGATTTTTAAAACTGTATTTTCCAGACCTCTGTTTCAACTTTTCAGAAATTTCATTGATTCTGGACTTCTTCCAAGTTCATCATTGTTTTATTTTTGAGACACTTAAAAAAAAATACTCATCTAACACTGCAGATTCTTATCTCGCATAAGTTTTGTTTACTTGCATGATTGATTTGTAAGATGAGTCTGAAAGCCTGAGCTGGCTTCCAAGGGGCTTTGGAGATTCAGAGTGAAAACGAAAAGCAGGGCAGAGGCTATGAGGTTTTCAGGCCAGCGTGGCGGGAGTGGGTGAGCCCAGGCCGCGGGGCAGCGTCCTCTGGGGATGGTGGAAGCACCCAGTTGGCTTCGGAACTCATCCTCCTATGTCTCTGAGAAAAATGGGGTTCAGCCCATGCACCGCTGTCGGGAATGTAAATTGGTACAGCCTCTGTGGAAAACAGGATGAAAATTCCTCATAAAGGTAAGGATAGAGCTACCGCGTGACATATACACAATGGAATACCACTCAGTCACAAAAAAATGATGAATAGTGCCACTTGTGATCGTTATCCTAAGTGAAATAAGTCTGATGGAAAAAGTCAAGAACCATATGATTTCACGCATATGTGACATATAAAACAGAAAGCAGCAAATGAACAAGACAAACAAACGAGACTCACAGACACAACAGTATGGTGGTCACCAGAGGGCAAGGAGGGAGGGGCAGGGGGAATGAATACAAAGCGCGTAAAGGGGATCAAACATGGTGACAGGAGGAGGCTTAACTTTAGGCGCTGAGCACACCATGGAATACATGGAGGTTGTGTTATAGAATTGTGTGCTTGAACTTAAGTAACGTCAGTAACCAAAGTTACGCCGATAAATTTAATTTAAAAAAAAAAGAAAAATATTTACTGACAGATTTTCAAATGTACTAGAACACTTTTCAATGAAGAATACTTATTTATATCCTACAATGCGAAGTTTCAAGAACGTGGGTCAAAATCAGAGCAGAGTTTGTCTGAAAGACTGCTCAGACCTCAGCCTCATGTGGGAAAGATGGCTGTCCCCCCGGTGACTGGCCTCTCCCCCTGTGACTCGCCTGTCCCCACTGTGACTGTCCTGTCCCCCTGTGACTGGCCTGTCCCCACCGTGACTCGCCTGTCCCCCTGTGACTGGCCTGTCCTCACTGTGACTCGCCTGTCCCCACTGTGACTGGCCTGTACCCCCTGTGACTGGCCTGTCCCCCTGTGACTGGCCTGTCCCCACTGTGACTGGCCTGTACCCCCTGTGACTGGCCTGTCCCCCTGTGACTGGCCTCTCCCCCTGTGACTCGCCTGTCCCCACTGTGACTGTCCTGTCCCCCTGTGACTGGCCTGTCCCCACTGTGACTCGCCTGTCCCCCCTGTGACTGGCCTGTCCCCCCTGTGACTGGCCTGTCCCCCTGTGACTGGCCTGTCCCCACGGTGACTGGCCTGTCCCACTGTGACTTAGGGTGTGGACTTTTACCCCAACATATCTTAATTTAATGAGGTTATATTCACCCCTATTTTTCCAAAATTGATGTTTTTACCCTCTGAACTCTTCAGAGATAGTTATATACATATCATGAAAGTTGGCAAGCCTCTGCTAACAAGTGTGAGAGAGAGTCTGACAGACGTAATTCCATTCGAATTGTAACATCTCAATACAACAAGACAATGTATTGTGACTACGCAGCCCAGGGAAAGGCCAGAAACTATCAGAATTTGAAAAATATTTATGAACACAATTTCAATCAAATGCTTTCCTATCGCAAAAAAAAAAAAAAGATTAGCTGTATTGCAAGTAATGAATTCAGAAGTCGGCACACCATCCTTTGGGTTTTATCTGACCCATCACCTGGGTGGGAGGCCCGGATGTGCACCCTTTATCTAAATGTGGGATGGTTCTGATTACATCTCCTAAATGCACCTCAGTAGAATTGTTTTATTCTCTTGATTTAATAGCATCACAGTGTTTGCTCATTTTCTTTGCTCTTTAAAACTTCCATTTATTTTACAAAATTATAAAAGGGAGGAAAGTAAAATGTAAATAAGAGTAATGGAAAGAGTGCCATAAGGCTGCCCGTTTCATGAGGGTCGGAGTGGGCTCTCGGCTTCATCACAATGTAGTCACTAAGAATGTCCACACGATAAAAACCCACTCCTGAAGTCCTACAAAGAATGAGAAAATGAGCGACTTATCCTCTAGTACCAGAGACACAGAATTAGAAACAGAAGACCAGGGGAAAGAAGCAAAAAGGAGAGAGAACTATGGAGGAAGGAAAGGAGGGAGGGAGGGAGGGAGGGAGGAGGAGGGAGGGAGGGAGGGAGGGAGAAGGGAGGGAGGGAGGGAGGGAGGGAGGGAGGGAGGGGGAAGGGAGGGAGGGAGGGAGGGCGGGGGAAGGGAGGGAGGGAGGGAGGAAGTGGCAGAACTAGAGTGAACTCAGGCAGTCTGCCTCCAGACTAAAAAAATATTGAAATATTGATGGAGAATATAATGGCTGAAATAAGGAACACGGTGAGAGAGTGTGCAGAATAAATGCAGATAAAGCAGAAGATCAGCGTGAGGTAGTCTACCAGAAGTTATCAGAAAAGGAGACATAAATAAAACATAAAGAAAAACTTAGGAGGTAAGGAGGACAGAATTAAACATAGCCACCTCCCCATAATGGAAGTCCAAAACAGAGAGAAAAATCATGAAAAAAATCTGTTCAAAATAGAAATGAAAGATCTTGTGTTGCAAGTACTCAGAGGGAACCAAGTAGGTTAGGTAGGCAGACCCACACCTAGACATATTGTGGGGAAATGTAAGAATACCACAACACAGATGAAGTTCTAATAGCATCAAACCAAAAAAAAAAAAAAAAAAAAGCAGATCACCTACAAAGGAACAAGAAGCACATTGTCATCAAAATTCTCAACAACGGGATACAAGAAAATATGAATCAATATTTTTAAACTAATGAGAGGGGAAAACCTTTGAACCTACCATTATACATTCAATCAAATTCTTATTTCAATGTGGAAGCAAATTAAAAACATCCTCAGGCATACAAAACCTTAGAGGATTCGATACAGAATGACCCACCTTGAAAACATTCTTGGAGGAAAACCAGATCAATAAGGAAAAAAGAGAGAAGATGGAGGAGGAGGAAGAGGAGGAGGAGGAGGAGGAAGAGGGGAGTTCTGCAAAAGACATGGAAAGTAAGTGTGATCGGATAACTCGTAGATTTCCCACATGAAAAAATAAGAAGAGGGCCGGCGGAGTGGCTCAGTGGGTTAAGATCTCACTCAAGAGTAGGAGCTGAGCTCTGAGCAACAGCAGTTCGATGCCAGGCCGAGCTGAGTTGCCGCTGAGCTGCCAACAGGTGGCAGGATGGCTCAGCTAAAAAAGAAGAAGAAGGAGAAGGAGAAGGAGAAGGAGAAGGAGAAGGAGAAGGAGACGGAGACGGAGAAGGAGGAGGAGGAGGAGGAGGAGGAGGAGAGGAGGAGGAGGAGGAGGGCCGGCCGAGTGGCGCGGTGGTTGAGCACTGGCTTGGGAAGCCAGCGGCCCCGGTTCAGGTCCCATATATGAGAGCCAGTAACACTGCCCTCAAAAAAATAAAATAAAATAAGAAGAAGAAAAGAAAAAGAACTGAATCCATATTCACTTAGAACTAGAGTTATCAAAGTCTTCATGATGTGAACATGGAATAGGAAAAAATAAAAAGCTATCCAAAAATATAAGAACACACTAGAAGTGTTAGTATGTTTCACAGACGCTTAACGTATGTTAAGATGTTGATGGTCTTCATTTGGTCTATGCATTCAATATGAACACTGTCAAAATTCAGAAGGCTTTTTAAAACGAGATAGATAAACTGATTCGTAAATCTCTGTGGAAATGTACAGAATGTAGAGCAGTGAAAACAATCTTGAAAAAGAACAGATTTGGAAGACTAACAGTACCTGGTTTCAAGACCTAGAGTGAAGCTACAAGACAGCTTGATACTGGCATCAGAATGGATAAAAGGATCAATGGAACAGAATAGGAGGTGCCAAAACAGACTGTCATATATACTTTCATTGTTTTTGTCCAAAGTACCAAGTCAATCCAGTGGGGGAAAGAAAGTATTGTTAATAAATATTGTTGCAATAATAGATAGCCATATAGAAAAAGAATGAACCTGAATCTTATCTCGCTCCATACCCAAAACTTAATCCAAGATTGATCACAGACCTAAATAGGAAATCAAAACCCAGAATGTTTCTAAGAGAAAACATAACAGAATATTTTCTCAGTCTTGAAGTAGACATAGGTTTCTAGGACAGGACACAAAAAGTAGAACCCACAAAATATAAAACTGATTACTCCAACTTCGTCAAAATTAAAATTTTCTGCTAATCTAAAGAGATCATTAAGACAGTAAATCAATAAATCACAAACTCAGAAAACACACTGTTTGCACATATATCTGATATGTTTACGTAAAAATTTTGAAAGGTCAACTATAAAAAAAAAACAATCTTTTTAAACTGAGCATAAGATTTAAATAGGCACACAACAAAAGAAGGTATAAGAATGAACAATAAATACGTGAAAAAATGCTCAGTATCATTAGTCATCGAAGAAATGAAAATTGCAATAAAATACTATTTCACACCTACTGATGTGATTAAAAGGCTGACAACACATGTGTTGGAAAGGAAATGGAGAACCTGGAGACCTCCCGTGTGTCCAGGGAAGTTAAAATGTCAGGTAGGAAATTAACAGCAACACAAACAAACAAAATGACCAGGTCCTTCACCACAAAACCAGAAGCACTATTTCTGCCCGTCCAAGAAAGAGTTACAGGTATCAACATTGTACTAGACCACAAAGGAGCACCCAGTGCATTTGAAGAACTAGTGTCATCAAAGTTTGTTCTCCTACAACACCGAATCAAAGTAGGAATTAATTTTTAAAAGTATAAATCAGAAACTTCCCCTATTTCTACAACCTCAATAATACACATTTTGCTTAAAAGGAAATTATAAAATACTTAGAACTGAGCAACAGGAAAACATTATATTTAAAAATGTGTGGACTGGGCCGGCGGGGTGGCGCGTTGGTTGGGCGCTGGCTTGGGATGCTGGCAGCCCCGGTTCGGATCCCGCATATGAGGGCCAATGACACTGCCCCAAAAAAAAAAAAAAAAAATGTGTGGACATATCTAGAATGATATGTAAAGTAAGATTTATATGTTAAAATACATTTTTCATGAGGCAAGAGAGATTGAAAACAAATGATGTAATCAAAGAAAAAATACGTTGAATTTATTACACTAAATAGGGATTGATTTTAATGAAAAACACGTGGGCAGAGTTAGCAACAGATAACAGATTGAGAGAATATATTTGCAATATCTAAAACCAACAAGGGACCATATTATCTAGAATATGCGAGAAATGCCTATAAATCAAAAAGAAAAAGCACATTAGCTGTGGAGGCAAAGAAGATGAAGGAGCAATTCACGGGATGAGGAAACCCAAGACACTAACAGGGTATGTGAAAAGATGTTATAGGTTCATTAAAAACTGGAGAATTGAAAATTAAAACAGCAAGACCTCAGCTTGCATCCGCCCACTGGATTAACAAGTGGGCAGATGCGCGGGGCAGCCTCAGCTTTGCCCTGAGGTGGCCGTGCTAGTCACACAGCCTTTTGGAGAGCCAAGTGGCACTACAGAGTGAGTTTGTGTGTATACATTGTCTGGCCCAGCAATTCTGCTCCAGGAACCAGAGAGTAGAGAAGACAGGATGTCCTATCCAGTGACAGGGAGGTGGAGGGATTCTAAATGTTAATGTTTTGGCAAAATATCGGTAAAATATCATCATTTCACACCATGGAATAGTGAGTAGGGAGCAATCAGAAGCCAGGGACTGCATGGAATTCCTGTCATGTGGAGAGGTCTTTAACGAATGGTGCTGAAAGGGGGGAAACAGAAAATAGAAGGAAATTCATGACGTTTTACCATTAGCATCTTTTAACATAAATGTTTTTTGTAGTAAATTCATATATGCAGTGAGACGACCATTTTCACCAGTCTTAACCATGCATCGTTCTGTGGCAGGAAGTATGTTCACGTTGTTGCGCAATCTTTACCTCCAGATATTTCCAGTTCCAGAACTTTCCATCTTCCCAACCGGTGCTCTGTCCCCATTAAACACTGACTCCTGACCCCTCGCTCCCAGCAGCCCCTGGCGCCCACCGGTCCGCTTTCTATCTGTGAATTTGCCAGCTCCGGGATCCTCATACAAGTGCAGTCACACAGTAAATTTCTTCTTGTGACTGGCTTATTTCACGTGCCATTATGTCTTCAAGGCTAATCCATGTTTTGGCACGTGTCAGAATTTCCTGCCTTTTTAGGGCTCATAGTCCAGTGCATACATGTATCATGTTTTTTTAAATTTACTCATCCATCCAAGATACGTGTGTTGTTTTCACCTTTTGGCTATAGCGAATAATGCCACTGTAAATTTACAAAATCCGACAATGCAGGGATATTTACAGACCAGGGAGGGCTTTCCCCAGACAGCCAGGGCTTTGAGTCAGGAACCACAGACTTTGAGTTATACCACCTTCTGGGCCTCAGAGCCCTGAAACCAGAATGGGCCCTTGTCTTACCAGCAACTTTAACTCTCTCTCTCTCTTTCCTCACCCCCCCACCCCCCACCCCACCCCCCACCCCGGGCAATGCTTAGTTAACCAATTATTCTGCTTGGATACATTTCCATTTCCTCATTAGCATTTCTTGATTTTCTGAGCTTGGAAGAAGCCGAGCTAAGCAGATCTGGAATCCTCTTAGCAGTAAGATGCCCCCTGCCCAGCAGGCCACGCAGGAAGCAAGGGAGCAGCCGCCACCAGAGTGCCAGGCGCTGTCATCTGTGCCCAGCACCCTCGGAGGGCCCAGTCTGGAAAGTTGCAGTGTGAAGTACTGCACGAGAATAAAAGAGGCTTCCAGAACAGTATCTAAAACGAGTATTATTAAAATCTTTCTTGGAAGTTTCCAAAGTGTCTCCGAACACAGGACCAGGTGACAAAAGCAAGGTGGCAGCTAGCTGGGGAAAGGTAAAACCTACCAAGACCATTACAATTTCGAATGAAATGACATATTCGGCAGTATTACTTTCTTCCGAGATCCTAAATTCTTCCCTGCTTCCTACCGATAATGGTTTTGGGGGGCGGGGAGACTGGGAAGGCACTTACGGGGATCGGGGGCTGGTGAAGCCAATAACTCCCTTATGTTGAAAATCTTTCTCAACAGTGCACTGGGGACACATCTCCAAAATGAAGTAGAATAAAGGCAAAAGCAGCCCATCTGTCTTTGTTTCCTTCCCCAGATACATGTCAATCACCAACGCTGCCGTTTAACAGGCAGTGCCCGGCCAGCAAATGGCAGGCTCCCACCAGGCAGCACTGTCCCCTCTCCACCCCGTGGTGCCCAGTGACCCAGTGACCCACTGCGAAGAGGGCTGCGGAGCCCCGATGGGAGGGCGGCGTTCTGGGAGGCTCCAGCCTCGGACTGGGAAGGAGGGCAGGCCCCTCCCACACCTGGGCCGGGTAATGGGGAGCCCGGGGGGTGGCACCCTTCCCCTCCCTGATCGTTTTGCTTTGGGGCATCGGAGCTACAGGAGGCCTCCCAGGGAACACTGGAAAGCATGGCCTCTGCAGCTGCTGGTGCAAAGGCAAGACAGGCCCTGGGAACACACTCCATCGCTGAGCCCTCTGGCTTGTCCAGGCCCGTCCTGCCGGGGTGTCCAGCATGAGACTGCCCAGCGTCACCCAGCAAGGCCGAGTGGCTTCTGGAGGGACTCGGAGGCCAGGACAACACTCGGAGCGGGAGGGCTTCCAAACCCAGCAGAGCGAACCGTGAAATGACCGGGTAAGGAGTTAGAGTCCATGTAGATGGGTCACCATTGTCCAGGCTTTCTCCTAACTCCCTTCGTCCCAGTAAACAAACCACAAGTACCTGGTGAGGCATGGTTAGTGATGGCATGCACTGTTATACATGGAGGGAAATTTCCATTAATGAAACGTTGAGGGTTCCCACTAACAGATTAACTGGTCAACTGTAAATTAAGCAGAAACTATTTTACAGCCATCGTATTGCTTGGAAACCTTTCTAAAACCTACTAGCTGTTGCCTCACCTCTAAGCGGCAGAGTCTCCAACAGAAACGTTTGAGCTGTTTCCATCCATTTGCTTATTCATTAAAAGACAATTTGAGTGCCCACTGTGTGTGTGTGGCGGGGGTGGGGGGGTGTTCCAAGGCCCCGAGGACATGAAAATAAGCGATTTCATTAGTAACACGAAGCTCATCGGGCAGCCTCTGCTTCTTAATGGAGGAGTACCATTCACTCACAACTAGTGTGGGGCCCATAGTCTTGTTCCTCCCCACACCTCGACTTTTCTTCATGACTATTATTTATTTTACTCAATCCCTCCCAGTTTTCCCCTCTCTGGGTTTCTTGGATGGTTCAATACATTTCCCTTTCCCACTCATCCGCGCATTCCTCATTCTTCTCATGCTTGCTTGCTCTTTCCTCACACTGACAATGGAATAGCTATTTCTTTAAACTATGAAAATGAGATAATGATTTATCACAAGTTATTATTCTCCCTACCCCACCCACACACACACATACACACACCATGCCCCACTCAAATCAGACTTCTTGTGGACACATTTAGAAGACATTTACTTCAGCACTGCCCGCCCCAACCCTGAGACAAGCTCTTGAGGACATAATTACTCCTCGATTTTGCTGAAGGGATTCAGTATTGATAGATTTTATTTTAGGTCTCTGTAAGAAATTTTGTGGAAGAATGTGTCTTCTCTTTCAGGAGACATAACTTAGCAGACGATTCACAGATAGTATCTAATGAGAGAGAGAGAGAGAGAGAGAGGGCGCTGATATCAGCTTGGAGTCTCCTGCTATTTCTGGCACCCCCAAATCTGACCCAGGTGCTCCAGTCAGAGGCTTCTTGAGCATTTTGCTCAGACTCTCAGCTTGTATATTCTCTGAAATGTACACCTGTAAATATCTGTCATCTTGTCATGTCAGTCGTAGCTCAGCTGGGTATAGAAATCCTGGGGCATGTCCTTTCTCTGAGCCATCAGTAATTCAGATGACTGTTTCATAGCATCTCACCATGTTTTACTCATCCTGCTTTTACTTTGAGAAAACTGATGGCAGTCTGATATCTCTGTTTTGCTAATAACTGGTATTTGAGCCCAGAAACTCACTAGATTTTGTATTTTTTTTAGAGGTGTCTAGGTGTATGTATTGGTTAGCCATTTCAGTCTATACATGTGGGCATCTCTTTAGCTCAGAAACTCGCAGCTAGTGTTTGCTTATTTCCCACACCTGCCCCTCTGCCTCAGGAACACCAGTCACTTTGTATTAGCCTTCTCTGATCTTCACCCATGAGTCCTGGTGTTTTGACTCTCCATTTTCCAGGCCATTAATTTCTGATGAAACAGTGTCTGTCTTTTTCTTTCATCTCCATCCTGATTTGGTGGGTTTTGTTATCTGGTCTCCAGGTCACCTTGGCCCCAGAAGAGAGGAAGTCAGCACACAGGTATACGCCTTGCTCTGCTGGCCTGCCCACCCCAATTCTCCTTGGCCCGAGCCTGTTCACCTGGGAGCTGTCAGTCAGGGGAAGGGTTGACTGAGAGGCCTTTTCTCACTTGCTACAAAAATAGGATGAAAAGTGTAAAAGTATAGAGTTTTCAAAACATCTGAGAAGAATCATAGAAATCCTGTATAGTCACATAGAACACACAGATGCTCCCACACACTCACACTCATCCCACGCAAACACTTTATATATATATATATACAAAGTGTTCGACCAGAGAAACAAACCCATGGAAATGGTGTAGAGTATGGACTTTTTATAGAGATTTGATGGTGTGTCATGTAGGTGCTGCTGAAGCAGTTTCGGTGTCTGCTACTGAAGCTGAGGTCCTTGGTAGATGGTTGGGATTGAAAGATGGACAGTAAGTGACGAAAAGCAGCAGGACGAGTTGAACCTCCCAGAACCCAGGAGAAAAGGCCTTGAACCTGCACCCACTCCCTATGGAACCTGCAGGGACCTGTCCCCATTCCTAGCCCCCCAACCGGGGTGACCTACATTCACACAGACTAATATTTTCTGTGGAGTCCGCCCCTCAGCTCCCCACACACACCACAGCCACCTCTGTCCTCACATTCACTCCTTCACAGGCAGGCAGGCCAGGCGCTGGGGAACGCACGTCGCACCGCTGCACACAGCACAGGCGATGTTCTGTCCTTTACAGGACATGCCACAAGGGCTCTGCAGAGCCCAGGGGTCGGCGGGTGTGGACTCAGGCTCCACTGCCACCTGCAGCATGGTGACAGTGTCATGCACAGCCACCCATTCCTAGTGGCAGCCCCTAACCCCATGTCAGCAAGCAAGAGTGTTCTTCTCCACATTGCACCCAAAATTGTCCCTTTCTTGGGAAGGAATGCCACATTTCCCAGAGCGACCTGGGTACCAAATCATACAAAAGCCACACAAAAAGTAGGCAGGAGCTATTCCGAGTGGCTCAGCCCCAGGATTAAAATGCGAGTGTTGTGTTGAGTCAAAGATCCTTTCAGTTGAAGAGCAGCCGGCCGCAGTAAATACAGTGTTCTTAAATTGTGCTTCCTGCTGGAAGTGGGGAGAATGGAGGAGCCTTGCTCGGTGCTGGTATTAACACGGGTAAGCCCTCTCTCCACTAAGGCTTAGGTTACCCCAGATGCAGGCCACACTCACTCGATGGGTTTAAAGGGCTTTACATGAAGTGCAGTTTATATTGAATTTCTTTGTTGCTTGTTTCGAAGGTCCCTGAAGACATGGAAACTACAAAGCAGCCCTGAAAACAGGAATGTTGGAACAGATGTTATTTAGGCATTTTCACATAATAAAGACTTCTAATAATCCCCAATGCCCAATTATCCTAACAGTTATGCCAAAGTTTTCACTCAATGCATGGTAAAAGCATACAATATTGACTGGACTAAAACCACAATTATTTAGGACATAGGTGATGCCAATCAAAGGGGACATTTAAACAATTGACTCCCATGTTTTTTAGGGCCCAGATTAGCCAATAACCCAACTTTGTACTGACATAGAACCAATTAGTCAAGTAATAATTGCATGATAAAAGCTATGTTCTCAGAGGGAAAGAATCTAATATTTCCTGCATTTCTAGATCAAAACTATATCATGATATATAACAGTGGACATTACTTGGTACTATATCGTGTTTCCATCTTTGTCCTAATCAGAAGGCAGTGATGTACAGCCTGGGACAAGAAACCATCTTTCCACAGGTGCTGTGTTGTTTGTTTGTTTGTTTGTTTGTTTGTTTGTTTGTTTGTTTGTTTTTGAGGGCAATGTCACTAGCCCTCCTATGTGGGATCTGAACCGGGGCCGCTGGCTTCACCGTGCCACTCGGCCGGCCCCAGGTGCTGTGTTTTTAAGCACAGGTCAAGGACGTTTTCAGGAGTGGTCAGAAATTGCAAGTCCAACACATTTTCTTTCTTCTTATTTTACATTGGAAATGTAACAATGCACAAATGTATCTTTGATAAATTCCAGCTTAAGAAATAATTTTACATTAGCGGAAACAAAGAAAGCAGATTATTTTCTCTAATGCTCTTCCTATTCTAACACCTAACTTTGTGCCCTGCTGATAATATGAGGTTTAGATCAATTTTAGAAGATGAGGCCAAGCACAGTTTAATAATTCTATATTTTCATATGAAAAGCAAGCAAACGAATATCTTTCACTGTGTACGAATAATACATATTTTAAAAAGGAGACAACCTTTGGTGTCCAAAAAGCAGGTCTGGTGGTCGACAGCTATCTGCATGTGAGCTGTGATCCTTCTGAAAGACCCGTAAAATAATTAGAATGGGAAAACAGGAGTGAAGAGCCCTTCTCGCCACTGCCCAGGTAAGGAAAGGGGGAGCGAAGGGGACCATACAGATGAGTGTGGCTGGGCACCCCTCAAACCCAGGCACCAGGAAAGGCTGGGGGGTAAAGTGCATCCGAAGGGAGCTGGACATGGCTTTGGAGGAAAAGCTGTACAGGTGCTGCCCACTCCTCCAGCGGTGACTCTAAGAGGGCGTCAGGAGGACGAGTGCGTGCCCTGCCCACAGGACCGTCACAGTGGGTGACATCAGCCCAGTGGGAGCAACTAACATTGTTGCCAACATCCAATGTTGAGGATGACAGGGTATCGATGAAGAAGGTCATACGAGGTGATTTGGGTACAAGTACCTTCAGTGGACCTGGTGGTGTCCAAAGCACCCATCATGCCCACTCCCAGACATCTATGCTCTAGAGAAAGCCTCACAGCTGCTTCTGGGCATGAACAAGAAGGCTTCTAGAACAATGTGTGAATGGACAAGAGAACGGGTACATTTTCATATGAAGAAATGACATACGGAGTGAAAAGGATTGAACTACCGCATGTCAGCGTAGATTAGCATCTAAGGCACTGTTTTGAAGGGGAAAAGCTAGTCATAAAGACTAAATAAAATGGAATTTCATTTGCATAAAGTGAAAAACCTGCAACGATGAACAGCATTACCTAAGGTTGCATCCTACGTGATGGTCCCGTAAGGAGCCACAGGGAAACGGGCCTGGGAAATGGAGGCCAGGAGCAGGGGGGGACCAGAGGTCTCTGCATTTCCACAGTACTTCTTAAGTTGTAGTGTGGGCCCAAAGAGGTTTGCTTTATGATGGTTCTTCTGTCTTATATTTACTCTTTTGACTCTATGTTACATTTCAGTAGGTAAACTAACGGAAGGCCATCACCAGTCCTGGGGTGGCGCCCAAGGGAAGCAGGAAAAAAGAAGTAAAATAATTACAACACATGATTCCTCTCCTTAAAATGTTCAAACTGACTCAGAAAAGCAAAACTCATTCAGCTGAAAGAATCTGAAAGTGACCTTTTCAGCAGTGGCTCAGGCTAAAGGACAGTCCACGTGGGAAGGAGGAAGCCAGAGGTGGCGTGAGTGGCTGAGCGCAGAGGGTGCAGGACAGCCAGCCTCCTGCCCCTGCCCAGGGCTGTCAGCGAGAAGACGCCCCAAGTGCCCCCAAGGGCGGGGGGTTCTCCTAGCAGGCACCATGGCGGCTCCCAGGACAGGGCCTGTCCCAGCCGGGGTCCTCCGTGGGGTCCCAGACCAGCCTGGCAGGGCAAGTCCAGCTGGGCGGGGGGAGAAGGCATTTGATGGCGTCATCCTGAGAAGGGAAGCACACATTTTTCCAGGATATCTTGCGTTGGGAAACCGCATGACATTTTGTTAGCAAAGGTGTCCCTGAGCACAATGAGAGGAGTTTCTGGCTGGTTTTCAAAAATCTCAAGGTTGCGCAGGGCTGTTTATAGGGTGGATGTGACCAGTTTCAGTAAAGACAAATGAGAGTGTTAGTCTAATCTTTCTGCCCTGCATTTCTTCCTGTGATCTGAGGTCCACTGGTGAAAATCTATTAAAAGCCTTCCTGATTAAAAAAAGAAAAACGAAAGTTGCCATTTCACTTGATCAAAATTGAAACCCAGAGGAATAGCCTCAATTTCTGATGAGCTGAGGCTGACACAGTGGTGCCTTCCTAGCCCAGCTGCCCAACCTCAGCCTTGATGGACAGCAGGGTGGCCAGCACACCAGGGCACCCCAGGGAACCAGGGAACACCAACGCCCAGAAATGCGTGCAGTGACAGGGGTGCAGGATAAGCCACGGGGAGCTCAGATGAGTATGTTGCTCCCATCTGCAGCTGGGCTCCTGCGCTCACTGTGGGTTCACATCAGAAGCAGACCTCACACCTGGGCTGGAGTGAGTGGGATGCAGGGCAGCGCCTGTCTTCTCAAGCCCAAGTAGACTCGAAGTCTCTTCTTGTTTGGGGAAACTTCAAGTTCACCAGCCTCCTCGTGCATTCCATGTAGCTGAGATAGTTACGAGAGGAGATCTTTGCAATACACACTTTGTGCCGTGAAACCGAAAGGTTGGCTTCTATGAAAACCAGATCTTGGAAACAGCAAGGACTTGCACTAAGCTGTATTTTTCCCACGTTCAGTCCCGCTCACATGTACTCTTGTCTCATTCTCCCCCAGTTAAGTGAAGCCTCCTGCCTCCGTTTCACAGGTGAGGGCCTCCTGCGGGGACCCACCTCCTGCCCTTCCGCCCCGGGCTGTGATGTGAATTCAGCCCCAGGAGCTGCGGGGCTGAGCTCCCAGCCAGGGGGAGTCTCCTGGCCTGCGCCCTGGATGGGGAGCAGCTGCCCCACGCAGCACACTCGGCCTGTGTGCGAGGGGTGTGCCTGTCTCTTTATAGGCAGATAACTAAGTTTATATTGGATTTTTTGTTTTTAATCTTTCAAATGCAATCATAAATATTTTGAAAGAGAGTCTTCAGATTGAGCAGCCGAAGCTGCCGGCTTCAGCAACCTCAGACTGTCCTTGGCTGCAAAGTTCTAAGAAAACATGGCTTCGGTCCTGCCCCGCCCCGCCCCGCCCCATAGCATCTCATGTTTGTGCTATTTCCTTTCTGTCTGCAGACCCCCCACCAGCCAAGGAAACCAGCACAGTTGAGAGACAGACAGACAGACAGAGAGAAGCACAGGAGGAAAAAGGGACAGTCGTCGCCACCTTCGTTCCATGGGCCAAGCTCATACACCTCATGTCACCTGCTCTCACAGCAGCTGAGGGTGGCACCATTTTGCAGATGAGAAAACAGACACCCAGAGAGCTGGGGTTTGGTGCCCCACTCCGCCCGCCCGGAAGTGATGAGTTGGCTCTGAACTCTGACTGTCGAGACTCCAGAGCTCGTGCTGGTCTCCATGATTATACACAGATCCCCTGTCACATAATCTAAATTAAAAGGCCTCACTATCTCACACGAGAATTACTTTGGACTAGTCAAAACAAAAATCATATTAGGCATCTTTCTTCCAAACATTACAAGTCATCTTGAATCAATTCTCCACATCATAAAATTAAAACAAGTGTCGTTTATCAACCAAAGTGAGACTAAAACAACTCGTGTCCTGCCAAAATTAACTTGGAAAAAAAATCACTGTTCTAAAGACCTTAAGTCCATTTCTAAGCTTCTCAATGTTGCCCAAACAGGAAAGGAAAATAAAATTAAAAGAGAAAACTAACACGAGTTTCCTGGAAGCATTAAAATGCAAAATAATTCTCTTGCCCTCTGTCCCCTCCAAACTGGATGCTGTTGACTCTTTCTTTATGTCAACAGACTCGGTGTCCAATTAAAAAGCCATCAGCCAACCTCCCAGGGAGCAAGCTGAGCTCGCCCCGCATCAGGCAGGAGAGTCTGTCCCTGGTGGCCTCAGAGAGCCCAGGGCCTGGGGAGCCAAGAGGTGCCACCAGAGAAGTGACGATGTGGCGTTTCCAAACAAGCCTCGACTTGGTTCCATTTGCTGGTTATTATGTCCAATGGTCACTGATGCTCAGGCTCTCAGCGTAGGCATGAGAAGGGCTGTCTCCCTATCCGGGGCACAGTGGAGATGGGAAAGCCTTCTGAGCAGGAATGTAGGGTCATGCTCTACCGAGGACAGCCATCTGCCAAACCTGGCAGATGTGACCTTCCGTGAGCCTCTCCAAGCTCCCTCGACAGACACCCCCATGGCACTGATGCCTCAGTGACAACACTGCCCTCCAGGAGGATGAAGCCACTCCACTCCACATGTTCCCGGCAGCGTCCACACCTCACTATATCAGAGCACATTTTCCAGACATCACTCTGAGCCAGGCCCTTTGTGACAGCATTCAGGTGTGTCTTCGTGGTCCTCACAGCCCTGCAGCAGGCCCTTATTCACTGTGCCATCTCACAGGTGAAGAGATGGAGGCCGAGCGGTGAGGCCAGGATGGAGGGCCTAAGTCCAGCTGTGCCCTCTGCCTGCCCCATCGCCTCAGCCCCACAACTGTTCAGACGCTGGTGAAAGATGAACCATAGCAGTGAGTTTTAAATACATTTCTTAGGTTTTCTAATGCAAACCGCTTGATTGGCATATTGTAACCTCAGCTGGTTCTGATTCCACATTCCTCTGTGTGAAGAGAAGAGAGTCGCGAAGAACCAAAGTGATGGGATTGTTCTCATGTCTGGAAACACTTGAAAGTCCGAGATGTTTTCTATCGCTGGGCCTTCCCGCTGATGGATTAAGTGATCAGGAGAGAGAGCAGTGGCTGCTCTGGAAGGAGTCAGGAGCCACTCCACGCCAGTCCGAACTGAAAGGTGGGAGAGTGTGCCCAGTGGCCAGCAAGGCCAGCAGGCGTCCCAGATAAATAGGACTGGTCACCCAGCAGCTGAGGTCTGAGTGAGTTGTGTCTGTCCCTGTCACCAAGAGGAGAAAACACTTCACAACACCAGGCTCGTGGGTCAGATCAGAGCCTGACCTGTGGATTACTTAGTTCCCCTCACACACAATCAAGAAGTGCACTCCACCCGTGTCACTTACCTGGAAATTCTTAAAATACCATTTTTCAGAAAATAAATAAATAAAGGACTTCAAACGTAAAGCCATGAAATAGTACCCATCTTTTTTCCTGTAATTTAGAAGAGTAATTAATTCCAGCAGTTGAGGAGAGTAACCTCCATTCATGTCCCAAATAACTTAGAGGAACAGATCACGGAAGCAGAAGAAAACTCTTTCAATAGATCAGGATGGGTAGGCAGGGATGGATAGAGCAGAAAATGTACTACGAACAATTCTCCAGCCTACCCCAGGAGAATACAGGAATTTGGTGAACATCTATCCCAATGAACATATTTGTGACATCAGTAAAAGTGATCTGCCTACTTCCTGGAGTCAATTTTGGGAATGGGCTGAAAATGACTCAGACTCTTGTGCTAAATGGATATTTGAATTGATCCATTGACAGACCAAATGAAAAGAAAATTGTGAATGAAAAAAGTAACAAAGAAGGGAGTGTGGGCAGAGAGAGGGATGGAGGGAGGGAAACTAACTAGTAAATAATCGTACACATCAATATAGAAAAGAATTGTTCGAAGGTAAGATGAAATGAAGCACCTGGTGCAGCTTTGTTTGCTTGTTTGACAGATTCTGCTTCCTCAAAGTGTATACTATTAATACATCTCGGAACCCAAAGGCCTCATATGTCAAATTCACTTTGCTTATAAAGCATTTGTTGGACATGAATCACTTGTGACAAATATGTCAAAAGAGATATGGTTCTGATTTTGTTTATTACATGATGAAACAGTGTGAGGGTCTAGTGTACGATGCATTTACTCATTCATTCCACAGATACATGAGAGCCCAAAGTGAGTGAGGTGCTGGCCCAGGACCGGGTGGCGGCCGGGCCGGGATGGACGGTGGCAGAGCTGCCCCTCTCAGTGAGCTGGTGCTCAGTGGGTGGAGCTGCAGGCAGGCGCAGCTCCTAGGCTGTAAAGAACTCACTCATCACGCAGTTACGCTCACTCCTACGTCTCTGTATGCCGGTGAATTCTCTCCTTAAGTTAAATTCCTAGCAGGATGCCTGCGTGGGAGAGTGCGAAGGAGCCTGGTGTGGTCCGTGGAGTCATGATTTTAGCCTCCTATTTTATATGACTCAGGGAGGCCATCAGAGGTCTGAGCCTGGTCTTCCCAGCCCCTGCAGCTCCCATGATTACAGATGGGGTGAAGTATGTCACTCAGGAACTGGAGGGAGGCTCCCCCACTGGGCATATTTGTACATGAGCCCCCCGATCAGTGTGTGTGACGCATTCACTGCTTCCAACCCCCTCCCTCCAACACACACTCACAATAAATCCATCTCTGTGAGGACAGCTCCCAACCCTAGCCCAGCTAGGCTTTCCCAAGCCAGTCGTCCTACCCCCACAGCCCCAGGCTTTCTATGGACTGACTTGTGTCCCTCTGGATTCATAGGTTGAAGCCCTAACCCCCAATGTGACTGTATTTGGAAAGGGGCCTCTAAGGATGGAATTAAGATTAAATGAGGTCATAAGGGTGGGGCCCTGTTTCAATAGGGTTACTGCCCTTATAAGAAAAGGCAGCAGGGGCTCTCTCTCTGTGTCTCCATGGGCACCCATGGAAAACAGGCCATGTGAGGACAAAGCCAGAAGGCAGCCAGGAAGAGCGATCTCACCAGAGCCCCAATTGGCTGGAAACTTTACCTGCGATGACCAGCATCCAGGCTGTGAAAATAAATGTCTGCAGTTTGAGCCACTCCTGTTGCATATTTTGTTATGGCAGCCCCAACTGACTACAGGCCTGTAGTTGGGAGAGCTATGTGGTCCAAGAATGGAAAATGGTAAAGCTGAGGACAGTGCCACCGAGGGCATGGGACATGCAGGAGAAGCCAGGGACCCTGCCCCCAGCCTGCCCTGTGACCGAACAACCAGACTCCTTGACAGGTTCCCAGGAAGATTCTGGGAGACGGATGGTCATGGACGTGGTGAGTGATGACTCAGGGGGACAGTTATCCAGAGCGGGGAATGATTCTGCGAAAGACACTTGGTTATCTAGATGAGGAGACGATGATTCTGGGAACAGACCTAATGTCAACATGCTGAGTGCAGAAGTGTTGCCAAGAACGATGCAGAGTCCCACACAGGAGATGTCACCAGCACAGGAACATGAGGTCACATTTCCAGGCAAGGCTTTTCTCACTCAGGGACAGAGTACCTGGCCACCTCCTGTGAAGACCAGCACATCTCACAGGAGTGCCGAGGCCATAAGCACCCTGGGATTTGCAGGCCCCCTCAGCAGCTAAAGAAGAGAAGAGGCCCTGTCAAAGACCTGTCCTCTGAGAATGCCTCTGCTAAGGCCACAGTGGGTATTAGGGGACCTTTATCTCCTCTCAGAGTATGTACCTGAGACTAACCCCAGAGCCTCCTTCAAACACTCCCGCCACTGACCGACCTCCACTGGCCCTATTAGTATTAGTATTAGTATTAGTATTAGTATTAATACTAGTAGCAGCCTCCCTTCCCACCTTGAGGTGATATACACTCACTCACTGTTCTGAAAGCAGCCACACCTGAGCAAGGCAGCTGTTTCATAACGAGGTAGCCAGATCTGGGCAGAAGTGCTGGTGTGAGGCAGTCGGGAAGGGAGTAGCCAACCTGTAATATTTGCCGATTTCCGTGGTATAAAGCTTGCCATCAGCATGGCTACCAAAGCGAGGACCCTGAGCTGGGAAGAGTTACAGGGTCCCTCCCTCAACACAAGCCCGGCTCCAGCATGGGGCCAGGCTGGGGCAGAGCTGGTTGGTGCGGACACAGCAGGTAAGGAGTGCCTGTGCCCAGGGCCAGCCCTATGTGACCCAACAGGCAGTGGCTCCTTAAATGTCCACCTGCCCCACTCACCTCCCCTCTGCTCCAGTGGACTCAGACTTACTGGGCTGTCACTTGAGATTCAGCCATGACGGATCAGCAGCAACTGAGCGACCACGGAAGCCACGTGGAAGATGACTTGCCTCTTTCACAACAACTTCACCTGGGCAGCAGGGAGGGCACCTGGAAGGGGTGTTTCCAGCGCTGTGGAGGGCACTTCATAGCCAATCATCATTTCTGAAGACAGGAACTGCAGGGAGAAAGGCAGAAGCTCTTGTCTGCAGGGCCACACCTGGATGACGGAGCTGCTTTCACATGGAAAGCGCCCTCCTCGGCCTCCCACTCAGTGGTGCCACGCATTGCTGCACACCCAAGAAAGTCGCCCCTGTGCTGGCCGAGTGGCCCGGTGGTTAAGCGCTGGTTTGGGAAGCCAGCAGCCCCGGTTCGGTCCCACATACGAGGGCAGGTGACACTGCCCTCAAAAAAAAATAAATAAATAGAAAGTCGCCCCAAGCTCAAAGAAGCACACAGGGTCCCCACCTGATGGCTGCTTGCCTGTGACAAGCCTGACAGTTACAATCTTTTGCTCTTGAAACATAAATGTATGTATTTACTTTTGTACTCAGAGGAAAGAGTGTGGCATGAGGAGGCATAGACCTATGTCCTGGGAGCCGGTCTCAGGCCAGCTGCCAGGCATGTGGGCTCCATGCTTCGTGGCTGGACGGCCCTGGGCGGCCACTGCAAAGCTGGCAGACGGAGGGTGGTCTGAAACCCAGGGGCATGGCTGGCTCCTCCATGTTGGAACCCAGGTGGCCAGATGTGTCCGCAGGTCCTCCCTGGCAGCTGGCCCCATGACGCCCTCGGACGGCAGCTCAGAGATGGGGTTTCTGATGTGCAAGGGCCGGTCTTGTGTGGGCACTTGACAACCCCAAATCAAAGCACAGTTAGGAAAACGACCCAGTGGGACATGTTTATCGCCCCTCTAATTCCTAGTCTTGTTTCCCCAATACACCCAAGGAGACTGAGTCCGTTTTGTAGTTTAAAGACAAAACACACAAACGTGCGTGGCCATTATGTTTAAGAATAGATGGGGTGTCAGTGGTGGGTCAGCGGTGTGGTGAGCGAGCCAGCGGTGATGGGACGTGCACAGCAGGTCTGGATTCCAATCCTGCTTGGCCGCTCGCTGCTTCCTTCCCTGCTTTCTCATCCGAAAGTGCAGGTTAGCGCCACTCGCCCGAAGCTTGCCGAGGGGCTTGTACTCGGTTAAGCACAGAACCGCCCACTGCAGAGTCTATCAAACAGCCGGCAGTTAAGGACTAGCCCTCCATCCCTGTCACCCCTCTTCCCTCTACTCCTTGACCAGAAAGCACACTGGTTAAGGATGAAGACGTTGTTCATCAGACAGCCTGAATTTTAGGTCTTGTCTACTCAGTAACCATGGGGCCCAGACATGCATTGACCTGTGTGAGCTCTTGCTGTGTCAGTAGTAACATCCGTGTCCCAGTATTGCTGTAAGAATTAAACGACGCGCAACATGTAAAAAGCTGAGCAAAGGACTGGGCCGCAACGGCCACTCAACAGACCCAGCTACTTCCGCCTCCTCTGAGATTTCATCACGGAGGGGCACTGAGAACTTGCAGCCTCCCTAGTCCACAGGAGTCGATCACACGAACCAGCCACCAAACTCTGGTGCTGTGAGGTGTCATATGGACACAGAGAGAAATTCTGGTTGAGAATGCTTCATACGGATGGGATAGTCTGCCACAAATAGCTCCGTGAAGACCCTCATGGCCGATGGGGTCCCGGTTTCTGCTCTTTGAAGCCTGTCAATATGTTCAGTTGGTGTTATTTCTTCTGAACCAAAGTAACAGACTTAGAAGACAAGTTTTAAGCTAAACCAAGATCTACACATACGTGCTTTGCCAAGATCACTACACATCGTTTATAATTTCCTAATGATTTTTCTAAGAATTCTAACATCCAATTAATTATGTACGTGGCCATTGACTTAATAGGAAGCATTTTTCACCTTCAAATTAGCATAATGAAAGTAAGAAAACAGTAGAGAAAGAAGACATTCACAAGTCTTAATTTTATCTCATTGAGAATTTTCTTTCACAGTGTCCACTGAAATCTACACATGTTGTGGTCACCCCGAGTGAGCCACACTCAGCAGGATTAATCTGTATCGAATGCTAATTTTCTCCTATTGAAATTGTGCTTCCTAAAGATATTTTGTTATTGAAAATACGTAGCAGCAGGCCAGCAGGACCAAGAAAGGAATACCCACCTTTAATCTTGCCCTGATTGGCAGCCCTGAAAGCTCTAAATAACTTAACAAAAGACTGAACTTCTGACAGCACGGAGCGTACGGAAGCCGCCTTCAGACAGGCGAGGGCCGGCGGGGTGGAATGGGGCCTGCAGACCTCGCCCTGTCCGACGTGCTGCCCTCACTTGCCCTCGCTCGATCCCGTTTCTGTCTGAAAACAATCCTCCCAGTTTTATGGTCTCTCCCACTAGTAGTTTGTTCTACAATTTAAAATGTTAAGGTTGAAAGGAAGCTTAAGCAAAGGGAAGTCAGCAGTCCCAAGTTACCCAGTCTCTCACCTGAGGAAGCAGGCAGGTGAGGCGGCCAGGCAGCAGCTCTCGGGGGGTGAGAGGTGCTGTCCGCTTTCCCAGAAACCCACTCGCCTGTTCATTTATTTGGCAAAGGTGTTTGTTCTAAGCACTTGGGATCAGTCGGGAAACAGATTGACAAAGATCCCACCCCACTCTCTTGGAGGTTACATTCTGGGTGGGGGGAAACGCCATAAAAATAAAGACGCAAATGAGCAAATCACCTGAAAAGTACAAAGGAAGCAGAGAGAGGGCTGGGCAGAGTGGGGATGGGCACCCAGGTGCTGGGCAGCAGGCACTGAGCAGATGCTGGGTGTGCTGAAGGAACACACGGGCAGGAGGCAGAGGGTGAGGTGGAGAAGGCCAGCGGCAGCCCACGGGAGGGCTGGGCTCTGTCCTGCGGGGAAACCCGGACCTGGCTGGGTGTGACCCAACCGCATCAACAGAAACAGTGACTGAGGCAGTGGGACAAAAGCACATTGAATGCAGGACCGGTCAAGAGGGCAGGTATGAAATCGGCTGAAGACAGGACACTGCAGGAGGGGGCGGTGTGGAGGGCACCCTGGCTTCCCATGCAAGCGTCGCCAGCCGGCTAGCAGGCAGACTGGGACTCCGCAGGTCCTCCTGCCATGAAGGCAGGAGCAAGCGAGTGTTGGGAAAAGCAGACGGAAGACGTGTTCTGACTCCTTGGACAATCCCTGATTTCCCGAGTTCCAGGTAGTTTGTTCACAGGTCACAAATCTGCATCATGCCGTGTTGTGGGGACCTACTGAAAATGTCCCAGATGTTCACGGATGGCGAACAACCACAATCCAAGGTTAAACTGCACAGGATGTTAGGAATATATGGTCTCCATATTCACATGAAGAGGGTAAAAGTTACACCAGTAACTAAAGAAACATTTAAAGAAGGTGCAGAACAATGTACAACCTATTACCAGTTTTGTAAAAGCATTTGTACATGATGATACAGCTAAAAACATTCTCTGGAAGATGCACAAAACCTGGCAACCTCGCTTGTTGGAAAAGGAATGGTGGTTGGGTCACAGGAGTGGAAGGGAGGTTTTTGGGTCTTTTTGTTTTTTTCCTTCCGTATGCCCTTTTATTTATTTATGTATTTATTTATGTATTTATTTATTTAATGCATTCATTCATTTCCATTCTAAACCATAATATTTTATGGTGTAAAATTCAAAACTTTTAGGGTTCTGAAGACAGTGACGTTTCTTTTCAAGAGAGCTTTGTTTGGGCGAAGCTCATTAAGGAATAACCATCCAAACCCTGGCTTCACGTCTTTCCTTGCGTCCTGTCCAAATGGCTCTCCGGCCAGGGAAGCCCCTACACTGAACACGCTGGGTGAGTTGACCAAATAGGGAATCTTACCGTTATTGATATTCCAGAGTATGCTGTCCTTAAGCCACTTCCCTGTAAACATAATAAAGTGTGTCTCCACAAGGACTTCCTAATCAATTCAAGTTCACATCTGCATAACACTTAGAAAGATTGGTCTTTAGATGCTGTGCCTTAAAGGCTCCAGGGGAAGTTTTTGTTTCTTGATTAGCTTGTTCTTGAGACCAGCAGGGACCATAGGCGCTCTCAGGAGTCCATGCATCTCTCCCATGACAAGATGCTTTAAATTTTGCATTTTCGTTTCAGTTATAATCAAAAAAGGAAGAACGTATCTCTTGCCAGCTCTGTTTTTTGGGTAATTGGCCCTGATTGTGGCCTACTAATAAGAAAAGGACAGAACTGGAGTAATTAACAAGTGATTTTCTATACCAAGCAAGGTCCATTTGACACCATAGTGACTGATGGGATGTCCCCCTGTAGTCCGATGGGGGAGAGTGATGAGTTTTGTCACCACAGAACCCAGGGCACGTTTAAGGAACAAGAAACAGCTTCAGAAGTCGCACTGAGAGTCACACTTAATTTAAGCCAGACGGCAACATTGATTTGATTCATTTAAATATCACTGATAGTAAAGTTTTACTTGCATCTAATTTTCAATTTATGTTTATAGCAAGTGAAAGGGTTTATACTAGCTTTATTAGTGTACCCCTTAAGAAATAGAAATTACAATAACTTATGTCAATGCTAATCCATGCTGTGAAAACGCACCGCCCATCTAGGGAGCCAGTGTGGTTATCTGCCCCAGCAGCACCGCTGAGTGCGGGATCTGGAAACCAAGAAAGGCAGGATGGCTTGGGAGCTGGGCGGCGCTCCGCGCACCGCCGGCACACTGACTGCATGGGCGCAGGCGATGGGGTCCCTTGAAAACACAGTGTGAGGCCGCCTGCTTCCTCCACACCCGCCCACCCGGAGGCCCACCGGCCACGAGTGTCTCCACTTGCTCATGGGAAGCGCAGGCCACATGTGTTCATGCCATGTGGTAATTCCTTCCCCGGCTTGTCCCGGGAGATGAATAATCAGGGGGTAACGTGTTTGGCCGCAGGAAAGAAGACCCGACAAGGAGTGGTTTCAGCAAGTGAGGCCTTGTTCTCCTCGTGTGACAGGTGTCAGCAGGGGAGTGGCTCGGAAGCTGGTACCAGGGCCACATCTCGGCAAACCTCGTGGCCTCTCACTCCTGGCAGTCACCACACCTCCTGGTGCCAAGATGCCAGTGGCATGTCAGGACAGCGGTCTGCCCTGTGCCCAGGAGAAGGGGCTTCCCTGGCAGGACGCTGTCTGCCCTGTGCCCAGACCAGCCAGGATTCATGCCCTGGCCCTGTGGTGGCCGGGCCTGTGACCACGGGAGAAGGTGGCAGCTGTGCCACAGAGGGACTTCCATTTTCACTTTTAACATCACGGTCACGCTGGCTGATAACTGTAAGAAACCTAAGAATTGTAGGAAAGTCCCACATTTATGAAAACAAACGAAAGGTTTAAGAAAATGTGCTGGAAATATCAGCCTGTTATATGTGATAACAAAACACTCGTTTGGCTTATCCAATACTGTTTGGACAAGGTTCAATTCTATTTTTAGGAGATTTCAATTTCCTTTCCCATAAACTCCATGAAATACAGTACGTGGCATATTCACAGTGACCCTTTGAAGAGTGTTACACTTTCGGGCCCTTTAATACGTCTAAATGAGATGGTCTCCTTCTCACCTCACTGAGCAAATAAATAGCGGTCGTGACAATCACTGGAATTGGGCATGTGTCCCCTTCCCTCCAGGGTGTCGCCAGCTTACGGCTTCCAGTTACTCTAACAAAAGCTCTCTAAAGATGGTTCTCGGCAATAAAGACAATATTTAGGGCCATCTGGCGGTCCCATTCAATTTATTTCTTTGACAAGACTTATAAATAAAGAAAGCGTAATTTCCAAAAGCAATCACGAAATTCACTATGCAAACCACTAGCCATGGCCCGTGCTCCTTTCTTCTAGTCTACACGTGGGGCTACTTACATCACAAGCCCTTCACAGCCCTTTGCGCTTCTAAAGCACTCTGCGAAATTAACCAATTTATTCTCGGAGAACGGAAGGCAGTGGGACCCGCACCGCAATGAAATAAACGGTGGGCTTTTCCACGTCGGGTGACAATTATACTGGACTGGCACTCTTTGTTTGCAGGTATCTCCTGCCACCCCCTTGTGTCCCTTGGGTACCTTCCATGTCACCTGAGGTGACCCCATGAGAAAAGACTTCCCGCACACTCTTCAAGGAACAGCAGCATCCCTTGTGCACACTGAAGGGAACTGCCAAGCCGCCGCCCTAGCAGCCTCCATCCTTCAGTGAGCGCCAGGAGCCACAGTGGCCGGCAGCAGGAACTCCCTACTCCTGAGTGATTGAGGGCACTGCGGTACATGTCACGGGATTCTCCCTGATTTTCTCAATGGCCACCCAGGGGCCGGTCACCAGAGTCACATGAGTAACATCTCCTGCCTTGGCATAATCTTTCCTCCAGGAAATTGCAATCACTCGAAACGTATCGTGCATCCTCTGGATTTTCCCAGGACTGTGATAATGAGATGTTTGTTGTGTTTGAAACCAGGTCTCGCCCAACCTCACTGCTTAGCAATAAGGAATGGAGGGTCGATAACACAAAACAGCCTGGGTGGAATTCGAGGGATTCATGCCGAGTGAGAAGAAGCCAGCCCTCAAAGTTCACATGCTGTGTGACTCCATTTATGTAACATTCCTGAAACAACACAATTCCAGAAATGGGAAAAAGATTGGTGGTTTATTGGGCTAAGGAGAGGTGGTGGGAAGTGGCTGAGGCCGGAAGAGGCAGAGCATTGTGTGGAATTCTGGGGGTGATGGAGGTGTCTGGGCTTTGACTGGATGACCTGTCCACGAATCTACATGGGTGACAAAATTTTACAGAACCAAACGCACACAGAAATCAGAGCATGAAAATGGGGGTTTCGGGCAGGACCGATGCGTTAATCAAAGTGGATATCTGGTTGGGATTTCCTGCTATAGATTTTCGAAATGTTTATCATTAAGGGAAACCGGGCATGAGTGATCTTTCCGCATTATTTCCTAACACATGACAAGTTTTAAGTTTGGCAAAGACCACATAATCCAAAATGATGGCATTGTACTCAACTGCCAGACATACTGCTGTCACATCATCCCGCCTTCCCACATTTTCCCCGCGGTCGCTTCTGAGACTGCTGATGGGCCACATCGACGGTGCCACCGCTGGTGAAAATGTGTTTTGTACCCTTGATGTTCGGGACCTTCACACGCAGGCACACTTGCTCTTTATAGTAATGCAACCGGCTGTGTTCCTCAAACAAATTCTCATGAGTTCCATGTTGATATAAGCACATTTTTAAAGAGAGGGAGGAAGAGAAGAGGAAGAAGAAGGAGGAGGGGAGGAGGAGGGGAAGAGAAAAGGGAGGAGGAGGGGCAGAGGAAGGTACCCCTCCCCCACAATGGGAGAGCTTGCCGGAAGGCAGGGGTCCTGTGCAGACCAAGCCTGGAGCTGCGTGGAATGCCCTCCGCTCACAGCGGGTTACAAGCTCTGATCGGAAGACTGTTTGGCCTCGTGCACTTCAGGCCTGGTTTCCAGTGTGGGCACCTAATGACACACCCTCTGGGCCCTGATCTGCACGCCCCAGCCTACATGGTGTGGCCCCCTGGGGGACATGACGCACTTTCCCACCAATGGCTGTGTGACTATACCAGGCAGTTCACAAACCATGTCCGCATGTTCACTAAACCCCACTAAGGCGTCCCAACTCAACCTCAGCCAGATCTCAGAGGCGTTCACCGCCCTCCAGGCCTCCCCACCCAAGGGCGGGTGGACAGAGGGATTTCAGAGCCGGGAGGTGAAGCTGCAAGTGGAGCCTCCGCCCTGAGCTCCAGGGGCCCCAGGACTGGTCCGTGCAGGGACTACCTGCATTATCGTCTCCAACACAGCTCAGATTTTACCCAGAGGACCTCTGGGGTGTGCTGTCCCCACCCCTGCCCTCTCTGCAACTTTCTCCTCAGCTGCGCATTGTCTAAGGTCCGCAGTATCTTACAGTAATATACAGCTGCCTGCCACCACCAGAATATAAGGTGCTCCTTTTGGGTTCATGCTCCATCTCGGGGCCTAGAAGAACCCCTGCATGGAGGGCTTTTGGTGAATATTTGCAGGATAAGTGGATCATCAGCCCCAGGGCCCCTAACTGTGACACGTGTCCACACGCTATGCCAGCATGGCCTCAGGAGACCCTGCTTAGCTTGTGGGGGTCACCTACAGTGACAACTTCACCTTCAGGCACTTTTAGGGTCAGCGAAGACTAAATAGGCCCAGGACCTGGGAGAAATCTGGGACAGGACTGGAGAAGGCGGGGCATGGAATCCTGCCGGTGGGGTGGGGGTCCTCAGAGGTGCTGGGGACACAGGAGCCCCGGAAGCACCAGAGTGCAAAGGGCTCCCTCTCCCGGCCCCTGGCCTTGGTTCCTGAGGACACCTGCATGGCTGCACACTGCTGCATCTCCCCTGTCTCACCTGTGGTCTCCTAAAGGGAACCCAGAAACCCATTGTGGCCCAGCAGAGAGGAGAGCTGAGGCTCAGACAGGGCTGGTGCACAGACGCCCGGCTCAGGAGTAACAGCCGCTCACAAACAGCAGATGCGGGGCCATCCGGCCACTGCAGAAACTGCTAAGTGAAGCCCCGAGATCTCCAGGGATACACAGAATCATGCCGAGAGGATGTGCAAATGCCCAGGCCTACCCCCACCTTAGAAATGTGCAGTGCAGTTGAGCATCTTAAAGGCTCTGAGAAGTCCTGCAGAAAAGGCACACTCACCTAACTTCACCCAGTGGTTTCCAAACTCACAGCATTTCCTTGCGCTTGGGTGCTTTTGAGAACATTTCTGAAGTCAGGCTGCATCTGGGAAGTCCAGTAGGCATTACATGTCGGATGCAGTCCAGAAAAACTGTACCAAATTAATGGTGCATGTTACAGTTGTCAGCACCTTAGCATTACAGAGAGGTGATGTTTAATTATCCCCCGGTCTACCCTACTCACCCCCAGACATGGAGGATGGAATTAGGGGCTCTGCCTGGAGAGCTGAGAGGATGCAGAACCCCGTGAAGTTGGACGGAAGGAGACGAAACCAGCGCAAAAGCGCCATGTTGGGTGAGCAGGCTGGCGCCTCACAGCCCTCTCCACATGCAGAACTGGGGGCCTGCTTCCCAAAAGGCCAGGAAGTCCCTCTGCCTGCCCATGCCTCCCATACCCCTGCTCTCTGTCACCTCCAATGCCCAGAGCTCCCTGGCCAGCAGTCCCTTCTCACAGCGTGTTGGTGCTGAGACCCGTGGCCCTGAGTCACCATAACTCAATGCCCTCAAAGCCCTCAGAATAGGGACCCTCTCTTTGCTCCAGCACCAGGAATCCCAGCCTGGTACTGTGCTTGGAACCCCCACTGGGCCACCTTCCTCAGAGATTTGCCCCAGTGCTAAAGGGCCTGTTTCCACACAGGTAGGCCTATCCTCACTGGACCGTCACAGCGTGGCCGTCAAGCCCACCGGGGAGCTGGAGGGGCCCCAGCCCCGCCCCCATCGTGCCAGGACTAATAAGGAGTCACTGCCACCACTACAATATCACATGCTTTTTATTTTTTAAATGAACCACCTAAAAATAAGTTGGAGACATAAAGATCTTTTTGTGCCTAAATCCTTCATCAAAAATGTTCCCCATATGACTAGTATTCCAAGTCATTATTGCACCCCAGGATTTAAGCACTGATTTAACAGCATTCGTTACTGTGCACTTCACATTCAGACATCCTTAGTTGTCCCCCAAAACATCATTTTGAGTCACTGTTGCTTGTCCGCTGTCCCTTCACGCTCCTGCCCTCCCTGCTCCCTCTTACGTATCGGTTTCTCTGTCCTGGCCTTGGCTTGGGAGGCTGTTTCGCAACCCATCCTGCCATTTGTTTCCTCACGATTCAATCAGCTTCAGTATTTTCAGCATCGCTTACGGATAATGCCCTGTCCTGCCCACGGCATCTGCCGCAAGGCATGGGATGTCCCTGGTCCCAGCCCAGGTTGAGATAAGACCACGCGGCTGCTGTTCTGGGGAGGGGACCGGGAGAGCCACGCTCGGAGGGCAACGAGCTCAACGAACAAGAAAGGAGACCCCTAAGGGGTCACGGGAAACCGGTTCCCGATTTGTGTTTAAGCCAATGGCAGAAAAGCATAGGTAGTGTGCGGCTTTTTTAAAACAAAGGATGGAAACATAAATGAATGTGTAAATATACTTCCTTATTTTGGCAAAAAGAAGCACAAGAAAGATATCTGAAGAATGAAATCATCTATACGCGGTAGATGGGAGGGGCAAAAGATGAAGGATGAGGCTGAAGTTTCCTTAAGAATTCCTTGGAATGTGGCTTACACTTTTGATGTGCAAATGCTTTTCATAATCAAATGAGTAAAATTAAATTTTAAAAAGATAGAAAAGTGTGCACTTACATTGAATTCACCAAAAAATAAATATAACTGATTCCATGACAAGCATAAGTACAAAAAAGAAGGATTCGCTTCCGTCCCCTGTGAACCCCTATTGCTCCCTCTTCACCACTGCAGACAGGGGACCCCAGAGCTGATGGCCCAGTGGCTCGGAGCGTGTGAGGAAGGGTCCCTGCCTTCCTGAGACAGAAAGAGCAGAAATGGGGAGCCTGGGCTGGGAACCTTCTTCCCAAGGTGTCTGCTGGTGTTTTGATGGACATTCTAATG
Source organism: Aselliscus stoliczkanus (assembly GCA_033961575.1). Classification (NCBI taxonomy): domain Eukaryota; kingdom Metazoa; phylum Chordata; class Mammalia; order Chiroptera; family Hipposideridae; genus Aselliscus; species Aselliscus stoliczkanus. The sequence goes on from CM066728.1 coordinate 111,299,114, forward strand.
TCTTTTTAAGAAAAGCCTCATGGTATGACAATCAGTTTGCCAGGCCACGCCAATCAAATTGCACAGGAAGTGGGGCTCTGCCTTAGGAAAACTATATTGCCTGCAGTTCCAATTAGCATCAGTTGTCCAGGACTTGAGTGGTCCTGGGGGCAGCCATGCTGGTCCCCCGTGGCTTTGCACCCCCATGGGCAGCAGGCAAGGCCGCTTCAAGCTGTGTGGGGAGAGATGGCCACTGGGAAGGACTGAGGCAGCGTGGGCTTCCCTCCGGCCCGACACTCCCCATTCGGTAACAACTGTGCAGCCGCAACGCGGCCCAATGCCCCGGGAGCGCCATTTCATCTCAACAGATGTGGTTTCGAAGCATATAAGTGGCACCTCCTGAGAAGATAATGGACTTGTTCCCTGGGCTCTAAATCTTGACATAGCGTTTACTATCTGGATTCAGATGAAGACCATGAAAAATGTACCAACTCAGACATCTCTGTTAGGCGGCCGTAAGAGGCACATGTTGAATAGCTTTTCAGCATTTCCAGCATCTTTCCTGCACTCTGAGCAGCAAGTGACACTGCTATGACTGGCTGGGCGATGGGGGCAGGTCACTGTGATCACCGATGTCTGGCTGGGACTTAATGAAGAGTGACATGCAGGCACGCAACACCGAATTATCTGTACTTCCATAATTACAGGCAATGCTTCACAGTGGGCCATGCGTTAGTGTCTCGTCAGATGGGTAATGCAACGGAAAAACTGTGGTTTCCAGACCATAACATCTGAATGCAGCTGCCACATCTGCCAAAGCCTCAGGGACACATGGACCTGCAGTGCCATGTTTCAGTGTAATGGGCCTCAGTTTTCCCATCTGTGGATATGGGTCCTTCTTTGGTTTGCCTCCTGGGGTTTTGTGGAGGTTGAATGAGATGATAGGTAAAGGGGTGATAGACACCTGACACCGAAGAAGGATTTACTATCCGGAACTCTTTTCCTCCCCTTTCCTACGCCAGCCTCTCTCACAAGGCTGCACTTCAGAGCAAACACAGAACAGGGCTGACAATTCCTGTCATAGCTTATGAAACCTGAAAAAGGGTGCATGAGCCAGTCTCTGAGTCTAGGTTCATAAACGGAGCCTCCAACCCCAAATGGGATCCCCAAGCGAAATGACGTACTCCTTCCAACATAGCCTTTGTGTAGTGTTTCCCCCACTCTACATTTTCATCAAAAGAATAGACTGGATTAACCTGAAAAATAGAATGTTTTATATTAGTGCAAAATAAGCCCAATTTAGAAGCTACATTTTAGGTATTTTGTAGTCCTGAAATAGTGAGGCCTGCCATCTATTTATCTGAAGGAAAACATGGGTGCCTAAACAATTCTTAGGAAGCAGGAATCCTGAATCTCTGGTCCTGTCACCGAAACTTGGGCTGCACCACCTTGTACGTTGTGTGGGTTCTCTAAGGCGGCCAGTTCTCAGCCCACGTCCCACTTTGCCTGCCCTGCCATCTTTAGTTATCACTGCTAACTGACGCTACAAGATTTTATTGAGAAAAGAAAAGCAGACCCGAGGTGAGAAACACCCATTCTAATATTGCACACTTTTGAAAACTTAAAGTGAACGTGGTCAAAAATCAGGGTCTGGGATCACTTGGGATACTGGATCTTGATGAAGAAACTTAGGGCTGAGGGAAAGATGGAGAAGCTAGCTTGTTTTTTACTCCAGGGAGTTCTTGGTGACACCAATCAATGAGTCTTTTCAGTGCATCAGTGTCCTACCTAATGGTAAGTCATTCCCAAAATGAAAAGAGCGCCAACTGTTTTGTGAGGTCTGAGAGCAAACAGCTCAGAAAGGACCGTGTGGGGATAATGATATTAGCCATGTCACTGCCTTTTCCAGGACTTTCCAAATATGCAAATGCTGAATTCTATTCCTGCTAGGGGTCCTGGCATGGAAGCTGCCATATACTGTGCAAAGCAAAATAATCACAGTGAGAAACATTTACCCTATTGGTTGGCTTGCTTTAAAAACAGGCATTTACAATTCAAACACTAAGGCTAATTAAGGAGCGAGGTTTGAGGTCTGTCTCCACACCCAACGACACAGCCAAAAATGTACCAACAAGTCTGCAAGGCAGTTTCGATGAGCCCAGACCCAGCCAAATGGGCACTGACATCTGGACACCTGACTCAAGGACCTCAGGGTCCAGCAGCCTTGTTAGGGGAACTGAAGTGGCCCAGAGATGGGACAGATGGCCCCAGACTTCAAACACCACATCACCTTGGGAGGGGACACAGGGCCACACAAGAGCCTGCCTGTCGCTTCTTAACCTCATTGTGTGGTAGGTAGGCTTCCTACTTGCCTCCCCCTCAGTTTGCTCATCTCTAAGATGGGTTCATACTGCCTGCACAGTCACTGTAAATTGTCCACTACATCTTGTCCACAATGCTGCGGAGGACATCTGGGGCATGGCACCCCCTCCTGAGTGGTGGCCCCTGGAGTCTATACCTAGGGACTTCTTGATCTTCCCACCAACCTGTAATCCTGGCCACCCTCCTCCCAGCACCTCTCCTGAAAGTGCACCCACACTGGGTCATTACCGGGACTGAGAGATTTTCCTGGGTTTCCTGGGCACTAAGGGTTCATGAGAAGCAGTGAGTAGAGAACACACCATGGGCCGGCAGCATACGAGTGACTCAGGACACTGTGCATCTCCAGTCTCTGCTGTAAAGTGTCTCCTGTGCACTGGCAGCCTTGTCCTGTAGGTGCACTCCACACAGGTCTCGGAGTGCAAAGAGTGTGTGTGTGTGTGTGTGTGTGTGTGTGTGTGTGGCAGGGGGGATGGTAGTTCACTCTCCTTGACCCTGGAAATGAAAACCATGGCAGCTCCTAGCAGGCTGGGAGCCTCCAAGGTGGCTGCAATGATTTATTTTGGTGTAACCACCAACTGAAAGTACACCCAGCCTAGAATATAATACAACTGTGGGTTCATCCAAGAAAACAGCGGGGAAGACCAGTGTGGCTGCTTTTATCACTTGCACAGAGCTGCTGTCCCCAGCCGGGCAGGAAGGTGGAGCAGTGTCCACTGCAGACAGATGGTAAAGAAGGCACTTCCATGTACACAGAGGGGCAAATCTAGTGGGAAGGTCAACTATTCCAAAAATTAAGCCCATAAAATATTTTTAAGCAAATGACTCTGCTTTTAAGAGTTATTTACTGGATTTTATAGCCCAGTGTTAACCAAAGCCATAAAAATATAATGACTTAGACTGTTGAAAAGTAGCAGAGCTTTTCAATTGTCATTCCCAGAATAGCAATGCATGATTTCAATGTTTGGTTGGATTTATTTGAATGTCTCCAAAATGTGTTGTGAATCGCTGTAGAAATCAGAATTAATACAACAGAAAAATAAAAGACATTGCTTCTCTCTCCTCTTTCCCAACCTCAGTCCAAAAACACTGTCCTTTGTCCTCTCGCCCCCAGGCGCCAGTCCAGCTAACGAAGCTGCCCCAGGAAGGAGGCAGGACCCAACCGGAATGACTCTCCTGGAGTCACGTGACAGCCAAAGCAGCCATTTGTGTGGTAGGTTTCCCAGAGGAGAGGTGTCTGTTTGCACTAACTTCCATAGCAGAATGGACTGTTACTGCTAAGACTGGCATCAGGTAAGTTTGCTCTCAAACCAGGGCAGCATCAGCTCCTGAAAGGTGGAAAATGTCCCCAGAGGACAGGAAATCCCTGCCTTGTCAGGAGCAGGAAGCAGGAACTGATGCCATTCCAGCTCCAGGTAAAGGGAGGAGGGGCCCGGCCAGTCCAGCCGAATGCCTGCAGAACCACCGCCCCAACTTGGCTCTCCATCATCCCCTCCCAGTACCCCCGGGCCCCACCCAGTTCCTTTCCCTCTAATTCCTTCCTTGCTTGCTGCAGCCCTAGCTCCCAGGCCCCTGCGGGTGTGGCTTACGGTGACAAATGCTGGATGGTCCTGAGGGCTCTGTTCCCAAAATGTCAGGTGAGAGAGGAGAAGAAATTAAGGAACCCACACAGATGGGAGACAAACTCCCCCTCACCCTGAAGACAAGCTGAGGAATTAGCTAGCAACCTCTTCAATCTTGAGGAAGGCAACAGGACACAGCTGAGATTTTGCACAGGCACTGATGACCTGCCAAGACATGGGAGAGTCCTTTTCATGACTTTCCGGGGACCTGTCCCTCCACCCTGAGAACAGAAAAATGCAGGAAGGAACCAGCATTTGGGAAACACCCATGCTGCCCCACTGCTCCTCCTTTGGTCCTCTCCTGGGGGTGAGGGGGATAGAAGCGCCCGATACTCAGAAATGCTGAGCATCAGGTCATACTGTCAGAGGACAGCTGAAATTCGCACCCATGTCCACCCGGTTCCTGGTTCCTTCTGCACCCTGTGTTCCCCTGGGGGACACTCCTTTACGACAAACGTAGGCTGAGTAGGATGATGGTGAACCGTGGTCCACCAGTGAGTGGGAGAGGGACAGTGACCCCAATCTGAAGGTTGCGCCCAGTCTCTGTTTCTGAGATCCTCATGTATTTGAAAGGATAGACGAAAGAGCAATTAGACCTGTGGGAATGTCACCAATTTCCCCAGGGCTGGAAAGAACTCGCCCACGTGGAGGTCTGCCCCCTCACTGCTGCAGGTGGACGCCGGTCCTTTCCCACTGTCACACAGAGTATCTGTGTCCACTGCAGATAGCTCCATCCGGACTATGGAAATGTCTTTCCAAAGCTTAAAAGGAATTCCCGTAAGCAATCCCCACCTGTTTTCCTCTGTGCACCAAGTGTCTGTGTCGCGGCCCAGCCGGTCACACATTGCGAGTTCTGCGTTGGGAGCTCTGCGAACCCCCACTTAGGAACTGAAGGCTGCTACCTCTCTGTGGAATCAGCACCCACCAGGCACTCTTTCTCAGAACAGCTGGGGGGAGGGAGGAGTGCAGCCGGAGGGACCGCAGGAGTCACCCCGGGCGGCCATGCCCTCCGTGGAAGGACACAGTGGCAGGGGGAAGGGTCCATCCAGGGCGGCCCTGGCTGAGGTGAGGACCTGGCCTGCCGGTGCCCAGCGCTGAGCTCCTGCATCACAAACAGAAAATCAGAAATGCAAGAATATAGGCAGGGAAGTTTGAGTGTAAAGCCACCCCGGCTAAGATAATAAAGACATTTGTAAAAATCTATATTCTAACATAACAATGTAATTCAGGCAACGCTGGGAAATTACCGTTTCTGTCCATGTTGACCAGTAATCTATAAACAGGAAAGACTGTTTTGAAGATTATGCATTTATAATATTAATAAATTTTCCTCTGGTCTGAGAGCCTCTGCTAGAGCCCCGGAGGTGCAGACTGCAGGAAAAGGCACCCTCACTCTAAGCGGGGTCTGGGGTCCAGGCTCACCCCAGGCCGCCAGGAGCAGGCGGTTGGATGCACACGGACAAGTCCCAGCCCCTAGAACCTGTGCGTGTGACCTCATTTAGAAAAGGGGTCTTGGCAGATGTAATTAAGCTGGAGATCCCCAAATGAGATCATCCTGGACTTAGGTTGGGGCCCGAATCCCAGGACAGCTGCCTTGTAAGAGCCAGAGGGAGATTTGAGTCTCCGACATACAGGGTGATGCAGCCACCAGACAAGGGACCCCTGGAGCCACCAGGAAGTGGCAGGAAGGGTCCTCCAACATGGCCCTCAGAGATGACTTTGGGCTTCCAGCCTCGGGCTGTGAAGCATAGCTGTTTGCTGCTGTTAGTCGCCAAGTTCCCGGTGCTGTGTTGTCACAGCCCCAAAACGCTCATTCATCGAGATGGGTAACAGCTCCTGCCGTGCCCTCCCAGGCAATACGAGGAAGACTGGAGTCCCTGAAAAGGAGGGATGTTGGGCAGACAGGCACAGGGCATGGGGGTCTCAGGGATCCGCTGGGCAGCCTTTCTGCGGGGGGTGGACCCTCCCTCGCTAACTCAGTCCTGAGGGGCTGCAGAAATGCAACTTCCCGCGGAAATGGAAGCCCTGCTGTTTGTCCTAAACACTGCCACTAGTACATAACCTGGCTGCCATTAACTGCCTGGCGGGGAATGCCATGCACCTCTTCTTAGGGCTGTGTCAGTCCTCTGTCTAACCACATCACAGACGCAGGGTCAGGGGAAAAGCCCACATTTTACTGCACCAAACCTGACACTACCAGTGAATGAATGCGAAAGCCCCTGGGGTGGACCCATGAGAGGAACAGTAATGTTTATGAAATCAAAATTTGTAAAACTATTATATTTGCCCAAATTAAACAAAGGAGAATCTGTAAACAAGTTCATTGGAGGTCCAAATGGTGACGAGTTGGGTAACACCCATGGTGGCACAAGCCCAGAGTCACAGACCCTCCAGATTCTGCCCAAGGCCATTTCAAAACCCAGATATCCACGGGGGATCGGACCGCAGGAACCAGACACCTTAAATTGAGAATGTGGTTTCTCCCCATCACAGCCCTTTTGCGACGAGTGTGAGACTTGTGTGGCAATGCCTTTATAATGAGCTCCCATATTAATTTTAAGGAATCAGTAAGATGTGCTGCTTGCCAATTATGATATAATTCTGTAATACAAATTAGCCCAGCCTTCGATGTCTTTGAAATGCAGTGTGTTAAAAATGGTCCGCGCTGGTTAAAAGATACAGATTCGGAACATCAGGATTTACATGAATTATCACAGACTTTGATAGAGCCCTGGACTGATTCAAAAGAGCAAGTTGCATATGAAGCTGTCTCATTCTCTTTGAAAGTGCCTTGATCTCCGTGCAGTCATCTATTAATTATATTACAGATAAGGTAAATAAAAGTGTTGCAATATGGAGATCACAGCCCCCTTTTTTCTTGTGGAGACGAAAGGTATGGGCTCCTGTGAAGTCTGTGGGCCATGAGGGATGATAAAGGTATTCTATCACCAAAAGGCTGTATTTATTTTGACACATGATGGAAAGATCTGAAGTTCCATGGCTGGAAGGGGGCAGCACAGCTGTGGCCCAGAGGAAGGCGGCCCAGCCAGAGCCCAGCTCCTAGGCCGGAGGGCCCAGCCCGGGGACCCTGGGGCCGGAAACGTCCTGATTCTGGCTGCTGTTGTTTCTAGTTAATCAACTTTATTGTTAGAGCAGCTATAGGTCCGCAGCAAAGGTGAATGGACGTGCAGGGAGCGCCCACGAGCCCGCCGCACACACGCTCCGCCTGCCCAGCGCCACAGCCCACACCAGAGTGGTGCATGGGCTGCAACCAGTGAACCTACATGGGCAAGCCATTATCACCCAAATCCACAGTTTACATCAGGCCTTCTAAAGGTACTTTAATTATACAAGTCATCGTATGTGCCCTAAACAGGCCCAGAGTGTTCTCGGAATCTCTGCCTGTTCCGGGCAGATGTGAGACCATCTCTGGGGCCCCATCACACAGTCAGTGCGTGGGCTACTGACATTTTTCTAAAGTGACTGGGAATACGTGTCCTAAAATTGTAGGGGAAAAAATACATTCCCTGATCTATGGGGCAGAATTTTACAGTGTCCACGATAACTTATCAATGGGGGTAAGTAAGGTCAGGTTGGTCCAGTAGGAAAGCGGGGAGAGCCAAGGACGCATGTCGAGTCTGGGCCTGGGCCCTGTGGTCTTCCCATCCCCATCACCTGGTCCAGAGGCTGACACATAACACAGTTTAAACACATGTTCATTGGTTAAATGGGTCTCATGATTCCTTTTGGCTCCCCATTTGGGGTTCAGTCATTGAACCTGTATTAAACGTTGGTGGCAGTGCCTTTGCTTCTACTTCCCACGTTCCTGGTTTTACTTGCATAATTTATTAATCTTTTGGTAAGTGTGCCTTTAGTGTAAGCATCTGAGACCATTTCTAGAAACAGATGGGGAATAAGGAAATAAACTAGCGCAAACGTACACTTTGGATATCGTATTGTGTTTAGGTAGAGGCCAAGTTCACAGTCTTATGGTTAGCTGTGATGGATTATGTTCTGTGATTGCTTCAACTTGATGTACCTCCCAGAGCTTTTCAGAAAACCCCACTCCTTTCGGGCTCTAAAAGGCTCTGAAGGAGTCACGCCTTGCCCAGCTTGCCTGTGACTCATGCATCCCTTCATCCTGCAGGGAGATAGCCAGTGCCCGCTCTGGGTGCCGGAGTACCTGCCTCAGACCGCTGTAGCCTGGGCACCAACGATGGTGCCTCCATCTCTCCGAGAAGAGTCCTGTGGAGCTGGCGGTGGTGACTCCGTACAAATATGTCAGGAGAGACAGAACTAAAACGTTTCCAGGAAATAATCTTTGTCAGAAACAACTCAGGCTAATTTTTGGCAACGTTAATGCCTATTTCAGAGAAAACATTGTTTCTCTGAAAAACAGTTGTCTTGAGTGTTGGGAATGAAATAATCGCTCCTGGATGAAGAGGCTTTTAACACTTAGAAACCGTGAAAGTGAAGACGATGTTGGGACAAAGGAAAATAAGGAGGGTCCGCGAGGCCCAGCTCTGGTCCTCAGACCTGGGGACGAAAGAGAAAGTCCTGGTGGTCAAGCCACTGAGAGGCCGAAGGAGGCGGGGTGGCTGCTGTGTCCCTCAGGTTGGGCCTCTGATGCGACGCTGGGAAGAGCCGGGGTGAATGGAGGGTGCTCACGTGAAGCTCGCCTGTGTAAGCCAGCCAGCCCACATTCATAAGTGGAACCTCTGGAATGTGGGGCTGTCTGTCTCCAGGGTGGCCTCAAGGAACAGTGCGAAGGAAGCAGTCTCCTGACTCTCAGTCAGCTTCCCAAAAACTCCCAGATAAAAATAAATAAAATAAAGTTCTTGCCGTGCAACACAGCTTCGAGACACAGTCCCGAGCCCTACTTCTTTCTACCCATAAGGCCCCCTCTGAGCCCCAACACGGAAATTCCAGAATAATGTGAGACTGGCACCCCACCTCCTCGTGAGATCCAACGGCCTGAGACCCCAGGAAGAGGCAAGAAAAGCTTCCTTCGTCCTCTGGAGTATTACACCCCCAGGAAGGCAGACGGAGCTCTTATTAACTCACTGATTAAATACTTGTCTACTTTACACGCAAAACTGCTTTTTCGCCACAGCTTTTCATTGTATTTGTTTTGTTTATCCCTAGCCATAATGATAAACTGAAACAATTATCCATTTATAGTTACAGAGAACCCAATTTCATAAAAATTTGTTTAGCTAGCTAATTAATCTTGATCTTTTCATTAGGAAATAAAAGCTACACAGATCCTGCTTGACTGCAGTGGACACAGCCTACAAAGCTTTACGACCTCACAGCCTTCTGTTACGGATGCAATGATGGCATTGTGGATGAAAAATCAATTTCCCCTCCACTCCTTTTAACCTCTGGAGCCGTCTCCTTCCTTCCTGGACGCAGGTAACATAACTCACCATGAAAGCCGAACAGAAACGCCTTGGGCATGTCCACAGGACACTCGAATCCTTGTCCTCGGCAGGAGGGCCTGTGCCGTCCAGCAAAGGCGGCTCTCCCCCGATGGCCCAATCACGCCTTTCAACTCTCCTCATTAATCCTTAGAACTCCCCAGGTAAAGAGTAGAGTTGTTTCTGTTAATAATGCAAGAAGGCAGGCACAGGCCGGCTGAGTGGCGCAGTGGTGAAGAGCTGGCTTGGGACGCCAGCGGCCCCGGTTCGGGTCCCACATAGGAGGGTCAGTGACCCTGCCCTCAAAAAAAAAACAAAGAAACAAAACAAAAGAAAGCAGGCACGCCAGGCAGCCGTTGCAGAGAAGGCATACGCCTCCGGGAAACAGGTGCTGGGCCTGCCTGGGCAGGAGCGGCTGAGCGCCGAGTGGGGTGTGCCGCGCCCCGTCCGCCCCTTCAGCAGAGCCTGTATCAGCCACAGGCGCTCTTCTAAGCTCCAGGAGCATTCCCCTCCAAACAGGGACAGATGAGGAGCCTGTGTGCTTAGCATGGGGCGACGGGGAGGCTCTGCAGCCAACAGCGTGGGATGTGAGGTGGGCACGGGGCTGCCCCTCAGATGCCCGGTGAGGACCCAAGGACCTCTCCCCGTTCTTGTGTCCTGCTCAGCCAGCCTCAGCCTTCGCATCTCCAGGAATCGCCTGGCTGAGAGAGCATGTCACCCAAGGTAACACACCCTCCTGGGGATCCCATCACTGGCTGTATTGAGAGGACAAATGTGGGGCCCCTGGCCCCATTCCTGTGCTCACCCACAGAGCTCTCCCTCGAAGCTTCCTGGAAGCCCATCTCCATCTCAGCGTGAGCTGTCTTGCACGGGGTCCAAGCGTAACTCCACCATCTAAGCTGTGTCAGCGGGCAAGTCACTTAGCCAATCTTTACCTCAGTTTCCTCACCTGTAGGGTGGGTGGGAATAATAATGGCACCTGCTTTATCAGGTGGCTGTGATGATGTTTGTAAAGCATCTGTTACTCTTCCTGCCGTTCAGGAATTGAACCACTAAAAATAGGTTCATTACTGCTGCACACACGACTGTGTGGTGGCTGGAGCAATTGGCTGCCCTGAAGGGTAGGCTGTCCTCCCATTTGTGAAATGGACGCTTCATGATCTCATAGCCACAGTGGGGTGCGTGTGCGTGGTGTGTGTGGTGTATGTGGTGTGTGTGTGTGTTTGGTGTGTGTGGTGTGTGTGTGGTGTGTGTGTGTGTGGGGTGTGTGTGTGTGGTGTGTGTGTGATGTGTGTGTGGTGTGTGTGTGGTGTGTGTGTGTGGTGTGTGTATGTGTGGTGTGTGTGTGTGTGTGTGTGGTGTGTGTATGTGTGTGTGGTGTGTATGTGTGGTGTGTGTGTGTGTGTGTGTGTGTGTGGTGTGTGTGGTGTGTGTGTGTGTGTGTTCTGTTTGTTTGTTTGTTCTTTGGCGAGTGACAGCCACTGGGAGCCCATAAGGATAGGACTAGATGATGAGTTACATTTTTGAAAAGCCCTCGCAGACCGCTTTTCCATCCTCTTGCCGTGAGCAAAGGAGAGGGTTCAATGGTTTATCCAGTAATCAAGTGGGAGACGCTGGACGGGCCCAGTGGTAGCTGAGGAAGGGTCAGGTGGTGGGCTTCGGGCAGCGGTTGGGTGTCTGGGCTGCAGGGCCTGCTGACCGACAGGCTGTGGAGTGAAGGCGAGAGAAGGATTACGGAGAGCCCCTGGGATTTTAGCGGGCGCACTTGGAGAATGGCAGTCCTGTTCCTTTCGGGGAGAGGGAGTGTGGGGCAGGGCTGGAGGGGGCCAGGGTCCCCTGTGGAGGCGCCACTTTGGAAGGCCCATTAGACCCCCGCCTGGAGCCATGCAGAAGGCGGTTGGTGAGGCCCAGGCTACAGGGCTCCGATCTGCAGTCACCTGCACACCAACGCTCTCTAAAGTCCCCAAGTGGATGGTCGCCGAGGGAGAGGCGGACTGGAGAGAAGACGATCCACGAAACGCCCCAGAACTACGCTCAGGAGGGACCGGCAGAAATGACTGAAGGAGGTGACGGCCCGTGTGTGGAAACGGACGGGGAGAAGCAAGCTTTCCTGGGGGCCACCTTGCGAAGCGCCTTCCAGCACCCAGGACTCAGGAGGTCACCGGCGCTCCGTGCGCACAGGCGGGAGGGAGGGCGGGAGGGCGGCGCTCCGTGGGGCTCGCTCACCTGGAGGGCTCGCTGGGCCAGTGGGGCCGGTAGGTGGCAGGGGAGGAGCCGGCCTCACGGGAGGGACAAAGGAGACACCAAGTTAGACGAGTGGGGGATGCCTTGAATGAAGACACAGTCGACCAGGGACATCGGATCAGGAGAGTAGGGCGCTTGTTAGTGTTAGACAGGAGATGTTGGAGCCTGTTTGTGTGCAGATGGAAATGATTCGGGAGAGGGAAACCAGTAAACACGGCACGCAGGAAAGCAAGGCCATGCCTGGCAAAGCCAGCCGCGGCCGGAGGCGGAGGGCGGGCAGGCAGCAGGGCTGGTTTCAGCGAGGCTCCCTGGGGGCTGCCCAAGGGCCCGGTCTCAGCGTCGGGAGGTTGAGGGGCTCCTGTCTGTCTGACTGGGGAGACCAACGGGGAGAAGGGTGTTGAGGATTCAGGAAGGAGCTGGGGGATTTACTGCAAGAGCAAACCCACCAGGCGCAAAGAACCGGGCTGTGTCTGAACTTCAAGTGGGTCACCGTGTCCCGTCGCAGGCCTGCAGGGGCTCCACGCAGGAGCGACGTCCCTGGGTGTCCTTTCTTGCTCCACACACTTCTGTAGGTGGGATGGCGAGAAGGAGGCTGGCTGACAGGTCCCTCAGCCCCTCTGCCTGTCCCCACCCCACCTGCCCAGTGACATTCACTCCCTCCTGGAGACACAGCCCCTGGCCCCTCTAGAATCACAAAGAACGAGATGCTTAGCTTTGTGGTCTCCACGGCAACCTCTAAAGGGCATGGGATCCAGATTAGGACAGTGTGACCCCAACACAGTAATTTTTGTAAATTTATTTTTAGAAACTGAGGAATGCCCATGGGGACTTTGATTAGAGGCATTGGCCTGCTGACTAACATTGAGGGTTTGGGGACAGTGAGGACCTGGCCACTGTTACCAGGAGGGTCCCACTACAGGTGGGCACACACAAAAAAAGGCTTCCTGTGGCTTATCCGCTCCAAGTCACATTTGGCCGTGTCCACATGGGCTGTCCCCTCAGGACACACACCTTCACTCTGTGTGTTCATGTGAGATGGATTTTCACCTCCAGTAACACTTGAAACACAGAGCCTTGTGTGTTTACTTTCCCGCAGTCTCATGGGGGCTGTCGTCTGCCCTTGGCGTGCACCCCAACAGTGTGACGGTGGATCTGTCCATCACCTCTGCATGCTCACTCCGCACCTGCCCACATGGTCTGAAACATGCACGCACAAGCATCATGTCTGACTTCAAAGGGCATTCTGCATACAAGTCTTGGTCTCAGAAAAATCTCAGAAAAAAAATTAATTTTTTATGTTGAAGTTACAAAAATATTTGCAGTTACATTTTTTTCTGATTACAGAACTCTTCTTTCTTGTTAAAAAGGTCAGATGGATGTTAACTAAGCTTACTTATATAAGTCAAATCATTGTGCTGAACATCGTAAACTTATACAGCAATGCACATAAATTAGACCTCAATAAAACTGGGAAAAAAATGAAAACAGCAAACAAACAAAAACATCAGAAATGTATGTAAGTGTAAAGAAGACACATAAGGGCCAGCCGAGTGGCGCATTGGTTAAGCGCTGGTTTTGGGATGCCCGCGGCCCCGGTTGGGATCCCACATATGAGGGCCAATAACACTGCCCTCTACAGCTAACAACAGCTCCACCTGGAGCTGGGCTGTGCGAGCCCCGGTGATGGTGTAGGCTGCAGGCCCTGCTGCAGTGGGCTGCCATAAGGTACAGTGAGTGGCCGGCAGCCAGCGTGAGCTGCCAATAGCCACGGTGAGCGACTATCCAGAGGCGACCGATCTGCCTCATCCGGGAAGAGCACAATGACGATACCAACATGGGCCAGTGAAGCAACGTCCTCCACAACTAGACTGAAGAACAAAAGGACAGCAACTTGTCTGTTCCCCTTCCCCGATTCCCCAATGCTGTTCCCCTCCCCCAACTCCCCAATAAAATCTTTAAAAAAAAAAAAGAAGACACATAAGTCAGAAGTACCCCACCATTCCATAGGGAAGGCACAAATAATATTTTTGTGAATTTCTCCCCAGGCGTTTTCCATTTATATGTGGATAAATATAGCAATATGGTTACATCTATAGTTTCCCATGGTTGGGATCAAATTATAAATACAGTCAGTATCCACCTTTTGTCACTTAGCATTATATTATAAATATATGCACATTGTTCAATTATTTTTGAAACTTGCTTTTCAATGTCTGCATATTTTTCTATTGGGTGGTTGGATCAAAACCCATTTAATTAATTCTTTCTTTTGAAACCTTTGAGTTGATTCCACACTTCGCTGTTATAAATAACGTGACTGACAAACACACATCTTTCCCTGAAACTCTTAAGGATTTCCTTATACTCTTCTCATCTTGCCTCAGACAGTACTTCCAAGTATTCTTCTGTCTTACACTTTTACTCTTTCCTCACATTCTTTTACTTTTTAAATAAATATAGGAATGGGGAAAACGTCCCTGCATTGTTCTGGGGTTGAAAGTCAAAATGAGTGCTGTTCCTGAGGGCCAGGCCATTCCTGCAGGGTTAAGAACAGAGGCAAACACAGAGCTGGGGTCCATGGTTGCTGGAGAGACCAGCAGCTCACCTTGGACTCTGCAGGTCAGCCGCTCGGAGGTTTCGGAGCTGGGTCATCATCCCCCAGCTGCTCCCCAGGACTTAACAGTGATGGGACTTCACTGCACAGAATCTGAGTGCAGATGCCACGTGGGAGCTTCAGTGTTTCCCTTCCCCTATTTCAGTCCCATCCTATTGACTTCATGGTTATGACTGCCAAGCTATTGTGTTAGGAATCTACAGTTTAGTCATTTTGCTTTAAATACAACCCGTCACATTTAGTATTGTTTACTGAAATGAAAAAATTAAAACTGGAGCACATTGTCCCAGGGGCATACAGTTTGGGCTATTGTGAAGAAAGCCCCAATAAGCGACGCCTGTTCAGCAGGTAAGACTAGTAGCCAGTGTGCTCAGCCCACCTGTGGGCTGTGTGCAAAGAGACGGTGAAAAGTACACCTTTCTTATGAATTCATCCTGAGCTTCTTCACCTATGTGTGTGGGAAACAACAAACCAACGTTCCCATTTCAGAAGGGCTGGCTGCCCCCACGTCCTCATGTCCCTGCAGGATGGGCTCCAAGATGACCCGTGAGTGGGGTCATCCAATTCTCTTGGCTCCCTGGAAGTTCACGCTCCCATGACAAAGGACTCCATGTGTCCCAGTGCCCGAGTTCCATTGGGATCCTCGTGAGCTCCCCAAGATGCACATGGCTCGGGAGGCTTGCTTTCTGAATGTTCTAGGCTTCCCTTTATTGGTGTCTGCTTCTTTTTTTTTTTTTTTCCCAGTTGCTCATTGCAGATGCCTTTTGGGCCTTCCTGTGACTGTAATGGAACGATTTGCATTTCACGAAGCCCGGCAGGTCCTAGGCTTATCAGCCCAGCTGATGTGTGTGTATTGCGTTGTGTCATTGTGTGTTTTACTGTGTTATGTTATTGTGTCATTTGTGTTCTGTTGCTGCCATCTGACTGGCACAGGCTGGTGTGAAGAGGACTCATTCCTTCTGTCTTTGTTATACCTCAATGTGCCCACCAGCCATCACCAAAGGGGGCGGTCCTCAGAGCCAAAAGGACAGCTGCCAAGGAGACATGAGTGTGACTTAACATGGAGCATTCACTCACCAGTAACGCCATCTCAAAACTCCGCAGTGAACTGGTATCTGGAATATAGACAGTGATGAGGGAGCAAATTCACAAACTGAGAAACCCATCCAATTTCGACTTCCTTTGTGCACTTAAAGGCTGGTATGGACTAAGCTGGCAGAGTTACAGTGCACAGGAAAACCTAGCCGGGCCAAGGGGCAGGGGGCACAGATCATAACACAGCAAGAGGTCCAACTGGAACTTTGGAGGAAATATGTTCTACTTTGTGTTTTAATGGTTTGGGCACTGACAGAAGACTGCTGGAGTCAGGGAGCCTTAGCCACCCGAAGCTCAGGTCCTTTAGGAATCCTCCTGTGACAGAAGGTTGGTCGCTGACATAAACCCCATTGTAACAAATCACATTTTTGACCACAAGATTACATATTGTTCAGCATCATCCTTATGGCCAAAGATGGTAGAACCACTTGCCTGCCCCCAAATCAAATTACATAAGATCATTATATGATTGACATATCACTTTCACTTATGGGAAAGATCAACCATCTGAGTCGGGAACCAGCTTATTTTCCATTTGCTATGGTGCATTATTAAAAATATCCTCATAAAACTTTAATATTTATTTCATGTTCTGTTATCAGGACACACATGTTGGACACATCACGGAAGATGAGAAAGAAAGAAATCATCATCCTTATTTTGTAGTGACCTGAATTTAGCATCAGATGTGAAAATCATGACATGAGATTTTGGTGGAGAGATAAAAGTCGGACCACATGCTGAATGATATTCGTGGCAGATGTGATCTTCAGAGGGCAATGGCATTTCCTCCAAATGGACCAATGTGCTCCTTCACGTTGCATGTTAACATGAGCAGCGATGAAAGTATGCTTTGTTCCCTGGCCTTCACATGGTCTCAATATTGGCAGTTATCGTTTACTTGTATTTTTCAAATCAAACATCATCCCGCCCCGTGTACAGATGCTGCCTCAGTGCCATGGAAAGCTCCACCATACAGACGGCGGGTCATAAATTTCCAGATCCATGTGCTAAAAATAAGTGCAGTAGGGTATATGCTTTTTCTTTATACTCAATCCAACTATATACATACACATCCATACATTCCTGCACATACATTAAATAACTGACTTTCTCTATGGGTTCCTATGGTTTTCGCGCCCCGTGCATAGCTGTCTGCCCCCAGACACCCATTAATTGACTGCAAACACAACTTTATTGCAAAATGACTGCAGCTTTATTAAGCAACTGGATTTACAGGCAATAACATAATCAATATAACATTAATATAGCACATAATTAAATAAGATTCCTACAAGGTCCTGCCTGTATCCTGAAATATACAGAAGTTAATTGTTTTCACCGATGGCATTAACCAGAAGGATGTGAAACCAAACTTGGAAGAACAGAATCCCCAGTTGTTCTTATTTTTAAAGTATTTCATGGATACGAAGAGGAAAGGATCCCCACAACCCACAGGAATGCTGTAACAGCAGGAGCCCTCCCAGACCCTTCTCTCCCAGGCCCTGGAGGACAGCAGTCACTCAGCTGATGAAGGGGCAAAACGCAAGTAACAAATTGCATCGAATGTGCTTCCCCGCCAGTAGAAATAGGGCTGACCACCGCAGGCCCTTGGAAAGTTACCATAGAATGCGTCACAGCTGCTCCAACTTGGAAGGACTCGACGCTCCTGGAGGAAAACCAGCCAGCATTGTCTCCAGAATCATGTGCTCGTATTTAGAATTCAGGGAAATCCCCCCAGAACGCTTTTGCCATGGGCCCAGAAAGCAAAGTACTACGAGAAGGCGGGCCATGACGCGGGAGCGTGGCTCCTGTGCACGGTCCCTGCAATACCTGAAAGGCAAACACTGCCGACGGGCATGTCCTGAGGAAGGAGGCTAGCACCCTCTCACTAGCTGCCCCGCTTAGCCCACTTCGCTCCCAGGGGAGCTCCTTGCCACCTGCCTACCCTGCCACCAAAATGAAGTGTTTAATTTAAGCTAATCAGTGTTGTTCTTGAACACTGGGTGTGCAAAACCAGCTTAAAGCCATTTAGCACCGTCTACAACCAGATGTGATGAGGACAAGCGAGGCACCAGCTACTCTTACTCAGGACCCATTTCTAGGGCACCGACCAGCTGCTTTGCAGAAAGGCCCCACCTGAGAAGGTGTCAGTCTCGGGGAGAAGCAGGGCACTGAAGGCCTTTGGGCACATCTGGATACGGATCCCAGGAGTGACCCAGAAACAAAGCCAGGGCTGTTAGCTGAGTGCATCTCAGCAGATCCTTGTGAAGTCTGGGTGAGTGAGAACATCCCAGATACTCAGGTCTCAGGAGCATGGCGCCGCTCCCATGCAAAGGGCACGAAGACGGTGCTGCCTAGAAACGGACCAGGGTGATGGTGGAGTCGGCATCGTCACAACGAATGTGGTGGCCAGGCCAGGAGGCGCTCGGAGCTCAGGAGCCTAAGATGACACAGATGGCAGCTACCTGATTCTAACTGAAATGAAGACCACGAGCCAGGTCATGCCGCGTCACGGAGGATGAAGGCTGACCCGGGACAGCAGGGCAGGTGGGTCGGTTTGGGGCAAACGTTACACCTGGAGTGAGCGTGCAGAGCCCTGTAGACCGGGACAACAGCTGGCCCTGCCACTGCACCCAAGTCACTCCATGTCCCCCCGGCCCTCTGCCCTCTGATCAATGCATGGGCCTTCACCTGGCTGGGTCCTGTGGAACATGCAGACACAGGGCCTCACACGGCCTCATGCAAGGCTCGCAGTGGTCACCCTGGTTCCCTGACTGGGTCATCTTCCTTCTCAGCACCCTCAGAGATCGGCTTCTGAGAAAGTTCAGCCGACCCTGTGGGATTCATTCTTCTCCCTGTGAACTGAGGCTTCTGTGCCATACAGCGCCCGTGCATCTATGAACATGAGATGAAGAAAGTTTGGGGTGTGAAAGTTTCTCCAGACAAACACAGCTCCACCCCTGATAAATCGGAGGAGGGTGGAATCTGGACTTAACCTGTGGGCCCCGCAGTGACCCTGACCTCGTTAGCAAGGCTGACCCTTCCATGTGCCACCACTCTACACGGGCTCACCCGCACACACTCACACACACACACACACACACCACGTACACACTTCATTTACTGAACTGTAAACACCTGAAACAGAGGTGCTGTTTAGAAGGCTCAGTAGATCTCACCTCACAGAGCCAAACTTCCAGTCACGGGGGTGGGTGACACGTTCCAGGATGGATTGTGCCTCACCTCCTCCAAGCCCATGGCGGCGCTCACACCTGCAGCCCTTCTGCACCTCCCTGGCTCCCATGACGCCCTGTAACCAGCCAAGGCACTTTCGGGAATACCCGTGCCGGTGTGACAGGGCCCACGGGAAGCTTGGGCGACGGGTGTGGGGCGTGGAGGAGAGAAGAATCCTCAGCCCAGGTGGAAGGCAGGCCCCGGGAACCAGGAAGCCAGAGCAGGCTGCAGGTTTGAGAGCCATGCACACCCTGTTGTAGGCAGAACTCAAACTCGCTGTGTCCACAGATGACGAGTCTCCCCCCCGCCCCCCGCAGAGAGCACGTGGGAAATGACATGCTGGCTTGTTCTGTTTGGGCATAAAAAGACATCATTAAGAAAAATAAACAGCATTGCCTATTGATGACAGAAAAATCACAGCCAGATTTTAAAAGACAGTGGCTTTGGGCTGGACCAGCTCCGCCCCCAGGGATCAGCGGAGGCTCTGAGGGTGACAAGGTCCATCATGGAACGGGAGCTGTCCGGATGCTGGCACACATCACTGGACAGTTTCCAAAGTGAGGAAGCCCTGACGCGTCGGGAAGACGCACACTGCTGGTGCTCCGGGAAGGGTGGGGGAAGCCGGACCTCCCCGTGTCCTAGGCGGGCTTGTGCTGGGGCAGCACGGAGGCGGTTAGGACCCTGGACTTCCCACGTGATTCCTCACTGCAGTCCCCTGCCCCTAAAATTACATGAATAATAATTCCAACCTCACTGCCTCATCGGGGGACTAAATCTGCCACCACATGTAAACAAGTAGCAAGAAGCACCTGACAGCCAGGACTGTTCATTCGATGTCAGGAATTATGCTTTCTTCACTCAGGTCTGAGGTAATAATGTTTCTGCTCCGGGGCTCTAGTATCAAGTTCACCGCCTCCGCTCCATCTGCCTACATCCGTGGGTATGGCTGACATGCCCAGGTGGGAAGGCATTGCGAAGTCATCTCCTCAAGGCGGCACAAAGGGAACCCAGGTTTTAAATAACTACCGATCATATGGATCGCTTCTACCGTAGCACTTGGCCCCAGCGCTGATGTCTGGCTTACCAACATGAGAATGACATCAGCGAAATTCCATCCGCCAGTGGAATTTCCAGAGACCAATTCCATCTATCTGAACGACAGTGACCGTCACCCCCTCACCAGAGGTCAGCAGTTACAGCCGTCAGCCCTGATGTTTTCTCACCTCTCCTCCCAAGACTAACATGCTCCTAACACGAGAAAGGCATTTTCACAAGTTTGATACTTCCTGAAACGGATGAGTTAAAGACGTGAAGCAATATGCAATGGTGGGTAAGGAGACGTGAAGCAATATGCAATGGTGGGTAAGGAGACGTGAAGCGATATGCAATGGTGGGTAAGGAGACGTGAAGCGATATGCAATGGTGGGTAAGGAGACGTGAAGCGATATGCAATGGTGGGTAAGGAGGCTGTGACGCTCCCAGACGCTCCCTTCTGCTGCCAGGAGGGAAGAGACACAGAGTGATTTTTAAAGCCTCAGAGGCATTCTTGCACATCAAAAGCTATTCACAATGAAGAGCTGACTCTGATAATTGTAAATAGATCAGAAACATGTGCACTGAATTCATCCCCTTAAAATTATGGCTGGGTGTACCCAACTGCACAGCGTTTGAACACCTTAAACTTTCTAAAAATATTGGGGGTTCAAAGTAAGCCCTTTCAAGAAAATCAAAGCCACATGTTTCTCATTCATTTATGCTCAGCTTATCAAAATGTTGTTTGTTTTTTAACAGATATTTGCTGCCTGAGAAGATTTGGGGTCTTTCTTAAAGTTAAAAAAACAAAAACAAAAACAAAAAAAAACCCAACAATTCTTCTTAGAAACGTAAGAAGTCTTTCCCAAGAGAAAATGAACTTCAGTCCCTAAAGATAAAGCTGGTTTCAAACTGGCTAAGAAATTCTTCTCTGTTTTTATTTTTAAAAGCAGTGGAGGGGGAGGGAAAGAGGAAGAGAATGGGAGGAGACCTACGGCTGACCCGTCCATCAGCTTTTCCCTGAGTGCTGTCCTCCGATGGAGGCCAGCTGTGGTCAGCACTCGGCCCTCCTGCTGGACTCCGATGGCACTGCCCACAACTCTATCGCCCCTGTAATCCAAGCTGCCTTTCAGCTCACCTCTCCGTCACCTTGGCACGGTTGCGGATCTGGTGAGAAACTCACGCACGCATCCTTTCCTTTTAGCTATGTCTGCAGCAACTGCCATCTACGTTTTGAATTGTCAACTGCATGAACATGAAAAGGGAAAATGTTATACACAAGTAAAGGCTACCTATATGTACAATCAGCACCCCTCAAATGAAGGGGAGACCCTCAAATGGGACTGTCTGGACCAAGAGCCCAGAAGTGCTGCTGCAGAGTGACAAATGTCAGAGCCACCATCACTTAGGCTCCTGCCATTAGCAGGGGCTGGACATCCTATTATTTCCTACTGCCTGGAGCTGATAAATGACCCTGCTGGCCATCGACACGGTGGGACGGATGTCAGGGAAGATCTGCTGTCCTCTGTCTTCATGCCACTCCAACAGCCACCAACATGTCTGCAGCGACCAGGGCGGCCCCAAAGGGCCTGCACAGAGGCTCAGCGTTGCACGGGCGCCTGAGAAGATGGGCTCCCTCCCCCTGGGAGCAGGGATAATTCCCATCATCGAAGATGAACTTGTTTGGTTCTGCTATCATTTAGAACCTTCCAGTTCCAGGCCCAGTTCAAGTGCTAATAAACCAGGAAAGGTGACACTGGAGCCTCCTGTAGCTGGCTCATTAACAGAAGTCATTGCACATAGCTTAGGGTCTGCCACCCTCGGTGGCAGAATTACCCTGATTTAAAATTGTAATAGATATGTATGATATCGGGTGTGGGAGGGGCAGGGTAGGGGGGAGTCACAAAAAATAAAAAAATAATAAAATAAAATGCAGATGACTGGGCCCCAGCCCACACCTGCTATGGGGGAGCTGCTGGGGAATACGAACTTTTAACCTGCTTCCCTAAGGGTCCTGCTGCGCCCTTCTCGGAGGGTAAGGGTGTGAGAGGTATCTGGGAAAGAGGACTTGGGGTGGGGGGCGGGGGCTTAGATCACTGTGTGGGAGACACACACTTCCAGCCCCCACACACACACACACCAGAGTGAGCTGCTTCCTGGGCTCACCAATCAGATCGCTGTAGGTTGCCATGGGGCTCTCTGCCTCTGCCCCTCCTCGGAGGTGATGCCCGCCAGGCCTCACCCTGTGTTCTCAGAAGAACAAGCAAGGTGTCCACGTGCCTATCCTTCTGGGAGCCCAGGCCCACCTGTAAGCCCAGGTACTGAGGGTTACTGGACGTGAGACCATGGTAATCGGTGAGTTACGTATTCGGAGAGGGACCGCTAGCATCCTGCCATCACGGGAACCTGCAAGTCCAAAGCGAGAGGGTCTCATATGTACTAATTCTTGCTGCTGCTGAGAAAGACCCATCCCACTTACAGACACAGCAGGGTGTTCTTTTGCATATGAAACATAGATACTTTCCCTGCACAATTCTAAATGTTTCACTGTCATGGTTACATTTAGGATTAGTGCTTTTTCCTTGTGTAAGGTGTTGCTATCTGCTGAGCTCTGGGAGGTGAAATTTACAAACTCCATCCCAGCACAGAGGTGTGCTAGAAAACCAGACTGCTGACCTCCAATGGCCTCAAAAAGGAGCATTTGGAAAGAGAAGCTCATGTAACTCCTCTAGGAAAAGAAAAGAATAAAGAAGTTAAGAAGGAAGCAAGGGAGGGAGGGAGGGAGGGAGGGAAGAAGTTAAGAAATTAAGAAATTAAGAAAAGAAGGAAATAAAGTAAGAAATTAAGAAAGAATCTAAGAAAGAATCTAAGAAATTAAGAAAAGGAAGAAAGAAAGAAAGAAAGAAAGAAAGAAAGAAAGAAAGAAAGAAAGAAAGAAAGAAAGAAAGAGAAATTAAGGAAGGAAGGAAATTAAGAAATTAAGAAAGAAAAGAAAGAAGGAAGTCAGGAAATAAATTAAGAAAGAAATTAAGAAAGAAAAGAAGGAAGGAAGGAAGCGGAATGTGGGAGGCAGCCGCAAACCCCAGTGCCGCTGACCCATATAGAATTGCCCGGAATGGACTGCCCAGTGTCAAGAACAGAACATACAGTGATGAATTCTAATTCAGGTAATTCAGGGACCGATTAGTCTAAAAATATCCTTAAACTGTTCTCAGTTGGAGGAGTAATTTGCATCCTCATCAGAATTTAGGGATCAAGTGGGCTGATCACAGAGCCCAGAGAAGGAGGGACAGCGCCTTCCTTTATTTCCATCTGAGCCGGGAGCAGCACAGAGCTTACAACAAAGATCTGTCCACCCAGCTTAGCCCCACGTGAAGCACGGACACGCAGACACCGAGCGGACAAGGCCCCGCACGGGCCACCTGCCGCCCTTCCAGTGGAGCCCGGATGAGCAGCCCAGGCCCACCTTTCCCTTGGTGGCCTCCTGTGGTCGTGAGAGAGCCAAACCACTGACCTCAGCCGGGGCCCTGGGGTCAGGGGTGGGGCAGGGGATCGGCCACCCCACAGGGGGTGTTATTCCAAGCAGACCTTTCAGCCAGAAACTAACTGCAATTCCAGCTACGTGTCTGCCAGGAGGTGGTTCCACTCAGAAGCAATAAACAAACACATACACGCATAAACAAATAAATAACTGTGGGAAGAGGCCAGGAAGGAAAAGGTCTTACCAGAAAGTTGAACTATGCCTGCAGAGCATCCTCCTCGGAAAGCCCATGTTTTCAATTACACCAGCCTGAATCTATATTGATGCTAATATGTTTGCATTGCTGGCTTTCATTTTATTTCTTCACAACTCACCGCAGGATAGCAAAGTCAAAAATATACCATTCTGATCAACAGGACACATCTGCGGTGAATCCACACAGACGCAATTAATTTCCTGGTGGTATTTTTACACTGGGGGCCTGCTGCAGGGCCCCATTATACAAACAAAAACTCCAGACAGCTCCTGCTGCCTGATAAAAAATAAATCAGATTGTGGAGGGCTGTTTGGCCCAGGACTGCTACAGGCTATGACTTGTAATGAGGCATCCCCACACTAATTATGGAGCTTATTAAAGAGAATTGTCCAACTTGTAGTAAAGTGCACGCTGTAATCATGCTGAAAAAGGCAGGCCTCCGGAGCAAGCTGCCACCGTCACCCGGCTCGGCTGAGCGGACCACGCGGGTGTGGATCGAATCACAGAAACGGTGTGATTGCGTTTGGCAAATCGTTGGGGTAAATCCGATAGAGAGAGGGGCAGGTGAGAAGGGCAGCGGCTTGCTGGTAATTCGCACATGTGCCGGGAGGGAGGGGCCGAGAGGCCGCTCAGAGAGAACATCACTATTACCCTTATTCTGAATTTTCTCTAAGGTTTCAAAAGCAGTATTTCCACGCACTCTTTCAGGAGGGAGTGGGGAGGGGAGATTAATAAAGATGTTAAGAGGCTGAAGTGCTGTGAGATTTGTTTAATTATTCCCCGCAGGACTGCCCCAGCAATCGGCTGACATTTAGTCCCGACCTTGCAAATCCTCAGTAAATATTAATATATCAACTCAAACAGGGACCCGTGGTTTTATGGGTTCTGCGAGCTCCGAGATCGGCGGCCGCGGTGGAGAAGAACGTGTGGGGCTGCGGAAGACGCGGCTTTGATTCACCTTCTGCTGCGCACATGAGCCGGGAGCGCCCACGACGGCACGGGCCTGCGCCGCCACAGCTGCGGAGTGACACTTCAGATGCCTGGGCTCCCCTTTGTACGGCCTGCTGGAGCCGGCCCAAAACCGCAGTGGCAGGAGATTAGAGAGGAGGCAGAGGGGAGGCCGGGAGGAGAGACATTGCACTGCGTTATCTGGAAGCCTGGAAATGTTAACGTGCAGAAGGCGCAGCCTCCGTCCCCGGCCCGCACCGTCCCACCTGCGCCTCTGAGCCTGGAGATGGCCTGTTTGGATGGCGGGTTTGCTAAAAATAAGTAAATAAATAAAAAGACAGTTGGGTTTTACTCTTGCACTATGTGTGGTGTCTGCATTGGGGGAGGTTTTATTTTCCTTGCCTCACATTGCGATATCTCTTATTGACTGTCCGCTCAGGTCCTGTGCAATCGCCGGCGGGCGGGTGTTCGCTGGGGGCCAGGCGGCCTCCGAGGGTCCTGCGGGCGAGCAAGGGGGCTGCACATCTGCCTTTCCGAGGCACCGTGCTGCAGAGTTAATGCGGGATTAATTTTATTCATAAAAATGTTAATCACTTCATTGTGGGATCTTTTTAACATTCTGTGCTGCGAGCACCTTTTTAATTTCTCTTGCCCACCGTCTCGCAGATGTATTTAATATTTTCAGACATGGCTGGAGTTCACCCAGGACCTGGCAATTAAGCATACGTTTAAAATTCAATAACAAGCAAAGCTACAGCAGCGACACACGAGCAAACAGGAAAAGACACGGAGCCTGCAGGTCGCCAGCCCCGCTGTTCCCGCGTGTCGGGCGGCAGGAGCCACGCGGGGCCGCCTCCCGAAGCGCCGGGGCTGGACCAGGAGCGCGCAGGAGAAAACCCAAGCGCGAGTTCCCGGTCCAAAGGGCAGTCTGGAGTAGGAGGAATTAAGAAGAAAAGCCCTTGGGTTAGAAGATTTAAACTGTCGACGTGATTCCCACCGCTGGGTTCTGCCACCGAGCTCGTGACCCCGCGGGCAGCCCGTGGGGACCGTGGGTCGGTGGCCCGAGGCTGAGGGCTAGCGGGGCGCGCCACCCCCCCACCGGGTCCCCTGGTGCAGCCCAGGCCATTGTGTCCCCGTATTCAGTCCTAGCGCTCGGGACGCTGGGTAAATGGATTAAGGGATCAGAGACGCCGGCGGCGTCTTCAGAAGCCAAACAGCGGCGCTCAGAAAGGGCTGCCACTTGCGCGCTGCCGGAGGGGACCAAGGGGCCGCTTGGCCTCTGCCTCGCTGCCGGCGAGGACGGGCCTTTCCTTCCCAGGGGCACCCGGTGGGCAGGGGGCAGGGGCGCGGGCTCTGCGAGGCCGCTTCAGGCCAACACCCTGGGGGGCTCCCGCGCCTCCACCTGGCGCAGCGCCATGGGTCCCCCACGCACGGGGCCCCTCCTTCGCTTCCCTCCCAGGTTCAGGGCCACCTGGATTCTCTGACTTTCCATTTAAGACAATCCCAGAATTTCAGGCCGCTCGGGGCCTAGGCCACATGGTGACTGCCATGGGTGAGGAGCCTCTTCCTCCATTGAAAACAAATGTTAAAAATAATAAACGTCAGGACTGCGTTGATATAAAGATGAATATATTAACACAGTGCCTTCGACCTGAACGTTATGGGTTTTTTTTCTTTCATTTCAAAAGAAATTAAAACATTTTCGTGTGTCTCTAAAAATACTGTGGGCCCAGGCGGGGGGCTGGCTGTGCTGACAGATGAGCTGCCGCCCTCTGGCTCTGTGCTGGCGGTCGCAGGGCCCCTTCTCAGCCATCCTTAGTCGGAGGGGAGGGATCTGTACCCAGCTTCAGAAGCTGGGGCACAAAAGGCCGCCAGCAGGCCCCACGGGATGACCTTCCGAGGCCTTTCAGCTTGGGAGCTATAATTAGAGCCGCTGGCTCCGCGCGGCCGGGAGAAGCCTGCAAAGCTGTCCTCCTCCGCTGAGCTGAGCTGGGCACCAGATCCCTGCCGGCTTTTTACTTGGAGACCATTCATCAGAAGCCAAGGGTGGGCAGCCACAGCCCAGGAACAAACGTTTGTAAGCGCTGCTCCCTCCACACGGGGTGGCGACCCCTCCAGGCCACTGGGTGCTGGCAGGGCTCCCGGAGCGCACCCACTCCCCAGCCCTGTCTCCGAGCTACCCCCCTGGAGTCCACACCCAGGGCCTCTCCCCTGCCTGCCCTCCATACCTGGAGAGCCACATCCTACAGTTGGGGCCAGGGAGATGTGGCAGGACTCCTTTGTAGGGCCTGGCAAGTCATGGGGCCGCAAGGCCTGACTTCAGTGCCAGTACCCCAAAGCTTCTCCTTTGGGTTCCAAGGAGGCCTGAGAACCTGGCTTGCTCCTGTCATGGTGCTGGGTCCTGAAATGTGGCCCATGCAGCACAGGCCGTGGGTAGAGACCTCTGGAGACTGGTAGAGCCTTCCAAGTCTCTAAGACCTGTGTACCCCAAACATTCGTGGAGCCGAACCCACCCAGCAGCCCCCCTTGTGCCAGGCTTCCTTCCCTCCTTTCCAACCCCCAGTTTGGACACCCCAAGGTCAAAGCCACATTCCACCTAATAAACTGGGTCCTGTCACTTTCTGGAGAGCATTCCGGGGTCCAATCTCTCCAAATCGGTTTCCATAAACCGTGGTCTCCTGCCAGCCCCAGCCACACCCCAGCATTGCCCCAGCCAAACCGGCCACCTCTGGTCTCATGGAATCATCAGGAAGGGAAGGAAAGACCACAGCTGGGGAAGACTGGACAGGCAGGATCAGGCAAAAGGTCCAGGGCTGCGGGAGCCTCAGTGAGGGCCCTGAGCACAGGACCGCGCAGCCCTCCCTCTGTGCCCCTCCTTTTCCTTCCCTCCCCTCCCCCTTTCCTCCCTCTGCAGCTTCCTTGCTCTCTGGCAGAGTCCCATCTACAAGGACGACTGAAACTTTATAGGGCATGATTCATAGGGTGGCCCGCCCCTCGGAGCCACGGCGCGTATTACATTAATCAGTGTCAGACCACTAAAACCGAGATATGAATATGAATTCTCCATATTGCAGGCGAGATAAATGTGCTGGTGAATATAATTGATCGGAGGGGGAGGGAAGGTTGGTGAGAGCACAGAGATTTCAGAGACTCAGGGCAGGTCCCCATAGGGGTTGGGGCGGGGCCTGCGTGCACTCCCCAAGTCCTCAGGCCAGGAATTGGGGGCCCCTGATCTAATGAAGGGCTGTGCTTCTGATGATCCTGTTACCTGGGTGCCAGCTTGGGCTGGAGCGAAAGAGGATGGTCTCGGGCCTAGATTTCTTCCCCCTCCCCCACCAAGACTCCATGGAGACAGAAACCCTCTGTCCTGGGCCAGGGTGCCCTTTCTCCTGGAAGCCTGTTCCTGAGGCAGAGGGGGAGCCCATGTGCAAACACTAATCCCGTGGGCATGCCTCACCCTTACCCATATTCAAGTTCAGCCTCCTCTTTGCAGGTCATAGAACAACTGCCACCCTGGATGAAACTGCACCTGGGCAGGGGTCGGGTGGGAGAGCGCCCTTGAAGCGCAGAAGGCTGCAGAGGAAGTCCACTTTGGCTGTAGAATAAAAGGGGGTTGTGTCTACTCCCAGATATTTTAGGAGCTGGAAAGCTGTGTGCTCAGACTAGGTGGCTGCATGGCTGGGAAAGATGGAAACAAATATAAACAAAAGACACCGGAAGAACTAAAGTGCTCCTCAGTGCTGGATTGAAAATTCACCCTTAGCTTTACTTTCCGGACAATTCCAATCTGATTTCTTTTTATGGGAAGCTTCTCTAGTCTTCAGGAGGGTCACAGACTCTTAATGCTCCTGGGCCACTGGATTCTGAGGCCTGGAACCCCGGAGGGGAGCATTTCTGGCCCAGACACCTAGGGGACAGTACTAGGGGTCCCAATGTGTTGGATATAAAAAGAGGAAAGAAGGGACTTTTAGGGTGTGCAAGCAGCCGGTGCCTGGGAAACCCGAGACAGTGGAGGCCAGCCAGGGCGGAGGCTCAGCATGTCTGTGGGCCCAGGATGCACTTCCACCGCCGGTCAGAGCTCTCTAGACCGCACTGTCACCAAGGACACCTGGCCCCAGTGGTCAGACTGTCCATTCCCAAAACTCTGAAATAGGGAGCCCAGGGCTGTGGTGACCCCCAAGCACCAAAGTGGAGGACAGACGAAGAACTCCTTTCTGAACTCGCAGGAGCCTGGCACCCACTGCCCTCCCCCGCCCCACCCCCTGCCAGCAGCCGACGCGGCAGGCACCACACCCCCAACATTCAGACAAGTGGGTGGCTCCCAAGGAACCAGAAAGCCCCGGACAGCACGCGTCGAGGCTCGCGCCCGGCGCATCCCCAAGGCCCAGGACCCCCAGACTCTGCGCCACGCCCCAGGGGCAGGCTCTGCGCCGCGGTCAGGGCCGCGTTCCGCCGTCGGCCCATAGAGGGCGCGTCGAGCACGTCCATCGGACAGAAGGCGGCTCCCCGCGCCCGCATCCCGCCCGCATCCCGCCCGCCGGCCGCTCGGTGGCCCGGCTGCTCCGGGGGCTGCCCCCGCCGCGCCCCCCGCGGCCCCCCACCCGCCAGCCGCCCGCGTCGGCTCCCACAGGCCCTTGGCGCCTCCGCCTCGGGCGGGGGCGGGCAGGGGGCCACTTCCCCTAAACGCACAGGGTGGGGTGAGGCTGGGGAAGGACCAGCGCGCCGGGGAGAGCGGCCCGTGGGGTGGCGCCCCCAGGCCTCGGCTCCAGACGCCGCTCTTCCCCGCCGCAGAGAAGCCGGAGACAGACGGCCTTCCCTTTGCCGCCACTAGCCGCCCCCGGGCCGCGGGTCCCGACGGGGTTGCAGGGCCGTGTCAGGCCCGGCTGGGCGCGGGGAGGTCCTGCCCAAAGCCAGGGGCTCGGCCTCTTCCCCACTGGGCAAGTTTCCCCGCAGCCCACAGCCTCCCCTCGCGCGCGCTTATGGAAATGTTTGCTGTCTCGCTTTGCGCAAACCCAACACCAAGTGGCCGGAGCCCTATTGGAAATGCAGGCTGCAGGGCGTCCCGCTCCGAGCGCAGCGCGATCCCCGAGGCTCGGGGGCCACGGCCCTGCAGCGCGCACGCGAGACCGGCGCCGTCACGCACTGCCCCCCCCACCCCCCAGCTGCCTGCAGGCCCGGCCTAGGCCGCCCGGGGTTTAACCTGCTCCCGGGCGGGCTTACTCGGTGCGCCCAGGCTACAGCTAGCAGCTCGAAGGGGAGACCCGAGCCCGGTTCCCAGTGTGTTCTTCCCCGGCACTGCGGAGCCCTGGCGCTCAGGCCCCGAGAACACCCCCGCGCCGCATCCCTGCCTTCCATCAGGAGAGTTTAAAAGAACCTTCCAGTTTCTTCACATTTGATTTAACCAAATAACTAAAAAAATACATTCAAAGCAAAATTTCATACTCCATTATGTCCTCATTCGACCCGACTCCAGCACACACTGTCCAGACAACTAGGTATGAATTGATTTCAAATCCCAAGCTCTCCTTTGGGGACGGGATTGGAAATTCTTTTCCCCCCCTTGCTGCCCACTTTTAAGAAATCGTTTTATAAACACGTCTAAAATCGAACTCATTTTCGTCCGAGAAAGGCCTGCCCCAGATATATGTATGCATAAGAGTTCAGAATCAAAGTGCCAACGAGAAACTGCCCTAGTGACAATATTACACATTCAACAACCACCAAAAGACTGAGAAACAACTGCCTCCCGGATGGATGCCTCCCCCCCACCCTCCGGGGGTGGGGTGGGGGTGGGGCTCTCCTCCCCGAGTCACAGGCCCTGCCAGGACTTCAGCATATGCTGGACACCCCCAGCCACACAGCAGCAGGAGCAGTGGGTATCATTTCATTTAGTTTATTAGACAAAAATATATGATTTAGACAAGTTCGCTGACGCGCTATTTACAATCTGAAATCAACTCTATATACAGAAAGAAAGAGAAAAAAAAAAAGACACAAGCACATAGGGGCATTTACCGAAGTGATAATCAACCGGCGCACGGTGGCAGCTACCAGAGCCCAGCCGCGGGCGGAGGCCGACTGCGCGGATCCAGCTCGGCCGGAGGAGCCCCGTCTTGCTGCAGAAAGCGATGGATGGGAGTCGTTGACGTCGTGGCCATGTTTGTCCTTTACACCAGTCTGAAATATTTGTCTTAATTCCTCCCTCATCCCCTCCCTCCCGAACTCCTCCCCCCCTCCCCCCGCAAAAGTAAAACAAGACCCTGAATCAGGCGGACGGGAGGGCTGCTAGGATCCGCGGCGTTCCCTCCTGCGGGGCCAGCGAACTGCGGGGGAAACACAGCAAGACAAGAAGGCAAAAGCACCGTCAGGACAGACGCCGGGACGCGGCGTCCCAGTTGTGCCCGGCAGCGCCGGGGGCGGGGATGGCGTCGGCTCCCGGCTCCGGAGAAAGCCGGGCGCAGCCGGCTGGCCCTGCGCTGGGCTGGCGGGCACTGCCCTTGCGACAGTGACTGCGAGACCCCGCCACCGGACCCGCTCCGCCTGCGGCCTGGTCCCTCCCCTGCCCCGCGGGAAACGCAAAGTGCACTCACTTGTCGCGAACCGGCTGGAAGGGCGACTTTAACTGCTGTGGCGGTGAGTCTGGCCTGGTGACGAGGTCTCTCTCTGTGAGGATGGGGAGAGGCAGAGTTAGGACTGCGAGGCAGGTGTGGAGAGTGGGTGGCGGTGCGGGGACCCCCCTCCCCACGCCCCTCCGCTGCCTCCCGCCATGGGGCCGGCTCTCCACCAGAAACGGGCTTTGTCCGCCCGGCAGGCCCAGGCTGGCGCGCAGATCTCTCCGGAGGGCCGGAGGGCGCTGGCCTTGCTCCCCGAGTTCAGGCAGGGTCACCGTTCAGCAGGGCTGGGCAGCCACTGCCGCCCTCCGTCTTCGCGGCGCCCGCCACCCGCGCCCCGCCCTGCTTCCAGCGCCGCCGGGGCTCCGGGTTCCCGGCCCGGCCCGGGAAGGGGAACCCTGGGCGTCATACCTGGAAGCGCAGGGCTGCTGCGGGCGGAGGCCTTGTCGCCGTGGAGCACCCCCGCGGCAACAGCGACCGGCGGCGGAGGCGCGGGCAGGTGCGGGCCGTGAGGCGTGGCGTGGGGCGCGCCCACGCCCAGAAAGGAGCGCATGTTGAGTAGGGAGCCCTGCGCCAGGAAGGCGCCGTTGGTCCAGTTGGAGAACTTGCCGATGTGGCAGGTGTACAGTCCGTGGCTGGGCAGAAAGGCGGGATGCTGCAGCGGCGCGCCCGGGTGGCCAGCGGGCGGCGGCGGCGAGGCCTTGGGAGCGCCGTCGGGGCTCGTGGCCGTCTCGGCCAGCGACCAGATCTTGGGCTTGCTGTGCGGCGCGCCCTGCAGGCCGCCCGCCGCGCCGGGACTCAGCAGGCGCGTGCTGCCGGGCTCCGTGGCCTCCTTGGCCAGGCCCAGGGGCGAGTCTTGCGGCTTCAGCGTGTCGGCGGCCAGCGGCGAGCCCCGGTCCCGGGCGAGGGCTGCGGGAGCGGTGGGCGCGCGCGGCGCCTCGGCCTTGTCCTCATCGTCCTCGTTGCTCTGGTCGCCGTCGTGCTCGTCGATCTTGTCGATGTCGATGCTTTCCAGGTCGATCTCCTCGTCGTCCTCAGCCTTCTCGGGGTCTCCCTCCGTGTCACTTCCGAAGAGGGCGCCATCCTCCTGGTCCTTGCTGCGCGCGCCCCACGTCACCTTGTTCTCCTTCTTGAGGCGCCGGCGCGCGTTGGCGAACCAGGTGGAGACCTGCGTGAGGGTCATCTTGGTGATGATGGCCAGCATGATCTTCTCGCCCTTGGTGGGGTAGGGGTTCTTGCGGTGCTCGTTGAGCCAGGCCTTGAGCGTGCTCGTGCTCTCGCGCGTGGCGTTCTTGGGCCGCCCGGGGTCTCCGTACTGGAACTGGCCGTAAGGGTAGTAGGCCGGGGCCGTGTGGGCAGCAAAGGTGGCCGGGTGCACCCCCGGGTTGTCCTTGAGTTCATACTGTGAGCCCTGAGGCCACGCGGCCCAGCAGCAACGGAAGAGAAAGAGTAAGGGGGGGGGGGAGAGAGAGAGAGAGAGAGAGAGAGAGAGAGAGAGAGAGAGAGAGAATATGAGAGATGAGTGCCCAGAACTAAGAAAGCGGCTGCTCCTGTCCGCTGAGAGCAAAAGGCCCCACTGCACCACCAAGGGGCGGGGGGCTGGGCTGGGGTCAGACCCTGAGCCGCCTCCAGAAACCGCGCTTTCTCGATCCCGGAGAGTTTTTCTGTCACTCAAGAAAAGTTCCAGAATTCTGGCCTCTCTCTGGAAGGCCAAGGCGGGAGCCGCGGCCCCTCAAATTTCCCCAGGCCGCCCTGCGTCCCTTACCCCACCCCCACAAAGACTCCAGAAGCCGGATTTCCAAGTTTACCAAGCACTAGCTGGAGGGGAAAACCTTTTAACTAGGCCGATAAAACAGCTTCTCCAAAGGTAAAGAACCGAGAGCCCAGGCCCCCACCCTTAGACCCTGAGGGGGTCACACAAAATAAACCGCCGGGGTTTTCTCCGGGCCCAAATCCGCCAGCAATTTAAAATGAAAGCACAGCTCCTTTTAGCTTT
Organism: Aselliscus stoliczkanus; assembly: GCA_033961575.1. Lineage (NCBI taxonomy): Eukaryota > Metazoa > Chordata > Mammalia > Chiroptera > Hipposideridae > Aselliscus > Aselliscus stoliczkanus. The sequence goes on from CM066728.1 coordinate 111,332,028, forward strand.
CAGGTTAATCTGCATATAATGGCTCGCCCACACTTAAAGGTCTATAGTGGTGACAGGTCATTTAAAATTTTAATCCTGGCCATCACGGACAACAATAACAAAAACACCATTTGTTTTTCTTAAAACACAAAAGGAGGGCTTATCCGGTAAAATATTAACGGGAGGGCCGCAGCGCTAGGAGAGGCACCGGTTTCCTGGGCCTCTCGGCGACTTTATCTCTCAAGTTTGACTTTGATCTGCAGCGAGAAGCACAAAGTGTGCGCAAGCATTTAAAGGCCCTGATTTATTTGCAATCAATATTCTTTTTATCATCGGTAGTAAAACACAGCGAGTCAAATTATCCCATCAGGTTTTTTGGTAAATAACATTTTATCTTTCTAACAACCTCATTAGACCTCATTATTACCATAAATTGCCAAGACAGACATTCTTCACTCACAATTTTACCTTTTGACTTCCAAAGCCCCAGTCCTAAAGGCTTGGAAAGCCAGGCCTACCATCTGAGTTGGGTTTAGGCTTCCTTCGCAAGAATCGGCAGGAGACCCCGAGGAAACAAACCTTGAAAGGGGACTTCTCTCTATACTTCCCGCTTAGTGAAAAACCAAGGCTCTGTCTTCCCCACCGCACTACAAAGAGAGCAGGTCCTCGGCATAGACAGCCCTCCCCCCCTCCCCGCAAACGCACGCGGGGGTCCCAAAAGGCACACATCTGTATTCAACATTTCTGTTAAAAAAAAAAATTCGAATCCTCCACATACAATCGTCCAGTTGCTATGTCAGCAGAAGAGGGTTTCGCACTCTGAGAAAGTTGCAAACAGCGTATTTCTTTGAGTGATTCCTTCGGTGGTCGATGCCACAGAGAAAAGATTTCCTTCGCCAGATTTCGTTTTTGCCTGATCTTTGCCAAATGTACTTTGCACTTTTCTAATTATTTTGGTCGTGATTGTAAAGAAGACATCGCGGCCTCGTTGCTGGGGGAATTCTTTTTGAAATGGGTACCTTCTGAATCTCTCGCCGCTGGCTCGGCATCGCTGCAGCGGGAACAAAATGGGAGCTGCTCTTTTTCGATACCAAGAGATCTGAAAGGCAGCGGGGGCCGCTCTCAGAAAAAAAAATGGGCTTTCTTTCCAAAACTGCAAGAAAAAGTTACAGGAAAACACACCGGCTGCTTTGCCGCGTGCCGTTGGCGGGTATTTATTTCCTGTTTCTTTTTGGGGGAGTGCGGAGGCCTGCGGGGTAGGAGGGGGCTGCAAATTACGTTATCCCGCCGGCAGGAGCCGAAGAGGGGGCTGCCACTCGGGCCCCCGCGCCCGGCGCGCGGGTCACCAGCAGCCCGAAGTTGGAGCCCGGCGTTGCATCAGACCAAGACATACGGATATCGGGGACAGACAGACGGGCCTGTGCCCCGCAGAGACCCCTCCCCCACATCTGACACCCACTGGGACCGGAGACTAAGATGACACCACTTATTTGAAGCCCGGGGACACTGTTTTCTTTAATCCTCCATTATGTAACGCGGGAAGAAAAGTGCTTTTCTTTCAGTGCACATGAAATGAAAACTTTGGCAACTTACGAAAGTCAAAGCAAACAGCGTTTGAGACGCCAAAAAAGCATTTCAACTTCGTTTTTCCCCCTAAATTTCAAATGTGCACACACGCCATTGAAAGACCCCTCCTCCGGGCCGTCCGATCGCCATTGTTAGGCTGGCTTCTGACCGCCTCGACCAGGCGATCCAGTCGGTGGGACTGGGTGGCCTCTGCCCGGGGGTGTGTGGGGGGGGAGGCCGTGTCCCCCGCGCAGCGCGACGCGGCTGGGGTCCCGCGGGCGGGAGGCGGGTCTGGCCGAGCGGGCCGCGCGCTCCGGGCCTGCGCCCGCGGCCTCCCGCCTCCGCCTGCCCCGCGCCCCGCGCCCCGCAGCCCCGCGCCCTGCCCCCCGGCCGCCCGGGGCCCGCGCGCACTCACCATCTGCGAGAAGAGGCTGAGGTCGGCGGCGTAGGGCAGGAAGGCGCTGTAGCCGGGCGCGCCCGTGTACGGCCCGGCCGCCGCGTACATGCCCAGCACCGAGGTGACGGCGGCCGCGCCCGCGCCCAGCTCCGCCGCGCCCGGCCGGCCCGACGAGGCGGCAGCCGCGGCCGCCGCGGCCAGCACCCCGGGGCGCTCCCCGCCGTAGGCGCCGGGCCCCGCGGCGCCCAGGTACTGCGGGTAGCCCAGCTGCGGGAAGGACATGTCCGCGCGCTGCGCGGCGAAGGCGCCGGGCGAGTGGGAACCGGGCGGGTCGCGGCAGGCGGGCCGGGCGCTCGGGCCGGGCGCCCGGACGCGGGGGCCGGCGGCTGCTCCACGGCCCGGTGCTCGCTGCGCCCGGGTCCGCGATCCCGCGCCGACTGCGGCGGCCGCCGTCCGCTCGGCGGCGGGGCGTTCAGACACAATTTGAAGTTGATGCTTTGATTGGCATCCCCTTGAGCGCCGGCCCCGCCCCCTGCCTGCCTCCCGCCCGCCCTCGCCCGCCGCCCCCGCCCCTCCCGGCGAGCACGTGGTGCCCCGCGCCGGCCCGGCCGCCTCCGCCCGCGCGGGGCGCGGGGCCCGCCTGCGGGGAGCGCGCTCTGCTCCCCGGGCGCCTTCGGCAGACGGGCGCCGCCGGGCTGGGGCGGCGCGCCTGGGGCCCCCGCGGGGCGGGCGCGGGTCCTCGGGCCTGGACCGGCCCGGCCGCCTCCGGGAACGCGCGCCGCGGGCTCTCTCTGGCCGCGGAACTTGGGGAAAGGGGGCCCTAGCTGCGGAGCCACTGGCCGGGGAAGCCGATGTTCTCCAGGGTGGCGGGCTCCGGGGGCGCGGGGCCTGCTCCTCTCGGAGACAGCAGCGCGGGAGCGCCCCGCCGCCCGCCGGCGGGGCCGAGCGCCCCTCGCCTGCCCCGCAGCCCCGCAGACGCAGGAAGTAACGCGAGCGCGGCGCTGGCCGGGAGGCGCCGCGACCAGGCCGGGGCCGGGCGTCCGTCCTCTGCCCGCGCCGCCCTGCGCCCCGCGGGAACGGCCAGCAGGCGCGGCGCCTCTCGGATGGCTCCGGGCCTCGGGGGCCTGGCCGCGCTGGGGCGCAGGGGCGGGGGGCGCCGTCCCCCTCGTCTTCCCGGGACGGGACGGGTGGGGCAGGCCGCCCCGGAGCTGCGCTCGCCGGCCTGGGGCTGGCGGCCCGGGGGTGGGGGCGAACGTGCCCGGGGTACTAGCCGAGGCCCCTGGAGCCGCGCTGCACTTCATCTTCCACGTGGCAACCAGAGCCCGGCGCTCGCTGCCTGTTGCTGCGATCCGGCGCACTGGACCCCGCGGGAATTTCACCCACCGACCCGGGCTCAGCCTCACTTGGGGCCTGTTCGAGATGCGGAATTGAAGCAAGCCACCGGACCCGGTCTCCAGCATGCCCTGCTGCTGGCGGCATGAACCCCCGTACCCTGGACACACCGACTGGGCCTTACCCCCTAGATCCCCTTCCAGTTGCCGGGACATGGAGGCCCGCACCGTCAGGAAGGCCCCCATTTCCCCCATTGGGGGGCCTGCGGACAGACACAGAGCCACCACCTATAATTAGTAATAATAATGCCCATGATAGTAATTACTAATCACCAGCTCCGTAAGGAGGCTGGAATTTCTCTGCAGAGTCGGGTTTTCTTCCCCTTGGCGCTGTCGACCCTCCCCGCCAGACCTTGCTCTCTCCAGAAACCCCCTGCAACAGCCCGGGCTGGCTTCCTGCTGTGACAGATTCTGGGGGTCAGGGGTGGGCACTTGGCACCCCTGTTCTGGGAAGTCCCTAACCACAGCCTCCTCCTGCTCCCCAGCCCACCACCAGCCACCCCCAACCCCTTCGCCCCTACATCTAACACTAACCAAAGGGCCAGTTTCACCAGTGTCCTGTTTAGCAAAAACCAGTGTCACATTTCAGGGTGACAGGTAAACACAGGTGAGATAAGCCCTCTTGTGTGACCAGAAGAGTGAGGTGGAATGTAAGCCAGGGTCAGGATCCAGCCACAAGGATTGATCACCTCCTCCCCACGCCGGACCAGCCGAGGTCCATCTTGACTTCTGTCAAACTGTAGCTATCAGAACCTCATGGGGGGGGGCGGGGGATAGAGGGGCAGCAGGCTTTGTCCTGACCCTCGGCCAGCCCAGCAATGCCACCCCACTATGCCCTGTCTGTATATCTCCATTCAGGTCAGGAAATGATTTTAGGCTCCTGAAAACAACAGGTAAGTGAGTGAGTGGGAAAAACCCACCTGGATACCGAGTCTGAGGATTAGCCAGTTATAGACGAATCAGAACTGGCAGGACTTGTGGACTTGCCCCGAGGGAGCCATGGAGAAGTGCCAGCGCAGCGGCTGCGGCCATTCTCTGCCCGGGGCCAGGGGCTGGGGTCCCAGCAGACCCCGGGCGACTTAGCTCACCTCTTCCCTTCTTTCTTCTTGTCACTTTACCCAAAATCTTGCACAAACAGAACTAGGAAGCCATAAACAAACTGCCTTCAAAGCATCCCATTGGAGAGGGAGGTGGGGCGCGAAGGGTTGAGAATTCCGCGACTCGGCAAAGCTGAGGAGAGGGTCCTCCCACCAGCCCATTTTTAGCATCCAATGGTTCATTCCGGCCAAGGAAGGCCCAGGGTGCCTGCCCAGGACTTGGGCCTGACTTGAATATCCTCTTACTGCGGGTCCGGCTGGCCAGCTCCACCCTTCTGGGGTCGGCGAGCGGCCCTCTGCCGGCAGGAGGGGCGCGGGACAAACAGTGGGGAGGAGCCCGGTCCCCGGGGCGGGGGGGCTCTGGGCGCCTGCCGTCGAAACCCGACGGCCTCCAGCGGTTAAGTACGGATGGGCGAGCCGCGAGAGCCCCCTTCCCGGGCCCGCAGCCCCGGCGCCTGCCCGCCACGGGGGTGGCTCACGCAGGGCCGGCCGCGAGTCTTGCGGCTGCTCCTGGCCAAGCGCCCCCCTCCCTGCCGCCACTCCGCCGTCACTCAGCCAGCGGCAGGGCCGCCGAGCGGTGCGAGGCCAGACCTAGGGGTCGCTGCGCGGCCGGTCGGAGCTCCGCCGGGCGGGCGTCCGGATCGGGTCTGAGAGCCCCGGGGCTCGGCAAAGGGCCTGCGCTCCGGGCCCGCGGAGCCCCACAGTGGCAGGTGACAGGGACCTTCGGGCTAGAAAGCCCGGGCTCCTGGAGGCTCGGGCTCGGACGCGGGTCTCTTGGGGCCCCTGTGAGTTTGCGGGGCTCAAGTGTGCGCCAGGCTGGTGGGGGGGAGGGGAGAAAGGTGATTTGGGCGGGGAGGGGAGAGGGCTGGTGAGCCAGGCGCATTTGGACGAAGGTGACTTTTTAACCGGTTTCAAGGCCTGATAGAAAGTTTCCTTGCACGCTATCATTATGGGGGCGGTGCGGGGCGGGTAGTTTTCTTAAACAGGGCGGACTCGCTATCACCTATTTTAAAAAGATCGTGTCGGCCCCGGTTCGGGTCCCACATAGGAGGGCCAGTGACGCTGCCCTGAAAAAAAAAAAATCGTGTCCTTTTCCTGTCCCCAGCTCTCCTCCCTACATCCCCCGGATATTTACACAAGGATGAAATTAAACCAAACAGCATCCTCATTTACAACTGCATTTCTTCTGAAGTAATTATCCGCTATTTTGAAGCTCCCCAGCCCTACTTCTGAAGAAGGGGAGAAGCTCTGGGGGGAACGCCCGCTCCCTGGAGCCACTGCGGGGACCTGCCTGTGGCCACAGAGTGGGGAGACCAAGCCCCTTCTCCGGGATGCTGCGGGCTGCGCCGCGTCCTCGGCGCCGACCCTGCAAACTGGCCGTTCTCTGCTGAGCAGCTGGCGGGGCTGAGCGCCCTGAGCCGGCCCGGCCCACGCCCCGACCCCGGCCAGGCCCTCCGCCCCGACGCGAGCGCCCTGATTTATGAGTCTTGTTAAATACTCATTAGGACTTTGCACCTTTCTCCAGCAGGACCCAGGAAGCCACCCGGCTCGGCGACAGCAAGGCGAGCGCCCAACAGTCCCAGGCAGCCGAGACCCACGCGGACGCGCACGGCTGGAGCCCTGCAGCCCACGGACGCCAGGCCAGGGCGTCCCGCCCGCTTCGGGGATCCCGTGGCCTGCTAGGCCTCCATCCCTGGCTACGCGGCCAGCGCTCTCCTGCCGCGCCAAGCCAGGGCCCACGCGGGGGGCCGAGGAAGCCTGTGCCGCCTCCCGGCCCGGGGTACCACGCCGTGGGCGCCGTGAGCGCCAGCGCGCGAGACTGCGGGACCCCGCGGCGAGACGGCGCCCCTGGGCGGGAGGACAGGCCTCGAGACTCCAGGAAAACCCGGGAAGGAAAAGGCCCCGAAGCGGGGGGCACCGACTGTCAATGCTCCCGGCGGCGCCTTCACGGAGTGCGAGCCTGGCTTCTCCGAAGGCGGCCGGCGGGCGAAGTGCGCCATGGCGCCCGGAGCCTCCAGAATCAGCCGGAGTTTCCCAGCGTCACAGGGTGAAGAAAAGGACCGCAGTGGCCTGGCCTGGAGTGCTGCGATGTCGCCGTCCCCGAGTGTCAGAGGAAGTGAATTACATGCGTGTGCACATACGTAAATATTTTATAAACCTCCCCTTAATTAACCAAATCATTTCCATTATGCCTCCAATATGATCAACAACAACGCTGTGAGGGTTTTCAAGTTTATAATTTGATGTCACCAGACGGTTGCTCGGGGGCAGAGGTACGATCGCCGAACCAGCTGCACTTGTGTTTATTTGTTTTTCTACCGTGTTCCTGTAGGGCCCTATTATGCAGTGTTTAATTAGTTTGTGTTTGTATTTCTCCCGTCCCCAATCAATGCCATCCCGGGGCAGGCGATGTAAATGCTGGCAGTACAGGTGTACTGCTGGCCCGCAACACTAAGAAACGCGTGTCTGACAAATGAAAGCCGGGCTGCCACTCCGCAGCCGACTGTCAGCTCCCCGCAGCCGGGAGGCGCAGATCAAAGCCAACAGGGACTTTGCGCCCCCCCCCCCCAGCGCCATCGTGGCTGTGGCTCCTGATGCCATTAGAGGGAGCAGGGCCGCCTGCGTGGGGGACAAGTGACTTCATTTTGCCCAAGTCCTGTGGCCCTGGGGCCACAGCTGGCCTCCTGAGCGCATCGGGCTTGGGGCCTAGTGGGCCAGGGCTGAACCTGGGTGCAGCGCACGCCCCCACCCCCCATGACAGGTCTGCAGGTAGCCACGAGCCTGAGGAAGGCCTTTTGCAGTGACTTCCTGCCTGGTTCCACCAACCCTTTCAATAGAACCAGAGGAAACAGCCAGGAACTTCTGGAATCTCCAGACTTGAGGACCCCCGCCCCCCTCACCACCACATTGTGTTGGCCTCTCTTCCTTCTTGAAATGACCTCTGTGGAGTGCATGTAAATCTACCCTTCCAGTCACCCGGGAATTCTTTTAAAGCTCTCTCTCTCTCTCTCTCTCTCTCTCTCTCTCTCTCTCTCTCTCTCTCTCTCTCTCTCTCTCTCTCTCTCTCTCTCTCTCTCTCTCTCTCTCTCTCTCTGTCTCTCTCTCTCTCTCTCTCTCTCTCTCTCTCTCTCTCTCTCTCTCTCTCTCATCAGGAATAAGAGATTGCTCATCTTTAACTAGACCACATAGAAATTATGATTCAACAGCAGTGTATATTTAATTAGAGTAATCTCACTTGAATTTAATTGCCTAATGAATTATTTGTTTAAAAGGTAGAATGTCTTGTTTGCCAAGTACAGTGCAGACCTCTGATAAGAACTTGTGCTATAAGGACAGAACAGTTTAAAAGCAGGCATGTATTAAGGATGCTGTTTTAACTCTTTGAGTGTGTAACTGTTACTGTGGGATTTAGAAGGGGGGGGCTGTCTGAAAGATGCAGCGAGGCCACAGCACCCTTCTGACCACACAGAGCATCTATTGTGTTATGTGCACATGGCCCTTTGGAAATTAGTAACTTTTCACTCCTTGTCATGCAAATGCAGCTTATTTTAAAACTGATTTCATTTTGCTTTCAGTAGCATTTTTCTTTTTCCTAGTGCAAGATGATAGCTGGCTATTTGGGGACTTACTTTACGGTAGGTAGTTGCAATGAAGTGGTGCATCCTTCCGGAAAATTCTAGCCCAGCTCCTCTGGGTCCCTGAGGCACCACACCAGCAGCAGGAAGATGGTCCGGGTAATCACACTCATGGGAATGGAAGCTACCATGGCCCGGACTTTGAGCTTACCCCTTAATTCCTAAACTATGGAAGCATTTCATTTCCCCTTGTTTTCCATAACCACGAGCAGAGAATTCCAGGCCATGCCTTCCTTTCTGAGAGGAGCTGACGTTGTGTCTAGGGAACGCATGAAGCGGGTGTGCCATGTGCTGGAAATCTAACAGGATTTCTGTATTTTCTGTTCTCAAATAGCTGCGGAAGCAGGCGGCTTCATTTCCTCCTCTATCCTGGGTAATGGACAGAATTTCCTATCCCTGGTGATGGAATTTCAGCAGAGAAAGGCATGTATGGGGGCGAGGGCTGAGACTGCGCAGCCCTCTCCCTGAAGGAAGAACAGGAAGGCGAACACCTCCCATCCACTTGATTGAATCCCGCGGTTGTTTTCATTAATATTTGATTAATCAAATAATTTATTCTAATTGCAAGTTTGGTCACCATTGTCGCATAAATATTAAATATTATTAATATGGTTTTCAACTAAGCAGAAATGGGCTTAAAAGAAAAATATGACACTGACAAGAATTATGAATTTTTTGTTTCTTTTTCAAATCCCTGATTTTTATCATAGCTGTGCATTTTCAAATTGATGCTCTAACAACCAGTGGTGGTTAAATCATGATATAAACTTAATCACATTTGATTACGGTTACAGTAGCATCTTTCTTTCAAAGAACCAGATCCACTTGCACACATATTTTAAACTTATTTATGAATTTACGTTATATACTCTTCCAAATAACAAGTGACAGTAAGACCAGAAAGGACATGAGATAATGTCCTTTATCGTAGGATAGAGTAGGAATGGCAACACATTTCTCAGATCTGAGCAAATGCAAGGATGATTTGTGGATAAAACCCTCAAAGGAAATGATATGTGAGGTTTGGAAGAAGGTGAAAATACTAAATGCCACAGTCATGTTGGACACTCCCGGAAATGTCTGAAATTTAGCCACACAGTATTCCATCTCCCATGACTTCCTATAAGCCCTCAATCACTTACACTGTTAATGATAAAATCAGCATATGAGAAATACCTTTTAAACACATAAGTAGACAAATATTTGCCCACACAACAGGCTAGGTAGAAAGCTGGTTGAGAGGCTAACATCTGTTCATTTAAGGGACATCAGTTCGATCAAAATGCCCAACGGAGGACACACGCACAGGGACATCAGGGGAAAGGCTCTCAGGGGCTCTGACGATCCTTAGGGTCTACCAGCATCCTCCAGGACCATCCTCACAGAAAAACACAAGTTGGGGTCTGAAACGGGTCTAAGGGGGAGAAACTTGACATAACCCGACCCAGGAGTCCCTGGCCTATTTTTACTCTGATGTCACCTTGAGCTTTACTATTCACCCACAGCTGTCTCAGGATTCTTGACTGGGCTCCACCAGCTGCATCATCCCCTCCTGTCCTTGCACAAGAAAGACCATAGAGAGAGGCCTCTGGCTTTCTAACCACCTTGAGGACATGACACACCCATGACCAGAAAGGAGGCCAGTCTGAACACCGCCCCTCCCGCGCCCCACCTTCCCCATCCAGGCCAGGAAGCACCCCTTCTCCGACCGCTGCATTCCTCTGGGCGCCCTCCCTTAGCGCACGTTTCAGAGCCCCTCCCAATGCCTCATGCTGACCGGGCCGCCAAGCTGAACCTTCCAGGCCCCCTATTCCATGTTCTGGGGGTTCCAGTAGAAACTCCTGTGGCCTCCGGTCCCTTCTATGGGGTATAGACTGAGTGACTGGCAAGCGAGCCCTAATTCCTTATGGGACCTAAGCTGGCAGTTAATTGGCCGAGACAGTGAACTTAACCTCCAGCCCAAGGCAGAGTCACATTTTAATAAGAGCCCATTCATGTGGTGACCCAAGGCTCCTAGGAGAGAGCCTCACCCTGGATGGGGGGGAGACTTCCGTCCCAAACTCTCTTTGAAGAAAGGAAGGTTGCACACTTCCTTGACCAACAACTGCAGCTGACAACAGAGACAAGTTGAGCGAGGTCTTCAGGTCCTGCCCATGTTTCTTAGGCTGCTCCCGCTGCCATAATAAAATGCCACACCCTGGGTGGTTGCAATGAGGGAAATGCATTTTCTCGGCGCTAGAGGCCGGAGGTCCAAGCCCAAGGTGTCAGCAGGTTTGGATTCCCCAGAGGCCTCTTTCCTTGGCGTGCAGGTGGCCTCCATCTTGCCGTGTCCCCACATGGCCTTTTCTCTGTGCACATGTGCTCCTTGAGTCTTTCTGCGTGCCCAGATTTTCCCTGTATAAGAATGCTGGTTGCATTGGAGCAGGGCCGGCCCCAAGAGACTCATTTTAACTTAATCACATCCTTACAGGCCCTGTCCCTAAATGTAGTCACGTCGTGATAAGCTGAGGGGCAGGCCTTCTACGTGTGAATGTCTAGGGGTCACAATTCATCAGCCCATAACCAACACCATCCTTGGCCACCTGCCCTCCCACCCCAAGTAGCACCAGGGCCTGTTAGCTGGAGCCGCATTGATTTCTGATGCTGAAATACATCTTTAGTTTGGGAGCAGATCTTTGAAGAAGCTCTAGGGTCCCCCCCCCCCGCCTCCTTCAACATTAACTAAAATGAGGGCACCTTCATTAAAACCAAAACAAACATTTGCAATGTTCAGTAGGGTTATATTATTTCCTATATTAACACTTATCGATGCAGGTTATCATAAAAGGTTAAATTTGGCGCCTGATACTGTTTATTCAACTTCAAAACGACTTTCAAATTTGCATGGTTTGTAATCTCTAGACAAGATGGCCTCAGGTGTGACGCAAGCACTTTTGAGAAAACGAACTTCATCCTGAGCCCGAGCGACTACTCTTGCTTCCTGCCCTTGTGTCCCAGGGGTCAGCAAGCCTGGGGCTGGCTGTGTCTCCCGATCAGATGCCCCATTTGCACTCTTGACATCTCTTATCGCAGGAGAATATCGAAGGTATCAGTTAAGCCCCATTTCCAAGGTCTCACAGAAGAGGAAGCCTACAGTAATTCAGCCCCTGATGTGCATTTACCTGGGTCACAGGTGGACGTATAGAGAACATACCTCAGGCTTTGGCCAAGAAAGAATTGCTCTAAGGATAGAGCGTTAGAGCCTGAGCCTGCCTTTCATCAGTGGCCGCGCCTCACTGCCAGCAAATGCATTATCACCAGGGCGGTGGGGCGATGGGAAAGCATCAGCGATCATTTTACCAGCTGAAGACTGTGTGACATTATCTCTGGGGCTGAGTTAAGTGGTTGTCTAAGGTCACTTAGCAAGTGTGTAATAAATCCAGGATTAGAACCCTGGGCCCCCGCTCAACAGTCTGCATGCTGGGCCAGCGGCAGACAGACTTGTTGGTCTGCCTCCTTGTCACCCCGCTCCCAGCCTTGTGGAGCCCGCTGTGCCCCATGCTCTCAGGTCGCACTGACTGTGTCACCGAGGCTGGTGCTGGCAGACTCTCCCTCCCTTCCTTTTTCCTCTTTTTTTCATTTATTCCCTGGACAAACATCCGTGGAGGACCACTATAAGAATGGACATGTTGTGCCCTAAGGAGCTAAGACAAATTAACTAAAGACCTAAGTAAGTGTCTGCGGTGAATTGGTCAGTGAGGCGAAGCCCGTTCGGACATCTAACTACTCTGCAGGGCAGGAATAGGTGTGAGGGGCTATGCCAGTTACTCAGCTTTTGTCCCTCAGCTTCAAAGTGCCACCTGATACCCTCCACTGTGTGAGGCAGGGTCCTGCAAACCCCACCTCCGAGTGGCCACAAGGGCAGCTGTGGGGGGCGGCCTTCAGGGAGGAAGGAGAGGTGGCCGTCCCTCCGGGTCCCTGAGAGCCCCCTGGGACCCTCAGCATCCGCCCAGGGTGTGCTTTGGCGGAGTCCAGTGTTGGTGTCCCCCGCACCCACAGAGGCAGGCCACAGGTGTCCTCAGAGCCAGACCGGCCCTCAGCCCCTCTGCCCAGACCCTGTGTGCCAGCTGTGGGGGTCCTTATCACTTCAGTCCCCCTGGTCCCCGGCCTGGGGCAGCCGCGCCGCCTCTTCTCTTTTCACTTTCTCAGTCAACTAGTTGGCTGAATTCATCTTTGGGGTGACTGTGGCAACATATCCAGGCTGAGGGGCTTACGCAGCAGGAGGTGACCTTTTCACAGTTGGGATCGCAGTCCGCAGGGCTGCCCCCCACCCCCACACCGAGGCGGGGCCGAGAGGCTGCAGGCCTCACGCCCGTCTCCCGGGGCTTCTGGTGCCCCTTGGCTTGTAGGCTCATCACCCCAATCTCTGCCCCCTGTGTGCCTGTCTGTGTCCAAATTTTCCTTCTTCTAGGGACACTGGTCCGATTAGGGCCCACCATGCTGCAGTATGATATTACCTTAACCAATTCCATGTGTAAGGCCCCTATCTCCATATCAGGTCACATTCAGAGGCAATGGGGGTTAGGATTTAGGTAAATGGACTTGGTGTGGGGGGACACAATTCAACCCTTAACAGCACGGACTGAAGAATTCTCCGTTAACGGTTCTCTATCCCAGTAACTGTAGTTGTCCCCACACTGGACCTGCACTCACCCAGAAGCCAGAGCCCAGGGATCCAAGGAGGCAAGGTCCATGCTGCCAATGGGCAACGGGTGCCTCGACGTGTCACTTGAGTCGGGCTCTGAACGATGACTGAGGTCAGGATGCCGAAGAACACAAGCACAGGGCTTTCCGTAGTCGGGGTGACAGGTCTGGGCAGGCGGTGAGCACGTGGGTGACGCGGCAGCCCAGTGGGTTTCAGCAGCACATGGTGAGTCTGGGCTTCGTCCTCGGGCAAGGAGGAGGCAGTGAGGCATCTGAGGAGACGCTGGAGGGGATTAGACGTGCAGGTGGGGCAGGAAGACACGGCCTTAGCTCAGAGCTACCGGACAGCAAACAGCTTGGCGAAGGTGAGACGGTGACTGCAGAGCCACTGCGAAGGGCCAGCCTGGCCAGCGCCCCTGTGCTGCAGGACTTGTCTGCTCTTCCCGGTGCCTGAGTACTTCTGGGGGTAGGCGAGGGAGGGGTCAGCTTCCTGCCACCCTGTGTCCTGGGCAGTCTGCTCAGATGCCAAAGTGGGGAGCTCTGGGGCCCGTCCCCTTGACCGGTAGGCCAGAACAGCTGGGTTTCACATCTTGGATTTCCAGCTAAACTTCTGTTTGAACAAAGGGTTATGTATGAACTGGAGGGATCATTGACATACATGGTTGTCAGAGTTCCTATTCTATCACCTTTAACTGATGTGATGATGCACAGATATCCCCGGTCTGTGAAATGGGGCATATTAATACCATCCCTTTCTCTGGCCAGACTCAGTGGGTTATCTGTACAGGCCCAGGATGCATTGTCACAGCCCTCATGACAGCATGTGTAAGTATTCAGTTGCTTCTTTATGATGTATAAAATGTTTGATTAAACAGAAATCTGGACTGTCGGGAATGTAGGGGAAAATAATGCTATCAAGTAAAGGCAATTACCACTGTTATCTTTATGAATACAAATGAAAATAATTTACTTGCAAGCTTTCCCTTGGCATCAAAACACTCTAGCCATAGCACCAAGACCAGTTAATGGTTTCACGAGGAGGGAAGACCAATACAGTGGTTATGGAGCAGAATGACACTGTTTCTGTGTTATGTCACAAAACGCGTGATTGACACGGGGAAGAGCAAGACTTCAATATCACGGGAAAGAAGCGATGCTCCCATCCAGTTTCCCTGCGAAAGCAGCCGCGCCTGATGTATGCAAAGCATCACTGATTATTGGGCGCCGTACAGCAAACTCCATGTCAAGGAATCCATTTTATCAGCGCCCCTGGACATCTTCACTTGGGAATGACCTCGGTCATGCTTCTAGGAGGAAGGTTGGTTTTGCCTGCCATGGCCACAGTTTTGTCAACGGTTGGATAGTTTAAAGGCTCATCAAGTCTGTATCAATTCCTCGGCAGCTCGCACCTAACTGAATTGTAGCACTGTGCAGCCAGGTTACTTAAGAAGTTAACCAAAAGGAGCTCCATTAAACCCTGGGCTTAGCGCTCGTCCCTCCAGGAAGCTCCAGTCTCATCAGAGATGTGACTTTGGAGAGCGGTGCGTTGGTGTGAATCTGTCTGTCCGTCATCACATGGGATGAGGTCCTCTACTTCTCCCCGTGTATGTTGCAACACTGCAAGGCCGTGACATATATTTATTTTAAGAACTTGCTTGTTGTTGACTTTCTGTAAATTCTTCCTTGCCTCTTGAATAACCTGTTTCCTTTAATCATCAAGCCAAGCTGTCTGAGGGGAAAACACCTTTTCCAGTAATACCTCCTGCCTGACGTGCAAATATGTGAAAGATTCCCCCAAAGCCTTACTGAAATAAATATCGAATGTCCTGCCCAGAAGACTCGTGCTTTACCCCTCCCCCCACCTATCAGCCTGTCCACCTCTGTGCGTGCTTCCTCCTCCTGTGTCCCCATGATCATTCACTCAGGAGCTTATTTTTCAATCCCACCTTTATGTGGCTGCTTACATCCATTTACTATGATCTGTCAATTCAAAAGCTATCACAGGGCCAGCCGAGTGGCGCATTGGTTAAGCGCTGCTTTTGGGATGCCAGCGGCCCCGGTTCGGATCCCACATGAGGGCCAGTGACACTGCCCTCTACAGCTAACAACAGCTCCACCTGGAGCTGGGCTATGCGAGCCCCGGTGATGATGTGGGCTGCAGCCCCTGCTGCAGTGGACTGCCATAGGCTACAGTGAGTGGCCCGCAGCCAGCGTGAGCGGCTAGCAGCCAAGCGTGAGCTGCCAATAGCCGCGGTGAGCGACATCCAGAGGCCAGCGACCCATCTGCCTCATACGGGAAGAGCGCAAAGGCGATACCAACAGTGAAGCAACATCCTCCGCAACTAAACTGAAGAACAAAAAGACAGCACCTTGTCTGTTCCCCTTCCCCGATTCCCCAACGATGTTCCCCTCTGCCAATTCCCCAATAAAATCTTTAAAAAAAAAAAACTATCACAAAAAAAGCCTTTCAGATCTAGAGTCACCCCTCCCCCATTCACGAGCTTAAAATGTATGTCTGGACTGTTATAGGGCCTTCTGACTCATCATCTTTCTGTCTTTCTTTTGTTCTCTGGTGTACAAGTCATTTTGCCACCTAAGTTGCATTCATTTTATTCCCCTGCTAAACTATCCTTGATTCCCTCTTGACAGAAAACAGTCCTAACTCCATAGCACATCAATCACATGGCAATGTTCGTGGTTGAAATGTATTCACTGAAACTGAAAAGACTTGAGCAGCTGGGGGTCAATTCTTCTCATATCCTAGAAAGCCTATAAGACAATATAGTGTTTTATTTAGAAAAGAGAATATGTTCTTGGTGAAATGTTGGATTTGGCATTTGTCTGGATTTATCATTTATTAACCCCTATTGCTTCCACTTGCCAGCCCGCAATTCTCAGACCAGAGCTCTCTTCTCCTTTCCAAGCCCATCTTCCATTCCTTGGTCTTCCAAATGCAGCTGGAAAAACCAAATATTATCTTAGAATTCTAAAAGTTCAGAATCCCTTGGGAAGCACGTTAAAATTCACGGACCTCACCTAGAGATCTTCTGATTCATTATGTATGAGGTTGGGTCCAACGTTTGAATTTTAAATAAGCACAGAGGTGACTGGGACTTAGTCAGCTGAAAAACACATTTCATGAACAAGAATCCCAGGCATACAGTTGGATCCTTCTCTGTCGGTTTTAATGCCAGGCTCTGACACCCACCTGCACTGATACCGGCCCCTCCACACTGCCTTCTGTCACTCTGTTCGCTCCTTCTCTGTCTACTGTGCCCTTAAATTCTTTTGCCCACCTGCTAAGCCCAGCGCCCTCATGGTTTTGCTGTGGCCCTCATCTCAGTCCAGGCTCCCTCCCTGAAAAACCTCATTCACAGCCTGGGCTTTTGTCTCTGGTCTCCAATATCTCTACCTCTGACCCAAATCTCAGCCAAGGTTCCACTGCATTTGACTCACCTCCACCTGACCACCTGCAGACACACTGCTCCTCTTCATGTCTCTGTGACACCCGTCCAGAGTGCCATCATGTATGAAGTCACCAGAATCCTGGCGGCCAGGCTAATGCCTCCTTCAGTTGTCCATCTTGAATTTTGTCTTGTCCAACCTCCGTTAATTCCCTGGTTATTTATTCAGCGCCCACAGTGTTCCTGGTGGTGGTAAATGGAGATTAGGAAAGGGAGCTGTGGTCCTGCTCTCATGCAGATATTGGCAATACCTGACTTGGCAGACGTTTCTCCACGGCTTGCCTTCCTCGCACCCCCCACCTGTGAGGTGTCCATACATCCCAGTGTGCCTGGCACAACCCCAATGTCTCTCAGGCTATCATATTACATTTTCTAGAGTGTCTTGGGTCGGCCAATAAATGACATGTCACCCTGCCTATTAGCATTCTTTTCCTTCAACTGACATCTTCAACAGGCTGGGTTATTGTCATGGTTTCCTGAATGATGTCCGTGCATTCAATCTGGTTCCACTTTAACGTCTCTTTCCCCATCAGGAGTGATCTTTCTCCATCAAAGACTGACCAAGTTACTCTCATCTAGTCACCAGTTCTCAAGCTTTCCCATTGCCTAGAGAGTAAAGTCTCACCTCATGTACAAGGGATAAAGGGTCCATCCACCTTGCTGACCCACCTCCATCTATCACAGGGGAGCCCTTTATTTCCCAGCGTGCTGTGCTCACATGAGTTCTCAATACGTCTTCCGACAGACGCGGTGTGGGGCACGTCCTTGTCCTTTGGCCTGGCTGTCGTTCCCCCCTCCCCAGCCTGATGACCTTGGCCCATTGCTCACCATTAGGAGTGAGGACTCTTCCTTGAGCCCCTGCCCCCCCCCCACCCGCCTTGAGAGTCAGGGGGGAGGCGGCCAGCCCTCCTGCAGGAAGCCCACAGCACACTCTACTATTGTTACGTATCTTTAATGATAGAAGTAACACATAAACATACCCTTGTCATTAAAAATTCCGTGTAAAGTAGAAATATCCCCTGACAAACCCATCCCTCCCTATCTCCCTCTGTCCAATCTCTACCCCATTTCCAGAGGTACACGTCCTCCAGTCTACATGATCACTCCCTCTGCCCCTTTTCCAGGTCTGAACACAGGATGCCACACACCCTCCCAAGGAGATCCACGCACACACACACATATGTGTATGTGGTAGCTTTGTGTGTGTGTTTGCACAAGTGACACGAGTCCGCTTTGCAGTTTGTCTGAGACTCAGGTTTTCCCCTTACTGACCACTTGTCTATTTTCTCATGCTGGCGTATATGGAGCCTCATCACGTTTTAAAAACTGGCTCAGGATCCCAGGGCGAGAGTTTATTCAATTAATTCCCAATTAAGGGGCATTTCAATGGTTTCTAATTAGTTATTAGTCCACATGGGGCTGTGGGAGCAACCTTGCCCAGGAGTCTTTGCGCTCCTGGGGGAGGGTGTCTCGAGGGCATATGCATTAGCACATCTGTCTGTTGTGTCCATGTCTCCTCCACAATTGTGACAAGGACCCCGCCTCAGGGCTGGTGGGAGAGTCCCCAGGAATGATTCCTTGTGTGGGAGCCTTGGGCCCTGGTGAGACAGACACTTCAGCTGCATGCTTTGTTAGGGTCTGTTTCCCCCCTATGGTGTCCGTCCACCAGGGGACAGAACAGGCAGAAGTGTGACAGGGGCACCTCTGGATAGGGAACAGGCAGAGTGTGCTTGTGGGAGGGGACAAGTCTGAGAATAGTGGGATGCCTGCAATGGCATTAATCTCCTGGGCTGGCCCTGTCGGGGTCACAGCTGAAGGAGAGGGGCACAGAATGCGGCGAATAAAGAGAGTAGTTTGTGCCACTGTGAATGTCCTGGCCCTCGCGCACTTCTGCTTCTCTGGGCAGGTGCCGGGGACAACCAGGAGAGTAATGGTCAATGAGAAGAGTGACTCACGTGCCCTCAGGGCCACCCGTGGGCTGGTGAGTCCGGAGGGCTAAGCCTATGGCATTAGGAAGGAGGTGGACAGAGCAGAGGGCCAGCAGGCTGGTGACCAGCACCCTCTAGGGAGTGCTTTGCTGGAGATCCCAAGCGGGGGCAGGACCCAGGGCCCTGAAAGCAGGAGATGGCCGGGAGGTCCAGTCCGGTACCCCACAGCTAGCTCTGTGCCTGCTGCCCAGTGGATGCTCTGTGAGTCTGTGGATGGAAAGACCCATAAGTCACTTTTTAGCGTGGGTCAGTTACCAGCACATTGTTTTAGCAAAGTTTCTGTATTATTAGTATTCATTTTCGACGTAGGCAGCACATACTCAAGTTTGACTCAAGCTTTATGGTCCTTCACAGACTTTTGCGGAGTCCTCATCTCAAATATAAATGGCACCATTTGCATTGAGCTTCTGCCCATCATTTCTTTGCTGCAAGTTCTCAGAGTTGGTATAATTTCTTCCGCCATTGTGTTCATTCTCAAATAAGCATGTCAGCTTTTGTCGCTAGATTGCCATGGGTACCTGTTGGTGAAGGCTGTATTTTGATGATAAACAAGCAAAGCCATTCAATGAGCATTCTACCTGTGTTTTCCAGACGGATGACCTCTGCCGCACGTCTCCACACACCTGCGGAGTGGCCAACACACGTGGGGGAGGGAGGGGGAGAATTAATTGCCTTAATGAGCGAGAGCCACACCCTTAAAGAGTCAGATTTTCTGCAAGAGGATATTATATCAATGCACCCGGCCTCAGCTAAGGTGGGTGTGTCTACACAGCACACAGGCATGGTGGGAAACACATCTGATGCCAAAGCCATGAAGGAGTGAAATCGTTATTATTTTAATCCAAGTTCCTCTGTGGTTGGCATATTGTCCTCTTGAATCTTACTTGGGAATTTGTGGAATATTCTGGAACTCTTCTCTCAATATAGGCAGTTACTTAACATTTTTACTTTCTTTTCACTGAACACCACCAAATAATAACAAATCAAAAAGGTGAAGTGGTTTCTGTGTAAAGTTGTCCCATGTCTGTTAGTTCAGCATTTGGAATAAGGTGACAATAGAGTGAGGTGATGTCACAGCCACCTCCATAGGGGCAGCGCCCTCTAACCTTGGGTTCGGTGAATGGGGACGCAGGACTCAAGTGGGTGGTCTCCTGTCGTGTTGGAAACCCAGATGGGGATCTTGTATTCAGCCAGTCGCCAAAAAACAAAACAAAACAAAACAAAACAAAAACCTAACCAGGGGCTTTGAGAAACACTTAAAAGGATGCAAAGGAATTTTTTTTTCCAATTACTTTTATGTGTTTGAAAACTTAACACCTCGGTGAATTACCACTTGGATATTTGGCCTCAGTTTTATGCTTAAGGTGACATGGGCACACATAGTTTTTCCTTGAGTAGGGTTACATAACAGATTAAAAGACTGGCTGCACAGATATTTGTTGAGCGATGGCCTCGAGCCAGCCCTGAGCCGGGCCTTGGATCTGTGCCCCCGGCTCGGACGTGAGGCTGGACTGAGCTGTTTGCTGACATCGACAGCCTTTGAATGCTCTGCGCGGGGATCCACTGTGTCTGGCGCCTTACACACAGCAGTTACTCAAGCAGGGTTCTGGGAGTGCCTCGGGCAACCCTGGTGTGGACTGTGAGTGGGCGGTCAGGGCCTGGTCCCAGCACCCGCCCTCCTCAGGCCCATGGAGGTGGGGTTTTGGGAGCTGAGGGCCTGCCGGGGACCCCTGTCCTCCCCTCACCATCAGAGGAAGAGGGACCCGGAGAACACGCATCAGGGGCTGCACCTCGGTGGGGGCTCCCAGGGCCCCTGGGCAGAGGGGCTCCTGTCGTGGCCCAAACAAAACACCACCAGTGGCTTAAAACAGCAGAGATTATCCACTCTCAGCTCTGGAGACCTACTGTGAAGTCACGGTGTGGCAAGGCTCCCTCTGAGGTTCGGGGGGACAGGGGCACTGCTGCTGCCAGTGCCCCTGACTCCGGGGCTCCTGGGCTGCTGGCCACATTGCTTCAGTCTCCGCCTCTGCCTTCACATGGCCGCCTCCAGGCACCATCACTGGACTAAGGGACCATGTGCATAGTCCAGAATGATCTCTTCCTAGGGAAACCCTTAAATGAGTGACATCGGCATGGACCTTTTTTCCAGATGAGGTCACATTTACCGGCTCTGGGGGGCAGCATGAGGACATATCTTTGGGGGCCATCTACAGGGCTCAACCCCTGGCTCCTGGTGGAGGGAGTTTTGGACAAACTAACAGGGAACAGGTCCCCTGGACAGGGAGTTGAAACCCCGCAGCCTAGGGGCACCTTGGGAGTGGGGTGGGGCACGCCTGTAGCTGGGGCTCCACGTGAGGACATGGAGTCAGCCTGAGAGGCCTTAGAAAAGTGACGGTGGCTCCACTCACTCCCATGTAGCCGTGGGACAGGCCAGGCCCACTGGCTCCTGAGCCCCAGGTGGGGGTTTGTTCACCCGTCACTTCCCGGGCACGTGTTGTGATCTCGCTGCCTGCCCCCCACGTGAGCACATAGTCTTGTTTTCCCACATATCTCTGTCATACGGAGGCCCCGGAGAAGGGTTTCTTCTGACTCTTCGTGGACCTGTGATCTCGGGGGAGTTTCACCCCATTTCTTCTTTGTCTTTCCGAATTAAGAATCACCTTGTTTTTATCTCTGTACATCATCCTGAACTTCAGCACTCAGAAGACACGCTTTGAGAACTGGCACCAATACTGTCTGAATTACAAGAGATCAGTTAAAGAGGATGAAACTGCCAGATTTTATGTCATTTAATTAAAGCACCATCATGAAGGACACGAGGGGAATTGGGTCCTTTAAAGCTGGTCCAGTTGCTGTGGCCAAGCATGGACTCCCCACACTCTCCGTGCCTAATTACTCTCGAGCTGCCGGGGCTGTTTTCATCCAGAGGCTCTGCGCAGCTCTGTGCAGTCGGGTGCCGGGGACTGAGCTAGGCCAGAGTCAGAGTCAGAGCTCACCGGGGACAGGTCCCACTAAAGGACATGCATGGTGACAGATCTTGGCACATGGAGCCACATCCGGACAAGGGATGCTCTGTCACCTCCCCCAGCACAGGCTCGGTCAGGTCCAGGGGTCATGCTGGCACCCTCACCCCCTTCCATCGCTCTTCTACTTTCGTTTGTGTGGCCCTGTCATCAGGAAGGGTCTGTCCACGTCTGTCCACGTGCGGACCAAACCCCAGCTGCTCTGTGCTTTCATCCCACCAATCTCCTTATGCCAGACTCTTGCCGGTTTGTAGCATCCTTCCTGATCAGGAGAGTGTCTCCAGGTGCCCCAGTGGGGTTCACGTCCCTTCATGGGCCCCTCACTGTTAGATCGCCTTTGCAATGTTGCTGACAGTCTATGTTGTAGCTACTTATTAGCAGAAGTACTTGTGTATGCATTGAGATTCAGTAAGTTGCAGGCCACAAAGCATCTGATAGTCGGGCCTTAAGCAGAAAAGTCCTTCCATCTTCCCACAGGAGAAGCTTGGAGGTGTGCAGTTCAAAGCCTGGTGCAGTGGCTCTATGGTATTGTCAGTACCCAGGAACTTTTCTTTCCTGCCCCACCACCCACAGCTTGTTGGTGCAGTCCCATCACCTCCGTATGGCTGCCATAATCCCAGCATCACATCTCACACAGACACATTCAAACAGGGACAAAAGCCAGCAGAGGAAAGGGATTCACTTCCATCTGAAAGAATGACCATTCCCAGGTGTCCCCCAGGAGAGCCTTTCAGATGTCCCAATGCCAGAACTGGGTCAATGGCCACCTAGACGCAAAGGAAACTGAGGCTTGGGGCATTCAGCAGTGGGAATGAGTAGCCAGGGTAGCCTGTTGTCCCCTCGGCAGCGGGAATGGGTAGCCAGGGTAGCCTGTTGTCCCCTCAGCAGCGGGAATGGGTAGCTAGAGTAGCTCAGTGTCCCCTCGGCAGTGGGAATGGGCAGCCAGTGTAGCTCGGTATCACCAACCTTGGCCCTGGGCCGGGCACCTTGCTGCCTGGGCTGGTCCTCGGGTCCACTCACACTCTCAGCCTCTCCTCTGGGAACATGGTGGGTGGCTGTTTTCCACTCACTTGAGGCTGTGATGTTTGGGACAGTGAGCTATGAACAGAGGAACACTCTGTGCCACTCCCCAGAACAGCTGTAAGGGCTAGTGCATGAGTTACATGTGGAGACGAAGCCCCCATCAGCCTGAGGACCATGGTTAGGAGGGCGAGCAGGTGTCCTGCTTGATGGAAGCATGACACAAACAGGAAAGATGCCTGTGCCACAGGACACCACCACAGGCCTGGACTGCTGATTACCAGTCGGTTCTCTGCCACCCTTGACTTGCTACACCTTCAGCAGCGGCAGGGTGGGGAGGGCTGTGTGTGGGCATCTCAGGTGTCTGCCAGGGTGCTTCTGCTCCATTGTGCCACCCAGGGAAAGAGCTCACCCCCTCTGCCACACCGTATCTTGTGTAACTAACTCCTCCACCACAATAGCTGCTCCTGACATTGTTTTCCTGTTTAATTAAGACTCACTCTTTGACTTGCCCATCACTTTGTTTTAAGGGGATGAGGAGAGAGCGTGGAAATAGAACCAAAAAGTGGAAAGGGTCTGAGCATGACTGATGCAGAGTCTACACGGACGGATTCTGGCAGGTGGGAATGTGTGACACTCGCCAAATAAGATAGACTCGTCTTTCCAGCCCCTCACACTTTGCCCCATTCACCCTACCCACAGGTGAGACCCCACTGGGGGGGTACTTGCCTCTATGAGAGAGAGATTTCAGTTGGAAAAGAAAATGTGTTTGGGTGTGTGAGTGCGTAATGTAAATGAGTTAATTTGAACACATTTGGGAACTTAATATTTAAATCAATAAATTATGAATGTGTTTGAAAGATAATTAATTACCTACAATGTCTCCTTAAAACATCAATACAGTTGATCAAAGCAGCGTGTGCCTGTAGCCAGAATTGGTGCCGGTGAGAGTCACCAGCGGTCCACTCTCTACAACCAACTATTTGGTCCCTCTGTTCTCTTTGGGAATTATCCCCTTGATGAAAAGAAATGTATTTCTGAGGTTAGAATAAAAAAATAAAATAAAATAAAAGGAGATTCCCAAGGGCACATTCTTCTGGCCAGCTTCCTCACTTTCCAGGTCTGTGGGGCTTTAGGCTTTTTTCCAGCTAAAGACACAGGTTGTGCAATGAAACCCAGTTACCATTCTTAAAGAATCTTAACTTGGGGGCACAGCGGACATTGTGGATGTTTGGTTTTTCAAGCTGAAATTGGCAATAATACAGTTTTATGAATTCCGACCTGAAATTTGTTTCCAAATCTGGATGAGCAGGCTGTTTGCCGTAGTGCAGATGTGTGACAGCAGAGACGCCTCCCGGGCTGGGGGCCAGGGGCTCGTTTCTGACTGACAGCGAGAGATTTC
Organism: Aselliscus stoliczkanus; assembly: GCA_033961575.1. Lineage (NCBI taxonomy): Eukaryota > Metazoa > Chordata > Mammalia > Chiroptera > Hipposideridae > Aselliscus > Aselliscus stoliczkanus. The sequence continues at coordinate 111,355,673 of CM066728.1, forward strand.
GTCCATCATGAAGTGTACTGGATGAGTCATCGCTCATTTATTTATTTTAAAAAGTGGCACCTTCCTCCAAAAGTAGTTACATGGGGGGAAAGTGTAGTTTGTGATGTAGGCCTTATTTTGCTAATAATTTAGTCTTCGGTGTCTTTCTAAAAATAATAGGTCATGGCTGTGTCAACACGAGAATCTCTAAGTGATATATAAGGGTCACTCCTTTTTAAAGTTGGCTTTCATCAATTATTGATTTGGGAGATGTTTACCTTCTGCTGGGAGGACAGGCTGATGGAGCAGGGAGGGGAAGCGCGATGTGACAGCAGGAGACGCTGGGGGTTTGACAGGGACAGGGGCACCTCCTTAGGGGTGAAGCCGCCCTCCTTCATGACACCTGTCTTGGGAGGCGAGGCTCTGGCAAGTCGGGCTGCTGCCTGGGGCCGATGTCAATGGGGCATCTTCTCCCCTGCAATTATCCAGCAGCTGATAAAAAATAAAATAAAGTTTACAGTTTGACATGATCCACTAAGTTAGTCATCATAAGTTTGCATAAAATTCAGTTTTGGAGCTCTTGCCCAGGCCTCCAGAGGGGAGGAATCCGATCATGCACCGTGGGAAGCCCAGGCTTCCAGCCATAGGCTCACTTCAAGCTGCGGGCATCATCAGGCCAGATGGGCTGGGGGCACACGGGCCACGCCGAGCGAGCTTCCTCCCCAGCTTCCCAGAGCGCCCCAATGCGTGTCTTGCTGCAGGGCGCAGGTGGCTATTTCTCCAATTCCATCGGCTCCTATCATTGGGTTGTATGGCAGAGATTACAATTTTAAATAGACGAGCATTCCACAATGTCAGGATCTATGCCATTTCTCTCTTGGAACGAACGAGTCTCCTTGGGACACAGTGCAGAGCTGTACACACCAAAGGGAGGACTGCATATCCGCAAAGGAGCCACACATTAAGTCAATGGTCAATTAATTTACTCAGCAAGAATGCACCTAAGTGGTACCCTAATGGCTTGAAGAGTAAGTGCCCAGAGCTGTCTCCTCGGCTCCCTGGGTACCATTTACTATTTCAAATGCCCATCTTCTGAATAACACATTGGTGGACGAAATGAATTAATGCCATTGATTTTTTCCTTTGGGTAAAAATCATTTAGGCACTTTGAAGAAAACACAGAAAATTGTAAAACAGAACTAATCCTTCCACTCAGATATGGCCCTAGGCAATATTTTTGTTTATTTCCTCTCTGTCTTTTTATGTGTAAATACAAACATAAATAACGAAAGATCATATTTTGTATCTAGGCTTTTTCAATGAAAATTACATCATATGCATTTCTCGATGTCATTTGATATCCTTAGAAATACGCTGTCCTATTGGATAAACTTAATCCATATAACCGTTTCTCTATTCTTGGGCACTGAGTTGGTTTGGGATTTTAAAAATAATTCTAGGCCACAATATTATTGATAACTGTGTACCATAATCTTTGTCTGAGACGTCTGTTAGCTCTTTAGGATAGATTTCTAGAATTAAAATTCCTGGGACAAAGAATATTCTCTCTTTAAAAGGCCTTTGAAAAAGATGAATAAGAAAAGTAAAAGCTTTTGATCAATGTGTACATGCTCTGTTGGTTTATGAGTGTCCCCTCTCTCTCTATGTGCACCAACACTGAGCATTTTAGTGGGAAAAAAACAAAACAAATAACTGCAAATACATCTTAGGTTAAAAATGGTACTGGTTTCATCAGCATTTCTTTACCTGCAAAGTATCGCTTTTCTCACTTTTGCTCTAGCTGCTTGCTCTATCTGGGAACTGTGTTTCCAACATGGCAGCCACTTGCCACACAAGCCATTAAGTTGAAATGGCAACACGATACAATATAATGTTAAACGCAGTCCCTCAATTTCACCAGGCACATTTCAAAGGTTCAAGTGCCATGTGAGGACAATGGCCAATGCAGGGGGCAGTGTGGCCACAGGACTTTTCCATCTTTGCAGAACGTTCTGTTGGGCGGCACTGCAGAGGCGGGCTGGGCAGGACCTCCTGGGTTACACAGGCACTGGCAGCGGTCTTGCAGCACCCTGGCCGCACTGGTAACGCTCTTCAGGCGGCTCGCCCATCGCTGAAACTCTCAGGGCGCTCTGCCCCCCTCTTCCAGAAGGCTGTCCTTCCTCGGGGCCAGGAGTGTGCAGCATTGGCACTCTGAGGAGCGGACACCACCAGTGGGCCTGGCTTCCTCCCGAGGCTGCCAATTACGGGTCCTCCTGCTCTTGATAACTTCGGGACATGTTCAGGTCTCTATTTTAAATTAAAACACAAGCTGTGTTGACACGTCAGGCGTCTAACAGAGCACACCATTTCTGAAGGGCCCCGGCGCCCCTCTTTACTAAGCGTTGCTGAGCCTGGGTCCTCTAGGCGTTGGGGCAAGGCGGAGTAGGAGGAGTGGCTACACAGCATTAGGACTCAGTGATGATTCGTGCTTTACTCTTTCTGAGATTTTCTGCCTCATTTAATTAGTCCCGACGACAGTGGGAGGGACACGGAATGGTGACCGCTGAGGACAGTGACACTGAGCTGGGACACTGCTCGAAATGCAGTGGGTCAAGTTCAGACTCACGTCCAGGTTGGTTTTTGTTGTTTGTTGTTTTTATTTTCATTACAGCTTAGATGTGAGAATGTTGATAAACTATTATGTGAAGGATTTCTTAAACATAAACCATCAGGTTTGGCTTCCAATGAGAAAAGGCTTCATTTAAGCTTTTGGAGAGCTGATGATTTCAGATTCCAAGCAGCCGTCACAAAAGCACCGAGTAGATATTCACAATTTTGCCTCTTGAAGCTGGCAGCCCTTGCTAAGGGCCCATGCCTGTGAATGCTCCTGGCCATCCTGAAGCCAGTCAGCGGGTCAGGATGGGGCAGCAGTCTCCCTCATCATCCCTTGCAGGAGAAGGAGGGCGGAGATGGGCAGCCATCAGGCTCAGACACAAGGGCATAAGGAATGATAACGGACTTCCCCAGCTGGGGTGATGGCAGGGCAGGGACTGAGCATGGGACCGCCCCCTGCCGCCTCCTGCCCTCCCACCCACCCTCCCCCTGCTGCCTGGCCCAGCCTCAGAGCAGGGCTGGACCCCCTCGCAGCCCCGTCCACCTGGGTCTCTCTTCCTGCCACATCCGAAGCCCCAAATAACACAGCAAAGGATAGTTATGGAAATAACATTCTCTTCAGAAGTGTAGGCCCACCCAACAGACTGGTTCCTCCTCTGCTGCCAGCTGCAGGACCTTCTGATGCTTCTTCAGGGAAATTGGGCAGTGGGGCTGGTGACGGAGCCGTTACCAGGCAGATGCCACTCTTTTACTTACAACATGCTGTGTGGCATAGCCATGGGTACACGGAACTCTTTTCCTACATGCGGCCTCGCTTGTAAGCGGGTTGCATCACCAGTGCCTGCCCGTAGGCTGGACTCGCACAGTCTGCACACAAGGGGTCGGGCCAGGGTTTGGGGACAGCTGTCCTTGAATGCTCTGAGCCACACATGCCCACTCAGGCCCCTGTCACACATGGTCCCATGGACAGCCGAGCCATGGCATACAAGAGGGTCACCAGATCCCCTTGTTTGGCGGGGACTTTCCGGGTGTGCTCCCCAAAAGCCCCAGGGGTGCCCTCCCCTCCCACCCCCAGGTGCAACTGGAACTGTTGGTCACTCCTTGATCATGGCAAGCATGACTTACGAGCACGCTCTTAAAATTTCCCTAAAAAAGTGTCTCTTCTTTGTCTGGTTGGTTGCAAATTTGCAAACTAATATTTGTGAGACAATTAGGCTCTGACCTCCCATTAATTCATGTCACTGACATGAACTCTGGCTTCCGGTCTGGGGCGGGCTCATGGGGGAGGCGGGGTGGGGTTGAGAAGAGGGGTCTCCATGGGCAGAGCCCGGCAAACACCTTAGCTATCTGCCCTGGGCTCCCCGCCTGGCACGGGGGGCGGCGGGCAGCAGAGGTGACTCTTCGGTAAAGGTTAAGCGCAGGTTCAGCAGCAGCCCAGGGGTGAGGGGAAGGCAGGTGAGACGCGGTGCCGAGTGGCCCCGAGGGAAACTGGTTCTTCCCAGCCCCGGGAATCTGAGTCATGCGCCAGAGTGGAGAGCAGGCAGGGCGAGACCTCCTCAGTGTATTTACAAAGCGCCTGAGAACATTCTGTCTTCAAGGAAATACTCTTCAGATTCTTTACCGTTTATTAAAGAGTGGGAGCGTATTAAATAATTTCATCTGAAATCTGAAGTGCCCAGTGAGTAGGATAAAGGTTTGGCTTCATTTTTGCGGCGTTGAGAGATGTCTTTGATTTCTAGTGTTTGCTAATCTTTTCGCTTTCCTGAGTACAGGTATTCTATTATAAATTAACAAGGGAAAGTAAACGAACAGTGGGGTTTTAATTGCACATAATTACTTGGTATGCCAAAGTATTTTACAATTGAGATAATTTGCCTGAAAGTGTTGGTATTTAGTGAATAGAATTTATGGTAATTCCCTGATTTTCCCCCAACTGCCTAGTAATCTTTATAACAAGGAGGCAGAAGCACAGTGAGAATTTAGCGCTGAGACAAAGCCAAACATGAAAGTGCTTAAAATGTATCTGTTTGCCTTTGTTTCAATAGGAATCCAAAACAAAGTTAATCTGATCAACAAGGATCAATAGAAAAGTGAGTGAAGATCCGCATTTCTTTGAAGCTGGTAGAGGCAAGGAAATAATCCTTGCAAACAATGGAGGCCTTTAATTCACAGGCTCCAGCCCTGAAAGCGTTGTGAAGTGGGATTTGCTGCGTTTCAGGTTTTAATGTGAACTGTACAAGCAGGTGCAGCCATGAGGCGGGCTGCTGCGCTTACGCTGTGACTGCTCCTGGCCAACGGAATGCCCCAGTAATCCGGCTCCCTGCACACTCCCTGGCCTCCGGTTCACTCGGGATTCCTCCTCAGGTTCTCCCTTTCCTCTGGGACACCTAAGGGAGCGTGTGTGGGGGGAACCAAACAAGCGGAGGCAAGTTCAGTTTCGCATCTGGAAGACAAAACTGCACCTGAACAAATTCTCATCCAGCCTTAAAATGATGTGGATGGGAACATTCCAGGAGCAACCGTGGTAGGCAATGCCTGTGCCCACAGCGCACGCCGCCGATGGTGCCACTCGCCACCGCTTGAGCCTTCTGGGCAGCGTTCCTCCTAGAGCGTCACCAAACTTTCCCTCCCCGTTTGGACACACTGCACCTTGGAGTGACAGATTGCTAGGAGGGAACTCGGAGCCTGCTTTAGTGCATGTGGGTGGGTCAGTGAGGTGTCCCCACGGCGATGTCCCGACAATGGCTCTGTCGGGGGGCGTGTGGCCAGGGAACGGGGGCGGAGGGGAGCAGAGGGGATGTGCTCTGGAGTCTCCACCGGGAAGAAGCGGGGCGAGTGCTCTGACTGAATGTTTGTGTCCCCCCAGAATTCATATAATTTAACCGAGTCTCTGATGAACTGCATGTGAATTCAGAGAAGCCCTGAAGCAATGCTGTTGGGAGGTGGGGCCTTTGGGAGGAGCCCCATGATGGCATCGGTGCCCTTCGGCGAGGGCAAGAGGCTGGAGGGCCCTGCGTTCACCGTGAGGCCACAGCGAGAGGCGTGTCTGGGGACAGCCCCCCGCAGTGGCCCAGTCGGCCGGCTCCCGGACCTCGGACGTCCGGCCTCCAGGACTGTGAGGAATAAAGTGCCTGTGCCAGCTGCCCAGGGTGGCGCTCTGTTCCGGCAGCCTGAGCTGACTGTGACAGCAGAGCGGCAGTGAGGCTGAGGCGACTTTCAGAGGCCGGGGATGTCTCGGAAAATGTGGCTGGAGGCAGCTGGGTACTCGGAGGAGCGCACACTGCCTGACGGGGAGACTTGAGGGTCGACCCGGGGAGGTGAGGGGCGAGGGGAAGCCCGCAGGGAGACACTAGGTCCTGTCCCCACCCCCTGGTCCCTCCTTTGAAGCCCAGTTCCTCCCCAGATCGAGCAAACCCAAGCAATTCTGGGAGAAGGGGTGGCCAGAGAGGGAGGGGAGCAGCAGGCAGGCCCCAGGGGTGATGAGGGCCGCCCTCCCCGACGGCTGCCTGCATGGCCGTGCTTCCTGCCGGGCACAGCTGCACATCAGCAAACGGTTGCCTTCCCCGCACAAATCACCAAGGAGCCTAGAGGAGCTGCAGAACTGTGGGCATCCTTGAAATAGTCAACACCACTCAAGATGGGAACCCAGTGCTGCCACCCTCCAGTTTGACCAACTGCTGGCACCCAAACAGAGAGTGTTGCCAAGTGGTGGGTGTTACACCCACCGTGGCGGCTCCACGTTGGCTGTTACTTCTGCAGGGCCGCTGTGCTGGACTGATGTGACACCTAACTAGCTGAGGCTGCAAACAGCTGGCAGCACGGCCTGCCCCGTGGTGGTGAGCGTGGGAGAAAGCCGTGGGCTTTTGTTATGATGGCCTGGTGGGTGCCCACGCCTTCCGAGGCCTGCGGGCATGGGGCCTGCGAGTGTTGGCATAAGAGAAAGGGAGAAGCTTTCTCCAGGACCCATCTCAGCTGGACCGATCCAAATCAGGTGTGTATCGGAAGGACTCCTTTAGACGTGGGGGTGACAGGAGGAAATGCAAACCCCACAAAACCGTCAAATGGCACCTTTCCGAGACATGGAGGGGCCACAGGCGTCAGCCGCTGGGAGCGCTCGGCGCGGGCGGCTGCCTTTCCTCTGGGCCTGGGACTTGAATTTGCAGATCTTCTACCCAGACCACAGTGGTTGCTGTCCTGTGCCCGGCAAGGACTTGGGCAGAGAAGAGAATGCAGCCCCTAAGAGGGCACTTTTCTAGCACTGTCTCATGTGTTGGGTCCTTTTGTCTGTTTTTCAGGAATACGGTTCTATTCTGATGACCAGATAAACACAAACGCAGGGGTTTTATAGGCGGATTTTGTATAATCCACGTGTTCCTTTCTGGCTGGGCAAGCTTAATGAAATGTCATCCCATTGTGCTCTTCTGAATCCGTGAGAGCCTGAGGGCTGAGTAAGTGACTTCTGAATCCTTTGCGCTGCCCTTTTAACTCGATTTGATCAAGTCTTGGTTTTCAGCCTTGGGATTCCCATGTCTAAGTAGATGAGAAGGTGACGCAGGAACGGAGCAGCCCAGGTCATTCCACCGAGGAGAAGGAGGGACGGGGGTTGCTTTGAGGACGGGACTCTCGGGGCCCCTGGTCTGAGGGTTTGGCGCACTGTGCGTGATCGCAGAGGCAGAGGACTGCACTTGCTGGGCCCCTGGGGACAGACTCCCGGCTGTTCCTGTGCCCAGCAGGGCCCCGGGACCCCGACGGGTTCTATCAGCGGCCAGGCCGGAGCGAAGAGAGATAATGACACGGCAAAATAACAAATGTTATTTATCACAGCCCCAGCGTCACCAACCTGCTATTTTTATTGTTCTTCAGAATAATGGGATTTATTAGGGCCACCCCTCCTCCAGTCACATGGAAATGCTGTGTATGAGTGATGGAGCCCCTGCCCGAGGACCCCAAAAGCGCAAGAACCTGAAAATGAGTTACAGAGCTCCTTTTTAAGTAGAGCTGTCTTTCAAAACTTTAAAATGCTGCCCTTTTAAGAGCACCCAGACCATTCCTGTGATGTAGCAGTAACGCAGGAGTAGAAAATAAAACAGCTCAATTTGGGAAAATGTGAAAATTACATGACATTGGTGAAATCGCAGACACAACGTAAAATGAAAACAGCTGTGGAGCCCAAACCCTGTGTAGACAGTGGAAGGCCATTTATCTTGGAAAGACAAGGGCTGAACTAGCTGCCATGCTGACCGGCTCTTGCGGAGGAAGGGACAAACCCAGGCACCACTCAGTGGCCTGCGTTGTCGGTCCCTGGGAACACTGTGGACGACTGCAGCGCGTGGCAGTGCTGGTCCCAGAAAGTCGGGGTCAAATGCGAGACTTTGGGGACTTTGCAGAAAACGCGAAGGACCGTACAGGGGACGCAGATGGCACAGGGTGCAGGCATCCCCTGTGGGCTTCGGGCTGCAGTGCCCGTGGGATGGGATGAGCTCCCACAGGTAACTTGCAGGGTCTCACGTGTTTAGTTGGGCTGACGAATTTATCCACCCACCCCACTCTGCACTGAGGTCAGACAGAAATCCTGAGGCTTAAATGTCTACAGTACCTTCCACGAAGCAAGGGCGTCTCCTGTGGGCAAGCCCGTGTCCCATCCCACCCTGTTTGGGGTTCACCAGGGGGCGGGGTGGGCAATGCCAGATGGCCTGCGATGTGATGGGGGAGGCTTTGCAAAATGTGCCCATGAAGACGCCTGCATCTGGAGTTATGCTGTCGGGCTGTTGGAGAATGTCAGAGACCTGCAGATAAAGTTCAAGCTGAAAATGGTCTCCACGGTTGGGATAGAAGTGCTTTCGTGGCCTCTGGATGAGCCCGTGGCAGACCTGCGTCTCCCCCCGGGAGAGTCGGCGCCTGTCTGCTTGCCCGGAGCCGCCTCTGTCTGTGGTCCAGGGCGCCTTGGGAGGGGGATGCCCTCAAGTCCCAATCAGAAGAAAAGCACTGCCTGAGAGAAGACACCAGATAAACGTGGCTGGTCCCCCTTACACCAGATAAACGTGGCTGGTCCCCCTTACACCAGATAAACGTGGCTGGTCCCCCTTTAACTGAGTTTGATGGGAAGTTATCCTACATCCAGGGAGCCGGAGGCAGTTGTTACCGTGCGGTTTGCAGCCCAAGGCAGGTCTTCGGAGGTGATGGGAGAACTCAGCCTCTGAAATTGGGCCCCGGGCTCAGCCAGGCCGGCCCTCGGGCGGGTCACAAAAAAGCCAAGCCGCCCTGCCTGCTGAGTGCCCCAGTCCCCAGGGCTCCTTCCCAGGCTCCTCACCAGGAGGGGCCCCAGGAAACAGCCACTTCTCCAGGGTGTGGAGGACAGCCCTGGGCTCAGGTCTCGCCCTGCCCCCCCCCCACCCATCACCTCTGCACCGGAACGGTGGATCAGAGGGGGCTGGAGTGGGGACTATGGGCCAGAGACGGGTGACAGTGATGGCCTTGAAGGTGGCACGTGTGTGGCACACGGATAGCATCTACTATTATGGAAGACAGCGGCTGTAGAGCAGTGATGCATGTCTTTAAATTAATAAAAAAAATATATGTATATATTTATATTATATATAGTTGGAGGGCTGGAGCACATAGTCATCATTTCTTAGAGTCTCAATGAACGTCAAAGGTTTGCCACAAACAACTTACACAGCTGCACACTAACCAACTGCAGTGGGCACCGCCCCATCCTGACGTCACGGGCTGGAAGCCGAGACGCCCGTGCTGGGACAGGGCGAGCGTCCAGTGGCGCCGGGCTTGCTGGGTCCACTCGGAGCTTCCCGGGCAGCCGGCACCACTCCCTGTCTCATCCGGCGGGATGCCTCTGGGCACCGGCCGGGCCGGAGGGGCGTGCAGGTGTGTTGATGGCAGGTGGCTGTGTTCTGAGGGGCTGCCTGGGGGAGAAGCAGCCAGCAGAGAGGGCTGGGCTCTTTGCCTCCTTTCCCAGGTTCGGGACCCATGCTCCCCTCCTGGCAGCTTCCCCTCGGTACTTTCCGGAACCACGCCTGAGTCAGCCAGTCCAGTCCACGTGTAGGGCCAATGGTCCACCCAGTGTGCCCACAGTCACAGAGGCGCATAGGTTTGCAGGCATGGCCTCGACACATGGACGAGCAGCCATGTGTGTCCCCTTCAGGCTCGGGGTCCTGATGGGACTCCTTCCAATCCCCCCTGATTGACTCCACTCTCTGTTTTTGATATATGACACTTCTAAGACAGCATTTAATAATAACTATCTGGTCTCTGTTTAGCAATTACCCTCTTCTCTGTGTAGCAGGCAGAATTCGCCAATGGCCCCCAAGACTTCCCACCACACCCCACTGCTTCTCCCCTGCGGCACCCCCAGGACTGGGAATCTGATGGATCTTCCTCCTGTGATTTGATTGTTATATGGCACCGTTGACTTAAGAGAGAGATGTTGTCAGGATGGACTTGACCTCTTGTCAGAGATTCTGCTGGAGACAGATTGGGCCACCGGAAGTTCCCACTGCTGAAACGGAGCGGCCTCAGGGAAAGGGACTGGGAGTGGCCCTCAGGGACAGCCAGCATGGAAATGGGCTTCCAGTCTGCAGCCACAGGAACTGAATTCTGCCAGGGATGAGACCTAGCTCGGAAGTGGCCTTTCCACGGGAGCCTGAGACGAGGCGCCTGGGGCCGGCTGCTGGGCGGCGAGGTGCTGGAGGTGAGGGGAGGCTACTTCGCTTCTGGTTGTTGGTTTTCAGCCGCAGAGACGAGTTCAGCCTGGACCCACCGCAGTCACGCTTCCCGTGGTTTTGTCTGTCTGCAGGGCAGCAGTGACTTGTAGACTGCACAGGTGCTGGGACAACTCTCACCTCCACCACACTGTGGCCTGGTGACCTTGGGCTGGCCCAGGGGTCACCGTGCCTCAGCTCCCTCATGGCAAAGAAGACGTGGTGATTGTACTGTGCACAAATGCTACATTGAGGAGTGAGCCACCTATCAACCTGTCCGTGCCTCGGTGTCCTCATCCACAAAATGGGACAATGACAGCATCTGCTTCATGGTGACCACCTGTGAGAAAGGTTTCCTATGCTTGGTGTATAATAACCTCTGTAGAGTGTTTTCAGTGTTCTCTGCTTTTATTCTTCTAGAAATTTAAAATCAATTTTAAAGTAAATTTGGGGTTTCTTGGGGGACAGAGGACTAAAATCTAATGTATAGATTAGTGTAGGTATCATTCTAATAGGGAGTCTTATTCAGAAAAATGCACATGCCCTTAATTACTCAGACATTCTTTATCTCCTTTCATATTTCTTAACATTCTCATATTTTATAATTTTATCATCATTGGGGCAGGGTCTTTATTCCATTGTATTTTTAAACCGATTATTGCTGGCCTACAGAAGAAAAATTATACTCTTACACATATATTTAGATACCGAACTTTCTTACAAATTCTAATCGCTTTTTTTATTTGACTTCCTTGATTTTTCTTAATAATAAGCTACTACCAAATCAGAAATAAATATGCTTGGCATATTCCCTTCCAATACTATAAATCTGTTTTATTTCATGTCTTAAGTAGGGTGGGTATATATTTTATTATTATAATCAGGACACTTTAGAGAATGAAAGGGGTGGGGTGACTTACATAGGAACAACTGTCCACAGAACTGTCCAGGGTGTGGTGTCTGCCCCCAGGGTGTCCCTGCCTAGTGGCCAGTGATAGCAGTGGGCTGGTGGCACTCCTGCTGCATTTCTGCATCAGATGGGCTGCTTCTTGTGGTTGTCTGATTCATACATGCAGAGATGCACACAGAATGAGACCTGCTGATCACACACACACACACACACACACACACACGTACATACATGCAAACACCAGTGTAGATGTATAGATGTATAAAGTTAAAGAACCTCCTAACTCACAACGGCTTTTTAAAAATGATTTTAAATTTCAAGAATGGACGTGGAATCCTGTGATTGTTTCCATAGGGTTTTCACCCTTCACTCTGGTGTCATGCACTTTTCGCATCCCTTCAGAAACCTTAACTGGCCATGCCGTGTCCCTCTTAGAACACTGCCAGGTTAAGTTGCTAATATATGCAGAGTGTGTGTATCACGGTCATAAGGGCAAGTGATCTGGAGTTGTGCGTTTGTGTGATGTGTGCGTGTGTGTGTGTGTGTGTGTGTGTGTGTGTGTGAGATGTGTGCGTGTCAGGGTTTACTTTGTGTATGCTCATGTCCCGGAAGAAATCAGAGGCGGCTCCCACTTCTCACCGCGTTCCCGCAGGATGCACCGAGAGAACACAGGTAGGGCGAGGGCACCAGGTCTTGAGCTCTCCAATCTGAGGCTTTGACCTCGAGCTTCAGGCATCCTCAGGAACAAATTGTTGGAGTCTCTACAGGACTTTCCCCGAAGGCAGATCAGAAGAGCACCTGCTCCCATGATTCCTGAAGGAGCCACACATGGAGCAGTCTGCCCAGGTCCTAGGTGTCACCTATCTGACAAACTTTCCTACAGGTTTCCTGAATGGATGCTTGATGAGGCCCCCTCTGGTTTTAGTAGAGACCACGTGAAATGTTTGCAAAGGGGAAGAGGCCCATGCTTTAATCCGTCTCTCTTTTAGACCCTTCCCCACATCTGTGGGTGCAGAGTGGCCTCCAGGGAGGCATAGTGTCAGAGCCTTTCAACCCCCCCACCCCGCAGTGACCACACTGAGACCCAACTTGCACCCACGCTGAGGGTTTGACGATTGCCCGAGTGCCTTGTTCTTACAGCCCCGCGAGGTTATTCCCTGCAAAGCCAGCACCCCTGCCTTGACTGCCAGTGACCTCTGGCATCCCAGCCTCATCACTGCACCCTTGGCCTTGGGCGAGGGCCTGCCCCGTTCCGGGGGCCGAGCGCCCGATCACGCACCTGCGTCCCCTTCCACTGTGCTGGCGTGCGGGCGGGTCTCACCCACTGGACTATCCTCTCTGAGCTCGGGTGGGTCAGGGGTGGTTTCATAGTGTTACCCCTGAACACAGCACCCGTCACTGGGGGATAGAGCTCTGCACGCATGCGTAATGAATGGCGGGGGAGGGAGGGCCCCACAGCTCCGCCCCAGGGCCGCTTGGGGGTGCAGAGAAGGGAGGGGGTGCTTGGAGGAATGGTGCCAGCGGCTGTGCCACTCTCCCCGCCAGGCCTCTCCTCCCCGCAGACCTCACTTGCTTGGCTCCCAGTGGTGTGGGCACAACCGAACCTTACCTGGCCACTTGGATATCCAAAGCGTTTATGAGTTGGGAAGTACACCCGATTCCCAATCCTGCTCTGAGTATTATTGTTATTAACCACGAAATGGTTATATAAACTCATTTACATCAGCAATTTAGAAGCTCTGAAGAAACAGCAATGCTTTTGGGATGTCAGAAAATTGTTATTTACAAGTCACACTCCACTATAATTTATAGAGATTTACCCCCTGGGTTACTGGAATTGAATTGGAAAGTAAGAAGAGCATTTCCAGATTCATCATTTGCATATTTATTGGCACTTATCAGCAGACGTGATGCTCACCACATCTTTCCTGTGTCACCTCCCAGCCTGTGCTCCTTGGCGCACTCCGTGGATGTGTGATGGATGCTCCCTGAGTGCCCCGTGTGTGCCAGGCACTCCGCTAGGCCTGATGCAGAGCCGAGGGGATCCGGCCACCACCTCCTGGGGCAGGGTGGGCGAGGGGGGACGGCCGGGGCACATGAGGCTCGTGTCCGCGGCCCCTGACCGTGTGTCAGCTCTCCCTCACCTCCTTCAGCCTTGCCCCGGAGGAAGCCTCAAAGAGAGACAGTTAACAGGCTTCCTTTGGAGGCGGCAGAGCAGTGGACCCAGAAGGCTTCCTGCCAGGCTGGATTTCCCCAGAGGCCTTGGTGGCTGGCCAGCTCACTGGCAGATCCCCATCTATGCCCACCCCGCAGATCAGATGGGCCAGGGAGCGGCTGGTTTTGCCTTCACGCGTTTGTACCCCGGTCTTAGGCTGGATCTCCTCCTTCCAAAGAAATGCAGGTTTCTCTTGGAGCCTGGGCAGGCTTGAGGTGCCGCCTGTGATCTTGTGGTTGGCGGGTCCAGGAAGCTCAAGTATGACATGCTTGCTCCTGGCCATGAGACCCCGAGCCTGATTTCTGAGTGGAGCCCAGAGTGGCTTCCGAGCATGGGCGGGGCTGGCAGGGGGGTGGCCTCAGGTGCATGTAGAGTGCAACGAGGGCATGGGTGAGGCCCATTGGCTGGCACTGCAGTCTGGTTGACTTCCTGCCCTCATGGTAAGAGGGGGACCGGGCAAGGCTCCTCTGAGGTTCTTCAGGACTCTGTCCTTGGAGACCAGGTGGCATCGTTGAAGGAGTTCCCCGGCACCTACAGCAGAGTATGGTACCCAGAGGAAAGAGCAGACGTGCTTAATAAAGCCACAGGGCCACCAGGTGAAAGTCGGGATGTGGGAACTCAGCCTTGAGAGTGATGCCAATGCAGCCTCTGAGCCAGGCGGAGGTTGGGGCACCCCCCTTGTGGTTGTGGGATGGGTGCAGGGCACAGGGGAGGCTGTCCCTCTGGGTGACATCTTCATGTCATATTGTGCAGCTACAGGCATTCATAGAGGCTGTAAGGACTTACATACACAGGCCAAGTTATATACGATGGGCTGAAGCGGACTTGCCTTACCCCTTTACCCTCCAATCACATGACCAGCTGCGTACGATGGGAAAGAGAGGGTGTAATTCGCCAGATTCCCATGGCATGCTTCCCCCACTCCTCAAATGGCCCCTGAATGATGCACATTTTCCTCCAGCACCTGATGTCTCGTGTCAAGTTATCTGTGAGCCATTACTGGGAGCTCTCCCCAAATGTTTATTTATTTATTTTGTTAGCTGAGCCCTCCTGCCGCCTGTTGGCAGCTCGGCGCTGCTCAGCTTGGGCTGGGCATCGAACTGCTGTTGCTCAGAGCTCAGCTCGCACTCTTGAGCGAGCTCTTAACCCACTGAGCCACTCGACTGGTCCTCTCCCCAATTATTAACAGCCAAACACCTTGATACATCAGAGAGTTTGAGGCATGTAGTTTGCTCTCCCTCAGGACAGGTGCCATGTGGCGTACGGGAGAAAACCCACAAGGCCCCTGATCAGCAAGGAGGGGCTGCAGCCCAGGCACAGCCTCCGTTTTCTCCTGAGAAGTTGGGCAAGTCCCTCGACATGTCTAAGCCCCATTTTCCTCACTGGTGAGAGGAGAGGTTTGGGTTCCATTAACATGGTGGCCCCTCCTGATCTGAACACTAGAGGCTTATGTAAGATTCTGCCTGGGTTCTTGGGCGTTTCTGACGTCCGTGGGGAAGGGTGGGGGTGGGGCTTACGTGAGAAGATAAGGCTTCAACACAAAAGTGCAGTTTCAATTAATCTCTACCATGTTGAGACACCCGTGTTTCGAAAAACTTTGCCGCTGTTTCTTTTTCACAAAACTTCCTTTAGTTAGTTTCTGTCACATGCAGAATTTGACTCTGAAGGGCTACAGCCAACACAGTCCAGTTTTCTCTGGAAGTGAGCTCGCCACTCTGTGTGATAACACTTTGATCAGCCTGGAGATAACGCAGATGTGCCAGCGGGCAGGGGCTGCTACCGATTGCACGCTCCGGATACCCACTTCACAGCTGAAAACCATGGTGAGAAGGACAGAGACCAAAGACAGAAAACGATTGTCATGGAAAGTTGGAAGAGTCTAATGAGATGATTAGATGAGGGTTTATCTAGCCTCCCACCAGTTTTATGAAGTATTTTTGGCCACATTTGGAGAAACTGGTCAGAATTTTGTCTTACTGATCATAGAAACAAATAAAAGTCTCTCTAAGGCATCCATATTGCATCAGTCATGAGACAAATATTGTCAAATAAAATAT
The DNA here is from genome assembly GCA_033961575.1 of Aselliscus stoliczkanus. NCBI lineage: Eukaryota > Metazoa > Chordata > Mammalia > Chiroptera > Hipposideridae > Aselliscus > Aselliscus stoliczkanus. The sequence goes on from CM066728.1 coordinate 111,371,162, forward strand.
GGATTTGCTGTACAACAAAAATAATTCTAGCCCTGATGCAAAAAAGGGGTTGTATCTGTTCCTACTAAAAATAGCAGTGAAGCCTGACAGAGGAGGCAGAGTGGGGATTTGAACACGTGGTCCTCCTTGGTATAGTGGTCACCATATCTGTGATCTGGAAATGAGAGCTCATCTCTCGGGGCCTCTGCTTCTTCATTTCTAAAGTGAGCAAGTGAGAGGAGATGTTCTAAAGTCTGTCCAGCCTCTACACATGTTGACACAATTCAATTCCAAAGCTAATTAGGGCCCACCCTCTTCAGGCACAACCTTCTCTGGAGTTGAGGATGTCAACACGCACATCACAAACTCAAGCCATGGAGTGGCCCCACGGAGGAAGCCATGTGCCTGAGCAGGTGATGGAGTTAGGAGCTTCTGGGAGTGACCACTCGTGCTGGGCGGACTTGGGGTAGATTCCCTGGAGCATGTGCAGACCGGAGCAGACCTCCAGGCCCTCTTTCATTGGGCAGAGAGGATAAGCCAAGCCTGGACGGGACAGCAAAGGCTCAGGAAGGGGTTGGTGCTGGTAGGACAGACCTCTTCTTGGGTCTCACAGACTGCCACCTGTGGGGGCCATACCCTTCCAGGTCAGGAGCTGGATTTTAATAGGTAGACAACAGTTTCTCAGCTTCAGCACTGTCAATGTGCCGGCCTTTGTAATTCTTTGGGGAAGGGGCACTGTGCACTGTAGGATGTTCAGTAGCACCCTGGATTAGACACACTAGATGCCAGTAGTACCCCTTCAGTTGTGACAGCCAAAATGTCCTGAGACATTTTCCCTGGGGACCCAATTCACCTTGGATCAAGAACCATCATGCTAGATGATTGGTGTCTCCAAATTTCTTAATCCTGCACCCCGTGAGTGACAAAAAAAGCATGAGCCAACACAAGTAAAATCATTTTAAAATTATATACACAAAGTATCGTGACTATAATAAAACAAGGAAGCTGAATTCCTAACTTTTCCTGTCCCTCCGTGGGTCATCTTGCTCACATCCTCAAGTTTGCAGTTGGTCTTGATGGGTTTAGTAGAAGCTGTGTAGGGATAATTCAGCACACCCTTTGTGTACCTGTGCTCTTTCAACAAGATTTTTGTGGCACCTCCCGGGTGCCTGGCATTGGACTGGGCACAGCAGGCAGGAAGCCGTGGGACACACACTAGGTGCACTGCTTTCTTGCCAAGAGGCTGCAAACCAGGTTGCCCATCTCATCCATACCCAGCCTGCCTGCTGGCCCACCTCTCCACGTTCCCCACTCCTGTGCCCACTGCCATCTATGGCTATGATGTAGCAAAACCAGGGCGCTCAGCAGTGTCCATGAGAATGCAGACCAGAGGATTTCTGGACAGGGCTCTGGGCAGGCGGATGCAAGAGCCGAGGAGGGGCAGACACAGGCTCGCCACGGTGCTGGCTTCCCTCACGTGGCTGTGGGATTCTGGGTAGAACCTCCTAAGATTTGTCCTTCCTGGGACCCCTGACCACTAGGGCTCGTTTCCAATAAAGCAGGTGCATTTGAAGTCCCTTTTGGGAGAAGACGCCAAAGAAATAAAGTCTTAATTAAGTGCACTGATTAGTTGTTGACTTCTAGCTCAGCTGCCATACTAAGAGAAACATCCCTGAGGAACCCCCAGACCTCAGTATTGGGCTCTGGGATCAGCGGTTGCACCCTTAGTCAATAACCAAGGTGTTACATAGTTAATCCTGGCCCCTGGGCCTTGGCCGGAAGCAGAGAGGACAGGAAAGGGACGAGTCCAGGGCGGGGATAGGAGGAGCTGACGGGGCCTCTTGACTGTGGGATGGCGACTCTTCTCGTTATCGAGAGAATCCACCAGAGAACAATATCTGTGCCATGACCACGACGTAAAATTATTTAAAAGGTCTTTACCAACCCAACAAAACCACAGTTTGCCCGTCTGTCTATTGGTAGGACTTGCAACCTGAAGGAGGGGGAGGGAGAAGAGTGGGAGAAAGTGGCTGGAATTTCAGTGGCGGTGGCATTCCTGAAATTGCCGTCACCTGTCTGTGCTGTGGGGGGTTCAAGCCGCCCCCTCCCCTGACTTCCGTGCCTGGTGAGATGCTCCAGAGCCCATCCATCCCCTTTGCCTACGGAAGTAAAAAGCAAGCTCCCCCTAGTTCACCAGCTGCCTCAGTGTCTGTCTTTTTATTTTCTGCCCAATTGGAATACTTTTCGTGACTGAACGGCTGCTCCAGACACTGTCTTTCTATAAAACTGAGAGGTCACTCAGTACAAATGGGATGAACCTGATTTTTTTTCCTGATCAAAGCAAAAGTCTTTTGAAGTTTAGCTATTTGATAGAAAGTGGCTTTTATAATAAGCTGATATATGAGTTAATAGGACATAAAGATATTTTATTAAACTGCAAACCATTATTAATATTGCAGTTTTGACTTGAAAGAAATATGTGAAATGACACCGGAAATTAATTAGATTATTTCATCATTCTTTTACATTACAAACTTTGATACACTTGCACAGACATATAGGTACATTGATAAAAAGACACAAAGACAAACAGAATTTTAATGAGTGGGAAGCTTTTATCTACTAACACTTTGTGACTTAATTTTTTCTGTTTATTCTGCCTATTGATTCCAGTTGAAACCTGCTGTTTTAATGTTGTTATTGATATTCTCTCTGGGTTTTCTTCTAATTCTGGCATTGATATTACCTTGATCGGATTTAGTTTATTTGAATTGCCTGTAGGTTTTGGTCTCCAGAGTTTTTCACTGCTTATAGACATGCAAAGATAAAACCTCTCTTTTTATCTAAAAATCCTTGAGAGACTCTGAAAGATACAGGAATTTCTGAGAACATTCAAAAGCAGAGACAACAATCAAAAGGAATGTGCTTCTCACCCAGTTTTCTCGAGACTTCATTTCCACACTCCCCGCGCCTCCTGACACTCCCTGACTTGTCATCGCCTCTCTTCCATCACCTTTTGCAAATAGTGTATATGGAGAAATGAGCTTGTCTCAATGTCACGACGTCCTAAGTGGCTTAAGCGCTGGGTCACTGACTGGCTGGGAAGCTCATTTTTGCCAAAGATGATTAGGCCTAAGGGATGCATCATCTTTGAAAGGATGTGTACTTGTTTACTAATGCAGGCATCCAAGTATGCATGCATTTCACAGGAAGGTGACATTTTTTAGGGTCAAACAGGGCCAAATAGAGGCCATTTCCTGTGGTTCCACCTAATGTTTATAATTCCCTTCGCAAATGGGACATGAGCAAATATCCCATCATTGAAAAACGGGAGGCAGCTCGTATTAGTTGATTTTAAAGGGAAGTGGGGAGTTTTCAGGAGGGTGGGAGTTGAACGGAGGTGGTACAATTGCACCATTTTCCTAATTTAATCATTGGAATGCTAAATATGCCATAACCCCCTGCGGGTTTATGGTGCGTTGACAGTGGCTGTACGTGCTGTCGTGCTGACCGCGGCTCCCTGGTCTTCGTGCCTGCTGCTCTTCCCGGGGGTCACGGGGGCTCCCACGGGGCTTCCTCCAGCCCCCTCGCAATTCCACGTGCCTGTGTTCTGTTTCCCCCTACTCCTATTGTCATAGAATATTTTGCCCTAAATAGTATATAAAACTGAAACACTAATTAAAACTCTCAGTGCTGTGAACATAGTTACACTTATAGATTGGGGGCCATGCATGATCTTCCTCCATTTCCGATATCGTCAGTCAATTGGTCCGTTTTGCTGCAAGCGTTGGGGCTCTGAAGGCCCGCACTTGGCCCGCCTAGAAGGCACTGATGAAGACAGAGGGAGGGGGCTGCCTTCCTACGGGAGGGGAGCCGGGTTCGAGCGCCAGAGGGAGGAGGAGGGGCGCAGGGGCAGATCGTCTAAACCCCCCTCTTGCCTCCCTGAGTCGCCTCTGGGGACTCATCCACTCCACTGCTACCAACTCAACTTGATAGGCTGCCCTGTAGACCGATAGCCCTCATTCCAGAAAGAGTCTCGCCGGGCATGGCTTTAGTTATGGTAACATCTCACTCACCCAGTCAAGGAAGGGGTCGTCTGCAGGTGTTGCGTTTTCTATCAATAGATAAATTCTACGTTTACCTAAGTGTCAAAGCATGAACAAAAATGAACCCATTTGGTGAAATTCTTCCCATATTTATTAGATATTTTTTATGTTTCCTTAAAAATAGTCAACTCCACAGTAATCTAGCGTTTCTTCAGTGAGTCACACATGGTCATGTGTCACTGTCACCGTATCCTGCTCTGGCTGGGTGATACTGTCAGACACAAAACATGTCATCTCATAGGACCCTAGTGGCAAATGGCAGGTACAATGGTGCACTGAGCGTTGGTTTGTGCAGTCTTTCCATTCTCTGCCTTGTGGTTTCCAGCAAAAGAACATCTGTGGTCCAAACCATTTCCAGTTGAGCTGTTATCACCAGGATACCCTAACATGGTGCCTCATGTGAAGCATGCCAGGAAAACAAGGCTCTCAGGTTGGACCCCTGATACATTCAGACGATTGTAAAATTATCGTATAATTGAATCCTTATATATTCATGTAATTCTGGTCTTCGCTTTAAGTCTCTTCTTTATGTACGGTATCATGTGCATGATGCCTTCACTTCTGTTCTTGTCCTGTGTCCTGAATTCAGCACCCTTGTAAACTCTGTTTTGAATACAGGAAAATGTACACATGCCATTTACACCCTAATTTGGGGTGCTCTAATTGGGTGCCAGTCATGATTTTCCAGAGGCACAGAACGGTCTGACACTTTCTGCAAAAAGAACATTCTTGATACAACAGCCGGAAGTGCTCAGCGCCCTGGAGGAATCCAGCCATGCCGAGGTCTGAATGTGAAGGCAAATGCGGACAGTGCGCCGGAGAGCAGGTGGGAAGCCAGAGGGTAGAAGCCACGGCAATGAAGCAGGGCCGCCGACAGCCACCCACCTGTGTTCACCTCCAGGACCTCCAGCCACCTGGCCCTCCAGTGCTCAGCCACGGGTCCCAACACGGGTAAAGCCCCTCTGGGCTGGATTTGTAGAGAGAGAACACAGTACAGACCCTGGGTGATGTGAGATGTTCTCAGGAAAATGGCCTCATTTGAACCAAGCTGTGTGGGTTAGTCAGGACTCCCAATGCCCACCTGGTTGCTTTTCCCCAGCCTGGACCGACTGCGGGGTCCTCAGCAGGCGGCGTCAGGGAGGTGGCAGTTCCTGGCCGGAAGCACCAAGCATTGATGGGCTTCTCGGCTTTTCATCTGGGTGGTGGGCCAGGTTCATGGGTGATGTTTCCCCTGTGGGGAAACTGATTTTTCCATATTGGATAGCAAATATTTCACCAGCATGTAAAGTATATCTTAAACAGATATGTGCTTCTTATAATTTTTATTGCACACTATAGCTTAAAATCAACACCATATGTTCAAAGTGCAACAAATCAGTTATATTTATAGGTGTGTGCTCTTCATTACCAATCACTGCTTCAAATACTGCTTGCTGTTTAAGATAGCTATTCTAATGGTGTCATTCAAAAGTAGCCCTATATAAATGTGCATTAGACATGCAATATTTAAAAAGACAGAGTGGATGCAAGAGCCTCTTTAATTAATGCTGCTTCATCATGAACCCCACGATTAGATTACATGGAATTCTAAGGGGTGAACACAGCTCACATGTGTCAGAGTTCACATTTGTGGGTCACCTGTCACCTTACATAGCCCGAACACACCAACCCAGGTAGGAAATACCCTATACCACCTCCCTCTATTTGCCTGTTTACACGTGCTACCTGGCATGTGACAGACCAATCGTGAGGGAAGCTCCCTCTACTTAGATTGTGCCCTGGGGAAACAACACGCTGCTCACCCTCACAGGATGATGTCTATACCGGTGTGTGTGGGGGCTTTATTGTGGATATAACTCTTGTGGGAGCAGAGGACTGCCCATGGGGACCAACGTGGAGCTCTCCAGACACTCAGGTCATGACAAACAGCCAGGTGGCAGGTTGGGGCCCTGTGCACAGGTGAGACCAGGCCCCCAGCAGGTGCTCAGGGGTGAACCTCAGGGGTCCACTGAGCAGCACTCTGCCCGATGGTGAGTTGCATGGGTGCTATGAGCATGAGGACTGAGAGCGGTAGCTTCCGTTTGTGTCTCGATGGATGTCCGGCTGCACTGTGAGGCGGTTAGGGCAGCATGTGGGGTGTGCGAGCCAGGATGCTAGGCGGTCATGGAGGAGCCTCATGGTTTACGCGTCTGTCTCCACAGAGGAGGGCTCTGAGATTTTGCACAAATGGCCACAGCTACGATGTGCAGAAAGAGTTCTAGAAAAGTGAACATTGATTCCTTAAAGAAATGGGGAGCGAGGAGAAGAAATGCTTAACAAAATGTCTCTGCAGCCCACAAACTCACCACAAGGCTCAACAGTTTATAACTCTAACTCTGTGAAATCCAAACCACAGTGCTGAGGATTCATCTAAATAAAATATGTGAATTCAGAGCAGAGAATTTTCTAGAGTTTGTACCAAGCCCCAAACATCTCTACAAGATAGCTGCAATCGGGCCGGCCGAGTGGCGTGGTGGTTAGGCACTGGCCTGGGAAACCAGCGGCCCAGGTTCGGGTCCCACATCTGAGGGCCAGTGACACTGCCCTCCAAAAAAAAAAATAGCTGCAATGACGGATGGACACAACACTACCAGGTAATTTGATTGCGGGGAAAATCACGCAGTCTAGTGGGTGCCTGAGTTTGCTTGGATAAAAGATTTGGAAATAGCAACTTATATTCCTGATAATTACAGAATTGACTGTCACAGAAGATGGGAACCACAGAGCAGCTGGGTGACATTTGTGAAACTTAGCATGGCATGAATGTTTTATCAGGTGGCCACCTTGATAAGAGGGGGCCACCTTGGGGCGACCCTATGGAGAGTGGCTTTTCTCCACCGTCAAGGGGAGGCAGTGTTTCGAGTGCTGCCAATAGTTAGGCTGGGCATTTAAGACATTAGAGGGCCCCATGTAGCCAAAGACATTGTACAATGGAGAAATTGACGAGTCATGCTTTGAGAGAGTTTATCTACCTCACAGGAGGGAGCACTTCCGGCCCCCGAACTGCTTGTTGGCTGTGTTTTGCTTAATAAGGTCGTGGTGAAAGCATGAGGGGACTCAGGCCATCGAGAGAGACCAGGGGCATCACTTTCCAGGGGCTCGCGGGCCGCGGGCCTGAGCAAGGTCACTCTGGGATTCTGTGAGGAGTGGAATCTGAGGAGAAAGGAGGCCAGCATATTCAGCTGCATTTCCTGAGCCCATGTTATTTCTTTTCCTTTGCCCTAATGGTGTCTGGTGCCCACGAATGTGGAATTCACGATGACCTGACTTGGCTGCTCTGAGGGTTGCTTCTGAACCTCGATGTAAGAAGACGCTACTGGACAAAATTATCACCGGGAACGTTTCACTGGCTGAGGGACAGGTGCTCCTGTTAAGATGGTTGATGTCCGTGTCATCTAGACTGGGTCGCAGGGTGCCCACTATCTCTGGGTGTCTCCAGCTGAGAGTGAGGTTTGCATCGGTAGACAGAGTAAAGCAGACGACCCTCTCAAAGGTGGGTGGGCCCCCTCCAATCTGTGAGGGCCCGAATAGCACGAAAAGGCAGAGGACGGGCAAGGGTGCTCCTTCTGCCTGGTGGCTGAGCTGGGACATCCGCCCTCCAACTGGAGCTTTCCTCATCCGCCGCCAGGCCTTCGAGTTCATCACTTTCCTGGGTGTTCAGCTTGCAAACGGCAGACCTCTGGACTTTCAGCCTCCGTAACCATAGGAACCAATTCCTTATAATAAATCTCCAGGAAATTGGTAAATATCAATAACTCTCAATAAATTGGTAAGTAAATATATATCAACAAATACCAATATATACAAATATAGATCCCAATGGAATATATAATATAGATCCCAATGGAATATATTATAAAGAGATTTATTGTAAGGCACACACGCATCTCCTATTAGTGCTGTTTCTTCGACGCCCCTGACCGACGATGCAAGTACAGAGGGCCCTGGAGCCAGAGTCCCCACCCAACTCTGCCGCTCACACCTTGTCCGTCTATTCCAGCTTCCCCATGAGGAGAGATTGGAGAGAATGCAGCTCATAGGAAAGATTATGAGCTTTCCATAAAATAATGCATAAATTATTCATAAAGCTTTATAGAAATATAAGGTTTGATTAGAAACTCTATGTTCCCAAATATGTCAACATTGATTTGGTACGAACACGTTGCTTCTAAATACAACTACATTGATAATGCAATGCACATACAACTTCTATTAGAAATACTCAGATACCGGTGATCTATTACTAAAGCTGTGGGCGCGGAGAGCTCTAAGTGGGTCAGGCAGAACACTGAGAACTCCCCACTTGCATACATGTTGCCAAATTTTCAGCAGACTGCTTTGTGGTAGGTGCTGTGGGCATTTCCACTTACAGTTGAGAATTTGGGGTTATAAAGGGAACTTGACCATGGCCTCAATAGCAGGCAAGCCCGGAGCTCCATTCCCAAACCCGGGCTCACTCCTTCCAAAAGTGGGAGCTGATACATTTCAAATTAGACACCCGTGTTTTCATAAACCCGGGCTGGTTTTTTCCCAAGTGTTTGATGAAGTTTTGTTGGGTCTCACTGAGGTGAGTGGAAAACAAAGAGGAAAAATCAAAAGCTGGAAGAATTTTGCGAGAGCTGGGCAAACTCCCAGGGAAATCTGGTTCTTTTTGGTAAACTTACTTCAAATGCCAACTTTCTCAAGATGAAGCAGTGGCCGGACCAAACCCATAATCTTTTCCAGAGCTTACGCAAAGCTGCAGAGGCCAATGGGTCTAACCTTCCTGCCTTTACTCTTCTAACACATCATTAAAAAGAAGGACAAATCTCTCCTGCTTTGTGCAGCTTCAGGTTAAAGCATAGCGGTGCATATTCGATAACACTCTTAAAATCAGTATGTCCACACCCCCTGTGCATATTGACAAATTTGCACTTGGAGGGGCATCGATGACACATGGATGAGATGCGCAGCGTCACTCGTACCCCTGAGCACGAGACCTCTTCCTGGTGCGTGGGGCCTTCCTTTGATCTCAGGGGTCACCCGCAGTCAGGCCATGGCCCCACCCAAGGCGCGCCAGGCCTCTCACACTGGCTAGTTTCGTTCCGCTGCCGCAGCCCTTGTGTCCATCATGTCCATCCTGCACTCCTGCCTCCATGTCCTGCCCAGCACTGCCTGGCTGAGCTAGCAAGCAGACGTGAAGGGCCATCTTTTTACCCCGTAAGGCAGAGCAGAGATTGTACCTCCTGTGCTGGGGTCAGATTTCAACTTGATAGTGGTGGGGATTCCTTCCTTCCCTCCTTCCTTCCTTCCCTCCTTCCCTCCCTCCCTCCCTCCCTCCTCCCCTCTTCCGTCCGTCCTCCCTTCCTTCCTTCCTTCCTTCCTTCCTTCCTTCCTCCCTCCCTCCCTCCCTCCCTCCCTTTCTTCCTTCCTTCCGCCCTCCCTTTCTTCCTTCCTTCCTTCCTCCCTTCCTTCCTTCTTCCCTTCCTTCCTTCCTTCCTTCCTTCCTCCCTCTCCCTCCCTCCTCCCTCCCTCCTTCCCTCCCTCCTCCCCTCTTCCTTCCTTCCTTCCTTCCTCCCTTCCTTCCTTCCTTCCTCCCTTCCTCCCTCTCCCTCCCTCCCTCCCTCCCTCCCTCCCCTCTCCCTCCCTCCCTTCTCCCTCCCTCCCTCCCTCCCTCCCTCCCTCCCTCCCTCCCTCTTCCCTCTCTCCCTCCCTCCCTCCTCCCCTCTTCCTTCCTTCCTTCCTTCTTCCTTCCTTCCTTCCTCCCTTCCTTCCTTCCTACCTTCCTTCCTTCCTGCCTCCCTTCCTCCCTCCCTCCCTCCCTCCCTCCCTTTCTTCCTTCCTTCCTCCCTCCCTTTCTTCCTTCCTCCCTTCCTTCCTCCCTTCCTTCCTTCCTTCCTCCCTCCTCCCCTCTTCCTTCCTTCCTTCCTCCCTTCCTTCCTTCCTACCTTCCTTCCTTCCTTCCTTCCTTCCTCCCTTCCTCCCTCCCTCCCTCCCTTTCTTCCTTCCTTCCTCCCTCCCTTTCTTCCTCCCTCCCTCCCTCCTCCCTCCCTCCCTCCCTCCCTCCCTCCTCCCCTCTTCCTTCCTTCCTTCCTCCCTTCCTCCCTCTCCCTCCCTCCCTCCCTCCCTCCCCTCTCCCTCCCTCCCTTCTCCCTCCCTCCCTCCCTCCCTCCCTCTTCCCTCTCTCCCTCCCTCCCTCCCTCCCTCCCTCCCTTTTCCCCCTTCCCTGCCTCCCCGCTTCCCTGCCTTCCCTCCTTCTTTCTTTTTTTCTCTTTCTTTCTTTTATTTTTTTTTGTATGTGTACATCTTGACGACAAGTTCTCTGTAGGGAAAGGCATGGGGTAATCTAAATGAATGAATGAATGCCCAGCCACGGGGCTGAGGTGAGGCGCCTAGGTAAGAGGGGAGAGAAAGCCTCCAGGTGTGCCCGGCCCCGCACTGCCCCAGTGTTACCAGGCCAGTACCAGGCCAGGCTCCAGGGTGGGCACAACCCAGGCCAACCTTCAGAGTTAGGCCACCATGCTACCAGCCACGGCGGACCAACTAGAGCAGAATGTGGGACTGGATGGGACTACACCTAAAATGTGACGCCAGCTCTGCAGGCGGGAGCAGCTCGGAGAAGAGGGTCAGCGGGGAGGGCTGGCGTGTGCGGGCCGCGGGCCGCGTGTGAGGTGTGCTGGAATGGCCGAGAGGGCCTGTGCCGAGCCCTCGTGGGGTGCTGCACCCCCGGCTCATGTCCGGCGCGTGTCCTGGCTCCACCCCCACTGAGGACAATGGCTGCGTCTCTCTGAGTGCCATTCCCTGACGATTTTGCATGAACATGGCAGGGGGCACCTTGCAGCTCCGTGGAGGAAATTCGCAGTGGCCAGTGAGGCAACGAATGGGCCCAAACCACACCACGCACACTATCAGTGAGGCACCAGGAACTTCCATGTGTCAGGGACACAATCCCGCTGAGGGCAGAGGGTCAGCCCTGAGAGGAGTGGCAGGCCACAGGGACAAGAGCAGGTGGTCATGGTGCAGAGGGTGACAGTGCCCGGGCAGAGGAGCGTGTGTGAGCCAAGTGCCCTTCCGTACTGGGGAAGTTGGAGCTCTCCTCTGAGTGGGCTGCTGGCCTCTCGGGGGCAGTTCGATAAATTAGTGTTGGTCGTGGTGCCCACCGCGTGCCGGCTGGCCTGTCCACGTCAGAGAGCAGCGTCCCTGGGCCGTGCCTTGTTCCTGTCTTTGCACCTCTGCTCCCCAGGCCAGGGGCTGGCCCAGCACAGACCCCGTGGCTGTCTGCTCTTTGTGAATAAAATGTGTTTGCATTGCATGAGTATATTTTGCATTCATGTGTTTTCATGATGAAGTTAAAATTGTAATCTTTTATGTGTAAATATCACTACTCCATGTAGAAACCGTTAGAGTTGCCTTTGAAAATAGAAATATATGCAAAAGCACAATTAACTTGTTCTCTGATTGTTTTATATTTCCCAAAGCACCACCCATTGTCAAGCATTAGATGTCACTTCTCAGTCACTAGAAGGTCCCTTTTTAAAGGGCTGTTCTGTGCTGTGCATTACCCTAAGTCTAGAGGTCAGTGGGCCGGCCCTGTGATGACCGGTCACAGGCTCAAAGCACAGGCATGGCTGTGAGGGATCAGACACACAGGAGGCTTTTCAGAATCATGGTTCTAATCTCAGTGACTGATGGTTCACACGCAGCTGGAATATTCTGCTAATTTATTTGTTTAAGACACTCATGTCTGTTGCTGTCTTGTAAAGGTGACACAACCTAGAGGCTCTTCCTATGGGGAAGTGCGGTTTCTCTGACCCCGGAGCAGTTGACCTTCGCGGCCCGGGGCAGCGCTGTGTCATCCAGCCACATCACTGCAGTGCGTCCCTCTGCACAGCTCACGCTACATGGCACTACCCTGTGTCAGCCTCTGGCTAGGAGATGAGCGTTCGTCATGGGCCCCGTGCACTTGGTAGGCACCTAGTAAGTGTTCTCTAAGTGAGGTCACAGCACGCCTGAATGTGGAGGATTTGGGTAAAGAAGTGTTTTCAGAAACAACAGCTAAGGAAAATGCCATCTGGTCTTCAGGGGTGGATGGAGGACAGCTCAGGGTCGGCCAAGCGCCCTGACCTCCCGTGGCCTCTTTACTCAGGTGTCCCAGGGACACACAGATGAGGAAGTTCAGTAGGAAACCGCATGGAGGGACCCGTGGAACGCCCATCTCCTCCCTTCCGGAGCAGCCTAAACGGCCACGTTCACCATTATTTCAGCATCCCTAAACACATACGTGTTTCCTTGGGGGCTGGAGGGCGACTGGCTACCGTGCTTCTAAGACGGTGTTGTACAACCGCAAGGCCAGACCCACGGGCCTTGCCCCCTCGAGGACCGTCCCCGCGTGCAGGGGGGTCCGCTCCCAGGGCAGCGCGTGTGCGCCCGCCCACCACCCTGGGCTGCGCAGACGCTGCATTTCACATTCCTGTCACTGCCGCCCAGGTCATATCTGTTAGTGCTGGAGGTTGTGAGGCCATTATCAACCACTGATGCCTCTCCAGCTGCGAGACTAATTTGGATTCAGGAGGGAACATGGATGGATCTGGCCTGGGCCAACCCCCACCAGGCCTGACAGTGGCTGCGTGCCCTGGGCTGCTCGGGGCCGCGGGCGCAGGGGCTCACCAGCTCCCAACAGCAAAACAAGGGGTTACAGCCTAGGAGGAGCCCGGCACCAGCGCCAAGAAAAATGGCACCGCCGTTAACATTCAATAACCAATTTACAGGGCTAAATTTTAGGTTTAAATTAGACATGTATGAATAGTACATCATGTCATTTATAATTCATGGCGAATAGTAAATTATTCTAATGGACTTTACTATTCTATTTATATTCTAAGTATCCATCCCGGAGCGGAGACGCGAATTCGCCGGTGGCTGTCCATCACGCGCCCTGTGTTATTGTGGGCGGTTTCTTTCTGTTGTACAAATTCTGTCATAATGAAGACTCAGAAATTGTGGAAGAAGGATGGAAGGATACACACCTGTACCTTTTCCCCCCAGAGTATAGTTAGATCATTTTTTACTCTATTACTCTTTTACACGGGAGAGATGAAGGGGCGAGTATGAGATTGACCCTCTGTGGGTGCTGACGGAGGGGGCCTTGTGATTCAAAGGGTCCCAGTCTGTTAGCTGCTCTAGGCCTCATCCTCCCCTTCCTCCATCCTCACCAGACAGCTGATGAGCAGAACCGAAGAAGAGGATGCAAGGAGAGGGAGAGGAGGGCGAGGGTGAGGGGACCACGCCTTGGGACCCTGGCCTCCCCTTGGGGACATGGCTCTAATGAGCATACTCCATGCATCTTTACCAAGAGGACCAGCACCGGACACAGTTTTTGATACAGGACCACATGCCAGGGTCCTTGCAAGCTTACCCACGGGAAGAAGAGAGTCCAGAATTTGGACCTTGGTCTAATCCCAGGAGTTGAAGTGACACAATTTACAACAGAAAAGGTAATTCCTGAGTTCAGACCTCTGGCCTCCAAACACACCAACTTTTCCACTTGTGATTTTTAACTCTCTACCTGGTAGAATTACACAGGAGGTATTTTAACACAGAATTTCAAGAACCTTAGAACTTAAGGCTTGGGAGAGAGAGCAAAGCCACCCATGAAGACTCTTTGGGCATCAGAGGTCTGCAAACTCTATATCCAGAACAGGTGCAGTCTCTCACTATTTAGAAGGAGAGATGAAGCCCCAAATCAAAAGCCTTCCCAGAGTTTGACCAACCAGGGTCCAGAGCAAAAGGCCAGCCTCTGACCCCTAGCTTAGGACGTCTTCAGATGTTTCAGATGGTAGCATTCCTTTCATGGTCAACCAATACATCTATTCTTGCATCCTGTCCTTTTTTTTTTTTTTTTAAAACTCGGTCTTGTGTCCTGCAGGGTGCCATCTGGTCTATGTTTCTTTCCAGCTCATGAAGGAAGTGGTTCAAGCTTTGTGGGTTCTTGACCTCATGAGAAACTTACAACATGAGTGTGCTCATGCTAAAAGGACAGATCCATGTCTGCTGATTGGTTAGTGATAGATCAATTGATGGACAATTGATTATTGCATACTGACCACTTGAGTGAGGGCCCATGTGGTGCCCTTACAGAGGTCTGCCCCCAGCTTGACGATGGTGCTTCTGACACGTCCTTCCCGCCCTTGACGCTGCCCACGGGTCTTGGGCCTCTCCCATATTTCTTGGCCAGCTAATTGTGTGATTAGCAGGGGTCCTCTCACCTGCAACATACCTGCACCTTAAAATGGGCGGCTCCTTTGGAAAGCGAAGAATCCCTATGGCTCTTTTCAGTCTTCCTTTCTTTCTTGGATTTTGCTCTTTCCTGTCTTTTCTTCCCCAGCACCGCTCTCCCCGTCTTGTTTGCACTCACCGCCCGCAGGTGAGCAGCGACCCCCGCCCTCACTGTGCTTCCGCAGGCTCTTAGCCCCTCACCCGTCTGTTCAGCAAACACTGAGCACCTGGGCAGAGCGCCCCTTCCCTGCCTGGACCCCTTTGCAAACGCGGCGTGCCTTGGGCTCGGGTGCTCGCAATCCCGTGCTCGGCAGACGGGTTCTGCAAAGAACAGCTGGTGTCCAGGGGCCTCGGGCTTCTGGGTCGGGGCGGATTGACTTCCCTCTATGTGCAGGGAGCCGAAGCTGTCTTCCCCGCAACCCTTTCCCACATGGGCAACTCCCCTTTAAAACAATAAGGATTCCATTCCTCTTGTGTTTCTAATAAGTATTCTCCTCTCTCTGTTCTCCCCAAACTTTGTATCTAAACATAAATGTATCTAAACATGAAATGTAGACCAGATAAAACAAAACTGAACAAATCCAGTGAGGCCCGAGGGAGTGCTGGCTGTGTCCCGAGAGGACTGTGACCCAAGGCAGCGGTCCCCGCTCCCCTAGACATAATGGACACCTGCTCGGTATTCAGCCACGCTGTGGGGATAAAAGCAAGTTGTTAAGGTGAACATTCTCTGACCCCCAAAGTATAAAACAGATGCTGGGATTGTAAGGATACCAAGGAAGGGAAGGTGTGCCGACTTACCTTCACTGATCTGGACATGACAAACCCCCTCTCATGTCTGGCCCGTCCAGCTTTGGGTTATGTGGCCGGTGGAGCACAGCCAGCTGACTTGCACGAGGCTGCCCCCAGAAGGAGGCTGCTTCCTTTAAAGCTAGGGAAGGTGGGTCTGGATTTACAAAGTGACAGGTGCATTTTCTACTAAGCATCCCTCCACCTTCTTTGGGAAGTTCCTCCCTGACCTCCGTTATTTAGAAATAGGAAACATTTATTTTCTTTATTTTCACTTTTTAAGTCCTCTCATTTTCATTTATTTTAGGTTGCATCCAAAAGTGATCTCCAAACATCGCTGATTTACTGCATTATCATTTTGCTTCTTTGGTGGTCACTAACATGACAAGTCAAACTGACAATGTAGATGCACCAAGTTAAGCTCCCTTCCAAGCTATCACCCTGTCTTTGGTGTTTGTCGGTATTTCTCCCCAAGCCCCATTCTCAGAGCCAGTCTTCACTGTTTCCTGGTAGCGTGGTCCCATTTTATACTCATTATGCAGATAAAAACCACAGCTCCCACATCCCTGACATGAAAGATGGGCTTGTTTATTGATTTGCTCAATGCCACTTGCCAGGTAACTCAGGGCCACATCCTACCTGGGCTGCTCTCTCAGAAGCACTGTCCAAGCTCACCTGAAGTCTTTGCAAAAATCAATGGGAAATAAAAAATTCCTTCAGTAAGGAGATAAATACACGGACACACACATTCATTACACACAGAGGTCCCCGACAGCTCACATTACTTTTCCTTCCTGTTGAATACTACAGTGTTATTTGCTTCAGATGCCTTATTTTTCCCTGGGTTTTAATGATGTTATTTTTCCTGGTTTTCATGTCGAACAGGAGCATCATTCTCTGTGTATCACTGCAAAATGTGTCTGTGTATCTCTAAAATCAAAATCCTTGTGTTCTGTGTTTAAAGGAAAAAATACAAAACACTGAACGGTTGGAAGTAACCAAATTTTTGGAAGAGTTGTCTCATAC